>OZ024826.1:6570140-7830755 GCA_964016985.1 Anodontia alba | reverse complement strand
AATAAAAATGTCAGTGCTGAAGATTTGCCAAAGCCCGATTTTCACTGTAAAAGACAAGCTTTCTCATTGGATGTAGCCAGATATAGAATGCTGTGTATACCAGAGGCAGGAAAGAAAAGTAGAATGCAGCGGGCGGCTAATCATTCAAATTAGCGATAAATTTTATTAGAACATATATGTCGTCAGCTATGAACTTTTACCATAAACATAAACTTTTATTTGTATAAGTATTCAGTGTACTGTATAAATAGTGGCACAACCTTTTAAACATTTGAGTTTATGTCAACAGCAGAGAATTAATTATTTTTACTCGACGATCTAGCTATCATCACGGTTCGCCTGGGCTGTTATTTTATGTAAGGCACCCCGTGAGTGGTTAAAAATAAAGATAATTGAAGCTTATTATTCTGATTTGAAGAAACAAAAATGCTTGTGTGTAATTTCAAGACTGACTCAGAGCAAAACATATTTCTGTTTATGTTTGCTGGAGCCAAAGGAGTTTGAAGGAAAATGTGAACACTATACCTTCAGAAGATTAATCGCATTTACCGTCAAGAGATATTTAAGGCGACAAGAAGCTGTGTCTTTGGCTTGGCCTGCCGTGGTTCAACTATTGATTTTCATTTACTTTGGCATACAGTAGAATTAGCCATGAGTACTCGTCTTTGTTTATTATAGTGATTAATTTGATTTTTATGTTTTCGCTTTGATGCATTGACTGAGTTGGGAGCCTTTATGCGAACCGAATTTTTATGTATTTCTGTATTAAGAGTAGCATCGGGACCCAGGGTGAAGTTGGCTAGCTGTAAAAGTGCTTTAAACCTCCGGTGGTTTACTCTACTGACCGTTCTAGGGCGGTGGTCCCGGTGTTAGTCTTACTCTTTGTTTCTTTGTGGTTTATTCTACGAGGCGATTTGTTGTATGTCTTACCTTGTGTCATTTTGTTCTTGTGTTTTTTTCAGTCCTTTTAGCATTGCGATTACCTCGCTTGGGGAAGAGATAGCTAATCTTAGTGCTTGTTTGGATTTGTCGGTTTCCTCTTCCTCTTGGTATCTGGGAAGGGCTGCGATTTGTGATTGCGGCACTCCCTGGACTTTTCTCTTACCTTTTTTTTTTTTTTTTTATTTCTTATCTCAGAACCCACTTTTAATTAATTTAATGGCCACTTTGTGGGAAAGTAACTGTCCGTTTGGCTTTCCGCTAGTGATGTTTCCATTAGGGTCTAGTTATTTCGTGTTTGTGTTTCTTTCCCTTTGATGTCTCTGATGGGAGGTGTGGGATAATTGTATCGATTCTTGATTATTGCCTTCCCTTCTATTTTGTAGGAAGAAGACAACATTATCACTACATGTCGCATTTACCGACAAGAGATACAACGGGCTAATGGTATATAGCCAGTTTGAGCTAACACTGACATGGGCCGACAAGAAGTTTTTTTTTTTGTTTTTTTTTTCATTTTTTTTTTTTTTTTTTCATTTTATCATGTCCCTTTTTCTGAAATAAAAGAAAATAATATTAATAATTATAATAATAATAAAAGAAAAATATCTATATATGTTGTCTGCTGATGATGTGTCTATGTCATATTTAATATTATGTTTTCTATTTTGGAATGCGTCTTTCATATCTATAGAATTCACTTTTTCAGATGAAAATGTTTGATATATCGTTCTTACCATAATTACCCTAAATATTGGAACAGAGAGTCATGAGTAAACAGTTTAGACCAAGTTCAGTCGTCGCAGAACGCCTGTTTCCTACTCGTCCAGCAATATTTCAAACACATCGATTTATAGATGATCAGAGTCTTCGCTGTCCAAAGGAAGACCATATGCTATATTGTGTTTCTAAAACCTGCGCATGACAAAACCAAACATTTGACATAAGCGCCCAGAGAGCACCCAGTGAAGACTCATATCAGCAAGGACAGCCACCCAGTCTGATCAGAGTCTTCGCTGTCTGACTGAAGACGGTTGGATCCTAATCTACTCAGTGACCGCGCAGCATAGACCCTGGACAAGCTGATCTGAGTCATCGCTTGGGCACATGTAAAACTGTTGTTTTTGTCATGCACGGGCTCAAATAATGTAATCAAGTCAATTATTCAATTATTGTATTGACGTATTTCACCGTGTTGTTTTAATTTTGTTTATATAAACCTAGTATAAAACTGATATAACTGTCAAGTATACATGTCACCAAGACTAATGTCTTTAATATCCAATATATAACCATGAATAGATTCTAAAGTGTGCCACTTGTTTTGACAATATATAGAGATGCGAGTTCAATACAATTGTTACAGAGGATGTAGAAATAAATAAATAAATAAATAAATAAATGAATGAATCAGTTGTAAAGATGGAAAATAATTGTCCCCAAAATTTCCACAAGTCAGTTCATTCATCAGTTGTTTATTCATTCATTCATTCATTCGTTAGTTCGTTCGTTCATTCTTTCATCCATTCATAACGAGCTGCAGACAGGGTATATAAGTTGTAAAAGTCTGTTCCACTACCTGTTGATGTGTTTGAAATATTGTTGGACGAGTGGGAAACAGGCGTTCTGCGACGTTTTGAACTGGGTCTATCCTGTTTGCTCATGTCCCAATACTTAGGATTATTATGGTAAGAACGATATCAAACATTTTCATCTGAAAAAGCTAGTTCTACAGATATGAAAGACGCATTCCATTATAGAAAACATTAGATATGAAATAGTAACATCATCATCACCATCTCCTTCTTCTTCTTTTTTTTTTATTTCCCCCACCCCCACCCCAAATGAACGCTTAACAGTCTGGGCAAAAAATTCAGCAGACGATATATTAAAATATTTTTCTTTTATTACTGATTTCACGTTTAGTTCTCTGTACTTTCAGTTTTAAATAAATAGTAAAATGTATATGAGGCATGGTACTACGAGACGTTATACTACATAAATAGCTAATAAACTATCTATTTAAGTTTTAGGGGGCGAAACGATTAGGGGCGAAACGACCAGGGGCGAAACCTCTAGGGGAGGAAATTGTTTGGGGACGAAACGTCTCGGAGCCTCGTCAACAACCGACAAGTTTAGCTAAGGATCGTATGCAGCCCTACAGAATACATGGTTGTCATATGAAGAGTCTCAATGCTGAAACCAAGACTCCAATTTTCTCTATTTTATATGTTCGGTGCTTCCAGCGGCAATCTTTGCAGATTTTATTGTTATTCATTATTTCATTCAAAGTTTATTGATTTAAGTGATGATATATTACCTGAACTCACTTAAACTTAGGCGTAAAAAATAGCTGTGTTTCCGCTAACATGCTGGAAAAATAAATGGTCGGTAGGTAGGAGAAACTTGTTTTTATTTTTCTATTTTTTTTTTCTCCAGAAAAGAACAGGGTCGGGCCTGTAATTTTATGAGGTATTTTGTTGATGGTGGGTGCTTTACTTTTTTATTTTGCATTTTTACTGATAAAAAATAGCAGTCGGGTGTTTGAAACAGGGTCTGTCGGGTTAGCAGAAACACAGCTATGTTTTTACGCCTTAGCTGAAAGCAAATTTCCCGAAGATTAAAGAAAACGTTTGGCTTTAGTCGGCAAATCGCACTTACGGACGATAGAACGAAATGAGTCATAAATAAGCATCATAGAATGTAACAGTATACTCGTAAATCTAGATGCATATCATAAGGTCTCTCTCTCTCTCTCTCTCTCTCTCTCTCTGTATGGCGTGCGCGCACGCGTGTGTATGTGTGTGATTTTCATGATGCTAAACCAGCAACATAGGCATAATTATGACTGATTGGAAGAATTGATTAATTACTTCCTTGTGCCCTAAACTGAGACTCATGAACACTACCAGGAATTCTCGTACTACAGGAACTGTCACTCAGGTTATCGATATTCCATTTTAGATAGGCTTCGATTAATTCCCTTTGATCGGAGGTCCGTAAGCGTCGTCTTACCTGTGTAGCTGGTGTGTAATCAACCCAGTGTCACACACCTACAGTACTACTACAATTCAGATTAAATCATGTATGGATGCTCTTTAGAATCTTGGACCCAATATACACTGGACTAGGTCCGAGTTAGAATGAATGAATGAATGAATTTCAGCAGATTATTCAGTATGATTTTCAAAAGAATATCAATAGTTTAACCTAAGAATTAATTAATAATGATAATAACAAAATATTGATTAATTGATGAAAATCAATTATTATTATTATTATTATTATTATTATTATTATTATTGTTATTATTATTATTATTATTTCAAATTAAATAAAAAGTTTGTTTTTAGTTATAGATAATTCAATATGATTTTTAAACGAATTTCAATAGTTTAACCTAAGAAAACAAGAGTAATTAATAAATTAAAAAAATGTGTTATATTTAATGAATGGTAATTCAGTAAGATTTTAAAATGAAGAACAATAGTTAATCTAAGAAAACAAATGAGTTAATTAATTAAGGTTATATTTAATTACTGATGATGGTTCGGTACAATATTTGAAAGAAAAACGATCATTTCACCTGGAGAAAACAAATGGGAAAATTTAATTAAGTATAAATAGTTTAAAAACAAATGAATGAATGAATAAAAAGAATTGGGATAATTTTCTCCAGTTCTCCATTAAAACATATGTTGTAGGTATTAATTTGATGCACCTCGGTGAAGCAAAAACATGTAATGAGTACTCATTTGAAGAACCTTGGTGAGGCTCATCTAATGAGTACCCACAACATATGTTTTTATGGAGAGAAAAAAATACAATCATCAAATACATATCCTGAACAAATCCTCTGTATGTTTTATTTTCAAAACATGATTTGATTTTTCATGAATATTATCTCCAATGAAGACTATTTGCATGAAGTGTCAAATCCTATTTTCTGGATAAACAATAACCACTTTATCGCATGCTGAATTAGCCCAGAAAGTGATAAATTCTGGGGAAAATTCAACAAATATCACCAGTTTATTGCTGCTGAATTAGCCCAGAGAGTGGAAAAGATTAAGGGTTAAAATTTTTACCCATCCCCCACCCCCACAAAAAAGAAAAGAAAAAAAAAAAAGGTTTGACAGTCCATACAAACTGTCCCTATTGGAGACAATTCGCATGACATGTCAAAGTCTACTTTCTGGGAAAAATAAGAATATCATCATCACTTTTCCCTTGATACATGAATGTTGTTTAACAATCATTTAAACTTAAGAAAAAAAAAATAGACAAACTGTCAAAAAACTTACATAAAAATTAAGGTAGCATATGCTATTTCAAGTTTTATCTTATCATCTCAGAATTGCAGGATCCCGTGACCTGTCTCAGATAAAGGGCAGTTGTGTCAGATTATGAAAAAAGGGAAATTATGTATTATGCAAACACTAAAGATCCAGATCAGTCAGCGCATCTGCACACTCTGATCAGGATTTTCACTGTTAATCAATATATTCTACAGTAATCAGTGTTTCTTTAGTTACACAGTTAAAGATGGTGCTTTGTTTGCCCATATTCTTAGAGCTTAGATCATAGTCATAATGGTCCTTTTCAAATGTTGATGTTCATTTGGTGTTTTGACCACCTTGTTTTATTGCATGAGTTATAGATCTAGCCATTATTAACTTGTCCAGTGGCCTGAGGCTTCTAGTTCCCACTGGATAATGATAATAAGAGTAGACAAATGGAACCAGAAAATAAACAACGTGCTGTTATTTAACTTGTATTTATATATGTTTGAACAATTGTTTTTAATGCTAATATAAATGAAAGTAAAATGTTTTGTTGATCGTTTCAAGAACTTTGAGATGTCTTCAAGTAAAATAAGAAACAATTATGATTGAATCTTTAAAAAAAATGGGCCTTTTGAATTATGCGATCAATGTAGACCCTGATTAGTCTGTGTGTCCGCTGAAATATATTGATCAGAGTCTATACTGCATGTTGAATACAGCTTGCACAATCTATTAGAGAAAAATGTGTGCACATGCTGATCTGGAACTACAATGGTTGCTGCTTTTATTTGGAGAGACTCGTGTTATTTCTGTGTTGGGTAGTTAGCAAATATGGATAAAATGTCGTTTTCCTTGGATTATGACTGTTACTACTACCCTACTTTTTAGACAGAGAGGTCTGTGCCAACAGTGTAGATCCAGATCAGATGTCACATTACGCATTATGTGTTCAGGGTCTACACTATTTTATACTTACCCAGCAATGTTTAGACGAATCAGTTGGTTCTATTAGGCCTTGTTAAAAACATAGGGCAAGTATTGTAAAGAGTAGAATCGAATCATCTGGTATCCCAGGTTTGTTTTTGAAACAATTGCCTTTAGGCTAATCTTTGAAAAGGTGTGAACAATTTATTGAATCTGACTGAGAAAGTGGTTTAAAGCATTTAACCTCAGTATTCTGATAAACACACCATAACAAAAGGCAGTGACCCTGATCAGACATCACATCACAGAGTACCTTATCAAGGTCTACACTGTTTGCCACTCAAATAGCAGGTATAAGCTATGTCAACAGGTAGCCAAACCGACTTGATCAAATTTCAGTATGATAGTAATTTAATGTGTCTAATAGGGTTTATACGATAGCAATATTTTACCCCTAAATACACATGTACGATAGTATAAACTATCCATGTGGCTATTTTACAAATAAAACATTTCGAATATGACCAGCATAATAATATTCATTCTTCGGAATTGTGATGTACAACATAATAATAATACTAGTAGTAGTAAATAATAATAATAATAATAATAATAATAATAATAATAATAATATCATTAGTATCATTATGTTTTAATTTCCTAGATAGAGAACCATTTTATGAAACAACATAGGACCAGCATAGGATTATTTATTTTCCGAATTATGATATACAGCTAAAGATTACTACAATTAATAATTATTTCTGAAAATAATATCAATTATCATTTTGTTTTAATGTATTTTTTTTTTTATATTATAAATTATTTATTAGATATACATATTTAACACCGCATGTTGAATAGAGCTTGCACATTCTATCAGAGAAAAAATGTATGCACATGCTGATCTGGAAGTACAATGGTTGCACGTCATATTTAATGCTGCTTTTATTTGGAGAGACTCGTGTTAGTCACAGATTTAGAGAAAAACGTTTGAGAGAGAGAGAGCCTCACCCTCATTCAAATGTTGGATTTGATTCTGTCTGTGCAATTAAAATTGCGCATAAGCATGTATGTCAATTATGTAAAAAGTGATTTCGTTGTTTTCTTTCGTCAAGATAAGGACACATCACGAAAACATGCCTATATAAATTTGACCCCTTTAAACCCTACTTTTATATTGTAAAACTGGGGTTTACTAGGGTATATATTATTTTTCTTATTTCTGCTCAAAAACATAGATTGTGGGTACTCGTTAGAACCTCCTCAGCGAGGCGGTTCTAACGAGTACCCACAATCTATGTTTTGAGCAGAAATATGAAAAAATATCAGAATTTTTATGTGAAAACTTTCAGTCTTTAATGGTGAAAAGTTTCAATATATTTGAATAGGCGTGTTTTCGTAATGATAATTGGTATTCATTAGCAGTAATTGTTATTAAGAAAACATCGCAAGAGTGGCCGCGCATTTAGGTATTTTTCTTGTATCCCGACAAAGCATTTTTGTTTTCGTTATTAAACAAACAAAAAAAACAAGTAATTAAGCAGTTTGTAGTTTTCTTATGATCAAAAATTATTATATCAAATTTTCATTAAAGCTTCAATAAGTTGCCGAATAAAAACATAATTCGACATAAACAAAAAATAAATAAATAAGTTTATATTATTATAAATATATATCTTTGTTTTCCTTTTTGAAGCTAAATAATCTTTATAATACTATCAATGGATACCAATTTCTTTTTTATTTTCCAATTCTTACAACCTCTTTTTCAATTCATTCTATAGTATCATGTGTACACAAGACCTGCGTCTGTGTAATCATTACACATTTTCGCTCCGCATTTTTCAAATATAGCTATATTCTGCAACCTGTGGGCCATTTTTAATAAAATAATTTATTCAATATTTTACTACTTAACTATAGATATTAAATAGATCTATCGAATGAGAGGTTATAACAAACGGAGAAATTTTAAAAAATATGACTTTTGGGCGATTGAATCAAGGCTATTTTTCATTTTTGTTGTAAAATACAAAGACTTAATAAGGGAAAACCCTTGTAACATTCATTACAACCTGGGCCATTTTAAAATTTATTTTATTTCAACAAATTTGGTATCAAATTGAAGCAGATACATTTTTCCATCTTTTGCGAGGTTATAATAATATCTTGTATTATTGAAAATTAATGATTTTATTAGTTAAACGATGGACTCCTATATAATTCTATACATTTCCACACTATTACCTGTCTGAGAACTAGCGACAGGCTGTGACGTCACAGAGTGGACCGATTGGTGCGGATGAGTACCTGTAGTACGAGAATTCCTGCATATGCGAACGAACGAACGAACGAACGAACAGACGAATGAATGAATGAATGAATGAACGATGCACTCCTACCTTCGATAGTCTGCCTTGACAGATGTCGCACTTAGCTTGTAGGTATATATTCAGTCTCAGACAACTGTGTCTGAGAGTCGACTCCTTGGCTCAGTGGTTAGAGCACTGGATTATTATCCGGGAAGACTGGGTTCGAATCCCGCAATGGGCGGGAATTTTTTTCAACTATGCTTCATTCCATTGTGTTTTTTTTTCTTTCTTTCTTCCGTTACGTCTTAACCTCCGAAGAGGACGTCAGACGGGGTTCGGTAAACGAATGCAAAAGGGGGTTAGCTGAAAATAAAAGAGGTGCACAGTTAAGGAAAAGAATATACAGATGTGAAAGAAGAGTTAGTATAGTTAAAAGATAAAAGCTTGTTGGGTGTTTAGGGTGAGATATGGACTACTTGGCACACAGCATAGCTGAATTGTGCCACAGTAGGTAGGACGAGGATGTGGTGTTCTAGGGCATTCCAGTGAACTATAGTACGGGGAAAGAATGTGTACTTGTAATAGTCACGGAGGGAGGGAATCTGTCTATATGCCAAGGGGTGATCGGACTTAGATGGCCTTGTATTGGGAATTAGGTAGTCTGCTGCAGGTATGGCGACAAGATCATATGTGATCTTGTACATAAGAATCAATCTACTATCTACATTGTTGCGACTTTCATGTCATAAGAAATGAATTAATGAATGAATGCTGGAGTGCATTCTCAAATGGTTAGGAAAAACATAAGACATAACAATTAAGTAAAATGACGAGTAATGATCAAGATGATGAAAATTTTCTATGATTCTCCGATGTAGGTAAATTGAGTCTGGTACGCATTGAACTAACACTACTTGTGTAACTATAATCATTAAAGCTGTATCTGAAGGCTCACTTCTGAACCATCTTTACTTGATTAATATATTTTTTCTGCCATGGGCCCCAAGACTGATGCAGCATATTCCTGTAAAAAGCGGACATATGTTTTAGAGTCAGTTTCTTTCAGTTTACAGCCATGGGTCTGAATGTTTCTTTTGGTGAATTTAAGTGTATTGTTTGTTATCGTAGTTACTCCGATTAATGTATTAAGTCCATAACAAGTCCTGAAAAACTGTGACACCCAAATATTCAAGTTGTAGACGTAACTGATTTTAATATCTTGCCATGGGCCCTGCCTTCAAAGAAAATGGGATATATTTTTTTTTCTATTTAGGAAGTCCAATCACTTCGCACTTGTCAGGATTAAACGATACCAACCACTCATTTTCCCATTTTTCTAGGTTGGAAAGGTCTGTTTGAAGTGCCTGGCAATCAGGTTTCTTCGAGACTGTTAAAGATTTGATCGTATCATCCTCGTGAATGAATGTCATTTGACGTATCACCAGTAAAAAAATCTGAAATTCTGAAGAGCCTTATTTTACTGTGTACTGAGTCTGGCATGTCATTTATATATGAGCCTGTGGCCGACAAAACCTACAATAAGACTTGTGCGACCAGCGAAGACTCGGATCAGCCTGTGCATCCGCATAGTCTGATCAGAATCTTCGTTGATCGCATGTGCCTTCTACAGCCAAAGAGGGATGAACGAGAGCCCTTGCCATACTAGGTGGATGTACAGACTGATCTGTGTCTTTGCTGGTTATATAGGTCTAATTGTAGGTCTAATCGCTTGCTTATATAATAAGAAAAGCCAGGCCCAAGCACGGAGCTCTGGGGTACTTCAGACTGCACAGGACAAGATTTTTCGCTGTCCAGGACTTCACATTGTGACGTGCTTGCTAAGAATGCGCTTATCCATGCAATCATCTTACAGGCAGACAATCCGTTTTGAGGTCTGCTTTGCGCACAAGAAAAACCATTACATGTCCTTTTAGTCAGTAATTCGATTTACGTCCCTTTTCTATAGCTTAAAAAACCATTCTATTTGAAATAATTAACAAAAAGTACTCGGTGTTGTCGGTTGTTGACAGTTGTTGCTTTATCGGTAATTAGCAAGACCGTCTGGTCCTATACCATTGCGTTACTCATTAACTGAGTCCGTTGCGGTTTATATATAAAACGACATAAAAATGCCCGGATATGAATGAAGGATAAACAAAACCGGATGAACGGGTTCAACATGAAAGAATATGACATTCTTTCCTAAATTCGGTCCATTTTATGACCCATCAGTCGACAGAGAATTTTACGAAGAAAATGACGGTCATTTACATGTGAAAGATCCCGGTTACAACTCGCATCAGTTCGACAGAAATTCTGGAAATTCCAGTGTCGGTGAACGGCCGAACCATCCACTCCCTCAGTAGGTTTCTATACAACAAAATGCAAATCTACTTCTTTATGTTGAACCATCACATATGTCTATTACTGAACGGGTTGAGGTTTATATCTAAAACAACATAAAAATTCACACTAAGTCTGTTTGATCAACTTACACATCTACTGTGCTTTGATTCCGGGACATCTCTGTCCCTAACAAACTCGGCCCCTAGCAAACAGCCCCTAACCAATTCGGCCCCTGAAGATATTGTTTCCTTTGGTGGATAGTTGCACTGTGTTTAAACACAAACTGTTTTGTCTGTTTTTTATTCGACCTTATCCCCAAAATACGCCATAACCATAGTCTTTACCAGGGGTCCTTAGCTACCCATAAAGTTCACAGTGAAGACTGATCAGACTGTGGATGCATGGACTGGTCTGGGTCTTTGCTGGGTGTACCTGAGAATTGGTGGGGGTTGGTGTGCTTGGGCTGAAATTGCAAAGCATGTGCATAAAACTGTATAAAAAACTGTTTGTCACTATTTCAAAAGTTTTAAGTTCTGCAGTTGTAAAGTTTCATAGTGACAGTTTGTCTCATTGATCCAGTCTAATCTATACACTATTTTATGCATTTCTGCCACTTCGTTAAACGTCACAAGGAAAGATAATATAATTTGGCATTCTTGACATAAAATTATTTGGCGTTTTGACATCACTTAGTAACGTCATAATCTTTTCCTAGTAGCATTCAGCCATTTTGTGCACTGAAGAAAGATTAAATTCCGAAACTAGTTAGCAGTAAAATTTCTTGAGTTGTGCTGATTTTTCTCCCAAGAATACCATAGTCAGTAATCAATTGTAAATTGTATTAGGAAACTTCATTTTAGATCAGCAATCTATATAATAGGCATATTATTTCTGTAGATGAGACAGTGTCCTCCAATCCGTTCATAGACTGAGACTATAGTGGAATTGATTGCTCATTTAGCTAGCAGATAGGTCTGCACATAGGTCTAATATGGTGATCTATGGTAATTGGTGAAAATTAATAGTTGTGTATACCCTATACTATAACAGCAGTGAACATATTTGTTGCCATGTTTCACTCGCCAAAATGTTAATGCCTGTTAACGGCAATGCTATTTTAACTGCACAATACATTAATCTATAGATAATATGCTGTTCTATTCTGTATTTCAAACCTTCCACAGAAAAAATGACAATTTAAAAGTCTTAATAAATCTTAATCCAGAAGGTCCCTCAGGCAGTTACCTGTATGATGTCACTCTTCCCACTCTTTTGATCAATTGTCAGTTTCTTTTTTGTGGACAAGAAAGTAAACAAAGGATTTTTTATCGGGTGAAAAAAATCTGTATTTTCTTTCTTTTCTCCAGTTTAATTTTCTAAATCCTTGTCTTTCTTATGTTCCTCTATCATTCCTTCTACCGAATATCTTATTACTTTCTGTAAATCATTTTTCGATTTCTTGTTATTATTGATTGCTTGTCCATGACATATGTTTTCGCGACTTTTCATGAAGATCGTTTGCGGCAATTATGGACATATTAAAGCGTGGTGGGATAATCACCAAAGTTCTTTATCATGTTCTTCTTGTTCCAGGTTGTCGACATTCCACCTGTAGTCTCCGGTCAGAGAAGATCTGGGTTCTTGCAGATAAGAGGCATATTCATTCTGCGAGAAAATCAGTCATGACATTACGAAAACACACCTATTCATATATATTGAAAATTTCGCTACCAAAAACTGAAAAGTTTTTAGGTAAAAATTCTGATATTTTTTTCATATTTCTGCTCAAAACATAGATTGTGGGTATGCGTTAGAACCGCCTCAGTGAGGCGGTTCTAACACGTACCCACAATCTATGTTTTGAGCAGAAATAAGAAAAATAATGTATACCCCTGTAAACACCAGTTTTACTATATAAAAGTGGGGTTTAAGGGGGTCAAAATTATATAGGCTTGTTTTCGTGATGAGAAAGAAGAAACAGAACAGCAAGAGACAAGTAGTCAAATCAGATGATTCTGAAGACAACTCTCTTCTAGATAGGAGCACCACCCCACAGGGCTATACTGCTGGGAGTAAGACCCATTGGGGTGGTGACTATATGGATGCTAAAAGCACCCAAAGTATAAGTCCCCCAGGCACCAGTCAAACAGGCACCGGTCAACCAGGCACCGGTCAGCCAGTCACCGGTCAACCAGTCACCAGTCAACCAGTCACTGGTCAACCAGTCACCAGGCAATTTATCACCGGTCAACTAAGCACCGGTCAACTAGGCACTGTTCATCTGATACCAGGCATGGGTCACCAGTCACTGGTCATCCAGTAACCAGTCATCTTGAACTGATTTCCAGGCACTCGGCACCAGGCACCGCAAATTTAATCACCGGGCACCAGTTACTGGGCACCAGTTACTGGTCGCCAGGTACCAGTCAACTTACCAGGCACCGGTCATCAGACATCAGTCGATCAGCACTGAATACCGGGTGGCCAATCAGACACACAGGAGTTCTGAGCATTCATTTTCGAATGAGCCTTAGAACTCAACAACTTCAAAGAGAATATTATTACCACTGGAACCAGACTTTAGTAAAATGTTGGATCCAAGTATTATCATCGATCTGCATAGTAATTCTTGGCAATCCACTGATAGGCATCTGATTGTGTCAAGATTGGTCCCAACAGAAAATCTTCCAGTAAATGAAATAGTTTTTATGTTGGAAATGCAAACAAACCTTATGGTAGTCTAACAGATCAAAGGATGTTTATAGATTTAACACCTGGACTTTAAAGCAATTTTAAAAGTGCTTTTGTAGTGTTTCCATTGATTTTCATACTTTTTATACCCTGCCACACAATAGTTGCGGGGTTTCACATTGGACGTCTGTGTGTCTGTCCATCCGTCCATTTTTTGTTTCCGGATGATAACTTGAGTAAACATCAATGGATTTTCACCAAACTTGGTATGTGCATTGATATTGTGGATATCTGGTTTGGAATTGCTAATGGGCAAATTTCATTTTTTACAGAGTTATCTGCCAGAGACACGCCCATATTTTTGTTCCGGACTTGAGTCAATAACAAGGGAGGGATTTTAACCAAACCTGCTATATATATTGACATTAAAGAGATCTGGTTTGGAATTGCTAATGGGCAAATTTCGTCAAATTTTAACAGAGTTATCTGTCTGAGACACACCCATATTTTCGTTTTCGGATGATAACTTGAGTAATTAACAAGGGATTTTAACCAAACTTCCTATATGCATTGACATTAAGGAAATCTCTTTTGGAACTGCTAATGGGCAAATTTCGTCAAATTTTTACGGAGTTATCTGCTCGAGACACACCCATATTTTCGTTTCCGGACGATAATTTGAGTGAATAACAAGGCCTTTTAACCAAACTTGCTATATGCATTGATATTATCAAGATCTGGGCTAGGATTGTTATCTGTCCATTGATATTATCAAGATCTGGTTTAGGATTGTTATCTGTCCCTCCGTCATTTTCTTTCCAGACATTTTCGCAACGATAACTTTAATACATAAACAAATAATTGCTGTGGCGGGGTATTATGCTTGCGATACTTTAATTTTTATACGCCCGTTTGAAAAACGGGACGTATTGGGTTTTGGGGTATGGTGTCCGTCCGTAAACTTTTTCGTTTCCGGCTAACACCTCCTAAAGTTTACATCCGATCAAGCTGAAACTTGGTATATAGTTAGACCATGATGTGGCGCAGTACATATTGTTTCGAGGTTACAGTCCACCAAATGCTTGCAGAGTTATGCCCCTTAGAAAATTTCTCTTAACTTTTCATTTCCGGTTAACTTCTCCTACATTTTACATCCGATCAAGCTGAAACTTCATATATAGTTAGACCATGATATGGAGCAGCGCATATTGTTTCAAGGTTACAGTCCACCAAATATTAGCACAGTTACGCCCCTTTGAAAATTTCAGTAGACTTTTCGTTTCCAGCTAACTCCTCCTACAATTTACATCCGATCAAGCTGAAACTTGGTGTACAGTTAGACCATGATGTGGCACAGGGCATATTATTTCGAGATTACAGTCCACCAAATGTTTGCAGAGTTATGCCCCTTAGAAAATTTCTGAGAACATTTCATTTCCAGTTAACTCCTCCTACATTTTACATCCGATCAAGCTGAAACTTCATATATAGTTAGACCATGATGTGGAGCAGCGCATATTGTTTCGAGGTTACAGTTCACCAAATATTAGCAGAGTTATGCCCCTTTGAAAATTTCAGTTGACTTTTCGTTTCCGGCTAACTCCTCCTACAGTTTACATCCGATCAAGCTGAAATGTGATTTATAGTTAGATCATGATGTGGAGCAGCGCATATTGTTTCAAGGTTACAGTCCACCAAATATTATCAGAGTTATACCCCTTTGTATATTTCTGTTAATTTTTCTTTTCTGGCTAAATCCTCCTACAGTTTACATCCAATCAAGATGAAACTTCATGTACAGTTAGACCATGATGTGGTGCAGTGCATATAGTTTCGTGGTTACAGTCCACCAAATATTAGCAGAGTTATGCTCCTTTGAAAATTTCAGTAAACTTTTCGTTTCCTGCTAAATCCTCCTACAGTTTACATCCTATCAAGCTGAAATATTATTTGTAGTTTGACTATGCTGTGGAGTAGCGCATATTATTTCAAGGTTACAGTCCACCAAATATTAGCAAAGTTAAACCCCGTTGAAAATTTCTATTAATTTCTATTAATTTTTTTTTTTGAGATATGCCCCAGTGAAATTTTTTTATTTATTTTTTTTTTTTTTGTAATTTCACTTACAGTTTATATCCAGAGCACTGAATTATACAGGAGCCAGTTTTTGTGCTACATCTTTTTACTTGCCATGGGCGTATAATGCCCCGCTTGGCGGAGCTCTTGTTAAGAAAATAAAATCAGTGTGTAGTTAGCTCAGAGTCACATAAACAACCTCAGAAATAGCAAGTCTGGACATAAGTAAGTTCAGAACTGGGCTTGTGACCTACCTATGCATCCAATGTGTTCGGACATGCCAGAGCAAATAGTGCAGACCCAAATCAGACACCACAGGCTGTGGCATCTGATAAGGGCATACATGTACCTTGTTTGCTACTCATCTATCAGTTATTAGACAAATCAACATGTAGTCGGTGGACTTGTTTAAATTTTAGGACATTTATGGGGAGGAGTTAAGGAAAATGGCTAAACTTGGTAAATTTTCTGCCATTTTTGACAAGGGAGACATTTTTTATGACCTGCATTTAAAAATAGAATGAACTTTAAACAACATCTCCTCCATAACCACCAGGCAGATTTCAAACAAACTTGATATGATTGTTCCTTGGGAGGTCTTCTATCAAAAGTGCTCAAACAGTCCTGCTCAGCTGCACAAAATGGCTGCCAGAGCTGAAAATAGAAAATACTTCAACCAATTCCTTTTGAAAAGGCATCTTTGTGAAAAGGAAAGAAGTGCAACCTTTTCTGCCTCTTCAAGTCATGTTTGTAAAATTGGTTTCAGTGCTATCATATTATTGTGACTCAATGTTAGTGATTCAAACCTGCAAATTGTACACTGACTTAAAGATCCGACTCCCGGAAGTTTTAGATTTGCCAAAGCGCCCCCCTACATCCACCTGAGTAACACCGAGTTTTATTCTGCGTTGTTTAAATTTTTCTGCAAAAGCTTCAAGTTCTTGAGGATCACACTCGTTATCATGCATAGAGTGATGAACTTGATGATGAGGAGGCATGTTGTGATGTGGGTTCATTGGAGGTGGATGACTGTACATTGGCTGATAATCTGATGAGGATTGTGGTGCCCAGTTGAAGCAGCCATGTTGTGGTGATCCAGCATACCTGGAAGTTGCATTCCTGTGTTTGCCGACAACTGGTCCAACACTGAATCTGAAGGCAGCAGGAAAGGCCCATGTCCATGCATATTCATCTGGGGTCTTGCCGTACCGATGTTATGCATCCCCAGGTCTCCGGCTGTGTGACCATACAGGCCGTCATGTTTCATCATGTGTTGTGGAGATTTTGATATGTCCACTGCCGCCAGTGCCTCCGCCCTCACCAGAAGGCCATCATCCAGCCAGCCGAAGAAATTACCCTGAAAATAGAAGAAATATTGGAGAATCACGGGCGGATTCAGAGGGCTCAGGGGGTGCGGGGATTCAGTCGAACCCCTTATTGACTCTAAATTTCATTTTCATTGGAAATCTTTTTGATCAGCCTCCAAGTAAGCTGCATCATGTTACATTTCACAGGCTGAAATCTCATACCCCATTTCCTGGTCCATTTGCTCAGTTGATCAATACCCTTTTAGAGTTTTGATGTCACTTGTCATTTATTGTGTCTTCAATGCTATCAATCTGATGATAGCAGACATAGTCATCAGCAAACAGATAAATCTCAAATTCTATTCCAACCATGATGTCATTTGTATACAAGGAAAAGAACAGGGGACAGAGAAAAGATCCCAGCAGCACATCAGACAAAACAGGTGCCCATTGAAATTTTGCATCGTTTACTACAACACTTTGTTGCCTATTGCACAGAAATGTATCAATCCATACTAAAGTTTTTCCCCTTATGCCATATCCATGGAGTTGGAAAGGAACATCTTACCAGGAAGTTTATGAGTATGGAAGGAACATCTTAACCACATGTTGTTATCTTGATTTAATTATCCTTTAACATATTAGAGTAATATATTTTCATATATATTGAAAAAAAAAAAAAAAATCAAATCATGATTTACAAATACATGTATAAAAATTATAAAATAATTTACCGTAAGTAATCTTCCTTTCGCCCTGGGAACGTTCTTATGGCAAAAGGAATGTATGTCTATGAAAGGAACATTCTATTATATATTGTATGGTCTTATTATCTCAACAAAATCATCCTTTAACATCTTCCAATAATACATTTTCATATGCTTATAATCAATTGAATATAAAAGTACAAAATAGTTTAAACTTCCTTTCATGCTGGGAATGATCCTTTCACAAATGAATGTACTTGAGCATGTCAACAAAAGGAACATTCTACCATATATTTTTACATTAACAAAATAATTCTTTAGCAACTTGCAATATACTTCCATTTCATTTAATATAAATTTTAAATTGATATAAAAGAAATGTGTAAAATAGAGTATTCTTCCTTTCGCGCAAGGAAAGTTCCTTTTGCGAATGGACGGTATGTCTATGAAAGGAACATCATATTATAGTATGTGCGCAAGGAGAGTATAGTTTGCAAAGCTAAAGAAGTCATTTTAAAATTCATTGAATAATCCTGCTTCATCAGTGGTGCTTAATATATTTTAAAAGAAATTCATTAAATATATTGACTGCAATACAAGTGACCTGTCATGTTAGCCCATGGATAATAATTCTCCTCTCATAAGTTCAGTATCACACCCTTGTGGGTAGTGGAGGTATAGCTAGGTCTTGTTGCTAATATTTTTTTCTCTTAAAGATCATAACAACCTTTGCCAGCCTTTTGTTTTTTAATCAGGAATTACCCATTACTGCAACTTAAGGTTGCTTTTACAGGTACAAAGTTTGGGGCTAGAAGCCACAGCCTGGACACTTGAAGCAGTCAGGTATATCCCGAAATGGTGCATTGTGGATGCATGTAGCAATTCTTGCAAATTGAGGTTGTGTTTCAATAATGCACAAAGTTCAGGGCTAAAAGCCACAGCTTGGTCACTTAAGGTGGCCACTTGTGTCCTGACATTGTTCAGTATTGATATAAATACATGTACATATAGTAACTTTAGGCTGCTGTGTTTACTGAAATGTACAAAATTTAAGGCTAGAAGCCACAGCTGGTCATTTGAGGTGGCCAGTTGTAACCCGCATATGTACAGGAAGTACGCCTAAGAGTTTATAATGAAAAGTGTTATGGGTTAGAAACATAAAATGATTCGTTGTTTATTTATTTGTACTTTATAGATAGCCAAAACACAAACACATATACATTACATGGCAATGGTATTGAGCTACAACAGCAATAAAAGGTTCTAAATGCTTGTGTAATTGTGTTTTGTTGTCATTTTGTTAAGTGCATCTTTAAAAAAGACAAATCTAAACACCAGAATACCTTTTAGCATAAGCAAAGAAAAAACATTTTACTGAATGTTGCAACTCTTAATTTTAAGTGACATTACATAAGTAGATTTCTAATGCTGCCAGGCACCAGGCACATAGGGACAACATCAGAAAAATCTCATAAGTTTTGCCTGGTTCCTGGCTTGAAATGGCCTCTGCTCATAATTCATGCACAGAGAAAGCTGGCCTGTAACGGATGCAAGGGACCTGCCTGTAAGTTTCGTTTAGAGCAGTCAGTCCAAATAAGAGCTTCAGTTTGAGTGTATTACTAATGCACAATGTAATCTCACACTTGCTCAATTATGCCACCAGATTGGGAGAGCTTGTAAAAGGATACCAAAAAGAATCAACCTTTCAATCCGTTCTAGAGTACCTCCTCCTCTTCGTCATACACCAGCAACAAGCAAAATGATTTTCTTCCTTGAACCTAAGAGTCTTAGGGTCATCCAGCCATGGATCTTCCTGAGACTAGGTAAGTTACATTGAAGTTGGTTGTTAGTCATCACCCCACTCTACTGGGCTGAAGCTGTTCGAGTTGGGGTTCTCAAGGTGTTGTGAGGCATAGTCTCTTTTCATCAAAGCGCTGGATCCCAGAGGGCCTGTGACTGATTCTTTGACGTTTGTTCCCATCAGCAACTTAGCCGCCATCTTGAAAAGGCAGTTTGTTGCTGCCACATCAGTGCTACGAAGTGTGGCCGTCCAAGATTTCGATGTGGTGATATTTTAAGTGAAGTAACAAAGAATTTATATACATAGCAAAGCAATTAACAAGACAATATCTAGAAGACTAATGAGCTTTGCCACCTGATTTATGCCTATGCTAACAACAAACATGCAGATTAGCCTGCACATCCACCCAGTCGGATGAGTGCCTTTCTTATTCCCTGTCTAGATTGTATATTACCTCTTGTTTCTATATCTAAATATTCATGACTTGCTAGTCTCTGTAGCTGCGCAGACCGTCTGTGTTATATCTGGTCGGTAACCCTGAGGACAGGTTTTCTCGTGGCGTGACGCAAATGAGAAAAAAATAATGATCATATTAGTTTAAAAAAAAATACAGAACATGCGCATCCTGAACACAAATGTCTGTAAATAAGCAGCCCATGGGAGTTTGAAGAATCAGTTTACGGAGGATGAAAAATGCTGTAATCTCATGAGTGTAATGCTCAAATGTGTACATACATGTACTATGGTGTCATAAATCAAATTACTATTGTACTATGATACAAAAACCATTTAATTATATTTTTGTTAAAAGATTACACAATTCAACTTTATAACTTGAAATAATATCTTCCTTTCATAGACATACTTTCCTACCAACACTGAGAAATGGGGTGGCATCTTAACCCTTGTCCTGCTGAACCTGGATATACCCTGCCTTTGCAAACAGTGTAGATCCAGATGAGTTGGCTTCTTCAGAAGCCAACTGATCTGGATCTGCACTGTTTGTCATTAAGTATTTGAATTTGTATGAACAACTTGGATCAATTAATCTGATTGGCTGAAAATTCAAAGTGGGCATGGCATCTTAATTTATTCAGCATGACAAGGGTTAAATTATTCAGCATTATAAGTGTTAATGAGCTAGACTTTTGTGTGCTTGGGCCCTTTTTGCATGAATTGGCTCTTAGTTCTCAGTATAGTGGGTAAACATTTCAGCAGATGTAATTTTGAGATTTTGTTATTTTTCCTTGATATTTCATGCAAATTGTCTCCTTAGTGAAACTCTTTACACATGATATAGCAAACCATTTTCTAGGAAAAATTAACACTTATCATGCTGAACAAATTAGGATGCCAAGCCCATTTCAAACTGTCAGCCAATCAGATTACTTGATCCAGATTGTTGATATAAATTCTTAATTCACATAATGAATGACAAGCAGTGTAGAGCAAGATTCTTCAGAAGCCAACTGATCTGGATCTACACTGTTTTCAAAATCAGGACATATTTGGATTCAGCTGGACAAGGGTTTAAATATGTCTTGTGTCATTTAAGGGATACAATTTACATGAAATATCAAAACTTGTTTTCTCGGGAAAGTCATATTTCATCAGTGTATCATTTTAGGGACACAGGGCCTGTTTTCTGGGGATTGTGTATCATTTTCCAGATTTACTATGGCAGTGCTTTTACATATTAATTTTTGTTTTCAGGAATGGAGAAGTTGGTTGGACTGATTTTGTTCAGAATCCTGGAAATTTGTTCTATGTAGAACATGAAAGCAATACACCTAGAAATAGGAGAAGACAAGATCATACATTGAAAAATAAATCCAGTAATGATGAACCTAGTCAAGATGCGGTTTCAAATGGGGTCTCTCTGTATCAGGAGTTTAAGAATAGCCGATTTGCTAAAGGGCATAGTCAGTATGAACAAGATGAAGTGACAGGAGAATCTGACAGTGCTTATGGAAGTGGTCAGAATTCTCATCCTACCAGCCGAGAGAAGAGAACTGCTAGGTTACACTTAGATATTAACAGAAACAAAAATGAATTCCGTCCTAAACATGTGATACAACATGATCATAATAGCGTCTCCTCAACCGAATTCCTTAATTCTGAGTTCAGAAACATTTCTAGTAAACAAAGAAATTCTCAAAGTAGAAGTTCAGGAAATTATTCTTACTCTCCACCAGTTTACTCTGGGAAAAGAAAATCATTTTACATGGTGCCAGATATAAGAAATGTTTCTAATATCAGTAATCTTTCAGGAATTATCTTATGTGAGAAACTATTTGGAATTATATTGTGCCAATATAAACACAGGCCTCCAAAGCCAAATGGTAGTAATTTTGATCAACTGTTGCGTGATAGGAAAGTGATTGTACAAGATGTGGTAAATGATAGTCAGGCAGATATATGTGGGAATATTCACAGAGGTAGGTACTGAACTCTAAGATCAAGTTTGTAACACTCGTATACATGTAGCATATTTTAACTCTTTACCCGCTAGTGGCAACTCTTGTAGTCTGCTGATAAACTTTGCAAACAGTTTGGACCCAGATCAGGCCCGACAAAATGTAATGTCGGCCTGATCTGGATGCAAACTGTTTGACACTGATGGTATTCTTGAAAGATTTTTTTGGAAAAAGTTACTTTTGATTTCTTATATTTTCTTTCAAGATTATCAAATGAAAATCAAAAAGTCATTCATCTTATTAGTCTAAGAAAATTGTATAAATAATATCAAAATTACAAGTTGCTTTTGTATACATGCTAATGTGCTAAAAAGACCTATGAATCACATTGTTGGTGATCTCAATCAACCAATCAAAGCCACACTAGGAGATCTGTGTCCTTTGGTGTCAAAATACATACTGAGTTAAGTTGTTGTTTTGTTAAGTTTGGTGGCGTGGGTCACGTGTGGCGAAGGTGTCGTCCAACTGATATTGGCTTACAGTTGGGCAAGGCCTGTTATCCTTGTAGCAGGTAAGGATAGAGGGGGGATGTTTTTATTTCTTCTGTTTCTACACTTTCTTTCATGTTCTCTTTCTTCCCTGTGCCTCTATTTCATTTCCTTTACTATCTCTTTTCTCCCTTTCTCTGGGAGACGACACAAAATGACCTACAAGGGTTGACATGTCATTAAAACCCAACACAATCAGTTGTTCAGTTTGCAGCTGTCCAGTGAAATAAAGCCATAAGGTACACCAAACTGGAGGCCTACATTTCAGTGTTTCCCTGGTTGGGCTTTCACAAGGATTTGACAGTGTAGCCCTAGTCTCCTCTGCATCCTGCCATGTGCAGTTCTGTAGTGAATGTGTGAAGTTCTAGTCTGCTTAGTATCGGAAGTCTTGTACATGTACTTTAGAATGGACACCAAAGGGTGAGCTAAGACATCACTAAGCTTATGTCAATTTGACCATAGGTTGCTTAGCTGTCTTGCTCAGTGTCTGAGTTTAGTGTGCTTTAATCGTCTGCCTTAAAAAAAAAGAATTTGCTTCCCTTGTAGTCATTTTTTTCCCTTTAAGAGTAACCACCATTGTTTAAAAGTTTCAAGCAACTTTGTTTTAGCAACTTCCTATCTGCAAAAAAAAAAAAAAAAAAAAAAAAATTCTCCCTTTACAAAATAGCTGCAAAACCTTTCAGGTGTATTTATTCACCTTATTTTATTTATTTATTTTTTCATTTTACTTTCTCAGAAAATAGTACTTGATGTTTCGTAAATTAGATTGTGTTTGGAGACATTTTAAGGCTTAGCACTTTGGTTAAAAAGTTTAGAAGATAGCATATTCAAATATTTTTCTTATTTTCCCCAGAAAACAGGTTTTGACATTTCATTTAAATTGTCTCCATTGCAGGCAATTTACATGAAATGTTGAAACCTGTTTTCTGGGAAAAATAAGAAAAATATCATCAATTGGTTCTCTGCTGAATTAGCCCAGAGAGTGGTAAAGGTAAAGTAAAATGTTGAGTTCTGTTTCCTTTGAAAAATTAGAGAGGTATGAGGGGTATTAGGAAAGTTTAGTAATATTTTTATTTTTTTACACAATTCTTTAACCCTTGTCCTGCTGAACCCGGATATATCCTGTTTTGCAAACAGTGTAGATCCAGATCAGTTGAGCCAACTAATCTGGATCTGCACTGTTTGCCATTAAGTATGTGAATTTATTGTAACAATCCAGATCGAGTAATCTGATTGGATGAAAATTAGAAGTGGGCATGGCATCTAAATATATTCAGCAGGACAAGGGTTAAACATACAGAGCTACATATCCCTTTTACTCATTTTCAGAAACAAAGTTACAAAACTGAAAATAGCACACAAATTATTGTCACCATAGCAACATTACATGAATGTGAGCTGGGCTACTACAGGTATAAATACTTACAGAATGTCTCTGTTGTGATGTCGGGCAAAAAACACATCAAATTTCTCGGAATATTCCCCAGATTACTTAACACACTTCTTGTTTCTGTGAACTCAAGATACAAAGCAGCTTTTGAAATTTTCTGTTGCGATTCTCCTGATACACTCTTGGACAACCACTGGCAGGTCTTTGACGTCATTGAAATGTGATCCTCTCAATTCATTCTTGATGGTGTGGAAAAGCCAAAAGTCACATGGTGCCAGGTCTTGAGCATACACGGGATGCAGTATAGTTTTAATACCTAGCTCATTTAGTGTTTGCTTGGTAATGGCAGATATGTTAGGGGTTGCATTGTCATGGTGATGATAGAAGTCCTGATACAAGCCCTGGCTTCTTGTTTCTTACTGCCCTTATCAAGTCATGCTTCAGCACCTAAAAAAGATAAATTTACCTTTATTTTTCATGTTAAACTAATTTGTAATGCTGAACTTACCTGTAGTTTGTTATTTTAGCCTAGGTAAAAACAATGTTAAAAGTACAAAATATTAAATGCTGTATTTAATAGTAAAGGCTTTCACCATATTTCAAGAAGGAACTGCATGTCTTAGGATGACGCCCCTCATGTCAAAGAAGCCGTTAACATCAGTTTCTACGCAGACATCCTTGTCAAAGCTTCTGTAGGGGATGGGGAATTCAGAGTCTTCAATATAGAGCTTTCTAGTTTAAGTTCTGGATCATAAAGACTGACCCATGTTTCATCAGCTGTTATAATAGGTTCTAGGACTAGGTTATCATGGTTTGTGTATTTTTACAGGAAAGCATTACTGTCAGTAGCTCGTTGCTTCTGTTGAATATTAAGAACACACAGTAGCCAGCGAGCACAAACTTTTCTTATACCTAGCTACATTGTGATAATATTATGAATAGTTGCCGTCCCAGCTTTCAACTGATATCCCAAACAGATAATCTCCTGTCAACTCATAGTAATGTCGCAATCACTGGCTTTTCCTGAAGGTGTGTTGGGACATCCATCCCTTGGACAGTCTGCTGCATCCTGTGTAGGGTCTTTCTCTGAAATGTACCACTCATAAATTTGTGTCCTTGACATATCTGTAGCACCATACATATTTTGGATCATAGACAGCGTCTCTTGTCTGCTTTCACTCATCTGCAGTCAGAGGCCAAAAGTAATTCCACAAAAATATTTTTCTCATAGACTTTAATGCATTTTAATGTTTACAAGACACTTAATATTGTGTAACACAGTAAAGAAAATACTGATGTTCTGTAAAGATTGGAAAGGTAAATGATACATGTCCAAAATATATGACTTTGATAAATATCGGATATCTGTCTTCTCAGATACAACAATTTAAATTAAGAGGAAATTTTAAAGATGGCAGATTTCCATTGACGTCAGTGTTGACGTTGCTCAAACACTGCCCGAAATGTCTTACACAATATTTAATTCTTTGTCTCTCAAGTTTGCATAGCGAAAATCCAATGAGAATCACACTGTTTATTACATGAATCGTCCAGCTTTCAAATGATGTGAACGTTATAAAAATATAAACAATTATATTTATTATTATTCATTTTTTGTAATCAAGAAAATGCATTGAACTCTATGGGATTTTCGACGCTGTGGAATTACTTTTGATCCCTGACTGTAGATGCAAAATTTAACACAATATAGTTGTTCTGAATTCATTCTTCATAGAGTCATTAAACTTCTCTACTGTGTCTTGTTTACCGTGATGACCAGAAATGACGTCGTTAACATAATACAGTTTCCAGGAATAACGTCAACATAATTAACGTCCAGTTTGCTGAGATAATTTGGATCGTAATTTCGATATTGATGTCATTATGCCCCACTCATGCTTACCTGACGTTACCATAGCAACAGAATTAATCTTCTGTATGAAAGGATATTAGTTTGCAGATGTCTAATGAAGAGATGAAATATTTAGCTACAAATGTAGAAAATTTCACAGAAAAATGTCAAGAAATAAAAATATTACAGCACTTGTTTTTAATCTTTGCAAACACCCATTGTACATATCATCTGCTATATAGAGATTATTGTATGTATATTTCATACCATACTCAGTATCAGCCCGAGACACCCATATCATTCTGAGGGCTGATATTGGGTATAATATGAAAACTGCCATGTCAGAATCTATGTATTGTACTTATTCCTTGGGGTGCTGCAATTCAGAAGTCCTAAACTGACATTTTAAGACAAAATACATGTATGGGAAAATAACCAAAATTTCAAAGTGGTGAGGCCATTTTATATGGTATTTTGCCATCTTTTTTTTTTTTTTCCATATAAAGTGAGAAGTGGTGCTTATTAGAGAGGGGCGTTAATTAGAATAAATATGGTATCTTGTTTTTCTTACTGAAACATTTACCTTATTCATATCATATTCATGGTGATAACATATTGTTTATGAAAGACAATACACGATATCGGATGACTAGCTGCGCCACTGTGCTAACAATGTGTCTTGGAATAGAATAGAACAGCCAAAACTTCCCATTGCTTCAAATGCTATGATATGGTTTTTTAATTTCCTAAGGAGAATACAGGTCACATGGGTGATGCGGCTTTTCTCCTTAGGGAGTGATATGGGTTTTGGCTGATTTTAGCTTGATACAGTCTTCTAACTCTACAACCATGATACAAGCATGAAACTTGTATCTGTATCGCACATTAAAAAGAACATATTTTTTAGTTAATACATGATAATTTTCAAAAGTCCTATAATGATCGTATGTTTTCAATGTTTGGCAGGTGATATGCTGGTGAGTTTAAATGATATTGATGTTACCTGGGTGAACATAGATGATCTCTTCAAAGCCCTCTGCTCACAGCAGGAAGTAAGTAATTACATTTTCTATATGTTTGCATAGCGCTAGATTAGGCATTTTTTTCAACAAAAAATACTCGGCAAGGCGCTTCTTATGAGTACCAAAAACATATGTTTTCATGGAGAAATAAGAAACTAACGTATGGATACCCTCTCTTATTCGGAGTGTGTGGCCGGCCTCGGTGGCTCAGTTGGATGCGCCGTCCGACTGGAGACCATGAGGTCGCGGGTTCAACCCCCGCCGAGGTCGGCAACATTCTTTTGTGGAGATTGATCATGAAATATTTTCTACGGTCATTCTCTCCCTTCCAATGATTCAAGAAGGGCAGTTGTCAGTTTCTGGCGAAAGAATGTGCACAATACTGGTTAACTGCTTAGAGGACTAAGCCTGCCCAGTAAACGTGTGGTTAGGTAAACTGATCGCGCTTGACATGACCCATTGGGTTGACTGGGCCGTAAAACCTCAACACAAACAAAATTCAGAGCTGTGTGTTTGGGTTCTAATAAGTCATAGGTCTAGATAAGGGTGGGTATCAGGTTAATATTTTTCTTATTTCTCCATAAAAACATGTTGTGGGGACTCATTAGAAGTGCCTCGGCCTTGCCGCAGCATATGTTTTTGTGGAGAAAAGAAAAATATTAATACTTTGGATCGAAAAAAAAAAGCGCCTTAACTAGAGCTATGTAAGGGCCTGCTGTACTAGCAGCAGGTAGGGGAAAAGGGCAGGATTGTATTTATTCTGTTTCTGCACTGTCATTCACATTTTCCTTCATCCTCCTAATTCTCTCTTTTCTCTCCTCTACCAGTGCTTCTATTTTGAAGGACATGTTCGCCCAGTTTTGGTAAATGGCAGTTGTGTTTGGGATACCCAAAATGTGGTTCTACAAGAAGAAATCGTAAAAGTTCAGAATAGGGCTACTAGCCCAGCTAGCATTCTTTATAAATCTATAGCAGGCTGTTATCGGCCTGTCAGGATAGCTGACGGGCTGATAACTGCCTGCTATGGATTTATGTAGAATGCTTACATGGAGGTTTGTAACTAGCAATTACTGCTTTGAAATTGGGAGTATGACTGGAATACTGGAAAACTTAAGATGGGAGTCTCTCAAGAAAAAGAGTAGAAGACTAATACTCTTGTACAAAGGTCTAAAAGGTACTGTCAGCATTCCAACAGATGACCTTATCACCCAATTTGGCACTGTTTGTGACATTTGCAGTTCAGGGCCCAGTTGTTCAAAGCGTCATTTGTTTAGCGAGCTCGTTAAGGGACATTTCGTTAACTGTTTTAGCGGATTCAATATTCTGATATTTTTTGCTGAAAAAATGGGAGTAGCTTTTGCATTGCAAAAAATTTTAGCATATTTGCGTATCACTTGATGGAAATTTTAACGAATTGTTAACTAACGACATCATTAGCTTTTATCAACTGGGCTCTGGACTAAATTTCCTGTTTTAGAGACCAGAACTTCCGTTTAGCTCACTTGAGCCGAAGGATCCAGTCCATATTTCTTCAGAAAAACAAACATATGTTGTGGGGACATGTACTCATTGAAATCACAGCAGTGAGGCCATTCTGGTCAATACCCAGAATATTTTTCATGATTTGAGTTCCCACAAAATTACAAAATATACGAAACCTTTCTCTTTTTATGGGGGTGGAGAGTGTGTGGGTGGGTATGGGTGAGTGGGGGTAGGGTGCGGTTGACAAAAGCATAATGTAGAGCTTTATTTGAAGAATGTTGTCAAACTTCATATTGGCAGAAAATGAGCTGGGCCATTGCTACAGATAAGAGGGGGTATCCACATAATATTTTTCTTATTTCTCCATGAAAACATGTTGTGGGTACTCATGAGTCTAAAAACTGATGAGTACCCATCAACATATGTTTTCATGGAGAAATAAGAAAGATATCAGCATATCAGCATTTTTCAGATGAAAAAAGTGCCTTATCTGTTGCTGTGCTGGGCGAGCCTCCTTGCATACACATTGTACATTTGTACCATGACAGGCAGCAAAATGGACTTGTTCAAAATTCTAGTTAATCTGTCCCAATATTTAGGGTTAATTTGGCACATATTACATTTGTGCCTTTCAGAATTCTAGCACATGACATCAATTTAATTCTATTTTTCTGAGAAAATAAGACTTAATTGTCTGCCTAGCCTACCGTAATAAGTATTGGGACGGACAGGCTTGAACAAACAGTGTAGACCCAGTCGGATGCTGCAGAATGTGGTGTCTGATCAGGGTCTTCTCTGTTTGACACTCATCCATCAGTTTTTAGACACATCAACAAGTAGTAAATATGGACTTATTCAAATTTGGGACATGTATGATGAGTTAACCCTTGTCCTGCTGAACCCGGAAATACCCTACATTGTACCTTTGCAAACAGTGTAGATCCAGATCAGTTGGTTTCTGAAGAAGCCAACTGATCTGGATCTGCACTGTTTGCCATTAAGTATGTGAATTTATATCAACATTCTGGATCAAGTATCTGATTGGCTGAAAATAAGAAGTAGGAGTGGCATCTTAATTTATTCAGCAGGACAAGGGTTAAGGTGTCCCAATATTTAGGACAAATACAGTAATATTTACTCTTTCCAGGTAAAACTAACATTCCAAGTACCACAGGTGATAGGACCAAAACAACCCACCCCTCCCATCAGCCCTAGTTGTAGTACTCCTCCGTTACCACCACACATACCTGTCCGATCACCTAACTACCCCTCACTGAGGCCTCCACCGAGACCACCCCCACCACCGACACCCCAGGATTATAGCCAGGTACCAGTGTACTGTGATGAATCCAGCAGATCCTTGCTCAGGAAGTATTTATCCACTGTTATGTACTTGACCATCAATGGACAGGGAGAGGAAGCAACAGATGATGTTATCTATCAGTACCCCAGGGACAGTCATAAGATCACAGATATTAGAGGCCTTTATCTCACACTCAGTAGTCTTCTATCTGAGATTACTGGCAATTCAACAAAACTGTAAGTATATTTTTCTATATTTAATATGTATCTGAAGGTATTTTTAGTAATTTCTGTGGGAAATATAATTTGTATTTACGAGGAGGAAATATTTCCCTGTAGAGCAAAGAATTATTTCCTTTAGAATACCATCAAGCTGCCTGACCAGTGTAAATGATGCACAGTCGCAAAACATTGATGTCATTTGAAAATCTCAAAAGAATATAAAAGAGAATTCGAAGAAAAAATGTTTCATTTTTTTTTGTATGTAATATTAAAGATAATACACCTTGAGTTTAAAATACAGGAAATATTTCCTTTGAGACTTGCAGATCTTATAAACAAATTCGTGCTAATGCACACGTTTGTTTATCAAATCAGCAAATCTCTCTGGGAAATATTTTTTTATATTTTAAACTCAGTATGCATTAACCTCTTATTTGCTTTATTAGGAGTTCCATAAATTACTGAAAATTACATATTATGGATGAAGAATTTTGATTAAAATTGTCTGCTAGTGAGTCTGATTCATAAAAAGTGATAGGACATTGCTAATATCTTTTAATTTACACAAAAGTATTAGGACATATGTACAATTTATAAAAATAGTCATTTTGCAATATTTGGGACATATCAAATATATAGGACATAACCAAATATACAGCACATACCAAATATTGCCAAATTTTTTTATAGTACCGTATTTGACCTAATTACTGCACATACCCCTATAAGCACACAGTCAAGTTATTCTGTAGTCTTCAGATTACAGCCTGTGTACTTTTTGTCTACTTCTTTATAAAGGCATATGTTGTGGGTACCCATTTGAATTGCATCAACTTGTTGATGCAATTCAAATGAATACCCACAACATATGCTTTTAGAAAGAAAATAAAAAACCCCACTAAACATCTCGTAAGCACCATTAAATAAGTCATTTGCTGATCTTGTTTTACTTTTAGTAGGTGGATATATATTTTTCTACAAGTTTTCCAAGTAATTTTGAAAAACGCAAGTGCATGGTGCAGTGATTAGGTCAAATATGGTATTTTTTGTCTCATATAAGTATACACAGTAAATGTTCATATTTTTGGTCTATGATGTTGAAATGACTGATTGGTATTGGTGTGTTTCAGAACAAAAGTCAGTTATAGAGGTAATGATATTAACACTTGTTACTGGAGAGATGGACAAGATCTGTTAGTGATTTGTCTACCAGCTGATAGGTAGGTACATTTCACTTATAATGGATAACCACAAAATGTTTTCATGGATAAATAAGAAAAATACTAATACCTTTTGGAGAAAAAAAATCTTATCTGGAGCTATTAGAGCAGCACAGAAATAATCAGCTTTGTAGTATTTTATTATCCCCAGGCTTTTTTGAAAAAGCAATGGGAATATTGTGAACGCCTCCGTCCATCTGTCCATCAGTCATGCTATCTCATCCTAAACCACTGGGTGGAATTTAACCAAATTTGCTACATGACTTCCACACATGGTAAGGGTATGCAAGAGCAACATTATTGTTCATCCATCCATCTGTTTGACCATCCTGATGACCATCTTTCCTTCTGTCTGTCACACTATCTCCTCCGTAAACCACTGGGCAGAATTAAATCACTTGCTACATGGCTTCCCTTCATGGTAAAAGTGTGGGATAGTTAGTCCATATGTCTGCCTGTCCATCATTTTATTAGCAACATTAGTACAGAGTGTGGGGATTTTGCAAGGGCATGCCATCAACTGCACATTCTAGTTTGCAATAAAAAAGTAATAATGCTACCAATAATGATAATAATAATAATAATAATTTTAAAAATGATGATGATAATAGTATGTTCAGATATTCATTTCTGTCAGTAGAGCATACAACAAATTTTGGCTTTATTTTTTACTTTCAGAGTTCCTGATTTTTATTTACAACAGATAATGTCAGATTTATTACATAATATGAAACTACTATATGGTGCATCAGTAGCCAGGTAAGTGAGTTTGATGCATGTCAAGGGTTTTACTGTATTTGCCCTTAGAATTCCCTGAGCAAACAGTAGAGACCCAGATTAAATGTCATAGAATGTTGCATCTGATCAGGGTCTGCATGGTTTGCCATGCATCCAAAATTTTTTTAGAGAAATAAGAAAAATATCGATTTTCGGGCAAGTAAATCTTGGTCCGACAAGTGAATTTTTACCACCCAGTAAGCATTCTACATAAATCTATAGCGGGCCGTTGTCGGCCCATCAGGGTACCTGACCGGCCAGTAATGGCCCGCTATAAATTTATAAAGAATGCTAGCTGGGCACTTACCTGTCTATGGACAAGTAAAATCTGATAATTCCATTACCCTGTGCAAAATTTGAAGATTTCCATGTTTGATGTGTTCTGATGATTCCTTTTAAATCAGGAACAGTTAGTGCTGTGTAAATAATGTGCAAAATGATCTGCAAAACATTAGACAAAATATCTCGGGTGAAATAAGGAAAAGAAATTAAATGGAAATCCCTCGGATGGATTTAAAAAAAAAAAACAGGTTCAAAGACTTAAAACATTATATCCTAGAATGAAATTTCGAATCCCACAAATTGAGTGAAATGGTTTTCATGAAAAATACTCATTTTCCAGTTTTTGTGATTTATATAATTGCGTGGTCTAAGTTTCTCAACCAGCTTCTGAAAATGTGTCCTTTCTGGAGACCAGGCCCCAAGGTTATAAAACTTTTTTCATACTCAACTCAGCTGAGCATGAAAATTTCTCTGCTAATAAATATGAAAATGCCAACAAAGCTGGCATTTTCATATTTATTAGCAGAGAAATTTTCATGCTCAGCAATGTTTCGCAAGAAAGAATTAGCAATTGTTAGCAATTTAATATTTATTAGCAGGACAAATTTCATGCTCAGCTGAGTTGAGCATGAAAACGTTTTATAACCTCGGGCCCAGAAGAGCCCAGGTGACCAAGTGGCTAGTGTTTCTGACTTTAGATCATGAGATTCCAAGTTCATATCCTGCTAGATGAGAAGTCCAGCTCGTGACAGTAGGGACATAACAGAACCTTCCATTATCACACGTTCATCTTTGACATTATTTGAATAATACTGAAAGAGATGTAAAACACCTGGGCCCAGTTGTTCAAAGCATTGTTAGCTTAATGAGCTTGTTAGTTGTCAAAATGTTAACTGTTTGAGTAAGTACAATATCTAATTCAGAGGTATTTTTGCTGAAAAAATGTGAGTAGCTTTTGCAAAAGCTACTTACATTTTTTTCAGCAAAAATATTAGCATATATGCCATATTTAACTATAGGTTAACTAGCGACATTGTTAGTTTGAACAACTGGGCTCAGATTATCATTTTCTTCTCAATGGACCATCAGCCTTTAAATTGCTAGTCATATCAATAGCTGATAACAGTGATTTTTTTTTTTTAATTTTTCAAAAAAAAAAAAAAAAAAAAAAAAAAAAAATAAGGTGTAACATTTCATGTGAATCATCTGCAGATTCACATGAAATGTCAAACCATATATTTGTTGAAAGGAGAATGTAACAGTTTAGAATGGCACTTAAATGGCTAAGATTCCAAGCACTATTTTACGTGGAGATAAGGGAAAAGTCAGTTGTAGTTGTCTGCAGCACGTTATAGGTCAAAGATAATAGGAGATTGGCATTCTCTTAGCATTGTGCTATAAGATTTGAAATAATGAGATGATCTTGGAGTTTGCATTCTCAGACCAGAGAACACTTCATTCATTACAGGGCATTTCAAACGCAGTCTAACCACAGACAATTAGACCAGTTGATATCACTGACCCTTCAGAGAGTTTTGCTCCGAGGTGTTGACTCGCAGTCTGTTCAGGTCACAAGTCCTCTTGAGCCTGCCCTGCTTGATACTCTTTTTGGAATTAGATGGCTACGACTGGATCTACATAATAAGGTGAGATATATCAAAGTTGAAATGCAAAATAAGATGCTTTTAAGAGAAATTGATACACTTTCAAGGGAGGCAACTCTTTCAAAATTGTTTTGTCTCCCTTCTGAAAAAGGGTCTACTCTAAAAGGAAAGAATTTGCTCCCGTTAGGAGCAAATTCTTTCCTTTTAAAGTAGACCCCTTTTCAGATGGGGACTGGTGTGCAGGAAAGCAAACAGGAAATTACAGAAGTTGTCTCCTTTGTACAAAATACTGAAAAAAAAAGACTACCAGGTGTGTTCACCTCTACTGACTGCCATGGTATATTGGTATACATGTGTCAAAAATGTGCCCAATGCCATATGGGGGAACAGCAAGGAAAATGGATTTTGTGCTGTTGAACAGTGCAGACAGACCCTGTATTCACTTAATTTTTGCACACTGACTGAATTGTGAGTCTGTGAAAGGCCTGACTAACGGACATAGATGCAGATGTAATTTAGATGTTCACTATTTACATGTGATGATGTGCCATGAGGCAGATTTTCCCTTGTAGTAGCTCTTGTTGATAGAAAATGATAATATGTGGTAATGTCTGTACTTATACCCCAGCAAAGGAAGACTGAAATTTGAGTATCTACAATGTAGAAGTGTTCATCTCGGTCTTCTAATGTGGTGGTTGATCAGCGGGTCCATCTGCTCAAGTTTGCTTCTTCTACAGTTTTGGTTTAACCCTTGTCATGCTGAATAAATTAAGATGCCACTCCCACTTCTAATTTTTAGCCAATCAGATTACTTGATCTGGATTGTTGCTATAAATTCACATACTTAATGGCAAACAGTGCAGATCCAGATCAGTTGGCTTCTTCAGAACTGTTTGCAAAGGCAGGGTATATCCGGTTTCAGCAGGACAAGGGTTAAGTTTCATAAAACTTCATGAAAATTATCAATAGCAGTGTGCAATGGTTTTTATTGCAGGATTGTCTGCCCATAGCACTTTAGCCTCTCTGTCTGAGGTTTAGATGTGAATTACTTAGGGAGAGCTTTATTTTTAACTAGAAAGTATTGATAACATTTTTTTTATGCTAGTTTTCATGAAGAAAGATATATTAAAGTATTTATCATCTTTTCTAGAGTATGAGTGTATCAGTACTTCCTTATATAGAACTATTTATGGTTAAAATCTAGCTCCAGATAAGCGGGGTATGTAGATAGTAGTTTTCTTATTTCTCCATAAAAATACTTTGTGGGTATTCATTAAAACATATGTTGTGGGTACTCATTAGAAGTGCCTCACTGAGGCACTTCTAATGAGTACCACAACATCTGTTTTCATGGAGAAATAAGAAAAATATCAACCATTTTCAGTTAAAAAAAGTGCCATATCTGGAGTTATGTAAAATGTGAAAACACAAAAGCCTTTTATTTAGAGTTGTGTCATCTATCATTGACTGATGTTTGTTTTCAGATTCTCTGTGATGAAATACTCAGCGAGTTTGAAGCTGCTGATTATACTGATCAGGTATGTGTACTACAAAGTAAATTGTATTAAAAAATTGAAAAAAAATAACCAGGGACCAGTCGTTCAAAGCTAATGACATTGTTAGTTAACGATTCGTTAAAATTTACATCGAATGATATGCAAATATTCTGATATTTTTTGCTAAAAAAATGTGAGTAGCTTTTGCAGTGCAAAAGCTACTCACATTTTTTCAGCAAAAAATATCAGAATATTGTATATTGAATCCGCTAAAACAGTTAACGAAAGGACCCTTAACGAGCTCGTTAAGCTAACAATGCTTTGAACAACTGGGCCCTGGCAGGCATACAATGCTGGCTTTTATGTTTGTTTATATGGTATATACATTTATAACTGAAATCCAATTTGTTCTAGTGGTGAAACTCTGGTTTCTCTTCATACCACGCATAAATCTTTCGCCTTTAACTGAAAACTGTTCTAGTGTACCTAATTAGGTTGCATAGTTATATTCCTGTTGATGTTATCTTCAGTTTTTGCTTAGCAGTTGACATTATAACTTACTGACCATATAAATCAGCTTCAAAGATAAAGATTACATTGTCAAACAAAAGGAATATTAAAGCTGTATCAGTAATATTCAGGTTTCCTTAGTTGTTCAGATATAAAGTCAAAATATAAATGACTGGCGGGAATTTTTCTTTCTTCCTCAGTGTTACAGGAGCACCATAGTAGTCATAATACATATACATTATATTTGTGATACCATTAGCCTTATCAGTGATAATAGGAAATAAATGCAAGATCTATGAAAACTTTTGAGGCTCAAATACACATACCTTCAAACTCATGTCTTAAAACTTGTTTAAGTAACATAATTTTGGGATTTCAAAATGACAGCTAGCCATTATTTAAGCAGTAAACATTAATGTCTTGATATATATCCCTACATTTTCTATTAATATTGATATGAAAAAGTCCCCATCAATGACATTCCTAGCTAAAATGCTGTGAATGCATTTGAAAGCAAATTTTCAAAGGCAGCTATCCAAGTAAATAAGCACAAACAATTACTTTTCTGCATTGCAAGAGAAGATCCTTAGGCCATTATACTTACAGTAATGGCCCAGATCAACTGCACAGCCACACAGTCTGATTAGGGTGTACATTGCACACTATCATTCCTTGGATACTTTTAAGCTATATCAGAAAAGAACCTCATCAGACTATGCAGATGTGCAAGCTGACCTGGGCATTCACTGTTCCCATGTGACATAAGGGTCATCATTTTCGTATGTTGCACATCCTTTGGATTAGACCTAATCATGCTTAAAAAATGCAGTCACTTTTTATTGGTGAAAAAAGGGATACCAATATATCTGCAAAATACATCATATTGCTCCAAACTGCCATATTAATACTTTTTCGTCTCACCTGCGCTGAAGGCTCAGGATGAGCTATTGTGATCACTTGCTGTCTGTGGTCCATCCATCTGTTGTCCATCATCCAGCATCTGTCTGCAGTTTCATGTGGAGCCTTTTGTTAAAGGGGGATTGAAAATTCATACAAATGGTCACAGTCCATTCATTAAGGTGGCAACCATGCCCATATATGGTAAAAGCATTAAAAACCTTCTCCGGAATCAAAAAAGCTTTAAGGCTGAATCTTGGTATGTAGCATAGGGGTCTAAAGGTCTATCAAATTTGTTCAAATGATGAACCTAGGATGACCTTTGATCTTTTTAGGGTAAGGTCCCCCATACATGTGGGGACTGTTAAAAAAATCATTTTCTCAAAATGTATTAAAGACTAATGGATGAAACTTACAATGTGTGATTAAATCTTTTAGTTACAATTAAAAATTCATCCCTCTGGGATTATCTGCCCTTGCCCCTTGGCTGTATACATGTATAAAATTGTGATTATAAGCGTCTTCTTCTTTGAAACCTCTTAACCAGTTTTTACCAGATTTCACATAGGGCCATCTGTCAAAGGGTTATTGACAATTTATTCAAAGGGTTGTGCACCATTGAACAAGATGGCATCCATGCCCACATTTATGGTAAAAAACAAACAAACAAAAAAAAAAAAATACACTTAAAAATCTCCAGAACCATGAAAGCTTTTAGGCTGAATCTGGGGAAATAGCACAGGGACTTCAGGTCTACTGTGTTTGTTCAAATGATGATCCTAGGATGACCTTCGACCTTTTGAAGGCGCAGTCAAATTTGTGTCCTAGTTGCTGTGACAATACTGGAAGAATGTTACATGGCATCTGCAGATATGCAATTGCTGTTTTACTCAAGTGAATGAACCCTGGCCCATGGGCCTTTTTTTTTTTTTTTTTTTTTTTAGGACAAAAAGTCATAGTTTGTGTAACCTATTAATCTTGAATTTTTAGTTTCTTCAAATTTTTCTTTGCATATGGTATAAGTCCAGTTTCACCTTACCCGAACTGCCACATTATATTTTGCAGGAGGATTATGATCCAGATGAGAGGAGAGATTATGGCATTGTAGGGTCTTGTCTATATTATAAAGTAAGTCTTTAAAAAAATGCCACAAGAGAGATATTGCGTTGTATAATTCTACCTTTTATTTAAGGGGACTTAATACATTTGGTTGATTTTCTGCCATTTTTACAAAGGTGACAGCTTTTGTGACCCCCTGTTTGCTTTCCTACAAAACAAGTCCCTTCTGAAAATGATCTACTCTAAAATGAAAGAATTTACTCTCTTTGGGAGCAAATTCTTTCCTTTTAGAGTAGACACCTTTTCAGAAGAGCTACAGCAATTTTGAAAGAATTGCCTCCCTTGATTCCCTTGAAAGCGTGTCCATTATATATATTCTAAGGATCTATCATTGGTGCGAGGGGTAGATATAAACTTCCATCCTGAGGGTCACTGTCTGGCTTAGGAGGCTTGCCGAATGATGCCAGACTGTGATCCCAAGGGAGGGATTTTTCTGTCTTCTCCTCACACCCATCATGGATTCTTTTTCTTGATACCTTTCATTTCTGAACATGGATTTTTAGTAATGCAGTCACTTCGATTGCAGACGTCCTCAGTATTGTGATAACATTACCATTACAGTTAGTAATGTCAAATACGTTCAGTGACATTAACGATGGCACATGTGACGTTCTATATAACCAGTGACATCAAACACGTGCGAATTTTTATCTTACCCTGGGTAGGATAAGAATTTCTTTCCCAGTTAAATCCTTTTTTTCCTTATCCGGTGTGCAAGAAAGTTTTATTCACATTTTACTGTCAATGTGATGTGGACTGATTTATGCTCAAAACTAACTGTGTCTGTCAGCTACTCAGAACAAAACAAATAAAAAAAGAGTATTGCTGGAAGGAGTGTGTGTGCAAGTGGTTATAAAAACCCTCTAAAAGGGAAAAGAAGAAGAAAAAAATGAATATACTTGTACCGTATGTTTATTAATGTGACAGCAAAACCTTAATATCAATAGTATGTATCACAAGTATAGAATAGAAGGGAAGGCAATGATCAGGAATCAATACAATTATCCCACACCTCCCATCGGAGACATCAAAGGGGAAGAAACACAAACATGAAATAACTAGACCCTAATGGAAACATCACTAGCAGAAAGCCAAACGGACAGTTGCTTTCCCACAAAATGTGGCCAAATGGCTATCCAAAACAAAAATATGTAAGCGACACACACATTCAAAGACGAACTATAACAAAAATAAACCATGACAGAAGAACCGCCTTGGAACAGTCAGTGAAAAGTATTTCACTTGGGGGCTTAAATCGATTTTACGTGGCCACAATCCTCCCCCTTACTTCTGCAGCGGTTTAGACACATAATTTGTTCAGTCCGCATGAAGGCTTCCTAACTCATCAGTGCTACAGAACACAAAAAAATCAACTAATTACAGAGATGCAACAATGACAAGGACTCGACAGCACGAAACAACTGAATTTCACACATTGATATTTTTTTAGACTTGATCTTTAAGGTTAGGTATTTAATCGTACAACATTGGGTCCAGCAGTGTTGTAATACCATTACATTTAAGGGAAATGGATACACTTCCAGGGGAGGGGAGGCAACTCTTGTCAAAAATTGTTTTGCCTCCCTCATGAAGAGGGGTCTACTCAAAGAAAGTGCTCCCTTGCTTTTCTTTTAGAATAGACCTTTTCCAGAAGTGACATGGGCCCAGTTGTTCAAAACTAACAATGTCATTAGTTAACATATCATTAAAACTTTGATCATTAAATATGGCATATATGCTTATATTTTTGCTGAAAAAATGTGAGTAGCTTTTGAATTTGCAGCAAAAATACCTGCAAATTAGATATTGTACTTACTAGAACAGTTAACATTTTGACCACTTACAACCTCATTAAGCTAACGATGCCTTGAACAACTGGGCTCTTGTGTACAGGAAAGTGAACAGTGAGTCACAGAAGTTGCCTCTGGTATAGAAGATGGTGGAAATTCTAACTGTATGACTCCCTTTAAGAAAAACAACAAACATATTACACAAGTACATAAAATTCCTTGTTCAAAAGATGTAACATTATAGGGTTCAGCTGTTACAACACACATTACTAATGGCCAGAGGCTGAAGGCAATGTTAACAACAAAAAGACATATTCATGCAGGTATTTCATCATATGATAAAGAGAATCTTACTTTCATATGATATAAATTATTAATATGAACATTTTGCTCACCAAAGCTTCCAAGTAATATAAATTAGTGATGGAAAGAAAACTCATTTAAACCATTGTAGTCTAGAGACCCCAAAAATGGCAATTGGCAAACAGTGCAGAACAGGGCATCTGATCATGGTCTCCACTGTTTGCAAATAGTTAACCATTTTTCTCTCAGAATATCTAAATCACATAGCCTGACATACCTAAAATCAAAATTACAATCTCCCAGTATATAGTGCGGGGAAATTCATTCAGTCTACAATTGGTTAAGGTCTGCTATATAATAAGCCTTAAAGAACATGCTACACCAGCAGCAGATGACATTCTATTTTATTTTCAGAGAAAATAAGGCTTGATGTGTAAATGGTCTAGGTAGTGAAATGTCAAGCCTTATTTCTCTGAAAAATGGATAAAAAATATAGTCCAGCTACAATTTTTAATGAAACTGTAAGAATTAATATAAAGGCAGTACATTTATAGCATTACACAAGTTTAATCTGAATCCAGTCAAAGTTTGTGAGATGAGGTGGGGTTTAAGAGCACTGTAACAAACTTGTATTGTGATGTCAGATGAGGTACCTGTTAAAGGTAATGTACACCTGGGCCCAGTTGTTTAAAACTTATAGCTTATGTGACATTAAAATTTCTGTCTTGAAATATGGCCAATACATTGATATTTTTTGGCTGAAAAAATGTGAGTATCTTTTGCATTGCAAAAGCTACTCACATTTTTGCAGCAAAAATATCAATGTATTTGAAAATACCTTAGCCACAACAGTTAATGAGTTTGTCATTAACAAGCTTGTTAAGCTAACAATGCTTTGAACAACTGGGCCCTGTTTGACTATTATTGTTTCATAGCTCCACCTATGTTATTTGATTTTATTATATACAGTCGACTCTCGTTATCTCGAATTCCAAGGGACTTTCTAAAATACTTCGAGATATCCGTACTTCGACATATCAGATTTGCAGAATAGAGGAAAAACTAATTTGATTAACCACATTTAACAAATATATGTATAATTGGACTCTTGAGGTTAGAGATATATTGAAAATATTGTGGAAAAAAGAGGAGAAATTGCTCCTTAGGAGCAATTTCTCCTCTTTTCCACAATATTTTTTTTACATGTTGTTAGATATTCGTGTTTAGGTAGGGACCAGATTTTCCTTCGAGATAAGCGGTTATTCGAGATAAGTGAGTTCGAGATAGCGAGAGTCAGTTGTACCTACAAAAGATACCCCTGTCTGCTAGTAACTTTCTGACAAAAAAATATAAAATCTTGTATTATGCAAGTTGCGTTTTCTAATTCTGTATCACCTCTATGTTTTACCCACTCATTTAAAAACCAGTACTGCTGCAGGTACCAATTTTAAAAAAGAAATAGTCTCAGGTTTTGACTGTTCAAAAGTATTCATTATTGTTGAAAATTGTTGTATTTATCATTAATTGAACACTAGTTGTTGTTTATTTTTTATAGGTATATAATAAAAACATCATTATTAATCACATCTTGTGGCTGTGCCAGGAATCTTGGGATCACACTCGACTTCATCTCATGTGATCCGATCATTCCTGGCACAGCCACAAGATATGATCTGACACATCAGATCAAGTTACTAAAGTAATAATGTGTATGTATTGGATTTATTTTTACTAATACTTCAAAGGAAAAATGTGACAGTCAGACTACAAATCTTATACTTTTCAGGATTATTTATTATGCTCACACCTATATCCTCAAGATTTGAGTGATGTTCACTTGTTTCTGAAGCAGCACTCACTACTAAATCTAGTCAATAAAGAACGGGTAGAAGATGTAGTTATCTGGCGGGAGATATTTCCTACGAGACTGTGCCATAGACAGAGGGAAGATAGACCAGGTTATAGAGAGCCGTCTGGACGATGGTTTCTTCTTGTAGTGATCATGGTGAGTTTTCTTACATACGTTAGGTTAAATGTACACTTCTTGGTATTTTTCAGATTTTTCTGCAAAAACATATGTTGTGGGTACACATTAGATGTGTTACAATAAGTCATCCATGCTAATGCAGGTGCGACAAAACAACCTGATGTGCCCCATGATATAAATTTGACATTATTTGTCCTATGCTTATCTTGAAAATAAAGTCAAGGTCACAAAAATCACAGAATGAAGTGGGATCTGTTGTTTTATATGTCCCTGCACCAGGGACGAAGGAGGACATGCTGTTTCATTAGATTTTGGTGACCTTGACTTTATTTTCAAGGTAAGCACAGGACAAATAATGTCAAATTTATATGGTGGGGAACATCAGGTTGTTTTGTCGCACCTGCATTAGCATTGATACCTTATTGTAACACCTGCGTTAGCATAGGCAGCTTAGGCATGCAAGTTTCTGTCCTTCTGTTGGTTCGTTAGTCCATTTACTAACGTCAGCCCTAGCGTCCACCCTAGCCACCCCTCTAAATGAGGCCTACAAGCTGTAAAACTTAACAGTTAATTTCCCTGTACTGATTGTTTTATCTCACTGAGCTAAATGACAGTGATAAGTGTCACTCTTCCAGTGCTTGTTTTCACAGTGTAATCTTCAGGTGCAAAATAAACTTCAGAGAATTTCTTTCTATTTTTTTTTTAAACAAACAAAAACAGCATAAACAAACAAAAACAGCAACAAAACAAAGCATTTCTAGTTTCATATAATGTTGTTTTACACCAAACATATAGGGACAAAAACTATCTTCTGAATCCTCCATATATTTGGACCATATACAGTCAAACCGCGTTATCTCGAACTCGCTTATTTCGAATTACCGCTTATCTCGAAGTGAAAATCTGGTCCCTGGTTTAACATGACACTATGACAACAGGTAACAAAATAATGTGGAAAAGAGGAGAAATTGCTCCTCAGGAGCAATTTCTCCTCTTTTCCACATTATTTTATATATATATTTCTAACTTCTGGAGTCAAATTACATATTTATTTGTTAAATGTGGTTATTCAATTTGTTGTTTTCCTCACTCATTCTGATATGTCGAGGTACGGATATCTCGAAGTGTTTCAGTGAGTCCCTTGGAATTCGAGATAACGAGAGTCGACTGTATTTAAAGTATTGGACATTTTTGTTTCAGAACCACTATATCATGTGCACTATATTAGAGGCTGGTAGCTATTCCAAGCCAGTAGTGGGTAACCCAACTCCTGATCCTTTCTACATTGACCAGGTCAAGGTCACATTGTCACAGCTGGATGCTGATGATTCTGACCTTGAGATAGCTTGCAATGAAAGGTAAGTTGATTGGATTTAACTGTACTTTGTAGGTGAATGACTAAGTCTACAAGATTGTTTGACCATTTTGCAAAGGATATAACATGTGCAGACAGGAAATTGACTCCTTAGTATTTGAAACCTTTTAAAAAAATTGGGGTTACTCTTAAGAAAGGTATCTGCTTCCAGTGGGAGCATATTCTTTCTGTTAAGAGCAGCCTCTCTCCCACTAAGAAGAGAGGCAAATATTTCCATGATCAGTTATTTCCCTTGGAGATATATCTGCTTCCTTTAATTAGCTGTATGTTAAAAAAGGTGCTGAATGTATATATGAACATAGAAGGCCAGGTAAGCTTGCGCTGTCAGAGTTATTTTTGTTCTATTACAGGATCATTGGACATTGAATATATAGCTCTAGATAAGGGAGGTATACACATAAACATTTTTCTTTTTTCTCAGATAAACAGTAACTCAGTAGAAGTCCTTGGTGAGGCTTGTCTGAGTACCCATAACACACGTTTTTGTGGAGAAATAAGAGAAATCACATTACAGTAAATATCCTAAAGTTTCGTACACCAAAGTATCTGACAAAATTGCGTATGGAAACAGTGTAGACCCAGATCAGACTGCTCCTGAAGGAGCAGTCTGATCAGGGTCTACACTGTTTGCTGTTCCACTAAGTGTTTTAAGAAACACTCGCACAAAAAGCAAAAAGTAGGCAAAAACAAAGGATGGAATAAAGTGTTTGAAATTTTAGGGCATTTACGAAACTTCTTAGTTGAAGCAAGTGCTTTATCTGGAGCTATGCACTGTGATAACTTAAATATTGGAACACCTGGGCTCGGTTGTTCAAAGCGTCGTTAGCTTAACGAGCTTGTTTAGGGTCATTTCGTTAACTGGTTTAGCAGATTCAATATTCAATATGCTGATATTTTTTGCTGAAAAAATGTGAGTAGCTTTTGCAGTGCAAAAGCTACTCACATTTTTTCAGCAAAAAATTTCAGCATATTTGCGTATCACTCGATATAAATTTTAACGAATCGTTAACTAATGACATCGTTAGCTTTGAACAACAGGGCCCTGGACTCCTTACCTTACTTGTCACAAATTTTAAACAAATACATTTTGCTACCTGTTGATTGCCAAAAAACTGCAGGATAGGTGAAAGAGTGTAGGCCTTGATCAGATGACACTTTCTGATGTGTCTGATCTAGTTGTACATTGTTTGCTAATGCTTGTTTCTCTGAATTCTTTGGTTCTTAAACTTAACCAGTCTATGGGCAAATTCAGCGGATGACAAATTGATAATATTTTTCATATTTTGTCATATTTTTCACGGAAAATAGGCTTTGACATTTCACACAAATGGTTACCAGATTTGCATAACATGTCAAAGCCTATTTTCTGGAAAAAAAAGAAAAATATTTGAAAATTTCATCTGCTGAAATTTTTACCCAGCATGCTAAGCATTAATAAATTGGCTTTCTTTTTTACTGAATAAAAGCGAAAAAAAAAAAAAAGAAAAAAGCATTTATTGAACTGCACTGTTTTTCTTCACAGGTTGTTTATTGAAGTTACAGGTCCAGCACTGAAATGTTTAGGAGCCAGCAAACAGGGTCATAAAAACAGCCTTTCAGAGGAATCACTGTCATCACAGCCCAGACTACTCTCACCAACCAAGTCTGATCCTGGACCTAGGAATAGTGAGAAAATACAATATCCATTTAGAATAGGAGAAACTATCATAAGAGCCAGCACATGACAAAACCTACAAAATGGCATGTGTGCCCAGCGAAGACTCAGATCAGTCTGGGCATCTGCCCAGTCTGATCAGTCTTGCTGTCCCCATGAAGAAAGCTTGGGTCCTTAGCTACCCTTTGAGTGCACAGCGAAGACTTTGATCAGACTGGGCCGATGCCCAGGTTGATCTGAGTCTTAGCTGGGCGCACATGCCATTTTGTAGGTTTTGTCGTGCGCTGGCTCATACAGAGAAAAGGGTTATTTGGGCTTAAATGAACAACATAGAGAAGACTTTTTTTTTTAAACAAAAAGTATTGATATTTTTATGTTGTGGGTCATTATAAGAAGCACCTTGTTGAGATGCTTTTAATAAATACCCACAACCTGTTTTTGTGGAGAAATCAGAAATATATTTAAGTAAGAGAAGTATCCAGGTAAATATTTTCCTTATTTCTCCACAAAATTTGTGGGTACTCATCTAGAAACACCTGGGATCTGATGTAAAAGGCAATAATTTACTCACGTGAGGAGCAAATTCTTTCTTTTTGGAGTATGCGGGTACTCATTTAGAAACACCTGGGATCTGCTGTAAAAGGCAATAATTTACTCACATGAGGAGCGAATTCTTTCTTTTTGGAGTAGAGATACCTTTAGCTTCTAATAAGTATCCACAGTATATGTTTTCATGCTCCTCTCTTATCTAAAAAAAAGGTTCAGATCAGCCAACTCTTTTGAGCAGTCTGATCAAGGCCTTTTCTATCTATAGCCATGGCATACAAAGTGTATAATAGGGGGTTTATAGTTTTTATCATTTTTGTAACAATGTGTATGTGTTTGTGTGTGTGGAAACCTTTTTGTCTGTCAAAGATTTCTCAGGAACTACTAGACCTAGGATTTTGAAATTTGGTACAAACAATGGATATGACTTGTTGTATTGTGTAGGAGAGAATCAGCCCACTGGTTACTTTGTCTAGTATAAATAGTGAAGTTCCTTACTACACAATGACCATTACAGAAAATCATTTGCAGTGAGTGGGTTTTGCAAGATGGAATATCGAGGAACAAATTGTCACAGTAGTGGGACCTTTAGCCATTTATGTTTTACACATTTTTCCTGCACGTTCTCTTATTCTTCTTTCCCTCCAGTGTACCATGATAGAAAAAATTATCTCAGGATTTCTCAAGAACTACTGAAGTATGCAAATGGTGCCATCTATGGATATTTATGAGTGCTGCTTACTGATCATTTTAGTTCTGCAGGTGAAAAGTGAATGTCATGATTTGGCCTTTGCTGTCCATATATTTCCATAGACCCCTTTTTGATGCCCCCAACTTCAAAGAAGTTGGAGGGGCATATTGCTTTTGGATGGTTTGTCTTTTTATCATGCTTAGCTTATGGTTAGAGCTAGGATCTTGAAATTTTATGTATCATATGGAATAAGGAAGGAAAAAGAGCAGACCCCTATTTTTTCTTTTATCCCTCAGACTTGAAGTTCCAGAGTTATGCCACATTTTGACTCATGCTTTGTAAGCTCACTGGACATAATGAAATCTTGTGAGCAAGATATCTCAAAAGCTTTTTGATCAAGAGCCTTGAAACTTAGCTTATTGGGGATGGTGAGTAGATCACCTAATTGACTTTTGAAAATATCAGATTAATTTTGTCAGAGTTATGCACCTTGCAAACTTTGGTATTTTGTATGGACAAGTGTATATTTGGGGGCATAGTGTTTTACAAGCACATTTCTTGTTCTCATTGCATGGCTCATATATTTGTCATATTGAAGTTGTACATTTTTTACACGTGGCATATGAAAACAAAGAACCAGGACATGTTTTTACTTTATAATTGGAAAAATGTTGAAACCTGGTTTGTAGAATTTGTTCAAGGACAGTCTGGCCTGAATATTTAACTTCCATATGAGACAGTGTTGTTTTTTCTATCAGATTACTTCATATGTCCATTTATATCATAGAAATACTAGAATTACCTTTGAACAAAAGCCAGTTATTAAAGGCACAATATCTGAAGAATTGAGTGAAAATGTCACAGCAATAGGTTTTAACAGACATAATATTCATATTGTAGTTTTATCAGCATTGCACAGAATCTGTGTATTATTTAAATGTTTCATTTTGCAGGACTCGAAGATGAACTGGACAGAGTTTCTTTGAGTTCTCCTGCCAGTGAACTGCCTGGAATGAAAAGACAAGGGAGTAAAATATCCTATGGTTCCAATGACTCTAATGGTAGCAGCACCAGTACAGGAATTTTTAAGGTTAATGAACAAGCAGAACTTTCAGAAATACTCAGATCTTTATGTGCTCTGGTCAGAAGTAGAGATAAAAAGGAGATTTGGAAGAGATTTTATACTTTACATGAAAACATGCCAGCCTCGGTGGCTCAGTTGGATGCGCCGTCCGACTGGAGACTAGGAGGTTGCGGATTGAACCCCCGCCGAGGTCGGAAACATTCTTTCGTGGAGATTGATCATGAAATATTTTCCGCTGATCCAAGAAGGGCAGTTGTCAGTTTCTGGCGAAAGAATGTGCACAATACTGGTTAACCGCTTAGAGGACTAAACCTGCCCAGTAAACGTGTGGTTAGGTAAACTGACCGCGCTCGACATGACCCCATTGGGTTGACTGGGCCGTAAAACCGCAACACAAACAAACAAACTTTACATGAAAACATACTTTGCAGATATCTGTTAGACTAGCCTCAGTGAGGCATTTCTGATGAGTACACTGAATATGCTTTACTAATAAACCTAGGGGGAATGTATGCACTTTCAAGGAAGACGATTATGTCAAAGTTATTTTTTGCTCCTTTTCTGAATAAGGAAGTGTTTAAAAGGAAATAGCAAATTCTTTCCTCTCAGAGTAGACCCCTTTTCAGAAGGGCTAGGTGTGCAGGAAAGCAAACAGGAAGTCACAGAAGTTGTATCGCTTATAAAAAAAAAATGATGGAATATCTGACAATTGTATCGTCCTCTTAAAGACATAGCTAAAATGAGTCCAAAAGTAGTATCACTCATCAATGATTTTATTTTTACCTACCTTGGCTCTATGCAAGAAAATTCAAAGGCAATTATGAGATTCCACCTGGAGGTGTTGCCGTCCTCAGTGGCTCAGTTGGTGCAACTGGTGATCAGAGGTTGTGGGTTCAAACCCCGGCAAGTTGGCAACATTCTGTTGTGGAGCTTGATCATGAAATGTTATCTGCAGTCATTCTCTCACTTCCGCTGATTCAAGAAGGGCAGTTGTCAGTTTCTGGCAAAAGAATGTGCACATTACTGGTTTACCCCTTAAAGAACTAAGCCTGCTCAGTAAAAGTGTGGTTAAGTAAACTGACATTGACTGCATTGGGTTGACTGGGCCATAAAACCTCACAAACCTGGGGGTTGTAAAGAGGCCTTCTGAAGGGTAATAAATTTAGTAGGATTATTGCTGTGCCCTGGCTCATATGATATTACCTAGAGAACATAAAAAAGCAGGTACTAAATTCCCCTTTTTATCATTTGTTGACAGCATACTAGGTTTTGTTGTGCCCAGTCTCTAAGAATCAGTGATAAAACAAATGACTGAGACACATCTTATTTTTATGTCTTTAAGTATATCCTATGCAAAATAGAAGAAAAAATCTTTCATTAAAACTTATCTTAAAGATCACCTGTATTAAGCAATCACCTGTATTTAAATTTTTAAGTTCCATAAAAGGAATAAGTCTAAAGTTACCTGTATTAAGCAAGCACCTAAGCAACCACCTTTTGGCTTTCCTTGAGGTGCTTGCTTAACAGAGACTGTATATTCATTCACCTTATCTTCAACTGCCATTCTTCTTACTACAAGAAGAAACAAAATCTGCAATAATCATAAAAGTAAAAAAAATATATGCAAGGAAAAATTGTAAAGCTCAGTTATTTTTGCAAGTTAGTAATAAACTGTTTTTGCTGTTATTAGGAAGTCTTTATTTCACATGTTTTTTTTAACAATATCCTAACCTGAACAGATACTAATGCTAATTATTCTAACCTCTTCACATTTGTGACTGATATACAATAGAAATAGCTGGTACAGCAGTCAGTGTGACCAAGACCAGTGTAACTGTCTGTTTATTTCAGGGTAAATCTGCCAGTCAGATTGGGTCTGTCAAGGATTCCACAAGTTTGAACAGGAGTTTTTCCAAGGGAGATAATAGTGCCATAAAGTGAGTTTCTTGTGTTTAACTTTGAGGGGTATAGATTCTTCTCCAAGGGAATTAAATATGACATGCTAATATTTTGCTCCCTTTTTATTAGAGGGCTATGATTAAGGGTAAGAATTTGCTGCCTCTGGGATCTGATTCTATCTTTTGAGAGTAGCCCACCCCACCTTGCCCCATTCAGATTTGTAAGGTTTCCAGTTCAAGGGAAATAATGCAGACATGGGAATATTTAGTAAAGCAAGTGAATCACCTGATTTCACTTTAAGTTGTGTATACATTCTTAACCCTAGTCCTGCTGAACCCAGATATGTCCTGCCTTTGCAAACAGTGTAGATCCAGATCAGTTGGCTTCTGAAGAAGCCAACTGATCTGGATCTGCACTGTTATCCATTAAGCATGAGAATTTATATCAACTATCTGAATCAAGTAATCTGATTGGCTGAAAATTTAAAAATGGGCATGACATCTTATTTCGTTCAGCATGTCAAGGGTTAAGCTTTGTAAATTTTCTTTTGTATTTAGTCATCTGGCATTCTAGTACATGGCTAGTCCTTTTTAACAACAGTTTTGGTCAAAGATAAGTAAAATGTCTCAGTGCATTCATGGCATTCTTATTAGCCATTTTGTTCTATGAATGTTTTGAATGTAAAATTGTGTTAGAAAACTTGGTGGAGTATTAATGGTACCTTATGAGACAGATGGACCTGAGCAAACTGTGTCAACCCAGATCAGACCCACAAATGAGTATGATTGGGGTCTACACTGTTTGGCACTCATCAAGCTATCCTGAGACACATTAACCAGTAGTGAATTGGACAAGTATGGTAAGGAGTTTGTGTTGCAATATTCAGGGTATATATGGTATTTTCTCAGATGGTCCAAATATTTTGTTAACGAAAAAGGAAGACAGCGTCATCGTACTGCAGAGGTGAGGCTTGCCTGGTCTTTGCTTTGAGTGGCGAACAGCATATACCCAGATCAGAAGCTGCAGTGTGTAATGACTGTTTGCTCAGGCATACCTTATTAAGCATAACTATTGAGACGAAACACAAGAATTGCCGTCTGCTTTGTCATCTACTTGTAATTTTAAAAGTCATTTTTGCCAACAGTATGGAGCCAGATCAGACTGCTCCTCTAGGAGTAGTCTGATCAGGGTCCACACTGTTTGCCTGTATGCAAAAATAGGTTTGAAAAGTTTGCAAGAATATTCAGCAGATGACATAAACAGACAACATTTTCAAATGCAGGTTTTCTTGGCATTTTAAGGGTTAAGATACTTCTTTCAAAATTTTAACAAGTCCATTTCATTGCCAAAACCTGCTTGATGTATGGCAAACAGTGTAGATCCTGATCAGATGCTGGGCTCCGTGGCATTTGATTTGGCTCTATGCAGGTTCTAAGGCCTATTTGCCTGAAATCTTAGTTTTCACACTGATTACTTTGTATCTTATTTCAGAATAACTAGGGGAGTTGGAAACTGTTTATTTCATTATGTATTGTTTGACATCTGTGAGGGTGTGTATGTTAGTCCGTCCAGAAGAGATATGGCCAGTGCACAGGGTTCAGTACATCAACATATTCTCTACAACTTCTACAGCTGCTGTCTTAGGATACATGAAACATTCAGAAAACACAGGTCTAATCAGGTGAGCATTCAAGTTTTACCGTAATATACCTAAGTATTGGGACACCTAAAGTATTGGGACACCCTTACAATTCGTAAAAATAATTATTTTTCGTCGCCCTAAGAATTGGGACATATCAAAAATCGCTAAAATTTTCAGTAATTTTTTGTACCATATGAATTGGGACAGGGCATTTGGGTGAAAAAATGATCTAGTTAACAGGGTAAAACTGTTTTCTCGGTTTGTGTTTTGTTTTGTTTACAAGCGATGTCACGCAATATTTTACGTCTAGGCATACAACAGGGGGTTCCTACGACAGGCTGGTTAGAAAGTAGAAAATAAATAAAACCTTTCTTTGTTATATAACAGGGTGTTCAATTGTTTTAAACAACATGTTTACTATGTTTCCAAAAATAACTTTCTGGAATGTTCAACATGTTTACAATAACATGATGTTTACGGCCTTGATTCTGGACTGAGTTGTTTTTGGAATGTCATGGAAGATTTAGAAGTTTCTTGATTGGAACTAGAAAATAAGAGATGCTTGTAGTAAATTCTTTTTCTAGAACCTTCTTTGATATTATATAAGGAGAAAAGATTTTCATCTGGGCATCTTTGTATATTTTCACTGGAAATTATTCTATACTGGATTACTTACTATTTTATTCATTCTGGACTTAAATTCTGAATTCAGGAACTTTAAATTGTGGGATCAGAAACTGATATTCAAAGGATTTGTTTTATAAATTCTCCTGGATTATTTCAGAGGGACTTAGTGACATAAACTTGAAAGGTACTGTTTACTTACATTCTTTTGTTTTGAATCTTGTCTCATTTTTTTTTGTGGAATAAATATTGTTAATAATTTAAAGCTTGTTGCTGGTTTCACTTTCATTTCTTTCTCGTTACGCCTGGCTCGTAACATCTTTGAGAATATTGATATGAAATTTATTCAAGAAATCTTCGAAAACGAAAACGCACATGCGTTTGCATCAGTCTGGATGCGTCACCATTTTGTGGTTGTCACGTGACACGTCACGTTTTAATTTGCAACTCAATGCATCAATAAAGTTCTACAAAAAAAAAAAAACACAACCAAAAAAAAGAAAAAAAACTGAATAAATAGATAATAATAAAAAGAAATTCAATAGAATTGTTTACCGATAACGTTTTAATGCAAAAACAGCGTTGGGGGAACCCTAAAACACTGTTGAGATGAACCCCAAAACATCGTTGAGACGATCCCAAATAATAACGTCATCACCCGATGTAATGGCAGTATTTTTAGAACAGGTAGATTGTTCCCCGCATTCGCGGTATCGGTTATGCGCAATTAACCTTTAAAGCGGGGAAGCAGCATATGATTATTTTTTTTACTTGGACGCTTTCAACACATGATAGATAAACGAGGGGATTATAAATCAAAACAATAAGTGCCAATCTGTTTATTCAATATTAACAATAGATTAGGTTAACGAAACAGAGGTCCGAAAATACACAAAACAATGAACACAAATATGACACATTTTTCATCATTAATCGGTGCCATTTTCAACTGCGAGACGTAAGTATTGGGACACCTAAAAAAATAATTAATTTTCGTTTTTCTAAGTATTGGGACAGCCAGAAATTTAATTATTTTTTCCCGTCCCAATACTTACGTATATTACGGTAGTTTTGTTTTAAGAATTTTTGAATTCCTCTGAATGCCATGTTGATCCTAGAAGAAGCACATAGGGCTAGTAAAGTTCAGGGAAAAAAAAAATTTATTCCAGTGCTCTTTGATGCATAATCTATCTTCATTAGACATATCTCCAATAAAGCACTTTTTTTTTTTACCAAAAGTCATTATTAAGTATTGCTATTTTTCTTATTTAAGTGCATTTGAAATGATTTTGTCCTGATCTATGACACATGGTGCAGGAATCCCCATTACCAGTACAAGTAAATGAGTTGGCAATGCTGCTATATTGTTCATAGTTCAGTCATAGAATGGTTTGATAGATGAGTTAAAAAGAAAATATGCTAGCAGTGCTTGTTTAAACAAATTATTATGATTGCATACTGCTACATTGCTGGGCCGAGTTGTTCAAAGCTAACGACATCGTTAGTTAACGATTCGTTAAAATTTACATTGAGTGATATGCAAATATGCTGAAATTTTTTGCTGAAAAAATGTGAGTAGCTTTTGCAGTGCAAAAGCTACTCACATTTTTTCAGCAAAAAATATCAGAATATTGTGTATTGAATCCGCTGAAACAGTTAACGAAAAGACCCTTAACGAGCTCATTAAGCTAACGATGCTTTGAAAAACCGGGCCCTGATTACCAGTTGGTGAAAGCAGTAAAGACTTATTATTTCATGAAATATTTGTAGTCGAGTAATTGTAATGAAATAGATTGATCCTTTATTTATGTCCATTGAAGCATGTTCACGTCATGTAGGTACCTGAATGACCACTTTCAGTTCTCCTTTATAACCTATTTTAAAAAGTACAGATGCAGTCAGGCTGTGAGTTTACCGGAATCTCGTCATATAAATTTGGTCCCGCATTTTTAGCTCGCCTGTACGAAGTACAAGGAGAGCTATTGTAGTCACCCTGGTCGTCCACGTTTGCGTTTGCGTTTGCGTTCCCGTTCCCGTCACACTGCGTTAAAGTTTTTCAAATGCTTATATCTCAACAGTCACTCCTCACAGAGGCATCAAATTTGGAACTTAGGTACCTTGGAGGGTCTTCTGAGATTCCAAGAGAATAAACCCCTGGGTTCATGCCCCTGGGTGGGGCTAGGGGTCAGAATCTAGGACACCTTTGTAATACTGTGTTAAAGTTTTCCAAATTCTTATATCTTGACTTTCACTCCTCATAGAGCATTCATATTTAGAATTTGGGTACCTGGACGAGTCTTCTGAGATTCCAAAAGAACATACCCCTGGGTTCATACCTCAGGGTGGGCCTTGGGGTGGGGCTAGGGGTCAAAATCTAGGACACATTTGTAAAATCTTATATGCCTACAGGTTATAGACACAACTGGTTATACATCAGCTAACTATGTGACATCGGTTTAAGTGTAAGAGAGTGAAGGTCATGGTGACCTACATTTTACGGTCCAGGTCACCTAGATTTCACGGTCCAGTGATTTTGCCTTATATCTTGAATACTATTTGTTGGATAAATGTCACACCTGGGATATTACTTCCATGTGACCCAAAGAATGACCACTTACTATATCTAGGTCATTGTGACCTATATTTCATGGTTCAGTGATTTTGCCTTATATCTTGAATACTATTTGTTGGTTAAATGTCACACCTGGGATATTACTTCCATGTGACCCAATGAATGACCACTTACTATATCTAGGTCATTGTGACCTATATTTCATGGTTCAGTGATTTTGCCTTATATCTTGAATACTATTTGTTGGATAAATGTCACACCTGGGATATTACTTCCATGTGACCCAATGAATGACCACTTACTATATCTAGGTCATTGTGACCTATATTTCATGGTTCAGTGATTTTGCCTTATATCTTGAATACTATTTGTTGGATAAATGTCACACCTGGGATATTAGTTCCTTGTGACCCGATTATTGACGTCAAAATATATCTCTGTTGGTGTGACCTATATTTCATGGTTCAGTGATTTTGCCTTATATCTTGAATACTATTTGTTGGATAAATGTCACACCTGGGATATTAGTTCCTTGTGACCGGATTATTGACGTCAAAATATATCTCTGTTGGTGTGACCTATATTTCATGGTTCAGTGATTTTGCCTTATATCTTGAATACTATTTGTTGGATAAATGTCACACCTGGGATATTACTTCCATGTGACCCAATGAATGACCACTTACTATATCTAGGTCATTGTGACCTATATTTCATGGTTCAGTGATTTTGCCTTATATCTTGAATACTATTTGTTGGATAAATGTCACACCTGGGATATTAGTTCCTTGTGACCGGATTATTGACGTCAAAATATATATCTGTTGGTGTGACCTATATTTCATGGTTCAGTGATTTTGCCTTATATCTTGAATACTATTTGTTGGATAAATGTCACACCTGGGATATTACTTCCATGTGACCCAATGAATGACCACTTACTATATCTAGGTCATTGTGACCTATATTTCATGGTTCAGTGATTTTGCCTTATATCTTGAATACTATTTGTTGGATAAATGTCACACCTGGGATATTAGTTCCTTGTGACCCGATTATTGAAGTCAAAATATATCTCTGTTGGTGTGACCTATATTTCATGGTTCAGTGATTTTGCCTTATATCTTGAATATTTGTTGGATAAATGTCACACCTGGGATATTAATTCCATGTGACCCAATGAATGACCACTTACTATATCTAGGTCATTGTGACCTATATTTCATGGTTCAGTGATTTTGCCCTTTATTTTTATTACTATTTCATGGAGAATTGTCATACCTGGATTATTATATCTATGTGACAAAATGATTTACATACAAATACATCTAGGTCAGTGTGACCTATATTATATGGCTTAATGATAAAAATGTTACAATATAAAATGTACCCAGCAGGCGAGCTTGCTGTCCTCCGACAGCTCTTGTTGAAACATTGAGGGATGAAATCTTGCAGGTTTTCTTCATTTTCTGCCTTTTTATGCATGCTGTATGTGAAGAAAGGAAATTTCTATTGAAGCATCATGTTTTCATCAAGGATTTTTTCTCCCCTTGTCTGACCAAATATTATATATTCTTTTCTGTGCTTTGGGTGCCATTTATTTACCCTTCACTATTTCACTATGAATGCTTCAGTCTAATTAAATTTGATATTTACAATTGATTGCTTTTGTTTACTAAACCAAATGGAAGCAACTCCAATTGCTGGTATCACTGAGAACATGTTATGCAGTGGTTCCACAATTTTCAGAAGACAGTTGGGGGCTGCCTGCAATAAACAGAAATCCTGGCTGCATCTCTGGAAATGTCACCTTTGCTCCAAATAGAAATTCTGCATTTGGGAAAGATGTTGACTGGCTTTAGTTCACTGGGGCCTCAGTTAGCAGATTAGGATTTCTGATGCTAGGAAGCTGAATTACCTTTTGTTGACTTTCTGGCAAAAGAATATGCACAATACTGGTTAACTGCTTAGAGGACTAAGCCTGCCCAGTAAACGTGTGGTTAGGTAAACTGACCCCGCTTAACATGACCCCCATTGGGCTGACTGGGCCGTAAAACCTCAACACAAACAAACCTTTTGTTGACAGATGCTTTTTATTGACAGGCTATCTTCAGCACATTTTGGTCCGTATTTCATTGTCTGGTTGATGTATTATATGGTTTTGCCTAGCTCCAGATATGGTACTTTTTCAATCAAAATTTTTCGACTAATATTTTCTAAATTCTCCACATAAAAGTATGTTGTGGTACTCATTAGAAGCACCTTGGTGAGGCGCCTCTGATGAGTATCCACAACATGTTTTCCTGAAGAAATAGGTAAAATCCCAGTCAGCATTCTACGTAAATCTATATCGGGCCGTCATCGGCCCGTCAGGGTAGCTGACGGGCCGATGACGCCCCGATGTAGATTTACGTAGAATGCTAGCTGGGATATTTTGTGGATCCCCTCTAATCTGGAGCTATATTTTGACATATCTGTATGATTTCAGTCATGTACAGGTGTAGAAGGTTGGGATGGTGTGATAGAAGAAGGAGTTATGTTTACATGTCAAGTTGATCTTGACCTAAGGAGACCTCCATCTGTACTGATGTATTGGGTTATAGGGTAAGTCCCAGTTCTGGGCTCAGTTGTTCAAAGCATCGTTAGCTTAACGAGCTCGTTAAGGGTCGTTTCGTTAACTGTTTTAGCAGATTCAATGTACAAAATTCTGATATTTTTTGTTGAAAAAATGTGAGTAGCTTTTGCACTGCAAAAGCTACTCACATTTTTTCAGCAAAAAATTTCAGTATATTTGCGTATCACTTGATGTAAATTTTAACGAATCGTTAACTAACGACATCGTTAGCTTTGAACAACTGGGCCCTGATTTTTTGTTGATTAAAATGTACAATATAAAGGAAGGGGAAGATCTAGTCACCATAAAATATGCTTACAGTTTTGCAAGCTGTGTCTCGCCATAACTGTACAGTCAGTTTTTATTTTCTATAGTATGTCACATGGACATGAAAGGCATGATCTTACTGCCTGTTCTGTGGGGTCATTTAAAAGACCTGATCCGGAGCCCAAAGTCTTGGGGTCTTTTTTTAGATCCTGGTTTATTTAGCTCACCTGAGCAAAGCTCAGGATGAGCTATTGTGATCACTTGTCATCCGTCGTCGTACGTCTGTCCACACCTTTGAACAACTTCTCCTCTGAAACCCCTGTGCCAATTTTCTTCAAACTTCATGTGGACCTTCTGTTAAAGGGGGATTGAAAATTTGTACAAATGGTCATGATCCGTTAATCAAGATGTCTGCCATGCCCATATATGGTAAAAACACTAAAAAGTCTTCTCCAGAACCAAGAAAGCTTTGGGGCTGAATCTTGGTATGTAGCATCATGGACTCAAGGTCTACCAAATTTGTTCAAATGATGACCCTAGGTTGACAGACTTTTTTATGGCAAGGTCAAATTTGCATCCCCATGCATTTGTTTGGGGAAAATGTTGAAAAGTCATTTTCTCAAAATGTATTAAAGACTAATGGCTGAAACATACAATGAGTGATTAAAGTAGTAAGACATTTTGGTTGTAATCAAAGTTTTGTCCCTTGAGGGTTATCTGCCCTAGCCACTGGGCTATATACATATATAAAATTGTGTAATTTTCAAATGTCTTTTTCTCTGAAACTGATTGAGCAATTTTCTCCAGATTTCACATGGGCCTTCTATCCAAAGAGTATTGCCAATTTGTTCAAATGGCTCAGTGCAATTGAACAAGATGGCCGCCATGCCCATATGTGGTAAAAACTCTTGAAAATCTTCTCCAGTACCAAGAAAGCTTTGGGGCTGAATCTTGGTATATAGCATTGAGGACTCAGGCTCTACCAAGTTTGTTCAAATGATGATCATAGGTTGACCTTTGACCTTTTTATGGCAAGATCAAATTTGCATCCCTATACATTTATATGAGGAAAATGTTGAAAAGTCATTTTCTCAAAATGTATTTAAGACTAATGGCTGAAACTGACACTGTATGATTAAAGTAGTAAAATATTTTAGTTAGGATCAAAATTTTGCCCCCTTGGGTTATCTTGCCCCTGTGCTATATACAGGTAGAAAACCATGAAATCTTTAAACAGCTTCTTCTTTTAAACCACTTGACCAATTTTCACCAGATTTCACATGGGGCCTTCTGTCGAAGGGATGTTGACTTTCTGTTCAGATGGTTCTGCATCATTGAACAAGATGGCTGCCATGCCCATACATGGTAAAAACACTTAAAAATCTTCTTCTCTAGTACTAAGAAAACTTTGAGGCTGAATATTAGTATACAGCATCGGAGACTCAAGGTCTACCAACTTTGTTAAAATGGTAAGACTAGGATACCTTTAACATTTTTATGGTATGGTCAAATTTGTGTCCCAGTTGCTGTGGCAATGCTGGAAGACTGTTGCATGGCATTTGCAAACATGCAGGTGAGCGAATTGTGGCCCATGGGCCTCTGGTTTTATAGTAGCCATGTACGGTCAGTAAAAAAAAAAAAAAAAAAAAAAAGGTTTTCTTAAATGTCACTGTACGAGGGGTGTTCCAAAAGAATTGCTTATTGTGTCTTTGCTCGATATGCACATGCAACTTGAAACAAATCAGTACATACCTGTATAGTGCTAATCAGTATCTACACAATGTTGTGTGCATGTGCCCATAAATCTAATTGAAAGATAGATAATTTGCCATTTGAATACATGCAGTCATTGATTACTGTAGTAAAATGATTGGTAAAAATATTGCCGAGAAGGAGGAATACTGGCCTACATAAAAGCTCCCTCTGAGATAGGTAGTTCTTTGAAACAAATGTTTACTGTAATTTCCGTTGTTTACGGATCTACTAATGTGTTTTATGACATGGTTCATAGATGGAAGAAAATATTTGATTCTGGGTTAGGTTTGATTGAAAATGCACCCAAAGTCTGCATCTTGTGACGAAATTGTATCAAAAGTAAAAGAAATTGTTGAAAGAGATGCTGGGTATACAGTACATGATATATCACAAATGGTTGGCATGTCACTGTCAAGAGTGCATTACATTCTAAAGAATATCTTGAATCATAATCATCATAATCGGATTTTTGATTAACGTGCAGGTACAGGGGCAACATCCACGTCAGTGGGCCCCCTTCCAGATAGCTGGCTTGCTGCACACATGGCAGATCTCACACCAGATCTCCAGGTACGTCTTTCATGAGGGTTGATAGCCGAGAGCTTCCACTCTCTGCAATCCCTCTCTGTCAGCTGCTTCCATGTCATTTTGGGCCTCCCAGGCTCACGCTTTCCATCAACCTGTATGTCAAAGGCTGTCTTGATTGCACCACTGGAGCATTCCACATGTCCATACCATCGAAGTCTTCTCTCCTTCAGAATGAGGTCCAGATCCTCAATGCCAAGCCGCACAAGTAGATCATTGGACCTGGTGGTGACAATGTCTTGCGGCCTGACATTGCAGATCTGTCTGATCATTGCCCTGTCATTTCGCTGCAGACGCTGGAGTTTCAGCTTTGTCAATGGCCAAGTCTCGCTGGCATGGAGCATTGCGCTCCGCACACAAGAGCTGTACACATGGCCACGTGTTTTGAAAGAGAGGTGGTGTGAAGAGAGGGCTGGTAGCAGATCCTTGAACTTCTTCCAGGCGGTTTTCACACGTGTTGTGGTTGAAAGTTCACAGCCACCTGCTCCTGAGAACATGTCTCCTAGGTAGCAAAAGGAAGCTACCACCTCAAGCTTGTCAGGTCCGACCTGGACTTCCTTCTGTGGTCTGCCATCCAAGGGGCGTGCAGTTCCCTGGCACCGTGTACATCTATAGTCAGGGTCCTTTTTCAAACGCTTGAGCCCACTGCATTTTTTGTGCACCCAGTGCTTGCAGCCATTGCAGAAGATGCTGTTGCTGCCCACTCCAGTGCGACAGACAGCGCATGGAAACTCGCCTGAACGCTGCAGGAGGTCCAGTCCCGTACCGCAGATCATGATCTTTGTCTTTCCTGCATTTACTCTCAGTCCTTTCTTCTCCATTGCTTCTTTCCAAGTCAAGAGGCTCCTGACACATTCCTCAAGTGATTCAGCGATGATAACAAGGTCATCGGCATAGAGGTCCTCCCAGGGGACCCCAGAGCAGAACTCTCGTGATAAGGCTTCAAGCACAATGATGAAGAGCAGTGGGCTGAGTACTGATCCTTGGTGAACACCAACCTTCACTTCAAACTCTTCACTGTACCCCTCACCAACACGGACACGGCTCCGTGCATTTGCATACATCCCCAGCACCAGTCGCACAATCCACTCCTCCACACCAAATGAATGTAAGGAAAATTTCTGTCAGGTGGGTGCCTCATTTGTTGACTGCTGGTATAAAGAAGCAGAGACTTAAAACAACCAAACAATTGCTCAAATATTTCCAAAATATGATAAAAGACATTTGCAAATGTAGTCACTGGCGATGAAACTTGGATTCATTATTTTGAACCTGTTAGGAAGGTTAGCAATAAAATATGGGCCACCAAAAACAGCAAAAAACCCAGTAATTGTTAAAAGCATGTTAAGTGCAAATGCAATCTTTGCATTCATTTTTATTATGGGGGAAAACTGAAAATATTGTTCTAAAAAACCAATGACTAGAATAAAACTTTTTATGCATAGGTAGTTACAACAAATAGTTTTGCATAAAATCATGACAAAAGTTTGCAAATTTACTTCTGTGTAAAGTGCCAAGCAAAAACTGATTTGCTGAAAGATGTTGAATGTACAGTAAGTAAAAATTTATGGCCCACAACACTGATGCATTTTGCCGGCCTCGGTGGCTCAGTTGGATGCGCCGTCCGACTGGAGACCAGGAGGTCGCGGGTTCAACCCCCACCGAGGTCGGCAACATTCTTTTGTGGAGATTGATCTTGAAATATTTTCTACGGTCATTCTCTCCCTTCCACAGATTCAAGAAGGGCAGTTGTCAGTTTCTGGCGAAAGAATGTGCACAATACTGGTTAACCGCTTAGAGGACTAAGCCTGCCGAGTAAACGTGTGGTTAGGTAAACTGACTGCGCTCGACATGACCCCATTGGGTTGACTGGGCCGTAAAACCTCAACACAAACAAACTGATGCATTTTACAGTATTTTTGACTTAGTTTCTTATTTTCAGTCGTTTGTTACCTGGAGACAAGGAGATGTATGTGTGTACAGAAGATGGAACCTCACAATCTACCCTAGAACTTGCCTTCAACTTCAACTTTGGGCTTGTATAGCCCACAGTGGATTACTGAACAGAGATTTCACATTACAGAGGACTTGCTAAGGAGGAGTATTTGATCATAATTCTGGGATAATTTTCTCTAGTTCTCCAGAAAAAACATATGTTGTGGGTACTCACTGAAGTGCCTCAGAGAGGCACTTCAGTGAGTACCCACAGCATATGTTTTTTTGGAGAAATAAGAAAAAAATAAACCAGATATTATCAATACTCTTCTATAATAAATATTCTGTATCACTAGAAAGTCTTCCCAATACAGTCTACAAATCATAGCTCCAGATAAGAGGAGGTATACAGATGATTGTTATTCTGTATGAAAACAGATGTTATGAGTGTTCATTAGCAGTGTCTTGTTGAGGTGCTTCTAATGAGTACCCACAACATGTTTTCTTGGAGGAATAACAAGAGCATGTTTTGAGAGAATAGGTCTTCTGGGCATATGCATCCACCAATCTAAGCAGGGCCTCAGATCTGTTAAGTTGTCAGAACAAAAATAAGTGACATTCAGGGAAAAAAAAATTATTGGGATTCTGAATTTTACTCCCATATGGACAAAGGCCAGTAACAGGCTGCTTGATAAGTTGTTTACTGTGGTTTCATGTATTATTGTACATAAACAATCCTATACTGTCATATGAGGACATCTGTCGAAAACCAACATTTTCTTTATGTAAACATGACCCAGGCCAGATGAGCATTTATGGTTAATTGGGATCTTTCTTTCCACTGTAGAAATATTACAAGATCAGGTATTTGTCTTAAGGGGACTGAATACACCTGTGGCTCAATTGGATGCAGGTCAGATTGGAGACCAGGGGGTCGCGGGTTTGACCCCCCTGTTGAGGTCAGCAACATTCTTTCATGGAGATTGATCATGAAATATTTTCTACGGTCATTCTCTCCCTTCTGCTGATTCAAGAAGGGCTGTTGTCAGTTTCTGGCAAAAGAATGTGCACAATACTGGTTAACCGCTTAGAGGACTAAGCCTGCCCAGTAAATGTGTGGTTAGGTAAATTGACCGCGCTCCACATGACCCCATTGGGTTGACTGTGCCGTAAAACCTCAACACAAACAAACTGAATACACCTCATAGATTTTACACTATCTTTTACAAGCAAGATTAATTTTGTGACTTTCTGTTTGCATTTCTGCACATCAATCCCCTTCTGAAAAGGGGTCAGCTCTAAAAGGAAAGGATTTGCTCCCCTTTCCTCTTAGAGCAGAATTCTTTTCAGAAGGGAGGCAAAACATTCTGACAGAGTGTCTTCCCTTGGAAGTGGATCAATTTCCCACTAACTCATTACCCACTATAGACAAAAGTATTGGCAGATGACATTTTTTGAAACTTCTAAAAAGTTGTTTTTACATTTTCCCCAGAGAATAGAACTTGTTTTCATTCACATTTATCAAACTCACATTTATTAGAGAGTAGAGGTTGTATTCCATGAAAATTATTTCCTAGGCAGACACAATTTGTATGAAATATCAAGCTTAGTATAGGGGAAAAATTTAAAAAAATATACTTCTTACTAAATTTGCTTCTAGTGTGCAAAATGTTGATTATTTCTCAACAAAAACTTATGTTGTGGGTACTCATTAGAAGTGCTTGTAATGAATACCTACAAATGTGTTTTGGTGGAGGAATGAGAAAATTATTAACCCATTTATGGTGAATATTTTCAGTGAACTCTCCCATAATTAACTTTGGATGGGTACATTATATAGTCAAAGGGGTGTTATATAGAAATTGTCATAGTTGCTTTGATTATTGAAACTTTCCAGTGTAGTTGCAAACAGTGTAGACCCAGATCAGATGCTGCATTCTGTGGCATCTGATCTGGGTCTACACTGTTTGCAAATGTCCCTTTTATAGGATGCTAGGCATAAATAGGTCAAGTGGATACTCACTCTTATCTGAAGCTATGAAATACTTAAATAGATAGGTCTGAACTTTGTAGGCTAAAGGAGTGGTTTGTTCAAGGTTTACTAGTACACTATTCGGCCTTCTGTCAGCAGTTTTTAGGCAAAGAACATGGTTAAATGGGTGTTCTCAATGTTTTTAGTTATCATTGTACCATATTATAATGTCAGAATATTTACAGTAATAGTGTTGTCAATTGGTAAAGTGAATGTACTGTTTGAATGGAAAATTATGACTGTCATTTCTGTTGGCTGTGGTCTTTATTGTAATTGTCTAGTCCAAGGCCGTGGCGCTATAGAAGAGTGGTAACCAGACTAGTGTTTTGCTAATTTCTTAACAAAAGATATGAGCCAGTGCACGACAAAACCTACAGCAAAGCTTGTGTGACCAGTGAAGACTCAGATCTGTCTGCACATCCATGCAGTTTGATAAGAGTCTTTGCTGATTGCATGGGCTGATCTGAGTACTTGCTGGTCACACAGGTCTTATTGTAGGTTTTGTTGTGTGCTAGCTTATATGTTTTGTGTACGTATTAGCATTGCATAGGTCATATTAATATGAGCCGCGCCAAGTGAAAATGTGCCTTCAGGGCATGGGCGAACCGCTGCCAGCTGCTAGAATCATGGGAAACTATATCAATGGAGAGCAAAGGCCTGGATGAGGCCTTATGCATGTGCAGGATGATGTGAATCTGCACATTCTGAACATGCTCGAAGACACTTTTTCACTTGAAGTGGACCATATGTTCATAGAGAAGTTAGAAATTAACCCATTTTTTTGTTTATACCGTATTTACCGTATGTATTTGGACAGACAGGCCTGAGCAAACAGTATAGACCCAGATGAGACGCCGCAGAACGCGGCGTCTCATCTGGGTCTACACTGTTTGCCACTCATCCAGCAATTTTTAGACACAACATCGGGTAGTAAATTGTACTGGTTCAAATTTTAGAACATATATGGTAAGGAGTTGAGGTGTCCGAATACTTAGGGTAAATACGGTAGTAAAATCTCTTGTGTGGAGCTGTGCAAGACAGAATAAATGCCAGTAATAAATATTATTATTATAGAACTAATTTATTTGTTTGTGAGGGGCATTTTGACAGATGTATGCATAGCATTAGATGAGAGGGAGTATCAGGATTTTTTTTTTTTTTTTTTTTTCTGCACAAAATATGTTTTAGGAACACAATAGAAGCATCTCACCAATGCCTTTCTATTGAGTACCCACAGCATATGTTATTTATGCAGACATAAGAAAATATCAACAGTTTTTGGTTGAAAAAAAGTGCCTTACCTGGAGCTTTGTATATGAGAGGACTGATGTTTGATTGGGTTTTCTTGAAAATTCGTTGTTTTGTGAAATAATTGGGACATAACTCAGCATTTGTAATGATGATGAGCTCTATATATTTGGAGTATCTACATAATTATCTTATAAACTGTATGTGGTGTTAGATTTCTATTTTTATCGCACCTGCTTGTAGCAGGGTGCGATATAGGCGTCCGATTTTCCGTCCGTGATATATTTGACATATTTTGCGTCGACGTTGGATATCTCCTCAACTATAAGGCCTACAACCATCAAACCTTGCAAAGTGCTTCTTCTCAATGTACTGACTTGGCAGATACCTTGACCTGATGACCTTGACCTATATTTTGGCTGCAGTGACTTTGACATAATTTACGTCAATGTTCCAGATCTCCTCAAGTGTAAGACCTCTAGCCACCAAACCTTGCATAGTGCTTCTCCTAGATGTACTGACTCAGCAGGTATCTTGACCCGGTGACCTTGACCTATATTTTGCGCTCCAGTGCCTTTTAAACATTTTACGTCAACGTTCAATATCTCCTCAACTGTAAGGCCTACGACCATCAAACCTTGCATAGTGCTTCTCCTCAATGTACGGACTGCGCAGGTACCTTCACTGGGTGACCTTGACCTATATTTCGTGCTCCATTGACTTTTACACCTTTTACGTCACCCTTTCATATGTCCTCAACTGTAAAGCCTTCAACCACCAAACCTTATATAGCACTTCTTCTCGATGTACTGACTCGGCAGGTACCTTTACCTGGTGACCTTGACCTATATTGTGCACTCCAGTGACTTTGACACATTTTATGTTGATCTTCGGTATCTCATCAAATATAAGACCTACAACCACTAAACCTTGCATAGTGCTTCGCCTCATTGCACTGGCTTGGCAGGTACCTTGACCCAGTGACCTTGACCTATATTTGACACATTTTACGTTGATGTTTGATAACTCCTCAACTATAAGGCCTACAACCACCTTACCTTGCATTGTGCTTCTCCTTGATGTACTGAATTAGCAGGTACCTTGACCCGTGACCTTGACCTATATTTCATGCTCCAGTGACTTTTACACATTTTACGTCAACGTTCCATTATCATTGGGCTGTATAATATGAAAAGTCAGTGCTGAAGATATAGCCATTAGAGGGAATGGGACTGGCCTGGAATATATGTGCCCCACTAGGCACTTTGTCTACATTTTTTTCAACCCAGTTTTCCAAGTAAGCACTGCTAAGAATGAAATAAACTTATTTAATAACCCCGTTCTGATTGTGGCTCCTGTGACTTTTGCCCCGGCAGGTGCGATGACGCCTTCCGCGGAATTCTTGTTCTCATTAGAAATGCCTCAGCAAAAGAACTGCCTCACTGAGGAACTTCTAATGTGTACACATAGCATATTGCATTTGACCTAATTACCGCACATACCCCAACAAGGGCACATTCAAGCAAATCTGTGGTCTTCAGATTACAGCCAGTGTACTTTGTCTACTTCTTTGTAAAAGCATATGTTGTGGGTTCCCATTTGAATTGCGTCGACTTGTAGATGCAATTAAAATCAGTACCTACTATATTTAGCATATGTATTTCGGACAGATAGGCCTGAGCAAACAGTATAGACCCAGATGAGACGCCGCAGAACGCGGCGTCTCATCTGGGTCTGCACTGTTTGCCACTCATTCAGCAATTTTTAGACACACCATCGGGTAATGAATTGTACTGGTTCAGATGTTAGAACATACATGGTAAGGAGTTGAGGTGTCCGAATACTTAGGGTAAATACGGTACAACATATGCTTTTATACAGAAAACCAGAAAAACAACAACACAAAAAGCATGAGCCTTTGTTAAGTCCTTAGCTGATCTTTTTTTTTTTTTTTTTTTCTTTAAAGTGTGCCCTTAGTATTGGTAGTTACATAAATTACTACAAGTTTTCCCAGTATTTTTGAAAAACCTTAGGATACAGTGCGGTAATTAGGTCAAATACGGTATGTTTTTTATAGAGAAATAAGAAAAGTATCATCACCTTTTGAGTGAACAAGGACCTTGTGTAGAACTTTGATGATGTAAGTAAATGCCTTAAGGTCCTCTTTTTTATGTGACACAGCTAAATCATTACTTAACCCTTAGCATGCTGGGTAAAAATTTCAGTAGACAACATTTTGAAATGTTTTCCTTTTTTATACCCTGCCACAAGATAATGATGGCATATTATCGCTCTTGATAGCAGTCTAGGTTTTGTCTGTTCCATGTTTCATTTTCATGCAATAGTTGTTTTTTTTTTTCTGTTTCTGGGTTTCTTTTGAAATTTTATTTGATTTTTATTAGGAAGAGCTCATATGGAATTGCAAACAGGCAAATTTCAATACTGGTAATTATTAACAGTTCTTGCCACTGATAACTGTTAAAAATTGGTTTTCATGCCATTACATGTTTTTCATACAAAGTTCATTGTTGGCATAAGAACACAGTCATCCAGTTTTTCTGTAAGTAAGCATTCCTTGAAAATGGAGTTCGACCTTTCATTCAAATTTTGACTCCTGATGTCTGAGACAATTTGCATGACACTGCAAACCCTATTCTCAAATTGTTGTCTGCTGAACTTATCCTGAGAGTGCTAAGGGTTATCCATAATGCAAAAAGTTTTATCTCAGTTATTTTCATTTTGATATGTTTTTATTTTAAATAATTCTATTCTGATATGTTTTCCATGGTTCTAGATGAGATGCTTTTTTAACCAAATAGGTATTGATATTTTTCTCATTTCTCCACTAAAACATGTTATATGGTACCAATTTTAGACAGGCCTGAGCAACCAGTATAGACCCAGATAAGACACCACATGATGCAGTGTTTTATTAGGGTCTACACTGTCTGCTAGTCATCCAACAATTTTTAGACATATCAACAGGTAGTCAGATAGTCCTGTTCTGTTATGGTAAGGAGTTGACCCTTAAAACGCCAAGAAAACCTGCATCTGAAAATGTCGTCTGTTAATGACGTCTGCTGAATATTCTTGCAAACTTTTCAAACCTATTTTTACATACAGGCAAACAGTGTGGACCCAGATCAGACTGCTCCTAGAGGAGCAGTCTGATCTGGGTTCACAATGTTTGCAAAAATAACTTTTTAAAATCACAAGCAGATGACAAAACAGATGACAATTGTTGTGATTGGCAGATTAAGGATTAATGTGACCCAGTATTTAGCTAAAATGTGATACAGTTAGTGTTTGTACTACACAATATATATACTAATTAGAATCATCTTGGCAAGGCAATTCTATTGAGTACTTAATTGGTATATTATTGTGTGGAGAAATAAGAACATCATTCATAAGGATACCGCTCTCATTTAGAAGTATGTTTCTTTTCAGTATGCCTTTTGTGATACAAGCACTTTATTTTTTCACTACACTTGTTAATCAGCATTTAGTACCTACAATGCAGCTTTTAGTCAAATGTGCTGTCTTTGACAAATAAATATTTTCATAGGTGTTGTGATAAGCTATTTATACATGCAAAGACTTACTGTGTTTTGCAAAGTGCTGTCAATTATATACTGCCTATAGATAAAAAAAAGCATTTCGAACAGGGTCTAAGCCCATAAAAGTTGTTTCAGAATTTTTTTTTTTTTTCTAGATCTATTATTGTTGCACCAAATCATACCTCGTATTGTGTGTTTTAGTGCAGAAAATAACATATCCTAAATTCTCATCTCATTTTGTATTGAATACATTTACCTGATGATATGTGTATTGGCATTTACTTGTTAGATAATGCATGATTGGGACTGAAAATAATTTATTTGCTTGCATTTATGTTTTGTTTATTTTATTCTAGATCAGGGATTAAAAATAAAAAAAATATTTGAGCTACACCAATAATTCAGACAGTGAAGGCCCAGATCAGGCTGCACATTCATACAGGCTGACCAGGAATAATAAAGTTATTGGGTACTATTGAGTATGAATATATGGTTAATCTGGATGTGTACTATTCACATACTGTATTTGACCTAATTACTGCACTTTGCACTTAAGATTTTCAAAATTACTGGAAAAACTTGCAGTAAAATATCCACCAAATAAAGGCACACATTAAAGAAGCAGAGAACCATGTTGGGGTATTTGATGCAGCTTTTGTGATATTTTCTGACATTCTTTATAAAAGTATGTGTTGTGGGTACTCATTTGAATTGCCGTGACTTGTCGACTCAATTCAAATGAGTACCCACCACATATGTTTTTATAAAGAATTAGGTAAAAGTTCACTGGCTATAATCTAAAACCTACTAAATTGCTTGACTGTGTGCTTATAGGAGCATATGCTGTAATTAGGTTGAATACTGTATTCCATGGAGACAGCTGTCATCTAGGTATGGCACTCTTTAATAGTATAACGTGTAGAGCAGGAGAAAATGTTGTGGTTGTTTTTTTTTTTTCCTATATGAGCCCCTTTGAATAGAAAACAACCTTATGACCTATGCTTCTACAGTATGTCCAAATAAGCTTGCAGTCTGATCAGTCTACACTGCTCACTGATGAAATCTTTAAAGTCTATACAGTATGTTAGTGACTAGTGTAGAGTCTGATCAATCTGGGCAGATTTGCAGGCTGATGTGGTATTTGCTGGTTGCATATGACATAAGGTTGTTTTCTATTTGGAGTGTCTTGTACAATAATGTATGTAGATAGTGAAGATGCAGGTGAGCCCACATATCTAGTAGGTTCATCCAGGGCCCAGTTGTTCGAAGCGTCGTTAGCTTAACGAGCTTGTTAAGGGTCATTTCGTTAACTATTTTAGCGGATTCAATGTACAGTATTCGGATATTTTTTGCTGAAAAAATGTGAGTAGCTTTTGCACTGCAAAAGCTACTCACATTTTTTTTCAGCAAAAAGTTTCAGCATATTTGCGTATCACTTGATGTAAATTTTAAGGAATCATTAACTAACGACATCGTTAGCTTTGAACAATTGGGCCCAGGAGTTGTTTTTTTTCTACAGTGTCTGACAGTGAATGACCTAATCAGGCTACTTGGTTGATAATCCATAATTTAACTAGTACCAGATATCTTTATGAACAGTGTAGATCCTGATGAGACGGCTTGTAACAAGCCGTCTCATCATAGGGGTGGTTGGGTGAGGCAAAGGTGTTGTGTATCTTGTGTCATCGGGGCGTCCAACTGATATTGGCTTACAGTTGGACAAGGCCTGTTACCCTTGCAGCAGGTGGTAAAGGGGGAATGTTATTATTTCTTCTGTTTCTTCACTTTCATTCAATTTCCTCTTTCTTTTCTGTCCCTCTCTTTCATCTGCTCTACTATTCTGTTTCTCTTCTCCCTTTCTCTGGGAGATGACACAAAATGACCCACAAGGGTTGACGTGTCATTAAACCCCAACACAATCAGGATCTACACTTTGCCATTCAGTTTTCATTTTTTGACTTGCACCCTTATTTCCATCAGTGAGTGTGTCCAAATTTGAAGATGGAATATTCCATTACAGAAACTCAGGAATGAAAGTGTGAAGGTAATTAAATTCACATCAAGAGAGAGCTCTCTGAAAGTTTTGCTTTATTTTCAAAGGGAGACCATCCCAGCAAAAGCAGATTTACATAAGTTCTTTGCCAAAGGAAAGCAAGTTCTTTACTGTCAGAGTATCCCCCAACTACCCCATCTTGAAAATGGAGGCAAACACTTGCCAATCAGAGTGATCACTCTTGGAGATGTTTCAATTAATGGTTAGCACTCTGGGTAAAATTTTCAGATGACATTTTGAAATATTTTTCTTATTTTTCTCCAATGGAGACAATTTGCATGAAATGTCAAATCCTGTTTCCTTGGAAAAATAAGGAAAATATCAGCAATTTGTAATCTGTTGAATTTGCCCAGAGAAGTAAAGGTTAAATAAAAATTCTATAAGAACCCATTTAATAAGTGGAATCAATATGTTTTACATGTACTGTTCATATATATCTATATTTGGACAGTTTGATAAGTCATATGATTTAGATCATTAGAAAAGTGGCCTGAAGATGAATGACCATACCTTCATGGGAAATAATTTTCATCTCATAGGGGCTACACTTAAAGAATTTTAGTCCCTTAACAAAAGGAATTTCTCCCCCTGGGTCTTCACTGTGTGCAAATGCTCTGAAGAATATTATCCATATTTCCTTCTGCTTAGAGCATCATTCAGAATAGCAGCAAATGATATCCTAAATTATGTACATGTATTTTTAGGGGGACAAGAGCAAGGGGAGAGGGGATGGGGGTGTGAAAATAAGCTTTGGCATATTGTGTGAACCATCTGCTGAGACTTTCAGATTTTTGACATATTTCATTTTCAGTTTGTCTAAGTGCGATTTAGAACATTGTCTAAAAGTTTTAAAACTCATTCATTTGAAAGGGATAGAAGTGACCAGGGCCACTTGTTCAAAACTAATGATACTAACGATGTCGTTAGTTAACATATCGTTAAAACTTTGATCATTAACTGTGCCATATATGCTAATATTTTTGCTTAAAAAAATTGCATTTGCAAAAGCTACTCACATTTTTTTTTCAGCAAAAATACCTGTGAATTAGATACTGTACTTACTAGAACAGTTAACATTTTAACCACTAACAAACTCATTAAGCTAACAATGCTTTGAACAACTGGGCCCAGGTGGCCGAGTTTGGGACTCCCGTCTTCGGATCACAAGGTTCCATGTTCGAATCCTGTTGGAGGTAGAATTGGGTTCATGACTGTATGGCATTCCATCATACTCAGCTTTTCATTATCACCTTTCCATTGTCTTGATATGACTTAAATAATGTTGAAAGGGCTGTATAGTACCAAATCATCATCATTTAAAAGGGATAGTAGGGTTGGGGGAGGGGCAGGGGGCAGGGCTTGGTGAGTGCAGATTTCAGATTAATTCTTCCAGACTCTAGTCTGATGTTAGGCTTGAAGTCATCATATTTTTTGGAGAAATGAAAAAAAAAAAAAAAAAAATAGAATGCCATCTGCTGTTGTTGTAACTGATGCTTTAGGGGTGAAGAATCCATAAGAAAGTTGTTTATTTTTTATTTATTTATTTTTTTTTTTTGTATGTAATAAGCTCAGTACTCATTTCTGTTGTCTTACTTCTACTGTACATATCACTTGTAAGATTTTTCTGGAGTTCTTTTCTATTTTTATACATGTACTTTATATATATATTTTTTTGAGATTATATTATTCTTTCTTAACAAGGGTTTTTTCATGTTACAGTTAACAGGTGAGGAAGAATTGAATTTATGATACCATTTTCATTACACATTTACACCATTCATAACGGTTGTTTAACCCTTGAAGCACCAATTACAATTGCAACAGACAACATTTTCAAATATATTGTATAATATAACATTGTATATTTTCTATTTTTCAAAGGACGTAAGTCGACATTTAATGTGAAACATCTGCCAAGCAGACTATTGACATGAAATGTTGACTTATTTTCTCTGAAAAAAAAAAAAAAAAAAAAGAAACGAGAATATTGTCTGGTACAAAGTTTGCTAGGTAGTTAAAGAATTGAATGGTGAAGGATACTTGATTACCCAGAGGAATACTGATATTTTGCAAGGTACTGTAAATATGAATGGATGCTCCTCAAAGAGGGAGCACTCAAAGTTAGAAGTTTTTGTTCTCCTTTTCAAAGGAGATCACTCCAGCAGAAAACCAGTTGCTTCCTTAGTAAAGAAATCTCTTCTCAGAGGGGTTACTCCTACTTCTTTCCTTTAAGAATAATCACCTTTGGGAAGGGAGGAAACATTTTGAGGTCATAGTGATTTCTCTTGAAGGTTTATCCATTCACCTTAACTTTCTGATAATTGATGACAACAGTGACTAAAAGCTAATGTTCCTAAGCCAGAAATCCAGAACTGCTGACCCATATTAAGGGGATGTGACACACTTTAACTCATTCCCCGCTAGTGGTGACTTTTGTTGTCTGCTGATAACCTTTGCAAACAGTTTGGACCCAGATTAGGCATTTACCTCCCTTCTCATTGTATGCTACTTTTAAAGGAAAAAAGTTTCTTTCTAGTTTAAGTAGCGTCCACTTTTGAAAAGATTCAAATACCAGGGGTGCAAATTTCTGTCTTGAAAGGCATGACAATAAATACTTCAGTTGTAGCCATTAAATAATGACATACAGGGAGATATGTTTCAACAGAAACCCATTTTGTATTAGCCCTTCTCTTGCTGAACACGACATGCTCTGTCTTAGCAAACAGTGTAGATCCAGATCAGTGGGTTTGTCATTAAATATGTGAATTTCTATCAAAAACTCAGATCAAGTAATCTGATTGGCAGGAAATTAGAAGTGGGGATGGCATCTTAATTTATTCAGTAAGGCAAGGGTTAGGTAAATACAGATATTCTTGTAATGAAATCCAGTCACTGCTATTACTGAGTGCAGTGTGGAATAAACAGGCCCAGCAATAACATTGTACAGAGTCACATTTTTAATTTCATTCTGGCAGCTTTATTTTTATTGAATTGATTTTATTTCAACAAATAATTTTCAAAGAGATACTAAACATTTTTGTTTCTGCCATTTACCTAGACTATCTTTCAGTTTCAAACATACAAACTTCTTGATATATATACAGTGAACCTCTACCAATGTTTACCTTCAAACAACAGCCAACAACATAGCTTAATTTTCTGTTTCCTCCAGGTACCAGTTTAGTGTATGTTTAACCTCTGCAACAGCACATGTGAACAGTAAAGATCCAGATCAGCCAGTCAAGATACACAGCCTAATAAGGACCTTTGTAGTACACTGATATGAGCAGTTAATGAAGGTCATATACTGTAATACAGGCTAATCTTGGCCTTCCTGTCCACATTTACATTGTAGGCATATTTTCATTTGACATGACTCACCTGTATTGTGACATATATTGTAACCATTTGTTTGTGAATACAAGGCTTTGTTCCTCCCTACTTAGCATGCTGGGTAAAAATTTCAGCAGACAACAATTTGAAATAATTTCTTATTTCTACAGAATAAAAGGATTTAACATCTCATGCAAATTGTCTCCTAAGGAGACGATTTGCATGAAATGTCAAATCCTATTTTCTGGGAAAAAGAAAGAATAACATCAAGTTGCAGTCTACTGAATTTGCTCATAGTTTGCTAAGTGTAAAAATTTTAGTATTTCTTTTGCCGTCCAGTTGTATACATGTATATAGCAGACTTTTGCCTCACATTTGTTGTAATTTTCACTGCTCATGTGTATGGTTGTCAGCACCCAGTTGTTCAAAACTAACAGTGTCATTAGTTAACATATAATTTAAACTTTGATCATTAAGTATGGCATATATGCTAATATATTTGCTGAAAAAATGTAAGTAGCTTTGGCATTTGCAAAGTCTGCTCAAATTTTATCAGCAAAAATACCCGTGAATTAGATATTATTCTTAATAGAACAGTTAACATTTTCATCACTAATGAGCTCTTTAAGCTAACAATGCTTTGAACAGCTGGGCCCAGATTTATATGGTGCACAACTTGGCTTTTGTGCCCAGCAAAGACTCAGATCAGCCTGGGCATCCACTCAGTCTGATTTGAGTCTTAGCTGGGCACATATGCCATTTTGTTCGCTGAAATGACCACTCGTGTAAGACCTTTCTCTTTATATGTATTCCTTCTTAAGCATCCATATAGTCTCATCAGGTTCATTCATTCTTTTATAGCCAATGGTTCACTAACTGGATAGCCACTGTCCTGATCAGGTGCATTGATGCACAAGCTGGTCTGTGCCTTCCCTGACTGCATATGACTCAGAAACGCATTTTTGTTTGCCATTAGAAGTCCAAGGCCAAAAACAGCTGGTACTTTTCCAATGTTTGAATGAAATGTTTGCTTACTAGTATGTACATGGACCTGATATTGTGTAGGTATGTAGCAAAACTTTGACCAAAGTGCTCAGATATGCAGGTTGGTCTTGGCTAGTCATCATGCTAGTTTTCTTTAGTCTGTGACATATCAAAATTCTTAAGAACTATGCTAAGTCATCTGAGTTTGAATCATTATTTTATATATTTATCGACATCATCCCAGCATGTTATATATTAAGTCAGTTTGAATCATTGTTTTATTAATTACCATGATATGTATTCATGTTCAGTCCTGTGACAGAAGTATTTCACTTAAATGGTGCCCTAATAACAACTGGGATAGGATCACCTTAATGAATATTGTAGGCCAGTAAACAGTGTAGACCCAGATCAGATTGCTACAAAAGAGCAGCCTAATCAGGGCCTGCACTGTTTGGCACTCTGCAGTAATTTGTGGCACATAAATTTATAGTCAAATACACATGATTTAAAAGATTAAAACATAAACAAACCTGCATGTAATCCTTGCGAGTGGGTGTTGCAGTATGGCTAGATAGATAGGTAGAAATAAAAACAAACAAACAAAACAAACAACAAAAAACAAACAAACAAAAAATAAACAAAAACAAACAAACAAGCAACAACAACAAAAAAAAAAAAAAAAACTTCATAGAACTGTTTGTTACACTGTTGTTGATAGTTTGAGAATATTTTAGCACTTTCTTACTGCTTAGACTATGAATAAATGTAATTTACACGTTGGTTCTGACATGCGTTATGGTCTTCTGTGCAAAAACTTTAAAACACATTCATGGAATTTAAACGATTCATTTTCAGAAGTCCTATTTAGGCTTTCACATATAAGATACATAAGATATGTTTATTTATGAGTAAGCATTGCTTACTGCTGCTTCTGTCTTTCTGACAATTTTAGTTTCTTTAGGTTCATTGAAGTAAGTTGATGGAGTTTGAATGGTATCTTTATAATAGTGAAATATATTTGTCACAATACTGTACTGTTATATTGGAGACATGCCATGAGGAAGTGTGTACAGTAAATGTCCTAAAATTTTGTACACCAAAGTTGGTGACAAAATGCATGTGCAAACAGTGCAGACCCAGATCAGACTGCTCCTGAAGGAGCAGTCTGATCAGGGTCTACACTGTTTGCCATTCCACTAAGTATTTTAAGAAACAGCTGCATAAAAAGAAAAACTTGGGCCGAAAAAGTATGGAATAAAGTGTTTGAAATTTTAGGACATTTACCATATTTGGGGCATATGCAAACAGTAAAGATACAGGTCAATCATTGAAGCCATTCAGTTAGGGCATTCACTTGTCATCTACAGTATACGCTGATTCTGTAGTTGGACAGTGAAGATCCTGATCAGACTGCACAGATCAGACTGCTGATATGGGTTGTCTATGTTGTCAGCATATACTCCCAAAAGTACATTTTCACATGGCAAGGCGTATTGGTAGTTCTTAAAGAAACAGTTGCCTTTTGCTTAGATTATGCATTCAACAAAATTATTACAGTGCCTTTCTTAACCTTTAACGGTTAACCACAACTGCAGCAGATGACATTTTTATTCCCCCCCCCCCCCCCCCCCACCCCCCTTCTTAAGAGGAGGGAGGAAATATTGATTTTGGTGCAGATACTGTTGGCATCACCGTTGGTGTCACACTTTGTGTCACAATTTCTTCTCTGTACAATATTTTGTGAACCAGTGGTTGGATTCTTACCAGATTTTTATGGATACATAATAAGGACATAACAAAGAACATTTTAGATTTTGTTGACTTTGACCTAATTTTCAAGGTCACAGCAGTGGAAAAACTGAAAATTCACGGCGCGGGGACATCTATTTTTCTCTGAAAAACTCTGTTACTAGTTATTATTTTGAATTTTTCAAAGAAAATGAGGCTTGACATTTCATTTGAATTGATACACGTAAAATGCCAAGTTTTGTTTTTCCAGAAATATATTTATAAAAAAAAAAAAAAAAATAGAATGTCGTCTGCTACAATTTTGCTTAGCACTATAACCCTTAAAGCGCCAGTCACAACTATTGTCGTCTGCTTTGTCATCTGCTCGTGATTTTAAAAGTCATTTTTGCAAACAGTGTAGACTCAGATCAGACTGCTCCTTTAGGAGCAGTCTGATCAGGGTCCACACTGTTTGCCTGTATGCAAAAATAGGTTTGAAAAGTCTGAAAGAATATTCAGCAGACAACATAAACAGACAACATTTTCAGATGCAGTTTTTCTTGGCCCTTTAAGGGTTAAGGATTGAAGAATATTTTTGTAGTAGCCAGTTTCTGTTTGTTTATTATTTGCTTTATTGTGTAGAGAAATGAAGTAAATATGTGTATATAATGTAGATCTTTTAAAAGCATTAACACTTGCCAAATTATCTGTGATTGTCTTTATTTTACGTCTTTGTAGTAACAAGGGGACTGGACACGCTTGGGAGAGTTTCTGTCTTTTTTTATAAGGGAGACAATTTTCTGTCTGATTTCTTGCACTCCAAGCCTCATCTTAAAATTGGTCTACTCTTAAAAGAAAGAATTTGCTCCCAAGAGGAGCAAATTCTTTCTTTTTAGAGTAGACCATTTTCATCAGGTGGGGGGAGGGGGGGGGGGGGAGGGACAAATTTTGACAGAGTTGCCTCCCTAAAAGTTTATTCAGTTCCCTAAAATGTTGTGGCTGTGCCATGATTGTAATGAAATATATGGAACAGTGAAACAGTTTCTTGTGTATACTAACTTTTTTGGTTAAAGATGATTTTTTTGTTATGTTTCAAATGTAATAGCATATATATATTTATTAAATAATATCAAAACTCAGGTGGCCTTTGTTATATATCGTTCTTGGCACCCCAATGCACTGGAATTTTGTGTGTGGTTAGAACAGAATAGAATCTAGGTGAAGGGTGTGTTTTGCATATTAAAATAGAAAGAATCACTTACAACCAGGTACCATTACAGTTTAAGTCACCAGAGCTAAAGGCTGCGGGAGAGCTTCTAGGATAGACAGCAGTCCATTGTCCGTCATGGGCGGCATCAGCATTTTCAAATGACATCTCTGATGAAAGCGCTGGGCAGATAGAAAGTAAATTATATTTGTAGCCTCCATTGGGTATGGGAAAAAAATTGTTCTTAAGGTCTGGGTCACATGACCAAGATGGCAACCATGCCCTTATATGGTAAAAACTTTTGAAAATTTTCTGCTCAGAACTGAATAGCTCATGACCTGAAACTTAGCAGGGTTCATACACATCAGGGAAATGTCAGGGAAATTAAAAATTTTTCAAGGTCAGGGAATTATCAGGGAATTTTGTGATGTTCCAGGGAAAAATGAAATTTTGCAAAAATGTCAGGGAATTTTACATTTCAGCCTGATGAAGCTGGGATGTTTGGTCCCTATGTATCTGTTTTGCTAAATTTCATAAAATTTTTGGCTCCAGTACTGTCAGGGAAATGTCAGGGAATTGTCAGGGAATTTTGGTCAGTCCTAAATGTAACCCTTAAGTATGCAGCATTGTTGACTCGGGGCCCCATCAAAGGGGGAGTTCCAAATCTGCCCACGAATGGATTTTCTTCAACCTTTTCACTTATTTGCACAAGGCTCAGCAACTATAAAAAGTACTTTGTCTTTTAGATCAAAGTATTGTGGGTCTCAGGGGAACTCCCTGATGCTCACCCGACTTAAAGGTATACCGGTCTCAAAACCTATTGGTATAAAATCAACAATCAAATGCTTTCCAATAATGTCCATTGTTGTGGTGAATTTACTCATTTAGGAATATTTTACTACCATAAAATGTTGGGTATATATTTCTCTAATTATTATATTGAATATTAAAAATCAAAATCATATTAAATGTTAGATGAAAATAAGACAGAAGAAATTCATCTTCAAATTTATGTATGTTCCAGTTCTTGTCAACCTATGATTTTTTCCTAAAATATGTCACATATATCCTCTCCTGATATGTAGTTTCATGAAATTTAATAACTGGTATCATGTCTATAAAATGCATGATTTGCACTTGTCGGTTTAGTGTAAAATTCAAAATCTTTAATTGACTAATAAAAAATGTCCCATATAGTCTGAAATCCATCATATAAGTAATTTAATTCATTTTGAACACTCCAATTCCTGTCAAAAAAAAAAAAAAAAAAAAAAAAAAAAAAATTAAATGAGCACCGATTATTAAAAAGTTGGGGGGATTATATAGACCATAAGTACTTGATTCATGCTCAGGGTTGCATTACATGCATTATGAAAACATGCCTATTCAAATATATTGAAAATTTCATCTCCAAAAACTGAAAATTTTCAGATAAAAAAAAACTCCGATATTTTCCCTATTTCTGCTCAAAACATAGATTGTGTGTACTCGCTAGAACCGCCTCACGAGGCGGTTCTAACGAGTACCCACAATCTATGTGTTGAGCAGAAATAAATAATGTATACCCCTGTAAACCCCAGTTTTACTATATAAAAGTGGGGCTTAAGGGGGTCAAAATTATATAGGTATGTTTTCGTGATGTGTATGGGTCATGCAATAAATTTCTTATCATTCCTCGATCAAGAATAATCAGCATCAGTATATACAGGGTGACCCAGTATGTGTCCTTATCAGTTGTCTCTCTCCATGATAATATAATGGATGTCTTTATAGAAAGAAATGCAAAAGCCTTCTGTCTGTAAAATATGTATATCAGTTGTTGTATGTATTTTCTAATCTGCTGTAATCAGAGTTGTCGTATTTAATTTTCAAAACACACTATGTTACCTGTTTTCGATTTTTAAGAAATTTTATGAAAATAGTCCAGGGCCCAGTTGTTCAAAGCGTCGTTAGCTTAACGACGTCGTTAAGTGTCATTTCGTTAACTGTTTTAGCTGATCCAATACACAATATTCTGATATTTTTTGCTGAAAAAATGTGAGTAGCTTTTGCACTGCAAAAGCTACTCACATTTTTTCAGCAAAAAATTTCAGGATATTTGCGTATCACTCGATGTAAATTTTAACGAATCGTTAACTAACGACGTCGTTAGCTTTGAACAACTGGGCCCAGATGTGTATGGCCTATTTTCATATCAAAATGATAGGTTGACAAGATCTGGAACTCAGTTTCATTAAAGATCAAATTTGTCAGAAAATAATTACGCGTTTGAAATATGGGGGCAGTTTGGCTTGACACTAATTTAAACATAAAAGCTCCAATGTCATACAAATAAGTAAATGTGTGCCATGAGCATTTTTAGCAGCGACTTACTGTTTTTATCAGCAAATCTGACATTCAAATTACGAGTTACTGATAGCTGTTTTTCAGGGGTACCCAAGTGTTCGGTGAGATTTTATACAAAACTGTCTAAGCAAGGGAAACAGAGAAATGGGGATATGTGCATTATGTACAAGAGTCATGTCCTAGGTAATAATTGTGGACATTATGAGATTCCATGCGTGGGCAGAGTTCTGTGTAGTTCTATGTAAATTCTCTGTAGGCTGGAACTCCCCCTTTTTTTCAAATGATGGCACTTGATTGACCTTGACCTATTTTACGGCAAGGTCTTCGATCACATTTGTTTATGTTGAGGTTTTACGGCCCAGTCAACCCAATGGGGTCATGTCGAGTGTGGTCAGTTTATCTAATCACACGTTTACTGGGCAAGCTTAGTCCTCTAAGCGGTTAATCAGTATTGTGCACATTCTTGCAAACTGACAACTGCCCTTCTTGAATCAGCGAAAGGGAGAGAATGACCGTAAAAAATATTTCATGACAAATCTCGACGAAAGAATGTTGTCGACTGTTAGATCCGATCTATTTCTTAATTCTAACGCAGCACGCCTATATTGGCAACGGAAATGATCTGTGTTTTATTCTGCGACAAATTTGTTTGACGTCAGTTGCGCTTTCCTGGACGTTAGATTGTGTAGTCGTTTCTTCGCACCAGATGCGTTACAAATAGACGTAAATTCATGTGTTACAGCTAAGAAAGTTGCCGGGTCTTCCATTATGAAAACACGCCTATTCAAATATATTGAAAATTTCATCACCAAAAAAACTGAAAGTTTTCAGATAAAAATCCTGAACTTTTTCATATTTCTGCTCAAAACATAGATTGTGGGCCGAGGCGGTTCTAACGAGTATCCACAATCTATGTTTTTGAGCAGAAATAAGAAAAATAATGTTTACCCCTGTAAACCCCAGTTTTACTATATAAAAGTGGGGTTTACGGGGGTCAAAATTATATAGGTATGTTTTCATGATGTCGTCGAACAAATGGCAGAAGGTTGGGAAAATCTGAAGGAATTAATGGCAATTTTTTTACGATTTTTAGTGTGTTAGAGACGAGATAGATCAACTCTAGTGCGTAAATTGTTGAGTTTTCTAAAACGGCGCGCCTATAGTAGGCAATAGGGAAACAGTGTGATTTATTCTCCAAGAAATCACAAGGGCGGAAGCGTGCGGGGCTGTCTGGCGCCGTTTCACGACGTTTGACGCTGTAACGTGGTTTTTCTCGCGTCAAGAACGTAATGAATACGTGTACACGTAAGTGTTACAGTCAAATTATTGGCGAAATATCTTTGTGCGGCGGCGGAAAGTTGGTAGATTCTGAAGGGTAAAATTACATTTTTGCCGTTTCCTTTGCGTTAGAATCGAAATTGATCAGCTCTAGAGCGTGATTTGTTGAGTAATAAATCAGAGTTTGTTCAGTATGAATTATTACTCAACACTTCACGGCTAGAGCTGCTGTATTTTTTAAATAAAATAGTTAAATTGAAACTGCATCATTTGAACCGGAAGACATCAGAAGGTAACTTATTGCATGTGCGAAATGAACAGACCCCGATCGATATGCGCATGTGCGACCCTCGCCTTTTGCTTTGATCACATATAGATTCTACCAAATCCAAATATCGTTTCCACGAACTGACCAGACGAATGTCCCTGTAGTCATAGCTTTTGACAAGAAGAGTATCCAGTTGATTATTGACCGGCGCAGGAATCGCGCCGGTCTCTTAATATAGCTTTGGATTTTGACAAATTGTAAACTATTCGATTAGCTCACTTAGGACTTTTTATATTTGCCGGATCGTCGGTTTGTGACGATCCGGCAAATATACAATGTCTATTTTATTTAATTATTTTTGTTCTTATTTCACCATGAAAACATATGTTGTGATACTCATTAGAAGCGCCTCGTCGAGGCGCTTCTAATGAGTACCACGACATATGTTTTCATAGAGAAGTAAGAAAATTATTGGTTCAAAAGACGTTTTATCTGGTGCTGTGTATGCGTATCTGAACCTGTATATTCAGCATAAAATAAAGTATATCTGTTTAGATTTTATGCATATCACGTTTCATTTATTATATTTTCAATGGATTATCTTCTTACAGATATTTATCTGCACACCCTGCAATGAAACATGCGAAAACGTATCATATTGCAGAATGGCATTTATGTAGGCCTACACCATTAGCGTTATATGACAGTTATTTACATTCCTTTTTTAACGCTTAGCATGCTGGGGAAATATTTATGAGACGATGTTTTGAAATATTTAGAAATATTTTTCCCAGAAAATAGGGTTTGTCGTTTCATGCAAATTGTCTCAGGAGACAATTTGCATGAAACGACAAACCCGATTTCCTGGGAAAAAATAAGAATATTAGTTTGTCGCCTGCTGAAATTAGCTAGAGAGTGGAAAATGTTAGTTAATCAGGATATTTGATCAGAAAGACTACTGTCAGATGCCCGCGTCGAGACAGCAAAAGCTACCCGAATCTCACAATATGAGTATTTGAATTTTGAATAATGTGTCCTGCAGGAATGTTCTCCTAATTTTCCGTTGTAGAAGATACTTTGTGTTGTTGGTCCGTGTTGATAAACAGCCGACTAGATCATAGGTCACGCAGTCTCTTTTTAACTATTTAGTACAGAAACTGACAGGTAAGTGAAGGCCATCTTCGCCAAGCTTTTATAACCACGTGAATGGACCAAACAGAACTTTTTGAACTAAAGAACGCATTTATCGACAATAAAGCAAGCCCAGATTATTGGGTTTCAAAGTATTCACTATATGATCCGCACTGCGATAGATTGTCAGTGCGGTTACATTGCGAAATGTAAGCTGAAGAAGTAGACGTTCTACATTTTACGCTGCTACGTAAGACGCTAATTTAATTTTCCGTTCTGAGACACTTTCAAGGGAGTTCATCCTATCGACATGTTCTTGCCACCATGTCTATTCTATAAGACACAGTGTCTTCCGGGCATATGTAGTAAAGATGCAGCTCGTTCAGTAAAAGCAAAATCTCATCTGTATCGTTGCAGTTTGATCAATGCCTTCGCTGTCCTTTTACAGAATTATTAGAATTACATTAACTTTTACCACTCTGGGCTAATTCAGTAGACGACAAATTGATGATGTTTTTTCTTATTTTTCCCAGAAAACAGGATTTGACATTTCATGCAAATTTTCTCCAATGGAGACAATTTGCATGGAATGTCAAATCCTGTTTTCTGGAAAAAAAAAATAAGAAAATTGGAGACAATTTGCATGAAATGTTAAATCCTGTTTTCTGGAAAAAATAAGAAAATTGGAGACAATTTGCATGAAATGTCAAATCCTGTTTTCTGGGAATAGTAAGAACATATTTCAAAATGTCGTCTGTTTAAATTTTTACCCAGGGTACGTTAATGGACATTGTAGGTTTGACTGGATTCTGCAAGATGAACTCGACCTTTGCGATTCGAATGTTCTCGAAGGTTCGTCGTTTTATAATTGCGCGGTTCTGTTGTTCTTTACAATTTAACGTATATGCACCAGTCATCTGAAAAAACCGGCCCCTACGGGGCCGGGAATAGCGGGGACACAACGGGGCTTTACTGCCGTGGTTTAACCTCCGATGAGTCCTGGCAGTGCCGTAGATGTGCCGGGGTATTAATTTCCAGCCAAACTGCTTTGCATACATAAACTAGAGCCACGTCAACCTCAGAATTTAGTTTTCTAGTAGGCTAGCTCATACTGTCAATGATACTTTACCTTTGAATTTAGCTGTATCGAGTAAACCAGACCTTTCACAATGAAAAAGATACAGGTTGATTTTTGCATCAGAGAGCAGAATGTTCCAGGAAACAAAAACTGGCCCCGGGGTGGGGGTGGGTGGGGGGCTTTTAGCAGAGATTTTACCATAAATTTGTCCCCGCAGTGTTGGGCGTTTATCGGGGCTTTCAAAACTGAACCGTTAAAAGCACACGCTATTCTCCGGCCCGTAGGGGCTGGGATTACAAATGACTGGTGCATGATTTATAAACTTGATTGTAGCTTCATTTCAAACAATGAAACACGGGCGATATAACTTGAATATGCAAATCATTGTATTTCCAATTTAATCAAGAGAATAAGTGATAAATGATATGCCGGTGATTTGGAGTTGCAAATTTTAAATCCCGATTATCCCAGTATATAGGTATGCTGGTTTAATGGTCGGAATTCTGGGATACAGGGACGTACTGTACGTTAGCCCTGCATATAAATTGTGAATCACAAAACCAAAAGTTGCCTAACACATCAAATTCTGAAACAATAAATTGCCTTTTCTCCACATCTAATCATGATAGAGGATCAGTAAACTAAGCCCGTCATCCCAGAATTTCTTCCAATCATCCCACAAACGACCTGCAGCATTCTTGCAGTAGATCCGTAAATCAACAAAGCGGTCAACCCGCTGACTTATCTGCAGAGACGACCTCTAAAAACGTTGATTTCAGTTTTTCCTCGAAAGAATTGCACCTTTGTGATCTAGATATAAGACACAGTGTCTCTAAACTGGACGACCTCCGTGTAGCTATGACAGCAGATAAGTGTTCAGTCTTCTTAGAAAGGACAAACTGATACTCAGAATGTCAGGCGGTGGTCTCGTATTATATTATAGAAAGTCGCTCAGTTGCAGACGCAGCATTGATTTAGAGATCTCCAAAAATTGTGACATTGTGGACAGAATTTACTTCACCAAATGCTAAACCGTTTCTTGTTTGCATAGTGTACCGCCCTCCAAATGCACAATCCGAGTGGATCGAACTGTATCGCACAGACCATTGGCTTTGAAATATTCTCATTACGAAAAATAAGCCTATTCAAACATACTGAAAATTTTACCACAAAAAAAAAAAAAAAATGAAAATTTTCAGATAAAAATTCTGATATTTTTCATTATTCTGCTCAAAACATAGATTGTGGGTACTCGTTAGAACCACCTCGCCGAGGCGGTTCTAACGAGTACCCACAATCTATGTCTTTTTAACAAAATAAGAAAAATAATGTATACCCCTGTAAACCCCAGTTTACTTTATAAAAATGGGGTTTAAGGGGGTCACAATCATATATGTTTTTGTGATGTTAATGGGTGATTTTAATATTGATTATAAGTTCTGTCCAAACAAACAGTGGCTTAATATAATACAGTGTTTCGATCTTTCTCAGCTCGTAGCCCAGCCGACGCGAATCACGGAAACAACTGCTACAAATATTGACTACATCTATTCGTCTCACCCGGAAAATATACCCGAATGCGTCATTTCTCATTTTTCAATTAGTGACCATTTTCCAGAAATATATTTCAAAGTTATAAAAAAATGATCAAACACATCGTATCGTTGTTTTAAGTTTGATGACACTTTATTTCTGAATGATCTTCAAAACGATCTTAATTCTTTGTTTGCGGATTCGTCAGATGTGGATGAAGACTTTCCGACATGGCATCAGATAATAATGAGACGTTTAGACAACCATGCACCTATTGAAAGTAAAAGGGTAAACTGTAAACGTTTGCCAGATGGTATACGCCCGAAATCACGCTGACGCAAAGATTAAGAGATAATTACAAACGCCGAAAACAAAGGTCGGAATACAAGCGTTACCGCAATAAAACTCAAGCATTAATATGGTCAGCTAAACGAAAATATTTTTCTGATTCGACTACTAATACTAAGGACTCTAAATTCATCTGGAAGCATTTACGTTCCGTCAATAACAATATACACTCATCAAAAACTCTACCAGATGAGTTGGTAATAAATGGCCAAAAAGTAACGAACGGAGATTTAGCTGCAAAATTAAATGAACATTTTTCCTCCATTGCCGATATTTTCAACGAGAATTCAGATGAGTCGCCTTATTTGAAAACAAATACAGTCGAACTTAGATGGCTCGAACCCCTTTGGGACCATGAAAATTTGTTCGAGACAACGGTAGTTCGAGCATCGGAAGGTTACTATTAGTGCCACACCAGGAGGCACAATGGAGATAATTGTGGGATATCTTTACACACAGCATACATTTACAAGATAAAAGAAGAAAATCTCCCTAAATTATCCGTATATCGTATTTGGAGGAAATCCCTGCGGACTCAAGAACGTGTTCGACTCATCCATGGTAAACGAGGCATCGGGGTTCGAGCCACTGAAGCTCTACTGTACGTCGTTTCACTGATAGTAAAATTCCAAAACATACACTCTTTCATATTCCACCTGTCATATGCGCCCCAGTTTTATCTTTCATCGGCAAGCTTGATACATCAAAAGCAATCGGTATTGACAGTTTAGGACCAAGAATCATTAAACTAGCAGCACATGTTATATCTCTTTCGATAATTTAACTCATTAATAGAAGTTTAATAACTGGTATATTTCCCACCCAGCTGACTTCCTATCTATGAGGAAGAAAATAAGATTCCTCGAACTATAGACCTATACCTATTCTATCGACAATTTCAAAAATATTTGAAAAAAGCATACTGATCACCATTTAATGGGTTACCTTAACAAGTATAAACTGATACATGAAAGCCAATCTGGGTTTAGGCAAAAGCACAGTTGTCAAACTGCTCTGGTAAAACTTATTGATCATTGGATAGCCTGTATGGATGGAGGCGACATCATAGGTAATCTTTTTGTAGATTTTCGGAAAGCCTTTGTTTTGGTAGACCACTCTATTCTCATTAAAAACTTCACTTATATAAATTCAGTTTAAACGCTGTACGATGGTTTGAGTCATATCTCAGTTGTCGTCAGCAAGCTAAGGTGGGCGATATAGGTCTCACCGAATGTGTCCAGGTCCGCTCCGGAGTTCCTCGAGAGTCTATTCTCGAACTAGTCCTATTTCTCTTGTTCATTAACGACTAACCACTGTTTCTTAAATATTGCAACTCAGACTTAGTACTACGCCGATGATGCAACTTTTCATACTCGTGACAAAGACAAACAGACTATTGAAAATGATTTACAATCAGACTTTTGTGATGCAAATGTAACAAAATGTATAATCATTATATATATATATATATATATATATATATATATATATACAAACAAAAAAAAAAAAAAAAAAAAAAAAAAAAAAAAAACAAAAACAACAAACAAAAAAACAAACAAACAAAAAACAAACAAAAAAAAAAAAACAACAACAACAACAACAAAAAAACATCATGCATGACTCTAGGCACAAGGCACCGATTAAATGGCTCCCATCTATTAGACAATTAGACATCAACGTAAATGATATAAACATTAAGCAAGTTTCCGATCAAAATCTCCTGGGAGCATACTGACGAGAATTTAAATTGTTGTTCTCATATAGATTAACTTTGTAAAACCGTCTTTTCAAAAATTTCTCTATTGCGACAACTGTCTGGATATGTTCCTACTCACGTTAAAAATTATTCTACCAGTGTTATATCCTTCTTTTTCTTGACTATGGTTCCGTACTTGGAGCTCATCTGCGGCAAACATTGAACGACTAACAAAACTACAGAAGCGAGCTGTCCGAATAATACTTAACGCAGAGTTCGATGCTTCGTTCTCTCGTATGTTTCAGGAACGACTGGCTATCTATGGGGAGTAGAATCAAATACAATAAAGCGGTGCTTAAATGTAAAGCATTAAACAATATGACTTCTGAATACATGACTAAATTACTAACACCCATGTCGCGGACTCACTCTTTAAACCTGGGATCCGGAGAAAATGGTACACTATACGTAACTCTGTCATGCACGACCCTTTATAGCGGTGCGTTTTCATGCTCGGCTCTCAGGTTATGGAATTCTCTGCCTTATGCAGTCAGAAACTCAAAGTCATTAAACATGTTTAAGAGAAGTATACCCTTCACCTCCCCACTCCCCCACACACACCCTATGTTAGGCATCATTAGAAAACAGTAGCAATTTTGTGTTCTTTATTACCTTTCCCAAATATGCATTTTTTCGATGAAGTTGGTGTCGTAGCCAGTCCTGCAGGCTTTGGTGTTCCTTGGTGGTGTTTGCGGGAGGAGGGGACTGGTTCATTCACCATGCATTTTTTGTGTGTATAGCTGGTGCCGTGGTATCCGTATTGCACCTTCGAGCAGAGTACATTGCCTAGATTTAATATTTTAAGATGAATGCTGTGATAGCCTTGTTTTTTTGTTTGTTTTTTTGTGTGTGTGTTTAGGTTTTACGACCCAGTCAACCCAATGTTCCTTGTTCTAAATCATATATAGTTTGTCCGACTTTAAATCATGTATTACAAAATTGCCTGTGATATACTTTTATGTGCCTTTTGAGATATTGTAATGGTTCGACATCTGATACACATTCCATACTTATTCTATATTTACAGTTTACTCGGTCTTTCTAAGACATTTTAAATTTTAAAGTTTGTTTGAATTGTTTAGCAGGGGTCCCAATTTTAAGATTTCTTAATCTCATAGTGATTTAATATCTTAATTCTTACTGTGTATACAAGTACGCGCAGATACGGTGCGTGTGTCTTTCCTTTTTACTTTTTTTCGTTTTTCTTCTTTTTATTATTATTATTTTTTTTTTTATATATTTTATTTTATATTTTATATATTTTCTTTTTACAGCGGGCTACACGGTAGACTAGCTATATTAGCTAATTGTGTCACCCTATATTCCATGAAATACATTCAGCCTGGAACTTTCATCCTCTTAGAGATAACTAAAAGTACATGGATAAAACTGAAAATATTTTGTCGCCATTTTCTAAAGAGAGACAGCTTTTACAGACGTGTAGTACCACGAGGCTGATACGAAACCTTTCGAAAATGTGGACTGATCTGAAAGGAAAGAATTTGCTTTCAGGGCAAATTATATCCTTTACGAATAACCCGTATGCAAAAGAGGCAGATATTCTTTTGTCAGAGTTATTTCCTTCGGAAGTTGTTTATTCCCTTAAATGAAATATTTATCCCTAACAGGTCTATATCCTAGGCACCAGAAAGTAGAAAAATATCACTCAGATGTCGTCTGCTCATTAAGCCTGGAGTGTGCTAAAGTTTAAAATACGTTCCCCACTACTTTGATAAAAAGATTAATAACCATGGGCGGACTGCATTGTTGGAAAGAAAATATTATGATGACAACATATTATATTTCACAAATTATTAATTAGGGCACACATTTTGCCGACGTGTTTCCTTGTACTTTTGCTACATATGCACTAAACTGTTACTGGGTCGTTCGCTGATGACAGAAAACTGCCTTTCTTATACGAGGCTTATTCAATATATAACCAGCTTTAACAATAATTGTCGACGTCACGCCTGACGCCTTCGTTTTTGACGTAGCCAGCAAGGTCAATATATTTTCTCCAACTGAGATACGCTGATAATAGAACAGGACTGTGCGTGAAAAAAAAAAAAAAAAAGGTGCGAAAGAAGCCATTTTTGGATTTTAAATAAAATCCACATTCCTGTTATATTTTTTTTAAAGTTAATGCGCTTTTCTAAATTTTAATTTTGTCTACGCATATATTATATTATATTGGTAAATATTATTAAAATAGAAATTGCTGTCCCAGTCAGAAAGCACTATAGGCAATTTTGGGGTAAAACGTGATAAATTTGAATGAAAACGGCTATTCTTTGTAATAATTAAAAAATAAATAAATAAAAAATAATAATAAAAAAACAAAACACCCCCCCCCACAAAAAAAAACAAAACAAAAAAAAACAAAAAACAAACAAACAAAAAAAAAAAAAAAAAAAAAAAAAGAAAAACCAAAACAAAAACAATTGGCTTCAAAATTTTAGCTTTTGTCAATGGTATTATATTTCTACAATACAAAAGCAAATTTTAATGTATTTTTTTGACCCAAGTTTGAATACAGAACTACAAATTTAGGTAAAATATAGTAATGTTAATAATGCAATTGGTACTTTTCACAATTATTATTATCAAAGCAAGCACAATCGCTGCCGATTTTTAAGAATGTTAACAGTTCCTACATAACCCCGAAACTGTTGAAATGCATGCTATAAACATATCTTTCTGTTTTCGTTTGTTTTTATGTTTCATTAAATGCGCTTGTTTTTTTCCATGTTTTTTGTTAATTTGTTAACAGACAGTGCAAACGTATTCAGCAAATCAGTCCTAATGATGCTATTGATTCTTACCTAGGAACAAAAATTAAACAGAGTACTATAAAGTAACAGTCCACAGTATTTTGATTTGTTGGAAGGATATATATTTTGGTTGCCATAGCAACCAAGGGTGCTTAAGATGCAAAATACCTACACTAAATAGCTTCATACATAACTTCAAAGTCATTAAAGGTAGCCTCTTGAAACTCAAGATGACAATAGAAAACAACAAACTGATCATACACCATAATTTGATTTGCTAGTAAAATAAATATTTCGGATGCTATGGCAACAAAAAGTTTAAATCAATATATGGATCCATCCTTTAGTGATATAAACATAGACTTAATAGGGGATCCTTAGGATATACATAACAAATCCAAAGCAGAAAATAGTAAATTCGGATTGATTGTGTCTGCTCATGAGGAATAATGAAAAAAAAAAAAAACAAAAACAAAAACAAAAAAAAAAAAAAAAAAAAAAACATTCCTCATGCCACACACCCAGCAGCTTTGAGCGGAGTCTATTTTTACATATAAAATATGATTCCAATAGTCCCAAATGACCAGGGCTCAGTTGTTCAAAACTAACGATGTCGTTAGTTAACGTATCGTTAAAACTTTGATCATTAAATATGGCATATATGCTAATATTTTGCTGAAAAAATGTGAGTAGCTTCTGCATTTGCAAAAGCTTCTCACATTTTTTCAGCAAAATTACGTGTGAATTTGGTATTGTACTTACTAGAACAGTTAACATTTTTACCACTAACGAGCTCGTTAAGCTAATGACGCTTTAAACAACTGGGCCCAGAAATTTGCACCATAACGAAATACTGGGTGACTTTATACGGCCTCCACAAGAGCTCTAGTCAACATCTGCTGTAATCATTTGCGTAAAACATCAAGACTACTTCAGATTTTTGCAATCTGTCAACCAGACCATATAGTAGATTATAGCCTGATTTCATCGTTTAGCATACCATGTAACTCATACCTTCATAAATGGCATGCCTCTATCACATTTGTTATGCGAATTGAAGACCATTTGAGGTAACAGAAGTTCACTTGAGCTTCGAGCTCAGCGAGGTACAAAAATAGCATGCCCTTCGTATAAAGATCAAAACCACCTACTTAGAGCACGTACAGATCGTAGATATTGATGCCTCCCTTTATATCTCCCAGCTTTTAATGAATGTTGCAACTTAGGATATCTTTGCAACTGCAACAATGTCCGACTCTGCAGCTACTAACATACACATGTATGTGTCAGTTCAATGCCTACTTCCATAAGCTTGCTACTTGTATATCTGTCCTGACATTTCTCTACATTGATTTGACCAAAGTCCCCGTGGTAGCTCCAACATACTGCTTATGATATCCCAAAATGAAAAACCTATAGGTCAGTTTCATCAGGCCTGACAGATTAGAAACCACATTACAGTAACCACTTCATATTATTCCTATAACCATAGACAGTAAGCAAAGGTTTTGCAAAAATAGGGGTACGTAAAATATCTGAAGGTTTTAGAGGTTAATTCGACGATGGGTCGGTCCTCAGACTAAATGACTTCTCTCTTCTTAGTCTGTTTCAGAAGCATTACGAAAACACGCCTATTGAAGTATATTTAAAATTTCACCACCAAAAACAACTGAAAGTTTTCAGATAAAAATTCTGATATTTTTCAAATTTCTGCTCAAAACATAGATTGTGGGTACTCGCTAGAACCGCCTCAACGAGGCGGTTCTAACGAGTATCCACAATCTATGTTTTTGAGCAGGAATAAGAAAAATAATGTATACCCCTGTAAACCCCATTTATACTATATAAATGTGGGGTTTAAGGGGATCAAAATTGTATAAGCATGTTTTCGTGATGGGTTGGCGCCTGATTATTAATATCTACGGTGATCCTGTTTGAGGTTTTCATGTGATCTAAATTCAGACCGTCATTAAAACTCTTGCTTTGTTCCGTCATAGTGATTGTGATTATGGATGTTTCACCGTGATGTCTAACTTATGAGATAGAGGGCCGTATTCCGGCCAAACATATGTTGTAGTTTAGAACCGCATCAGAATGAATGGGGAGGTTCCTCGCAAGTAAAACTAGTTTATATCCCACTTCGCACTCTGCTTTCTTGTTGTGATGTTAGAGTTGTAGAAATATTATTCAGCGGCTGCCCACTTTGCTCTCTGTTTTCTTGTTGTGATGTTAGCGTTGTAGAAATCTTATTCAACGGCTGCCGACTTTGCTCTCTGGTTTCTTGTTGTGATGTTAGCGTTGTAGAAATCTTCTTCGACGGCTGCCCACTTTGCTCTCTGTTTTCTTGTTGTGATGTTAGCGTTGTAGAAATCTTATTCAGCGGCTGCCCACCCACTTTGCTCTCTGTTTTCTTGTTGTGATGTTAGCGTTGTAGAAATCTTCTTCAACGGCTGTCCACTTTGCTCTCTGTTTTCTTGTTGTGATGTCAGCGTTGTAGAAATCTTCTTCGACGGTTGCCCACTTTGCTCTCTGTTTTCTTGTTGTGATGTTAGCGTTGTAGAAATCTTCTTCAACGGTTGCCCACTTTGCTCTCTGTTTTCTTGTTGTGATGTTAGCGTTGTAGAAATCTTCTTCAACGGCTGCCCACCCACTTTGCTCTCTGTTTTCTTGTTGTGATGTTAGCGTTGTAGAAATCTTATTCAGCGGCTGCCCACTTTGCTCTCTGTTTTCTTGTTGTGATGTTAGCGTTGTAGAAATCTTCTTCAATGGCTGCCCACTTTGCTCTCTGTTTTCTTGTTGTGATGTCAGCGTTGTAGAAATCTTCTTCTACGGCTGCCCACTTTGCTCTCTGTTTTCTTGTTGTGATGTTAGCGTTGTAGAAATCTTCTTCGACGACTGCCCACTTTGCTCTCTGTTTTCGTGTTGTGATGTTATCGTTGTAGAAATCTTCTTCAACGGCTGCCCACTTTGCTCTCTGTTTTCTTGTTGTGATGTTAGCGTTGTAGAAATCTTCTTCAACGGTTGCCCACTTTGCTCTCTGTTTTCTTGTTGTGATGTTAGCGTTGTAGAAATCTTCTTCAACGGCTGCCCACTTTGCTCTCTGTTTTCGTGTTGTGATGTTAGCGTTGTAGAAATCTTCTTCAAAGGCTGCCCACTTTGCTCTCTGTTTTCTTTGCTCTCTGTGATGTTAGCGTTGTAGAAACCTTCTTCAATGTCTGCCCATTTTGCTTTCTGTTTTCTTGTTGTGATGTTAGAGTTGTAGAAATCTTCTTCAACGTCTGCCCACTTTGCTCTCTGTTTTCTTGTTGTGATGCTAGCGTTGAAGAAATCTTATTCAGCGGCTGCCCACTTTGCTCTCTGTTTTCTTGTTGTGATGTTAGCGTTGTAGAAATATTCTTCAACGGCTGCCCACTTTGCTCTCTGTTTTCTTGTTGTGATGTTAGCGTTGTAGAAATCTTCTTCAACGGCTGCCCACTTTGCTCTCTGTTTTCTTCGTTTGTTTTGTTTTTATGTTTGGAGCTGCATCAAGAGATAAGAGCGAGGTTTCACGCGCGCCTCCCCTGGTACCCTAGTTGTTTTTTTCTATTGACTTCTATCTATCTATCTATCTATCTATCTATCTATCTATCTATCTATCTATCTATCTATCTATCTATCTATCTGTCTATCTATCTATCTATCTATCTATCTATCTATCTATCTATCTATCCACGTCTCATCTAGATTCACACTGCAGAAGGATATGCCTCGGTCTTCAGGGTCGAAAAGGGTTAAGGATTTATTTTACAGATACACGATATTTGAATGAGTTATCACCTACATTTATGTGAACTACATATGCTCAGTTAAGTCTGCTCATCCAAGCAGACAGATCATGATCTGCTTAATTCGCTAGCATAAAATATTGTCTCTGGTGCGTCCATAAAAGAAGAAATTTTGATTCGGATTGCGCTATGCAGGCACGGGTACAAGTAGGTCACATAGGTTACTAGGACAGTTCTTAAGCTGAAAGGCGTCTTTCATTCTTTAACCCATTTATGCCGAGTGGACTCTTCTACCTTAACTCTTTGGACAAGTCCAGTTCCTGTATAAGAGGTGTCTGATTAGTTTTTATTATTATCACGTTTTGCAGAAATTTCTGAAGTTAATGCAAACAGTGTAGACCCTGATCAGACGCCGCGTTCTGTGGCATCTGATCTGGGTCTACACTGTTTGCCAATGTTCCTTTTATGGGACGCTAGGTGTAAAAGGGTTAACAAACACACAATCTGAGAGTGAGCTTCACTGATCGACATTTATGTCTATTTAGTTGACCTCTTTCGTGTTCATAAAAACACCGTTAATTAAATAACCTAAATACTTTTACTATTTTGTGTGGGTTATCACCCAGAATATTATTCAATAATATTCATGTTATGTTTAGGAGAAACCTGCGTAAGCTTTTTTATGAATTCAAAAAGGGATTAACTGACAAAATCCCCGTAACACGAAATAAATGTAATTTTAATGCAAAGTACATGATGTGTCATACTACGCTGTTAGCAATTTTTGAACATTTAATGGAAATAAGGCTGGGAGGGGGAGGGGTGGGGTGGTACTCGGTCAAAATTATTTGCCCACTTCTGGAAAGGAGTCTATGTCTATTCCTAACCATTCTCATGCTGAATAAATTAAGATGCCCCGCCCATTTCTAATTTCCAGCCAATCAGATTACTTGATTCGGGTTTTTGATAGAAATTCACATACTTAATGACAAACAGTCCAGATCAGTTGGTTTCTTTAGAAGCCAACTAATCTGGATCTACACTGTTTGCTAAGACAGGTCATGACGTGTTCAGCAAGAGAAGGGTTAAAAGGAAATAAATTCACTCAAGTGCTCCCTTCTGAAAAGGGGTCTACTCCTAAAGGAAAGAATTTACTCCAAAGTGCCCCTTCTGAAAAAAGGATATACTCTGAAAGGAAAGAATTTATTTCCTTTTAGGGTAGACCCCTGTTTCAGAAGGGGATTGATGTGTAGGAATAAAAACAGGAAGTTAAAGAAAGTTATCTCACTTTTACAAAATGGTGGAAATTTACCAAGTCCATCCAGTCTCCATAATGACAACATATGTTAATTTTAGTAATAAGTTTGATATGGCGGCATAAAAAGACAATAAAAGCAACTCGTCTAGACATATTTTCAACTGTTTTGCCATTTTAATATGTTCTACATCCTTAAATTGTCCAAAACTGTCTAAAATGAATTATGTGATGTTAAAGGGATTGGATACACGTGGTAGATATGCCATTTTTCTTTTTTTTTTTGCGAGGGCGACAAGTCTTGTGACTTCTTATTTGCTTTACTGCACACCAAATCCTTCTGAAATGTCTACTCTAAAAGGAAAGGAGTTGCTACCAAGAGGGGCAACTTCATTCCTTTATTATTAGGCCCAATTTTAGGAGGAAATAAAGAAAACATTTCTGACAGTGGTGTCTCTGAAAGTGTATCAAGTTCCCTTAACCCTTAAAGCGCCAAGCAAAATTTGTAGCGGATGACATTCTATTTTTTTTGTTAGTTTTTCAGAAGAATAAAGTATTGACATTTCATGTGAACGTCTGCTTCACAGATGATTCACATGAAATGTCAAGACCTGTCTTCTCTGAAAAAAAAACTAATAAAAAAAAATAAAATACAAAATTGTCGTCTGCTGCAGTTGTGATTGGCGCTTTAAGGATTAAACCGGTGTATGCACTTTTTCGAACAACGTTACTGCACTTTCTGTGCTTAAGTTTACTCCAACGCAAAAGTAAATCTGTCGTAATTCAAATATTAAAATATTTGTCTATTTGACTTAGCTGTACTCTCTCTCTCTCTCTCTCTCTCTCTCTCTCTCTCTCTCTCTCTCTCTCTGCACACCCACGTACGTATATCTTCACACACCTTTAAGTACTAATACTTTGGAATCAACTAGTGAACAGTTTCGTTATACATTTTATTTAAACACCCAAACAGTAACGGGGAGTTATTTTTGTTGTAACGAATCATTTTCGTTACTAATAAGTAGTATGTTCTTGGTTACCATATCATTAGCCGTGAGATCCTACAAATGATAATACATAAAGAGTTTTGACTGCTTTGCTTTGGAATCGTAGACCTTCATGTGTCGTGTTGAAAGGACTTTTATGCATGTTTCTTAGTGTAAACAAATACAGTGCAATTAAATAATATTGTGGTTTTCTAGACCTACGACAGCGTTATGCGTTATAATCTGTCTAAACATCTTTGTCAGTTGTAAGGAAATACATTACCATATCTCTATTTATATTATGTAGACCCATTTTCAGAAGGGACTTAGGAAAGCGAAAAAGAAGTCGCAAAAATTGTCTTCCTTACAAAATGGTGAAAAATTAATCAAGTGTATCATGTCCCCTTAAATGCAATATGTTTTTTTTATCACTGTTATAACAATATGATAACTGCAGAAACAAATAAAGGTAATGAATTTAATCTCAGACAGATATGAAAGGCTGCTAGAGTCTGGTTTTACCTAAGAAGCATCTGAAGCCAAAACTCTAAAGAATTTCGGCAGTTGTGTTCTGTTTGATGTCTTATTGAAGTGTTTAATGGGTCTTGTCTGGCATTGCGAACACCTTACTGGGGAAAAGAGAGCAGGTCGCAGTGGCATAGCCAGAACAGTATTATTTTTACGTACATCCAGTAAGATTTTGAAAATTCTACCTAGTATCACTTCCAAAATAGGGGCTACTCTTAAAGGAGAGAATTTGCTCCCCACTGGGAGCAAATTCTTTCCTTTAAGAGTAGCCCCTATTTTGGAAGCGATGAGGTAATACCTGTAAGAACAGCCCTATGGTAAAGAAGCAAAATGTTTTGATAGTTGATACTCTTTATTGCAAATAATATTATTTTTCTTACGCATGCTACGCACATGCGTAATATGCGTAATGCGCTGCTAGGTGCTACGCCTATAGGTTCATGCTTTCATTATAGGGATCAAACATGGTTTTTCATGCATTAACATTCGCCAGGTCCCGTGGGAGGTGTTGAAAACCGCGGCCTTCCCAAGGGACCGGGCGAATGTTAATGCATTGAAAAACCATGTTCGATCGCTATTATTGCACAAAAACTGAAAACATTTGCCACATTTTGCGTTACTTCTTGCACTGTTTTGTGTCGCCTTTTCACCGATGTCTCGCGAACGCTTTTTCCCCGGACTATGCTCGTTCTAGGGCAGGGAAGTACACATCTCGTGACGGCAGCAATTCTGTGGCCCCGGTACGAGCATATTGAAAGTTGCATAGCCGTGCATTAACAGCGCATGAATTGCCTTGTTAATACACGGCTTTTCGCCGGCTAATGCACGGCTGTTAATAACGTGTGGCACTGCTTTTTATGTAATAATGGTTTGTAACGTTTGGTTGTGAACGTTTTCCTTTTGTGTCATTAGTAGACTGTATTCTGTGACTGTGGAACTATCAGGACATCTTAATTTCGCTAGCTGCCTGGGAATATAATCTGCATCGCCCAGTGCGTGGTGGCGCAGACTTGTTTGGGATTTTGTTGTTAACAGATGAGAAATGTCTCTGGTCTTTTGTAGCATAAACCTTAAATGACAACAACGGTAGTTGAAGTTAAACCATTGTCCAGTTTTCGTTCAATATAATGCATTGAAGGACTGACGGGAAGTAATAAAAAGATGATGCACTTGACATGACGTTTTATATTCATATTTCTTAACAGCAGCTTAAGCGAAGAATGAATATTACTTATACATACATGTATATTGAAACATTAACACTTAAAATGCTATGCAAAACTGTAGCAAACAGCATTCAAAACTTATATTATTGTTAGCTTTATTCTAAACTTATATCATTTATAAATTAGACTTGCCATTTCATGTGAATCGTCTGCTAGGCAGACAATGTACATGAATGTCAAGCCTTTTGTCTCTGGAAAATAATAATAATAATAAAAATAATCAAAATGTCGTCTGTTGCAGTTCTGATCAACACTTTGAGGGTTAAACGTTTACCCGGTTAGTGGTACAGTAGGACAGTAGGACAAAAACGACACAGCTCGTCAGTGAAGGATATCGTGACAGGCACGCAACAGAGCGTACTACTTACTACTCCCCTACATCAATGAAACATTTGAGAATATGCACCTTTTGACATATGCGCCCGGTGAAGACTAAAATCAACCTGCGCATCTGCGCAATCTGATCAGAGTCTTCGTTGTCCTCATGAAAAAACCGTATTCTTGGCTTACCAAAATGCGCTCAGTGACAAAATGCGCAGGGCGCACATATCCGAGGGTACATTTTCTGTCGTTGCGGCTGATTTATTCAACAAACTGCCCTGCAGTTTTAAGAGGCAGGCATAATTTTCACAATGCATGTACTGCGTATCATGGGAAAATGACCTAATAGCGAAGATAGGACTTTCTTTATTTGTCAAGATATCCTGTAGAAGCCATTGACTATGTAACCGACAATGAAGGCTTCTGGTTAGATTGCGCAAAAAACTATCTGTCTAAATAACCTGCAGACGGTGTGAGGGCATTTTACTCGAATTCCACGTCATGTGCTGTGTGGAAATTGCTTTGTAATATAGCTTTGGATTCTGATCGTACTGCTCCAATGTAGAACAGTCTAAAAAGCTGTTAATACGACACCACAAGGGGCGGAGCGTTATGTTGCAATTGTTATTACACTGGCATTCAGTGTTAGAGGTTTCAAGTTCGATCCCCACTCAGGGTGAGAAAACGTCTGGACCCACACATTCCCCACTAGCATGGTGTACTCTTGGAAATGTTCATATACTCTAAGACATGCTCTTGCAGGAGAAACATCAGGGCCCAGTTGTTCAAAGCTAACGACATCGTTAGTGAACGATTCGTTAAAATTTACATCAAGTGATACGTAAATATGCTGAAATTTTTTGCTGAAAAAATGTGAGTAGCTTTTGCAGTGCAAAAGCTACTCACATTTTTTCAGCAAAAAATATCATAATATTGTATATTGAATCTGCTAAAACAGTTAACGAAATGACCCTTAACGAGCTCGTTAAGCTAATGACACTTTGAACAACTGGGCCCAGAGTTGTTCGCTTCTAAAACTGAATGTTGTGATAACCGGCTCTGAGGTTTTAAAACCTTTTTCATGCTCAGCTCAACTGAGCATGTATTTTCTCTGCTAATAAATATGAAAATGCAACAATATATTTATTAGCAGAGAAATTTTCATGCTCAGCTATGTTTAGCAAGAAAGACTTTGCATTGTTGGTAATCTGAGATTTCTTAGCAGGACAAATTTCATGCTCAGCTGAGTTAAGCACGAAGAAAGTTTTATAACCGCGGGGCCAGTATATTTACTGCCACTATACCTAGTTATATAAACTTGATTTTAATGAAATATAAAGCTCCAAAAAGCTTGGTTCTAATGCAGTAATGGTAATGGCCACTTTACACATGCTGATTTGAAACCATCTCCTAGCTGTTCTTGTTTCTTATGTTTTGTTAAACCAGCTGATTTTGTGCACCTTTCAGATGCTATGTACTAAAGGTAAAAGTATATAGCCAAAATAGGAAAAAAATCAAAGCACTGATAGCACTGGTGGGTCCATTGCCTTTGAGTGTAGGCTAGGAAAATGACCCTTAACGGGGACTTTAGACTGTTTCATTTAATCAACTTCCTGTCATTTAAGCAAGCAGTGCAGATTCTGAACAGACGCCGCGTTCTGTGGCGACTGATCTAGGTCTGCATTGTTTACCAATGTCTCAGTCAAGGTTTTACAGATAACACTCTTTACACTGCACTCCGACGTTACAGCGACAAGAATGGCGCGGCTATAAATAACCGTTATCCGGATTTCGTCTTACGCGCGGTTTGATGATAATCACGCGGACAACTACCTTTAGGACGTTTTGGCCTTTGTTTACTATGGTTCGATTGTAAACAATCGACTCAAAAACTAACCATCATTTCGAGATATTCGTTATAATATGAGTTCTAAGCAATTCACGCCTAAAATGGACTCTACTGTGTTTCAATCGTTATTCGAAAGTAAAATAATAAAACAGCAAACAACGCAAACAGTTTCATTTCTTATAGTACCCGTTACTTGCCATCTATCATCCCAAATTATGTTTGATCTATGTGCTAAGAATAGCAACTAATTGTTGCGGCCATCCATAAATGCTAAACAAAGATTCTAGTATATGCGAGAAACAGCTGTGTGTAGGCTATTATTCTCGTACTTGTACATTTAATTGGTGAATTCAACCATTTATCTCGTTCTTCGGAACACTGACTGCAATGTTTGAATTTGGACCGGCGGCTGAGAAAAGGAACCTTAGAACATATGCGAACAGCGAATATTCAGTCAGAATCTTCGCTGTTTGCCTACACAATATAGGGGCCTTGTAGAAGATATAAGACTAAGAACGAAGATCTTGACCTGAATCATGGCTGCGCAAACTGGTCTGGAATTTTGCCATTCGATTATTGCCTTTAGGGCCATTTTTCTCAGCCGGCTGCCCAAAAGTTTTGCCTTCCACCGGTATACCCATACATGGGACTGATGAGAGCATATCACAGTCTAACGCTTAGCACTCTGGGTAAAATTTTCAGCAGACGGCATTTTGAAATATTTTGTTATTTTCACCAATAAGGCAGGCTTTGACCTTTCATGCAAATTGTCTCTTCAAGAGACAATTTGCATGAAATGTCAAATCCTGTTTGTTTTTGGAAAAATAAGAAAAAAAAATATAAAGTTGTCTTCTGCTGAAGTAGCCCAGAGAGTGGTAACCCAGCTAGCATTCTACGTAAATCTACATCGGGCCGTCATCGGCCCGTCAGCTACCCTGACGGGCCGATGACGGCCCGATATAGATTTACGTAGAATGCTGACTGGGAAGTGTTAAGTGGAAGGAGTTCATGTCAAAAACACATCTCCGTTGTTTTGTGTCTGATCGTACGGCATGCGATCATCTCTCATTGGACTCATTTCATTTAACATAGTCATAGATGGCATAGATTCAGACATAGACCCAGCAGACAGCCACTGCCAAGGATTCGATTCCTCTGTTACGCTAAGATCTATAAAAAGATCCACTATGTTATCGTCCATTGGTAATATAGACAATCGTCTGAGCCACTGCGGCCCTTTAACAACCCCAACAGGTCGAACATCCTCCAAACTATCATTAAAAGGACCAGGGAGTTTTAAAGTGGACCCAAAAGGTGATTTAGCTTTTTCTTTGTCGTCATCTTTCTTATCTGTATCTTCTGTCTTGTCTTTTTCTGTGTCGGATTTCTCTTTATTACCGTTATCTCCATCTTTTTTTTCTTCGTCTTTTTCCTTTTCTTTTTCTGCTTCCTCGACAGGGTCATACTCTTCTACAACAAAATCGTATATTGGCCAATGCTGTTTGTATTCGGCTACAATTTCGTCTATCTGACCTTTAAAACTTAATGTTTTCAGGTTAAGTTTGGCTGTTTTTGTTGACAACACATTTTTGAGCAACATTGGGACAAACCCTCCGGCCATTGTTGCTAATGTTTGATTTGTCGATGACATCTGATTTGCACTGCCAAAAGCCATCACCACTAACATTACAAAGAATAAGAAAATCACAATTATGGAAAATTTTCCTGTAGCAATTAATAAGTTTATGTATACTGGGCCAGGAGCACCATGCACTCGCACTTCACACAATTTCTTAAACAAGTTCAGTGGAATTCGAGGAGTATCAAAGGAATCAAGAAACAAAAGTAAATGTCCAATCTTCCATGCAGGTTCCTTCTTCTCCAAGTTTAGCGAGGTTTGGATTTCGTCACAGGCTTCAACCGGTTTCACCTTAAATAAAACAAATTCATGTTAAACGTTTTATAGATATTCCGTCATAATTTACAAAGGAGACAATTTTTGCTTGCTTTCCTTGACAGAGTACCGCTTCTAAAAACGGGTCTACTTTGAAAGGTTTGTGATAGATCTATTTTCAGAAAGGAATCAAAGAGTTTTGACAAATTTACCTCCCCCGTACGTGTGCTAGGTATTTCAGTCATTTATACAAAATTTACAAACAGAACGTCACAGACAGGCCCTTGGGGTGGGGTGGGGTGGGGTGTGGGATAACTTCCTATATATGGCATAATACGGATGTGCGTGCCGAATGGCCCCCCTTTTCAGCACTGCCAGGTATATGATTTTTTCAACAAAAAGTATATGACTGACCCGATTTTTTCTTGATTGGTATATGAAAGACCCCATTTTTCTGACATCCTGGTATATGCACATATCTTTCACTCAGAGAATTTTTTAAGCTACTTATTCTCTTGATATTCAATGAATTGCCCGCAATATTTGTCTGACTACCAGCAATAAATGGGTACAAAAAATCAACGGGCAGTATATGAATGCGTCAACATTTCAGATGATCCAGTATATGAATGGGTCCGTTTTTTCAAAGGCCAGGTATATGAATGGGGTAGGTTTCGAAATACTGACTCTCACACCCGTACTAAAATTTTCCCCGTTACACCCCCCCCCCCCCCCACACACACGAGGACGGGCCCTGATCGTATATGTCGATAATGACCCGGATCATTTGCTCAGAATAATCCGGGCCTTCGTTGTCGACATATATGATCAGGACCCGTCTGACCTCAATTGATAGCCATAAGCATTCTACATAAATTTATAGCGGGCCATTATCGGCCCGTCAGGGTAGCAAACTGCGTAAATGTAGACGAGATGTCGAGCTCATCAGGAGCTACACTTTTGTTACTCTGATTTTAAACATCAACCCATATATACAACAGTACACATGTCCAAATTCAGAGATGAAAAAGCTCACTATTGAAATTCAGGGATGTCAGAATTCACATATGTGAAACAAGAAATATCTTTAAAAAAGATATTTGGCTCAGATTATATAGAGGCGTGTTTTGAAATATGCGACATAGATGTGTTTCTCTGCGCACAACTAATACTGTAAACATGTTCAGAACTGCTAAATTGTGAATAATTGGAAACATTAAGGTAAGTTGTAGTTATATGGTCATTTACTCAGCCCAACTAGAATTCTACTTTAAATCCTGTTAAACGGTCCGATATAGTTTTAACTAGAATGCTAGCTAAGAGTTTGTTAAATACAGTGGGCATTGTACAAAATTTTCAATCCTCTTGTCTATGGCTTAATAAATATGCTTATCGTTACGTATACTCGAGTACGTATTGAGTAAACCTGACTTGCACTTTTAAGAAACGATGAAACGCTTACATATTGCAATATTATAACTAGCCAGCTTGTTGCGCACATTATTGACCAAAAGCACTGATCATTACACCAGTCACTAGCTCATCGCGCCTGGGCATTGCTTAGACTGAGAAAAAAAAAAAAAAAACAACAACAACAACAACAAAAAAAAAACAAAAAAAAAAAAAAAACAAAAAAAAAAAAAAACAAAAAAAAACAAAAAAACAAGATCTTGTTTTTTTTGTTTTTTTTTCAGATTAAGAAGACAGTTGTCTTTTACTGCTAAAGTAACGAGTATTCTAGTATTACAGTACTTCTATGAAAAGAAAATAATTAAGTGAGCGCGAACAGATGGTGAAGAAAAAAACTGGACTAATTATGCAAATTGCGAACATAGTTTTAAATTAAAAAAAGTACTATTTGACCAATGAAATAGTGTTTTAAACACATTACTTCCCCGGATGTTTTTTTTATTGACCAATAGAGTACCCATAATAGAAAAAGAAAGCAAACACAGGCGACTGAAGCTGAAAAAGTTCTCTACTTTTCAGCACTTCACGTATCAGAGTATTGATACTGTCAAACAACATTGTAAATCTCATACTGTTGGGATTCATATCGCATTACGAAAACACGCCTATTCAAATATATAGAAAAATTCTATACCTAAAACTGAAAGTTTTCAGATAAAAAATTCTGATATTTTTCATATTTCTGCTCAAAACATAGATTGTGGGTACTCGTTAGAACCGCCTCAATGAGGCGGTTCTAATGAGTACCCACAATCTATGTTTTTGAGCAGAAATAAGAAAAATAATATATACCCCTGTAAACCCCAGTTATACTATATAAAAGTGGGGTTGAAGGGGATCAAAATTATATAGGCGTGTTTTCGTGATGGCTCCACCTTATTACTGGATAATTAAGTAGATGCTCTTCCTGTCATAAGAACACATTATTGTGTACTCACAAAATAACAAAATAGATTCACAGTATTTAAACTGTACAAACATAAAACTATGTTCAGTGTAGCCCGGGTTTAAACCTCAATAACTGCAAACTTTTCGGAAAGAAAAAATACAATAGGTTAAAAAGTGTTTTATACGTAGCGAATTGCATGCATGGTTCTTTACACAGTTATGTTTGAAAACTTTGCTTTCCTCTTCAATTGCACGACGGTTTGTCGGGCCTTCCTCTTCCTCATTCTGTTTCAAAAGGTTGGTGTCCGACTACTGCAATATGTGGTCGGGCCCATCGTGGTCCAACTGAGGTTTTATTTTGCTCTTGCTTCCAGTCCCCTTAAGCCCACTACTTTGTTTCATTGTAGTTTTGTGATTATTTGTATTATATTGCGATTTTTCACTGGTTAGACAGAGTACGCAACGTGAAACACACACACACACACACACACACACACACACACACACACACACACACACACACACACACACACACACACACACACATATATATATATATACTATGTAGATCTATAGTTCCATATAGTAAACCGTGTGTGGGCCATAACTCCTAAACCATATGGAATATATTTATGAAAATTTACAGATGCATGCATGACATTGAGGCGATGTGTAATGAACATAGAAGACAACTCTTACTTATTTGGTTTATAAATTATCTGCCCTTGACAAAGTTCCATATAGTAAACCGTGTGTGGGCCGTATCAACCTTAATAATAACTTCATGCTGTACCTGTCACACCTACATATGTAATACCTTTTTCTGATTGACATTTTGGCGGAGGCATCCGTGTCCTATGGACAGCTTTTCTAGTCTTACAAATACATGTATGACAATATTTTGGAGAATGTTGGTAGAATGTTGGTAGCCTTTAGCATGTCCATGCGCACCGCTATTTGGGACAGAACCATGTTGATATTTGCCAGAAGCAACATATCATTCTCGACAAAATTCTTAACACTGTTAGGTGAAACTATAATATACTTGCTTGCTATTACCATATAATTTCTTGGTTACAACTAGAATGAAAACAAAGAATATAGATAATGTGTATAACTGTGAACGCCTCCGTCCGTCCGTCCGTCCGCCACGCTATCTCCTCTTAAACCACTGGGTGGAAACATCAGCAAGTTAACTAAACTTGCTACATGCCTCGAGAATGTTATGCTGCGGGACGGGGGCTTTTCCTGGGCATCTTCATTTATATTTTCGTAAAAGTTGTTAAAATGACATCATGGCTGGTAAATCGTATTATATTTGTATTTCAAAACTAATACACTGATAATTAACTGATTATTACGCGAATATCTTCAATATTTCTTACATCATGCGAAAAGAAGTCTTCGGACACATGCGGACAGCGAATGCCCAGATCAGTCTGTGCGTCCGCACATTCTGATCAGGACCTTTACTGTCCGCTATTAGAATCATTGGATACTACAGCATATATGAATGGAGAGCTAAAGCCCGGATGATACTTTTTTCAGGATGATCTGAATGTGCGCATTTTGTTCATGTTCGAAGGCCCTTTTTCACTTGACGTGGCCCATATAGAAACTTACATGTACTTATTAACCTTTACCACTCTCTAGGCATTTTCAGCAGACGACAAATTGATGATATTATTCTTATTTTTTCCAGAAAACAGGATTTGACATTTCATGCAAATTGTCTCCTTAGAGACAATTTGCATGAAATGTCAAATCCTGTTTTTTGGGGAAAATAAGAAAAATATTTCAAAATTTCGTCTGCTAAACATTTTATCCAGAGTGCTATGCGTTAAGGGGACTGGATCCATTTGATAGAATTGATACATACATCTTAGTTTATCACTACTTAACAACTTCTCTATTATCGGATTATTATAAATATATTTGACGCTTCTTACAGAGTATTTTTTTCTCTCGGATTCGCCTGTTTACAGATTAGATATATAGAAACATCATGAACATGGTGGATGTTACTACTGTTTTTTCGACATCACTCGGAAAGACGTTTTTTGCTTGGTGTTTTATTTTAAATAAAAATGTTTTGTTCTGACTGACCATATCTTATCAGAAACCATTTGTCTTTTCTGTTTCTGTGTTTCGTTCTCAAATATTTACAGTAAAATTAAATTTACGGCAAAATGTTGGTCTGACCTATGCGATTTCTATAGTAAAGTGATTTTTTAAACATTTTTTGGCTGAGAAAATATGTTTTTTTTATTTTTCTTTGCTGAATTCAAATTATTGATGTTTCACAACAATATTGTAAAAAATGTCAGAAAAATTGAACAAGTGGAACTTGTTGATAATCTGCCTCCAAGTTCCCTACCCTACAGATTTCTGTCTAATTTGCATTCTTTTTACTATTGAAAAAAGTGAAAATATTTGATTTTTTTAAAAACCAGTGACTAGAATAAAAAAAAATTGTGCATAGGTAGTTACAACAAACAGTTCTGCATTAAATCATGAGAAAAGTTTGCAAATTTACTTCTTCTGTGCAAAGCGCCTAGCAAAAAACGACTTTCGGAAAGATATCGAAAGCACAGTAGTAAGTCAGAATGGTCTTAATATAAGCGGACACCTGCGCCAATATTTGGATACTGAAGGGTTCGGTTTCGTACTTGTTCAACTACCAATTTTGTCATACATTATGATCAACCTTGTGGGGAATGCGTACCGATGTTTATTGGTTCTGGCTTAAAAATAAATAGGTAAATATGTAATTACCAGATACCTAGGAAAGGCCACATTCTCGTAAGAATCCTGTAAATACACCGGATTAGATTTAAGCAGAAAAACGAAAACACAAAACAGCACAGCATAGAAAACAAAACGAAGAGAGAACGACCTGTAGCGGAAATGCCGCCTTGTAAAACAATGGGGCGGGGCTTGTGCAGATTATATTTTATTTCCTTTGGGATCATTGGGCCCATACTGGTTATTTTGAATATCGAATACCGCTTAGGCCCGCGCTAGGGGGCGTATGCAGCCTCGCAAACTACAGTGTTGCATATGAAGAGACTCAATCAGACCGGGTCTCCGATTTTTGTGATTTTGTGTGTTCTTCATTTCCAAATGCAATCCTTTTTGACTTTTATTGTAAATAGTACAGAAGATGTCCAGGAATAGCCACATTTACAGATCACAGCCTGCCAATGTCACAAAGAGGAAGAGCAAACAAACCAAGACAGATAGTAGACAAGCCAAAACTCAAAGAAAAATAAAGTCATCAGCTTCCTCTTCCCCAAGACGGTGATCACATCTCTAGACAGGATCAACCAAACAAAACAATAAGACAACGAACTGGGCAAAACATGAAAACAAAACAAAACAAAACAAAACAACAACAACAACAAAAAACCCTTTAAGCGCTATTAAAATTGCTGCGCCCAAATATTTCTGTATCTTTTTTTCCAGAGAAAATATTTATGCTACATGATATACATAAAAGACAATATTTTAAAATATCGACGCTTTAAGAGTTACATGGCTAAACGAAATACTAATATAATACCTGAAAAGCAGCATTTTCCTGCATACTGGATGGTAAACTTGCCACTTTCTTTAAGTCTTCCACTCTGTCCATTATTTCATCCATAACAGTTCCATTGAATGTCAGATAGTTCTCATACACATTATTATAGCAGTTATGCATATACACAATCACCAGCAGAGCCATGCTCACGTATCGTAACGTAGAACCTGCATTTACTATAATACCCATCATAGTGAACACAAGAATTTCTACAAACACACCAATAGCTTCAACAAACAACAGAAGACCTGTAAATAAAACAATAAGACAGAAGAGGCCCACAATGATTTGGAGAATTAATCTATAGAGCTGGAATAATCTCCCATAGCCATGCATACAAGGACTTTGTTTTTCTTCTTCTGTGAATACGTCACGAGCCGTATGAACTCCTTTGTCAATTTTCGCTAGTTTCTTGTGTATTGCCTTTACTTTCTGTTTCGTTTTACCCAATGGTTTATCTGATTCAAGAAATTCTGTGTCATTGCCTAGTTTTTTCCTGCAGTGGTACAGTAGTCTATATGCCAAGTACACCGATGGAATGCAATAGAGAGTGAATAGGGCAGTGCATACAGGCCCAGCTACGAGACAGAATATTGGAAATCCTACAAGAGCCAAGAGACCACATTTTCTAAACGGCCATAAAAGTACAGCAAGAAGAACCTGCAGCACACTGGTCCTGGACACGTGTTCCATGTCATGAAGAGCGCATCTGACAATAGATTTCAGCTTATCTCGGAGACATTCTCCTGAAAATCCAACAACAACTCCAGACAAAAAATAAAATGTATATGTAGCTAGGAAAAGAGCATGCGTCGGTGAAAAGTACTGTATCACGTTGACTCTGTATGGATTGAAAGCTTGTTTTAAACCTAAACCGGTAACAATTTGTTGTCGATTTGCAAACTCATGTTCTTCAAATCGGTAATATATAACCAGTCGAATGTAGTAAGGTATTGGAATCATCAGCAGTACGAGAACCTTCACGAGCACTAGTATCACATCTTCCCATGTACATTTATGTCTAATCAGGGGTTGTAAAGAACCATAAATACTATCATTACAACATGCCTTGAAAGGGTCTAGACTCCTAATTTTGCAGCGTATAAGATTGTCATAAAGTGTTCTTAGTAGACCCGTAGGAGGCTCATTGGCTGGTATTATACGTTTTCCTTTAACTTTTATTCTCAGTTCAGGCACTTTAACATCGCATATCTTATCCATCGGTAACTCATTAATACTATCCCGAAACCGTCTCCATTCCGATATGTCATCTGTCGTTAATCTATGTTTGTACCGTACTGAAGTAGTTGTACTTTCACTTACAAATATCTTCATCTTTAGGTCTTTAGTTAATTTCACAACATATTCTGATGCCACGTACGAGGCTGTATACATATTGGCTGGAATTAACAACGGACTGAACATAAACAGCATAACTTTGACAAGAGTGATGCAAACATACAGCATACTTATCCAGAAGTTGTCTTCGTGTTCTGAACATATAATATTATTGTTGGAATCTCTTATACAGCACCTGTGAGCAAACTCTGCATAACCATTTTCATTTCTAATGATTTCATTACAAACAAATACATTTTCTTGATTGTTGCGATCATTTCCCTCTTCAACTTGAGTTGGTGTTAGTTCTTTCTTTTTCTTAAAATTATCAAACACCCTTTCTCGTATAAGTTCGACTCTTTCTTCTGCTGTGAGGTTTTTGAAACAGCCATTTGGATAATCCTTCAGTTTTAGAGGAACTCGCTGAATACCTATTGTTAGTATAGTCAGTGAAAGAACATCATAATTGAAGGATAACGTCAGCAAGGTCTTCCCATGATCTGAGATAGTTCTATACCATTTCCATGGTTTGTATGTTAGTGACACATCAGTTTTGAGTGGATCGTCAGTGGCATTGTAGATTTCTAACTCAAAGATATACATGACGGAAAAGTCCTGTAAATACTGAACGCTTTCACGGTCCACTGGGCGAATACGACAGATATGTCCGTGAACGACATGTGTCACAGATGTGGCTATCACGATGGTAAATAGCGATATCATCATTTTTGGAGCCATTATGTCTGAAAAGAAATGAAAGTAGATGAGCCACGTTACCGCATTTTCTACAAGATTGCTGTGCGCCAAGCGAAAACTCAAGTCAGCAGCTTGATCAGATTCTTCGCTGTCCGCATAAAGACCTTTAGGATCCTTGGTTACCCGCAGATTGCTCAGCGAAGACTGTTCTGATGCACTTGCTGGTCCTAGGTTTCGCTTGGCGCACATGTATCTTGTAGGAAATGCGGTGCCCCGGCTCAGATAGTACAAGACGTAAAACAAACACAAATAGGTATACGTAAAACAAATACGGGTCATGTTTACATCTGACAATAATATTTGAATTCTAGTCAGAGCAATATCAAATGCTGTTGATTCTACTATTACTACTACTACTCCTACTACCGCTGTTGCTGTTAGTAACTTAATAGATTGTAAACGGAATGTCCCTTGGGAGCAATGATCACACTCACAAACTGAAAACAGTTTAACGTGACACGTTTTCTGGGCCAAACTAACTAGTTCAGGCCAGTCATGCCTCATCAGTACCCTTAAATCTTATATTTGAAACCGTTTCCAGTATGAACTGATACACTATTCTATACTTTTATGAATATCTACTTCTCATGCACACACACATATATACTATTATTTTTGTTTGAAGTATTAAACACCTTGATGAATGGTAAACCCTGCGGGCGACCTATAACCCACTGACAGGGTTAGGTGCAATTTAACCCAGTATCATCATTCAATCTAAAACCTCATTTCAAATTCTCTACAGCATGAATGCAATTCATTGGTAGATATCAACAGTACTTTTCTATATGGTAATTTTTTATATGGGCTAATCCATATGAGCTGTAACGTACTTGCGGACATGTGCGCCCAGCGAAGATTCAGACCATCCTGCGCATTCGCGCAGTCTGATCAAAATCTTCACTGTGCGCATTTTGGATAGCCAAGAATGCAAATTTCTTCAAGCGGGCAACGAAGACTGATCAGATTGCGTGGTTGCGCAGGCTGACTTGAGTCTTTGTTGGGCGTATGTGTCAGACGGTATTTTTTCTCACATTGGGGCTCATGTAATAAAAATATGCTTAACATCAAGCTGTTCTCAACATGTTTTCGCACTCATACTTTAACTTACAGATATGAACGCTTCAGAAAATATGTTTTTGCTGTCTTGAAAACTCATAATTTGTATCCTGAACTGCCAAAACTCATCAAAGCATTTACAAAATCCACTCAAAATCATTAGAATGAAAATAGTTATGCGGAGTTTGCCCTCTTTGTTCAATGAGCGCCCACCGGGGAGTTTAATATTAGTCTGCATAGGCACTCAGGTTGATCCGTCGTTGCTGGGCATACATCTTAAATTAGACTAGATTAGATTTAACAATCTTTATTATCAATAAAATCATGACTGAATACAAGTTAAAAACATTTTATAGTCGGATCTTTACAAAGCGAGTGAAATTATGAAAATCATGCAGCAATGGTCTCATAATTATTTGATAACAAATAAATGAATGTAAGGAAAAATGCGTTGCCTAATTCTTTAGTCAAGAAATAGTTTGTTAACTTAATTATGGTTGATGACTTTGCTTCCTTTTTTAATTGAACAATTGTGTGTCGGGTCTAAGACTTTATGACGGTTCCTTCCACAATACGTTACAGAAGGTTGGTGCCTTACTGTTCCTGTCTGTGATCTTCCCATATGAATGAATAAATTTTGTAGATTTATTCGCCATTTGTACAAGACAAATAACTTTTGTGACTTCTTGTTTGCTTGTCTGCACATCAACACCCATTTTCAAAAGAGATCTACTCTACAAGTAAATATTTTTACCACTGGGAGCAAATTCCTTCCTTTTACATTAAGATCCCTTTTCAGAAGGTAAATAACAATTTTGACGGAGTTGCCATGTCATTTCCCCTTAATTACTTAAACGAAATAAAAACAAAACAAGTAAAAAGTACTAAAACCAGATATGAATAAACGTGTATGGCTTTAATGCTTTCATCGTTACAACAACAACAACAACAACAACAACAACAACAACAACAACGCGCTTACTTGCTGTTTTCTCCTAACACAGCGGCGTTTATACAACGTCGCATTAACGTCTATGAACGTCATGACGTTACACTGACGTTAATTGTTAAAACGTCATTTGCCCGCTTGGGATTTCCACTAAAACAAGATACAATAGAGGCTTCCAGTGCAATATTCTGGACGACCTAGTTCCGATTGCCACTGCTATGCGATGAAGATATAAGAGCCGGGGCTCAGCATTTCCTACAAAATCGCATGTCCCAGATCACCCTATACATCCACATACTCTAAACAGAACCTCTTTCCTTTGTCATAAGCGTCGGCTGATCCGAGCCATTGCTTTGCGGACATGTGATCTTGTAGAACACTTGTGGTCCAGCTCAATTATTGAATTTAATTGAATCATTATTATCAAAACATTAAATTTATACTTTTAGTTTCATTCTTGGCAATATGCATACTTGTTTTATTTGTGACATATATAAACATTAAAGTACAAAGTATGGACTATACATGCTTTCTTTCTTTTCTTTTTAGAACAACCCTGTAACTTTTTTTCAATATTTTAATTACCCCTTCTCTTCCTGTACTAGACATGCCCTGTCTTAGCAAACAGTGTAGATCCAGATCAGTTGGCTTCTGAACTGAAGAAGCCAACTGATCTGGATCTGCACTATTTGCCATTAAGTATGTGAATTTGTATCAACAACCTAGAACAAGTAATCTGATTGGCTGAAAACTGGAAGTGGGCGTGGCATCTTAATTTGTTCAGCATGACAAGGGTTATGGTTTTTTATATAAAAAATATACATCGTAACATCATAAATATAACTTGGTACACTTCTTAGTTCTATTTACCAACCTTTCGGACATGACTTCCTCCTACCTCAGTAAATGGAAAAAAAAATAATTCTATTACATTTTATATGATGACAAACTTGGCTTCCAGTCAATGTGTGATTTGAAAAAGATAAGAGAAAAGTCCAGGGAGTGCCACAATCACAAGCCACGTGGAAGCCATGTTGTTTATCATATTAAATGTAAGAATTAATTTTGGTAAATAGAGCTAAAATTGTACAGTCAATGTTTTTGATAAATTTTATTCATAAAGTGATGTGATTACAGTGTAGAACGTTCATAAGAAGAGACTCAGTCAGCATACACAAGCTGCACAGCCAACTTTTAGACATCACCAAGGTAAGAAATTATCAAAGGGTGCTGGATGTCCCCAAGATGAAATAAGACAGGTTAACATTGTTTAACCCTCAAAGCACCAATCACAACAGCAGCAAATCACATGATGAAGTATTTTCTCTGAACTAAAAACATGAGAACGCAATACTCTACACTTTGAGAGCTAAATGACATCGACATCCGGGTAAATGTATTGCAGCTGCTTTCAGTAGACCTTGAGGAAAGCTGAGGAGTTTTTCGAGGTGCGTTTCATCTGTCTGCAATGGATACAGTCGGTCATATCCCAGCTGGCAATCTACTTGATTCTATAATAGGCGATATCGGTCCGATATAGATTTAATAAGAATACTAGCTGGGATATATCTCGCAATCACGAAAACTTGTTTGCTACGAATAACAAAGACAAAACAAAGCGTACTGAAGTTACTAATTATGTTGCCACACAACCGTTGTCATAACGGAGATTAGGGATCATCATGTTGGCATTTTTCCAACATAACTCTATGCAGCAAAATTTACAAATCAGCCAAGAGCAGGCCCAGCAGTATGTCAAACATATGGCAGAGCAAGAAACGCAGAAAAAAATCAGTCCTATCTTGACATGGAGAAGTTTTACAAGAAGCAAAAGACGGTCCACAGGGATAAGAAGCAACTTTACTTCGAAGTGCAGATATAATTGTACTTATGTCAGATGAATATGCTGTGCTGCGTTCGGCTGAAAAGTTAGATCAAAGTGTCAAATGATGTAAAGCAGACGATATCGAAACAGTTTCATAATTGTAAATGCTTGTATTATGGACCCAGTTTCCTACAGATTCGGTAGCTCGGAAATTCGGTCACATGGCGCTCAGTCAACCTGTTAAGCCAATCACCTGATATGGAAATTGTCTTAAGTGCAGAATAACAGTAGATGCTATAAAATGTACAAAAAGGTTGACATGAGGACAATAACTCTACACATAATTTATATGAATATGATAAATATGTACTTTTAGTAAAAGATCCTAGTTATGAGAAGCCAGTGTTGCCGGATAATATTAATGCTTAGCACTCTGGGTAAAATTTTCAGTAGATGACAAATTGAAATACTTTTTTTTTTTATTTTTCCCAGAAAACAGGATTTGGCATTTCATGCAATTTGTCACCGTTGGAGACAATTTGAATGAAATGTTCAATCCTGTTTTTTTTCTGGAAAAAAAATAAGAAAAATATCACCAATTTGTCGCCTGCTGAATTGGCCCAGAGAGTGGTAAAGGTTAACGAGGCGATACATCTGAAACAGGTTTGTATCACATATGTGTAAAGAGAAAGACCACATTAGCACGCGCTTCCGCACAGTCTGGTCAAATACTTCATTGTACAATAGTTTCTACTAAATACATTGATTATGTAGAGGACAACGAAGGTTCTGATCAGACTATTTGGATGCAAAGGTTGATTTGGGACTTCGTCGTCCACATATGCGATGAGAACATTTTCTCTTAAGACGACTCTAAAAATAATGCTAAAAATGCAGTTTATAAGGAACTTCCTTGAGTGGAATTAATATACTTTCAGGGCTGGAAAGTCAATAATTTTTTTTTTTTTTTTTTTTTTTTTTTTTTTTTTTTTTTGTCCTCTTCTGAAAGGGGCCTTTTCTAAAAAGAAAAAATTTGTTCCCAAGGGGACGCACTATTTTTATGCCAGTACATTTTACAGAGATATAATCTTCATCACGAAAACACGCCTATATAATTTTGACCCCCTTAAACCCCACTTGTATATAGTATAACTGGCGTTTACAGAGGTAAACAATATTTTTCTTATTTTGCTCAAAACATAGATTGTGGGTACTCGTTAGAACCGCCTTGAGCAGATATATGAAAAATATCAGAATTTTTATATGAAAATTTTCCTTTATTTGTTGTAAAATTTTCAATATATTTGAATAGGCGTGTTTTCGTAATGTACATGAGATACGCGCGTCGCCTTCCAAGGTGTCTCTAAAACTTTCTTAATACTTCTGTATAGTTTCTTTGTCTTTTTGTTTATATTTAAACTGAATGATATTGTATTATTTCATCAAATTTTGTTTCTCACGTGCAACAGTATATATAGGATACCTTTTATTGTTACAACGGGCTATTTGGTAGACTGGCTATCCATCCTCTGAAATTTGCATCCATCGTATAAGTAAATAAAATAAGTATCAGCTACTGTAATATTTTCTAACTCTTCGTAACCACGGTCCACCTCACATTCGGGGCTAGCTGTTGAGAGGAGTTCATCTAGATACAACTTGGGTAGCATTCTATTGAAATATTTTTGGACCGTTGTCGACCCGACAGGAATCCTGTCTGGCCGACAACTATCAAATACAGATTTAAGTAGAATTCTGTCAGACCGATAACGGTCTAATATAGATTTAAGTAGAATAGCAGTTGGTAACGCGGCGGAGACACATGAAGCTGACTTAATCTCGCTTGACCTGTGACAATCGATGTTGTTGGGGGCGGCTTTAAACAAATTACGCTAATTTAATGTTTATGATATACGACCCACTTATTAATTCCCCCATCTTGTCACTAAATAATTAAAGTAGGACATAATAGACAATTAAAAATAATGAGTATGTCAGAATATGTCAAAGTGATGAGACACTGACGTTTTGCTTATAGGGCTCAGCAAAAAAGTGGAAAATCACGCGATTGTTGGAAAATAGAGCAACGGAAGAAAATAATAGTTAAGCAACATCGCATACAGTGTGTGTGTGTGTGTGTGTGTTTGTGTGTTCTTCGCAATTTGTTTAGTCTTCCTTTTGTTGTCATTGATAGTCTATGTTCGGGGATTACACCGACCCCCGCACTCCCCCAACACACACATAGACACACACGCACACACAGAGGGATGGGTTGGGTTTAACTGAGTAGCCTTTCGGAATGAAGTGCTTTCTTTATTCCTCTGTACTGGATACTCATGGCTCCACTTGTGCAAGTTTTACCTCAGTATCACATATTCCGTGTCCTAGAGGGCAACATTCAACAGCATCTGCAAGGCGGTACTGAACAAGGTCACGAAATATAATGAAGATAGATGGTTGAGCAGAAAACCGAACGACAGCCAGCCATTCGCCCTCTGAGCTCACTAACCACCCCAATTTTAAAGTGCATATCGAGTTTATATGCGTTTAGTGTGTCAAGATCTCAGACATGTGCAACAATGTGTCCTGTTTGTGACCACCGAGAAAAACAGGAGATCAAGCTGGAAGCCTGTGGTAATAAACAGACCGTAAAACATCATGAAAACAATCAGACATTCACAAACGATGTCTTTCTTGTAAAGAATGGCGAGTAATCTACTAAGTATATTCAGTCCCTAAACCCTTGTCCTGCTGAACCCGGATATTCTCTGTCTTTGCAAACAGTGTAGATCCAGATCAGTTGGCTTCTGAAGAAGCCAACTGTTCTGGATCTGCACTGTTTGCATTAAGTATGTGAATTTGTATCAAAGATCTTGATCACGTAATCTGATTGGCTGAAAATTAGAAGTGGGCTTGGCTTCTTAATTTATTCAGCATGACAAGGGTTAAACTAAAAATAACATATATAACTGTCACTTTGCCACCTTACATTCACGCTGAAGGCGTTACTAGCTATATTCCGCCATATCCCCATAGAAATCCCAGTTTTACTACATAACGGAGTTGGATGTAGGGATTTGGAGTATTATTATCAAGGATAAGCATAAAAAAGGACATACAAAATAGCTAAACCATACAATTTGTATATAGCACTTTATTAAATCGCTATAAGATGCACGATCACTTGTTCGAGCGAATTAGTGATTTTGCGACCGAGAGAAAATGGTTTGATATATGTCCTGCACCAATGAAGCTTTGATAAAGCAGAAGTAAAGGACTAAAGCGACTCTCAGTGTTTGAGTGAGAAAGGCTGGTGGTATCATGATGAAACTCCTCCTGCGGTGGTGCATTAACATGTGATCTAAACTGTCGTTGTTACCCTAAATAATCAAATAAGTAGACCTGATCAAACAACGTACACCCATATCAAACTGCAGGATTAGGTTCTATAACTATTTGCCATTTCGTCACAACATTTTAGACACATTGTCAGGTATCAAGTGGACTTGTTGAAATGTTAGGCTAAGCATGACCAAGAGTTAACCCTTGTCATGCTGCAAAAATTAAGATGCCACGTCCATTTCTAATTTTCAGCCAATCAGATTAGTTGGTCCACATTGTTGATATAAGTTCACATACTTAATGGCAAACAGTGCAGATCCAGATCAGTTGGCTTCTTCAGAAGCCAACTGATCTGGATCTACACTGTTTGCAAAGACAGGGTATATCCGGGTTCAGCAGGACAAGGATTAAGGTGTCTTAAAATATAGGGTAACTACAGTACGATGGGTGATCGGGAAGTTCGTAGACTGTTGCTAGAAAATAAAATGCTGAAAGTTGATTCATTTTGTCCACGATGTTTAAATATTCAACATTAAAAAAGTTACAGCAAATAAAATTAACACAATAAGGCTTAACTGGAACATGCCAGCGTACATCAAGTGACGTCATGATAACGTTAAAGATTCAGTCACATTTTTTTCAACGTCATCACCGCGGATTTGAATGAATTTTCAATGTCTCTATAACCATTTAGCGTAGGTATTGCTGAACCAATTACTGTCGTATGACGAAACAACATTTTGAGTGTACAAATGAAGCTCACTGGCGTTCTCAAACCGCACGCCTCGTAGCGCTGTCTTGATCTCCGGTAAAACTCTTAAGTCCAAGGGGGGGGGGGGGGGTGGGGGGGGGGGGGCAAGATGTGGACTGTAGGTTGGATGCTGAAGAATTTCAAAACAAAGCTAGTTGATTTCAAGATGTGTCGAGTCATCCCTGTGTCCTGGAGCGTTATATTGGTGGAATAGTATGCGCTCGGGTCGAGACTTAGGCGTTTCTTCTTCAATGCCGGCATCAAATCACGCCTGAGGACCTGAAGTGATAAAATTAAGTCATACTTAGAACCGTGACAGTAACGCCAAAAACAGTGTATTTTTAACATATTAATAATTTTTGTTAACATAAAATTGAAATATTTTTAACTATTTAAATAATAGATTTAGATAAAATAATATTAAACTGCTTACCGACTTGTAACTAGCGATCATTGTCTGGTCATCGGGAATCTGGTGCTGTAGGATCTTGCCCTTACTGTCCATGAAAAACATGAACATGTGTTTCCCACCACTTTTCCGTACTCTAACCTTCTTTAGGGGAGGGATCCCCGGAATTTTCCATATACAGGACTGGGGTGTCATCTCCGGGTAGAAGTGCCATAAGCAAGTCTCGTCGGTTGTAAATATACGGTCGAGGAATTATTAGCCTTCACGCTCATAACGGCGGACGTACTCTTCCGAGCTGCAAACCCTGGTTTCTCGCTTGTGATCCTTAAGGAGTCGCGGCACCCAGCACCCGCGCACTTAAGACAGGCCTAATTGTTTACAAAATGTCATGCAAAGTAGAAATGGAAACATCTAGTTTAGAAGCTTAACTTCTCAAAGTGTGTCGCCTGTCACTGTACACCATATCTTTCACCTTCTCTGAAATTGAACATTTCACCTTAGACGGCCGGCCACATCGATGATCGTCTTCAGATAAATAAAACATTCCACCTTAGAAGGCCGGTAACATCGATTATCGTCTTCTATAGAGCAGCTTCCTTCCCGAAAACGTCGATGCCACTTTAAGACAAGCGCTCTACTGCATTTCTAGGTCGTACTGGAACATTTTAACGTACTATTTCATATCTTGTCTAATCCCACACAAAATGTAATGGCTACCCTTCTCGTCGTCGCCCGTTGAAGTCATGGTTTTGAAATTTCGGTTAGTGACAATGCCGTTAATATGTTTATATTTCTCAACCGGAAACACAGACAAACGTCAAAATTTCCGGTACTGACGCACGTCATAAATGAGTTGGACAGCAAACTACCTCGCGGAGTCACACGCTAAAAAAGCGTATTCAAATGCGGTAGTAATAAAATAAAATTAGGAAAAGTGCACTATTTTTGACGTGCTCCGGGTGTGCAGATGTGCGTTGCTATGGAAACTGATAATTCAGCGAATACAACAAAATGCATTTGTATTTAAACTGCACGCTCATAGAAAATGTTTAAGTTTATTTTATGTTTCATACTAATGCGACAAATATTATATAGACGTTATACGTACAGGCTAAGAACAAAAAGTTTTTTTTTTTTGTTTTTTTTCACTACAATATTATATCGATATTTAATTATATCATAGCATTTATAGGCATTTTAATGCCCTTTGAATAGTTAAACTTTACATTAAACTACTTTCACCAATAGCTACTTGGTTGACTTTGTTGCATTTTACTTGTACTCAGTCAGAGCTTGTGCAGGACCATAAGCTTTAAGGTTAATTTGATATCGCTATAAAATGATACAGAAGAAAATATATGAAACTAAATGATATCTTATATAGGCCTAATTTACTGAAATAACATGGTGTATATTAATAAAACTACTCAATCAAAGCGTAAGATATTTATGCTATATAGTGTAGAGCACGACAACATTTATCGCAAAGCGATATTTAAAACAAAAAAACCTGTCAGCTGTTTTTGTCTTTTAGACGTAAAACTTGTTCCCATGGTTCACATGTAAACGGTAATACTTTTAACGCAAAATCGGATACATATGACAAGTTTCACGGTAATATTAAACGCAAAATGATTTCATCACGAAAACATGCCTATATAATTTTGATTCCCTTAAACCTCACTTTTATGTAGTAAAACTGGGGTTTACAGGGTATACATTATTTTTCTTATTTCTGCTCCAAAACATAGATTGTGGGTACTCGTTAGAACCGCCTCGGTGGTTCTAACGAGTACCATAATCTATGTTTTGAGCAGAAATGTGAAAAAATATCAGAATTTTATATCTAAAAATTTTCAGTTTTTGACGGTGAAATATTCTATATAATTGAATAGGTGTGTTTTCGTAGTGATATGGCACATTAGTGGCTGCTCGCTGCAGAGCTTTTTCATGTTTTGTCCTTGTTATTGTCTTATTGTTGTGCTTAGTGAGGCTTGTCTGGTATTGCGATCATCTCGTTTGGGAGAAGGGAGCTGACTGCTGGTTTGACTAAATGACGGCTCAATCCTAAACCTATTTGATAAGCCTTTTTCCTGATCTAAAAAAAAAGTAAGAGAAAAGTCCAGGGAGTGCCACAATCACAAACCGCAGCCCTTCCCAGACCCCAAGAGGAAGAGGAAACCGACAAATCCAAACGAAAACTTGACTGATCGGGATTCTTTTTGTGGTTTTCTTTCGCTCTGACCTTCGGTTTGTAGTCCAGCCCTCATCTTTGTTTCATCATAGCCTTGAAACATTAATTTGTATGTATTTCTTTGTTGACTCATTAATGAATTAGGAAACCCGTACGCGGACCAAGGAATTATCTGTTGCTGGAACTTATCAGGATTAAGAACGAGGGTTAGATATCCTGAAAACCAGGTTTAAGTCCCCTACCCCCACCACAATGCTATTTGTGCTGATCATTCCAATGAAAAAAATTCTGTTGCAGTTACTCTACTTTTGGTTATTTTCACTTCGTTTGCGTGTTCTGTTTTCGAAGATATGCTGTGCTGTTTTGTGTTGAGTTGTCATTTTATGCACCCTTATCTTGGGCCTTAGGAAGACTGTATTCTGTAAATGTGACCGTTCATGGGTATCTCCATATTTATTTGTTTTACTTTATCGGTATATTGATTAAATATATTTTGAACAAAGGTTTGATAAAACTTGTCCTTAAGTACATTGGCTTCATAAAGCAAATTCTTCTGATATCGATGTTTGGTTTATGGATATATATTTTTTATAAATATACATTGGTATAATCATATCTAGAATTGTTTGATTTCGATATGGTATCACCGCAATGTCTCGAGTACTTAGTCATACTATAAAGTATCTCAACTTCATGTAGCATCGCGAGATTAAAACCTTCTCCGATGGCATAGAAGGATCGTAATACACTACTTTGGCCTTCTCTGGGTATCTCTCTATTCATATTAATTCTGCTAGTTTTAGTGTCTTTAACGAACGGATTTGTTTTCTTTTAATTCATAAGGTGTAAAAAATAGCTGTGTTCCCACTAACATACTAAAAAAAAAAAAAGCATTGGTCGGTAGGTAGAAGAAACTTGTTTATTTTTTCTATTTTTCTCCAGCAAAGAACAGGGTCGGGCCTGTAATTTTATGAAAATGCAGGTATTTTGTCAAGGGTCGGTGCTTTATTTGTTTATTTTGCATTTTTACCAATAAATAATTTAGCAGAGTCGGGTGTTTGAAACAGGGTCGGTCGGGTTAGTGGAAACACTGTTATTTTTTTACGACTAAACTTATTTTGATAACTGAAAAAGTCTTTAATTGTTCTCTAAGTGTTATTGTCAACGTTTAAATTTCTAACTTTAACGCTGGCTTAAAGAAGCTTCTTTGACAAGGCCTATGATGATTAAATGTAGGAGAATTTTGTGTAAATCTGATTGTACAGAACAGATGAAAGGGATTATAAATCATTATAAAAGAATAGGATATAAAGTAGGTGTTATGCGATAGACTCTATGCTTGGTAACTGACGCAATCGCGGCGATCAAATAACTTCGACGTCTTTTATAATTGCACGACAGTGGTTCAGGCCACAGACTGAATGACGACTCTAGCCTAAATATTTTAGAAAAGTTGATCCTTGAACTTATTTATTGGCTGTCGCTTTGGTCAGGTTCGTTAAAGGTAAACAAGTTTTTTTTTGTTTTATTTTGCTATGACTTTCAGCTTGCAGTCGGACCCTCATCTTTGTTTCATTGGTGGGTTGGAACCCTATGTAAACCGAACAAAGGGTGAACATATGATTGTAAGGACCAACATGATTACTATTTTATTACGGTTGCAATGACAAAATAGATTCTGTAGGGAATCGTACCAGTCCAAGATGCAGCTCGGTCAATGTGATGAGGCTCTTTGGCAGCTCTCAAAGACGTAAGAGAAGAAGTCATGGACATCGGCACTACAATCGTCCGGTAACTAAACTTCGCTCTTTGCAGAAGGAAGCTGTGGAAACAAAAAAACGTACGTTCCAAATTCTCCTGAATATAAGCTGGTTGCTATCATTTTGGATGTTGCTAAGTTTAGGTTGTACAAGTCTGTTCAAACAGTTTCTCCAGAAGAGATTTTCTGAAACTTGACTTCAGAAACAAAGGTCTTGACGCCGTTAACATTAGCAATATTCTGAACCATAAGAATGTGACCAACCATACCAGCTTACTTCAAAACCTAGAGCCAACCCATCATCTCCTACAGTTATTCGTCTCCCATTGCATCTAGAATTTTCAATTACAAAAACATGCTGCAAGGTCTAAATACTGATACCACTGCTCGAAACCCCTCGGCGTGTTCCTGTAAAGCCTCGGAGTTCTGCTACAATGCACCGGTCACATCATAACAGGAGACCTCAATATAGTCAGGAATAGCAAACTCCGGACATTCTTTCCTAAGGCCCTAAATAAAAGGAACCAAGGTCTTTTACTTGGAAACAGAATTCCAAATTAATTTTGGATTCTGTTGAAGAGTATGCACGACGCTGGGCCAAGAAAGAGAACGTGGAGGTTGATATCCTCTCTGAATAGGTTAAATCGGTAATGTACTTGATAAATAGACGTGTCTCAGTACTCAGCAGAACCATGTCTCGCCGACATGAATGATTATCTAGATGTTGCTGCTGAGTTAACTGAAATCCATGAAAAAATTATCGTTGTTCCAGCCGACAAGGCATCTAACAACATTGTGTTTGTTTGCAAAACACACTATATAAACTGCTTAATGGAAGAGCTTGGTCTGAGTACCATGACTGAAAACCCTACATATAATCTTACTGATATGTCCAAGGAATTCTACAAAACCACCTTTTGGTGATGCTGACATTCGGAATTTCCCTCCTAGAGGGGGGATACTGATCTTCCCAAATTGCACTGGATTCTTAAACTTCACAAGAATCCGTACAAGCAGAGATATATTGCGGGTTCGGCTAAGTGCTCAACCAAGCCTCTCTCTCAGGTTCTAACACGGATCCTAACCGCAGTTAAAGAAGGCCTTCAGAAGTATTGTGACAGGAGTGGTGTTAATCAGATATGGATCCTGAAAAACTCCAAAGAGCTTTTAGAAAACCTAAAAGCACAATCTTTCCATTCCGTTTCGTATAAAGTCTTTCGATTTCTCTACTCTTTACACAACTATTCCTCATGATAAATTGAAATCTAAATTAAAGGAAATTATCAACTTGTGTTTCGTCCATAAGAATGATAACCGTCGTTTTCATTTTGTTGTCATTGGCTACAAAGACACATACTTCGTTCGGGATCACTCTGATTACCACAAAATACTCAGATGCAGATGTCGTAAAGATGCTGGAATATCTAATCGACAGTATTTTTGTTGAGTTCGGCGGACGGATATTTCAGCAAACAATCGGTATACCGATGGATACTAACCGTGCACCGTTGCTTGCCGACTTGTTTTTATACTCGTATGAGGCGGAGTTTGTACAAAGTCTCTTCAAAGCAGGCAAGAAACACCTCGCACAACAATTCAATGTCATCTACAGATATATAGATGATGTTTTGTCTTTGAAAACACAAAATTTGCAGAGTTTTTGGAATTCATCTATCCACGTGAACTTGAAATAAAGGAAACAACGGAGACTGCAGCCTCCTCCTCACACCTGGATTGTTATCTCTACACTGACAATGGAAAGCTTACTACTAGGCCTTACGACAAACGGTATGACTTCAATTTTCCCATTGATAACTTTCCATTCTGAGCAGTAATATACCTTCTGCACCAGCATACGACGTTTAAGTTTTACAGCTAATCCGGTATGTCAGAGCCTGTTCAAATTATCAAGACTTCATGGAGCGTAGGAAAGTGCTCAATACAAGGTTGTTGAGCAAGTGGTATCAAAAAACCACACTGGTAGCGACACTTAAGAAGTTCTGTGGGAGACATCATGATCTGGTCAATCCCTACAATGTGGCAGTTTTCAGAATTGTTTCTGATGTTTTTGCCAGTGGCGAGCCATAAGTAGACTTCCGAAATCCCGGACATACGCTTCTACCTACACTTCCCTTGTTCAGGCCGATGGGCATGGTGGGCGAAGCTTGTTTACCAAGTAATGCTAACTATTCGCGGACGTCCGATTACACCCTTTATTTTGGGGTTCATTGTCATTCGTTTACGGATTTATGAGTTTGGATTTGGGCTTGGGTCCCATGACCACTACTACTTACAGTATGTTGCCATTACACTGTAAGAGCTTTGGATTGACATTTCATGCGAATCGTCTGCCTAGCTAGCAAGAAATGTCAAGTCTTATTTTCTCTGCAAAAATATCAAAATCAATTTTAGAATGTCGTCTGCTACAAATTCGCTAAGCGCCTTTAGTGTAAAATACAGACAATGTATTTCCTATTGTTTTGCATACGCACAATTTTTATTTACATAATATTGCTGTTTTAAACCTTTCAGTCCTTCAGATCAAAATATACTCGGGATCGGCCACAGTCAAGAAGGCAGCCGCACAAATATCTAAAAAAAACAAAACAAAAAACAAAAAAAAAAAACAAAAAAAAACGAGAAGTAACCAAACTAGCCTCCTATGAGTACAAAATATTCGAAAATGTTGCAAGTGAACACAGTCCTCTTAAACAGATAAAGACCTTTTACAATATGCGCGAAAGAAAGATGTATTGAAGAAACATTAATGGGTTCTTATGATGACGTCATATTTCGAACGCAAGCATCACATTTACAGGAACTGGAAGAAATGAGATATAAACATGGACTTTATCTATGTCATATTCTCCAATCTACGTACTGAAACTGCCTCTGAAAGGTTAATCAACACAAATAAAATTACGTTTTTACCCTTTCTACTCTTTTTTCCATATTTGATTTTGGACATGTCCCTTGTTGCCAATAGCGAAAATAGTCAAAATCAAATCAGAATTGCAACCAGTGTAAATCATTATTAGCCGTCTCATGAGGCTCTAAAACTGTTTGCACAGGTATCTGGTTTGGTCTGTAGGGCTGAAAGGGTAAATAGTGAATACTTCCTTTCCTAGGGTTCATATTTTAACTCAATACAAACTATACATTTTCATGAGCTAATTTTCGATTGTTTTCACAGCAGCAGAATGATTTTCATTTAGAGATAATTTATACTATTTTATTAACCCTTTCATCCCAGAGTTTCTGAGGTGGCTCTTCCGTCTTTGAATGTGGTCAGAACCATTCTTCCAAATAGGGGTCTTGGTCAAAAATAAAAACAGAATTGCAAACAGTGTGGATCCTGATGAGACGGCTCTTGAGCCATCACATCTGGATCCACACTGTTTGCATAGGTATTTGTACCGGTCTACTCGGTTGAAAGGGTTAAACTGATTATTTTTTTTAAATTTTGTTTATAAGTTCGACATATACGATAAATGGGTCTTAGATAAAAATGTAACTAGGTCTATTGCTCGCCATATACAATAAGAGGATCGCAGATTGACATAGCTAAGTCCATTATTAAAGACACTGAAAATGTAAACATAAATTGAAATTAATGTCATAAACAGGAAACCATCAATCAAAGGCTGTCAAAAGTAACTCGAGAAACAACAGGCACGTAAAATAATGTTTAATAAAACTGCTCCATAATTAAACCTATGCTGGAGATCGCGATTGTTTAAAGTAAATAGTAAAAATGACAGTGGTGTGAAGCAAGAAGAGAGCTCAATGCATACACAAACAACGAAGATACGAATGAACCTGATCTTGCCTGTGAATTCTACACTATCTGTTATTTCCTTGTGAACAGCTGATGATCCAATCAGGCTATGCTAAAACAGGGCGAATCTTGGTAAATCTGCGTTAAGAAAAGGGTTATCCTGACCCGGCAGACTTCGTCCCACTTTCCTATGTAGTAATTATGAGGTAAAAATCAGTCAGTTTTACTCATAAATCTGATTTTTGGAGACCGAGCTCTGCTAAATATTTTTGTTTTGTCCTTGCTTTCAGAGGATCATTCAGTGTTCATCTTGGACACGCCCATTTTTGCAAATAGGGATACCAATAAAAAATCTAGAACCAATTGGTGGCAAAGAGTATAGATCCTGATGAGACTGCTCGTTATGAGACGGCTCATCAGAATCTACACTGTTTGCATAAGTATTTATTTTGATATGCCGGGCTTAAAGGGTGTATGCTAGACATAAAGACTTTATTTTAGTGTAGTTTCTATTTTCTGGTCATTCGGGATCATTGAATTCTGAAAATAGAGTATGTCTTAACGGCTGATACACGAGATTCTTTAATAAAAATTTACGTTCTGTTATAGTACGGACTCCATTTACCAATTTTTGCTAACCCTAGCATCGCAAAGTTATACGATTTATTTCGATATATGAAGAAAGCCGGGACATGTCTGTATATGAAACAGCTGTATAGCAGATGTGCTTACATTGCATTTCGAGAAAACTTGCACATTTCTATGGAGGCTAAGGTGATACTTTACAAATTCTAAGTATACAAAACCTTATGTATTCGGGTAAAACCATAAAAAGGAAAGAAAAACATGGTCAAAACAGAAAGCAGAATGTTTATTTCCTCAAGCGCATATGCATATATGTCTTAAATAAACGTTCTGTCGTTTTCTATAGCCTTTATTAAAAGGTGTACAGGAATGGATTAACAAAGGAAAAAAAATGTTCAATTTTTCGTCCAATATGCTCACTACCATAAACCTGTACGAAAGCGTTTGATTGCACATTTTAAAACACCATTTTAAATGAAACATTTTAAATTTTAACAGCCATCTTCCGAGCGTGCTTGTGGTTTTTCAGTAAAGAATATATGTATAGAACACTCTATTTTACTAACGTAAGTCTTAAACATGCATGTTTAGGGGAATCGGCGTGCATTTCTTCATGTCCATAATTTCAAAACCTTTGTTGACGAACTATACTGGATAAGAATGTATGAAGACAAAACATAATAACTGAAGTAATTTCCGCAAAATAAAATGTTCATAAAAATTCTATTAAATACACGCCGTTTTACAAAACGCGACAAGAATTTTAAACAATCAGTGCCAATTTACATTCAGACATCAACTATACGGATTAATTTATAGCGAGTTGTGTGTACAGTGGGTGTATTTGACCTGTAAGTATATACACGTGTGCTATACGCTTAATAGAACTTACAGTTCCTTGGCAAAACTCTAAACCAGTATCATGCAAAATGAATGCGTTTGTCCAAAATGCAATAAGTGTCGGACTGTTATTCAGCGGTTTTGTATGAACCAATAACCAAGCTTGATATGTACAAAAAACTCGATTATCTTTCCGACAATAGGGCTACGTTTTTTTTGCAAGATACCGTAACTGAGAAACCCGACTATTTTCTATTTCCAAATGAAAGTCAACCTCCCTTGATTTGCTATAAAATGCTGCTGTGGACTGGATAATAGAGCAGTATCGAAGAAAGTGTGGTCTAAATAAGTAATTTTCTCACTAGGTTACGTAAACAAGTTAGTTAAAAGGAAAATACTTATTAATTAAATAGCGAACGCTCTGAATACTTTGTAGTATATTTGTACTTTTATATATTCTATGATAAGGGTGTCTTATCTAATCTTGTCCTTCATAATGAGTGTATAGTTTGTTCAGAACCTTATTGTGAGAATAAGGTGTTTTTGTAAAACTCAGTATGAGAACATTTCTTCTAATCAATTTTATGGTAATTATAATTATCAAAACAACAGTCTGGGAAAACAGTTGGAACAAAAGTTAAGCTCCTGAGATTTTGGTTACATCTAAAGTGGCTCAGATATCGATCTTTAGGCCTAAGCTGGAGGGAGAGAGACGGGCTGCGGTTTTTCATTCTGTTATCATTAATCTCAAGGATTGCATTGGACAATTGTTTCACGAGTTTTGGCCTTTCATGGGTATCTCCATACTAGTATTTAATTTTTACACACCACAGTTCTGACCATGAACAGACAAAATAAATCAAATTTGAGCCAGCGCATGACAAAACCAACAAAATGACATGTGCGCCCAGCGAAGACTCAGATCAGCCTGGGCATACGCCCAGTCTGATCAGAGTCTTCGCTGTCCGTATGAAGAAAGCTTGGGTCCTTAGCTACCAATTGAGCGCACAGCAAAGACTGATCAGACTGGGCGGATGCCCAGGCTGACCCGAGTCTTCGCTGGGCGCACATGCCATTTGGTTGATTTTATCATGCGCTGGCTGATTTATAATGGTTGGCCTTGGAAGCAAAGAACACATTAATAACAACAATCTAAGTCTTGCTCTTATTGAGCCTACATATGACAGCAATGTTTTTGTAGTGCTTCATATGCACAACCCTTCTAGCACCAGCTTAAGCCGAACTCGATTTTCCCAAGATACAACAAGATTTGTGCTCCGTAGGAAAATAAATATAAAAACTGCACTATGATGAAGTGCGGGAAGACCGACTTTATACGGCCACCACACGACACTTTACACCAGCTGCAGTGAAGTCTACTATTTTGATTTCTATAGTGTGTGCCCTATTTCTGGAGGCATCTTCCTATCAGAACATGTTTTGTTTGTTTGTGTTGAGATTTTACGGTCCAGTCAACCCAATGGGGTCATGTCGAGCGCGGTCAGTTTACCTAACCACACGTTTACTAGGCAGGCTTAGTCCTCTAAGCGGTTTACCAGTATTGTGTACATTCTTTCGCCAGAAACTGACAACTGCCCTTCTTGAATCAGCGGAAGGGAGAGAATGACCGTAGAAAATATTTCATGATCAATCTCCACGAAAGAATGTTGCCGAACTCGGCCGGGGTTGAATCCGCGACCTCCTGGTCTCCAGTCGGACGGCACATCCAACTGAGCCACCGAGGCCGGCTTCAGAACATGTTTACTAGGACAATATAACTGATGCAAAACGTGGGAAAAGGGCTCATGTCATATACGAACAGCGAAGGTCCGATCAGCATGCGCATCCGTGCAGTCTGATATGAACATTCTCGTGAGTATTCATTGATTCTGTAAGCGGGCAGCGAAGGCTCTGATCAGCCTGCGCTTTTGCGCAGGCTGATCTGAGCCTGTTGTCTGCAATTGTATAAGGGCTCTTATGTGGTTTCTGTATCATATGAAATAATGTAGATTCTATTTATACTGTAAAACTGTAGACTCTTTGTTTTGCCAAACAGTAGTCTCTTTTTGCAAAACTTTAGACTCTTTTTTTTTTGCGTTAGAAATCCACTTTTTGCTTGACATAGTTTATATCCTTTTTCACACCTGACTGTATAAAAAAAGATTATTTTAACACGGATGACTAGTTCATATTACTGAAATAATGCAATAGCAGTGAATCTTACAACAGTCACATGTTACATGAAGTGTAAAAAAGAAACATTATCGTTTTTCGGTCAGTAAAACAAGAGAGAGAGAGAGAGAGAGAGAGAGAGAGAGAGAGAGAGCATGTTCAAGTAATGCAGCCTCTTCATGAGAAAACGAGGCAATATACTAATATTATAATATTCTAAGACAAAATACTGGAAAACAAAATGTTGATGTTCGACGTTGACGTACTTGGTTTGTCACACACAGGACCTCTGACAGTAACAATTGCCTACAATAATGATGAAAAATAAAGCTTCAGCAAAATGCTTTATTTTATTGCAGTGGGCCTCTTATAGCCTTTTGTTTACTGTCTTGTAAACAGTTTTTCTCAACGGCATTATTATTTGTCCCTAAATTTGGACAAAACTTCCCGCTTTTGTTATGGAAACTGGAATAGTTTTAATAGATTAATGTTTACCAAACACCATGCCTCAGCTTAATCTTTTGCAGGCTTTTATGTATATGCATATTTTACACAATACATATAGAATGCAATGGATGATGGATGATACGTCAGACATCCTTGGATGAAAAGTACACTGCGTATGGATCTGAATAGATAGTATTACCGTTTGTATCCTAGTAGTCTGAACAAACGCTGTAGACCCTGATCCATGCTGCAGTGTTTATAGATACATCAACAGATAGTGAAGTGAATGAATTGCCATTACATGTGTATCGTTGATAGTTATGTAGAATTTTTAGCTTCAACTAGGAATCCAACCGAGTCCAAAAGTAACAAGCAAATTCCATGGGGAATTTATGTCCCCCGCCTAATTTTTATTTGAGGTGTTAAAAATGGTAAAGTTAACCAGAGGACCACTGGTCCTGTATCAAATACCTAAGTATTGAAGCAGGAAACCAGTGATAAAAAATAATTTCAAGATTCTGAAAAAAACCACATGCATATCTTCAGACCATCCTTAAAGCACCTGTAAAGTTTCAAAGGATCGGCTTAAAACTGTGGTAGGAGTTATGGGGTCAAGGTACCTACTCCCTATACGCTTCTGTAGTATTAGAACTCAAAAAATGTCTAAGTTAAAAATGCAGAAAAAGTGGTAAAAAATTATTTCAGGATTCTGAAAAAAACCACATGCATATCTTCAGGCCATCCTAAAAGCCCTTGTAAAGTTTCAAAAGGATCGGACAAAAACTGTGGGAGGAGTTAAGGGGACAAGGTGCCTGCACCCTATATACTTCTGCAATATTAGAACTCAAAAAATGTCTAAGTTAAAAATGCAGAAAAAGTTTAAAAAAATATTTCAGGATTCTGAAAAATCCACCTGCATATTTTCAGGCCATCCTAAAAGCCCACGTAAAGTTTCAAAAGGATCGGCCAAAAACTGTGGGAGGAGTTAAGGGGACAAGGTACCTACTCCCTATAGACTTCTGTAAAATTAGAACTCAAAAAATGTCTAAGTTCAAAACGTGTAAAAAGTAATAAAAAATAATTTCAGGATTCTGAATAAACCACATGCATATCTTCAGACCATCCTTAAAGCACCTGTACAGTTTCAAAAGGATCAGCCAAAAACTGTGGGAGGAGTTAAGGGGACAAGGTACCTGCTCTCTATATACTCCTGTAGTATTAGAACTCAAAAAATGTCTAAGTAAAAAATGCGGAAAAAGTAATAAAAAATTATTTCAGGATTCTGAAAAAACCACATGCATATCTTCAGGCCATCCTGAAAGCCCATGTAAAGTTTCAAAAGGATCGGCCAAAAACTGTGGGAGGAGTTAAGGGGACAAGGTACCTACTCCCTATACACTTCTGTAGTATTAGAAATCGAAAAATGACTAAGTTAAAAATGCGGAAAAAGTAATAAAAAATTATTTCAGGATTCTGAAAAATCCACCTGCATATTTTCAGGCCATCCTAAAAGCCCACGTAAAGTTTCAAAAGGATCGGCCAAAAACTGTGGGAGGAGTTAAGGGGACAAGGTACCTACTCCCTATAGACTTCTGTAAAATTATAACTCAAAAAATGTCTAAGTTCAAAACGTGTAAAAAGTAATAAAAAATAATTTCAGGATTCTGAATAAACCACATGCATATCTTCAGACCATCCTTAAAGCACCTGTACAGTTTCAAAAGGAACGGCCAAAAACTGTGGGAGGAGTTAAGGGGACAAGGTACCTGCTCCCTATATACTCCTGTAGTATTAGAACTCAAAAAATGTGTAAGTTAAAAATGCAGAAAAAGTGGTAAAAAATTATTTCAGGATTCTGAAAAAACCACATGCATATCTTCAGGCCATCCTGAAAGCCCATATAAAGTTTCAAAAGGATCGGCCAAAAACTGTGGGAGGAGTTAAGGGGACAAGGTACCTACTCCCTATACACTTCTGTAGTATTAGAAATCGAAAAATGACTAAGTTAAAAATGCGGAAAAAGTAATAAAAAATTATTTCAGGATTCTGAAAAAAACACATGCATATCTTCAGACTATCCTTAAAACACCTGTAAAGTTTCAAAAGAATCGGCCAAAAACTGTGGGAGGAGTTAAGGGGACAAGGTACCTACTCCCTATAGACTTCTGTAAAATTAGAACTCAAAAAAAGTCTAAGTTAAAAATGCAGAAAAAGTAATAAAAAATTATTTCAGGATTCTGAAAAAACCACATGCATATCTTCAGGCCATCCTAAAAGCCCATGTAAAGTTTCAAAAGGATCGGCCAAAAACTGTGGGAGGAGTTAAGGGGACAAGGTACCTACTCCCTATACACTTCTGTAGTATTAGAACTCAAAAAATATCTAAGTTAAAAATGCGGAAAAAGTGATAAAAAATTATTTCAGGATTCTGAAAAAACCACATGCATATCTTCAGGCCATCCTAAAAGCCCATGTAAAGTTTCAAAACGATCGGCCAAAAACTGTGGGAGGAGTTAAGGGGACAAGGTACCTACTCCCTATAGACTTCTGTAATATTAGAACTCAAAAAATGTCTAAGTTAAAAATGCAGAAAAAGTGATAAAAAATTATTTCAGGATTCTGAAAAAACCACATGCATATCTTCATACCATCCTTAAAACACCTGTAAAGTTTCAAAAGGATTGGACAGAAACTGTGGGAGGAGTTAAGGGGACAAAGTACCCACTAAAAACTCGGAACCACGCACCACGCATCACGCACCACGCGCCACGCACCACGCACCACGCACCACGCACCACGCACCACGCACCACGGAAAACCAAAAACAGTGTCCCTCCACTTTTCTTCGAAAAGGCGGGGGACAAAAAAAAATACAAGGCTTTGGCGCTGCCACCGGCTACGTCCGTTTGATATATGAACATTCTACCAGTATGCTTGACCCTGACCACATAATCCATCTGAAGATGCGACTAAAGAGCAGGTGCTAAGGTAAAACCTGAGATATAGAAAATAGTAGAGAAGATGTTGGAAGAGCCACAGTCACAGATCAAAGCCTACCAATAACAACATTTTTACAAACTTTAACAAACAACACACATGTTACAAACCAGCGAACAGCAAAACAACCAGCTTCCACTTCTCCAATGAGATGATCACAGACAGGGCAAAACACACCAATAAGGCAATAAAAAGAACAAAACGTGAAAAACACGAAGTGAGCATCACAAGGGCACATACACAAAAGAACGAACAACATTTGAACTACCGCTAGCACTGCAATTACATGTACTTGGTAGTAACGGTCATGATCACTTACGATCTCATGCGAAGAGCAAGAACAATTACTAGGATCGTGGTAAAAAAGGCTAATCAATCAATCCTGGGATCGGACTTGGTCTACTATGCGGATTATACTCTCTCGTACCACGTTGATGCAAAATGCGGTTTGTAATGCAAGGTAATACATTACGAAAACGTGCCTGTATAATTTTGACCCCCTAAACCCCACTTTTATATAGTAAAACTGGGGTTTACAGGGGTATACATATTTTTCTTATTTCTGCTCAAAAACACAGATTGTCGTACTCGTTAGAACCGCCTCGCTGGGGCGGTTCTAACGAGTACCCACAATCTATGTTTTGAGCAGAAATATGAAAAATATCAGAATTTTTTTATCTGAAATTTGTCATTTTGTGGTTGTAAAATTTTCAGTGTATTTGAATAGGCGTATTTTCGTAATGAGATGTTTCTTACAAATCTATGTCATGTGATAATCTGATGTTGCCCATAAAAATGAAATGGGTTAGTGTAATAATATCATTTTTATAACACACGAATAAATCATATTTTTTTAACAATTTAACAAGCTAATCTTTTACGACTTTATAACGTATGATACTATCGGTTTGTGGTCCTATCCTTGAATTTCTTTACTCGTGCATCAGAATAATAATCAAATCAACGGTACGTCTTCGTAGATTTTATGCTCATTATAGTTATTATTAGCATGTTTATAGCAGGTCTTCTGTCATGGTTTATTTTTGTTATAGTTCGTCTTTGAGTGTGTGTCGCTTACATATTTTTGTTTTGGATAGCCATTTGGCCACTTTGTGGGAAAGCAACTGTCCGTTTGGCTTTCCGCTAGTGATGTTTCCATTAGGGTCTAGTTATTTCGTGTTTGTGTTTCTTTCCCTTTGATGTCTCTGATGGGAGGTGTGGGATAATTGTATCGGTTCCTGATCATTCCTTCCCTTCTATTTTAGTTTGCCTTGTTTTTTGTACATTGCAGAGGTCTCCGGACTGATGTCTGTTGCTGCCAGTGTATACTGTTTGAGAGTGCATGGATCCTAAGCGGAGTGGGGAGGGAAGTTGGTAATGTTAACTTTCCAGCCTAATGCTTAGGGTTCTGTCTTTAAAATACATGTTATTCGAAACTTGACTCATTTTATAATATAATCAACAAAATCAAACTTCTATCCAAAATGAGATATTTTAAAAAATGAGACAAATTCTAAACAGCATAATTTTTACAGTAATTAAGCACTACTTGATCACAGAATTCGTTAAATTTTACTGTATCTAACACACTATTTGAGGGGTGTCTGGGTGCAGCTGGCAGATTCCACCATTTTGACAAAGGAGACACCTTTTGCGACTTCCTTTTTGTATTCCTACATACCACGCCCTTTGGAAAAGGAGTATACTCTAAAAAAACAAAAACAAAAAAAAAAAAAAAAAAAAAAAAAAAAAAAAACAACCGAAAACATATTCTCATATTCTTTCTTTTTTGACCAGACCCATTATCAGAATGGGGCAAAATCAGTTTTGACAGATTAGCCAAGTGTATCCATTCACCTTAAATGAGGACACCCGTAAAAAAGGCGAAACCACAAAATACAGACTACCTAATGTACCAGAAAGTGATACAAACATAGAACAAAAAAATGCACGTAGCAGATGTTTTCATGTAAAATGAACAAATAGTGCAGATTGGTAAGTGCAGTCTGATCTAGGACTTCCCTCTTTGCTATGACATCCGTGTTCTTACACCGACAGTGCTTTCCAAACGTTTAGGATAACTACGGTCAATTCCAAACCAACCCTGGCAATAAAACTTTGGAGTTTTAACACTTCATGATTGTACTAAAATTCTGGATTTTGTTCAGTTTGATTGTTTCAGTAATCGCTGCACAAAATTTGTGATAAATGCTAAGAATGAAGTTGAAATGTAAGTGGTTGACACAAAATTTGAAGAACCTTACATGCCAACGACTTCAAGAGCTGACCTTGAACCAGCTATCTGTGCTTTGTCATAAATTATGTCTGGAATTGTGGCAATGCTTTCTCAAGGTATGCTCTATTTTCGCAGAGCTATTAGATTAATAATGTCTGGTAAAAGACTTACAAATTATGGGTTAATGAACGGGAAACTACAACTTCAATAATACGTAAAAATGTTACTACTTTATAAAGAAAATCTATCTCTCTTAACCCTTAAAATTCCAAGAAAACCTGCATCTGTAAATGTCGTCTGTTTATGTCGTCTGCTGAATTTTCTTGCAAACTTTTCAAACCTATTTTTGCATACAGGCAAACAGTGTGGACCCTGATCAGACTGCTCCTGGAGCAGTCTGATCTGGGTTCACACTGTTTGCAAAAGTGACTTTTAAAATCACAAGCAGATGACAAAGCAGACAACAATTGTTGTGATTGACAGAGCTTTAAGTGGAGTAGATAAACATGGTAGATGTTCTGTCAATTTATACAAGGGAGACAACTTTTATGACTTCCTGTTCCCAGGGGAGCACGTTCTTTCCTTTTAGAATAGAACCTTTTTCAGAAAGGGGACAAATCAGTTCTGTCACAATTACCTCCTCCTGAAAGTGTACCAGATCCCCTCACCTACAGTTAAAACTGCGTTAAGCAACACGTTAAGCAAGGACAAAGGCGGTTGCTTAAGACAGGTACTTGCGTAATACATGTAAGTTTACACTAATTTGAATTTTAAAAGAATATAATTTTTGTTGTTTGAACGAAGTGAATTAGACATAAATTACTTTACTCTTGAGGGTTCTTTAAGCAAAATTATATTGTGAAGGTCTGTTTAATGTTTTGGTGAGCTGAATTTGCACGTGCATTTTGATTTAGACGAGATGAGTATTATCGTTTTTCTTCATCAAGCAGTGAGCGGCCAACAGTGAACAGCTGAAAATTTTTATTAAAAATTATCAGTTTTGTTTATAATGTTTATGATAAGATCTATTATGGATTTTTAGAGGCATTCTAGGGTTGCTATGTCCGCATGTGAGATGTTAGGTAAAGGAATTCATGTGTTTATGAGTCGTAAAGTTTATATACGAAAATGAGTATTGAGGAGAAAGGGGGGTTAAGAATGATAAAATGGACGGTTAAGGACATTTTTAAGTTGAGTTCACTTCAGCCGCTGCGCTCACTTGTCTTAAACTCTATTGAATAAAAGGAGATTAATTTGTATGTTTTGTGTTGTAATATAAAGTTGCTTGCTAGGCAAGAGAATTAAAAAATACGGCCGCCAGGGGTGATTTACCACCTTTAACACAGATCTGACTGTATATTTACTCAATTACCGCTTTGGTGACTTGTTCACGATTGCGTTTTATCCTTATCAAGAAGCATGTGTGCTTATTAGGGGAATAGTATTTTCAGATAAGAACAAGTAAACTGTAATGTTATATCAAAAGTAGCCTAGCTGTCCACCTTTCATGGGTATTTGATTGGTCGCCAGTAAACGGATGTATATTTGTATTTACTGCTAAATCTTAAGTACAGAACAGATAGAAATAACTTTGAAATTAATATGACACGATTTTCTGTTTTTAAATACAGCCGAGCTCAAATGGCCCGAACACCGATGGCTCGTTTGCCGTGGCTGATTCGAACTCGTTTTTGAGTCCCTAGGATATTCTTGCGATAGCTCAAGAAAACAAATATTTAAGGATATTTTAGAAATGTTCTCATTCTATTACGGAAATGTATATTGTTTGTACTCATTAGAATCGCATCAACGAGGCGAGGCGATTCTATTGTGTACACTTAACATCCATCATTTTATTGAAAATCGAAAAGACATCCTTAAATTAGCCCCATTTGCTTCCTGAACTGGCGCTATGATTAATCCTCAGTGGCCCGAACTACCCATGGCTAGAGCAAATTTCCATCGTCCAAAAAATGTTAGCGCCATTGAAGGTCAACTGTATATAAATATTAACTGCTAAATGTTAAGTACGATACAGAAAGTAATAACTTTGACATTAGTATGACACGATTTTTCTGTTTTGTATATATATATATATATATATATATATATATATATATATATATATATATATATATATATATATATATATATATATATATATATATATATATGATTAAATCTCCAACTTTTATTGCCCGTATCGACATTTCTGTTAATCAAATATTTATTTCAAAGGTATACATGACTGTATATACTTTGGTCCAGTAACCATAACACTTACTCAGGTGTTTTAAGGCTATCGGTTGGAAAATTTTATCAAACAAACGGACCAAAGGCAAGGTGTGTCCATACTACATGCGCTCGCGTCCACCAATAGTTTACCCAATAACCTTTACTATTAATATAATATTATGTTAAACATGTTCTAAATCTTTCAAATGTACATTTGTAATGTGCAATTGTACGAGGGACGGTCAAAAAATTCTCGGCCCCTGTATTTTGGGAATGACCAAGAGCAGAAATTGTGCCATTGTTTCTCGATATAATCTCCCTTTGCCTTAGGCACTTTCTCCAACGCTGTTTCAGTTTGTTTATTCCTTAAAAATAGAAGCCTTCTTCGGGTGCCCCAAGAATTCATCAGCAGCATCTATGACGCCTTAATTGATTCCTACCACGAAGGTTAGTTTCAGATTTGGAAACACATAAACGTCCGAAAGGACTAAATCTGAATAATACGGGGGATGAGCAGGGACCTCAAAGCTGCATTTAGTCGCAGCAGCCATAACAATTTAAGATGTGTGGGCTGGTGCATTATCTTGCAAGAGCAGAACACCTCCAGTCAACTTTCTGTAATAGGTGAAAAAATTCTAATCACCTATGCCGCAGCCGGGTATCGAACCCGGGCCGTCCGCGTGACAGGCCAACACTCTACCACGTCGCTATAAAAGCCGGCTTATACTGCAAGGCAGTACAAGTGTATCATATACCTATCAATACTACATATTCCCCCTCCATTTTAAGATTCGTCCGCGAATCTCAATTTGAGCAACCACTCAATACTAGGCCACCAAGCGATTACTGAAACAATCAAAATGAACAAAATCCAGAATTTTAGTACAATCATGAAGTGAAAAAATTCTAATCACTTATGCCGCAGCCGGGTATCGAACCCGGGCCATCTGCGTGACAGGCCAACACTCTACCACGTCGCTATAAAAGCCGGCTTGTACTGCAAGGCAGTACAAGTGTATCATATACCTATCACCACTACTTTTCCTCTTCTTTTTTTCACAATCTCCTGACGCAGCCGCCTTAGTTCTGCATAATATGCGTCATTTATTGCACAATCATCCTTAAGATAATCCACCATGATACCGCCCTGACTATCTCAAAAGATATATAGAGGCCATCATCTTCCCAGCTGAAGAAACTCTCTTAAATTTCTTAGGAGGTGGTGAGCCAAAGTGCTTACATTGTATAGTCTACTTTTTTGCCTCAGGATCAAAGTGATGGACCAAAGTCTCATCATACGTCACAACTTGACGCATAAATTTCTCAGGAACATCTTCATAGAGAGACAAGATATACTTATGAATATCTAGCCTGCTCTTCTTCTGATCTTTGATCAACATTCTGGTGACCCGTCTAGCCCAGACCTAGGACATTCCTAAGATATCGGTCAAGATGGAATTAAGAACATATATATGCCCATTTGTCTAGCTAAATCACGCAGGGTTCTTCTCCTATTACACATGATCAGACTGTACACAAGCTCAATGTTTTCGACTCTAGTAGCCTCTTTAAAGCGCCCAGACCGTTCATAATCCTCCACGCTCTCCCTCCCTCTCCTTAATTTAGTAGCCCATTTCTTCACCATGCTGTAAGAAGGAGATTCACCCCCAAGGGTTTTTAATGAAGTCGTCATGAGCTTTTCTTCAAGGACATGCCCTTCTTGCAGAAGTACTTTATGACTGCTCTAAGTTCAACTTTGTCCATTTTCTCAGTTTAACACACCATTCTTTTGTTTGCAGCGAAGTGAGAGCTGTCATTAGTCTCTGCGACACATCTACTAGATTCAGCCTATCATGCACCATCAAACATAAGAGATGCAGAATGCACAATGTTCGATGACCAAACATTCAAAGGGAATATAATTTAAAACATCAGGAAGCAAATGAGGGCTTTTATTTAGACAATATATCTATAAGAGTTAATTCTACCAAATATCATCAAATATATTCAGGGGTATAGGACTTATTGCGAGCTTACAAGGTTTATGAATAAAATGTTACAAAGAGAAATAATCCAAAAATAAAGAAGTAAGAGTTGTATTTACTTTTCGCGACACACCTACATGAGTGAGACCACATTTCTACCAAATACCATTTCCACCGAATGTCGTCAGAATATACCCAGGGATATAAGTGTTATAGCGAGTATAATGTTTAAAATTTAATTATTACAGGGGGAGATAATAAAAAAGCAAAACGAGATTTAGCATTCCTTTATGCGACAAGCCTTCTTGACCTTGTCTATATATCTGTCAATTATCATGAAAATATATGAAGGGGAATAGGAATAAAGGAGCCCACAAAGTTATGTTTGTGGAGGAATGGAATGACGGACGGAGGGACGGACGAACCCATTAAATAGTCTCCTTTCACGAACGTCGGGAAAAATATTGAATTGTCATATTTAGAAACAAAATAAATATGCTTCAAGTCTAGCTTTTAGCAACTGTATAATGTCACAGTCATTAAAAAAAATGCTCCAGGAAACCTGTTTAAATACGTTACAGTCATTTTTGCAAATAAGTCCGTACATATTATTTAACCGCTTTTACAACAAGTCCATCTGCATAGGACATCGATACACGTCATTAGACAACAGTATCGACCAAAAACGATCAGATTTGATTCATATGACAATTTATAAAACAAAATGTGTTTCCTAATTACTGACCCTGCATAGTCCTTAGCAGTTGACTTTGGACTAAAGTACTCAAGTGACCGAGAGATTATACCCAGGTGATGCATCATTCATATTTTCTAGAATTTTCGTTTACTAAGTAGCCAATTAGAACAACTTAGGTCACCCATGTTTTAAAAATGTAAAGAAATAGAAATTACCACTTGACTCTATGGAAAACATTGTCCACCGTAGAATAAATATTTTTAGTTCCAGTGCTACTGAACAAATTTCAGTATGCTAGAATAAATGTAAGAATAATAGAATTCAATAAAAAGTGACCAGAAACAAAAAAAAGAAATCAGACAATCAAACATTAATGCGCAAAAATATCTAACGAAATGTTGAAAACGTGACGTCATATTTCGGAGCGACTTCACAGATTTATGCCCTCGATTTGGTACTGGCAACGGGTCAAACAATAAACATTCAGATCTTTTCTGTTGAATAACGGTGAAAAATTACTGTTATACGCTGAGTACTCGAAAATGAAATTTAGATTAGCTACAGATTTGGAACCCCAGCCAATATTGGTTAACTGCTCAGAGAACTCAGCATGCCCGGGAAAAGTGTGGTTAAGTAAACTGACCGGTTGACTGGGCTGTTAAACTCCAAACCAACTAGCCATACTTGATACTTGGCCTAACATTGAGCACACCCATTTGACCTTTTGGTGATGATCGATTATTAGCAAATCTGTAATGATAATCTTTTTTTTTTTTTAATTTATCGATCAATTAATCGATTATCCTTGGAATGGTCAACAGTAAAACAGTTTTGGGTCATTAATTTAACCCTTATCCTGCTGAATAAATTAAGATGCCACGCCCACTTCTAATTTTTAGCCATTCAGATTACTTGATCCGGATTGTTGCTATAAATACACATACTTAATGGCAAATAGTGCAGATCCAGATCAGTTGGCACTGTTTGCAAAGGCAGGGTATATCCGGATTCAGCAGGACAAGGGTTAAACTTTATACACTCCATGATAGAAGATCGCCATATTAAATCAAGGCTGTGCGCAAGAAGAATTAAGGTAAATGAAATATGGCTATTTGTCTGTGCACATAAATTGCACGGGAAAATTTAGTCCACATTTGTTTTAAGATACAGGAAATAATTCACATTGGAACACATAATGTTCCATGAATTGTACAGTTGCGAGTAATGCGGGCAGACCAAACACCCATACACGCAATACTTTCCACTGAGATTTTTTATGCCACTAATGCTTAATAAGATAGCTGAGACAGAGCAAACTTATTTACATCGATACTAGCAAACAATGAAGCTACTTACAAGGGACACATTCCGTACAATTTAAGTATTCGGATAGATATTCCTGAGTAAACAGTGTAGACCCAGATCAGACGCCGCAGCGGCGGCTGATCTGGGTCTACACTGTTTGCCACTTATCCAGCATTTTAGACATAGGTAGCCAAATAGACGTTCAAATCTTAAGGATATGCATGATAAGGAGTTGATGTGACTGAATACTTCGGCTATAAACGGTATGCGGCTTTATCAAACTATCCATTCACAGGCAATAAAATAATTGACCTCTGTGATATCTATAATCCTTACAAAACAGGACAAACAAAGGAGACATTAACTTAAGGGGGACTTAAGATGACCTAGCCATCACTGGGATTATCAAGTTCTTCTCTTGACAGGAGTGATCAATAGCCATTCCATCAAATTGTTATAATCTACCTGATTTAATCTAAATATTCGGACAGACATACTTGAGCACAGGGTGTACGCGCAGATCAAAAGGAGACGGTTATCCCTTATTTTGCTTGGATTCTCAGGGAAGCTATACATGTCCTCTTGTTTACTAATATGATACAAATATTCCTGGCCCCGAGGTTTAAAAACTTTTTTCATGCTCAGCTCAGCTGAGCATGACATTTTCTCTGCTAATAAATATGAAAATGACAATAGTTGGCATTTTCATATTTACTAGCAGGGAAATTTTCATGCTTAGCTATGTTTAGCAAGAAAGACTTTGCAATTGTTAGTTATTTGATATTTATAAGCATGAAAAATTCCATGCTCAGCTGAGCTCATAACCTGGGCCTTCCTTGGCGCGGTCCAAATAAACAATCCTTGCACTTCTACACTCACACGCAAGTTGCCATTGCCCTTTTATGAAAGAGAGCTTTGATTGGTTGTAAACTATATAAGCTGATGATATACCATAACAGTTCATGATCAATTCCATAACCCAGTAAGTATTCTACATAAATCTATAGCGGGCCGTTATCGGCCCGTCAGGGTAGCTGACAGGCCGATAACGGACCGCTATAGATTTATCGAATGCTAGCTGGGAAGGCTTTAGTAAACCGACTGGTTATTTATTAACGCTTAACACTTTGGGGTTAATTTTCAGTAGGCGACATATTGAAATAGTTTTCATATTTTCCCCAGAAAACAGGTTTTGACATCTCATGCAATTTTCTCCAATGGAGACAATATGCAAGAAATGTTAAATCCTGTTTTCTGGAAAAAAAGAGAGAAAAAGAAAACTATCATCAATTTGTAGTCTGCTGAATTATCTCAGAGAATGGTAACGGTTAAAAACCGTAGGGTGCAGATCTTTCAATTGAGAAAATAGCAACAAACTTTTGTGATGAAGCTGATAGTGGTCTCTTTGAGCATTAAATTTTATAGGTATTCGGTAAAGAAAATAAGACAATTATGTATAAAACAGCAGGTCCGTTCCGGTTATTGCATGCTCGTCCCAGTTATTGGCTCCGTTTCGGTTTTTAACGCAACTGAATTAGAGCATATTTTGCATATTGTATGTGGGACGAGTTTTGACTGGTGTGATACCACAACGACAATCTGCACCTACAAAACATGCGTCTTTTGACTACTAAGAAAAAATATATAAACATATTCGGATAGATAAAACCATCGAGAGTTCATCCCTGATGAAATAAATTTGGTTACCTATGTTACAAATAGAAAAAAAAAACAAAACAAAAACAACAAAACACACACACACACACACACACACACACGCACGCACGCACACACGCACACTCACACACAAAACAAACAAACAAAGAAACCAAAAAAAAAAACCAACAACAACAAACAAACAATAAAAACAAATAAAACAATACGCTGTGGAACTAGTCGAAATTCAGACTTTTTTCTCAGATATAAGTGATGAATTTCATGTTCTCCTTGATTGTAGTCATTTTGAACAAGAAAGAATCAGATGTATTCCTATACTACAATAAAAGACCAAAGTTAATCATCTGATGAGTATGAAAGTCAACACAAACATTTTCATATCTCATTATTGTTATTAGACTTCAATCCGACATACATTTAAGCTTTAGCACTAAGTAGGCTAAACCATCAGTTGAAAAGTAAATGATATTTTTCTTATTTTTATTTACAGAAAATAGGACTCGATATTTCATTCAAACCGTCTCCGCTCAGGGAACATGCAACGTTGGGATAACATCACATCAACGTCGATGCAACGTCATGATGTTGCATCTACGTTGATGCGGCGTTGTATAAACTTAATAACATTTCACTGACATTGATGCAAACGTCATGTGCCCGCTTGGTGGATACAGCTGCAGCGATAAACGTACGAATATAACTACAGAGTCCTCAAAATACAGCTATATGTTCGAAGGTGGCCACACACGTGTAATATAGTACAAGCGATTAATATCGAAACTCAAATCTTACATCTTGAGGACTACCTCATTTATTCTAAATACTTTGACTAGACATCAGCATAGCTCCAGATCAGACGCTGTGGAACGCTGCATCTGATCAGGGTCTACATTGTTTGTCGCTCGCACAACCGTTTTAGACACATCAGAGGCCCGGGTAGAAGAATGGACATGTTCAAATTTTAGCAGTAGTATGACAAGGAGCAAACGTGTCCACTCATTTAAGATTAATACATATGTACCTATATAAGACAAAAATAACCGAATGAGCCGCAGCGCGAAAAAATGTATCTTATCACATTTATGGCCAGCGAAACACTCAGATCAGGCCCCGGGGTAATAAAACTTTTTCGTGCTCAACTCAGCTGAGCGTGAAAATTTCTTTGCTAATAAATATGAAAAAGCCAATAATAGTTGGTAATTTCATACTCTTACGGCATGAAAGCCGTAACAAAGGAATGAAGCACAGATGAAAAAAATTCCTGCCTGTCGTGGGATTCGAACCCGGTCTGTCCGGACAAAAATCCAATGCTCTAACCACTGAGCCAAAAAGTCGACTCCCTGACGCAGTTGTCAGAGATTGAATATATACTTAGAAGCTATGCGTAATCTGCCAAGGCAGATAATCGAAGGTAGGAGTGCGCAGTCGTAACACTCCCCCTTTTCAAGGAAGTCATCATTTATGATGACGCGAAGCCATTTTCGGCTAAATATAGTCCTATTGGGGCTACATGAAAGTCGTAACAAAGGAATGAAGCATAGATGAAAATATTTCCCGCCTGTCGTGGGATTCGAACCCGGTCTGTCCGGATAAAAATCTCTAACCACTGAGCCAAAGAGTCAACTCCCTGACGCAGTTGTCAGAGATTGAATATAGACTTAGAAGCTATGCGTAATCTGCCAAGGCAGATAATCGAAGGTAGGAGTGCTCGGTCGTCACATATTTATTAGCAGAGAAAATTTCATGCTCAGCTATGTTTAGCAAGAAAGAATTTGGCATTGTTAGTAATTTGAGATTTATTAGCATGAAAAATTTCTTTCTCAGCTGAGTTGAGCATGAAAAAAGGTTTTATAACCTCGGGGTCAGACTGCGTGGATGTACAAGCTGATTCGATTATTCACTGGTAGGGCTCAAATATATAACATTAAGAATTTAGAGGGTGAACCAGCTAATAAATGGGCACTCTATAAGGCAAGTTTGAATAACTTCAGAAGACCTGAGGTAACATTGTAACCTTTACCACTCTCTGGGCTAATTCACGCACAACAAATTAACGAGATTTTCTTATTTTTCACAGAATGCATTAAAAGTTCATGTAATTTAATGAGATAATTTGCATGAAAATGTAAGCGCCTATTTCCTGCGAAAATAAGATTTTTTTTTTCAAAATGCCGTATGTTTTTTTGTTTGTTTAGTTTTACCAAGCACGCTAAGCGTTAAGTGACTGCGTAAAAAATAAAGAAAAAATATTTAGATCATAATCAGCCTAGACTCCAAATCAGCCTTGTTTATATGTAAATTGAAACACTTAAATATGAAAAGGTCATAAAACGGTTTTGACGATCTGGAAAAAAAATTCAATAAAAAATGTTTAATACACTATTACAAATCCCAGCGAAGCGAGAAGGAAAGAAAATTGTTTCGTGCTTGATTAACCCATTTAAGCCTACCGACCCATAAAAAGGGACATTGGCAAACAGTGACGACCCAGATCAGACGCCGCGTTCTGCGGCGTCTGATCAGGGTCTACACTATTTGCATTAAATACACTATTTATATAAAGCATGGTAATGATAAAATCTATCCAGTGCCCCTTCTGTTCGAAATGGACCCGTCTAAAAAGCTGAGGAAGGAGAGTCCACTCGGCATAAATGGGGTAAATGTTATCTGGCTTTCTCATAGTCTTGATACGCGCTTATATAAAAATATGATACAGGTATTTTTTGAATATTTAGTCAATGATCAGAGAATTGCCCCTGTCCATGCTAATCCAGTCCATCAGCTTCAGTCAAAACTATGAATGGTTTATTGGTCGTATGTACGCTATTTTCCCTTTTTTTCCACTATGTTTCCAAAACATGAGAAGCAATGTAAGAAAACTTACCTTCAATCATGTGCGCCTAGCGAAGAATCAGATCACCCTAGTCTGATCAGAATCTTCTTTGGACAGCTAAGGGCGCAAAGTTTCTTTATGCAGACAACGAAAACTCTGATCAGACTGCGCGGAAACGCAGGCTGATTTGAGTCCGTTGGAGCACGCCAGAAGGAAAGTTTCCTTACGTTGCGGACTGCATGGTGACACAATGGACACGGAGTGCGTCAAATACCTATTACTTTTGATTTAACAATTATTTTTGCTTCAAACGTCAAAAAGGACTTAACTATTTCGTTGCCAAATTTCAGACGACATTTGTCGTCCGCTTTTTTTTTTTTTTTTTTTTTATTTTTTTGTCGTCCGCTTTTTTTTTTTTTTTTTTTTTTAATTATTTAACAAACTGTCGCTTGGAAAGAAGTTTATATGCAAAGTTGAAATACTGAATGTCAAATAGCGTAGATCCCGATGAGACGGCTCATTATGATCTATGCTGTTTGCAAATGCTTATTATTGTCGACTATGGAAATGAAAGAGTTAAGGGGATAATATATCTTATGATGGTATCTAGACAAATTACAGACAGAACGCGGCTTATGACGAGGGCCTACATTGTTCAAACTCAATATGAGTTTTAAATGCATCAACGGGTAGTTAAATGGACTTGATCAAATATTAGAACAATAACGGTATTACGTTTAAGTTAGCGAATGTTAGAGTATATAGACATAGATCAACCAGCACAACCCTGATCAGAACATTCGTGTTTCATTTGTATACTATTCCTGTTTCTAGCACGTGAACACCAATGACCAGATGTGCGAATGCTCAGGGTCATCTGTGCTCCGCTTGTAACAAACAATTCATTTTTGTGTTGTGTGGTTTATATGCTGTCAGTTAGGCTCATGAGGAGTTTTCAATTAGTCCGATCGTATACAATTATTTCACCATTCAATTCTCTGCTATACATTCAGTTCTGCATGTATACAAATCAAGAGACATTAATGGTTCTACTACATTTATAAATAATAAACAATATTTATGTAAATATTTTGTGTCTTTTAAAATACAGAAAATAATACCTACCAAATATCATAGGTTAAATCCATTTTATTTCATCGCCTATCCCAAGATAAAATCCTTTAAATGTTGGCATACCCCAAAACGGCTACGTTGCTATACTCCAAAAAGGTTTAAAATGCGATGATATTTAGTATTCAGGATTTGAATAAAATTACACGTGACCGCTGTACTAAAGTGAGAAATAATCTTTCTTTACATATCTATCAAAGCCTAAATTGTGCAGGCTGATAATACCATATTTACTCTAAGTATTCGGACAGATAGTCGTGAGCAAAACTGGCGTCTGATCAGGGTCTACACTGTTTGCTACTTATCCAGCAAGTTTTAAATAAACTGATCAACAGGTAGTGAAATTGAATTATTCAAATGTTAGAATAAGTACAGCGAGGAATTGTGGTTTTACCACTCTCTGGGCAAACATTACGAAAACACGCCTATTCAAATATATTGATAATTTTACCACCAAAAAATGAAAACATTCAGATGAAAAATTCTGGTAGTTTTCATATGTCTGCTCAAAACATCGATTGTGGGTTCTACTCGGAGAGGCGGTTCTAACGAGTACCCACAATCTATGTTTTTGAGCAGAAATTAGAAAATTAATGTATACCCCTGTAAACCCCAGTTTTACTGCATAAAAGTGGGGTTCAAGGGGGTCAAAACTATATAGGCGTGTTATCGTGATGTTCGGCAGCCGACAAATTGCTAATATTTTTTTTCTTGTTTTCCCAGTGGATAGGTTTTGCCAGCTCATACTAATTGTCAATTGAGCTAAGGAGACATTTACATAAAATGTCAAAGCGTATTTGTTGGAAAACAAAAAAATAAGTTTTTTTTTTTTTTTTTTTTTTTTCAAAATGCCGTCTGCTGAAACTATTACCCAGAATGCAAAGCGTTAAGGTAAAATATGGTAAAATGTAACTCCTGTCATTACAGTACACAGAAAGCAGAGAATAGTCACCTTTCTACGTTTGTTGTTATTATATGAAAATTAATTTTCATAAGTCGAGAGCAATAGTGCGTGTCGTCGCTGGGTTCATCACAGCTCAACAGAATCCATACATTTATGAAGATGTTTGATGTGACGATTATCCAACTCGTACGATATTTGAAAGAAATCACATCATAGTTTGCATTTACTTATACGTCATGTCAAGTGAAAATGTGTCTTATTACTATATGACAGAACAACGCAATATAATATAACAAATATTTCAAAAGATTAGATACACCATGTACCAATCCACATGCAACAGTACATTATCATTAAAGGTACAAGCGAAGATCATCTAACCCGGCCATTATCTTTTTGGATATTGTTTTTATATATAAGGCTTTCTGCCCCTCTGCCTAAATACCAAGCTTTAACGCTTAGCACTCTGGGTAAAATTTTCAGCGGAAGACATTTTGAAATATTTTTCTTATTTTTCTCAGAAAACAGGATATGACATTTCATGCAAAATTTGCATGAAATGTCAAATCCTGTTTTCTGGGAAAAATAAGAAAAATATCATCAGTTGGTCGTCTGCTGAAAATGCCCAGAGAGTGGTAAAGGTTAATCGCCAAATTTAAATATCAGTGGACAGCATCTTAAATAGTTCTGAAACGCTGAAACGTTTGCTTTGGATAATCTATAATGTCCTGTTTTCAAAAAAAAAAAAAAAAAAAAAAAGAACGCGCACACACACACTCACATACGCGCGCGTGTACTCGCGGAGCCTGCAAACTTTGTCAAAATTATGTCAAAGGATAATAATGACCTGGGTCAAAAGTCAGTCATTGAGATATATATAAGCGTAGGTCATTGATGTGACGTTTCCTAAAATTTATCGATTTAATATAGACCTTATTGCAACCCCCAATGTTATTATAAATTATGTCTGCTGTGGATAAAGGTTGAAGGAGGTTTTGATATGCTAGATAAACTGGAAAAGATGACACAATTTATTTTGAAATAATTTATGCATTAAAAACTTTTCTAAACTGACTTGTCAAATTTGCGGGAGGTATGAGAGGACGAAAACGGATTGTGGAGAATTTTCTAATTTACTGCAAGACATTCTTCATACTTTCATGATATATAAACATTGTACAGATAACTACCAGCGTATATACTGTGTATTATAGAGGGTGAAAACGCGTACCAACAAGAAACAAAAAAGCGAAATACCATAAATTAATCCTACACTAAATATTGAAATGCTGTTGCAACTGAAGTTACATTCTAGTTTGTTATATGTGGCAATGTCGTTAGTCCAAGCTTAATATATTTTTTGCAGTTGCCGATCCGAGACTTTCCTTTTGAGTACGTAGGTCGGCATCTCTCTCTCTCTCTCTCTCTCTCTCTCTCTCTCTCTCTCTCTCTGCATCAGTCAAACATACTCCCAAGTCTATTCAAACTGTTGCAAATTTTTTTTTCAATGAAATGAAACGTTATCCAAAATAACTAAAATTTAGAGAGAAGATAAGTAAGCAACCAAAACCAAATAAAAGTTTTACTTTTTTATAATTTGTAGCTACGATAATAACATAAAACATGATCAGTAGTACATATATGCACAGTCATGAAGCACATGCAAGGTGAATAGCATGTTGACGTCCTGAAGATCAAACGTCGGTCATTTTACGACTACCGCTAACATGTCAATTTTGACAAATATATTGATATTATTAATCACAATATAAGATGCGCAATGCAGTAATCAGATATTTACGCCATATGCGTAAATGTGAATGCTCAGACCAGCTTGCACATACAGATAGTCTAATAACCGCTTTTCTTTTTATTCTTCGATAAATTCTACAGAATTCAGTTTATCTGTAAAGGACATCGAAGGCCCTGACCCGTCTGTAGAATATGCAGATTGGTCTGGGCCTTCGCCGTTCCCATATGCTAAAAGGGACAGTTTCTTATGCAGCACATCATGCTTATTACATGACACACTAGACAAACAGTAGACAAACTTGGCAGCCTTGTAGAGGCTTTATATCATTCAAAGGGACTGTATATACTTGATAGATTTCCGCCATTTCGAACAAGGGAGATAACTTTTGTGATTACATGTTTGTCTTCCTGTATACTAATCCCCTTCTGAAAAGGGGCTTATTCTAAAAGGAAAGAATTTGCTCCCCCTGGGAGCAAATTCTTTCCTTTTAGAGTAAGCCCCTTTTCAGACGGAAGTCAAAACGTGTGACAGAATTGCCCCCTCCCCTTCCCTACTCCCTTGAAAGTGTATCCGTCCCCTTAAAACTGGATGTTTGGGGAAAAGAAACGTGGAATAACTCTCTCTGGAGCTTGGATTATATATCTATATCAATATGTTTATAATTATGGTAAAGCAATCGTTTGTATTGGACTTTTGATTAACTAAAATTATATTTTAGACTGTCGACACACGGATTCTCTTCTCATCAAAACATTTGTATCGAGGTTTTGACTGTTAAAGTAATATTTTATATAGTACACACACAGCTATTCTTCATCTGGACACATCTGTAGAAAGTAATATTTCTTTTCTAATTCGGTCACCAACAAGTGGCTTTTTTGATTCCGTAAAAGTTTGAGAATATATACTCAAACGCAAAAGAAAGTGTGCATTTTTTTTTATTTTTGAATACTTTAATTGTGAAAGGTAGACAGTTGTATAAAGTTGAGGAATAATAATACCGATCATTACTGAATATAGCCGGTGCGAAATATCGGTCAGACGTAAGGAAGAGCGATTTGCAGACGCTTGTGTTCTTCAGAGGTTCGGTGGGGTGGGATCATGGCAAACAGAGAAAAAGGATCTAGTCTCCGTCCAAAGCAACCTTAATGTCCAGGGTTATATTAACCAACTGCTGAGACCAGTGACGATCTCTTTTATAAATGCTCAGGGTCCAGCTACACTGGTGCAAAATGGCGGTCATACCAGATATTAATATCATTTACATCATTTCACACCATTTTACAACAAATTACAGTGAATCCAAGCAAGGAAACAGCCCTTTGGCTAGTTGTGTCTTTTTATTTTGACCCCTGCTGTACACTGACGCGCCGCAATGTATTTTAGGAAATTCAAAAGAATAACATAATTATAATGGTAAGAAAGGAAATTAAATAACATTACGAAAACACACTTATTCAAATATAGAGAAAATTTCACCTTCAAAAACTGAAAATTTTCAGATAAAAATACTGTGAAATTTTTCGTATTTCTGCTCAAAACATAGATTGTGGGTACTCGTTAGAACCACATCTGAGAGGCGGTTCTAACGAGTACTCACAATCTACGTTTTAAACAGAAGTAATAAAAATAGTGTATACCCCTGTAAACCCCAGTTTTACTATATAAATGTGGGGTTTAAGGGGTTCAAAATTATATAGGTATGTTTTCGTGATGACTAAGAAATGATTCCACGCATGATAATATTCCATCCTAGAATTTTCAGAAAATCGACAAGTAAAATGTGCACTCTTTCTTTTGCGTTTGAGTATATATCCCAAAGGCTGCATGTTCATGTTAACCGGTAAAGTATTGGTTATCAAAACAAAAGCCCTTGACATCACAAAAACATACCTATATAGTTTTGACCCCTTAAACCCCACTTTTATGTGGTAAAATTGGGGTTTACAGGGGTATATATTATTTTTCTTATTTCTGCTCAAACATAGATTGTGAGTACTCGTTAGACCCGCCTCTCAGATGTGACTTCCCGTTTGCGTTCTGGAGCATCAAGCCCTTTTGAAAAGAGGTCTACTCTAAAAGAATTTGCTTGGGAACATACTCTTTCATTTCAGAGTAAACTCCCTTTCAGAAGGGAGACACGACAACAATTTGACAGAACCTCCCTAAAAGTGTATCCATTCTGCTTAACAGCATGCAATCATATTTTTTACCCGACACACAAATACAGTCGAACCTCGTTATCTCGAACTCGCTTATTTCGAATTACCGTTTGTCTCGAAGTGAAAATCTGGTCCCTGTTTTAACATGAAACTATGACAACTGGTAACAAAATAATGTGGAAAAGAGGAGAAATTGCTTTCTCCTCTTTTCCACATTATTTTATATATACGATTTCTAACTTCAGGAGTCAAATTACGTATTCATTTGTTAATATGGTTGTTCAATTTATTGTTTTCCTCACTCTCTCAACTCTGATATGTCGAGGTACGGATATCTCGAAGTGTTTTAGTGCGTCCCTTGGAATTCGAGATAACGAGAGTCGACTGTATGTAATACAGTGAACCCTCGTTACAACGACAGCATTTATTTCCAACGACGTTGCCATTAAAATGAATTTGCTATTATACAGAATACTTAATGAACAGATTTACATGTAAGAAAGGTCTTGTGTTGTGCTGATTTCCTCATATAACATATGTTTTGGATATTTGTTAGAATCGACTCACTGAGGCGATTCTAACAAAGATACAAAACGTATGTTTCTTTAAAGTATTAAATACAAAATGCTTGCATAATTTATGACTAATTGTTAACTCTTAAGCAAAGGTTGCGTGACAGTCAAATTGTCATTATAATGAATTTTGTCGTTGTATCGAGTGTCGGTATAAAGAGGGTTGTCTGTATGTGACGTTTGTTTTGTCCTTATTTGTTCCTCATCTCTCCTTCTTTTGGTGCCTCGGGAAGGCTATGCATCGTGATTTTGGCATTTCCTGGGTATCTTCATTTATAATTTTATGCCCCAGCTTCGAAGAAATTGGAGGAGCATATTGCTTTTTGGTTGTTCTTCCATCAGTTTGCCCGTTCGTCACGTTTTCTTGTGAGCAAGATATCTTGATAACTATTTGAGCTAGAGCCTTGACAAATGGTGAGCTAGCTGAGTCTGGGGAGTAGATCATCCGATTAAGTTTTGAAACAAATTCGGAATAATTTTGTGAGAGTTATGTTCCCTTTTAACTGTATCATTTTGTAGGAACAAACGTATAGCTAGGAGATTTGTGATTTACAAATATGCATTCCTAGTTTCAGTTTTTGTAAGCTGCCTGGGACGTGGTTTGGTGAAATTCAAGTGGTTGGAAAAGGATAGTTGGGCCTTGTCACGAAAATATATAGTTTCACAGTCGAGATGAATACTATACGCAACCGGTTAACACTGGTTCTCTTTGGCCCAGTTTTATGACTCATTTGTTCGTTCAGTGGACAGATTTGGGCCTTGCTTTGATCCCATGCATTTCATCTATTTACGTTTGATATTTTGGTGTATAACTAAAATTTGAACAAGTCCATTTACTGCCATCTGATGTGAACTGCAGGTTGACAGTGTTAGACTCTGATCAAGTACCTCATTCTGCCTTGTCTCCTCTGGATCTACACTGTATGCTCGGGCCTGTCTGGTCCAGTAGTTCTGGTATATACAGTAATCAATTTTCCGTTGATGAAGTGTCCGGGTAGCCGAACGGTTAGCGCTCCTGACTTAGGATCACGAGATCCCGGATTCGCATTACGAAAACACGCCTATTTAAATATATAGCAAATTTCATCTCCAAAAAAAACCCTGAAAATTTTCAGATAAAAAACTCTGATATTTTCATATTTCTGCTCAAAACATGGATTGTGGGTACTCGTTAGAACCAACTCGGCGAGGCGGTTCTAACGAGTACCCACAATCTATGGTTTTGAGCAGAAATAAGAAAATAATGTATACCCTGTAGACCCCAGTTTTACCATATAAAAGTGGGGTTTAAGGGTGTCAAAATTATATAGGCATGTTTTCGTGATGGCATCCCACAGCTCATGACTGTAAGTCGCTTCATTGTACTCACTCTTCCATCATCGCCCTTCAGTCGTCTCGGCATGACTTAAATAATGTTGAAAGGGTCGTAGAAACATCATCATCAATTTTCCAGTAAACATAGCAATACATAATTCGCTGATTCTAAAGAAAGAAAAATAGTGTCATAGCATGAAACGTTCAGTTATTTTTTTTTTTTTTTTTTTTTTTTGTTATGGAATAGGTAACTATTTAAAGCTGATGTTCTCTGACACTACCTGAAATGTTTCAATTGTGAGCTAACTTCTAACACACATAAAGGAAAATATGCTGGCACCTAATGATGAAGAGCCCTTCCTCCCCAACACCCTCGTTTTTTGCAAGTCATAATTGAATATGTTAAGTTTTACGTAAAAAATCTTTTGCAGATATACGACATTTATAGAGTTAGATAAGCTTTGGAAATGTTGCCACTAACAGATCTTTTCAAAGGGTGATAAATTCCTGTACATCGAATGTAAATGAAAATTTTGTTTCACAATTCAGTTTTGACGTTGAGTTTAGTGTATTCTACAACCCCAAGTATAAAAGGCATGACTCCTATTTTCGGACCAGTCAAATGAGTCTTATTTTCTTATCTTTGAGACGAGGAATCACTTATCCCAACTAACGACGAAAATATTTCCCGATGTTCTAGATCTCTAAATTGTTTTTGGTGCAGTAATGCTATTCAGAGAAAAAAAAACGTATTTTTTTTTTCAATTGTATTTTACGAGCCTACTTAAAGTTATCCAGTATAGTAAGAGAAATGATGCTCACTCCCTACATTAGAAGAGAGACAACTCGAAGTAATAAATACACGTATAAGAAGTGCAAATGTATTTTACGGGACAGTAATAAGCTTGTATGGACAAAATTTGTCCACACGGTCCATGCTGTCCTCTCTCTCCTTGTAACTGGCGGATCGGAACGGTTTATGTGCCAAACTTTAGCCCCACCGCCTGCAAATTTGTGTCCATTGCATTCGACCTTCTGGGCTCTCGGGGTAGGAGCCCATCGGCTTTTAAAAGCCCAAAATTTGTTATTCGGCTGTCTTCCATGGACAATATACGTCCAGAGGCTCCTAGCTCTCATTTTACCGTTCAAATCTAAAATGTTTGGGTATTAAACATAACTCCTCTCGGGTACACCGCACGAGTTGTTATAGGTGTGTCAGGAGTCGTGTATAGTGCTCATGAGAGCCCAAAAGGGCTGAAGAGCAAAAGGCAAGCACATAAATGGACAATATATGTCCACGCTGTCCTCTCTTCCCTGGCAACTGCCGGATCGGAACTGTTTATGTTCCAAACTTTAGCCGCACCACCTGCACATTCGAGCTGGTTGCTTTTGACCTTCTGGGTTCTCCGGGTAGGAGCCCATGGGCCTATAAAAGCCAACAATTTCGTATTTGGGTGTCTACCATGTAAATGAAAATAGGGTCTTAGCTCTCATTGTAACGTTCAAATCTAAAACCTATTATTAAACATTATTCCTCCCAGATATGCATTGGCTCAAGTTGGTTTAGGTGTGTCAGGGGTCGGGTAAAGTGCCCATGAGAGCCCATATCGGTTGAAAAGCGAAAGTCAAGCACATAAATGGACGATATATGTCCATACTGTCATCTCCCCCCTTGTTACTTGTGCATTTGAACAGTTTACATGCCAAACTTTAGCCCCAACGCCTGCACATTAGAGCCGGTTGCTTTTAATCGTCTGGGTTCTATATCTAGGAGCCCATGGGCTTATAAAAGACCAAAATTTCATATTACGTTGACTGTTAAGGGCAATATACGTCCAGAGGCTCTGAGTTCTCATTGTACCGTTCAAATCTAAACTGTTTAGGTATTAACATGACTTGTTCCGGCTACGTATTCGCAATAGTTTGTTTAGGTCTGTCAGAGGTCTGGTTTAGTGCCCATGAGAGCCCAAACGGGCTGAAAAGCAACAGTAAAGCACATACGTGGACGTAATCTGTCCACGCTGTCCTCTCTATCCATATTACTGGTGGATCGGAATGGTTTACATGCCAAACTTTAGCCCCACCACTTTTGAATTTGTGCCAGTTGCTTTCCACCTTCTGAGGCTAGGAGCCCATGGGCTTATAAAAGCCCAAACTTTCATCTTCGGCTGTCTGCCATGAACAATATATCTCCAGAGGCTCTTAACTCACATTGTACTGTTCAAATCTTAAATGTTTGGGTACACATTTCTCACGAGTTGATTGAGGTGTGTCAGGGATCGGGTTTAGTGCCCATGAGAGCCCAAATGGGCTGACGAGCAAAAGTTAAAGCAAAAGCCAAGCACATATGTGGACGATATATGTTCATGAACTTCTTAAATGTTCTTTATCTATTTTAACTAAATATTTTCGATATACTTCTGAATATTTTCATCCTAACAGTATTTAGCAGTATAAATGGTTGTCCGGGTTTGGGTCCTCTGAGCCCAGGGAGCCCAAATTCTACTACGGAAAAGATAGTCCTTTTATCTTATTTTATTGCTCACAACTAACATATTGCCTACGCATTCGTGCTGGTTAGTTTTGGTCTTCGCAGAAGTTGCTATAGGTCTGTCGGGGTTGGGATGAGTGCCCATGAGAGCCGAAATGAGCTGAAAAGCAAACGTCAAGCACATAAGTGGAAGATATATGACCACGCTGTCCTCTGTCCCCTTGAAACTTAAGGATAGGAACGGTTTGTGTGCTACACTTGAGCCCCACCGCCTGCACATTCATGCCGGTTGATTTTTACCTTTCTGGTTCTCGGACTAGAAGCCCACGGGCTTATAAAAGCCCCAAATTCCGTATTCGAACAGGGGATAGTACAAGTGGGGATAAACTGTTAGTCTTGCATGATTAAATGTAAACATAAATAGTAATCTATGAAAATTCAATGACAATATAAAGGCATTCTTCGAATCATATAGGGCCCTTAAAGGGCATTTTTTTTTTTTTTTTTGCATTCACTTTTCAATGAAGAAAAGCTCTGCGAATAATCTTACGGTATTTAAGCATACCAATGGGCTTGCATGATTAAATGTAAACATAAGTAGTAATCTATGAAAATTCAATGACAATATAAAGGCATTCTTTGAAATCATTTAGGGGCCCTTAAAAGGGCAGTTTTTTTTTTTTTTTTTTTTTTTTGCATTCACTTTTCAATGAAGAACAGCTCTGCGAATAATCTTACGGTATTTAAGCACACCAATGGGCTCGCTCAGGTGAATTCTGTCTTTTGAGTAGAACTGGATCAAAGTACCGTCTGGCTTGTAGGCTGACTTTAGATAGAACTTGACACACCTTCTTCCATATTTCTCTACCAGAAGACCATTGACCTCCCGGCAGAAGTCGTCATATTGTTGGACGGTGAGCCCTGTCTCTCGCCTCACTCTACCCCGCAGAAGTATCTCACCGATGAGTATGTTCGCGAAATCTAGGTCGTCGGCTAGGCTAACGATGGCATGGAAAATTGCTGCTGGCGTAGTGAAGGAGTTGATGCTGTGGCCCCCGCAGTGAAAAAAGACGTCCGTAGGCTGGAAAGATAGCAGGGCACGCCACTGGGCCGACCTTCTCACATCTTCTAACGTTAGTCCGCCCTTGCGTAATACATCACTGACGGGTCACCAGGTAACCGCAGGTCGTGGAACTCGCTTTCCCCCGAGTCTGCGCACGTATGAGTCGCCGAAAATAGCGTATCTTGTCATTTTATCTTAAAAGATGAATTAGCTTTTTTTAAAGGATATATATATATATATATATATATATATATATATATATATATATATATATATATATATATATATATATATATGAATTCCTCCAAAAAAGATTTTACCAGACAGATATGAATAGGTAATGCCAATAAGTGTCAAAGTGTGTGTGTGTGTTCCAGTTAAGTCTTTTTCAGGTGCAGGGGGTCCCAGGGTACGGAACTATAACAGGCACAACCCCTACACCCGCGTCTGTACGTCGTCAAGCGTCCGTTAGGTTATCGTCTGTCGTCCTTGCTACAGCCAAGTTTGCCAAGAGCAGTCAAAGTAGTAATTAAATGAGACGACCGTGCAAGGCCTGGTGGGTTTAGGCGGAGAGGCAAGTTTTTGCGCTTCCATGGTGGGCTTTAAGACGGAGTTTTGGCCCGAGCCTTGACTCCTCGCCCGTCAGACATCGGTGCAGGTAAAATCGGAAGCACACAGTAAGTTACAGAATTTTGAGACCAGTAAAACAGACCAAAGGATGAGCTTTAAATCAATGTGTTATTGTTGACTCACGATGTGTTCACTTCGAGAACTAAGCGTAGAATGAATAAGTGTCAAAGACCCGTGACACCACATGTAAATTCCTCCGAAATATAACTTACCTGACAGCTATTAAGAGGTGATGACACTAAGTAATATCGTCTTATTGAAACCACAAAAATCAGCAAGTGTAATACCCGTCAACATGAAAACTTTTCTACAGGTAAAAAAAAATAAAATAAAATACACCAGCAAATCAGTAACAAAACTGCTGCAAACAGTGATAATAATAGAAGATACACATATATCCCGTGTTTTATGGGCTCAGAATAAATATAATAATACAAGATAAATATATTCACTTATCACTATCATTTCCATTATAATTGGGCTAAAATGAGAGTTAGCTACTTTGGGTTGCTTTCACAGTTTGCTCATTTGCCTAAACAGATAAACGTAGTACACATTTTAGGAAATAGGTAAACACACACGTGTAGACCTCAACGTCTGATCAGGGTCTCAAGAGTTTGCTTGCTTAAAATTCAGTATGTACCTCTGTCTGTCTGTCTGTCTGTCTGTCTGTCTGTCTGTCTCTCGTTTCATTTTACAATTAGCTGTTAGCGGCATTTTATCAGAGTCTCCACTGTAATTTATTCTGGGTAGGACGTTTTGGCCTAAAACAAAATAGTATTAATATAAATATCTGATATACAAAATAAGACATCTGATATACTAAATGATTGTCTTTCTTATTTAATTAAATAAATGAGATATCATCTTTAGTAAATAAGATATCTTATATAGCATATCAGATATCTTATATATCATATCAGATATCTTATATGCCAATTAAGATATCTAATAGTGCATATCAGATATCTTGTATAGCATATAAGATATCTTAATTGACATAAGATATATCAGATATCTTATATATTATATATTAAATCAGATATCTGATTTATAGAATAAATAGCAAAACGGCTTGCCATAGATAATAAACTGGGTAAATAGAACAATGTCTGGCATTTCTTTGTTGTTCAATCATTAATGGAGAACTCAGACATTTTGTAGCTTCAAATTAAGCTCAAAATGTCTGATAATTTTGATCTTTTGAAGTGTTCGTCTTTACACTAAAACTTAAATAAAAGCAAATAAAGGAATAGATAAAAATAGATAAAAAAAATCCTTATTATTTTTCTTTTCTTGACAATTCTGAATGCTAAGAATTCATCTAATCTATTCACTTTATAATTCAATAAGGATAAATAAGAAAAAAAAAGAAAAAAAAAAAAAAAAAAAAAAAAAAAAAAAGGAAATGCATAATTGAATTTAGATATTTCTTATAAAAATAATCAATAAAATATATACTTAACGCTTAGCACTCTGGGTAACATTTTCAGCAGACGACATTTTGAAATATTTTTCTTATTTTTCCTAGAAAACAGGATTTGACATTTCATGCAAATTGTCTCCTCAGAAACAGGATTTGACATTTCATGCAAATTGTCTCCTCAGGAGACAATTTGCTTGAAATGTCAAATCCTGTTTTCTGGGAAAAATAAGAAAAATATCATCATTTTGCCGTCTGCTGAAAATGCCCAGAGAGTGGTAAAGGTTAAATCAAAATACAGAGTTCAGGTTCAGGTTAAACAACACTTTATTTTTATGGCCCCCATTCTGGCCCCACCTAAACAGACTTCAGACAGTGATAATCCCCTTTTAATCACTTTGATAAGACCAGCCTTGTGTGCCACCACTATCAGGGCTGTATATGTAGGACAATTTGGCCAGTGGACGATTTGGCCAGGACAATTTGGCCTAGGACAATTCGGCCTAGGACAATTTGGCCACCAAAAAATACTGGATAGGACAACTGGGCCAGATGAATATAATGTTATGGGATTTGATGTTTTAATGACTTTTGGGGGGAAATAGACTAAAAGTAGAATTTGATTCACAAGGATTATTCATTTTATTTTATTTTTTTAAATTATCATTCAGGAAGAAGAACATTTACATGTCATATGAATTGTTTTACGTTGAATATTTTGAACCCTTTATATCAAAGACAATTTTAGCAGATATCTTCTTGAAAACAACCTGTTATTCCTTTTAGTTAACCCATTACCACTCAGTCCTGTATTTTTACGTATCTGTGGTAAGAATCTTTGGAAAACTCTGTGGGAAAAGGAGAAATTGCTCATAATGAGCACATACTCTTTTTTCCACAATGTTTTCTACCCTATAGAAGTATTTCAACTCATATGAATGAATTTTGATTTTGTCACCTGCAGATTCTTTCAAATTGGGAGAGTCTAAAATTTGTTGTGTGGTAATGGGTTAAATAAGTTTTGATATTTCATCTGAATCATTGTTGCATTCTATGTTGATCAAAATCAAACTGATTCTGACTATAACAGACAATTTTTAGATATTAGAGTGAAAATTAAGATTTGTCAATTTTATTTTATGTACTACAAACTATTTGCAGTGCACTGCACGATAAATCCATCTAACTCACTTTCCTAAGAATGTCACTATTCAAACTTATATGTTAGGTTCACCAGCTCTAAGATTATGGGAAACACCCAAAAGAAACTCTGGAATTGTCTTATGTCCATTTATTCTGTCTTGGCAGAGGTTGAATAGACGTTTCTGAAGTTCAGTGTAGACTTTCTTTGTTCTTTTCTTAGGTCGAATTCCACGTTCGTCTTGCATCAAAATGGAATGTACACGAGAACAGTCAGTTTGCAAAACTTCAATTAACTTCCATATTGTTGGATGGTCTTGGCCAATTAGGGAGTGAAATTTGTTGTTCCATCGTTCAGCAGCATTGTTTGTCCTTGGTTCATTGGTCACTGTACTTATGTGAACATTCCATCTGTGAGGGGCAAAAATTGGAGGAATCCTGCGGAAGTTTAAAACCAGGCCGTCATTGTTCCGTCATGGGCGTAGCTGTCCCGTAACATAAGTACTGTCAAAGTACTCAAGAAGTGGTTCTGCCTCTTCTAGAACTGTTTCTTTTAGATATACCATCCCTTGTTGAACTTCATCGAGGGGAAGAAAGGCTAAGGCATCAATTTGTCCACAGTAGAGGCGAAAGTCATTGTCTCTTTCATAATGATTTGATAGTCCAAGAGATTGTATTTTACGCCATATTGATTGTGTAAGATGGTAGAAACAAAACTTTATGTTCACATGTTCCCCCAAAACTGAATTTATCGCTAATTCAACACTGCGTTCAAAATCGATTATAATCACAGAAGGATCACATCCAGCGTCCACTAATACACGCATCAGGGTTTTGTATGTTGTCTGAGTTTTTCTCTGTAACAGGGCATACACTAATGGCAAAAAGACACCACTAACTTGTCCTTGTATAACAAGCTGTGTGAATAACAGAGGTGCCACAGAAAAGGTGCCATCCATGCACCAAGTATCACAGGATGCTAGACGGCGAATGTGAGTTTGCGGGGAGAACACAATAACTCGTTCATCTGCATCTGGACCGTTGTCAAAGTGAAGAAAATTGGAAGGATTTTCACCGACAGTCTGGGAGTATTGGTCCTGAATGGTTAGCTCTCTAAGTGTTCTTGGATCTTTTGGTCTGTGTGCTGCTCTAACACGACGAAGAACTCTCTTCATGGTATCTGCTTCAGGTAGTCTCACTTTGACTTCATCTGGAAGGGCTGCTGATGTAAAAGTTACAATCTGGTTGGGTTTGTCATTTGTAGTGCTGGCAGTTTTCTTCATTTTTTGTCTGCATTTTTCTACTTCTTCACCTACAGTATCTGCGATGTGGTTGTGTTCATGTTTGAGGGTTGGTTCTTCAAAGGCTTTAGTAGTTTGGAGAATAGCCTTGCAGGAGTAGTTTGTTCGTCTGACACAGCGCCATGTAATTTCATTCTTGACTTTTGCTTCATTTTTTACTGTGTACATAAAGCCATTCAAACATAACTTTTTGCCTCCTCTCTCAGTAGTAATGATCTCCATTATTGAAAAAGTATGAAAACAGTGAGGCCGAACTTTGAAAAATTATGCTTTATATATTGCTCCTATGATAAGTATTTTGTTTGCAAAACCGAAATTAAAACAAACCTTTTGATTTTTTAGGATCATTCAAAAACTATTGCAATTAAGCCATTAAAATATTATAATAAAATAATTAATGAAAACGTTTGTGGTATGACAAACATCATAGAACAGAACAGAACAGATCTTTATTGAAAACTCCAATGGGCTATAAAGCCCATCAGGACATAACATTTAACAGTGTGATGGCGAATATACACAATGACAACATTTTACATACACAAATCTGTAGTAAGACTCAGTACTAGTAAATATGTATTAATCCAAATGATTTGAAAAATTAGTTATCTGAACAACTACCCAGAAAGGACAAGCCAAAGTGATTGGGGCTTGTCTCTACCCGCTTTGGCTCACCTGTCTGGGCAGCTATTTTCAGCAGTAGAGTAGAAATCTGTGTTGTAATATACATCGTACTATTTATCCTTCAGACAAAATATTTGCAGACACTAATAAGACATAATATAGGAAATAGTAATATACGGAGAAGGTGTACACAGTTAAAATGATTTTATACATTGATTTTATTTATTTATTTTATTATTATTATTATTTTTTTTATATATATACTTTTGCTTTGTAACCTGGAGCATAAGCTACCAAAGGATATGTACAAAAGTGTTTATTTATGAATAGAGTAGAATAGAATAGATTTATTTCAAAATTCCAATAGGTGCCCTTGAGGATATAATACAAACATATACGATGGCATATGACATAGTCATTAAAGATACAAAAGCATTTTCTGTTATTACCTGAAAAAAAAAAAAAAAAAAAAAAAATCAATACATTGTGTATATAATTAATATTATGGGGTAATCAACATTATGTGGAGAAGATGATATCTCACAAAACAGGGAAATCAGAAAATTAAAACAGCAGGTCGTGAACAAACTCAGTTGCACCAGCTGTCTCTTGCCAGACATCTTAAAGAATCTCATGCTACAGGAACGTGTGGCGGACCAATGTCCAGACAGCACGTCCCTGCATTCTTTCATCCTTATGCAAGACACATCCCGCACAGAACTGGCCACAATCTGCTGTTCCAAAATCTGACACTACCAGTAGTTATCTAACACATAAGTTCTATGCGAACATATCTCAATTTAGCTCTGTACATAAAATAATAATAACAGTAATAATAATGATAATAACAAGAATCATAATAACAATAATAATAATAATTATTACTATTATCATTATAATAGCATTAATGTTCAACTCTTTTATATATATATATATATATATATATATATATATATATATATATACATATATATATACATATACATATACACACATATATACGTATATATACACATACATACACATATATACATATACATACACACATACAATACACACATGGCCAAATGCCATTCCATCTACACAGTGCTGCATATATGTACTCACTTAGACCAACTTTTTGATCTTTGAAAACTGTAATAGCAATTAAATTGTGTTAATGATGAATTAAACAGTTAAAGGCGTAATGAGAGATGATTAGAAAGAATGACCACACAACAAACGGCCAATCATCATTAATCTGTTTTCAAGGTAATTAATGAACCAGTTTTAAAGAAATGGATTGAGTGCTTCTTTTTCCATCATCATTTTAGGAAAAAAAGTTCATTGGAATAAAATAAAACATAATAATGATAAATGATATTAACATCAAATTCATCTGGCCATATATAATTAGAAAGAATGACCACACAACAAACGGCCAATCATCATTAATCTGTTTTCAAGGTAATTAATGAACCAGTTTTAAAGAAATTGATTTAGTGCTTTTTATTCCATCATTATTTTAAGAAAAAAAGTTCATTGGAATAAAATAAAAAATAATAATGATAAATGATACTAACATCAAATTCATCTGGCCAAATTGTCCTACCCATTATTTTTCTGTGGCCAAATCATCCTAGGCCAAATTGTCCTAGGCCAAATCATCCTGGCCAAATCGTCCGCTGGCCAAATTGTCCGTGCACCATTGCTGGACCATCCCAGCCAAGAGGCAGTGAATATGTGTCTTTAAAACTCTTACCTACTTACATGGGCTGAAAGTATGCGTCCCCGTCTCGTCCAGCCTGGACTATAATACAAGAATTTTCATGCTTTCATTCTGCGAAATTTCATATATTGTAGACGGAAGCTTGCACTCTTCTCACCTAAATCTTTAACACTCATAACCTTTTTACTAACATGGGCTGGAAGTAAGCTGCGTCCCCGTCTCGCCCAGCCTGGACTTTAATACATGTTTTTTTTTTTTTTCCAGAATTGTTCATTCTGCAAAAATTCAAATATTGTAGACGGAAACTTACACTCTTCTCACCTAACTCCCTAACACACTTTACCTTTTTACTAACATGGGCTGGAAGTAAGCTGCGTCCCCGTCTCGCCCAGGCTGGACTATAATACGTGATTTTTTCCAGAATTGTTCCTTCTGCAAAAATTCAAATATTGTAGACGGAAGCTTACACTCTTCTCACCTAAATCCCTAAAACTCTTTACCTTTTTACTAACATGGGCTGGAAGTAAGCTGCGTCCCCGTCTCGCCCAGCCTGGACTATTTATGAAGTTTCAGCTTGATCGGATGTAAACTGTAGGAGGATTTAGCCGGAAACAAAAAAAAAAAAAAAAAAAAAATTATAGAAATTTTCAAAGGGGCTTAACTCTGCTAATATTTGGTGGACTGTAACCTTGAAACAATATGACCTATTCCACATCATGGCCTAACTACAAATCAAGTTTCAGCTTGATAGGATGTAAACTGTAGGAGGAGTTACCGGAAACGAAAAGTTTATTGAAATTTTCAAAGGGGCATAACTCTGCTAATATTTGGTGGACTGTAACCTTGAAAAACTATATGCTGCTCCACATCATGGTCTAACTGTACATGAAGTTTCAGCTTGATTGGATGTAAACTGTAGGAGGAGTTAGCCAGAAACGAAAAATTAATAGAAATTTTACAAAGGAGGTATAACTCTGCTAATATTTGGTCGACTGTAACCTTGCGCTGCTCCACAATATGGTCTAACTACTAATCAAGTTTCAGCTTGATCGGATGTAAACTGTAGGAGGAGTTCGCCGGAAACGAAAAGTCTACTGAAATTTTCAAAGGGGCATAACTCTGCTAATATTTGGTGGACTGTAACCTTGAAACAATATGCGCTGCTCCACATCATGGTCTAACTATACATGAAGTTTCAGCTTGATCGGATGTAAAATGTAGGAGGAGTTAACCGAAAATGAAAAGTTTATAGAAATTTTCTAAGGGGCATAACTCTGCTAATATTTGGTGGACTGTAACCCCGAACATTATGCGCTGCGCCACATCATGCTCTGACTATATACCAAGTTTCGGCTTGATCGGGTGTAAATTTTAGAGGAGTTAGCCGGAAACGAAAACGTTTACGGACGGACGCCATACCCCGTAACATAATACGTCCCGTTTTTCAAACGGGCGTATAATTAAGAAATAAATCATTCCAAACCGTGCTCAAATGCCTAAGATAAAGCACAGTTGAGTTTGGGTTGTACCCATTTGGATACAACCCAAACTCAACTGTGCTTTATCTGGGGCATTTGAGCACGGTTCGGAATAATTTATTTCTTTTCTAACACCCCTCATTGAGAAAGTTTGGCATAAATGATTTTTTTTATTGATTTTCATTGTTATTTTCATTACCTGACATCCCCTTTGGTAGTTGACAATACCTCTTAAGCATTACGTCACGCGGTTACGTAGTTACAAGGTTCGATGACGAATATTCAAAATGGCGGATAACTTATGCGAATCAGCTGACGATGTAAAATATAAACGATGTATTAATATAAAACCTTAAATCATGTCTTCATGAAAGAATTGCAAAACGTATGAAATTTGAGTGCCGCGATGGACTTTAATAAGGACAGATATAAAACAGCAAATAAAAATGTTAACCGACTTACTTTCGTTTTCGAACGTCAACAAATATGCATACACAATGGAAACAAGAAGTAAAACGAATGTGTTTGAATGGTGTAACCTGTAGAGAAACTCATCAGGTAAAAAAAGTCAAAGAACTGCAATATGCTCATAGATCATTTTCTGTCTTAATAAATAATATAATTTATTATGTATATGAATGTTTCGGCAAATGTTGTAAGCTAATCTAGCGTCCATAGTTACCAGGGGGCGAAACTTTCGCAAATATGATTGGTTTCCCGTCAATAGAGCGCGACGAAATTCCTGTGCTCCTCGCTTGGGGAGATAGATAAATAGTTGATAGATAAAGCACGGCTAGAAATGTAAAGACAAATAAGGAACAACACGTGCAGGGGTGTTAGAATTATTGATAAAATTATTTATATACTATGAAATACATGTAAAAATAGTCTGTAAAAAAAGTAAGAGAACAACACGTGCAGGGGTGTTAGAATTATTGATAAAATTATTTATATGCTATGAAATACATGTAAAAATAATCTGTAAAAAAAGTAAGAGAAAAGTCCAGGGAGTGCCACAATCACAAACCGCAGCCCTTCCCAGACCCCAAGAGGAAGAGGAAACCGACAAATCTAAACAAGCACAAACCGAACAAACGCACGAAAAGCACTAAGATTAGCTCTCTCTTCCCCAAGCGAGGTAATCGCAATACTAAAAGGACTGAAAAACACAAGAACAAAATGACACACGGAAAGACATACAACAAATCGCCTCGTAGAATAAACCACAAAGCAACAAGGAGTAAGACTAACACCGGGACCACCGCCTTAGAACGGTCGGTAGAGCAAACCACCGTGGGGTTTAAAGCACTTTTACAGCTAGCTAACTTCACCCTGGGTCCCGATGCTACTCTTAATACATAAATACATAAAAATTCGGTTCGCATAAAGGCTCCCAACTCAGTCAATGCATCAAAGCGAAAACATAAAAATCAAATTAATCACTATAATAAACAAAGACGAGTACTCATGGCTAATTCTACTGTATGCCAGAGTAAATGAAAACCAATAGTTGAACCACGGCGGACCAAGCCAAAGACATATCGTCAAGCCCCAACCCACTGGTTAAAGTTTTACGAAGAGGCCGTCATTGAGTCTGAGGCCCGAACCGCCGTCGTGCAATTAAAGAGTGAAGCATAGCCATCAACAATGATTGGGTTGACAACTAGGCATGCAGTCTGCCGCATAATATCCAGGCTATAGCCAATTCTTTTATAACGGTTAATAAGTTTTCTGAATTGCTCGAAAAATTAGATTGTAAATTGGCATATTCTACAAACCAGTAACAGTATAAGGGAAATAACTCGAATAGGCGAGAAATGTCCTCGTGTTCAGCGGTTAGCACTCTTAGGTTGTCGAAGATTATTGTCGCATTTAATATACACTGATGCGTATTTAAACATCTTAAAAAATCCCATTGGCTCTTCTTACATGGGAAAGAAGGAATGGTTATGATATGATTCGCCTATTTAACGAAAAAAAAAAATGATGATTTTTCCAACATTGTTTCATTTTTAGATAAAGTTTATTTCTAGATAGTGGAAAGGTGATAATAAAAGACTCTATGCAACGAAGCGTCATACAGGCACGAGCTGAATTTGCCTCCAACGCACCTCGCGATCCAAAGCCTGGGCCCAGTTGTTTAAAGCATCGTTAGCTTAACGAGCTCGTTAGTGGTCAAAATGTTAATTGTTCTAATAAGTACAACATCTAATTCACAGGTATTTTTGCCGAAAAAAATGTGAGTAGCTTTTTTCAAATGCAAAAGATATTCACATTTTTTTCAGCCAAAAAAGAAAAAAAAAAAAAAAAAAATAGCTTATATGCCATATTTCATAATCAAAGTTTTAACGACAACTAGGCCTTGGATTCCAAGCGGTACACACAACCACTCAGCTACATGTAGTATATCATAAGGCTAATTATATTTCGCATGCAAGTTTTCCTTTTACATTATTATATATACATAGAAAATTAATATTTATTATCTATAGTTATATTATCGAATGGGACAAGTATGAATTTTATAAAATGAATATTTTATACTAATCAAATATTTTATAAACAAATATATTATTGGGATAGAAAAACATTTTTTTATATATATATATAGAATCAGCTTTTTGATACTAAAACAAGTATTTTATCAACAAATATAGTTTTGGATACAGATTTAAAAAAGTCAAACGACTTTCTTCTGGATCCCATTTGTATGTATTGATGTTTTGTCATGTCACGTTGTAAACGGTAATGTTATATGTATACAAATAAAATAAAAAAGTAAAAAAAAAATATATATATATAGTTTTGGATATAACTTTGTTTTTCAAATTTGAACAAGAGTTATATATTTTGAATAAATGTATAAAAGATTGAATAAACTAGTTTTATACAGAATATCAGAACTTTATCATGCCATTATCCTATCCTTCATGACAACATTTATTACAATTAGCTACATATATAGTGATGAACACATACATTTTTGATACACATATAGCAGTACAATCATGAAAACATAATATTTTGATATAGAAGTGAATGAACATGCATGGAAAATAAATTGTTGTTTGCAACAGTGCAGAACTCTATTAAAATAGACATATTTAATAAGCGCCAGCACACGACAAAACCTACAAGAATTGTGCGACCAGCGAAAACTCAGATCAGCCTGCGCATCCGCGCAGTCTGATCAGAGTCTTCGCTGATCGCATGGGCCTTCTACAGCCTCCGGGCTGTCAAAAGAGGGATAAACCTTTCCGTATTGGATGGGTATACAGGCTGATCTGAGTCTTAGCCGGTCATACAGGTCTTAGTGTATATAATGACTTGTGCGACCAGTGAAGACTCAGATCAGCCTGCGCATCCGCGCAGTCTGACCAGACTCTTTGCTGATCGCACGTGCCTTGTAAGCCTCCGGGCTATCCAAAGAGGGATAAACAAGAACCCTTGCCATTCGGGATGGGTGTACAGGCTGATCTGAGACTTTACTGGTCACACAGATCTTATTGTAGGCTTTGTCGTGCGCTGGCTCAGTTTTAGCTCAATGAGACTGGATACGCATGGTACGTTTTCCTCCATTTTTGACAAGGGAGACAACTTTTCTGACGTTCTATTTGCTTCCCAGCACACCAAGCCCCTTCTGAAAAGGGATCTATTCCAAAAGAAAAGAATTTACTGAAAAGGGGGAGAAAAAATCTTTCCTTAGAGTAGACGGCTTTTTAAAAGGACGCAAAACAATTTAAGCAGAGTTACCTCCCATGAAAGTGTATCAATTCCTATTAAGCGAGCACACGTACATAATACAATTGTCTCTCGTTATCTAAAACACTGATAACTCAAACTACTGCCTAAGCAACTAAATTTTGGATATTGGTTTAGTTTTTGCTTTCTGGTCTTTACATTTCGACTCCTGTTATCTCAAACTACAGTTATCTCAAACTGAAATCTCTAGTCACTTGGAGTTTGAAATATTGAGAGTCCACTATATATATATAAGATATAAGCACGTGTATGACAGCGCGTTCAGAGCATTCGGTGTCCGCTTATAGAATGCCTGGATATTATAGAATGTAACAATTCAGAGTGAATGCCCTGGTGATATTGTGCGCATGCGTAAGATGTTAAGGACGCGCATTTTGTATATCCCAAAAGACACCATTTCGCTTGACGCGGATCATTTAAGCTTTTAACACTCTCACTTCTCCAGAAAATAGGGCTTGGCATTTCATGCGAATTGTCTTATGAGACAACAATTTGCATGAAATTTCAAGCTTCATTTTCTTGTCATTAATAAGAACATTATTTCAAAATGTTGTCTGTCGCTGTTTAAATCCAGCATGCTAAAGGTTAGATCGTCTGTGAAAGTCTGAAAATAATCAAAGCACTGATAGCACTGGTGGGTCAATCGTCTCTGTATGTAGACTGAGAAATTGGTCCTGAACAGAAATGACAAATGGTTCCTGATAAGATATTGTCAATCACTGATTTTTTTCTATTTAGTATAAAACACCAAACGAAAAACGTGTTTCCAAAGGATGTCGAAAGCACAGTAGTTTCAGGTGAATTGGTACATTTAAAGAGATAGCACTCTAAGCTGAAAGGTTTTGCCTTTTCAAAGGGAGACTACTGCAGCACAAAACAAAAAGCATCTTTAAAAATATATTGTCGATGGTAAAAGAGCTTGATATGTATAAAAGGTCTGATAAATTCGAAGTTCTGCATGGTTTTCTGTTTAATTGCGAGAAAAAAAACAGCAACAACAACAACAAAAAAAAAAACAACAAAAAAAAAAAACAAAACAAAACAAAACAAAAAACAAAAACAAAAAAAAAAAAAAACCAAAAAAAAAAACAAAAAAAAAAAACAGTAGTCTGAGCAGCTAGATACTCTTTTTGTGTATGCGCATTCCGTTCCGATTTAGCTGAGTCGTACCGTAATATTTGGAACCGATACATTCAGGGCATTTAATCAAGCGGGTTTACTGCAAGTCTTCGACAAATATTGGCGTTGCTAGTAAACGAATCTCCATTTCAAAGGAGGTAAATTAGTAAAGGAAAGAGGGAAGAATTTGCTTCCACTGGAGCGCTATTTCTGTCCTTTAAGCATAGATTCTTTGAGAAGGGAGGCACTTACTTTCTGGTCAGAGTGATCAAACTTCCGGTGTAATAATTACCTTAACCGTTAATGAACACAACAGACGACATTTTTATTTTTTTTATTTTTCAGAGTAAATTAGACTTGACATTTCATGCGAATCGTCTGCAAATGCTAAACAGACTATTCTCATGAAATGCCAAGTCTTATTTTCTCTGAAAAATTAAAAAAAAAAAAAAAAAAAGAAAATGTCGCCTGCTGCAAATTTGTTTGGCGCTTTCAGGGTTGATGTTCTTCCAAATAGCAAAGAAATATATCCGAGAAAAGTCGCAAGAAAATCACAGCAACTGTTGAGAGATGACTGAATAGAGTTTAAGAATACTCGTTCTCCATAATTAGTTCTTCAATTATTTCGCTTACTTCCTCTAGGGTTGGTCGCTTTGCTGGCTCCTCTTCGCACATATCATCCGCCAGCTGTCCTATACATTCACAAAATTCATCTGCAATATCAGCAAAGATCACACCTAAGGAGTATATGTCGCTTTTTGGAGAGGAGCGTAAACCACTGCGCACCTCTAGCGCCAAGTAGTCATCTGTGTGATCAGAGTCGTCACATTCGTCAAAATGCAGAACGCCTCCAGATCGAAACGTTGCCTGGCCAAAGTCAATAAAATAAATTCGGACACCGTTCGGGTTTAATTCGACAAGGATGTTGTCTGTTTTGATATCATTATGCAAGATGCCATTGTCGTGCATATTCTCTAGATTAATGGCGAGTTGATAACACAACTCTAGCCAGTGTTTGTTGAAAAGAACAACTGACTCGGCCAGACAAGCTTCGATAAGGTCAAACAGAGTTCTTCCTTAAACAAAACAAAAGCATTTCTTGTAAAATCAGCTCTTTTGGCAGACGAACCAAAGTAAATCGTGTTTATTTATCCTATCGTCTGATAAAAGAATCAACCCTTTCAGCTCGGTAGACCAAAACATTTTGCAAATAGTGTAGATTTTAATGAGACGGTCCAAAATGAACCGTCTCACCAGGATCTACATTGCTTGCCATTCTGTTTTGATTTTTGACTGAGACCCTTATTTGAAACACTGGTTCTGACCAGGCTCAAAGATGGTAGAGTCTACTTTAGTAACTCAGGGATGAAAAAATTAGTTTCATGACATTAGTGCGATAAAAGCAGTAGAGAAATAAATCGAAGCTGTAGCGGTTTGGCTTGCAGTCTAGTGTTAGTACCTCGTTTTAATGAAAACGACCATTTAAAATCAGGTCCCGAGGGTATATTATTTTCATGCTTAATAGTTGGCATTTTTATATTTATCAGCAGAGAAATTTTCATGTGCAGCTATGTTTAGCAAGAAAGCATTTACAAGTAACAATAATTTGAGATTTAATAGCAGGACAAATTTCATGCTCAGCTGAATTGAGCATGAAACCATTTAATAACCTCAGGGCCTGATAGAAACCTGCAATTCGTTGAGACCATGATATATGTAAACCATTCATTAGGGCTGCTGGTATCACAACATTCAAACAATATAATTTAAAACGTGTCGAATATCGACTTTCAAATTCTCGGCCATCATTTGTATAATTACGTGAAAATTGTTTACCTTTAGCACACATCTGCTGGACAATCATTGTTTCTGCATAGTCTGGTCCGCCGATTATTCCTACTAACATGGGAACGGAGACATTTGTCATTAGGTATTTTTGTATTCTTGTCTCTCGTAAAACATCTTCAAATGTCATGTTTTTGACAATTTTCACGACCATTTCCTCTCCCGTAGTTGACAGACTAGCGTGAAATATATCACCAAACCCACCAGAAACTAAGATTGCTCTGTTACCGTCCATATCTTTTTCAAACTCAAGCTCTGTTATGTCTATGAATGGAATCTTAATATGCAGCAAGTTGTCAGGAACCTGGACGTTAAACTTTTGGTAATCTTTAGCTTTTGTGCCTTCCTCAGCTTTAGCGTATTCGTCAGCAAATGATCTAGATGCTGCAGCCCCCTTATCTTCTGTGTCTAGAGTGGTGCATACGTCTTTACTGGTAGCTTCTTCACTTTCACTGTCATTATCCTCTCTTTCCGCCAAATTTGCATATACATCTTTAGTTTCAGCGTCATAAATCTTGGTTCTCTGACCTCCCGCTATATCTAAATTAGTATGCATATCTTCAATAATCTTAGTTGTATGCTCAGATAAGCTGTACGATCCATCATCGAGGATAGTTTCACTAATTGCTACTGTACCAGAGGTGTGTATTTCATTTGTAATTTTGGAATCTTCCTCCTTTGCTGCGGTTGTGTCATTCTCTAAAACAGCTGTGTTACTTTTACAAACTATATTAGTGTCTCTTACGCGAGGGAAAATATCTCCAAAATGAGAACCCATGTTTGGGTTGTAAGGTGTCTCTAAGATTGTCGTTGTATATTCGATGGGATTCATTTCTCAGGTGTACTCTTTTCGATGTCAATCGGTATCTACAGATCTCTGGAACTTGATATCGACCGACGACGGCACTTGGATCACAAACAGCTCTAAAACATCGATTGAACATGTGTAAGAGTAGTTTTAGTACTGAGACCGGAACTGACGTAATCGTCAAACTTCCAAACTCCAGATGATCCACCGTTATATTGGTCGTCCATTCATTTGGTCTATATCGAATAATAGCATTAGTGCTTCTTTTATATTCTAACCTTTTGCTTGCTGGTCGGTGTAGTTGGAAACTGTTCAGCAATCTTTGAATGAGCCTCCAGAATGACTCTGTAGCTGTTATATTTACGAAGATGGTTTGTGTTTCCCGTCCTATTTCAAAAGAAATTCTTGAAAACATCCTGTTCCTCTTGACCATTGCATACTGAAGCTTTCTATCTATTCTTTGTCCAGTATGGAACTCTAATCGGCGCCCCAGTGATACATAAATTTTAGTATTTCTAATGTTTTTTCGCACATCTGTTCTTCCTGCCAGTGGTGACTTTATAATTTTACCTCCTTCTACTCTTTCACCTGCGATTTCAACGACATTGGTTTCTGCAACTAGATTCTTTGTCTGTTTTGGTTGATTCTGTCTCCCTAGTGGTGAAATCAATGCTTCAACCAAGTGTTTTGGTCGTTCAGAGACGTCATTGTCAGCGCTACTTGTATTTGTTGTTGTTCTTTTCAGTGTGTTTTTCAAAATGCGACAAAGGGAACATGGCGGGTAACAAAGAAATTTTGGAAATCTGATTTTTTGAAGGATATCTTGTGCCGCTTTGCAGTCTGACTCCTTGAAAACACTAGTTTTCTTGTGTGAAAAGCTTTGGGTTTGTTTCTTCCTATTAGTTTTCAAGTTAATACCACAAACTTTTCCTCTGTTGATAACGTGGCTGAGAATTTCGCTCATAATGGGATCGTTTTCAGAAAGATTGGGCTCATTATTGAAGATCCCAATGAGAACGGAAGTAACAAAATGGTCGACCTCCTGATATAAACACTTCAGCAACGGTATTTCAGCTTGAATGTAAGGACTCAATCTAGGTTTACCTAGTAAGGAGAACGAATACACATACAGAGAAGGCAACTATCACATTCGATCTAATTACCATTAAAGGAAAGAGGAAAGAATTTGCTTCCGCTGGAGCGCTAGTTCTATCCTTTAAGCGCAGGTTTTTGAGAATGGAGGTACTTTCTTTCTGGTCAGAGTGATCAAACTTCCGGTGTAATAATTACCTTAACCCTTAATGAACACATCACAACTTCGGCAGACGACATCTTGATTTTGTTTTGTATTAATCAGAGTAAATAAGACTTGACATTTCATGCGAATCGATTCGCATGAAATGTCAAGTCTTATTGTCCCTGAAAACAACAACAACAACAAAAGAAACAAACAAACAAAAAAAAAAAAAAAAACAAAAAAAAAAAAAAAAAAAAAACAACAACAAAAAAACAACAACAAACTCAGAATGTATTCTGCTGCAAATTTGCTTGGCGTTTTTAAAAGGTTGATGTTCTTCAAGATAGCAAAGAAATGTATTTGAGAAAAATTGCTGTGCACTTTGGTCTTTGCAAAATTACTGGAAACACTTAGTAAAATATCCATCTATTAAGGGCACACTTTAAAGTAAGATCAGCAAAGGCCTTCAAGAGGGATGCATTTGATGATACTTGATATTTTTTTTTTCTGATATCCTTCACAAATGCATATCTTGTGTGTGCTCATTTGAAATGCTTTGACTTGTCGAGGCAATTCAAATGAGTATCAACAATATATGCTTTTATAAAGAAGTATAGATAAATGTACACAGGTTGTAATTTGAAGACTGCCGAATTGCTTTACTGTTCGCTTATAGTGGTATATGCGGTAATAGGTCGAATACGGTATGTCAACTTAAGTTTTGCAACACTTCTGAAAAGGGACTGTTCTTAAAAGAAACTTTTTCTTCTCCTTGGAGCAAAACTTTGCCTTTAAGAGTAGTCTCATTTTCGGAGAGAATTGGGAAAGCGTGTCTGATCATGGCATTCGCTGTCCGCTTACAGAATTATTGATCTCTTTAAGATATATTTATGTATAACAATACTTGTATCAGACTGTGCGGGTTTTGCTGGTTGATCTGCATCTTGACTGTTCACATTTTCCCCAAAGATTTTTTTTCTCATTGCGCGACCCCTATTATCAGGGTCTTCGCTGTCCGCTCACAGAATCACTGGCGGCTATAAAATACCTTATTTACACTGAGGATTTAGACACCTTAACTCCTTATCATACTTATTCTAAAATTTGAACATATCACTTTTTACTACCAGATGATGTGTCTAGAAATTGCTGGATGTCCCTGATCAGTCGCCGCTGAATGAGGCGTCTGATCTGGCTCTAAATGTTTGATCATGTGTGTCTGTTCGAAACTTAGGGTGATTTGGGTATGTCGACAAACAACAAAGGTCCTGATGAGACTGACGGAGTATGGAAGAGTAGATTGGGGTCACCTAAAGACCAGGGACCGTGTCAACGTATGCTTTGGAACACACACACACACACACACACAAACACAAAGGGTTTGAATCCGGCTCGAGGCGGAATTCGATTCATGGCTGTACGGCGTTTCATTGCACAGAACCTTTCTTTAATTATCACACTTCCATCGTCTCGATATGACTTTAAAATTTCAAAATTATGTATAATATAAAGTCACCACCACCGTCAATATATAAATAATTCATCTCTAAAGCTTGACGAGGCTGCACAGATGAATAGGCTGAAATTTGCTGGTTCCCGATTTATGTAATACTTACAGAGCTCCTCTATTGCTTCAAACAGATCTATTCTGTTTGGTATTTCCCCGAGTTTGTGATGTTCAGTGGAGGGAAAACAAATCTGTGTCATTGCACTTTCTGTCTTACAGCCAACTTTGCTGTTGGTTTCCGTGTGAGTGACGTCATGGTCTCTCCGTACAAAGGCATTTGAAATTCTAGAAATAGGAATACCATATTGACAACGACTCCATTTTATATCAACGCTTAGCATGCTGGATAAAAAAATCAGGAGACGATATTCTGAATTAATTATTTTTTTATGTTTTTCCAGAAAAAAAGGGTTTGACATTTCAAAGAAATTGTCTCTTCAGGAGGAAAAAAGACTGACATTTCAAGCAATTATCGTGAAATGTCAGAGCCTATTTCCTAAGAAAAAAATAAAAAGCTTTGACATTTGATGCAAATTTCTCCTTTTGAGAAAATAGGCTTTGACATAGACAATTTGCATGAAATGTCAAAGTCTATTTTCTGGGAAAAGTAAAAGCCTGTTTTCTTCTAAGGAGACAATTTGTATGAAATTTTAAAGCCTATTTTCTGGGGAAAATGAGAAAATATTTTTAAGTATCTGCTGATTTTTTTTTGTCAAGGAGACATGAAATGTTTTCATAATTTCTTTTTTTTTTTTTAAATATTATTTGATACAGAAAATAAGATATTTTATTCAAACTATCTCCAAATATTTTATTCAAATTTGGAGTCAGTTTGAATGAAATGTCATGCCTTATTTTCTGCCATCACGAAAACATGTGTGTATAATTTTGACCGCTTTAATTCCCACTTTTATATAGTAAAACTGGGGTTTACAGGGGTATAAATTATTTTTCTCATTTCTGCTCAAAAACATAGTGGGTACTCGTTAGAACTGCCTCGCCGAGGCGGTTCTAACGAGTACCAACAATCTATGTTTTGAGCAGAAATATGAAAAATATCAAAGTTTTATCTGAAAATTTTCAGCTTTTGGAGGTGAAAGTTTCTATATATTGGAATAGGCGTGTTTTCGTAATGTGAAAAATGAGATAAACACCAGTTTTCATCAGCTGTTTTAGCCTTCAGAGCGTTTATTTTTTTTTTTTTTTTTTTTTACTTACAATTTATATGAGAAAGAACGTGTAAAGGAATACATTAATGCTCCGTAATTACGAAAACATATCTGACGGTATCTTTCAGAATTACATACCGGAAGCTAATTTTAGTAATTCCCGTGGGAAATATAATTTATAACTCCTTTGATGTAATATACAGGAAATATTTTCCATGAGACTTTCAAATCTTATTAATAAATTCGTGCTAATGCACTCGTTTGTTTATCGGATTTGCAAAATTATTTTGGAAATATTTCCTGCATTATTATCTCTGGATGCATTAACCTTTCTATATATTATATAGATATAGTAGCTAGATAATCATCACCATCGTTATCATATTCATTACAGCAACAATAACAATAATAATTGTAATATTAATTATAGATCTGATTACACCCCTCTCATTATCTCAAACTCCGACGAACCAAAATTTATGGTTTGAAAAGTAATAAAAATATAGCAACATAAGCCAATATTGCCCTTTATTTTACTTGACTTAAGCTGAGATATCAGAGTATGAAAAAAACAACAACAACACACAAACACACACACACACACAAAAGAATAAAAAAGAATAAAACAACAACAACAAAAAAAAAAAAAAAAAAAAAAAAGACAACAAAAACAAACGAGTCACTTGACTATCAGCTTTAACGCACGAAAAGAGCCTTTATGCGATTTGCGGACAACGAAGGCCCAGATCAGCCTGCGCGTTCGCGCAGCCTGGTCTGGGCTTTCGTTGTCTGCTTACAAAATCAATGGATACTGTAGTATACGTCGATGGAACAGAGAATGCTCAGATCAGACTACACGGATGCGCATCCTGATCTTGGCCTTTCCTTTTCGCATATGGCATAAGAGTCCTTTTTTCCACGTTGTGCATCATATAATATAGACCTATAAACATGTGTGTTTATTTACCTGGAGAAAACCCTCTGATAGCACCCAGAAGACCTTCCTCCACGAGATCTTGTTTCAGGACTTTCATCCTCTTTGGGGCTTGCCACATCAATCTAAAACAGAAATTAACATTCGTCTAATGATGTCATGCACGGTTCAGATCAACCAGCCTGTCCGCGAATCTGTGTGCTTCTGTCTTCATCATGTGCGAAACACTCGAGTTCTCACCAGACATGCTTTGCATATTTTGGAGAGATAGCGTTTCCAACATCGAAGTCCATATAGTAAAAGATTTTTTTTTTCAGTCAGACTCGCACAGATTTTTGACATTCAATGCTAAGTTTTCAAGCAATAATAATGAAAATTTCAGTTTCATTCGTTATTCATAAAACAGTGCCGTATGGAAAGCGGACTCTTTGGAAATACAGAACAGAAAAAAAGATAAAAATTAGAACTCGGTTTGACAGAGTCTTCATGATGGTTACTGAAACAAAATGCAACATCCCTCACGCCTCAGTCACCACGCCCCCTCCCCTCCTTTGTAGCGCTTGAATGTTTAATTTACAGACGATTTATAAAAAATATATAAAGTTTTACCTTCTTCTGCTTCGAAGATCTATTTGTTCTTCTTCTTTTCTTCTTTTTACGCTTATTTTCCGACATGTTTAAGCATAGGCTTCAACGAAATCGGAATAAGTAGTCAGGATAATTATTATGCATGTAGCGTCGCAAAATAATCATGGATGACTGCCTTGACAACCTGTCACCGACGTCAGAACGTAGTAACGTCACGAACATTGCCGGAGAGTGTCGACACTGCCGGAGAATGTCGTATCGTTCCGTGACACTGTATTAAAATGTCGAACGGAGTATCATTTGGAGGGAACGAAATGTAATTGGTGGGCACAAATTATTAATTTGTTCAAATGAATAATTAATTGATGGGAACGTATTATTAATTCGTTCGAACGGATTATTAATTGGTGGGAACGTAATATCATTTTTTTTATCATTATTAATTTGTTCTCCCCTGCCCAAATTAATAATTTGTGCCCCCTCGTCCCATACATTTAATAATTCGTTTCCGCGAATTACTAATATTTTTTACACCAATCAAAAATCCGTTCGAACAAATTATGAACACGTACACGTAAAAGAAGAGGATGTTTAGCCAGGTGGAAAGCAGAATGAATTCCGTCGGAAAATATTCGTGGGCATGATCTATTATCATTTGTTCGGACGGATTATTAATTGGCGGGGATTATTTATTAATTCGTGGGAACGAATTAATAAGTAGTTCAAACAAACTAATTCGTTCCCACAGTTAACCCTTTCAGCCTTGCAAACCAGATCAAACTTTTGCAAAAAGTGCAGATCCACATGGGACGGCTCGTAACCCTTCTGAAAAAGGGACTACTCTATAAGGAAAGAATTTGCTGCCTTACGGAGCCAATTCTTTCCTCACAGAGTAGATCTCTTTTCAGAAGTGGCTTTGCGTGTAGTTAAGCAAACAGGAAATCACAAAAATTGTCTCCCTTGGTGGAGATGGCAAAAAATCAACCAACTCTATAGATTCCCCTTAATATATAAATCAAAGCACTCACAGCACTAGTGGGTCGATTGTGCAGATCGCAGACTGGTTCATCGTTTGATACCGGTTGTGCAGATCGCAGACTGGTTCATCGTTTAATACCGGTTGTGCAGATCGCAGACTGGGTCATCGTTTGATACCGGTTGTGCAGACCGCAGACTGGTTCATCGTTTGATACTGGTTGTGCAGATTGCAGACTGGTTCATCGTTTGATATTGGTTGTGCAGATTGCAGACTGGTTCATCGATTGATACTGGTTGTGTGGAATGTTACTCTTGGTGCTTTTCTGACAATAGCTATTTGTATTTTCGTTCCTAGCTATACCGACAAATCCACAATACAGGGATGCCATACTACATTGTATCCTGTAAGAAGCCGCGAACAAAATCATGCGTCGGATGCATTCCTGAAGTTTATCAAATATTAAGATACATGCTAACGGAAATTTTAGTTATTCTGTTATATATCTATATAAAAAACAAAACAAAACAAAAAAAAAAAAAAAAAAAAAAAAAAAAAAAAAAAAAAAAAAAAAAAAACAAAAAAAAAAAAAAAAAAAACAACAACAAAAAACAAACAAACAAAAAAAACAACAAAGAAACTGAAACTGTACGCTGTGTGTATTCAAAACAGTCGACTCATCGAGGTAATTCAAATGAGAACACTCAACATACATTGTACCATTATTTTATAGAAGATCGAAAAGATCCCCCCACCCCCACACACAAAGCTCCTTGGCCTCCTGACCTGGCGCTATGATTGCAGTAGAACGTCTTTAGAAGACGAAACCAGGTATGGACGCCCATCAGATGCCACCGATGAAGAAATGTGTAACAAAGTACGGGATCTGGTGTACTTTGATAGGCGAATTAAGGTGGAAGAAATAGCGAATGCATTACACATTTCACATGGTAGCGTTTCAACAACTTTACATGATCGCTTGGGTATGCACAAGCTAACAGCCCGTTGGGTCCCAAAATCCCTTAGCGCATGGCGGTGCAGCGCTTTGTTTCAGTTGGAGTTTTACGGCCCAGTAAACACAGTTAAGGTCATGTCGAGAAGGCCAGTTAACCATTTTGAATTATCGTAGGGTTCTTTAACCTGCGCAGGATGTGACTTTCCCTGCACAGGGGGCCTCCAATTAATGTCCCGATCCAAAGAACGGCGCGCTGTTTTCATTTTATGCCTGCAAATGCACGAAGGGAAGCGTGTTCGGACACAGAAAATTCCGCTTCCGAAGCCTGAGATTGACCCGGTACCTGTAGCTCTAGAGACCAGTGGGCTCACCACTGAGCAACCGAGCTTACAGGCATAATTTCGCCAGTATTCTTGAATCAGTGGACGGAATGATTTCATGATGCGGCTGAGCTAAGATCCAACGCCTGAATCTGCAGTCAGACGTGATACCGACTGCGCTTCCAGCTTCTAGCACTCTTTCCTTTTGGACCGCAAGGCTCAGATTCGAATCTCGCTAGAGGCGGAATTCAATTCGCAGATGAACGATAACGACACTACGTTCGTCTTAATATGACTCCAGTAGTGTTGAAAAGGACGTAAAACATAAAATATGTTGTACATGTAGAAGACGATTGTCTTTTAATCCTTTCAGCCCTGCAGACCAAAGTATATTTTAGCAAACAGTGTAGATCCTGATGAGACGGCTCATAATGAGCCGTCTCATCAGGATCTAGAATGTTTGTCATTTTTTTTTCTATTTTTGAGTGAGACCCCAATTTGGAATAATGGTTCAGACCATATTGAGAGAAACTCAGGGAAGAAAGGCTTAAGCTTTCACTGGATTCAGAGGGGGTGGGTGGGTGCGGGGAGTGGGGGAGGATTGTTTCAGTTGACCCCACCCCCTTTTGAATCAAACTTTTATTTTAATGGATTTTTTTTATTGATAAATCTGATAAATTTGGGATACCGTATATACCCTAAAGTTTCATCCCTTACTCTTTATTATATAATTCTCTTCAACAAATCCATTTTACTACCCGTGAATGTGTATAAAATTGCTGGGTGAATGGCAAACAGTGTAGACTCTGATCCGCGAGACGCCGCGTTTGATCTTGATCTACACTATTTTCTCAGGCCTGTCTGTACGAATACTTAAGTACGGTAATTTGATAAAATCGAACCCCTCTGAAATCATCCTGGATCCGCTCCTGAAAAAAAAAAAAGAGAAATAAAATGTCTATTTACCCATAATATGTGTTTTGAGCAAAACTATGAAAACTGTTCAGAGTTTTTTTATATTTGAATAGGCGTGTTTTCGTAATGAGGTTTGAGTATCACGGTCCTTCGCAGTCCCATTGTCAAATAGTCCGCTATAGTTCCTCTTACATACATTTGAACCGGGACACAGCACTTTCGAGGCCCTCCCAGTGGGGTACCATGTTTTCTACTTCCCTTAAAAGAATAGGCCATATTCCCTTGTTCCCTAAAAGTGATTTTCAAAGTTTCTATATTCCTAGTTCCAAAACTTAGTTTTGTTCCTTTAAAATATTTGCAATTGTTCTCTTGTTCCCTGAAAATAAATGGGCATATTCACTTGCCCTCTAAAACCCCTGAGAAGGCCTCATTTCCTACTCGAAGACTCAGATCAGCCTAAGCATCCGCAAAGTCTGATCAGAGTCTTCGCATGGCACTGTGGGTAGCCAAGAATCTAAAGCAGGTCTTCAGGCGGACATCAAAGACTCTGACCAGCCTGTGCATCAGCCTGTGCGATGCAGAGGCTGATCTGAGTCTTGGCTCGGCGCACAAGCAATTTTGTAGGAAATGCTGTGACCCGGATCAGAAGTTAAGTTAGAAAAGTGGGTAATTTTCAGTAAACGCTATACTGTTCTTGAGGACTTAGTAATATTAGGTAAAGAAAACAACGGCGGTTTCTTTACTACAATCATAATCTGATTCGATTATATTTTATTTTAATAACAAACATCCTCTATGGCATGAAAAACGTTGCAACATTCCAGATTAAATATTTCTTAGTCATTTATAAATTAAGTCTAAAAATAAGGTAGTTTCTCAATATTTAGAAATACATGTAGTTGTTATATCCGATAATATAAATGCTGATTAACACGTTGATTGAGTATAAAAATATATTTGTTCTAATAAAATGAATTTGTTGATAAAAATAGGTTAGAATAAAAATATTTACTGTATAAAGTATATAGCTGTTCGTCCGATAATATAATCATTGATAAAAATATTTATTTGCCATGAAATATATTTATTCTGTACATCGACATATTCTACAAACCAGTAACAGTATAAGGGAAATAACTCAAATAGAAGAGCAGTGTTCTCGTGTAAAGCGGTTAGCGCTCTTAGGTTGTCGGTTCAATATGTGTTCATATAGTTACAATTCTTAATTTTAATGACAAACGACTGTCGCATTTAATATGCACTTAGATTTAAAAATACATGCGTTTCTAAACATCTTAAAAATCACATTGGCTCTTCTTCCATGGGAAAGTGGGAATGGTTATGATAAGATTCGCCTATTTAATGAATAAGAAAATAATGATTTTTTCCAACAGTATTTCATTTTTAGATAAAGTTTATTTCTAGACAGTGGAAAGACTCTATGCAACGAAGCGCCATACAGGCACGAGCTGAATTTGCCTCCAACGCATTCGAACTCGATCCAAAGCCTGGGCCCAGTTGTTCAAAGCATTGTTAACTTAACGAGCTCATTAGTGGTCAAAATGTTAACTGTTCTAGTAAGTAAAATATCTAATTCACAGGTATTTTTGTTGAAAAAATGTGAGTAGCTTTTTCAAATGCAAAAGATATTCACATTTTTTCAGCAAAAAATAGCGTATATGCCATATTTCATGATCAAAGTTTTAACGATACGTTAACTAACGACATCGTTAGTTGTGAACAACTAGGCCCTGGATTCCAAGCGGTACACACAAACACTCGGCTAAATAGTACATGTAGTATGTCATAATGTTAATTATACTTCATATGCAAGTTTTCCTTTTAAATTATTATATATACATGTACATAGAAAAATGATATTTATTATCCAAAGTTATGTTATTGAATGGGACAAGTATGAATTTTATAGAATAAATATTTTATATTCATTTAATATTTTATAAACAAATGTATTATTGGGGCAGAACAACAACTTTTTATAGAATAAACTTTTTGATACTAAAATAAATATTCTATCAACAAATATATCCCGATATTATTTTTTTCAGCTTTGAATGTATAAAATATTGAACAAAACATTTCATATAGAATATCAGAACGTTTTCATGCCATAATCCTCTCCTTCACGACAACATTAATTACAATTAGCTACATGTATAGTGATGAAAACGTACATTTTTGATACACAAAATATACAGCAGTACAATCATGGAAACATAATATTTTGTTATAGAAGTGAATGAACATACATGGGAAATAAATTATGGTTTGCAACAGTGCAGAACTCTATAAACATATTTGAGCCGGCGTACGACAAAACCTACAATAAGACTTGTGCGACCAGCATCCGCGCAGTCTGATCAGAGTCTTTGTTGATCGCATGGGCCTTCTACAGCCTCCGGGCTGTCAAAAGAGGATTAAAAGAACCCTTGCCATAGTGGGTGGGTGTACAGGCTGATCTGAGTCTTAGTCGGTCATACAGGTCCTAGTGTATATATGACGTGCGACCAGCGAAGACTCAGATCAGCCTGCGCATCCGCACAGTCTGATCGGATTATTCGCTGATCGCACGTGCCTTCTATAGCCGGGCTATCCAAAGAGGGATAAACAAGAACCCTTGCCATTCGGAATGGGTATACAGACTGATCTGAGACTTTACTGGTCACACAGATCTTATTGTAGGTTTTGTCGTGCGCTGGCTCAGTTTCAGCTCAATGGGACTGGATACGCGTGGTACGTTTTCCTCCATTTTATGACAAGGGAGACAACTTTTCTGACGCCCTATTTGCTTCCCAGCACACCAAGCCCCTTCTGAAAAGGGGTCTATTCCAAAAGGAAAGAATTTACTGAAAAGAGGGAGAAAAAATATTTCCTTTTAGAGTAGACGGCTTTTTAAAAGGACGCAAAACAATTAAAACAGAGTTGCCTCCCTTGAAATCAATTCCTATTAAGCGAGCACACGCACATAATACAGTTGACTCTCGTTATCTCAAACACTGATAAACTACTGCTTAAGTCAAACTAAATTTGGATAATGGTTTAGTTTTTGCTTTCTGGTCTTTACATTTCAACTCCTGTTATCTCAAACTACAGTTATCTCAAACTGAAAACTCTAGTAACTTGGAGTTTGAAATATTGACAGTCCACTATATATAAGATATAAGCACGTGTACGACAGCGCGTTCAGAGCATTCGGTGTCCGCTTATAGAATGCCTGGATATTATAAAATGTAACAATTCAGAGTGAATGCCCTGATGATATTGTGCGCATGCGTAAGATGATACGGACGCGCATTTCGTATATCCCAAAATACACCATTTCGCTTGACGCGGATCATTTAAGCTTTTAACACTCACATTTCTCCAGAAAATAGGGCTTGACATTTCATGCGAATTGTCTTAGGAGACAACAATTTGCATGAAATTTCAAGCCTCATTTTCTTGTCATTAATAAGAACATTATTTCAAAATGTCGTCTGTCGCTGTTTAAATCCAGCACGCTAAAGATCGTCTGTGAAAATAATCAAAGCACTGATAGCACTGGTGGGTCGATCGTCTCTGTATGTAGGCTGAGAAATTTGTCCTGAACAGAAAGACAAATGGTTCCTGATAAGATATTGTCAATCACTATTTTTTTTCTATTTAGAATAAAACACCAAACGAAAAACGTGTTTCCAAAGGATGTCGAAACCACAGTAGTTTCAGGTGAATGGGTACATTTAAAGAGATAGCATTCGAAGCTGAAAGGTTTTGCCATTTCAAAGGGAGACTACTGCAGCACAAAACAAAAAGTATCTTTAAAATATATTGTCGATGGTAAAAGAGCTTGGTATGTATAAAAGAAGTTTTGATAAATTCGAAGCCTTGCATGGTTTTCTGTTTAATTACGAGAAAAAGCAGTCTGAGCAGCTAGATACTCTTTTTGTGTATGCGCGTTCCGTTCTGATTTAGCTGAGTCGTACCGTAATATTTGGGACCGATACACTCGTTATATAGCTGGCTTACACTCAGGGCATTTAATCAAGCGGGTTTACCACAAACCTTCGACAAATATTGGCGTTGCTAGTACACGAATGTCTTTCGAAGGAGGTAAACTAGTAAAGGAAAGAGTAAAGAATTTGCTTCCATTGGAGCGCTAGTTCTGTCCTTTAAGCACAGTTTCTTTGAGAAGGGAGGCACTTACTTTCTGGTCAGAGTGATCAAACTTCCGGTATAATAATTTTCGTAACCCTTAATGAACACATCACAACTTCAGCAGACGACATTTTGATATTTTTTTTTTTTTTTTTTTTTTTTTTTTTTTGTATTTTTCAGAGTAAATAAGACGACATTGTATGTGAATCGTCTGCTAGGCAGACAATTCTCATGGAATGTCGTCTTATTTTCTCTGAAAAGTAAAAAAAAAATGAGAGAATGTCGTCTGTTGCAAATTGCTAGGCGCTTTCAGGTTGATTTTCTTCCAAACAGCAAAGAAATATATCTGAGAAAAATCGCAAGAAAATCACAGTAACTGTTGTGGGATGACTGAATAGAGTTTAAGAATATTCGTTCTCCATAATTAGTTCTTCAATTATGTCGCTTACTTCCTCTAGGGTTGGTCGCTTTGCTGGCTCCTCTTCGCACATATCATCTGCCAGCTCTCCTATACATTCACAAAATTCATCTGCAATATCAGCAAAGATCACACCTAAGGAGTATATGTCGCTTTTTGGAGAGGAGCGTAAACCGCTGCGCACCTCTGGCGCCAAGTAGTCATCTGTGTCATCAGGGTCGTCACATTCATCAAAATGCAGAACGCCTCCAGATCGAAACGTTGCCTGGCCAAAATCAATAAAATAAATTCGGACACCGTTCGGGTTTAATTCGACAAGGATGTTGTCTGTTTTGATATCATTATGCAAGATGCCTTTGTCGTGCATATTCTCTAGATTAATGGCGAGTTGATAACACAACTCTAGCCAGTGTTTGTTGTAAAGGACAATTGACTCGGCCGAACAAGCTTCGATAAGGTCAAACAGGGTTCTTCCTGAAACAAAACAAAAGCATTTCTTGTAAAATCAGCTCTTTTGGCAGACAAATCAAAGAAAATGCGTGTTTATTTGTCCTACATGTATCGTCTGGTAAAAGAATCAATTGATAGTAAGTTATAAATCAACCCTGTCAGCTCGGTAGACCAAAACATTTTGCAAATAGTGTAGATTTTAATGAGACGGCCCAAAATGAGCCGTCTCACCAGGATCTACATTGCTTGCCATTCTGTTTTGATTTTTGACTGAGACCCTTATTTGAAACACTGGTTCAGAACAGACTCAAAACCGGTAGAGTCCACTTCAGTAACTCAGGGATGAAAAGGTTACTTTCATGACATTAATGCGATAAAAGCAGTAGAGAAATAAATTGAAGCTGTATCGGTTTGGCTTGCAGTCTAGTGTTAGTACCTCGTTTTAATGAAAACGACCATTTAAAATCAGACCCCGAGGGTATATTTTTTCATGCTTAATAGTTGGCAGTTTATATTTATCAGCAGAGAAATTTTCATATTCAGCTATGTTTAGCAAGAAAACATTTACAAGTAACAATAATTTGAGATTTAATAGCAGGACAAATTTCATGCTCAGCTGAATTGAGCATGAAAACATTTAATTACCTCAGGGCCTGATAGAAACCTGCAATTCGTTGAGACCATGATGTATGTAAACCATTCATTAGGGCTGCTGGTATCACAACATTCAAACAATATTATTTAAAACGTGTCGAATATCGACTTTCAAATTCTCGGCCGTCAGTTGTATAATTGCGTGAAAATCGTTTACCTTTAGCACACATCTGTTGGACAATCATCGTTTCTGCATGCTCTGGTCCGCCGATTATTCCTACTAACATGGGAACGGAGACACTTGTCATTAGGTATTTTTGTATTCTGGTCTCTCGTAAAACATCTTCAAATGTCATGTTTTTGACAATTTTCACGACCATTTCCTCTCCCGTAGTTGACAGACTAGCGTGAAATATATCACCAAACCCACCAGAACCTAAGATAGCTCTGTTACCGTCCATATCTTTTTCAAACTCAAGCTCTATTATGTCTATGAATGGAATCTTAATATGCAGCAAGTTGTCAGGAACCTGGACGTTAAACTTTTGGTAATCTTTAGCTTTTGTGCCTTCCTCAGCTTTAGCATATTCGTCAGCAAATAATCTAGATGCTGCAGACCCCTTATCTTCTGTGACTAGACTGATGCATACGTCATTACTGGTAGCTTCTTCACTTTCACTGCCATTATCCTCTCTTTCTGCCAAATTTGCATATACATCTTTAGTTTCGGCATCATAAATCTCGGTTCCCTGATCTCCCGGTATATCTAAATTAGTATGCATATCTTCAATAACCTTAGCTGAAGGCTCAGATAAGCTGTATGATCCATCACCGAGGATAGTTTCACTAGTTGTTTCTGTACCAGAGGTGTGTATTTCATTTGTAATTTTGGAATCTTCCTCTTTTGCTGCGGTTGTGTCATTCTCTACAACAGCTGTGCTACTTTTACAAACTATATTAGTGTCTCTTACGCGAGGAAAATGTCTCCAAAATGAGAACCCATGTTTGCGATATAAGGTGTCTCTAAGATTGTCGTTGTAGATTCGATGGGATTCATTTCTCAGGTGTACTCTTTTCGATGTCAATCGGTATCTACAGATCTCTGGAATTTGATATCGACCGACGACGGCACTTGGATCACAGTCAGCTCTAAAACATCGATTGAACATGTGTAAGAGTAGTTTTAGTACTGAGACCGGCACTAATGTAATCGTTAAACTTCCAAACTCCAGATGATCCACTGTAATATTTGTCGTCCATTCATTTGGTCTATATCGAATAACAGCATCAGTGCTTCTTTTATATTCTAACCTTTTGGTTGCTGGTCGGTGTAGTTGGAAACTATTCAGCAATCTTTGCACGAGCCTCCAGAATGACTCGGTCGGTGTAGTTGGAAACTATTCAGCAATCTTTGCACGAGCCTCCAGAATGACTCTGTAGCTGTTATATTTACGAAGATGGTATGTGTTTCCCGTCCTATTTCAAAAGAAATTCTTGAAAACATCCTGTTCCTCTTGACCAGCGCATACTGAAGCTTTTTATCTATTCTTTGTCCAGTATGAAACTCTAATCGGGGTCCCGGTGATACATAAATTTCAGTATTTCTAATGTTTTTTCGCACACCTGTTCTTCCTACCAGTGGTGACTTTATAATTTTACCGCCTTCTACTCTTTCACCTGCGATTTCAACCACCTTGGTTTCTGCAACTGGATCCTTTGTCTGTTTTGGTTGATTCTGTCTCCCTAGTGGTGAAATCAAAGCTTCAATCCAGTGTTTTGGTCGTTCAGAGACGTCACTGTCAGTCATACTTGTATTTGTTGTTGTTCTTTTCAGTGTGTTTTTCAAAATGCGACAAAAGGAACATGGCCGGTGGCAAAGAAATTTTGGAAATCTGGTTTTTTGAAGAATATCGTGTGCCGCTCTGTAGTCTGACTCCTTGAAAACACCAGTTTTCTTGTGTGAATAGCTTTGGGTTTGTTTCTTCCGATTAGTTTTCAAGTTAATACCACAAACTTTCCCTCTGTTGATAATGTGACTGAGAATTTCACTCGTAATGGGATCGTTTTCATAAAGATTGGGCTCATTATTGAAGATCTCAGTGAGAACGGAAGTGACATAATGGTCGACCTCCTGATATAAACACTTCAGCATCGGTATTTCAGCTTGAATGTAAGGACTCAGTCTAGGTTTACCTGGTAAGAAGAATGAATACACATACAGAGAAGGCAACTATCGCATTCGACCTAATTACCATTAAAGGAAAGAGGAAAGAATTTGCTTCCACTGGAGCGCTAGTTCTATCCTTTAAGCGCAGGTTTTTGAGAAGGGAGGCACTTACTCTCTGGTCAGAGTGATTAAACTTCCGGTGTAATAATTACCTTAACCCTTAATGAACACATCACAATTTCGGCAGACGACATTTTGATTTTTCTTTTTGTATTTTTCAGAGTGAATCGTCTGCTAGATTCGCATGAAATGTCAAGTCTTATTTTCTCTGAAAACAACAACAACAACAAAACAACAACAACAAACTCAGAATGTCTTCTGCTGCAAATTTGCTTGATGTTCTTCAAGATAGCAAAGAAATGTGTTTGAGAAAAATTGCTGTGCACTTTGGTCTTTGCAAAATTTCTGGAAACGCTTAGAAAAATATCCGTCGGCCTCGGTGGTTCAGTTAGATGCGCCGTCCGACTGGAGACCAGGAGGTCGCGGGTTCAACCTCCGCCGAGGTCGGCAACATTCTTTCGTGGAGATTGATCATGAAATATTTTCATTCTCTCCCTTCCGCTGATTCAAGAAGGGCAGTTGTGTGGCGAAAGAATGTGCACAATACTGGTTAACCGTTTAGAGGACTAAGCCTGCCCAGTAAACGTGTGGTTAGGTAAACTGACCGCGCTCGACATGACCCCATTGGGTTGACTGGACCGTAAAACCTCAACACAAACAAACAGAAAAATATCCATCTATTAAGGGCACACTTTAAAGTAAGATCAGCAAAGGGCTTCAAGAGGGATGCATTTGATGATACTTGATAATTTTTTTTCTGATATCCTTTACAAATGCATATGTTGTGGGTGCTCATTTGAAATGCCTTGACTTGTCGAGGCAATTCAAATGAGTATCAACAACTTATGCTTTTATAAAGAAGTATAGATAAAAGTAAACAGGTTGTAATTTGAAATACTGTCAAATAGCTTGACTGTGCGCTTATAGGGGAATATGCGGTAATAGGTCGAATACAGTATGTCAAGTTTTGCAACAATTCTGAAAAGGGACTATTCTTAAAGGAAACGTTTGCTTGCCCTTGGAGCAAAACTTTGCCTTTCAGAGTAATCTCTTTTTCGGAGGGAATTGGGAAAACGTGTCTGATCATGGCCTTTGCTGACCGCTTACACAGTTATTGATCTCTTCAGGCTATATCTGTGTATAACAAGACTTGTATCAGACTGTGCGGGGTTTGCTGGTTGATCTGCATCTTGACTGTTCACATTTCCCCGAAAGACCTTTTATTCTCGTGGCGCGACCCCTATTATCAGGGTCTACGCTGTCCGCTCACAGAATCACTGGCGGCCATAAGATACCTTATTTACTCTTTTTTTAGACACCTTAACTCCTTATCATACTTATGCTAAAATTTGAACAGGTTATTATTACAACCAAGTGATGTGTCAAGAAACTGCTGGATGAGTGGCAAACAGTGTAAACACTGATCAGACGCCGCTGAATGCGGCGTCTGATCTGGGTCTACATTGTTTGCTCAGGCGTTCTGTCCGAACACTTAGGGTGATTTTGGTATGTCGACAAACAACAAAGATGCTGAGGAGACTGACGGAGGTAGGGAAGGGTGGATTGGGGTTACCTGCAGATCAGGAACCGTGTCAACGTATGCTTATGAACTATTTTCTGATGACATAGATTATAACAATGTTCAATAGAAGCGTCTGGGTGGCCGAATGATTTGCGCTGCCACTTCGGATCACAAAAAAAAACAACAAAACACACACACACACACACACACACACACACACACACACACACACACACACACACACACACACACACACAAAAAAAAACACAAAAAAAAAAAAAAAAAAAAAAAAAAAACACCGGGCTTGAATCCGGCTTGAGGCGGAATTCAAGTCATGGTTATACAGCGTTTCATTGCACAGAGCCTTTAATTATTACACTTCCATCGCATCGATGTGATTTAAAAATGCTAAAATGGTGTATAATATACGAGGGCGTGCCAATAATTAACCAGCCTATCCCATTTCCGACGGACCGAGACGGTCACGATTTTCATGCTTTTTCAATATTTGTTTTATACTTTGATACAAAACTGCACACGTATCGAGTCATTCTTTAATAAGATATTGAATGTCGAACATGGCTAGTGATGCAAAGGCATGCTTTTCATCTAAAGTTGAGTACCGTGCTGTAATTCGGTACTTGTATTTAAAAGGTAAAACGGGCAAGGAAATACACGGCGAGTTAGCTGATGTTTCTGGGTCTTCTGCACCATCTTATGCTCAGGTTAAATTCTGGGTAGGGGAATTCAAACGCGGTAGAACGTGTTTAGAAGATGAAGCCAGGTCTGGACGCCCACTGGATGCCACCGACGAAGAAATGTGTAAGAAAGTTCGGGATCTGGTATACTCTGATAGACGAATTCAGGTGGAAGAAATAGCGCTGGCATTAGGCATTTCACATGGTAGCGTTTCAACAATCTTACATGATCGTTTAAGTATGCGCATGCTAACAGCCCGTTTGGTCCCCAAATCCCTTAGCGATGAGCAAATGGCAACCTGAGCATCAGTATGCAGCGCCTTGTTGAAGCGTTTTAGGTCAAAAGATGATTATTGTTTGCGTCTGGTGATTGTAGATGAGACTTGGGTTCATTATTATGAGCCAGAGAATAAAGCTCAGAGTCGTCAGTGGGTAGGGTCTGGGTCTCCGAGGCCAAAGAAGTTCAAGACGCAACTATCTGCTGGCAAGGTGATGGCCACAGTATTTTGGGACGCAAGGGGCGTTATTATGTTGGACTTTTTACCCAAGAGAAGTACAATAACTGGAGTGTACTATGCAAACTTGTTAGACCAGCTGAGAACCGCCATCCGTGAAAAACGCCGGGGTAAACTCTTTAAAGGTGTTTTGCTGCAACAGGACAACGCGGGAGTCCACACTTGCAAAGTTGCAATGGATGCTGTTGCGCGAAACGGGTATGAATTAATACCACACCCTGCCTATTCGCCTGACCTAGCTCCTAGCGACCTCTTCCTATTCCCAAACTTGAAAAAGGATATCCGTGGACTTCACTTCCGGGCTGATGAAGAAGTCGTGACGGCAGTTGAGGAGTGGGTCAATGGAAAGGGCCCTGACTTTTTCAGTTCTGGGCTGATGGCACTTGAACACCGTTGGTCTAAGTGCATCATTCTAGAGGGCAATTACATCGAAAAAGAATAGTTGGATCTCAACCGGAAATAAGTTAGGCTGGTTACTTATTGACTCACCCTCGTAAAGTCACCACCACCATCAATATTTAAATAATTTATGTATAAAGCTTGACGAGGCTGCACGGACGAACAGGCTGAAATTTGCTGGTTCCCGATTTATGTAACACTTACAGAGCTCCTCTATTGCTTTAAACAGATCTATTCTAGGTGGTATTTCCCCGAGTATGCGATGTTCAAATTTATCTTTCCTTGATAATCTTCCATCAGGCCCAGTGGAAGGAGAACAAGTCTGTACCATTGCTTTTTCTGTCTCACAGTCAACTTTGCTGTTGGTTTCCGTGTGAGTGACGTCATGGTCTCTCCGTACAAAGGCATTTGTAATTCTAGAAATAGGAATACCATATTGACAACGACTCCATTTTATATCAACGCTTAGCATGCTGGGCAAAAAATCAGGAGACGACATTTTAAGGAAATAGGGTTTGACATTTCATACAAAATATCTCCTTTGGAGGAAAAAGGCTTTAACGTTTCGAGCAAATTGTTTCCCTGGGAGAAAATTTTCCTGAAATGTCAGAGCCTATTTCATAGAAAAATAAAAGCTTTGATATTTCATGCAAAGTGTCTCATTAGGAGAAAAAAGCTTTGACATTGCATATTCTGGGAAAAATAAAAGCCTGTTTTCTTCTAAGGAGACAATTTGCATGAAATTTTCTGGAGAAAATAAGAAAATATTTTAAAATATATGCTGAAATGTTTCTTTTTTTTTTAATATTATTTTATGCAGAAAATAAGATTGCACAATTCGTTCAAGCCACCTCCAAACATTTTATTCAAATTTGGAGTCGATTTGAATGAAATTTCATGCCTTATTTTCTCTGAAAAATGAGACAAACACCCGTTTTCATTAGACTGGCTCCAGTCTCTAGTGACTAAATGTTTTTCTCATAATTCTGTTTGATAATCCACTAAAATAAAGCCAAAAAATATAACTATAAAGGCTGGTCACTAGTGACCAGCCTTAATAGTCATGATATTACTTTGATTTTATTTTAATGGATTAATAAAAAAGGTTATAAGAAAACAATATTTAGTCACTGGAGACTGGAGCCAATCTATTGTTTTCATCAGCTGATTTAGCCTTCAGAGCGTTTTTTTTTAAACTTAAAATGCATATGAGAAAGACCATGTAAAGGACTATATTAATGTTCCGTAAGTACAAAACATTTCTGACAGTATCTTTCAATATTACATATCAGAAGCTAATTTTAGTAATTTCCGTGGGAAATATAATTTATAATTCCTTGGAGGTAATATACTGGAAATATTTTCATCGAGACTTTCAAATCTTATAAATTAACTCGTGCTAATGCACTCATTTGTTTATCGGATTTCCAAATTTTTTTGGAACGATTTCCTGTATTATAAGCTCTGGGTGCACTAACCTTTCTATGTATTATATAGGTATAGTAGCTAGATAATCATCACCATCGTTATCATCTTCATTACAACAACAATAACAATCATAATGGCAATAATAATTATAGACCTGATACATGTAACACTCGATTCTCATTATCTCAAACTCTGACGAACCAAAATTTATTGTTTGAGACGATGGTAATTTGAAATAAACACAGTTCAAAAGTAAGAAAAATATAGCAACATAAACCAATATTGCCCTTTATTTTGCTTGACTTAAGCTGAGTTATCAGAGTATGAAACAAAAACCAAAAAAACAACAACAAAAACACACACACACACACACACACACACACACACACACACACACACGCACACGCACGCACACACACAAAACAAAAACGAAACAAAAAAAAAAAAAACAATAAAAAAAAAACAACAACAACAAAAAAACAACAAAAAAAAAAGTAAATAAAAAAAAAAAATAAATAAAAATAAACAAACGAGAGTCACTTGTCTATCATCTTTAACGCACGAAAGGGACCTTTGTGCAGTTTGCGGATAACGGAGATCCAGATCAGCCTGCGCATTCACGCAGGCTGATCTGGGCCTTCGTTGTCCGCTTACAAATTCAATGGATAATATAGTATACGTCGACGGACTAGAGAATGCTCAGATCAGACTACACGGATGCGCATGCTGATCTGAGCCTTTGCTGTTCGCATATGGCATAAGAGTCCTTTCTTCCACGTTTTGTATCAAGTAGTATAGACCTATAAACATGTGAAGTGTTTATTTACCTGGAGAAAACCCTCTGATAGCACCCAGAAGACCTTCCTCCACGAGATCTTCTTTCAGGGCTTTCATCTTCTTTGGGGTTTACCACATCAATCTAAAACAGTAATTAACATTCGTCTAATGATGTCATGCAGGGTTCAGATCAACCAGCCCGCCCGCGCTTTTGTGTGTTTCTGTCTTCAGCATGTGCGAAACATTCGAATTCTCTCCAGACATGTTTAACATATTTTGGAGAGATAGAGTTTCCAACATCGAGGTCCATATAGTGAAAGATTTTTTTTTTCAGTCAGACTTGCACAGATATTTGACATTCAATGCTAAGATTTCAATTATTCGTTATTCATAAAAAATAATACAAAACAGAAGAAAGATAAAAATTAGAATTCGGTTTGATAGACTCTTCTTGATGGCTACTGAAACAAAATGCAACATCCCTCATGCCTCAGTCACCACGCCCCCTCCCCTCCTTTGTAGTGCTTTAATGTCCCCTCTACAAACTGGAGATTACAGACGATTTATAATATATATATATAGTTTTACCTTCTTCTGCTTCGATCTATTTGTTCTTCTTCTTTTCTTCTTTTTACGCTTATTTTCCGACATGTTTAAGCATAGGCTTCAACGAAATCGGAATAAGTAGTCAGGATAATTATTATGCATGTAGCGTCGCAAAATAATCATGGATGACTGCCTTGACAACGGAGGCACGTCACCAACGTCAGAACGATGTCGTCATGAACGTTGTCGGAGAGTGTCGTCACTGCCGGAGATTGTCGTATCGTTCCGTGACACTGTATTAATATGTCGTACGGAATATCATTTGGTGGGAACGAAATGTAATTGATTGGCACATATTATTAATTTGTTCAAATGAATAATTAATTGGTGGGAAGGAATTATTAATTCGTTCGAACGGATTATTGATTGGTGGGAACGTAGTATCATTTTTTTTTCGAAGGAATTTCTAATTGATGGGAACGAATATTATTTTACTGAATTTCGCCTTTTTTTTTTTTTTTTTAGGCGGGGTGGGGGGGGGGGGGGGGGGGGGGGGCGGTGGTTGGGGGTGGGGGAGGACTGCATACACCAGGGTTGCATTTAATCAGAAGTGCAAACACTCCGTGAACGTTATACAAAGGACCCATTGCTCCCGTTGGTGCTTGTCGTTAGGTACAGGGGTTATGCTTTGTGGTGCGGTAGAACGACTCCCCGTACTTCATTACAGTACTGTCAATTTTTTATTTGGGATCATTGAGCCCATTGTAGTGTTGTTTCGATTAATCCAAAATATCGATTAATCGCTGGATGAGCCTACCATCGCAATTATCGATTGTGATTTTTTTCACGATCGATTACTTTAAAATTCTGTTTTTAGAAATGTGGAACAAAGAAACACTACACTGTCAATTCCTGTGGCTGCTCTTCTTATAACTTAAATTGGCTAGAAACATCTGCTGTGTCTTCAGAAACCTACATTTTAATTAGACATGATTAAGCAATTAAAGTGGTATTGCCTTATGTGTTATTTAGAAATTTTAGGTTATATGCTGCAATGATACTTTGATTATGTCAGTTTTGGAACATCCGATTGTACAATTGATAATCAATCGGTTTCACGTTCCCGATAATAGTTGTAGTTTCCTTCTCCGATTTCCAAGACTAGCCCATTGTAGTATCTATGAAATAAAGTTATCTTTATGTAAAGGCTATAGGGCGTAAGCAGTGTTGCTAACTTAATTACTGCGTATGAAGAGTCTAAATAAAACCGAGACTCCCATTTTCAATCTGTAATGCAATCTTTGTTTCCAAGTCGGTCTTTTACACCGTAATAACCCAAAGTAGTTGGGCAGGTGGGATAGATGTTTCTGTTAGAACTGGTGAATATAAGTATGAGAAATATAGGGATTAAGAGAAAAAGTAATGTTGAAAAATAACTATATATATATATATATATATATATATATATATATATATATATATATATATATATATAATATATATATATATATATATATAAAGGGAGAAACGACTGGGGCTAGTCTAATGGAAGGGTAATAATGAAAGGCTCTGTGCAGTGAAGTGCCGTACAGTCATGAGCTGAAGTCCATCGACGATGGGATTCGAACCGTGACGTTGTGATCCGAAGTCGGGAGCTGTCACTTACCCACCCGGAAGCTTCCGGAAGCTAACGGTGAGATTAGTTTGTGCCATATACAGACCGTAAATAATACACAGTCTGTATATGGGCAAAGACTAATCTCACCATTAGCAGATTATATTTCTATTTTTGTGTGTGTGTGTGTGGGGGGGGGGGGGGGGGGGGAGGATCATTGAGCCATTGTGATTCTTTGAAAATGGAGTTCTGCTCATGTACACGCTAGAGAACGTAAGCAGTCTTGCAAACTTCATTACTGCTTATGAAGAGTCTCAATAAAACCGAGACTCCCATTTTCTATCTGTAATGTGTTCTTTGTTTCCAAAGGCAACCTTGTTGATTTTTTTATGGTATGGTATGCACAGGCTTATTTTACCCTTAACTATCACACAGCTGCATTAAACGTTGGGTTAGCTTTGATCTGGTTCATTTGAGCCGCAACGTTAGAAAACGTACCTGCGAAGATTCAGCCCGCCCTGCACATTTGCACAGTTTGATAAAAGAGTTCACCGGGCACGGGCAACATTTGCACAGTTTGATAAAAGAGTTCACCGGGCACGGGCATATTTTGTATGGAAAAGAACGCAAAGTTTCTTCATGCGGACAACGAAGACTCTGATCAGACTGCATGGATGTTGTGCGCACATATCAGAAGGTACTTTTTTTCACGTTGTTGCTCTTTTGTGACCTTTCTCCCTGCCGACTATGAGACCCGCTCGAACAACTTCTATTCTTTCTTAGTGGCGTAGCCAGAACGGAATTATTTTTACGCATACTCAGGAAATATCTTGAAAATTATTAATAGAATCGCTTCCAAATAGGGGCTACTCTTCAAGGAAAGAATTTGCTCCCAGGGTTCCCCTATGGTGGCAATTTTTTATATTAATGTCATTGTATTATAAATATTTTCTTACACATGTTACGCACATGCATGCTGTGCGTAGCATGCGTTAGAAACATTGTTATTGAAAACAATATTATTTTAATTTGAAGTTATTTCCTTTTGTCTGAAAAATATTATCAGAGGTGCCTTATTGGTAAGATATGCCAGGGTTATGAAATTATCTTGACTTTCGGTCGGGTATCAGGTTTTATAACGTTTGGAGCACTGATACGTATTGCATTACAAGTATTAGCTTTCACAAAAAGTGGTCTACGCTTAGCACACATTTAGGCCAATCTTGTTTGTGAAAGTCAATACTTGGTTATAATAATGTTGGGCAGTCCATAGAAACTAGCATTGGACCAGTCCATGACCTTTCATAAAGTGCTTTCGGAGCAATAACAAATACCAAGATTGTCTATGCCCTTGGGCGTAGACAATTACGTGTTCCATCTCATATACATTTTAAGCATTTTAAGCTTTAACACTCTGCAGGCCTAATTGGTAAGATATGTCAGGGTTATGACATTATCTTGACTTTCGGTCGGGTATCAGGTTTATACCGTTTGGGGTACTGATACGTTTTGCATTACAAGCATTAGTTTTCACAAAAAGCTTGGCCTACGCTTAGCACACAATTTGTGCTAGGTTTAGGCCAATCATGTTTGTGAAAGCTAATGCTTGGTTATAATAACGTTGTGCAGTCCACAAAAAATAGCATTGGACCAGTCCATGACCTTTCATAAAGTGCTTCCGGAACAATAACAAATACTAAGAGTGACTCCAGCCTGGAACCAGCGATATAAGATTACAGTGTCTAAAATATAGTATATGTGTGGTCTGATAATCTGCACAAGCAAGACACACTGGCATGACGCTAACACCAGTCAAGACATATCAGAAATACCAAGACGTATTTGCTATGAAAAACATTTTAATGCCGCAGCTATGACAGCTGCAGTTATGACTAGCGCTTTAAGGGTTCAATTACTTTCTTTTGGAACTTGCCAGATTGATGAAGTCTACAGATTTACTATCAATAAAATATACATGTAGATTGACAATGTTCAGTGTCAGGATCAGAAAAGAGCTTCATTCCACTGATTGACATCATTAATTACATCTGCAAAACTGAGAAATAAAAATGACGTGCAATGCGTGAAAAAGGGCCCTTATGCCATATGTGAACAGAGAATACCAAAATCTGTCAATACATCCATTCAGTCAGACCAGTTATTTCTCTGGGCCTAGTTGTGCAAAGCGTCGTTAGCTTAACGAGCTCATTAAGGGTCATTTTGTTAACTGTTTTAGCGGATTCAATATACAATATTCTGATATATTTTGCTGAAAAATGTGAATAGCTTTTGCACTGCAAAAGCTACTCACATTTTTTCAGCGAAAAATTTCAGCATATTTGCGTATCACTCGATGTAAATTTAAACGAATCGTTAACAACTTGGTCCCGTTCAATACAATCTACAGTATACTAGGATTGTGAAAATGGGTTAGGAAGGTGCTGATTAGACTGCAGCAATTTGCAGGCTTGTCTGGACCTTTGAACATTACCCGCATACGGCATAATGGCCTATTTCTTGCACTGCACATCGAATACATACCTGTTTGATTCAGGACACAGTAATTACGCAAGCAGCGCATACTTCAGACCACTGTGAGTTGAAAAGTTCTGCTGAAAATCAGGAGCTAGGAAGCAAACTGCAATTGAGAATCTCTTCTAAGTAGCCCCCCCCCCCTACCTACCCACCCCGACTCCCTATCTCTTTGTCCTCTGGGTAAAGGACATCAACTCAGAAATGGTCTGAAGTTATTTGTTTCCTCTGCAACCAGATGCGCAGACAGCGCTGTCAAGGTTACACATATGGATGACAGACACCCTGAAGAAACAGACTTAAGAAACAAAACAAATATATGTATTCAATGCATTCTCAGAAGAAAAAAAAGATACACTTCTTTGAAATGGGTTCAATACTAATGAAATCTAATTACGTGTATTAGATGGCTAAGAGCACTTACACAGATGTTTTCCTTTAGTTGCAGCAAATGAAATACATGTATGCCCTGATCTTACCCCAGTATGGTTTACCGCAGATGGTTATTTTATTCAAGGACTAAAATATTGTAGATGAAATACAATATCGTTCCAAAGGTATCTGACTGCACAGATAAAATATTATCATCTATATGTTTGCCCACCTAAGTAATAAAATGATGTTAACCCATTTACATGTATGCCGAGTGGACTCTTCTACCTGAATTCTTTGGGACAGTCCATTTCCAATTTCAGGGGTGTCTGGTCAGTTTTTACTACTACCATGTTTTATTAAAATGCCTGTATTTAATGCAAACAGTGTAGACCCTGATCAGACTCCGCGTTCTCTGATCTGGGTCTATACTGTTTATCAATGTCCCATTTATGGGACGCTAGGCACAAATGGGTTAATAAGGTTAGTCTTTTCATACGGAAGTGCAGTATGAAAGACTAAATTAGTGGTAAAGTGATGATTAGGAAGTTTCAGGTTATGGATATAGTGGGTGTTTACTCATTCTGGATTGCAATGTTTTTGTTTGTATTGAGGCTTTATGGCCCAGTCAACCCAATGGGGTCATGTCGAGCGCGGTCAGTTTACCTAACCACACGTTTACTGGACAGGCTTAGTCCTCTAAGCGGTTAACCAGTATTGTACACATTAGAAACTGACAACTGCCCTTCTTGAATCAGCGGAAGGGAGAGAATGACCGTAGAAAATATTTCATGATCAATCTCCACGAAAGAATATTGCCGACCTCGGCGGGGTCGAACCCGCGAACTCCTGGTCTCCAGTCGGACGCGCATCCAACTGAGCCACCGAGGCCGGCGGATTGCAATGGTATGAGCTAAATATGACTATATGAAGGTATATGAGACTCTTGGTAGTATTAAACTACTGCAATATATAGAGAATTGTAATAGTATAGCTGAATAAGAACATCAGTATGCACCGAATAAAGACCTAACAAAGGCAAATTAATGGCATTCAAATAACCTAAATTATATACATGTAATGGTGTCATTATGATGAGTTGGGCCACTGCTGTGTAAAAGTCAAAGGCAAAGGTGTCCCGTAGCCTTGAGGTCATTGGGGGTGGGGGTGGGGTGGGGTTGAGAGTTACAGCTCACTGTTGTGGAGGGTCATTCACCTTCCCCTGGTGTACCCATTTACCACTGGACAAATAGTCTTTTAATCAATGATCTGAGCTGGGCTCAAATCCGCCAACTCTAGCACTTATGTTAAGGTAAGAATGCAGTGAAAATTGAAGGAAGAGTCTATTTGTAGTCGACTGCAAATAGCCAAAATACGTTAAAATGGCTATTTGCAGTCGACTGCAAATAGCCAAAAAACGTTAAAATGACTATTTGCAGTCGACTGCAAATAGCCAAAAATCGTTAATTTGACTATTTGCAGTTAACTACAGAAAAAAATCCTTACAAACAAACTGTGTCGGTAAATGCTTGGGACAGATGTGTTTATAATGTACATCAGACTTTTTGGAAAGGATATCAAGTACTTTCACATTGGTTTTGTGTCGGACCTGGAACGGGTTCCTTTTTGCAAAGCATGTTTGTTATTACTTTTGCATTGTGCATGTTGGTTTCGTGCTTTCTAGTAGTCTAATCACCTTGTTTGAAAAGAGATTATTTTTGTTGCTCGTTAAGAGCTCCGTTTTTATGTTTTCTGCGTTTGTGCATGCTTCTTGCATGGGTTGTGTCTGAGCATTGTGCCAGTAGCTGGATTTCTACTGGCTGTTTCCACTAGCACCCACAATCTATGTTTTCAAGCAGAAATAAGAAACATGATATCCCTTCACAGTATATTATAAATAGATTAACTCGACATAGCGCTCTTTGGAGCACCGACTGTAAACAAAAACACAATTAGCCGATTGTTTGTTGTAATTCTTTAATTGGTATGGATACATGAAAGACATTCTTTTTCCGTCCGTTGGTATCATCAACTTATTTGAATGCATTACAATCCTTTTGATCACCGTAATCACCGCTGATTGCTTGGATAGAGAGAAAGAATAATGAAAAATAGTTATATCAGAAAAGAACAAAACAAAACAGAGCTTTATTCAGACTTGAAACTTAGGGCCGTTCTTCATGTACAGCATATCACAAAGAGCTTGAAAATAGGGTCTTATACATCTCATACATGTACATATATTCGCACTGATACGGCCGGGACATTTGCGACAAAGTTTCATTATGAAATTAGGCCTTTTCTCATTCAATCGCACACTTTATGATCATTGGAACTGTATACTATACCAAACTCAACATATATTTCCTCCAAACCCGACAGTAATCATGCAATATGATAATGGGTGGTTTCTCCGGCGCGCAAAGTTTAGTTTATGATTGTTATACACGTATGTATGCATGTATATTTTGCCACAATGTTAATAATGCCATTGCATATAATTTGCATAGCTCATAGTGGACTTTGCGAATGTTCGAGTTATGTGTATCGTATTATTTTCATCTCTTTCCCTACCATTTTACCCGTAAAACAACACCAAATAAACAGAAAATCAATCTTGGAAGGAGAACAGTAATGCGTTTTCTACTTAATGTTGTGAAATCAATAACACTCTAAATGTATGGTTTACATACCACTTACATGCTTAACATGTTCAAAAATAAATGAAAATACATTTAAACACATCATTATTTGACCATTCTTAGACATTATTTGGAGCTGACTGCATGTATCAATTGCAAAGATTTGAGGTGACTGCAAATAGCCAGTTTTACGTTTTTCTGGCTATCTGCAGTCGACTGCAAATAGTCATTTCAACGTTTATTGGCTATTTGCAGTCGACTGCAAATAGCCATTTTAACGTATTTTGGCTATTTGCAGTCGACTGCAAATAGCCATTTTAACGTGTTTTGGCTATTTCCAGTCGACTGCAAATAGCCACTCCGAAAATTGAATCAATCATAGACAACTGTTATGTGGAAGATAATCATACATATGAATAAAAGATGAGGATGCTATACATAATGAAAAGAACTAGGCATCAACATTATTCATGGCTTGTTGACCAAATAAATCTAAAATATATAGGCTTATAAGCTATACAATTATTATCCATCAGCACAACACAGTGCTGATACTAGTGCAAAGAAGGTATCAGTCCGAATATGTGTGTCTATATTTAATGTGTTTTATATATAATTTCACAGTCCTGTGAATATACCGAGACGAACAGGGAACAAAGTGAACACCTTTAAGATGTTTTTCCACTCAAATAAGACATATAATATGAATAATCTTCCTAATATCATGGCACTGGACACACGGCTTGAATGTTGAATCATCAAGCCAAATACCTACTAATAACAAGCTTTATTGTGAATGCAGTAGTTTATTGTGGCAGTTTTTTTTTTGTTTTATAGAATTTTATAGTTCCATCTTCAGCCTGCTGCAGGGGTGCTGACGTCCAAAATGCGCAACACTATTTTTTCGAATGCAGATTTGTTTAACTACAACGCCGAAACCTCATTTGAGTTTTACGTTTCATTCCAATTATATTATTAGATGTAATACTGAATGGTTTTAAACATATAGAAACGAAAGGAATAAGTGTATTATAAAAGCTGTTCTAGTAATAAGTATATTCTCCATTAGTTCATATAATGATTGACTATATTTCCGGATTGTAGTTTGAAACGGGTCATTACGAAAACATGCCTATTCAAACATACTGAAAATTTTATCACCAAAAAATGAAACATTTCAGATAAAAAAAAAAATCCGATATTTTTCATGTTTCTCCTCAAAACATAGATTGTGGGTACTCGTTAGGACCGCCTCGACGAGGCGGTTTTAACGAGTACACACAATCTATGTTTTGATCAGAAATAAGAAAAATAATGTATACCCCTGTAAACCCCAGTTTTACTATATAAAAGTGGGGTTTAAGGGGGTCAAAATTATATAGGCTTGTTTTCGTGATGGTCGCTGTTACTCATGACGAAGTGTATGAAATTGACGTTTCATTTCTTGTATTTGTTTATGAAAAGTTACATTTGCACCATTGTACTATTTGTACTATTTCGTGGTAATGAGGGATAGGGCTATCTAATGTTGCATAACTCGTGTCCAGTCCCATTGTATTAGTGCAATGAAATATGTTTACTCTAATCTGTGGCAGTTTTCAGCAGCTTTTATTTAATTGGAGAACTATATATAGATATTTGACCTTACTTGTAAAAATGGGACAATATTTATGACAGTTATGCCCATTTTTAGTTTAGCATTTTGTTGGGACAACCCTATAGGTGAGGAATAGAGTTTAACAAACATATACTTCTAGTTGTTTGGCTACTGATGTACTTCCAGGAGGGTTTTTGTTCTCTGATCTCTCATACAATAGGCCTTATGCAAATACAAAATACAAATACAAATTTTATTTATAGTCAAGAGGTTTACAATAAAATAATGTAAGCTATGAATAGTTATTTACCACCTGCTACTTGCCCACCTCAGCGGCAGATTTATGTTTACCATATTTACCGTATGTATTCGGACAGACAGGCCTGAGCAAACAGTTCAGACCCAGATGAGACGTTGCAGAAGTATAGTATAAACATATTTTATTGCCTTTTGTACAAATAATAGTACAAACATTGGGGATGGCCTATACAATTCTTCCAACAAACGTTACAGAACGTGGCGCCTAATCAGGGTCTGCGCTGTTTGCCACTCATCCAGCAATTTTAGACACAATATCGGGTATTAAATTGTTCAAAAAAAGGTAAGAACAACTCCAGGGAGTGCCACAATCACAAGCTGCAGCCCTTCTCATACACGAAGAGGAAACAGACAAAATCAAACAACGCAAATCGAACAAATGTACGAAAAGCACTAAGATTAGCTCTCTCTTCCCCAAGCGAATTAATCGCAATGCTAAAAGGACAGAAAAACACAAGAACAAAATAATACAAGGCAAGACTTAGAACAAATCGCCTCGTAGAATAAACCACAAAGCAACAAAGAGTAAGACTAACACCGGGACCACCGCCTTAGAACGGTCAGTAGAATAAATCACAGTGGGGTTTAAAGCATTTTTACAGCCGGCCAACCACCCTGGGTCCCGATGCTACTCTTAATACAGAAATACATAAAAATTCGGTTCGCATAATGGTTCCCAACTCAGTCAATGCATCAAAGCGAAAACATAAAAATCAAATTAATCACAATGATAAACAAAGACGAGTACTCATGGCTAATTCTACTGTGTACCAGACTAAATGAAATAAACGTCAAAAAGATTGCCTTTGGAAACAAATAACACACTACGGATTAGAAAATGGAAGTCTTGGTTTTATTGAGACTCTTCATAAGCAGTAATGAAGTTTGAAACACTGCTTACGTCCTCTAGCGTATACTTGAGCAGAACTCCATTTTCAAATATACCACAATGGGCCAAGTGATCCCAAAGGAAATGAAATATAATCTGCACTATGGTGATGTACCGGGAGCCAATAGTTGACCCACGGCGGGCCAAGCCAAAGACATACCGTCAAGCCCCAGCCAACTGGTTAAAGTTTTACGAAGGGGCCGTTATTAAGTCTGAGGCCCGAACCGCCGTCGTGCAATTAAAGAGTGAAGTATAGTCATCAACAATGATTGGGTGGATAACTAGGCATGCAGTCTGCCGCATAATATCCAGCTATAGACAATTCTATTATAACGGTTAATTAGTTTTCTGAATTGCTCCGAAAAGATAGATTTTCCCACAATGTGTCTAAATTTATACACTAAATCACCGTACAATTCTGGTTTCTCTATACCTTGTTGCAGAAGTGTTTTCAGACTGACGTTATATTTTTCTACCAAGATACTGTGTCTGAGATAAAATTTCGAAAACGCCTTTTGAAGTTTAAACTAACGATCGATAGCCCTGCCTAAGAAATTTGGCAGTAAGGGCTTTATTACGGCAGTTAAAGTCATTAAGATTTGGTGAAGCTCTGAGGAATCTAATAATCTGAGATATGTTTACCCCATATGAGGTACGCCGGGGGACATCGCCATCCAGAAAAGGGAAATCGACTATATCAAAATCAAAATCGTCCCGTTTATCATAACTTTGGTGGAAACTGTACCATTAGATATACATAGATTGAAATCCAAAAAAGGTGCCTCGGTATCGGAAGAAGTGGCTTTATTTAACTGGAGTTCAGTAGGGTATATGCGGTCCACCATTTAGTCAAAGTAAATATTGTCAATATTTAATAAATCATCAAGGTATCTTGAAGTGGAATGGAAAGCCTCAATAATGACAGCCTGATTTTCCCGGAGGAGCACAATTAGTTCCCATCGGAATACCAATAGTTTGCCAACAAAATTTAATTCCAAATCTAATAAAAATGTTATCCAAAAGATAAACAAGGGCATCACAGACTTTTTGACAAGACCATAAAATTGCAATTCTTGTATACATCAGCAGTGTAAAAAAGCACATTATTCGTTGCAAAACAAGTTAGGAAAAAATTCCAGGGAGTGCCACAATCACAAACCATAGCCCTTCCCAGACACTAGTAGGAAGAGGAAACACACAAAAGAAGGAAAGAGAAAACTCTAGGAGTGTCACAATCACGAACCGCAAATCGAACAAACGTACGAAAAGCACTACGATTAGCTCTCTCTCTCTCTCTCTCTCTCTCTCTCTTCCCCAAGCGAGGTAATTGCAATGCTAAAGGGACTGAAAAACACAAGAACAAAATAACACAAGGTAAGACATAAAAACAGATAGCTCCGTAGAATAAACCACAAAGCAACAAAGAGTAAGACTAACATCAGATGCATCAAAGTGAAAACATAAAAATCAAATTAATCACAGCGATAAAAAGACGAGCACTCATGGCTTATTCTACTGTATGCCAGAGAAAATGAAAACCAATAGTTGAACCACGGCGTATTAGCTTGACGTGTTATTTTGTTGTTCTTGTGTTTTCCGTCCTTTTAGCATTGCGATTACCTCGCTTTGGAAAGAGAGAGCTAATCTTAGTGCTTTTCGTACGTTTGTTCGATTTGCACTTGTTTTTTTTTTTTTTTTTTTTTTTTTTTTAGTCCGTTTCCTCTTCCTCTTGGTGTCTGGGAAGGGCTGAAGTTTGTAATCATTTGCACTCCCTGGAAGTTAGCAGTTTGGACAAAACAGTAGTCGTACATGAACTAGAATTAGCAATGAAACGTGCTTTATAAGGTCGTTTATGAAATTTCGGTAACCAATATAACGTAGGAAGTCTGTCTTGCTTTTCTTTAATACTCACTGCAAATTTAGCAGTAATATCGATAGAGTGGGTATTAACAATAGATATCTCGTCAGTAGAAATCCGTTCATATGTTTTGTGACGTCGAGTCGTCGCGGACCCGACCATGCTTCAGCGCTGTGAGTCCATTGTGATTATCATACTTGCAGCGGGGGGGGGGGGGGGGGGGGGGGCTTTATGAAATGTCATATTACGTTATAAACATTTGTACTTTTGTCAGTAGATGTCGTGGTTAAATGTACATTACATATAAAAATATATAAAGGCACATATTTTCAACAACAGAGAGAGAGAGAGAGAGAGAGAGAGAGAGAGAGAGAGAGAGAGAGAGACACACACACACAGAAATAGACTATGTGAATAAAAAAACTATTTTCGTTGAATGTGTACATGTATTCATCCACAGACGTTCCATGTCACCGACTGACGCATACATACACATTGCATACATATACACGTTTGCACTTACATACACATATACACACATAAATACACACAGGCGCACACACAGTATCTAATCATGCACCTCGTTAATCATCATATAATTCGCACTTCACTTCTTTAATGATATATAACCGCACATTAAAGAAATTCAAGAGGTGCAACTGGAATGTCTTTTTAGACAAATAAATTTTAATTTATAATTATAGTATATAATAATAATCAAATGGTAATTATTTGCAATTAACTTTTCTTATAACAAAAGAAAACAAAACACAAACTCTGTTTTCGGTATCATTTATTCTATTTAATTTCATTTCATTGCTTACATAACATAATACTCACCTGTTTCATTGTTGTTTACAAGTATATTCAACATTTTGCCCCTACAAGTATTTCCTACTCCTAAACACTAAGCTGTCCGTCTGTTTGTCTATGCATTTACAAAAAAAAATTGGGGTCGTTTTGACTGGGCCGTTTTGACCATTTTTGGGATGGGCCGTTTTGACCAATTTATGGAGCCGTTTTGACCAAATGGGGGCCGTTTTTTGGGGTCGTTTTGACTATAATTCGTTTTGTCACACTTTCAGAGAGAACATTCTTTCGAAGGATACAACAATAAAACGGTCACATAGCAGGACGTTCATCACTGTATTTAAATAAAAATATATTCTGTTATATTCTACAGACTATCGTTATTTTCTGTTTGGTGCTGCGTTCTGTGGGTGGGGTTTTGTCACACTTTCAGAGAGAACATTCAAAGGTTGCAACAATAAAACGGTCACATAGCAGGACTTTCATCACTGTATTTAATAAAAATATATTGTTTCATTCTACAGACCATCGTGATTTTCTTTTTGGTGTGCTGCGTTAGTCCAGTTCCTTGCGCAGCTTGATAGTAGTCGCCTGGCGAACGAGCGGTCCTCTTAATCACCCCATGGCACCCCACGTCACCCACGGCACCCCATGGCATCAAAATATATGCATATTTATCATAAAATATGTGTTTTAGATGGACAAGAATAGCTTTGCAATACTTAGGACATCTTAATAAACAGATAATGTATATTGAGGTCTTGTGTTTGATTTAAAATATTATGTTTAAAACTCTAGTAAATTTTTTGTACCCCACGGCATCAAAATACATGAGTATTTAGCGCAGCTTGATAGTAGTCGCCTGGCGAACGAGCGGTCCTCTTAATCACCCCATGGCACCCCACGTCACCCACGCACCCTATGGCATCAAAATATATGCATATTTATCATAAAATATGTGTTTTAGATGGACACGAATAGCTTTGCAACACTTAGGACATCTTAATAAACAGAGAATGTATATTGAGGTCTTGTGTTTGATTTAAAATATTATGTTTAAAAGTCTAGTAAATTTTTTGTACCCCACGGCATCAAAATACATGAGTATTTAGCATAAAAATAAGTATTTATAGAAGGACAAGAATTTCTTATACTTGTCTTCATCTTAAAAAAACAGAGAATTTATATTGATGATTTTTGTTTGAGCTAAAATATTTTTTGCACCCCATGGCATCAACATATATGTATATTGACCCATAAAATATATATGTGTTTTAGATGGACAATAATAGTTTTGTGTTTGATTTAAAATTGTTATTATGTTTAAATCTCTCGTAAATGTTTGCACACCATGGCATAAAAATATATGTATATTTGCCGTAAAATATATAATGGACTATCATACCATTGGTCTGTTTGGTATCTATATTTTTGCATTATTTTGAATCTTGGTGTTTGGCACCCCGAGATAAGCGCTTGAAGTTATGTTATTGTCTTGAACTATCACAAAACAAATTTTGATACATAAAACTAATACCCTGGTGCAATTTCAGCATTTAATTAATAAATAGAACGAAATAATTTGGTGCCGTGGGCTATCATGGGGTGCCGTGGGGTGCCATGGGGTGATTAGTAGGACCCGCGAACGAGGCTAGTGCTGCGTTCTAAGGGTGGGGTTTTTACCCAAAATTAGACATGCGAAAACGTCCGATACGAAACATTTATCCCGCGAAAGCGTCGTGTAGCCGAAATTGTAAAAAAAGCGGGGGTTGAAAAAGCCATAAAATATGTTTCATTTGCGAGTAAACTATGTCTACAAGGGGCATAAGATTTAATTTCTGCCCTGGAGAAATCGTTCTTTGCTTCGAGCCCGATCCTACCAAAGCAAGAGTAATCTACGAAGCGAAGGTATCACCTTTTATTGTCAAAACCCTCTGGAACAAAAATATTCCCCACCCACACATTTTCATACGACTGGAAAGAGTATAGAAACATTGAAATTGAATGAATTAAACACCTTAGTACCCAGTTAAGAAATTCTACAAGGCTGTATACTGATATCCTAGACTACAAGTACCTCACAGCCCTGCAGAAATGGTTCAGAACCTCCCACCAGATGGCATACAGATATTACCATCCACAGATTATTATAAATATTCATTTTTTCCCTGAACTATTGCACATTGGAATTCCCTGTCCTGAGTAGTAGTCACCCTGCCCAATATTTATGAGTTCTAAAGGTCAGTCCACCAGATTAACCACTTCTCGCCCTAATCAACCACCGCCTTGCTTAAAATTAATCTTTTAACCAGATCCTTGTAACTTTTCATGCTTTAACTTTCATTTTACCTTCACAAATTGCCTTTCTTAACCTGGCTTTGAACTCATTTTTGGAAGATGGATAAATTTTTAAATCGGGTGCAGGGGTTATTCTGGCTCCAGATTTTTGTGAGAAAAAATCCCATTTGGACAAAAATAGTGAGAGATTTTCAAATTCAGCAAGATTTTGTTTTCGCTCGCTCGGACAAACTGAGTGAGAATTTTTTATTTTTTTTTTTGTAAAGGCCAGATTTTGTATCAATTGTATTTATAAGCATTATTATTGCTTATTTTGTAATGTACTCTAAATCAGGTTAATAAAAATTGTTATATATATGGTGTTTGATTATTTTAAGTATCATTATTTTCATGTTTACTGCAAGTGTTTATATATAAATTAGAACTTTCTGGAAAATCATGTTTACAATAACAAGTTATTTATATTCTTTTTGGAATTTCCAGATGGAATATTTTAGATTAAGCTATTTTTTGGCATGTCACAGAACATTTAAAATTTTCTTGACAAATACTGGAAAATAAGTGATACCTCTAGTACTGTAAATTCTTTTCTTTAGAATGTACTTTGATATTATATAAGGAGAGAAGATTTTCATATGAGCATCTTTGTACACTTCATTCTTTGTACACTGGATTACTTTAATCTTTCATTAATTCTGGTATAGCGTTTGTACGAATTCCAATAATGCACTATTTATAGACGTTACTAATTTTAGCATCCTGCAGCATCGCTGTGACGTCATCAATTTCGGACAAACACTCTTGTACGAAATGTGTGTAATGCGTTATTTGACAGGCAAAACCAGTATATTGTTGCAAATTTCACGAGTTTTTCTAATGTTCAGAAGTTAAAATTCCATCATGGTGACTACAAAACATTGCTGTTACGGCGACTGTAAGAGTGGTTCTCGGACACTGGAGAAAAACGGTGAAATTCTCTTTATCGGCCTAAACCAAACAAGGAACCGGAGAAAGCCCAGTTAAAACTGGAAGCAACATGCATGCTCTGATGTTAACAATTTTAAAATTTCATATCAGCCTTTTCAAAAAAACCTGTGAAACAGCCAGATCTTGAACTCGTGGGGGGGGGGGGGGTGAGGGGGGGGGGGTGGGGAGAGAGGGACGGGGTAGGGGGTAACTTAGGGGTGATTGTGGTACGAGTGTGCGAGTCAGTATTTCAAAATCTACCCCATTCATATACCTGGCCTTTGAAAAAACACGGACCCATTCATATACTAGATCGTCTGAAATATTGACCTATTCATATACTGTCCTTTGATTTTTTGTACCCATTTATTGCTGGTTGTCAGACAAATATCAGACAATTCATTGAATACCAAGAGAACATGCAGCCTCGTAAAATCTCTGAGCGAAAATACCAGGATGTCAGAAAAATGGGGCCTTTCACATAGGAATCCTGAAAACTCGGGTCATGCATATACTTTTTGTTGAAAAAAAGGGGCCAATCATATAACTGGCAGCGCTGGAAAAAGGGCCATTCAGCACGCACATCCGTACTATGACATATATAGGAAATTACCCCAACCCCCACCCCCACACACACACCCTCCTCGAGATCGTGAAAGTCCTAAACTACATCACTTCAATGTTAGTCGACAAAAACATTGGTTAGACATTCTTGCAGTTCATGTGTTTATGGAAGTTTTTGGGGGATTGATGCAAAATACAGCAAAAAACAAAAAAATCAAGCCTGGACTAAAACTTAACGCTTAGCATGCTGAGTTAAATTTCAGCTGACGACATTTTGAATTTTTTTGTCTTATTTTTTCCGAGAAAATAGAATTTGACAGTTCATGCAAATTGTCTCCTCTTAGAATTTGCATGAAATGTCATCCTGATTTGACATTTCATGCAAGTCTAAGGAGACAATTTGCATGAAGTGTCAAATCCTGTTTTCTCGAAAAAAAAAAATCAGAAAAATATATTAGAGTTTTATGAAAGGAAAAAATTAAACTCGCTGCCATTGCGTGTATTGCTTGTGTGTCCGAAAATCATCACGTGACCGCGTGGGCTATTTTAAGATAGTGGTTTTTCCTTTTCATGACGTAGGCAGCCTGGCAATTTGTACAAACGCAATTAAACTCTGAATCAGGGACTTTAAACTGTTGGATCAGAAACTGCAATTCAACGGATTTGTTTCAGAAATTCTTCTGGAATATTTTTGAGGGATTTTGTGACATTATCTTGAAAGGTACTGTTTACTGTTTATTTTTCTGTCTTGCAGATTTTCTTATTTTTTTGTTATTAACAAATACTGTAAATAATTTTAAAGCTTGTTGCTGGTTTCACTTTCATTTCTTTCTCCTTATGCCTGGCTCATAACAAAATGCAAATGGCTGAATAAGGGCTCATGGGTTTGGGAGTGGGATTGTTATTCATCAGGTGCAGCTTGGTCTTGTGTTTGATCCTCATCCGAATCAGGGGAGGAGAGTGTGGCTACTTCAGTCAAGCTGGGTTGTGCTCGAAAAAGATACTTTAACCTGCCATCCCGACTGGACGGCTTTGGGGCAGACAATTTTCTTTTCTCCGAGTCGGCGGACATGTTTTTGCTGACTCGAGGTAGCAATGAAAAAACGCTTAATTAAACCAGAGACCAACAGTGAGTTTTTACAATAAAGCTTTTCAATGATACAGATTAATGAATGGTTACCTGTTGTCATATGTGTAATGAATTTTGACACAACAATAATTCAGAAACCGGTCACTTAACAGTCTGAAAGTCTTGCAATGAACCGCATGTGCAAAATAGAAACTTAATGGCGTGAAATGAGAAAAATTCAGCGTGCAATTTTTTTTCTCACTCCGGGAATTTTGATGCGATTTCTTGCAAAAAAATGCGAGAATATCGAGAAATCATGCCTGAAAATGATCCCTGAGGTGGAAAGTTGCGTGGCATATTATTTTAAGTAAATGCAAAACGTCTCCAATCTTGCATTATGCATCTCATCTGATACACCACTGGCAGTCAGACATCAAGACATTGGACTAAATCCAATACTGTGTTGCCACATATGTTTAATCATAATGACTATCATGCCTGGCTATATCACTTCCATGAACTTGGGTGGTAAAGCCTCAAGGACGGGTGCTGTGTGGCCAGATAAGATCCAGATGGTTGGTTGACATCAATCCGATTTCCTACCTGAAACCAGGTGCCAGCTTTCAAGTTGCCCTAAACAGTCAGAGCACTTACTTTTAAAAACAGCTGATCATAGAAATCACTTCCTGAAGAACATTTTAATGTACCTTTCTCAAGATGCAAGATTTGTTTCCCTTTCTGTTTGTTCAGCATCACTCAATTGGGTGATTATTTTGGCACCTCAGAATCTGTACCAGTCACGTGTATAGGTGGTTATAGTTAATCAGAACGGAGGGACTTGATTTTGACAAGTTCCTTCTGTCCTTTTCTTTTTCAGGCAATGGGAGATGACCAGAAAGTTAAACTAAGAACAGGACAGCAAAAATTTAATCTATACTGAGTTATGTCCTTCCTTCTTTGTTGTTTGAATAGTGACACAGTGATCATCCAAATGTGATGATGATAATAAGCCTTTTTTTTTTTGGATACCCCTTTAACTTTTACCCTCTGAACATACATGTTATTTGAGTGCACACAACAGATTTTCTCGGTGGCTCAGTTGGATGCGCGTCTGACTGGAAACCAGGAGGTCTCAGGTTCGACCCCCACCGAGGTTGGCAACATTCTTTCGTGGAGATTGATCATGAAATATTTTCTACGGTCATTCTCTCCCTTCCGCTGATTCAAGAAGGGCACTTGTCAGTTTCTGGCAAAAGAATGTGCACAATACTGGTTAACTGCTTAGAGGACTAAGCCTTCCCAGTAAACATGTGGTTACATTGTAGGTAAACTGCCCCCCCCCCCCCCCCCCACCCCCTCCCATTATTAACATGCTTCCATATAATTTTATCCCAAAACTCACACTCATAGCTCACTTGCAGTTTCAAATTGTTGCTTGATCAGTAGATGCTGTGGGAGTTTTCAATGTGTTTTAGAGGCAAGCACATGTGATGATGGCATGTGGAATTTGGCTTCAAGCCACACTGAAAAATGAAAATCCTGTTTGCCCTAAAATTTTGTGTAAAAAGCCCTAAATTTTTTTAAAATAAACCTTATTTTAGCCCTAATTTTTTGTCAGGTAGGGACTTGAAAGCCTGCAGATGACAGTTGTGCATGGGATCATTCGGCCTTTTTCCAAGAATGCGGTAATAGGGAGGTTTACTACAACTCCTTTCCAAGGACCATCAGGGAATGGAATATGCTACCATCCACAGTAATCTCAGTGCCAGCATTCAGGACAAGTGGCTAGACTCTGAGCTGCTTAACCATGCTGAAGAAACCAAAGTTTTATGCCCTGCCGCAAAAGGTGGCAAGGGTATTGTAATACCCTACGAAATTTTGAGTGTCCGTCTATCTACCACATACTCCTGTTTACTCTGTGAGTTGAAAACTGTTCGAGATATTATGAAATTTCTCACAAATGTAAAGCACCATGAGACAACATACAGAACACATAAACCGTAACTCTGGTTAACTTACTTTTGGAATTGCAGCCCTTTGAACATAGTAGATTGAAAACAGCCATTTCTACTTTGTACTCGTGTCTGCTCTATATTTACACGAAACGTCACACAAATGTCAAGCACTATGAGATGACTTGTAGAACACATGAACTGTAACTCTGGTTTGCCTATTAGGAGTTATTGCCCTTTGAACATTGAACATAGCCAAAATTAACACATGTACATGCATCAATGGTGATAATATTTAGGGAAAGACTTATGTACTGTCCCTTTGATTTTTTTTTTGACAGAGTTATGGCAACTTGCCTGATGTAAGTACAGTGGCTGGGCATGGTGCAGTGCTTACAGCACTTTTATTTTATCAAGCAGATCTTTTAAAATTAGAGTTGGGTTATTTTTAGCTCACATGTGACACAGTGACAAGGTGAGCTTTTGTGATCACATTTTGCCAGGCATGTGTCCGTCCATCCGTAAACAGTTTCTTCAAACTACATCTCCTAAACCACTGATCGGATTTTGACCAAACTTCATAGGAATGATCCTTGGTATATCCTCTTTCAAAGTTGTTCAAATGGTTCTGGCCCATTGCACATCTAGGTCACAGGTGCTAAAAATAGATTTTTTACCTGAAAACTTAAAAAAATCTTCTTGTCTGAAACCAGAAAGCCCAGGTCTTTGATATTTGGTATGTAGCTTCATCTAATGGACCTCTACCAAAGGTGTACAAATTATAGCCTGGGGTCAAAAATGGCCCCATGCCAGAGGTCACTTGTTTCACATAGACCTATATAGGTAAAAACTTTAAAAATCTTCTTGTCTGAAAGCAGAAGGCCCAGGCCTTTGATATTTGATAGATAGTTTCACCTAGTGGACCTCTTCCAAGATTCTTCGTTATTGCCTGGGGATGTTTGGTCCCGTCCCGGGGCCGACATGTTTTACATAGACTTAAATAGAGGAAACCTTAAAAAATCTGATCTGAAACCAGAAGGCCTAGGCCTTTGATATTTGGTACATAGCTTCGCCTAGTAGACCTCTGCCAAGATTGTTCAGATTATAGCCCTGGGGCCGAAAATGGCCCGGCCCCAGGGCCAACATGTTTTACATAGACTTATATAGGAAAAAACTTAAAAAATCTTCTTGTCTGAAAGTGCAAGGCCTAGGCCTTTGATATTTAGTATGTAGCATTGCCCAGAGATTCTCTGACAAGATTTTTCATATATTATGCCCCTGGGGTGAAAAGAGGCTCCGCCCAGAGGGGTGGGGGTCACTTGTTTTACATAGAGCAAAAAGCCATTGGCAATAATTAGGCCTAGGACTATCAAATTAATAGGGAGGATGGACCTGAAGAGTAGATGGCCTTTAAGTCAAAGGTCAAGGTCACCATGACATTTAATACCAAAAAAACTTATACATGTAATTCTGCAATGCTTATGGTTACGACCCTCAAACTTAGTAGAGATGTTGATCCTCACCAGTAGATGATCCTGAGGGCAAAGGTCAAGGTCACCAGGACCTTTAGTATTAAAAAGCTTCATATCTTGGTTATGCTTGGGGCTAGGACCCTCAAACAGAAGGGATGTTGGTCCTCACCAGTAGATGACACAGAGGGCAAAGGGCATGATCCAGGTCACCATGACCTTTAGTACTAAGAAACTAATAATTCAGCCTAGAACCCTTGAACTTAGATGGTCTTGGCCAGTAGATGACCTAATGGCAAAGGTCAAGGTCAAAGTGACCTCTGACTAGTACAAAAGAAACCCCTTATAATTTGGCAATACAGGACTAGGACCATCAAACATAGTAGGGAAGTTTTTTTTATGACCAGAATATGACCCTGAGGGCAGAGGTTGTGGTCAAGGTTATCATGACCTTTAGAACCGCATCTCTGTTAGCTATGCTATGTATAACATGATTCAGGTGAGCGATATAGGGTCATCATGGCCCTCCTGTTATCAAAAATTTACAAACAGGTGCCCCTCAGGGAAGCATTTTATTTCCTAACACATTTCAATTTCAAAATAAATGACATCGCAGAACTCTGCTTTTATTTCATTTTTGCAGATTTTAGACACCACTGTGTATAGGGATGTTGATGGGAGACGACAGCCAGGATATCATATACATTTTCTACGTTGGAATAATAGGTATAAACATTTTCATTAACAGGTGGTAGGAGGCTAGATTACCTTCTATTGCACCATGGCCAGCTTTTTAAAGCCTTTTTAACCTTGACCACTCTCTGGGCAGAATCAGCTTACAACAAATTGATATTTTTCTTATTTTACCAAGAAAACAGGTTTTGATATGAAATGTCAAAAACATAGTTTCTAAGCAAAATAGTTCAGAATGTTGATTGTTGAAAATTTTACTAAGTATTCTAAGTATTGAATAGATCATTAGTAAATCTCTATAGTACCTGCCCCTACTTATGGATTTTAGCCTCCTGCTTCCAGACTTAATGAAAAGGTTGGGTATAGTCAATATATTTTGTGGGTACTCATTAGAAGTACAGTGAAACCTGTGTAAGAGAGCCACCTTCAAGACTGACTTTAAATAGTGGTTGATGTGGAAAAAGTTGTCTGTCTTATAAAGGTACATGTCATATAATTTTGCTAGCAAAATTACATGACATGTACCTTTATAAGACAACCACCTTTCCACATCAACCACTAAGGTCAGTTTCAAAGGTGGCTGTTTTACACAGGTTTTACTGTACACAATGTACCTTGGCAAGGCACCTCTGTTGAGTAACCACAGGGTATGTTTTCATGGAGAAACATAAAAATATTGAAACCTTCCCTGAATCATTACATGGAATACCAAGTCTTATTTTCTCTGAAAAATAATAATAATGATAAAAAAAATAGACTGTCTGCTACAATTTTGCTTTATAGGCCTTTAAGGGTTAAAAACAGGAAGCACAAGTTCCATTCTTGAATTTTTAGGAGTTCAGTGATGAATGCTGAAATAGTGTAATAGAATAATTATTGCTGTTTATGTATGTCCATTATTAAATGACTTCAGTAGTACCCACAACATAGTACCCACAACATATGTTTTCATGAAGACAGACCTGAACAAACAGTGTAGACCCAGATCAGATTCCACAGAACACAGTGTTTGATCAGCATCTACACTATTTGTCACTCATCCAGCTATTATTAGACACATTAACAGGTTGTCAAATGGAGCTGTTCAAATTTTAGGTGGAATAAAGTAAGTAGTTAAGGTGTCCCAATATATAGGGTAAATACTGTATTCAGATACCCTCTTATATCTGTAGCAAATATTGTAGTTTCTGTTACAACCATAAGCGCTTCATAATTTTGTGTCCGCTCTGTAACTCTGATACCATTTGAGATATTTTCACGAAACTTCACACAAATGTAAAGCACCATCAGATGACGTTCAGAACACATGAACCATAACTCTGGTTTGCCTACTTTTGGAGTTATTACCCTTTGATCATTGAACATAGCCAATTCTACCATGTACTCGTGTCCACTCCATAACTGATATGGTTTGTGATATTTTCATGAAACTTCACACAAATGTAAAGCACCATGAGACGATGTGCAGAACGCATGAACAGTAACTCTGGGTTGCCTACTTTTGGAGTTATTGCTCTTTGAACATTGAACATAGCCATTTCCACCTTGTACTCATGTCTGCTCTGTAAGTTGAAAACCGTTTGAGATATTTTTATGAAATCTCATATAAATGTAAAGCACCATGAGACGACTTGCAGAACACAAGAACCATAACTCTGCTTAACCTACCTTTGGAGTTAGAGCCCTTTGAACATTGTAAATATTGAAAATAGCCATTTCTACCATGTACAAGTGTCCGCCTTGTAAGTTTCAGATATTTTGATAAAACTTCTCACAAATGTAAAGCATTATGAGACAAGGTGCAGAACACAAGAACCCTAACCCTGCTTAACCTACTTTTAGAGTTATGGCCCTTGAATATTGAAAATAGTGATTTCTGTGACATATATGTCCGCTTTGTAACTTGAAAACTGTTTGAGATATTTTCTTGAAACTTGTATATCACCATGATATGATGTGCAGAACACAAGAACCATAACTCTGAATTACCTGCTTTTGGAGTTACCACCTTTTGGACATTGTAAATAATGATCCCAGTCATATACTTGAGCCATTTCTATATCTTGAAACTGGTTTGACAGATTTTTTTGAAGCCTCGCAAAAATGTAAAGCAACATAAGATGGCATGCTGAACACAAAAACCATGTCTGGTTTAATTACTTTTTGAGTTATGGATCTTTGAACATTGAAAATAACAGTTTCTGTGATAGACTTGTAAGCTTTACAGAAATGTGAAGCACCATGAGGGGATCTGCAGAAAATGAGAATTGTAAGTCTGGTTAACTTACTTTTTGAGTTATGGCCCTTTGAACATTGAAAATAGTCGTCTCAGTCATATATTCATTTCAACTATATTTAGGGAAAGACTAATGCACCTTCCCTGTGATTTCATTTTTTAACAGAATTATGGCACTGCAGTGGCGGGCATGGTGCAGTGCTTGCAGCTCTTTTATTCTGTATAATCTACACATTTTTGTTTGGATGCAACACCATTGTTTTGTTAACATGTTTTTTTTTCTTTGGATCCCAGCAATAGTGTTATAATGAGGTGGTGTATTTTGTGGGTATTCATTAGTAGCACCATGCTGAAATGAATCTGATGAATACTAAAAATTTATCCATTTGTGGAGAAATAAGAAAAGATAACGTGTTGTTATTTCTAGGTTGGAAAAGAGCACTATCTGGAGCTTTGGTGTAAAGAACATAATATGAAATTGGATGGGATGAAGTTCTATTTTTTTTTTTTATTATTTTAATGTATTAAGAAAAAATAAGGCTTGGCATTTCATGTGAATTTGATACCTACTTTGCTGATGATTATCATGAAATGTCAAGCCTTAATTTCCTATGAAAAAAATATATATACATTAGAAAGTGATTTGCCGTCCACTGCTGTTGTGACAAGGTCTTTAAAGAAATTCTGTGTTTTTTTAAATATATTTTCAGTTGGGACCGAATTGTAGCAGAACCTTTTGTTTTGAAGGATATTGATCAGAATCGTGACCTAATGAGGCAGTTGGCAGATGTTGCACGTAGGGTGTAAGTATGCAGAATTAACCACCCTGTCATTCAAGTTCATTTCTGAATAACACCTAATCATCTAACCTGGCATACACTTTCTTGCTGATATGACAAGAACTCGAACAAGGCCAAAAAAATAATATGTGTGTTTCAGGTTTCTTCTGAAAATTCACACTTTATCCTGCTATGAAAGTTTCTAATCTGGGTCTTTGGAAGGAGTACTGTTACCTGAGCTCATTGATTTACTTCACACTGGCAATATTGATGTAAGGATGGAGTGGCTAACTATTAGCATGATAATAGTTATGATTACTTGACTATCCTGTGATAGCAAGTTATGTTACATACCAGGGTTTGCTTCACATACTTTATAAAAGAACACAAAAAAAAAAAAAAAAAACAGCAAAAGAAAAAAAAAAAAAATAAAACAACTTTTACGCAACTAGCAAGCACCACATGTGGCCATTGGAGGAAAGATTTGTCAACCTGGCATGACATGTCTACCATTTTATGTACATCTATCACCAGAAGTTATTTAAGCAGAGTTCGCATGGTTGATATGGGGGCCTTTTTGTTCAGATAGGGTAAGACCCAAAAAACTGAAAAACAGAAAGTGAAATTTTACTGTCATTTTTTTTAATTATTTCACTGATTAGCCTTGAATAAGGACAAATGAAGGTTTGTGATAATGTATCCACTGTTGGACAACTTAGAACTAAAGTATGGGTTTTGTTTCTTGAGGTCCTGAGATACTCTGAAATATATAGTCCAACCCCGTGAAAGCATATATATATATATATATATATATATATATATATATATATATATATATATATACGTAGTCCCCAGGATAAGGGTTAAATATTAGCAAACACATGGAAACATTTTCCCTGAAAATAATTTGCCATATTAACTCTTTTGGTGCCAAGTTTCAGATGACATTTGTCGTCTGCTTTTTTTCAAAAACAAACTATGGCTTGAAAAGAAGTTTATATGTAAAGTTGAAAGACTGGATGTCAAACAGCGTAGATCCAGATGAGACGGCTCATAATGAGCCGTCTCATCTTTTTGCTGTTTGCAAAAGCCTATTTTATTGTCTATGGCAGTGAAAGAGTTAACCCATATTATATTGGAATAACTTTTTTTATGCAGCACCTGCTGAAGTAAGCAGGTGTGATATAGAAGTCAGTTTTTCCATCTGCCTGTCCGTCAACATTTGTGACCACCCTGTCATTCAAGTTCATTTCTGAATAACACCTAATCATCTAACCTGGCATACACTTTCTTGCTGATATGACAAGAACTCGAACAAGGCCAAAAAAATAATATGTGTGTTTCAGGTTTCTTCTGAAAATTCACCCTGGGTTGGTAGGTAGGTTTTTTTTTTTTTCAAGCGACTAGATATTAAAGGGCTTGCGTTGTCGACTGCTTGCTTTTATCGAGGGGCGGATGGTGTTGAAAACAAACGTCTCGCATGCTCATACCGTTTGCAAATGGCCTGAGGACGTTGACCGCGCCCACGATGTGCGAGCATTTTTGCATGTGAATCGAAAGTATCGAAGCCATTCTTCAGTCGTGCACTCCTCCGAACGCTTGCTAATATAAAACATCCATGAGTAAATTTCAAGCGTTTAAATGATTGAACAAAATTGTCTGGTTGTCGTATTTTTACTAAAAATAAATCGTGACAATAAATAGATTTTGAAAACCAGTCTATTCAGGCGTCACTGCTTACCGAAAAATGAAACGAACTGCAACGGATACAAGGGAGAAAATCGTCTGAATTGGTGTTTTTATTGTTTATTTTTAAAAACGTCTAAAAATTGATTGAATTGGCTGCATTTTGGCCGAATTGGTCGGGAAACCTGACACAGTTATTTTTTTCTTACGCCCAAGGCTGCATCATTCTATGATCATGGCCTATTTTTGTCATCTAATTACTTTGCCATTTTTTACATCATCCCTAGCGGTTTGCTCCATTTCTTATTGTAACCCAGCAATCATCTAACAAGGCACATGCTTTCTCTCTTACATGGACTCAAACACTGTAATGTCATTTTATGGTAGAATGACCTCGTCATTTTATCGTGTCAACCCTAGCATTTAGCTCCAATTTCTAGTAAACTGTATGGCCAGCAGGTGTGACAATGCCTTCTGCAGAATTTCTGATTTAACAAAAAATGTTGATATTTTTCTTATTTTCCACAAAAAGGTAGTTTGTGGGTACTCATTGGAATGCTTTACAGAGGCACTTACAATGAGTACCATCAACTTGTCTTTGTGGAGAAATGAGAAACATATTGATCTGTATACTCCTTGTCTTAGAGCTCTGTTCACTGACTAAACAGGCTGATCTTGAAATTTTCTTCTCACATATTATGGGCTGAGCATAGCTCTTGCTAAGACGTTTTTTTTCAATCCAGAGGTAGTGAGATTTTTTCTTATTTCTCCACAATAACATATGTTGTGTGTACTCATTAGAAGCGCCTCTCTGAGGCGCTTCTAATGAGTACCCTCAACATTATGTTTTCATGAAGATATAAGAAAAATATTTTCCTGATTCAGCTCTTACCTAGACTTATGCTAAGGTTCCATTTTGCATGGCATGACTAATTGTTCTTTGTTTATTTTCAGTCGTAAGAATCGCACAAGGAAGAAGAAGATAGGAGAAATATTGACGCAGGCGTTTGATGGTAAGATGCCGGAACAATTAGAGAATGCAAGTGAAGAAAGTGATGACGATGATGAGGAAGACACAACCACAGATGATGATGGAACAACGGTTAGTTTAAGATCATGGAATACTTAGTGGTAGATAAGAAGCTTTCCAAGCATTTTTTTCTCCATTAACCATAGAAGCATCTTGGTGGCCGAGTGATTAGTGCTGCCGACTTTGGATCATGAGATTCCGGGTTTCAATCGGGCTGGATGCTCAACTCAGCTCATGACTCTATGGCACTTCATTTCACAAAACATTTCATTATCATCCTTCCATTGTCTCGATATGATTAAAGGGGAACACAATATAAGTTGTAAGTATATCTTGGAGTAAAGTGCTTAACAAGCCATTTATTTTGATACAAGACTTTTCAAAATCGGCTTAGAAATAAGGAAGTTATGGTGGTTTGAATATATTTAAAATGGCTGTCATGGATGCCGCCATATTGTAGGCTTTGTGACGTCACACAGCCCAAATTAAATATGCAAAACCAAGTTATAAAGGGTTTTTAAGAACAGTTTTGCTACAAATTTTTCATAATCTTTTATTTCTAGTGACAAGCAATCATTTCCCCCAAAATAAACCAACATTATGAGAATAACTACCTTTATGAAATGAATTTTAATTTTTATGAAACCTCATTAAATACATGTATTCAAAATGGCGTCGCCCATTCCACCAATGTTAAAATATTCAATTGTCTATAACTTATTTAATTTTCATTAATTAACTTATTTAATTCCACCGATTTTGATGAAATTTGTGTCAAAATTCATTGTTTGTAAAGTTCTTTACTTGAAAAGACAATATCTTTTAAGGTTGAGTTCCCCTTTGATATAATGTTGAAGGGGCTGTAAAATACCAAAACATGATCCATTAAACATATGAGTTGCAATATGAGAAAGCATACCTTCTGTAATGTACCCTAAAAGACTGCAATCAGCCTGTACATCCATGCAATCTGACAGTCTTTGTTGTCCACATGAAGAAACTTTGCATCCTTGGCTGTTCAAAATGTGCCCAGTGAAGAATCTGATCAAACTGTGAGAACACGCTATCTGATTTGAATCTTTGCTGGCGCACGTCTGAAGCTACCATATTTACCTTAAGTATTGGGAAACCTTAAGGCCAAAAAAAATAAATTACTAGATTCTCAGGCCATTTTTGGCAAAAACAGATGAGGCAGGCAGGAAATTTTTCTTTTTTTTTTTTTTTTTTTTGTTTTAACCATGAAACAGGCGAGGGAACTTTTTATACGCCCGTTTGAAAAAGGGACGTATTATGTTACGGGGTATGGCGTCTGTCCATCTGTCCGTCCGTAAACTTTTTCGTTTCTGTCTAACTCCTCCTACAGTTTACATCCGATCAAGCTGAAACTTGGTATATAGTTAGACCATGATGTGGCGCAGCGCATATTGTTTCGGGGTTACAGTCCACCAAATGTTTGCAGAGTTATGCCCCTTAGAAAATTTCTGTAAACTTTTCATTTTCGATTAACTCCTCCTACATTTTACATCCGATCAAGCTGAAACTTCATATATAGTTAGACCATAATGTGGAGCAGCGCATATTATTTCGAGGTTACAGTCCACCAAATATTAGCAGAGTTATGCCCCTTTGAAAATTTCAATAGACTTTTAGTTTCCGGCTAATTCCTCCTACAGTTTACATCGGATCAAGCTGAAACATGGTATATAGTAAGACCATGATATGGCGCAGCGCATATTGTTTCGGGGTTACAGTCCACCAAATGCTTGCAGAGTTATGCCCCTTAGAAAATTTCTGTAAACTTTTCATTTCCGGTTAACTCCTCCTACATTTTACATCCAATCAAGCTGAAACTTCATGTATAGTTAGACCATGATGTGGAGCAGTGCATATTGTTTCGAGGTTACAGTCCACCAAATATTAGCAGAGTTATGCCTTTTTGAAAATTTCAGTAGTCTATTCGTTTTCGGCTAACTCCTCCTACAGTTTACATCTGATCAAGCTGAAACTTCATGTAGAGTTAGACCATGATGTGGAGCAGGGCATATTATTTCGAGGTTACAGTCCACCAAATATTAGCAGAGTTTATGGCTAAATCCTCCTACAGTTTACATCCAATCAAGCTGAAACTTCATGTACAGTTAGACCATGATGTGGAGCAGCGCGTATTGTTTCAAGGTTACAGTCCACCAAATATTAGCAGAGTTAAACCCCTTCGTAAATGTCTATTAATTTTTTGTTTCTGGCTAAATCCTCCTACAATTTACATCCAATCAAGCTGAAACTTCATGATCAGTTAGACCATGATGTGGAGCAGCGCGTATTGTTTAAAGGTTACAGTCCACCAAATATTAGCAGAGTTAAACCCCTTTGAAAATTTCTATTAATTTTTTGTTTCCGGCTAAATCCTCCTACAGTTTACATCCGATCAAGCTGAAACTTCATAAATACTTACACGATGATGTGGAGCAGCACATATTATTTTTAGGTTATAGTGCACCAAATATTTGCAGATTTATGCCCCTTTGAAAGTTTTTGTAAACTTTTCACAGCATATTGTTTAGAGGTAATAGTGTGCCAAAGGCTCATATGAGCTTATAATATAGCCATGCTTCTGTGGTGTGTCCTCCGTCATAAAGCACTTCTCCCTAGAAGCAGCAAACTTCTCCCTTAATTTCTTGGCCAGCTTGGACCCTTAGGTTACAGTTCACCAAATATCAGCAGAGATTATGCCCCAATGACCAATGAATTTTTTTTAGATTTTTTTTTTTTTTGTAATTCCACTTACAGTTTATATCCGGAGCACTGAATTATACAGGAGCCAGTTAATGTGCTGCATCTTATTACTTGCCACGGGCGTATAATGCCCCGCTTGGCGGAGCTCTTGTTTGTTATTACATGAACCCTTAAAATGACTTGTTTCATGAAATGCATTTTATAATAATATTACCATGAAAATACTTAATTTTTGGATGCCTAGACATAGCTTTAGATAAGGAGAAGTACTGAGGTTAACGTTTTTCATATGTCCCCATTATACCTCCTTATCGGAGCTATGTCTTAAGCAGTTGCCAGTATTAAATGTAAAGAAGGATATCATAAAAATCAGTTTGTGCAGCTCCAATTTAATATATCTACCAAAGGTTGATATAGCTTCAGAGAGTGATGTGTTGACAGAAATTCTGTTGAATGTGTCCACTTTGGAGTCTGATCGACGCACCAAGATCGTGGTTTGATAATTTATCCGGGAAGGACCAGAAGCCGATACTAATAGATCCCGATTTTATGCTGTTAAACAACTCGGCAATTCTGCAGTCTTTTTCGTAACCACCTATAATGTTCCAGGACAGATGCACTGTCACCCTGGATGAAATCTGGATAGATATCAGAGACATCTGCTTTGAGAATTGAGGAAACACAAGTTTTGTTTGCACAACTTGCACTTAGCAGACATTTTGATCAGTGATGGTGCTAAAACACTTACGTACAAGGTTCAATCCAATGAAAAATCTATAATTCAAGCATTTACATGACCATGTACGCTAGGGTTGCATCGAAAACTAGGATTTTAAAAACTGCGACGTACCGGCACACTGTTTTTTTTTTATTGGACAAGGAAAAAAAAGGGCTTATGCGCAGACTTTTTGGTACAAGCGGCGGGGCCTGAGAATCTTATGATTAATTCTTTTTTGGCCTAAGTACCCTTAACATTCATTAAGTCATTCTGATGATATTAATCTTTAATATCTTCAACGAAACCAACATTAGAATGGAAAAAAATCCTGAGTGTAACCTTGACCTCTAGGTCACTGAATGGGCTGAGGCTGGTACCGATCAAAACTTTGGACCAGTATCCAACATCAGTCCAAGTTTTAACTAAATTTCCAGGCATCCAGGAGATATAGATCTTTAAAATCCTTAACAGAATACTTTAAAGTTGCGAACACCAACACCAAAGCCAGTGCTAACATCAGTGCCATAACCAGGATAGTATAATAGCTTTTCCCATACTTTACAGGTAAACAAAAAATAACAAAGTCATCGCTGCTGTTTCTATATTCCCACAGCTCTAGATAAGGTGTTTAAATCATTAATTTCTTCCTTATTTATCCAGGAAAATGTATATTTTGGCTACTCAACAGAAGCATGTCTGTTAGAAGCTTCTAGTGAGTACTATAACAATGAGCCACAATGCCAGAAACTGAACCATAATAACCCAAAATATTGGAACAGACATGCATGAGCAAACAATGTAGACCCATATTAGACGCGGTAGACTGCAGTGTCTGATCTGGGTCTCTGCATAAGTGACTGATACAACACAACCTCTTTATAACACTATTGATGGGGTCCAAAGCATAAACCATGTTATTTAAAAGTTAAACAACCATGTTATATCCAAACAAAAATGTAAAGATTATATAGAAAAATGACCATTTATGGTCATTTTTCTATATAATCTATACATTTTTTTTATCTATCTTTGGACCATGTAATACCCAAAACTGTGTTGTAATGATTCGTGTTACAAAGAGAATGATGTGTACTTGGTTATGTTTGTTACAGAGTGCAACAGAGAGCAGTACTGGAGAGAGTAGTACAAGCAATGGGAGAGAAGAGGACACTAAAAGAGTAAGTCTGTTATGTACTTTCACACCATTGTTGCCCAGTAGATTTTCTAGCATGAAATTACTCAATGCATTGTAAAACACTATTTGAGATTTGATAAAGGCGTGAAAATCTTTTGCTGGTTGTAAGATAGCAGTGAAGTATCCTGAAGTGAGGAAAAAATTAAAAAAAAGTCCAAACTACCCTACCTATAGATTTTAGCATGTTACCTAAACATTTTTTTTTTTAATTGACTCAACTATATTTAACCAGAATATTTGGAAAATGCCCATATTTGGCCAGTTTTGAAAATTTTTAATTTGACTGACAGGTGATGTGTTTAAAAAGTTCTGACTGAATGTCAAACTGCTGAACCTGATCAAAATGGAAGCAATTTGATCTGGGTCTATATTTTTTATCCATTTTAGCAAGCAGGAGTGACATAGGGATCATTTTCTGGCATCATTGTTGGCATTGTTATTGTCGGTATCAATTTTGAGTCTGTGCGGAACAATGAGACTATGCAAATGAAACTTCATACATTCATCCGCCATGACACACCCTTCCCACTGCCATCTACTGGTACTGACCTAGACCTTTTTTTCAGGCTTGGCTGAACAATGTTTAGTTTATGCTTTTAGCTCCGTTTCTCAATCGCTGAGGATAGGCTAATGAAACTTCATACATACATCTGCCATAATGCACCCTGCCCGCTGCCATCCATTGTTACTGAATTTGACATATTTTTCACACTTGGCTGAACAATGTTAAGTCAGTGGATTAGCTCCATTTCAGGAATGCTGGCAGGGATCAATTTTAGCACTTGCTAACTTGCTAAATGCTGGTTAATTTCCTCAAAAAGCAAGCTGCAATTTCCATCACTTGCTAATTCTAGCAAGTTGGAAAGATTCTCTTTAACTGGCAGAACCTGAGGCATTGTTGCTGAAGTTTTGTTTTTAGCTCGCCTGTACGAAGTACAAGGAGAGCTATTGTAGTCACCCCGGTCGTTTGCGTTCCCGTTCCCGTCACACTGGGTTAAAGTTTTTCAAATGCTTATATCTCAACAGTCACTCCTCACAGAGGCATCAAATTTGGAACTTAGGTACCTTGGAGGGTCTTCTGAGATTCCAAGAGAATAAACCCCTGGGTTCATGCCCCTGGGTGGGGCTAGGGGTCAAAATCTAGGGCACCTTTGTAATACTGTAAAGTTTTTCAAATTCTTATATCTTGACTTTCACTCCTCATAGAGCGTTCATACTTAGAATTGGTACCTGGAGGAGTCTTCTGAGATTCCAAAAGAACATACCCCTGGGTTCATACCTCAGGGTGGGCCTTGGAGCGGGGCTAGGGGTCAAAATCTAGGACACATTTGTAAAATCTTACATGCCTACAGGTTATAGACACAACTGGTTATACATGAGCTAACTATGTGACATCGGTGTAAGTGTAAGAGAGTGAAGGTCATGGTGACCTACATTTTACGGTCCAGGTCACCTAGATTTCACGGTCCAGTGATTTTGCCTAATATCTTGAATACTATTTGTTGGATAAATGTCGCACCTGGGATATTACTTCCATGTGACCCAATGAATGACCACTTACTATATCTAGGTCATTGTGACCTATATTTCATGGTTCAGTGATTTTGCCTTATATCTTGAATACTATTTGTTGGATAAATGTCACACCTGGGATATTAGTTCCTTGTGACCCGATTATTGACGTCAAAATATATCTCTGTTGGTGTGACCTATATTTCATGGTTCAGTGATTTTGCCTTATATCTTGAATACTATTTCTTGGATAAATGTCATACCTGGGATATTAGTTCCTTGTGACCCGAATATTGACATCAAAATATATCTCTGTTGGTGTGACCTATATGTTCAGTGATTTTGCCTTTTATCTTGAATACTATTTGTTGGATAAATGTCACACCTGGGATATTAGTTCCTTGTGACCCGATTATTGACGTCAAAAGATATCTCTGTTGGTGTGACCTATATTTCATGGTTCAGTGATTTTGCCTTATATCTTGAATACTATTTGTTGGATAAATGTCACACCTGGGATATTACTTCCATGTGACCCAATGAATGACCACTTACTATATCTAGGTCATTGTGACCTATATTTCATGGTTCAGTGATTTTGCCTTATATCTTGAATACTATTTGTTGGATAAATGTCACACCTGGGATATTAGTTCCTTGTGACCCGATTATTGACGACAAAATATATCTCTGTTGGTTTGACCTATATTTCATGGTTCAGTGATTTTGCCTTATATCTTGAATACTGTTTGTTGGATAAATGTCACACCTGGGATATTAGTTCCTTGTGACCCGATTATTGACGTCAAAATATATCTCTGTTGGTGTGACCTATATTTCATGGTTCAGTGATTTTGCCTTATATCTTGAATACTATTTGTTGGATAAATGTCACACCTGGGATATTAGTTCCTTGTGACCCGATTATTGACGTCAAAATATATCTCTGTTGGTGTGACCTATATTTCATGGTTCAGTGATTTTGCCTTATATCTTGAATACTATTTGTTGGATAAATGTCACACCTGGGATATTACTTCCATGTGACCCAATGAATGACCACTTACTATATCTAGGTCATTGTGACCTATATTTCATGGTTCAGTGATTTTGCCTTATATCTTGAATACTATTTGTTGGATAAATGTCACACCTGGGATATTAGTTCCTTGTGACCCGATTATTGACGTCAAAATATATCTGTTGGTGTGACCTATATTTCATGGTTCAGTGATTTTGCCTTATATCTTGATTACTATTTGTTGGATAAATGTCACACCTGGGATATTAGTTCCATGTGACCCAATGAATGACCACTTACTATATCTAGGTCATTGTGACCTGTATTTCATGCTTCAGTGATTTTGCCTTTTATTTTTATTACTATTTCATGGAGAATTGTCATACCTGGATTATTATATCTATGTGACAAAATGATTTACATACAAATACATCTAGGTCAGTGTGACCTATATTATATGGCTTAATGATAAAAATGTTACAATATAAAATGTACCCAGCAGGCGAGCTACGCTGTCCTACGACAGCTCTTGTTTCAAAAGCAGTGATGATATTTTTCTTATTTTTCCCAGAAAACAGGTTTTGACATTACATGCAAATTGTCTCCTATGGAGACATGATATTTTTCTTATTTTTCCCAGAAAACAGGTTTTGACATTACATGCAAATTGTCTCCTATACAGGTTTTGACATTATATGCAAATTGTCTCCATAGGAGACAATTTGCATGTAATGTCAAAACCTGTTTTCTGGGAAAAATAAGAAAAATATCCTAAAATGTCTGCTGAAATTTTTACCCAGAGTGCTAAGGTTTAAAGCCACATTTAACAGTGTTTATAAGTGTGAAAAAGCAAGTTGGCTGAAAGGTTTAGCAAGTAAAAAATAATGCCACTTGCTAATTTTAGCAAGCTGTCAAAAAAGTTAAATTTGAACCCTGGCTGGGCCACTATGCTTTTGAAACTTCTTATACACATCTGTCATGACACACTCTTCCCACTGTCACACACTGTTACTGACCTTGTCCTGCTTTTCATGCTTGGCTGAACAATGTTTAATCTGCGCATTTAGCTCCGATTCATGAATACGCGGGCACACAGGCTAACAAAACTTCATACACACATCCGCCAGGATGCTCCTTGCCCAGTGCTGTAGACTGTTATTGACACTGATCTCTTTTTCATGCTTTGCTGAACATTGTTTGTGCATTTAGCACAGTTTCTTGAACACTGAAGCTTCTGCGCTAATGAAAGTTCATGTGCACATCTGTAGACTGTTATTGACTTTGATCTCTTTTTCACCCTTGGCTGAACAATGTTTAGTCTGTGCATTTATCTCTATTTCTAGAACACCATCAGCAGTCAGAACATAGCCATTAGACATTTTTCCTGTTGCATCAGTCATCATTTAGCTCCTTTTCTGATTAATTATATGACCTGCACGTTAATCAAAAATCTGATGATGATGATGATGATGATGATGATGACAGGCTACAGTAGTCAAACCTGGCAGACACTTTCTCCCCAAACAAGGACTCGAACACTGTGGATCATTTTGTGACTGTGACCTACATATCAAGGTTCAATGACTTTGTCTTTCCTAACATGAATTATAGTGTTTAATTTGTTTTAATATAATACTGGGAAATGCTGGTAGATGCAACACAGCCTTCAATGGAAATGATGTTCCATGTTGTAGCTCATGCATTCCATTGCAGTTAAGTTAAGTCCGAGTATTTTGAGCATTTCTGCTTGATTTGCTAGGGTTTGAGGTTGCAAGAATTTATTTTACTGCCTATAAGTAAGCATTTTGTCTATTTAACCCTTATCCTGCAGAACCCGGATATATCCTGCTTTTGCAAACAGTGTAGATCCAGATCAGTTGGCTTCTGAAGAAGCCAACTGATCTGGATCTGCACTGTTTGTCATTCAGTATGTGAATTTATATCAACAACTTGGATCTAGTAATCTGATGGGCTGAAAATCTGAAGTAGGCCTGGCATCTTAATTTATTCAGCAGGACAAGGGTTAATCCTGTATTAGAAAAGACTCCAAAGTAAAATTCCCCAGTGACTGTTTCTTATGGCTCTAGATTAGGCCTTCTTAAGTATTCGTACATTTCAATCAAAACCTGTTGTAGGTACTCATTAGAAGTGTCTTGTCGAGGCCTTCCAGTGAGTCACAACATTTGTTTCTGTGGAAAAATCAGAAAGATATTTACTTTGTTACCCCTTTTGTATAGTTCATGATGAAAATACTTTTTGAGCTTAGTTAGATCTTTTATATGGAAGCAAGTTTTGGCATATCATTTGAATCAAATGATATGCCAAAACCTGCTTCCATATGAACGAAAGAAAAATGCCTAAATTATAACCTGACAGGTCCAGGTGTTGTTTTTCAGCTAGAAACAATGAAAACGACAAAACCTGATGTATATGTAGGTGCTGTAAAAGTCATAACATAAATATGAGCCAGTGCATGACAAAACCTACAAAATGGCACATGCGCCCAGCAAAGACTTAGATCAGTCTGTGTATCTGCTGAGTCTGATCAGAGTCTTCGCTGTGTGCTAATTGGGTAGTTAAGGACTCAAGCTTTCTTCATGAGGACAGCAAAGACTCTGATCAGACCGGGCGGATGCCCAGGCTGATCTGACTCTTCGCTTGGCGCACGTCATTTTGTAGGTTTTATCGTGCGCTGGCTCACATATATTTTCTATGAAGAAATACAACAATTGTCGCTTTTAAATCTGGAGATATTGGTATGTTTTAATGACCCTATTAACTTCTGATTTTAGCAGGTACAGAATGTGGATATAGAGTTGCCTGATGCTTTAAAACTGGTGTTAGAGAAGGACTTCTTTGCTATTACAAATGATAGACAGGTATACAAGTACTTTTGACAATAAGGTGACAGTTTCATATGAGGTTTGAAATTTCACACACACAAACACACACATACATACACACATGCCTTGGCCGGCTTGGTGGCTCAGTTGGATGTGGGTCCAACTGAAGACCAGGAGGTCATGTGTTCGACCCATGCTGAGGTCGGCAACATTCTTTCGTTGAGATTGATCGATTAATTGAAATATTTTCTACGATCATTTTCTCCCTTCCGCTGATTCAAGAAGGGCAGTTTTCAGTTTCTGCTGAAAGAATGTGCACAATACTGGTTAAATGCTAAGAGGACTAAGCCTGCCAGTAAAAGGGTGATTAGGTAAACTGACCACACTCAACATGACCCCATTGGGTTGACTGGGCCATAAAACCTCAACACAAACAAACACATATGCCTGGGGATTGCTTCTTCCAGCTTATCCACACATGCACACACATACATGTAGAACAGTTTATGCATCTATTCTGTCTGATTAGTCTGGTAATTTCTGCATGAAAACATGTTGTGGATTACTCATTAGCATGTCCAATGAGTACTCAGTACGTACATTTGCATGGTTAGGCACCACTAATGAGATTAGTAACCCAAAACACGTTTTCTTGAAGAGATAAGACAAATGTATGAATACCTACCCCCCTACCACTAATTTGGAGCATTTCATTCGATTAAACAAAGGGCATGTACCTACTCTATTAAAAATAGTAACTTATTCAGAACAACTAGTTTATGGACCGGACAGGCTGGTATGGTCTTCACTGTTGTATTTACCCCAAGTAGCTGGGCCCGGTTGTTCAAAGCATCGTTAGCTTAACAAGCTCGTTAAGGGTCATTTTGTTAACTGTTTTAGCGGATTCAATATACAATATTCTGATATTTATTGCTGAAAAAATGTGACTACAAAAGCTACTCCCATTTTTTCAGCAAAAAATTTCAGCATATTTGCATATCACTCGATGTAAATTTTAACGAATCGTTAACTAATGATGTCGTTAGCTTTGAACAACTGGGCCCTGGGCTTCATAGCACATTTGATAGCTTGTCTGGCTGCAGATCCAGGGATCATAAGTTTGAATCTTCCATGGAGAGTAATCATGAAATAATATCTGCAGGCATTTTCCCCCTACCACTGAATAAAGATGGGCAGTTGTCAGTAACTGGTAAATGTATGTAATCTAAGCACTGGTTAACCCTTGTCCTGCTGAATAAATTAAGATGCCACACCCACTTCTAATTTTCAGCCAGTCAGATTACTTGATCCAGAAGGTTGATATAAATTCACATTCTTAATGGTAAACAGTGCAGATCCAGATCAGTTGGCTTCTTCAGAAGCCAACTGATCTGGATCTACACTGTTTGCAAAGGCTGGGTATATCCGGGTTCAGCAGGATAAGGGTTAACTGCTTTGAGTCTGCCAGGAAAAGTGTGAGTAGGTTAACTGAATGGCTGAACATGACCTTAAATGTTGACTGGGTCATAAAACTCCAAATGAAAAATATTACTCTGCCAGGGCAAATTGTGTTGACTGGGCCATAAAACCTCAACACAAACAAACAAAAGCTCCAGATCAACTTCAGCTTTGATCAAGCCGACCTTGAAAACTCGGTTGGATGCGTGTCTGATTGGTAATCAGAAGGTCGCAGATTCGAACCCCGCCGGGTCTGACAACATTCTTTCGTGGAGATTGTTTATGAAATATTTGCTATGGTCATTCTCTCCCTTCCGCTGATTCAAGAAAGGTAGTTGTCAGTTTCTGGGAAAAGAATTTGTGCACAAATACTGGTTAACCACAAGCCTGCCCAGGAAAACATGTGGTTAGGTAAACTGACTGGCTCTACTTGACCCTAATGGGTTTATTGGGCTGTAAAACCTCAATCAAAATCCAGATCAGAGGCCACATTCTAGAGGCCATAGAATGTGGCATCTGATCAGGGTCTACACTGTTTGCTACTCATTCAGCAATTTTAAACAAATCAATAGGCAGTCAATTGACTTGTGTAAAAAAAAAAAAAATTAGGACAAGTATATTAAGGAGTTACGGTTTTGGAATATCTAGGGTAGTAAATACAGTAACTACCATTTCAGTTGATCAAGCTGCCAGCTGAGGTAAATGCCATCACAGTACTAGAAAGCTTTGTGAAAACTTTTACACTGGATTTCTGGAGCTCCTCGTTTGATAGAACCCACTTCTGTTCCACAGTGCCAAAGATAGCCATAGACAGAGTGTATGTATAACCAATACAGTCGACACTCGTTATCTCGAACTCGCTTATCTTGAGTAACCGCATATCTCGAAGTTAAAATATGGTTCCTTGTTTTCTACATGGAATTCTAGCAACAGGTAACAAAATATTGTGGAAAAGAGGAGAAATTGCTCCAAAGGAGCAATTTCTCCTCTTTTCCACAATATTTTCAATGTATCTAACTTCAGGCATCAAATAATATATTCATTTGTGAAATTTGGTTGCTTGATGTATTTTTTCCTCAATTCTGCAAATTTGATATGTCGAAGTACGGATATCTCAAAGTATTTTAGAGAGTCCCTTGGACTTCGAGATAATGAAAGTCAACTGTAATTCAGATAAGAGGGAGAGTAAGATCATAGCTCTAGATAAGAGGAGTATACAAATGCAAAATTTTCTTATTTTTCTAAACAGACAGGCTTGAGCAATCTTTGTAGACACAGATCAAACACTGCAGAATGTGGTGTCTTAATAAGTATCCTAAGTTAAGGTGTCTGAATAAATTGGGTAAAAAAACACCGTTAGGTTAATGTACTTCACTTAGAAACATAGCTACAGAAAAGACAGGATAGTAAGGTATTTTTCATATTTCTCCATGAAAAGATATATTGTGGGTCGACATTAGAATTGCCTTTGTGAGGCTCTTCTATTAACTTAGCACTCACAACATATGCTTCCATGGAGAAATGACAATTTACTAGTTTGTTTGTTTGTGTTGAGGTTTTATGGCCCAGTCAACCAAATGGGGTCATGTCGAGCGCGGTCAGTTTACCTAACCACACGTTTACTGGGCAGGCTTAGTCCTCTAAGCGGTTAACCAGTATTGTGCACATTCTTTTGCCAGAAACTGACAACTGCCCTTCTTGAATCAGCGGAAGGGAGAGAATGACCGTAGAAAATATTTCATGAACAATCTCAACGAAAGAACGTTGCCGACCTCGGCGGGGGTTGAACCCGCGACCTCCTGGTCTACAGTCGGACGGCGCATCCAACTGAGCCACCGAGACCGGCACAATTTACTAGTACATTTTGGTTGGAAATTATTGTTTTATCCGTATCTATATTAGTCACGCCAGTATGCTAACAGACATTTCTCCACTCACAAATTTATGCCCTTACCATGTACTATAGCATGCACATTTATTAGGTGAAATATGGTACAGTAATGTCCTAAAATATTGAGCTCTTTATTGCATACTTTAGGGGCCTAAATTTTGCATTTAATGCAGTTGTTTATTAAAATACTAAGTGAAATGGCAAACAGTGTAGACCCTGATCAGACTGCTCCTGAAGGAGCAGTCTGATCAGGGACTACACTGTTTATATAGCCAGCCTCGGTGGCTCAGTTGGATGCGCCGTCCGACTAGAGACCAGGAGGTCGCGGGTTCAACCCCCGCCGAGGTCGGCAACATTCTTTCGTGGAGATTTATCATGAAATATTTTCTACGGTCATTCTCTCCCTTCCGCTGATTCAAGAAGGGCACTTGTCAGGTTCTGGTGAAAGAATGTGCACAATACTGGTTAACCGCTTAGAGGACCAAGCCTGCCCAGTAAACGTGTGGTTAGGTTAACTGACCGCACTCGACAGACCCCATTGGGTTGACTGGGCCGTAAAACCTCAATGCAAACAAACACTTTTTAAATATGCCATTTTGTCCAAAACCTTAATGTAGTGAGCAGAGTGCTCCTTTAGGATATGCCATTTTATAAGAAATTTTGGTGTACAAAATGTTAGGACATTTACGGTATGTGTATACATGAACAGTGAAGTTCCAGATTAGATTGTATGGCTGTGCAAAAAATGCTTTTTTTATTGTGTTATGAACATGGCTTCCGTGTCATTTGCAGATTACCAGTTTGTAAGGAGTTTGTGGATGGATTGCGGATCTGTTTTGATTTTGCTTTGCCCCTGATACTGCTGTATGATGAGGAGAGATCACAGTATGAGAAAATAACCAGTATGTACAGAAACAAGTCACCAATAAAAAACAAGGAGTAAGTTGTTTTTTACTTCACAGGTGACATTTCATGCAGATTGTCTCCTAGGGAGATTGCATGAAATGTCAGATCCTGTTTTCTGGGAAAGAACTATTTCGATATGTTGTCTGCTGAAAATTTGACCCAGTATGCTATTAGAGCATTAATACAGACACCAAAATCATATTTTGGTAGCAGTTTAGCATGAAATGTTTGTTTGAAAGCTCATTGATAAGGAAATATAACTGTTATATTTAAGTAAAAAAAAAACAAACAACAAAGTTATGTTATATTCTACTCAGTTGCAATGGTAAATGTTTTCCACCTTTAACTATATATGGTGTACTGAAATACTAGCAGACCGCATTTTATTTTAAAGTATTTTTCTTATCTTTCCCAGAAAATAGGACTTTCATTTCATATGAATCGTCTCCAATTGCCATGAAATTTCAAGTCCTATTTAGACACAAATGACCCTCATGGGTTGATGTATTGTTAAATCTGAACTCATCATAAAGTCCTATTTTCTGAGAAAAAAAGAAGAAAAATACATCATTTGATGTCTGATTTTGTCATCAGCATATACATTAGGGTAAGAGCCTAAGAGGTTATTGTTATTCTTCTATTACTAAAAGACTGTTTTCAATACCATAAATTTATCCTTGAACCAAAGGAGTTTGTGAAGCTATTCATTGAGCAAGAAGTTCATGCTATGCTACAATAAATGTTACTATGGAGCAATTTTTGGACAGGTTTTTCAAAACCGTCCTTTAAAATAGCGATGTTCGGGCTGGCGTCAGGTGGGCGTCGGATGTTGGGCATCGCCCAAGGTTTACTTTTTGATTAACCTTTTTGAAAAACCTGTCCGTATGGCCATTAGGCATTTTACTTGTTTTTATACCCACCACACAATAGTGGCGGGGTGTTATGGTTTCACTTTGGATGTCCGTGTGTCTGTCCGTCCGTCCGTCCCGTCCCGCCCGTATTTTCGTTTCCGGATGATAACTTTAGTAAATAACAAGGGATTTTAACCAAACTTGCTATATGCATTGACATTAAGGAGATCTGGTTTGGGATTGCTAATGGGCAAATTTCTTCAAATTTTTACGGTGTTATCTGCCCGAGACACACCCATATTTTCGTTTCCGGACAATAACTTTAGTAAATAACAAGGGATTTTAACCAAACTTGCTATATATATTGACATCGAGGAGATCTGGCATGGAATTGCTAATGGGCAAATTTCGTCAAATTTTTACGGAGTTATCTGCCCGAGACACACCCATATTTTCGTTTCCGGACGATAACTTGAGTAAATAACAAGGCCTTTTAACCAAACTTGCTATATGCATTGATATTATAAAGATCTGGTTTAGGATTGTTATCTGTCCATTGATATTATCAAGATCTAGTTTAGGATTGTCCCTCCGTCATTTCCTTTCCAGACATTTTCGCAATGATAACTTTAATACATAAATAAATAATTGCTATGGCGGGGTATTATGCTTGCGGTGCTTTTATTTGTTCCATCAGAAGCCATATTTTGAGACATTTACTTAACACAAGGAAAGCATCTCAAATTGCCTTTGTTTAGGTAAATGATGTTTTGCATTTATCTTGAACCTTCCTTTCTGACAACAAATTCAGGAAGGAAAATAAAGTGCAGTCTGCTAGTATTTCAGGTACATTTTTGTGGGTGGAAAATTTATTGACTGTCTCTGATTGCAGAATTTCATATACACAGAAGAGTCCATTTATGCAATAGTTCTGCATTGATATTAAGGCATTAATTTCTTCACAAAATATAATCTTTATTAAGGGATCTCAGCTTAAATTTGCCGTGTTATGGGAGCTTCTGAATAACATTATAGTCATTGACTCTGATGGGACCCTACATCGTGTTTCTGTAGAGAATAACAACTTAACAGCAGGTCTGAAAATCTCATTGTGAAACTGAAATCATAGTTCCAACCAAGAGAGAGTATCAGGTACAGTAAATGTCCTAAAATTTTGTACACCAAAGTGTCTAACAAAATGGCATATGTGAACAGTGCAGACCCAGATCAGACTGAAGGAGTAGTCTGATCAGTGTCTACATTGTTTGCCATTCCACTAAGTATGTTCACAAACAACTGCATAAAAAGCAAAATATAGATCAAGTTGGTATGGACTTGTGTTTGAAATTTTAGGACATTTACTGTAAATATTTTTTTCTTATTTCTACATGAAAACATATGTTGTAGGACTCATTAGAAGTGCCTCAGTGAGATGCTTCAAAATGAGTAAGCGCAACATGTTTTCATATAGCAATAAGAAAAATATCTGTACTTTTTGGTTGAAAAAGTGTCCTGTCTAGAGGTGTGTGGAATACATTGAATTTTTGTTTTAGACCTGTCACTGAAGATTCTCCACTGATACAGTCACCGAGATCTCGTTCAGGCCATCGACAGATTGGCACAGATGAGCCCTCACCAAAACTACCCAAGCTTTCACCAAATGTATATGATGAAAGCGAGGAAGAAACAGAGGTCACTTTCTTGAATCGTGAGGAAACAACCCCTCGTAGAATAACCCGTCAGTCTGCAGCTGATAAAAAATCGGACAAATCCAGTACTAGTCAGACAAGTTCTAGTCTAGCTATACCTGAAAAAAATAAAACTAGTGATAAGAAACAGTTGGGTGGTTCACCTATGAAAACAAGACGGTCTTTGGAAACTCCAAGTGAACCACCACTATCAAGACGGGAGTTGCGAAATCATCGTAAATTTAGTGCATGTTCAAATGGAAGTGATTTATCCAAGTCAGATACTCTTTTATCAGACATGCCGAGAGTGGTGTTAGACAAGGATAGAATTGATAAAATTGAGAGGGACAAAATGGAGAGAGAAAAAGGTGATAAATTAGATAAAGGAGACAGCAAAGTGGACAAAGATGATAAAAGTGAAAGACCACCTCCATTATTAATACCTTGTAACATTAGTACACGTCAGCAGAACGGTACTGAGAAGGTGGCGGAGAAAGCTGCGGGCAGCACAGATAGCAATGGGGAGAGTGGGAGGGAGGAGATTCTAGAAAATATTCTCTCTTGGAGGATGCTTCCTCCTGAAATTGAAACTAAACTACCCACCCCACCGTCACTGCTGTATGGTCCTCAACATCTCCTTAGAATGTTTGGTAAGTATTTCTAGATCTGAATCATAGCTCTTGATAAGGTACTTTTCTTTCTTTTTATTTCTCCACAAAAACGTATATTGTGGGGAAATAAAAAGAATTTTGTGGGTACTCATTAGAAACGCCCCACAACATATGATTTCGTGGAGAAATAAGAAAAGTATTTACTTAATACCCACTCTTATCTAGACCTATGATCTAACTTTAGCAGTTCAGATGAGAGAAGTATTGAAAGAATATGAGCCAAAACATGAGAAAATGTACCTTACCAGGTCTGTCAAATAAAGATTCAAATAAACCTGGGCAGCTGTGCAGTCTTTTCAGTCTTTGCTGTCCAGCTATCTATATTGACCCTAAATCAGTAATAGTCTTAATTATCACTACCTCAATCTCAATTAAGCAAACATCAAAAATAAAAAAAAAATTACAATTGGATAGACCATTAAAGCTATTTACAAACAGTAAGTCACAGATATGCTTAATTAATGCTTGAATTATGGATTTAAACGAGGATTATAAACTCCCCTATAGTCTCAGCAGAAGAGACACTGATCCAGGGTAGAATGGTTCAGGGAAAGAATTAGTATTTCAGGGTATGTCTCTATAGGACAGATACCTTTGTATTGTAAGCTATAGGATTCCCTTGTTTGTTTCAACCCAGAGTTGAGGCGATATTTAGATTTATCAGTAGAAACTGCACTGATATGAATCTTGTTGAAGAATAGAGTGGCCTTCTCCTGATGGGCATCCAGGGACCCGAGTTTATAAAACTTTTATTCATGCTAAACTCATCTGAGCATGAACTGTTCATAAATCTCAAATCACTAGAAATTGCAAATTCTTGCTAAATATAGCTGAGCATGAATATTTCTGTGCTAATAAATATGAAAATGCCAACTATTGTTGGCCGGCCTCGGTGGCTCAGTTGGATGCGCGTCCGACTGGAGACCAGGAGGTCGCGGGTTCGACCCCTGCCGAGGTTGGCAACATTCTTTCGTGGAGATTGATCATGAAATATTTTCTACGGTCATTCTCTCCCTTCCGCTGATTCAAGAAGGGCAGTTGTCAGTTTCTGGCGAAAGAATGTGCACAATACTGGTTAACCGCTTAGAGGACAAAGCCTGCCCAGTAAACGTGTGGTTAGGTAAACTGACCGCGCTCGACATGACCCCATTGGGTTGACTGGGCTGTAAAACCTCAACACAAACAAACAAACAACTATTGTTGGCATTTTCATATTTATTAGCAGAGAAAATTTCATGCTCAACTGAGTTGAGCATGAAAAAGAAATTGATAAACTTGGGGCCAGCACTGATCTGAGCTATGGTTCCTGATTAACGATAAACATTTGATCTTCAGACCATAATTTGCTTGCTTTCATCAGATTCGAACAAACTCATTTGTTGAGTTAATGAGTCACAGATTTAATAAATATATGTGTTCAATGTACATGATGTATGTTCCTGTAAACATTAATTAAACAATAATGTCATGCCATCTTTCTTGGTGCATTTATCTTACATTTTTAGCAGACAGTGAATGACTTTTCTTTCTATATTCAGTACTGTTTCTGGGAACAATCAGAAAAAATGTTATATGTAACTCTTAAAGCACCAGTCACAAAAGCAGTAACATTTTTCAGATAAAATAAGTTGATATTTTGTGCTAATCGTCTGTCTAGTAGATTATCCACATGAAATATCATGCCTTATTTTCCTCTAAAAAGTAGAAAAAATATCTGAGAATGTCGTCTGCTACAATTTTACTTGGCACTATAAGGGTTAGTCTTGCCAATAGACCGCTAATGGCCAAGCTCATAGCACAGTTGATAGCGCATTTGATTGCAGATCCAGGGTCACAAGTTTGAATCGTAGATCGACCATGGAACTTTTGTGGAGATTGATCATGAAATCATTTCTTCAGTCATTGTTTCTGTTGATTGAGGAAGGGCAATTATCAGTTACTGGTGAAAGTTTGTGCACAAATACTGGTTGACCGCCTAGTGTACTAAACCTGTCCATTAAAAAGTGTGAGTAGGTTAACTGACTGGCTTGACACGGAGACAGATGGATGGACAGGGGTAACACCATATGCCCTTTCCACCATTCTTTCAATGGCCACGACATGAAAATGCAACTGACCGAAGCCTATTTGTTTATTTATGTTTGTTTACAGTGAAGTTACCAGAGGTGTTGAGTAGGATGGATATGTCTGAGAATAAGCTTGGAGTTCTTTTGAAGTTGACCAGTCAGTTTCTCATGTAAGTATATATACCATTTTTAATGACAGATTCTATTTGTCATTCCGTGCTGGCATACGCGTTTTCAAGTTGCATCCGGCTTTCACTACCACTGTGCGGGCCCCCGTAGCCTAGTGGATAAGAGAGTTGACTCTTAATCCATTAAGTTTCTCATCGCTGTGGTTCGAGCCTCGCTCGGGTCATATGTGGGAAAGCCAAGTTCTGCTTACGGATGGTCAGGTGGTTTTTCTCCGGGTTCTCCGGTTTTCGCCCACCTTCGATGAACGATCGGCTCGATATAAGTGAAATATTCTTGAAAGGGCCGTAAAACCCAAATCAAAAAAAAAAAAAATTCACTACCACTGAAATATGTGTCCGCTCAAAATGTAGTCCAATGCTATTAATATCTTTCAAGTGCAATGCAATTTTTTAAGCAGACGACATTCAGAATTCTCCCTTTAAAATTTTGCACAGAAAACCAGACTAAGCATTTCATATGAATTATTTGCCAGCGGATGAATTGCACAAAATTCTCTGATAAAATAAGAGAAAAAATGAAATTGACGTCTGCAACAGTCATAGTATGCAATTTAAGGGTTAACATATCAACATACTTGTGTATCAATACGCCTGCGCTGGACTAAAGACGTGACGCGAGAAACTAGACCGTAAGCTACTGTTACCAGCAATATAAACACCGTCTAATCAGCTATTACTGTCCAAATTAAATATAGATTCTGAAGATTTTTTATGCTTGATAATAAAAGAAAATAAAATGTTGTGTTCATAATCATGCTGCAAAGTGTTTTCTTTGATATTGGCTGAATGTGTAAAATAGGTTGTAAGGTTGATCTGCGCATATTAATAGAACAGGTGCTGCCTCATGACCTGCGTGTCAAAAATTAACCTGGACAAATTCAGCAGATATTTTTACCGTAAAACATAATTTGACATTTCATGCAAATAGTCTCAAAAGAGGAATCAATTTGCATGAAATGTCAAATGCTGTCTCCATGGGAAAACAAAAAAAAAATATTTCAAAATATGGTATGATAAAACTTTTACACAGAGCACTTGCCCATTTGTTTGACGTGTGTAAAAAATTCAGTATGTTGGATTAAAGGGACAGGGCTTTAGTCAAACATTACAAGATGTTTTTCTCGCTGTTGTTGATTTGCCTAACATTAAAATATTTTAGCTGCGGCATTTTAATAAAAGGATTGCTTGGGTTTAAAGTGTAACTATTTGTCAGAAAAAAAGGAAAGTGTTGAAAATCCATATATTGCTATCTGCAGCGCAACTTTAACTACTCAAGATACTTTGGTTATTTTCTCTTATTGAATGCTCGATTGTGAAAGTGAAAGTAGACAACAAGTTGGCTTCTTTAAAAAGAACCCAACGAAAGGTCCGCATCTTGTTTTAAATTTGCAGGTTTGCACAGCAAATTTAATGACATCATTTGCAACCAATTTTTAAGTACAGGTATTAAGTTATTGAAGAAAATTTATCACAATTTTAGCTCTATTTTGCATGTGATAACTGGCTGTTTGCAACATTTTGAGATAAAATATTTCTTTTGAAACTTCAAAACATCAAGTGGAACTTCAAAGCACTATATAGATATACATCTGCAAGCATTTGATAACTGAATTTGTAGTACTACATTTTTAAACAAATTTGAAACCTTTTTATTGGATGGGTTTTCAAAAATCCATCCTTTAAATAGCGAAGTCCAGCAGGCTTACCTTGTGGTTAATGTTTTCTGATAAACCTGTCCACAATGCTGTTAGGCGTTCTTCTTGTAAAGGTTTTATACAAATTAAGATTTTTTTTTTGGATGAATTTCTGATAGAATCTATCATTTCAGTGCCTTTGGAACTTAAGTTTTGGGCCTAAGCACACAGTGTACACCCAGGTTATAGGTGCCACATGGCATATGATCAGGGTCTACACTCTTTCAGTATAATTTCCCGTCATCCTGCAGTTTTGAGACACATGAACAGGTAGTAAAATAGATTTGTCCAAATTTAGGACAAGGAAGGTAAAGAGTTAAGGTCTTTCTGTATTTGGAGTAGAATTCTGTATACCGTATATACCCCAAGTATTGGGACGCCTTATCTACTTACCATACGTGTCCCAAAATTTGAGAAAAATCCATTCTACTACCTCTTGATGTGTCTAAACTGTTGCTGCATACATGGCAAATAGTGTAGACCCTGATCAGATGCCACATACTGCAGTTTCTGATCTGGGTCTACACTGTTTGCAAAGGCCTATATGTCCCAATACTTAGGGCTACTGACAAGGAAAAATAGTGTTATAAATCCAGCATGTTCACATACACTGTTAAACAATAGAGAACCATAGCAACTCCATAGCCACACAAGCTGCAGAAACAGTCTACTTTACCCAAAACTGTGTTTCGTAGCCTGGAAGTGCCTAGAAAAATGGTAGCAGACTTTTTTTTATAAATATAATTTTTCAGAGACAAACTTCACATTTCATGTGAAAAGTACAAATCTGCTATATAGTCATGTTTGGCCATATAAGGAGTAAAAATGGGTAATATTTCTCATTGAATGTTGAGGCATATTTTCCTGTCTTAAAAAGATGTAAGGCTCAAAAATGGAAAATGTAAAGAAAGCAACAAAATAGTACAAAATTAGACTCCTGTCATTAGTTCTATGAGACCATCATGGTGTGATAGTGATACGAAATGAAACAAGTTTCCAATTTAACCTTAAGTTGCTGGGCTTATTCAGCAGATGACAAATTGATAATATTTTTTTTCTTAGTTTTCCCAGAAAACAGGATTTGACATTTCATGCAAATTGTCTCCATTGGAGACAATTTGCATGAAATGTCATATTCTGTTTTGGGAAATATAAGAAAAATATTTTAATTTGTTGTCTATTCCCAGTATGCTCAGCGTTAAGAATTTCATTTTACAGTCAACTTTGTAATATAACAAGCTTCAAGAGTTTTATGTGTGTGCGGATGTTTTTAACGCTACCTGGCACCCGAGGCACATAGAGGCAAGGTGATTGTTATGTACATGTATTTGTACAGTCTTGCTTTCATGGATCACCCATGCACACTTGGTGCCGCTGTCTGTCACCAAGCGCTGCCCTGTCCACTTTATACTCAACCCAGGGCATGTTGAGTATGAGCTAGTCATACTCTTGAAAGTCAAGTGCGCTGACCACCAGGCCACCCAGCCCATTGCAAGAGTTTTATTGGTTTAATATATTTATCACATGACCGTCAAGTTATTCAGTGAAATAACCCATGTCATAAAAATCATATAACCACATGTGTTATAACACCTGCAAGGCTTCCCATTGGTTAGCCTAATAACCCTCATTAATATTCGTATTACACCGCTTATTGATAGCAACCAAGATGGTGTCCGCATTGGCCGCTACAACTTTTACATTTGGAACAGATTCTGCCTTCAATTTTGAGATGATTTTGAGAAAAACGATAAATGTCAGACCGACGGAGGGGGAAGACACAAAACAATCACACTGTGAATAACACGGCTACCAGAAATATTCATGGTGGTTAAAATTCGATGTTTTCTGGCAACATATTTGTAGGCACTCCCAACATCGATATCGTCAAACCGTCAATGAAAAAAAAAAAAAAAAAAAAAAAAAAAAAAATTGCCTCCTCCAAAAAAGCATTGGAGGATGACATGACTCAGACAATCAATAAATGTGTCAAATCAAAATCCAAACTATAGTTAAAACGTTTAATAGTCTTGAAATCTGTCGTTTACTTGAGTGCGTCAACCACCGCATAAAACTGTATTATCAAGGTCAATGACCTTTAAATACATGTATGACAGCTGAGTGTGGGGGATTTCCCCACTGGTTCTCAGTGACGTATTGACTCGCTGAATGACGTTGTTCAATGGAATATTTAGTTTTGAATTGATTTATTCAAATGAAATGTTTATTAGCTCAAATAAAATTCATCATTATTTCCTTCAGTTTAACGAAGTAATAAATGGCATATTTATCTTGTTTCTAGTTATTTTCGGTACTTACCAAATAATATGCGAACTATTTTTGTTGCGTAGTACTATTGACTGCTTGGTAGTGAGTTGTTTCGCCTAGCTATGGAAAGCCGTTATCTTTAAAAATATATTTTGTGCACTTTTTGTCATCGGAAGGGCCATGTGATGAACAGAATCTTACATTCGTGGTCATTTAATATGAAATTTATGAAACTCGTTGGGTAATTTCGGTATTTTGCTCGCTAAAGCTCGCAAAATACCAAAATTACCCAAACTCGTTTCATAAATTTCATATTAAATGACCACTCATGTAAGATCCTCTATATATACACTACAACCTCTTTATAAGACGGTTCTTTATAACACGGTTTTGGATATAACAAGGTTCAAAGATGGATCCCAAAAATGTATAGATTATATTGAAAAATGACCATAAATGGTCATTTTTCAATATAATCTATACATTTTTGTTTGGATATAACACGGTTGTTTAACAAACACAGTTTATGCTATGGACCCAACAGTAGTGTTATAAAGAGGTGGTATATATATATATATATATATATATATATATATATATATATATATATATATATATATATATATATATATATATTTTATATATATATATGTATTTCTCTACTGTAGGTTTTAAGGGGACTGGATATACTTGGCAGATTTTCTGCCATTTTGTACGAGAGACAACTTCCATGACTTCTCCACAACACCAACTCACTTCTGAAAAGGGGTCTACTTTAAAAGGAAAGAATTTGCTCCTGATATGTGCAAACTCTTTCCTTTTAGAGTAGACCCCTTTTCAGAAAGGAGCAAAAACAGTTTTGACAAGAGTTTTATTCCCTTGAAAGTGTTAATTCCCCTTTTTAAAGTTGTACAGTAAAAATCCCCTTTGTCATTTTGATACTATCATTTTTGTTTTAATATTAAATATATTAATTTTCAAGGCACCAGTTTTTGACATCAGAGCTTTATCAGTTGTTTATTTTACAATAAAACTAATGTTTACATTCATCAAAATCTTATTAGATATTTCTGTTGAATTTGTATTTAAATGTTTTCTGTGTGAAATTGCATACAACAAGAATAGAATAATAAAAAATACCATCACGAAAACATACTTATATAATTTTGACCCCCTTAAACCCCACTTTTATACAGTAAAACTGGGGTTTACAGGGGTATACATTATTTTTCTTATTTCTGCTCAAAAACATAGATCGTGGGTACCGCCTCGCCGAGGTGGTTCTAACGAGTACCCATAATCTATGTTTTAAGCAGATATATGAAAAATATCAGTTTTTTTACCTGAAAATTTTCAGTTTTTGGAGGTGAAATTTTCTATATATTTGAATATATTTGTGTTTTCATAATGACTTCATATTTTAGCATCATTATCTCATACTCCAGCATATATATATTATAAGGAGAGGTATTTGAAAAATATGGGCCCAGTTATTCAAAGCTAACAATGTCGTTAGTTAACGATTCCTTAAAATTTACATCAAGTGATATGCAAATATGCTGAAATTATTTGCTGAAAAAATGTGAGTAGCTTTTGCAGTGCAAAAGCTACTCACATTTTTTTAGCAAAAAATATCAGAATATTATATATTGAATCCGCTAAAACAGTTAACGAAATGACCCTTAACGAGCTCGTTAAGCTAACGACGCTTTGAACAACTGGGCCATGATTGCAAGAAATTTCTTATCATAAAGGAAATAGTTAAACACATACAAGTGTTAAACCTGTTTGGGTCTGCTATTCTTATATAGGGTTAGGTACAGTTCGGCTTGTCTCACTTATGTTTTCTTCTGTTCTTCTTTTACAGTTATTTGTCAGAACACCTGGCGGAGCTGTTTCCAGAAAGTGTCTATGTTCCTGCTTCTGAGGCATAAATTATCTGAAAGAGACTCTTAGTTCTAGATAAGATGCTTTTTTATCCAGAAAGTACTGAATTTTGTATGTGTTCTTTCATAAAAACTTAGCTGTGCATAGCTTCAGTTTAGGTGCTTTTTATGCCCCCTCCTGCTGAAGGCAGCAGTGGGGCATGTAGTGTTGCGCCATGGTGTTACATTCCTTCATGTTTGTAACCAGAGTCAAAGGAATGTTAAAGTTTACATTCAAATTTACATTGACATTTATGTCCTGGTTTCTCTTGTTGGTCATAACTTGGATACCTTATAAGCTAGGAAGTTGAAATTTTATATGCTACTTATCCAGACCTAAACCTTCAACTCTGTGCTAGAGTTGCTCCTAGATCATGTCCTGCGGTGGGGCTAGGGGTCAAAATGTATAACAGAGCAAATTGAGCTTTTGGAAAATAGCTGTTAAAGTTTGTGCATCCAGTTGTTGTACCATATGGGCAAAATCAAAGTGTGGGGGCATTTGTGTACTATGGATACATGTCTTGTTTCAGACAAAAACTATGTTGTTGTTTTTTTTTTCATCTTTTTTTCTTATTTCTGCACAAAAATGTGCAATAGCCTCAGCAAGTCACGTCTGATGAATACCCACAATATATATTTGCATGCATTCATGGAAAAATTAGAACAATAGTTATCTTGCTATTCGTCTTATCTGGAGATATAGCTGTGGTAATAATTATATCTGGGCACTCTTCTAATCTAAAGCTCTGAGATGTGACAGGACTACGTCTGACAACTTTGTTAGGTTAGGTTAAACATATTGCCTCTATATAGCAATGGGGTTGGGCCACAACATTAGTTACAACCCTTCCCCTACAATATAATACATAACATCAACATGGCAACACAAAACATATACAAGAGTTTGTTTGTTTGTGTTGAGGTTTTATGGCCCAGTCAACCCAATGGGGTCTTGTCGAGCATGGTCAGTTTACCTAACCACACGTTTACTGGGCAGGCTTAGTTCCTTAAGCGGTTAACCAGTAATGTGCACATTCTTTCGCCAGAAACTGACAACTGCCCTTCTTGAATCAGCAGAAGGCCCTTAGGGAGAGAATGACCATAGAAAATATTTCATGATCAATCTCCACGAAAGAATGTTGTCGATCTCGGCGGGTCGAATCCGCGACATCCTGGTCTCCAGTCGGATGGCGCATCCAACTGAGCCACCTGTGTATACAACTTTGTGTATACAGTTATATGTATACATGGTGATAGCTATGTGGATACAAAGTGACATTTTTGTACTTAGATTAAGATTTTAGTAGTGTTTGATGTATTGGTTAAATTGAATACTAGTTTTGACAACAAACAAATGATCATAATTTCACATTGTGTATTGTGCTAATTCCTTCACTACATTTGAGAAGTCATTAGAATAATGTTTGTATGACTGCTTTATAGTTTATTTTGAAACTATACGATATAGGCATAAAACAGCCTCATTAAATTTGATATTGTTTTGTTTCTTTCCTTTTAAATTACATCAAAAGATTCTTTATGGGCATAGACTACTGGAATGGCAAACCAAATATAGTTCTGATTTCCTCCCAAAATGTCAGTTGTCTGACTATAAAGGCCATGAAATATATAAAGGTCTATATCATATGACATTGCATCACCACCAACAAACCATGTGTATAAAGTCTCACAAACAATCCATACTGAGGTTTCCTCAGGCCATTTCTACTTTTGTTATTTTAATATAACCTATTGATATTTCCAATCCTCTTAGTTAATCCAAGCAAGGTATAAAATAATAACAGTAGACATGACTGTCAGAACTAATAATCTGTCATTCATATATTTTGTAGAATAGTGACAGAGTATGAAGTGTTAAGTGATTTCAAACCCTGATACACAAATAGCTTCATATAGGAGGAATATCCAGATAAATACTGTTCTTATTTCTCCATTGAAAACATACATTGTTGGTACTCATTAGGAGTGCCTAGAGGCAAGTATCCATAGCATGTTTTTGTGGAGAAAAAAGAGAATAAAAGTAGCATGTTTTGTTTTAAAACAATACATTATCTGGAGCTATGGTCACAGAGACATTTTTGCACACATGTTGACAGCTATATGTACACTAAGACAGTAGTGTGTAGGCCTAGATAGGAGTGGGTATCAAGTAAATAGTTTTCTTATGTTTTGACGAAAACATAAGTTGTGGGTACTCATTGGAAGCGCCTCACCGAGGCGCTTCTAATGAGTACCTACAACATATGATTTGTCGAGAAATAAGAAAAATTTAGATACTTTTTGGTGGAAAAAGTGGCTTATCAAAAGCTATGTACAGTGTATGTGTCAAGAGTTGGGTGTGTACAAAGTATGATTGTTTGCATACAATTATTATGTGTTTACATGTGACATTTGTATGTATTCATGGTAATATTTGTTTGTGTATTAGGTGACAATTGTGCATTTGTATGTATATGTTACAACATTTGTGTATATACACTGACATTTGTATATGTATTAAGTGACAGTTGTGTGTATATGCTCTGGCATTTGTTTGTATATTTAGCAACATTTGTGCGTATAGTATATACAGGCACATTTGTATGTGTATTAAGTGACAGTTGTGTATATGCTCTGGCATTTGTATGTAGCAACATCACCGGGGCATCCAACTGATATTGACTTACAGATGGGCAAGGCCTGCTATCCTTGTAGCAAGTAAGGGTAGAGGGGAATGTTTTTATTTCTTCAGTTCCTTCAGTATTCCTGTTCCTCTTTCTTCCCTGTTCCTCTTTCATCTCTTCTTCTATCTCTTCTATCTCTTTTCTTCCTTTCTCTGGGAGACGACACAAAATTACCCACAAGGGTTGACGTGTTGTTAAACCCCAACACAATCAATCAAGATCAATGTATACTTAGCAACATTTGTGTACCCTGACATTTGTATGCGTATGAAGTGACAGTTGTGTATATGTACACTGATATTTTTATGTATAATTAGCATCATTTGTGTGTATATATACTGACATGCATATGTATATTAAAGCACAATTGTTTTTGTTTGCTGACATTGGTATGTTTACATTATCACAATTGTCACTATATCTTCAGACATGGTTATGTACACAATGGTTACAGTTGTGTATATACTTGGACAAAAAAATTACACATTACTGGTTAACAACTTAGAGTACTAGACCTGCCTAGTAAAAGTGTGATTAGGTAAACTGACCACGCTCAGCATGACCCATTTGGGTTGACAGAGCCCTAAAACCTCCACACAAACTGACATTTGCTCTTGCAGTCTGATCAGGCTATACTGGCTGCTTTGTGGCTAGCCAAGGCATTTTCAGGCTGACATTTAAGACTGATTAAACTATGGCTAATCAAGCTGATCTGACTGTGTCTGTTGTGCACATACATTATGGAAGCTGCTCCATATCAAACTTTGTGCAAGCTTCCAATATTTCATAAAGTAAAACCATGGAAATGGCATGTATCTTCTCTGTATTGGTATAAAACTTTTCTCGGAGGTATTATGTATCTGGAAGATGCGGCATCAGTGCTGGGAAGAAGTTATCTTATCTAGAGCTGCAATAATGCTTAAATAGCATTCTTGGTAAAATTTTTGGCAGACATTTTTAAAAAATATTTTCCTGGGAAAAATAAAAAACAAAATATTTCAATATGTCCTCTGCTGAAAATTTTACTGAGTGCTAAGCATTAAATTGTTGATGTACTTAATGAATTATTTACCCTGAATATTGAGACACCTTAATCCATTGTAGTCCGGATACCTGTAAAAGGGTACTTGGCAAACAGTGCAGACCCAGATCAGACACCGCAGAACGCGGTGTCTGATCAGGGTCTCTACTGTTTGCAAATAGTTTAGCCATTTTTTTCTAGGAATATGTAAATCTCATAGCCGGACGTACCTAAAATGGAAATTGGAGTCTCCAATATATAGTGTGGGAGAGTCTATTCAGTCTACAATGGGTTAACATCTAATAACATACTTGTAAAATTTGATTAAGATCATTTTGTTTTGCTGCTTATTGATATATATGGCTAAAAATGCTGGATGAGTGGCAAACAGTGTAGATCTTGATCAGATACTGCATTCTGGCTGATGAGGGTTTACTCTGCTTGCTTCCAATACTTAGTATAAATACAGAAAATGTTAACCCTTCCCTTGCTGAATAAATTAAGATGCCACGCCCACTTCTAATTTCCAGCCAATCAGATTACTTGATCCAGGCTTTTGATAGAAATTCACATATTTAATGACAAACAGTGCAGATCCAGATCAGTTGGCTTCTTCAGAAATCAACTGATCTGGATCTACACTGTTTGCTAAGACAGGGCATGTCGGGTGCAGCAAGAGAAGGGTTAAGAACTGTTTATGGACTAAAGATGGGGGGGGATTATAATATCTAAGGCTCTCGAATGGTAGACCAGCTGCAGGGAAAGAACTAGTGTGTGACAAAAAGAGGTAATTGAGCCACAGCATGAGAAAACTTACCTTGTAAATTGTACCCAGTGAAGAGTCATATCAGCCTGTGTATCCACAGTGTAATCAGAATATTCCCGGGGCAGTCTGGATAGCCAAGGATTCAGGACTTTTTCAGGCAGACAGAGAAGACTAATCAGTCTGAGTCTATGCTTATCATAAGGTACATTCTCTCACACCTCGGCTTGGTTTTGAACTTAAATTTTAATTAGTTGATCTCTGTCATTCTGTGTTATTTTTACTGTATAATAATAGTGTCTGATCTGGGCCTTCAAAAATTGCATATGTCCCAGAGGCAACTTTTTACATTGTGCAATCTTTCCTTGTATCATTATTAGATTATCTTTTGTATTATATGGGCATTTCAGTCATGTGAAATAGTTCTGAAAAAAATCAACATTACCCATTTGAGGAGCACCAAGGCAATATGGATCTCTGGTTCAGGGCTCGGGAAAACCGGAAAAATAGCCGGTCTGGACCGAAATTAAGAATTCTGGACCGATTTCAAACACCCCAAAACGCTAATAAATCGGTCCAACAGGTTTGTGCCTGGAACCCCATTTTTCCCAAACCAACCAATTTTCACGAATCAATGATGTCTAAAAAATCACAAACGGTCAAGTCTTCCCAAACTGACAACGTCCGCTTACCTTTTAAATGCGATATTATGGTAGTTAAAAGGCTCTAAACGGTCATTTGACATGTATATTGGAGAGACAGCTGAATAACGGCAACCTACCCGCAGCACAAATTAATTACGTCATTATACAAACATTGTCAAAAAATAACACTTCACTGACCTTTGTGCGGTAAACAAGCGATTAACACGAATCATCAGTAACGGTAGTCTGATAATTTAATCCGTTTGTGTGACACGTGTGAATACACTGAGACTGCAAAACATCCAGGTGCAGTCGGCGTGTCCAAAAGATCAAAGGTCGCTTTACTGAGAGTGATAAAAGAATGCACCGCTTGAACGCACCCGTTTTCTTCCTCTTCTTTTTTTGTTTTGATCTAGACGGTTAATCGGTCCCAGATTCGATAAATGAATTCCCAAACTGTGTTCGTCCTGATCAGATGTCGCATACAACGGCGTCTGATCTGGGTATTATTGATTGCTTCTTTTTTTTAGCTCGCCTGTACGAAGTACAAGGAGAGCTATTGTAGTCACCCCGGTCGTCCACGTTTGCGTTTGCGTTTGCGTTTGCGTTCCCGTTCCCGTTCCCGTCACACTGTGTTAAAGTTTTTCAAATGCTTATATCTCAACAGTCACTCCTCACAGAGGCATCAAATTTGGAACTTAGGTACCTTGGAGGGTCTTCTGAGATTCCAAGAGAATAAACCCCTGGGTTCATGCCCCTGGGTGGGGCTAGGGGTCAGAATCTAGGACACCTTTGTAATACTGTGTTAAAGTTTTTCAAATTCTTATATCTTGACTTTCACTCCTCATAGAGCATTCATATTTAGAATTTGGGTACCTGGACGAGTCTTCTGAGATTCCAAAAGAACATACCCCTGGGTTCATACCTCAGGGTGGGCCTTGGGGTGGGGCTAGGGGTCAAAATCTAGGACACATTTGTAAAATCTTATATGCCTACAGGTTATAGACACAACTGGTTATACATCAGCTAACTATGTGACATCAGTTTAAGTGTAAGAGAGTGAAGGTCATGGTGACCTACATTTTACGGTCAAGGTCACCTAGATTTCACGGTCCAGTGATTTTGCCTTATATCTTGAATACTATTTGTTGGATAAATGTCACACCTGGGATATTACTTCCATGTGACCCAATGAATGACCACTTACTATATCTAGGTCATTGTGACCTATATTTCATGGTTCAGTGATTTTGCCTTATATCTTGAATACTTTTTGTTGGTTAAATGTCACACCTGGGATATTACTTCCATGTGACCCAATGAATGACCACTTACTATATCTAGGTCATTGTGACCTATATTTCATGGTTCAGTGATTTTGCCTTATATCTTGAATACTATTTGTTGGATAAATGTCACACCTGGGATATTAGTTCCATGTGACCCAATGAATGACCACTTACTATATCTAGGTCATTGTGACCTATATTTCATGGTTCAGTGATTTTGCCTTATATCTTGAATACTATTTGTTGGATAAATGTCACACCTGGGATATTAGTTCCATGTAACCCAATGAATGACCACTTACTATATCTAGGTCATTGTGACCTATATTTCATGGTTCAGTGATTTTGCCTTATATCTTGAATACTTTTTGTTGGTTAAATGTCACACCTGGGATATTAGTTCCATGTGACCCAATGAATGACCACTTACTATATCTAGGTCATTGTGACCTATATTTCATGGTTCAGTGATTTTGCCTTATATCTTGAATACTATTTGTTGGATAAATGTCACTCCTGGGATATTAGTTCCATGTGACCCAATGAATGACCACTTACTATATCTAGGTCATTGTGACCTATATTTCATGGTTCAGTGATTTTGCCTTATATCTTGAATACTATTTGTTGGATAAATGTCACACCTGGGATATTAGTTCCATGTAACCCAATGAATGACCACTTACTATATCTAGGTCATTGTGACCTATATTTCATGGTTCAGTGATTTTGCCTTATATCTTGAATACTATTTGTTGGATAAATGTCGCACCTGGGATATTACTTCCATGTGACCCAATGAATGACCACTTACTATATCTAGGTCATTGTGACCTATATTTCATGGTTCAGTGATTTTGCCTTATAGCTTGAATACTATTTGTTGGATAAATGTCACACCTGGGATATAAGTTCCTTGTGACCCGATTATTGACGTCAAAATATATCTCTGTTGGTGTAACCTATATTTCATGGTTCAGTGATTTTGCCTTATATCTTGAATACTATTTGTTGGATAAATGTCACACGTGGGATATTACTTCCATGTGACCCAATGAATGACCACTTACTATATCTAGGTCATTGTGACCTATATTTCATGGTTCAGTGATTTTGCCTTATATCTTGAATACTATTTGTTGGATAAATGTCACACCTGGGATATTAGTTCCTTGTGACCCGATTATTGACGTCAAAATATATCTCTGTTGGTGTGACCTATATTTCATGGTTCAGTGATTTTGCCTTATATCTTGAATACTATTTGTTGGATAAATGTCACACCTGGGATATTAGTTCCTTGTGACCCGATTATTGACGTCAAAATATATCTCTGTTGGTGTGACCGATATTTCATGGTTCAGTGATTTTGCCTTATATCTTGAATACTATTTGTTGGATAAATGTCACACCTGGGATATTACTTCCATGTGACCCAATGAATGACCACTTACTATATCTAGGTCATTGTGACCTATATTTCATGGTTCAGTGATTTTGCCTTATATCTTGAATACTATTTGTTGGATAAATGTCACACCTGGGATATTAGTTCCTTGTGACTCGATTATTGACGTCAAAATATATCTCTGTTGGTGTGACCTATATTTCATGGTTCAGTGATTTTGCCTTATATCTTGAATACTATTTGTTGGATAAATGTCACACCTGGGATATTAGTTCCATGTGACCCAATGAATGACCACTTACTATATCTAGGTCATTGTGACCTATATTTCATGCTTCAGTGATTTTGCCTTTTATTTTTATTACTATTTCATGGAGAATTGTCATACCTGGATTATTATATCTAAGTGACAAAATGACTTACATACAAATACATCTAGGTCAGTGTGACCTATATTATATGGCTTAATGATAAAAATGTTACAATATAAAATGTACCCAGCAGGCGAGCTCGCTGTCCTCCGACAGCTCTTGTTTTTTTTGTTGTTGTTGATTGCCGTAACACGCGAATATAATTCAAGGTAGATTTCACGGTAAAAATAAGTAATGCACCACTTGCGCTAGACAAGATTGGTCAGTGCTTAAAATTTAAGCAGTCTGATCAAATTTTGTAACATTGAAAACTGCAAAACCGCCCGTGGCGCAGGCCTTTTTTTATTAGACCTTATTAGGTCCATGAAAGTCGTTTCGTTCCGTCTCTCCTGTTTCCCGTCGTCTTCGCGCTTATACAAGACAGGAATCAGTTGTTTATAAATAGTTTAGGAAAACCCTGCGGAGGTGGAAATAACAACAAAACCGTTTTTTTTTTTTTTTGTTTTTTTTTACATACCTGACTGTATTTATTGATGACGCCAGCCTTGATCATGCTCGTTATACCCGGACTTCCGTCATATAACGGAGATGAGGTGTATTATTTAAAAGGAGTTATAGGACTGCCAATTGTCATTAGTTTTCGTGACAGGTGATATATACATATTTTTTTTATTTGGAAATGGGCTCATTGATGACGTCATCGTCATCGGCTGGACCGATTCAGATTTCAAAATTTCCAGAGCCCTGCTCTGGTTTTTAAGTGGATACCCTTTCAGGGAGGCAACTGTGCCAGAATTGGTTTTGACCCCTTCTTAAAAGGGGTCCACTCCACGTAAGAGTTTGCTCCCCTTGCCACCCTAGCATTTGAAATTTTATAAAAATAGGGGCTTCTCATAAAGCAAGTAGAAAAGCTTCCTCTGGGTGACTCATCAACACCAGCTTAGAAGGGCCAGTTTTTTTTCCTTTAAGATAATCCTGAGGGAGAAGGGAGGCAACTATTTGTCAGAGTTACTCTCCTGCTTGTAGCAGGGTATGACATAGGAATTGGAATTTTATGTCCATTCGACTGACCGTTGATCTGTCAGTCCATCTGTAAACAATTTACATTGAGTTTAGCATTTAGGTGGATTTCTCTGAAACAGTGTTAGTGCAAATGTCAAACATTGCTAAGTAATTGTCTTCGATATACTCTTCATTATATGCACTATGACCTTGTACTCTTGACCTAGATTTTGCGCTGTAGCAGTGATAGCTGGGATGGTCAAACCTTGCATAGTAATTGTCCTTTACATCATCTTCAAGCATGCACTATGACCTCCTGCCCTTGTCCTAGATTTCACAATCCAGTGGCTTTGTCATTATTTTATGCTAAGTCTAGCATTAAAGTCTATTTCTCTGAAGCAGTGATAGCTGCTAGTGTCACACTTGCATAGTAATTGTTCTGGACATACTCTTCAAACACACACTTATGACTTGGTGCCCTTGACTTAGATATCGTGCTTGAGTGACTTTGTCAGGATTTTACGTCGAGTCTGGCATTAAAGTGTGTTTCTTTGAAGCGGTGATAACTGCAAGTTTCAAACCTTGCATAGTAATTGTCCTCAACATACTCTTCAACCACACACTATGACCGGGCGCCTTTGACCGAGATATCACACTTGAGTGACTTTGTTATGATTTTATGTCCAGTCTAGCATTAAAGTGCATTTCTCTGTAGCAGTGATAGCTGTAAGTGTCAAACCTTACAATGTAATTATCTTTGACATACTTTTCAAGCGCACACTATGATCCTGTGCCCTTCTTTTTGACCTAGATTTTCACTCTAATGACTTTGCCCAATGTATGTGTGATGACAACTTCCACGGAATTTTTTTTATGTGCATTTATTTTCCTTAAAGCTTGTGTGTTCATAGTTATATGATATATTAGACAGAGGTTCTCTAAACAGATAGGTAAGGTCCTGATCAGACTGCATGAATGTCCAAGCTGATCTGGGCTATTGCTAACTGTTAGATGTGTTATAAAGACCTTTTCTCATTAAAAATGTGGAGAAATAAGATAAAAAAAAATAAATGGATACTCTAGAGCTACGTTGAGGAACAGCAGAATCTGGGCATTTTTAGCTCACGAGAGTTGAAGGCACCAGGGGAGCTTATTGGCAGTGGTCCATGGTCCATGGTCGGCATTGTCAACATTTTCAAACGACATCTCCTCTGAAACCACTGGGTCAATTGAAACCAAAACACATGTGGAGCCTCCATGGGGTGGGGAAACAAAAGTTTATTCATAATGTCTGGGTCACATGACCAAGATGGCCGCCATGCCCATATAAGGTAAAAATGTGAAAATCTTTTTCTCAGGAGTCTAATGGTTGATGACATTTCAGCACTACCAAATTTGTTCAAATGATGAACCTTGGTTGACCATGACCTATTTTACAGGAAGGTCAAGTTCAGTCACTTTGGCTTTTGTATGGAAAAAAGGCAAACAGTGGATTTTTCTGATGCTGTTGTAGCCTATGAAATCAAAGTTGATATTTGCAATCAGCCAAATGATTTTTTATTAAATACCAAAGGTCAAGGTCATTTATTGACCCTTGTTCTGGATGCTTCAGATTCAGTATTTTTCTCTTCTTCTCCTCTAAAACTGCTGGGCTGATTGAAACCAAATTACATGTGGCGCCTCTGTTGGATGGAGGAATGAAAGTTTGTTCATGAGATCTGGGTCTTATGATCAAGATAGCCACCATGCCCATATATGTTAAAAACATTTGAAAATCTTCACAGGAACTGAATGGCTGATGACTTTGAAACTTGCTATGCAATAATGGGTCAGGCTCTACCAAGTTGTTCAAATGGTGACCTTTAATTGACCCTGTCCTTTTTTACAGCAAGGTCAACTTTGGTCACTTAGGCTTTTGTATGGGAAAAAGGCAAAACTGTGGATTTATGTGAAGCTATCATAGCCTATGACATTCACAGTTGATATATGCAATCATCTAAATGAACTTTTATAACTACCAAAGCTCAAGGTCATTTACTGACCTTTGTCCTGGATGCCTCAGATTCAGTATTTTTATCTTCTCTAAAACTGCTGAGCTGATTGAAACCAAATTACATGTGGAGTCCCTTTGGGATTGGGGAATGAGAGTTTGTTCATGGGATGTGAGTCAAATGATCAAGATATTCACCATGTCCTTATATGGTAAAAACCCTTTGAAAATTTTCTTCTCAGGACTTAAAAGGGCAAAGACCTTGAAATTTAGTATGCAGCATTTGGGACTCTGGCCCTACCAGGTTCATTCAAATGGTGACCATTGGTTGACCTTGACCTATCTTAAATATGAAAAGTAAGCAACATATATCAAAATTGAAATACTGAAAAATAGAACTTTGACAAGTTCTGAGTGCAAAAGGGTTAAGGTTGCAGAAGCAGACTTGCATGCCCAGTTGAGCTGTGGTGATTGTAGTGGCCCAATGGCCTTTTGTTACAAGGGAGACAGCTTTTGTGACTACCTGTTTGCTTTCCTACACACCTGTCCCCTTCTGAAAAGGGGTCTACACTAAAAGGAAAGACTTTGCTCCTGGAAGTACAAATCTTTCCCTTATACAGTTGACCCCTTTTCAGAAAGGAGGCAAAACAGATATGACAGAGATCTCACTTAAAAGTGCACTATATAAACCTGGAGAAAATGGGGACTTTGGCTAGTCTACCTGGATATGCAGTTGGCCTGTACATATACTGTTTGTATATGTGGAAATATTTGTTTTCTTTTGATGGACTGGACATAATTTTCTGATCTCACAGTAATTGCACAAAAATTGCTTGTATTATATTTCATGTGTCATATAAACTTAACCCTAGTCCTGCTGAACCCTGATATGTCCTGCCTTTGCAAACAGTGTAGATCCAGATCAGTTGGCTTCTGAAGAAGCCAACTGATCTGGATCTTCATTGTTTGCCATTCAGTATGTGAATTTAAATCAACAATCTGGATCAAGTAATCTGATTGGCTGAAAATATGGAAAGAGTGTGGCATCTTAATTTATTCAGCAGGACAAGGGTTGATATGTGGCATGCTGGGTAAACAAAGTAATTGTACAAATAAGTGCATATTGTAATATATTTTATATGCCATATAACTTTTTAATACTAGGCATGCTGCGTAAACATGGTAATTGCAGGGAAATATGCTTGTATTATATTTCGTATGCCATATAAACTCTTGATACTTGGCATGGGTGAAATTTCAGCAGGTGACATATTGATGTTTTCTTGTTTGTTCCCAAAAAATAGGATTTGACATTTCATGCAAATTGTCTCCTTAGGAGACAATTTGCATAAAATGCCAACCCCTATTTTCTTGAAAAGTAGAAAATTGTTAATTAGTTGTTTGCTAAATTTGCCCAGCGAGTGTTAATGTACTTAAAGATTAAGCCCTTATGAGCTATTTTAGCCCTGCTATAGGAAAACAGATATTGGTGGCAAAGATCAGCTGCAAATTTGCACAGTCAGAGCAGGACCTTCTCTGTTTGTTTATATCCTCATCAGTATTGATTTTTTAATGGACAGTGAAATCCATGATCCAATTGCATAAATGCACAGGCTGATCAGGTCATTTGCTCTCAGTGACAGCTCGTGATCTGAAGACGCCCTTTCTCATTACATGAATCATTGTATGTGAGACTGAATATGATAAAAGGTAATTTTAGACCTGTGCACATGCTGGATACTTGGATCAGCCTGTACATCCACATAGTCTGAATAAAGTCTTCACTGTGTGTTCTGTGTCAAGGGTGCAAGGTTTGTTTAGACGAAGAGTGAAAATTGATCTTTATCTATACTGGGCGCACATGTCCGATAGTACAGTTTCTTATGTTGAGGCTCAGTTCTGTTTTATTTGCCATGAACCTGCTGTTGGTGAAATTAGCAGGAAAATGATCGATCACGTAGCTCCAGATGGGATTTCTTCCTACCAGGAAGTATTAATATATTTCTTATCTTTCCACAATAATATATGCTGTGGGCCCCACCGGGTTGGTAACATTCTTTTGTGGAGATTTGATCATTAAATATTTTCTACATCATTCTCTTCTGTTGATTCAAGAAGGGCAGGTGACAGTTTCTGGTGAAAGAATCACAATACTGATAGAGGACCAAGCCTGCCCAGTAAAAATGTAGTAAGGTTAACGGACCAAGCACAACATGGCCTGATTGGGTTGACTGGGATGTAAAACCTCAACACAAACAAACATGCTGTGGGTATTTGTTAGAAGCGCCCTTCTAATGAGTACCCATAACATATTTTTGTGGAGAAATAAAGATAATTTGCTGGATACTCCTATCTGATGCTACATGTATGAGATTATTTTTACCATTTTCCTCAGAAAATAGGGATGGGTGTTATTAGCTCACCTAAGCCAAAGGCTTGAGAGGAGCTATAGTGATCACTCACTATCCATTGGCGTCTTCTGCCTGTCTGTCTGTCCACAATTTAAATGACATCTCCTCTTAAACCACTGAGCCAATTTTAACCAAATTTCATAGGAATGATCATTAGCTGATACTGACTGAAAATTGTTCAAAGATTTGTTTCTATACAGGATTTTGATTGCTATGGCAACCAAAATAAAAAAAACTTTAAAAATCTTGTCAGAAACCACTGGACCAATTTCAGTATAATTTGGCAGAAATGTTCCTTTAGTGTCCTACCAAGATTGATAAAGCCATCATGAGTCATCAAAAAACATGGCTGCCAGGGGGCAGGGCTTATTTTCCCTACATATCTATATGGAAAACTTAAAAAATCTTGTCAGAAACATTGTTGACCCATGTCAATATGATATGGCAGAAATGTTTCTTTGGTGACCCTTTCGCAAGATTGTTCAAGCCATAATGATTGGACAAAAAACATGGCTGCCAGGGGGCAGGGCTTATTTTCCCTGTATATCTATATAGAAAACTTTAAAATCTTCTTGTCAGAAACAACTGGGTCGATTTCAATATTACTTGTCTGAAACTAAAACCCATGGCCTTTGATACTTTGTTTGCAGCTTCATCTTTTGGATTTCAACCAAGATTGTTCAAACTATGGCCCTGGGGTCAAAAATGGTCCCACTCCAGGGTTCACTTATTTCCCATAGACTCATATAGGAACAAACTTTAAAAATCTTCTTGTCTGAAACTGGTGTATAGCTTGATCTAATTGCCAACATCTACCAAGATTGTTCAAATTAAAGACCCGGGGTCAAAAATTGCCACTCCCTGAGGGCCACTTGTTTTATGTATACACATGTAGGTAAAAAAAAAAACAAAAAAAAAAAAAACTTAAAAAAAGGGCTTTTAGTGAGGTTTAAATTATAGTTCTTGGGCCAAAAATTCCCCCCTCTCCCACTCCCCCCCCCCCTCCCCCCATACGGGGTTACTTATTTTAGATAGACTGATGTTGGGAAAAAAGGGAAAAATCTTCTTATCTGAAACCAGATGGCCCATGCTTTGATATTTGGTATGTAACATTATCTAGTGGACTTGTACCATGATTGTTAAATTTATAGCCCTGGGGAGTATTTGAATGGAACCATCATGTTGGTCTTGAACATAAAATTTATACAAAAATCTTACCAATCTTCAGTACTAAGTATGTAAATCTCTTAGCTCAAGTGAGCGATGGTCCTCATGTTTTGCAAATAATCTCTTTTTGAATAACAGAAATGTCCAGCTTTGTTTTGTGGAGAAAAAAAAATGGAAAAAACAAATAAACAAACAGTAAAATATCATTTGATAGCATTGAATTTCAGTACATTAAAGGTAAATTTTATATCCATTTGCTGTCAGTTGCATTAATTTGTATATATCAAGTTTCTGCTGGCATTAAATGTCATTAACCTTTTCCCTGCTACAGGCCACAATGTGCCATTATTTTCCTTATACTGAGATACAGTAATAGCGTAAGGGGAATTATACACTTTCAGGGGGAGGTAACTCTAAGTTATTTTTTTTTTGCCCCTTTCTGAAATGGGTTCTATTCTTAAAAAAAAAAAAAAAAAAGAATCCCCTTTTAGACTAGACCCATTTACTGATGAACTTGGTGTGCTGGAAAGCAAACAAGAAATCACAAAATTTGTATCCCCTGTAAAAAATTGCAGATATCTTCCAAGTGTATCCAAACCCCTTAACCCTTAAAGCGCCAGTCACAGCTATTGTCGTCTGCTTTGTCATCTGCTTATGATTTTAAAAGTCATTTTTGCAAACAGTGTGGACCCAGATCAGACTGCTCCTTTAGGAGCAGTCTGATCAGGGTCCACACTGTTTGCCTGTATGCAAAAATAGATTTGAAAAGTCTGCAAGACTATTCAGCAGATGAGATAAACAGATGACATTTTCAGATGCAGTTTTTCTTGGCGCTTTAAGGGTTAAAATAGATCAAGCCATTTGAGGACTGTCTGAATGGCAAATTGTGCAGACCCTTATCAAACTGCACCTTTAGGAGCATTTTGATGTAGGTTAACACTCATGATCAGGCATTTTTGTCCAAATTTTGAGCATAATTGAAATATTTTCATTGTCTGTAGAAGAATAATGGTTTACTTGAAAATACAGTGTATTTGGTTTGTCACAGTTGAAAATAGTTGTTTATAAAACTTGACTAGTGTCATATCTGAGCACATTAAGTAATAAATAAATAAATAAATAAATAAATAAATAAAATGAAACCAATAAATAAATATAATACAACATGCACAACTCATTTTTTTTCAATCAAAAAGAATATATTTTTTTATTTCTCCACAAGAACATGTAATGGGTATTAATTGGAGGCAACTTGGATTTTTGTGGAGAAATAGAATGGAAAATACAAAAAAAGTTATTTGGGTAACATCTAGGCTATGACACCAATGTAGTATGGTCAGACGCTTTTCTGTTTCTGATGTTAATTAGCAAGAAGAACAGTGTCATGACCAGAATATAAAGTACAATTTTGTATTTACTTTTGGTATATCGTTCGTCTTCTAGTCGTGTGGTTTAGCCAAGTAAAGCTGAAATGTATATTTGAGCATATGGAGACGGTGACAGCCATTATAAGCCTGTACATCTATGTGTGTAGTTTGATCAGAGACTTCATACAGCTCATCTAACTGGGGTCTCAAGATTGATAAGCTTTTAATATTTCTCCTCCAATAGATACACTCTGGGTACTCATTTGATAAGCCTGGGTGAGGCACCTCTAAAGAGTATCCACGACATATGTTGTAGAGAAATAAAGAAAATATCATATTTTTTTTCGTTGAAAACAAATCTCATCTTTTGCAATAATCACTATCCACTTACAGCTGGATCATTGAATACTGTAAAATATATCTCGGGAAGTAGACTTTAAAAGCCCTGCTGGGACTGCGAATGCTTAGAATGATCTGGACCTGCTGTTAGGCTTCACTTTGAAGACTCCATTTAACTTGATACAGCACATATTTCTTACAGAATTATGTTGTAAATACACCTGCGTCTGCAGCAGGGTTGTAGAATCCAGTGTCATTAGTTTCTTGTTTTAAAAGAAATAGATGTGAGTTCAAGGGAGACAGCTCCTTCAAAATTACTTTTCATCCCTTCTGTAAAGGGTTATAGTCTAAAAGGAAAGAATTTGCTCCCAATGGGAGCAACTTCTTTCCTTTTAGAGTAGTCCCATGTCAGAAGGGAACTGATGTGCAGAGAAGCAAAGAGGAAGTCACAAGATTTGTCTCCCTTGAAAAAATTACAGAAAATCTACTGAATGAATATAGTTTCCTTAATACCCATTAAAATGGGAAACTTAAATGAGAAAAGGAACAAGGTAGAATGTGCAAACAAAAGAAAAAAGTGGCTTGAGTAGGCTCAAAGTCTAGTGATTGTCTGTTCTGTTTCTGAATACAGTATTTAGAGGTAGAGTATACACGGGGAATAGAGAAGACTGTCTAAACATATACCCAGTCAGCATTCTACGTAAATATATATCGGGCCGTCATCGGCCCGTCAGGGTAGCTTACGGGCCGATGACGGCCCGATGTAGATTTACGTAGAATGCTAGCTGGGTAGATAGACGAGTTTATTCAGATCTATATTGTACCTGTACCTTTTCCTTTGTGTAGACACAATTTTTTTTGTTTTAGCCCTTAGCCCATTTATGCCAAGTAGACTCTTCTGTCGTAACTCTTAGAATAGGTCCATTTTCTATATAAAGGGTGTGTGGTTAGTTTATGTTATTATCATGTGTTGTAGAAATGTAGAAATTCTTAATTTAATGCACAGTGTTGACCCAGATCAGACGCCACATTCTGTACCATCTGCTATGGATCTTCTCTACTTAAGCCTGTAAAGCCCAGTATTTAGGGCCTTCATGGTAGATACAATTGTTCAGTTAGGTAGCGTGTTTACGAGAATTAATTTTCTGTTACATTAAATGTGCGTTCGGGCATATGTGGGCTGCATTTCTTTGCTGTGGTTTGGGTATGCGTGGCTAAACTTGAACCATAGTATGAGAAAGTTATCTTGTGACATGTGCGCCCAGTAAGGAATGACCCTTAACAGACTGGTGTCTATACAGGCTGATCTGAGTCTTTGCATAGCATCATAGCGTTTGGTGAACTGAACATGTACAGTAAAACCTGTGTAAGAGAGCCACCTGCCAGACTGACTTTAAATAGTGGCTGATGTGGAAAAAGTTGTCTGTCTTATAAAGGTACATGTCATGTAATTTTGCTAGCAAAATTACATGACATGTATATAAAGGTACATGTCATGTAATTTTGCTAGCAAAATTACATGACATGTACCTTTATAAGACAACCACCTTTCCACATCAACCACTAAGGTCAATTTCAAAGGGGCTGTCTTACACAGGTTTTATTGTAGACTCTGATTAGGCATTTACAGTGTGCATACACCTGGAGTCAAGTTTTTGGTATTTTTATATATCATGATGTATCATATTATTCTAAGTACATTCAAACCTCGATAGCTCGAACACTGATGGCTCGTTTACCATGGCTAATTCGAACTCGTTTTGGAGTCCCTGCGAAATTCTTCCGACAGCTAAAGAAAACAAATATTTAGGGAAATTTTCTTATTTTATCACGATATTGTATGGTGTGTACTCATTAGAATTGCCTCATCGAGGCGATTCTAATGAGTACACTCAACATACAATTATTGTGTAGAAAATCGAAAAGATTTCCTAAATTATCGCTATTTGCTTCCTGACCTGGTGCCATGATTAACCCTCAGTGGCTCAAACTACCCATATCTCGAACAAATTTCCATGGTCCCAAAGATGTTCGAGCCAATGAAGTTCGACTGTATTGATTCAGACGAGTATAAGCAAACAGTGTAAGCCTAGATCAGGCTCCACAGAATGCAGCGTCTGAGCAGGGTCTGCACAATTTGTTACTCATCCAGCAATATTTAAACAGATCAGCAGGTGGTGAAATGGACCTGTTAATTTTTAGGATAAGAATATGAACGCGTTAGGATGCCACAATATTTAGGGTAAATATGTTAGATAAGTTGTGACAGTCATTCTACTTGATTTGTATATATTTGTACACGAATATTGTATTGTCTGTAGTACAACCGTCTAGAAATCTGGAAGTAGTTGTAGTACTTGAAGACAGTATTAAAACAATTTTTCTAATTGGGTTGTTTTCTTTCTGTTAACTTTTTACTGCCATAGGCGATAACAATAGGCTTTTGCAAACAGCGTAGATCCAGATGAGACGGCTCATAATGAGCCATCTCATCATGATCTACGCTGTTTGACATTCAGTCTTTTAGTCTTTAACTTCACATATAAACTTTCCAATCGCTAGTTTCTTTAAAAAAAAGTGGGCAACAATGTCTGAAATTTGGTGCCGAAAGAGTTAATGATGTTTCTAATGTGGTTGTTTTCTTTCTAATGTGAGTGTCCAAGTAACACACTTTTCGCACAATAGGCAACCCTAGAACCATATTGCCTCACGTCCATGTAGTCTGATCAGTCTAAATCTTTCATTAGTGCCGCGTCGGTCCTTCAGGGAGTAGTAGGGTGGGAAGCTGGATCTGCACTGTTTGCCATTAAGTATATGAATTTGTATCAACAACCAGGATCAAGTAATCTGATTGGCTGAAAAGTAGAAGTGGGTGTGACATCTTAATTTATCTAGCAGGGCAAGGGTTAAGGAAGTGCCAGAGATCGCCGTCTCTCTACGCTACCACCAGGTAGATCGAACGAACATGAACTTCCACAGCCAGAATTAGAGTTGAAGCGCTAGCCAAGCGACCGGCTGCCTCTTCCATTATTGATGTTTTAGCTCATCTGAGCCGAAGGCTCAAGGTGAGGTATTGTGATCACTCACCGTCCGTCGTCGTCCGTCTGTCCGTCCGTCCGTCCGTTCACAATCTTTAAACAACATCTCCTCCTGAACCAGTGATTGGATTTTGACCAAACTTCACAGGAATGATCCTTGGTTGGCCCTCTTTCAAAGTTGTTAAATGGTTCCGGTCCATTGCATATCTAGGTCCCAGGAGCTAAAAACAGATTTTTTAACTAAAAACTTAAAAAAATCTTCTTGTCAGAAACCACTGGACCGATTTCAATATAATTTTGCAGAAATGTTCCTTTGGTGATCCTCTACCAAGATTGTTCAAGCCATTTGGATTCGTCAAAAAACATGGCCGCCAGGGGGCGGGGCTTATTTTCCCTATATTTTCCCTATATATCAATATAGAAAACTTTAAAAATCTTCTTGTCAGAATCCAATGGACCGATTTCAATATAATTTTGCAGAAATGTTCCTTTGGTGATCCTCTACAAAGATTGTTCAAGCCATTTGGATTCGTCAAAAAACATGGCCGCCAGGGGGCTGGGCTTATTTTCCCTATATATCTATATAGAAAACTTTAAAAATCTTCTTGTCAGAAACCACTGGACCGATTTCAGTATAATTTTGCAGGAATGTTTCTTTGATGATCTTCTACCAAGATTGTTCAAGCCATTTGGATTTGTCGAAAAACATGGCCGCCAGGGGGCGGGGCTTATTTTCCCTATATATCTATATAGAAAACTTTAAAAATCTTCTTGTCAGAAACCACTCGACCGATTTCAATATAATTTTGCAGAAATGTTCCTTTTGTGATCCTCTACCAAGATTGTTCAAGCCATTTGGATTCGTCAAATAACATGGCCGCCAGGGGGCTTGGCTTATTTTCCCTACGTATCTATATAGAAAACTTTAAAAATCTTCTTGTCAGAAACCACTGGACCGATTTCAATATAATTTTGCAGAAATGTTCCTTTGGTAATCCTCTACCAAGATTGTTCAAGCCATTTGGATTCGTCAAATAACATGGCCGCCAGGGGGCGGGGCTTATTTTCCTTATATATCTATATAGAAAACTTTAAAAATCTTCTTGTCAGAAACCACTTGACTGATTACAATATAATTTTGCAGAAATGTTCCTTTGATGATCCTCTACCAAGATTGTTCAAGCCATTTGGATTCGTCAAAAAACATGGCCGCCAGGGGGTGCATGGGGCTTATTTCTCCAATATATCTATATTGAAAACTTTAAAAATCTTCTTGTCAGAAACCAATGGACCGATTTCAATATAATTTTGCAGAAATGTTTCTTTGGTGATCCTCTACCAAGATTGTTCAAGCCATTTGGATTCGTCAAAAACATGGCCGCCAGGGGGCGGGGCTTATTTTCCCTATGTATCTAAATAGAAAACTTTAAAAATCTTCTTGTCAGAAACCACTGGACCGATTTCATTATAACTTGACAGAAATGTTTCCTTGTTGACCCTCTACCAAGATTGTTTAAGTTATCATGATTCATCAAAAAACATGGCCGCCAAGGGGTAGGATTTATTTTTCCCTATATATCTATATAGAAAAGTTTAAAAATTTTCTTGTCAGAAACCAATGGACCAATTTCAATATAACTTAGCAGGAATGTTTCTTTGGTGACCCTCTACCAAGATTGTTCAAGCCGGCATGATTCGTCAAAAAACATGGCCGCTAGGGGGCGGGGCATATTTTCCCTATATATCTATATAGAAAACTTTAAAAATATTCTCGTAAGAAACCGTTGGGTCGAGTTCATTGTAACTTGGCAGGAATGTTGCTTTGGTGACCCTGTACCAAGATTGTTCAAGCCCTCATGATACGTCAAAAAACATGGCCGCCAGGGGGCGGGGCTTATTTTCCGTATATATCTGTATAGAAAATTTTAAAATTGTTCTTTTCAGAAACCACCCGACCGATTTCAATATTACTTGGCAGGAATGTTGCTTTAGTGACCCTGTGCCAAGATTGTTCAAGCAATCATGATTCGGCAAAAAACATGGCTGCTAGGGGTGCGGCTTATTTTCCCTATATATCTAAATAGAAAACTTTAGAAATCTTCTTGTCAGAAACCACTGAACCGATTTCAGTATAACTTGCAGGAATGTTCCTTTGGTGGCACTCTACCAAGTTTATTCAAGCTGTCATGATTCGTCAAAAAATATGGCCGTTAGGGGGTGGGGCTTATTTTCCTTATATAGCTATATAAAACACTTCAAAAATCTTTTTGTCAGAAACCACTGGACCAATTTCAATATAACTTGGCAGAATTGTTCCTTTGGTGACCTTCTTTCAAGATTCAGTTCCAGCATTCATGATGCATGAAAAAAACATAGCCGATCGGGAGTAGGGCTATAAAATTTATACAAAAATCTTAGAGCAGTGAACTTGGCTGAAACTTCAACAGTAAGTTTGCAAAGCTGTTTGCTCAGGTGAGCGATATAGGACCATCATGGTCCTCTTGTTTTTTGTTTTTTTTTTATTTTGGTTTTACGGCCCTTTTAAGAATATTTCACTTATATCGAGCCGATCGTTCGTCAAAGGCTTCCCTTATTGAGGCAATCACAAAGTAAAATAGAATAAACACAAGTACAAGACAGGGTGGTTTCTGGCGAAAGAATGTGCACAATACTGGTTAACCCCTTGGAGGACTAAGCCTGCCCAGGAAACGTGTGGTTAGGTAAACTGACCGCGTTGACATGACCCCATTGGGTTGACTGGGCCGTAAAACCTCAACACAAACAAACAAGACAGGGCGGGCCAAAAATAACTCCGTAGCCAGAGGTCACAAAGTAATACACAGACAGAATAATATCAGAACCTACGTAAATGCTGCAGATTGCTTATCTTCTTTTAGCACAAACCACAAGTTGCAGTTACCGATGCTTATAACGACCCATTTGACCTTTTACAGAGTTATTTATGTAACATTAAATACCGTACCCTAAAGAAATTAGCCGCAACGTCAGAAAACGTACCTTAGGACATGGGCACCTTGCAAAGATTCATATCAGCCTGCGCATTTGCTAAGTTTCATCAGAATGTTCACTGGGCGCATTTTAGATAATTGGCTTCCAAGTTTCTTCATGCGGACAACGAAGACTCTGATCAGACTGTGCGAATGCGCAGGTTGATTTGAGTTTTCGTTGGGCGGTCATTTCGAAGGTACGTTTTCTTACGTTACGGCACATGGTTATTTCGAATAACATCATCACATGTAATAAAATCTCTATGAAAGATTTAATCATCTGAACTGCTATTTGTCTAAAAGGTAATTTTGTGCTCTTTTAAAATTTCAGAAAACAATCTTTCTGTTTTAATACTTCAATAAATATTTTGTGTGAAACTCATTCACTTCAATAAAAATGAGCCAGCGCACGACAAAGCCAGCACAATGGCATGTGCGCCCAGCGAAGACTAAGATCAGCCTGGGCATCCGACCAGTCTGATCAGTCTTCGCTATGCGCTCAATAGGAAGCAGGGGACCCAAGCTTTCTTCATGTGGACAGCGAAGACTGATCAGACTGAGGGGGGGGGGGGGGGGGGATGCCCAGGTCTGATCCGAGTCTTCGCTGGGCGCACATGCCATTTTGTTGGTTTTGTCATGTGCTGGCTTAACCCTTCTTTTGCTGAACACGACATGCCCTGTCTTAGCAAACAGTGCAGATCCAGATCAGTTGGCTTCTGAAGAAGAAGCCAACTGATTTGGAACTGCACTGTTTGTCATTAAATATGTAATTCTATCAAAAACCCGGATCAAGTAATCTGATTGGCTGGGAATTAGAAGTGGGCGTGGCCTCTTAATTTATTCAGCATGACAAGGGTTAAATGATTTTTATGATCGTTCTAAGGCGGTGGTGATTGTGTTGTTCTTTGTGTGGGAGCTCGCTGCGGGGACTTTCCCATGTTTTGTCCCATTCGTTGCATCATTAGTCATTGGTGGATCCTGTGTAGCATTGTGTTCCCTTCGTTTAGGAAGCGGAATCTGGCCCCTTTACTTTTCTTTGATTTGTGGCATGTGTTCTGTCTGTCATGATTTTGCTCCTCCTCTGGGTTATCATTTGTGGGTTATATGTTGTGTGATCGTGGCTCTTCCCGGACATCTGTTGTCTTCTTTAACCCATTTATGCCGAGTGGATTCTTCTACTTTAATTATTTTCATAGGCTCATTTCCTATATAAGGGGTGTCTGGTCAGTTTTTATCATCAGTGGCTCAACATATGCGAGTATGAAGTTTAACTCGTCAACAAATCCGATATCCTGGCCTTATGCTGTGCATATTGTAAAATGTAAGATATTTACAGATAAAACAAATACACTGACTGCCTTTCAGAAATGTTTTCATTGGAGAGTTTAAAAAGAATTAATGTTTACAGGCAGAAATAGCAGTTAAACCTTCTAACACGAACGACCATACATTTAAATTAATATTTTCAGAAAAAAATGCTACTTAAACTTGTCAACGCGAACGAGCATACATTTGCCAAGTCTTAATTTCTTGAGCAAATAGATTTAAACACAGTATTTTACATTTACTGGTGCATATAAGCTAGACTGCGTGCTAAAATGATCCGAGAGAATGAGTCCTTCGCAAACAAGGAACACACCAAAGAAGCGAAATAGCAGATTCGGTACTAAGCACCTGTCAGTGTTTTCCCACAGAGGGGTAGGGATGTGGCAAGACTACCCCAGAGAATTGACATTTAAAAAAAAAGTGGCTGTCTAATTCCCTACCCATGAGTCACAAATTTGTGTCGAAAATCCCCTAGGTGGGCATAAGTTTGCATATAGTTTCTTTTAGAATTGCACTTTGAGGTGTCTAATATCCGCCCATGTGTCAATATTTTCTGTCGAATTCCCAGGGGTGGGTATGATTTGGATGTATAATTTCCCAGGTCCGCCCGTCCGCCCCTCACCTCTGTGGGAGAACAATGATAGGTGCATTACCGAGTCTGTGCATGAGTAGTGTAATACACAATGCTGCTCACGCCCTCTGCAGGTATTGTAATGTACAGCAGTTACTTTATTTGTAATTTCCAAAGTTGAGGCATTGGACGCATACACGGACCGTACAATTGTATGTAACTACAGTCAGAGGCCAAAAGTAAATCCACAAAAATATTTTCTCATAGACATTAATAAATTTTAATGTTTACAAGTCACTTAATTGTGTGACACCGTAAAGAAAATACTGGTGTTCTGTAATGATTGGAAAGGAATTTAAATGATGCATGTCCAAAATATATGACTTTGATAAATATCTGTCTATATTCAGATACAAAATTTAAATTAAGAGAAAATTTTAAAAATGGCAGATTTCCATTGACGTCAGTGTTGACGTCGCTCAAAAACTGCCCAAGATGTCTTACACAAAATCTAATTCTTAGTCTTTCAAGTTTGCATAGAGAAAATCCAATGAGAATCACAATGTATAATTCATAAATCGCCCAGCTTTATAATGATGTGAACATTATAAAGATACAATTATTTTTATTATTATTTATTTTTTGTAAACATGAATATGGGATTTTTGACGCTGTGGAATTACTTTTGATCCCAGATTGTAGAACTTTCAGGATTAAGACAGAGGGTTGGACATCTCTCTCTCTCTCTCTCTCTCTCTCTCTCTCTCTCTCTCTCTCTCTCTCTCATCAGTCTCTAATGATCGCCCCCCCCCCCCACAACCTCCCTTACGTAGGCAGCCATAACATAATTTCATACAAGATTGCATGCACACTCGTCGAAAACTCAGATCAACCTGCGCATCTGCACAGTCTTATCAGTCTTTGCAGGGCACTCTGTGGGTAGCAAAGGATGGAAAGTATCTTCAGGCGGACAGCGAAGACTGATCAGATTGTGTGAATGCAATCGTTGGGCATATATGCAGTCTGGTACGAAATGCTGTGACTCGGCTCATATATATATATATATATATATATATATATATATATATATATATATATATATATATATATATATATATATATATATATATATATATACATATATATTGTTCAAGGTAAAAGATTTTGCGGATGCATGGCGAGGAAATGATTTTCATGAGATATTTCCATTCACTGTCTATTACAGCAGAGCAAACTGGACGTTTTCTCTAAATATACAGTCAGTTTCCTGTATATTTCTAAATAAAATGCTTTATATGGCGATAACTGGACATTTGACCATAAATATGGAGATCTCAAGGAAAGGGCACAATCACAGAACACAGCCTTCCTAAGGCATCAAGTTAAGGTTGAATGACGAAACAGCAGATTGAAAACAGAACGAACATAAGAAGAAAAACTGTTTCAGAAATAAAACCTATTTCAGAAATAAATCCTAATTTGTGAAATAAAGCGTTTAACTAAAACGTTATCGTCTGTCTTTATGTAATCAGATTACTATTGTTACTCTGACAGGCAGTTTGTCTAATATTTGTGATAAAACTTCTCTTGGGCTTCAATATTCTTAATATCTGTCGTATGGCTGCAGCCTAATAGTGTATATTGTATGGTCCATAAAGAGGACCACTGAGCCCGTTTTGTGTAATTGTGAAAATAAAATTCGGCACGACACGTGGTTAGAGGGCATGAGCGGGGTTGCATTTTTATTTGAGCCAATGCACGACAAAACCTACAATAAGACCTGTATTACCAGCAAAGACACATATCAATCTGAACATCCACCCAGAATGGCTAGCCTTCTCACGCGTTTATCCCACTTTGGCTAGCCTGGAAACTGAAGCCACATGTGATTAGCGAAGACTTTGATCGGACTGCGCGGATGCGCAGACATCTGCGCAGTCTCTGCGTCTTCGCTGATCGCACAAAAAAGGTAAGAGAAAAGTCCAGAGATTGCCACGATCACAAGCCGCAGCCCTTCCCAGACACCAAGAGGAAGAGGAAACAGACAAAACCAAACAAGTGCAAATCAAACAAACGTACGAAAAGCACTGAGATTGGCTCTCTCTTCCCCAAGCGAGGTAATCGCAATGCTCATAAGGACTCAAAAACACAAGAATAAAATAACACAAGGTAAGACATAAAACAAAGAGCCTCGTAGAATAAATCACAAAGCAACACAGAGTAAGACTAACATCGGGATCACCGCCTTAAAACGGTCTGTAGAATAAACCACCGGGGGGTTTAAAGCACTTTTACAGCTAACCAACTTCACCCTAGGTCCCGAGCCACTCTTAATCATAACTAGTAAACAGAAAGCAAAGTGGGCATCTGCTGAAGGTGACCAAAATGCTAGCATCACAACACAACTAGTAAAACAAAAAGCAAAGTGGGCAGCTATTGAAGACGGTGACCAGAATGCTAGCATCACAACACATAAAAAAGAAAGCAATGCGGGAACCACAAGGCTACAAAGAGTAAGAACAACACCAGGACCACCGCCTTAGAACAGTCAGTAGAATAAACTACCGGGTGTGTGTGTGTGTGGGGGGGGGGGGGGGGGGAGGGGGTAGGGTGGAAGGGTTTAAAACACTTTTAAAGCCGGCCAACTTCACCCTGGGTCCCGATGCTACTCTTAATATAGAAATACATAAAAATTCGGTTCGCATAAAGGCTCCCAACTCAGTCAATGCATCAAAGCGAAAACATAAAAATCAAATTAATCACTATGGTAAACAAAGACGAGTACTCATGGCTAATTCTACTGTCTGCTAGAGTAAATGAAAACCAATAGTTGAACCACGGCGGGCCAAGCCAAAGACATATTCTCAAGCCCCAACCCACTCGTTAAAGTTTTACGAAGAGGCCGTCATTGAGTCTGAGGCCCGAACCGCCGTCGTGCAATTAAAGAGTGAAACATAGCAATCAACGATGGTTGGGTTGATAACTAGGCATGCAGTCTGCCGCTAACTAGGCATGCCATTACGAAAACTTACCTATTCAAATAGATTGAAAATTTTACAACCAAAAAAGGATTATTTTCTGATAAAAACTTCTGATATTTTTTAATATTTCTGCTCATAACATAGATTGTGGGTACTCGTTAGAACCGCCTCAGCGAGGCGGTTCTAACGAGTACCCACAATCTATGTTTTGAGCAGAAATAAGAAAAATAATGTATACCCCTGTAAACCCCAGTTTTACTAAATAAAAGTGGGGTTTAAGGGGGTCAACATAATATAGGTATGTTTTCGTGATGCAGTCTGCTGCATAATAAGTCTGATTGTAGAATTTGTTGTGCGCTGGCTCATTATAAACCGACTAAATAAAAATGATCAGCGGGGGTTGCTAGCAGTATTTCTAGTGACCGTTCCAAGGCGGTTCCTCTACTGCAGTTCTTTGTTTATGAGTCGGTGGTTTTATATGTGACGTTTATTCGGTCAGTAGTTGTTCCTCATCTCTTTTTCTTTACGTGCCTTGGGAAGTCTGTGCTTCGTGACAGTGACATTTCCCGAGTATCTTCACATATAAACTGGCGGACTTTAAAAACGAAACTCTTGGATAACAACTCTTAATTTCTGTTTCAAAAAAAAAAAAAAAAAAAAAAAAAAAGAAAACATAAATTGACTATTTTATTGCATGTTAACGCTTAGCACTCTGGGTAAAATTTTCAGCAGACGACATTTTGAAATATTTTTCTTATTTTTCCCAGAAAACAGGATTTGACATTTCATGCAAATTGTCTCCTTAGGAGACAATTTGCATGAAATGTCAAATCCTGTTTTCCCTAAGGAGACAATTTGCATGAAATGTCAAATCCTGTTTTCTGGGAAAAATAAGAAAAAATATCAATTCGCGGTCTGCTAAAAATGCCCAGAGAATGGTAAAGGTTAAAGACTCATCAATTGTTAATATCTCATGAGATATTGTTGATATCTCATGAGAATGTTTAATTTATTATAAATCAAATTTTAAATGTTAACCATCTAACAGTTACCATTTTATTAGACAGACTGTATTCAGCAAAACCTGTTACTTTTAAATGAAGAGGCGGGGAGGAAATAACTTGTTTAGGACTTCATTAACAACCCAGCAATCATTTCCACTTTGATTGGAAAATCTGCTATAGAACGCGTTTGTTTATTTAAAATTTATTATTGATACCCCATGTGATTAAAGCTAAACATAGCAACGATTTTAAAATGTTTTTAATGAATGTTTCGCATTTTGCCGTTGTAGTATTATGAAAATTGGTTCTGGAAGAAAACTTATTATATCGTTCGAAAGTTTGCTTATGGTTTCATTATCAAAACAAAAACTCTTATTTTACATCGGCGTCTGCAAGATATTAAGTAAAGAAAGTGTTACGTTTTTAGAGTCTTTGGGTATATATTTGCATTTTCCATTCAACTGGTGTTGTCCTTGCTTCCAAGGGAATTTACGGAACATTTTAAACTTTACTACAGCTGTTATTTAAGTGCCATGCAGGTACTGTAAATTGCCTTCCTCTATGCATCGTGAAGGTTGATATTTGATCCGCTGGGATCACTGGGCCCTGCCAGGCTAATTGTAAATAACCAGAGGGCGTGAGGTGTGTTGCATTCTACATTATCGTACATGAACATGACAGCAATCATTTGGAATCCCTTAGAAATACAGTACCCTAAGTGGACCGAATTCATATTTGAAGTTTCGAGCTGCGTCAGAATTCAGTACGAGATTTCGATCGAGATAAACTGGGTTTAAGCCCCCTTTCCCTGTAGGTCTTTTTACTGACCGTTCCAAGGTAGTTCCTCTATTGTAATTATTCTGTCTTTATATCTTGGTTATTGCAACTGCACGAGTGTCTTGTCATTGTTTGTTCCCAATCTCTTCTTTGTTCGGTGCTTTGCTTCGTGAATGCGGCCTTTTCTATGTACCTTTCTTTATATTTCGATTGTCTGTTTATGAGGAATACAACACAGCTGTAGAATCCACCATCTACCATAGCAACTTTGAGCGAAACACATTTTTACATAAAATATATGAAGCCAATAGGCCCAACGAACTAGAAATTTTAATGTCAGCTCTATATCGAAGTACGGGGCGACGTTTTACGGCCTCAAGAAAATCACTTATCGACAACTACTGCTATCACAAAATATTACCAAAATGCAGAACCGAGCTGACTGATGTGTTCTTTGCTCCTAAAGGATCTTTCTTTAGAGATCACATTAATGAGCCAACAACCGACAAAACCTACAATAAGACTTGTGCAACCAGCGGAGACTCAGACCAGCCTGCGTATCGCACAGTCTGATCAGTCTTCGGTGATCGCATGTGCCTTGTACAGCCTCCGGGCTATCCAAAGAGGGATAAACGAGAACCCTTCCCATACTGAGTGAATGTGCAGGTTGACCTGAGTCTTTGCTGGTTACACAGGTCTTATTGTTGGTTTTGTCGCGCGCTGGCTCATTTGTATTCTCTATTACCCGTAGGCAGGAAGAGGTTAGCTCATTAAGGACAAATACTTATCGCATGACCGTCAAGTTATTCAGTGAAATAACCCATGTCATAAAAATCATATAACCACACGTGTTATAACACCTGCAAGGCTTCCCATTGGTTAGCCTAATAACCCTCATTAATATTCGTATTACACCGCTTATTGATAGCAACCAAGATGGTGTCCGCATTCGCCGCTACAACTTTTACATTTGGAACAGATTCTGCCTTCAATTTTGAGATGATTTTGAGAAGAACGATAAATGTCAGACCGACGGAAGGGGAAGACATAAAACAATCACACTGTGAATAACACGGCTACCAGAAATATACATGGTGGTTAAAATTCGATGCTTTCCGGCAACATATTTGTAGGCACTCTCAACATCGATATCGTCAAACCGTCAATGAAAGAAAAAAAAAAAAAAAAATTACCTCCTCCAAAAAAGCATTGGCGGATGACATGACTCAGACAATCAATAAATGTGTCAAATCAAAATCCAAACTGTAGTTAAAACGTTTAATAGTCTTGAAATCTGTCGTTTACTTGAGTGCGTCAACCACCGCATAAAACTGTATTATCAAGGTCAATGACCTTTAAATATATGTATGACAGCTGAGTGTGGGGGATTTCCCCACTGATTCTCAGTGACGTATTGACTCGCTGAATGACGTTGTTCAATGGAATATTTAGTTTTGAATTGATTTATTCAAATGAAATGTTTATTAGCTCAAATAAAATTCATCATTATTTCCTTCAGTTTAACGAAGTAATAAATGGCATATTTATCTTGTTTCTAGTTATTTTCGGTACTTATCAAATAATATGCGAACTATTTTTGTTGCGTAGTACTATTGACTCCTTGGTAGTGAGTTGTTCCGCCTAGCTATGGAAAGCCGTTATCTTTAAAAATATATTTTGTGCACTTTTTGTCATCGGAAGGGCCATGTGATAAACAGAATCTTACATTCGTGGTCATTTAATATGAAATTTATGAAACTCGTTGGGTAATTTCGGTATTTTGCTCACTAAAGCTCGCAAAATACCAAAATTACCCAAACTCGTTTCATAAATTTCATATTAAATGACCACTCATGTAAGATCCTCTATTTACTCAATACTTCCTACATTGAAAATGATTTAAGACTGCGTATATCCAATTGAATATATTTGCTCATAATTTATGAAATAAAAATAGCATGTCACCGGGCTAATTTTCATATAACCTGAAAGGAAAAGACACAACCCTCAAGCCTTATCCATAAATATCGACAAATGACATTGCTGGTGAATATTATGTCCCAAAAAGCTTTTTCTTAGCTTTCAGTTGCATCATTTCAATCAGAATGAAGAAGGAAAAGATACTGATGCACAACTAAAGCGTATTTGTCAACCTGAGGTAAGATGTTACAAGCAGGGTTTTAGTCACCCCTTCCCCTCCACCACCACCACCCCCCCCCCCCTCGCCGACCCCACGAATACTTAAATAATCCATCTCATTCCAGTTTTAGGGCCATACAGAGCTTTGCTACATTTGAATTCTTAGTAAACAAGGTTTATTCTTTAGAAGAAGTGTTTAAACAGAAAATTAAACAAAAATTATGGGTTACCGACTCGGAGCTAATTTCCTTTCTATTTAAAAAACAAAACAAAACAAACTTCACCCATAACCTCTAATAGTTTTAGTGATCGAAATATACGTGTATATAAAATCACAAAAAGGTGTAGTATCCAATTCAGATAAAGCAGCTAAGACGTGTAAAACGTACTTGGACTTAATGGAAAACGCTCATTTTAGTGAGATTAAATCCAATAATATCTTATTTGAATACATGTTAAACTAAATGTTTTGTGAAGAAATGTTAATTCAATATTTTTCACTAGTTTGGAGCCCAATTCAGTATGCTTAATGCTGAAAGGTACTATAAATTATACCTAATTCAACAAAGTTTGCCTTTTTGGAATCAGATAACAGTCATACTTTGGCTTTAGCATGAATTTCTTTTTTTTTTTACTTTTTTTTATTTTTGACAATTTTACAAAAAAAAAAAAAAAAAAAAGAAATGGCGAATTAGTAGCATATGTCTTTAATACCAGGATAACTTCGATGAAGTCTTCCATGATAGATCTCGGAAGTTCTATTATCTTTAATGCCAGAATAACTTCAATGAAGTCATCCATGATAGATCTCGGAAATTCTATTATCTGTCTAAAGGGGTATTAAACGGAAAAATGTCTTGATTGCTTCTGCTATTACAAACTGCTTTAACAAACGATGATCCTGTCTAACATTGTGATCACTTGTCTGGGAAGATGGGGCCAGTTGTTTTGATTTTCCTTGGTTTGCGGCATATGCACTGTATGTAGGTTTGTTTGCGTTTACTCTTGATGTCATTGGTAGGTGTTCTGTGATTGTGACTCTTCCTTGACATTTCATGTACTATTATTCTTCCTGATTCTACGATCTGGATCTACGCTGTTTGTCATGGTCATGTTTGGTACTCCGAAGATTAATGGGTTCAAAATTGAGGAGTATCAGGTATGAAAACACAAGTAAACAAAGTGGAGCTGTTCAAATTTATATAAAATGGAATGGGAATGAATAGGATAATGTAATTAACATTCATCTGACAGAGGACTTGTAAAGGAGGAGTATTCGGTGATAATTCCGGAATAATTACTTCCAGTTTTCCATAGAAAAAGCATATGTTGTGGATACCCATAAGAAGCGCCTCGGTGAGGTGCTTCTAATGACTACTCACAATATATGTTTTTTTATGGAGAAATAAAAAAAAAAAACAACGTATCTCAGGTATACTACCAAGTACTCCTCCGAACATCACGAAAACATACCTATATAATTTTGACCCCCTTAAACCCCACTTGTATATAGTAAAACTGGGGTTTACAGGGGTATACATTATTTTTGTTATTTCTGCTCAAAAAACATAGATTGTGGGTACTCGTTAGAACCGCCTCGACGAGGCGGTTCTAACGAGTACCACAATCTATGTTTTGAGCAGAAATATGAAAAATATCAGAATTTTTTATTTGAAAAATTGCCATTTTTTGGTGGTAAAATTTTCAGTGTATTTGAATAGGCGTGTTTTCGTAATGATTAGTCCTCTGTCATCAGTAAAATATCAACAATACATACATAATATAGCAACGAGTTCTTGTGTGATAATATTTTCGTGACGACAAATAGCAAAACAAACTCATTTATGCCTAATGGTGCCTTCCAATTTGGAAGTTGGGCGAATCCATTCAGTATTTAAAGGGATGTTTTACAATTCTGCGGTTTCCCGTTCAGTGTAATGACAGACAGTGTATACTTGATCAGACGTTGCGTATTCCAGCATATCTGGGTATACACTGTTTGATGAAGTCCCAGTTGTGGAATTTTAGTCATAAATGGGTAAATGAAAAGTTGTACTAATGTGACCAAAATGTAAAGCTGAACACACATCAAAATATTAACATACACAGAACTTTGACTGCTCTCAATTTAATGAGTATGCAAGCGTGCCACTTTCCCACCTGACAAAGATGAGATCTACTCATTCGAGTGTAGCACAATTTCTCCGACCGATCTTTACACATGTACATGGCAGTTCATATCTTTTTTTATCTCATTAATTTTGAAAATTGAATTTATTTAACTGTTCTAAGTAAATGAATCTGCATAATGTGGTAACACACCTTGTCACAATATTATAGCATTTATTGAATTTATGCATTTTTTTCTAAATACAAAAGAATTTTGCACTTGCTGAAGTCAACTCCGTCAGCAGTAATTACTATTAACACTTAGCATCCTGAATAAAAAATTCAGCAGTCGACATCTTCAAATATGTTTTTCTTATTTTCCCCAGAAAACAGTATGTCAATTGTTTTTATATCAGTTATTGCAACTGTACCTTCTCGGCCATTGACAACCAAAAGTCTGTATAAAGTGAAATTTGTAAGTGATGATAAGAAATGATCAAAAGTACAGAAAACCTATTATTACTATTGCTATCAAAAGTTTGTCCTCTTGGTGTGTTGTCCATCCCTACCCCTGGACGTACCTGTCACAATACAGTCGACTCGCGTCATCTCGGCTTCGCTTATCTCGAATAACCGCTTATCTCGAAGCGAAAATCTGGTCCTTATTTTAACATGGAAATCTAACAACAGGTAACAAAACATTGCCGAAAAGAGGAGAAAATGGCTGCTAAGGAGCCATTTCTCCACTTTATCACAATATTTTCAATATATCTCTAACTTCAGGAGTCAAATTACATATTCATTTGTGAAATGTGGTTGTTCAATTTATATTTCCTCAGTTCTATAAATCGGATATGTCAATGTACGGATATCTCGAAGTATTTCAGAAGGTCACTTTGACTTCGAGATAACGAGAGTCAACTGTAATTGAAAATAAGGGCTTGAAAACATTTTCTTGAAACTTTGCCAGGATGTTTCTTTGGTAAGGGTATCTCTTGAGTATCAGAATCTGTCATCTTGGAACACATGTACTCCTATCTTGAAGCTAGATACATGTCAAACAATTATTAAAAGAAATTACATATAAAATCAAACTAGAAGCCATATTTTGACTCACTGAACAGGTTCATTGGGTAGAATATCACATTAATCCAACGACTTCATATGTTTGGGACGGGATATCGAGGGTTGAGCGCAAGACTATGGTAACTCAAACATATTTTTGAAATCCTTGTTTAGGGGCAACTTGGACCCCTTTGTAAACAATGCAAATTTAGGTGCCATTGCTCATACGAGCAATGGCACCTAAATTTTCATTGTTTACAGAAAGAAATGTAATCTTCATAATGCCTTCATGGTGAGGAGATTAGGTTTGGGAAAAAACAACCATCTGACTTACGCCAGTCTTGCGCTCAACCCTCGATATGTTGAATGAAGTCGTTGGATTAATTTCATATTGTTGATGTTTTGCGTGAGAGTTTACAGAGATCATTAAAATCCAACGTCTTGAGATACCGGGCTATATACATATAAAAAATTGTAATAAACTTCATATAAAATCAGTTTTTAATCAGAAAACCGAGTCTCCGATTTTCGCTGTTTTCGTGTACTCTGTTGTCAAAGGCAACCTTTAGATTTTCATTTTAATAGTACACTGAGATTATACTTTTTCTCCTTTGGGAACATTGCGCCCATTCTGGTTACTTTGAAAATCAAATACCGCTTAAGCCGCTGCAAGGGGGCATATTCAGCCTGGCAAATTACATTGCGCATACGAAGATACTTAATAAAACCGAGTCCCCGTTTTTTGTTTCTTTGTGTGTTCTTTGTCTCCAAAGGCAACCTTGTAGATTTTTACTTTAAAACCACTTTATTTAAACTTCGCATGAATGCTTAGAGGTACACGGACTTTGCATAAGAATCAGAATTAGTCTCTCTAGTTTTGAAGACTATCCATTTTGATTAGCTGCTGTGGCAATATTGGATGATTGATACCATGACATCTGCAGATAAGCAATGATTGTTTTACTCTGGTGAGCCAGTCGTGGCCCGCGGGCCTCTTGTGATTTTTTAAAATAATAAAAGAGAAAAAAAGTGCGTTTCCTGTTCATAATACAAGGCTGACAACGATATAGAGTGTACGATCCTTTTCATCTCAGATAATGCCGGATTCTGTAAGGCAATAAATAATATTCCTGTTTTGGACGACAACGTGTTCGGGTGGAGTGACACGAAGACAACAAGGGACATCCAGACAGCGGCTCAACGAAAACGAAAGTGACTGTATGTTGATGTGCGTGACGAAATGTGAGACGATGTTTGGTTTAACCTTAAAGTTCTGGTAAAGATTTGATGCATTTTATGTCGCAACTTTGGAATAAAACCAGATAAGCATACGAGGTGATCGTACCTTTTATTCTTTAAATTGACTGTGGTAATTGTGGGTCTCACAACTGTTACATTATCTAATATAAGACAATAACAGTAAACCGATCTCAGCAAATATGTAATTTAAATTTTAGACGCAAAGAACAATTGTTGCAGAACGAGATTATAAGTTTTAAAAATACGACTTGGTACACAGCTAGCATTCTTTATAAATCTATAGCGGTCCGTCATCGGCCCGTCAGCTACCCTGACGGGCCGATAACGGCCCGCTATAGATTTATAAAGAATGCTAATTGGGTAGGTGGGTCCTCAGACTAAATGATGGCTCCCTCCTCAATCTGCTTCGGATGGTTGGCGCCTGACTGTCAATGTCTGTGGTCGGGCCCACGGTGGTCCTGTTTAAGTTTAAAGATAATAGTGATGCACATACTGTGTCGTACAAACCAGGGCCTAGTTGTTCAAAGCGTCGTTAGCTTAACGAGCTCGTTAAGGGTTATTTCGTTAACTGATTTAGCGGATTCAATATACAATATTCTGATATTTTTTGCTGAAAAAATGTGAGTAGCTTTTGCAGTGCAAAAGCTGCTCACATTTTTTCAGCAAAAAATTTCAGTATCCATGTAAATTTTAACGAATCGTTAACTAACGACGTCGTTAGCTTTGAGCAACTGGGCCCAGACAAAGAAAATAAACTGACGGAGTCGTCTAGCTGAAACGGACTTTCTGGCGCTGCAAAACACATAGACTCAGATCGGCTTACGCATTTGTCCAGTGCGGCCCGTCAGTCTGCGTGTAGTTTAACACAGTTTATGCCTGAGCCTTGTATTTGTAGAACATATGCGCTATATGATGAGGAAAAGGCTGCATGTCATTTTGCAAACAGCAAGGGGCCGGTTTTACCTTTGTATTAGCGTATAAGTATTCTACAATACATAACGAAAACGAACCTATTCAAATATACTGAAAATTTGAACACCAACAAATGAAAAGTTTCAGATAAAAATTCTTTTATTTTTCATATTTTTGCTCAAACCTAGATTGTGGGTACTCGTTAGAACCGCCTGGCGGGGTGGTTCCAACGAGTACCCTTAATGTTTTTTAGCAGAAATAAAAAAAAAATTATACCCCTGTGAACCCCAGTTTTTACTATGTAAAAGTAGGATTTAAGGGGGGTCAGTATTATATAGGCATGTTTTCGTGATGATGCATTGATTATGTAAGAAGGCAATAAAGGCCATGGCCAGGTTGATCAGGGCTTTTGTTACCCGCATAGGCAGTAAGGGTTCATGATAGGGTAGAAACAAAGATACGTAAGCAATTTGATTGTTTGACAACAGCGTTCGCGGTTTGTTCGTAGATCCTTTATCTCTTGTTATAGCCAGAATAATAAAATAGGTATTTGCCCTAAATAATAGGACACCACCATACTTGCTCTGAAATTTCAACTACCTTTACTACCTAATAGGGACGATTGGGTAGTAAAAGCAACATTGCGGTTTTCATTTTCTTCGTCAAGTATTTTAGTGTTTTGATAAAAATGAAAAATGCAAAAGAAATCATGTTGTTTTGATTTGAATTTTACTTAATTCTAAATCTTTCATTTTTGGCATACTTTATTAGAGGCATGAAATGTTATATATGAACTGCGAATGTCAAGATCAGCATGTCTAGATCAGCATGTCTAGATCAGCATGTCTAGATCAGCATATGCATCGATGCAGATCAGAGCCGTTTCTGCTAGTCAGTATATACAGTCGACTCTCGTTATCTCGAATTCCAAGGGACTCTCTGAAATACTTCGAGATATCCGTAGTTCGACATATCAGGTTTGCAGAATTGAGGAAAAAATAATTTTAATAACCACATTTAACAAAATGATAGGTAATTGGACTTTTGAAGTTAAGAGATATACTGAAAATATTGTGGAAAAGAGGAGAAATTGCTCCTTAGGAGCAATTTCTCCTCTTTTCTACAATATTTTCCATCTGTTGTTAGGTTTTCATGTATAGGCAGGGACCAGATTTTCACTTCGAGATAAGCGGTTATTCGAGATAAGCGAGGTCGAGATAACGAGAGTCAACTGTAATCAGTATCAGTTGTTTGTAGGTGGGCATGGAAGGCGTCGAGCATATTACAGGGATGCACACATGATCAGGGCTTTTGATATTCGCAAATGCAAGAAGGATTTTTGGTCATGACACAGCTCTTTGATGCTGATTTTGTTTTTCATTTATCTTCATCGCAATGCTCGTCTGCTTCATAATCTTCAGCGAAGCAAACAAGTTTTAAAGTAAAAAAACATACAAGAACATAATTTGATATTCTCACCACGCAGATTCAGAAAACAAAACCATAAATGCAAAACAGTAAAGACATGGCAGAAAAACAATATGGAAGATGCCCAAGAATAGCTATAATCACAGACCATGGTCTGCCAATGACAACAAGAGGAAGAGAAAACAAATCATGACAGACAGCTCAAAAGTCACAAATCAAACAAAAGTAAAACAACCAGCACCCCAAACCCAACCAGGCGACATGTCTGTAGAATCGACCCAACAATGGAACATAGAAATCAACCTGAGATTCAACATAACATTACGAAAACATGCCTATTGAAATATACTGAAAATTTTACCACCAAAATATGAAAAAAAAGATCAGATAAAAAATTCTGATATTTTTCATATTTCTGCTCAAAACAGAGATTGTGGGTATACAATGAGGCGGTTCTAACGAGTACACACAATCTATGTTTTTGAGAAGAAATAAGAAAAATAATGCATACCCCTGTAAACCCCAGTTTGCTATATAAAAGTGGGGTTAAAGGGGGTCAAAATTATATAGGCATGTTCTCGTAATGATGCGGGCAGTCAACATTAAGCATATTCAAATAATTCAACCTACCTCCGAACCTTAAACCCAGCAATGAATTATAAAAGCATCACATAAGCTACAAACAGCTGTCAAGCGTCATGTTTAAAATGCTTGCGACAAAACATCTCTCTCAATTTTTAAACAACACATGGTCTTCAACCTAATTATTTTATATAATAAGAAATATTTTGAAAACCTTATTAAATGCGATGTGTAAAATGCAATCTTGCTCCGACAGACATGTAGATATATATTGATAAGAAACAAATCTATCAGACAAACAGATCAAATATGTATTTGGGTAAAATAGCCAATATATTAAAACATGTTTAGCAGACTAGTATCCATCTTTTAAATCGAGTGTTAAGATTCAATTATTCAAGCCTTGTAGAATAGGTAATGCAAACCGTCATGTATAAGCAAACGTCTCGTGGAAAGTTATGTTTATTTATCCAAGCGTTTTGAATGGTAATACTCGTAGTGGCGTTCATAACTACTGTGCTGTCGACATCTTTGAGAAAGTCGTTTTTTGCTTGACGCTTTACACAGAAAAAGTAAATTTTCAAACTTTTCTCATGATTTAATGCAAAACCATTTGTCGTAACTACCTATGTACAAAACATTTTATTCTAGTCATTGGTTTTTAAAAAATCAAATATTTTCACTTTTTCCCATAGTAAAAATGAAGCCAAATCATGCAGAAATCTGTAGGGTAGGTAATTTGGAGCCAGATTTTCAACAAGTTACACCTATTCAATTTTCCGAAATTTTCACAGTATTGTTGTGGAACATCAATAATTCAAATTCATCAAAGAAAAGTAAAAAATATTTTCTTAGACAAAAATCCCAAAAAAATCACTTTACTATAGAAATTGCACAGGTCAGACCAATTTTTCGCGATAAATTTAATTTTAGGGTACATATTTGAGAACAAAACACAGAAACATAAAAGACAAATGGTTTCTGTTAAGATATGGTCAATTAGAACAAAATATTTTCATTTAAAATAAAACGCCAAGCAAAAAACGTCTTTCCGAGAGATGTCGAAAAGACAGTAGAAATAGTACACGCAGTGACAATGTCCGAATTTACGGTCAATATAAAATGAGCCTGAGCACTGCAGACTGATCAGAGTCTTCGCTGTCTGCCTGAAGACACTTTGGATTTTTGGCTATCCAAAGAATGCGTGCGAAGACCGATCAGACTGCGCGGACGCCCAGGCTGGTCTGAGTCTCCCACCCAGTCAGCATTCTACGTAAATCTATATCGGGCCGTCATCGGCCCGTCAGGGTAGCTGACGGGCCGATGACGGCCCGATGTAGATTTACGTAGAATGCTAGCTGGGCCAAGGCGTAAATGCCATCTTGTATGAAATTCTATGCCTACTTTGGCACGGTATCAAGACGACACATTACGCTCATAACGTAAAGAAAATACAGCACTATAATCTTATTGTTTTTTTCATAGCTCCAGATAAGAGTGGTTTCCTTATATTTTTTTCTTATTTCTCCACAAAACATATCATATGGCGTAAGGCGCTTCTAATGAGTACCCACATGTTATGTTTCGTGAAGAAATAAAACAATATCAGTTGTCAATTGAAAGAAACACCTTATCTGGAGCTATGTTTTTAGTTTAAAACTTAGAGATCTTATTGTTCTATTATTTATTTGAAAAGTTGTAGGGAGCTGCATTTTCCATAAAACAATTCTCGTTGAAGCATGAAACGGTATGGAACTACTTTGATGCGTTCTTATAAATGCATGGTTAGGTTTTCAATGGCTGATAACCGACTGTAGAAATTCGGTATGTCAAGTCTAATTTAGACCTTTATGAGACGCTGCGTTCAGCACAGGGCAGCTTTAAATAATAAAAAAAAATTATGAGATTAGAATTCGAAACCAACATAAAGAATAGGAAAGAAAAAAAGCTACATCAGATTTTCGTCACTCCAAATTGAAATGTTTCAGTCTAAAAAAAAAGGCACTGAAACAAAAATGTCTTCTCAAATGTTAGCAAATTTATTTTACCGTATTTACCCTAAATATAGTGGACAACTCCATACTTTATTTTACCTGAAATGTAAACAACTCCATTTGACAACCTATCGGTGTGTCTTAAATTGGATGGATGAGTGACAAACAGTGTAGACCCTGATCTTACGCCGCGTTCTGCGGCGTCTGATATGGGTCTACAGTCTTTGTTTAGGCCTGTCTGTCCCAATACTTAGGGTTATTACGGTATTATTGCTAGAAACTGACCTTGGGGTACCGGGTGTACCCTATTCCATTGGTACAACAGGTCTGAATGGACTGTGTAAAACTAATAACGCAGTTGCGTGGCACGGCATCTGATCAGGTCAACACTGTTTACGTCTTATCCAGCAGTTTTCGACACATAAAACGGACTTAGCTCCAGATAATCTTTAGGAAATGTATGATCTAAGGAGTTAAATTGTCTCAATATTTAGTGTAAATACGACAAAAAGATAAATGGTTCTTGATTTAGATGCTGAAACTTCCAACTGTAATATTTCATTCAGAATAGAAAGCCGAGAGAAAAATGTCTTCTCAAGTGAGCCGCGTCATGCGAAAATGTTTTTTTCGAGAAAATGCGAACAGCGAAGGCCCAGATCAGCCTGCGCATCCGCGCAGTCTGATCAGGACCTTCACTGTCCGCTAACATAATCATTGGCTACTACAGAATGTATGCATGGAGAACAAAGGCTCGGATGATAGTTTACGCATGCGCAGGATGACCTGAATCTGTGCATTTTGCGCATGCTTGAAGACACCTTTACGCTTGGCATGGTCCAAGTGATGTGGAGATGTAGAAAGAACCATCCACCTATTATTGTTACCGTATTCGGACACCTTCACTCCTTACCTTACTTGTCCTGACATTTGAACATGTTCATTTCATTACAAGTTAAAGTGTCGGAAAAACTGCTGGATGAGTGGGTAACAGTGTACACCCTGATCAGACTCTGCGATCTGTGGCGTCTGATATGGGTGTACATGTTCACTGTTTGCTCAGTCCTGTCTGGCCGAACAGGAATATGTTGTGTCTCCTGGCGAATAACGAATAACAGGAATAACTGACTGATTCGATGTCCATTTTGTCAGCTTTTCTGTTTCAGATATAATATTATTGTGCATGTCCATAGAAAACAAACTGGACGGTGACCAAGACCTTCGTCGGTTGTGCATACAAAAATCTAAAACTTGTTCCATATGATAGCGAACGATAAAAAAGAGACAACTCGGCGGCTAATATCCTGACTAGACAGCACGCATCCGCATCGTGATCTTGGACTTCTGAAAGATTTGAAAAGCTGTTTTTGCTTTCCTTCTGAAAAGGGGTCTACTCTTTCCGTTCGCACATGCCCAGTCTATACAAGGAAAAAAAAAATGCTCAGATTCATCCCGCGCATTCGCAAAGTCTCATCCGGGCATTTACTCACCATTGATATATTCTGTTGTGTCCAATGATTCTGTTAGAGGACAGCGAAGGCCCAGATCAGACTTCGCGACCTAAAATTAAAAAGCGTCCATAGTATCATCTGTTAATATGTCTTAAACTATTGGATGAATGGCAAACAGTGAAGATGCTGGTCAGACGTCACATATGATATGGGTCTACACTGCTGTTCAGAGATGTCTTTCCTAATACCTAGGGTAAATACGCTACATTAAAGGACCCATATTCAAAAACATTCGCATTTCATTTTGTTTCATAAAATTCGTGAAGCCGTAAAATTCGTTAACGTTCTGCATTATAAATCAAAATCGCGACAATTATTTGATAAACGAAACGGATATCTTTTTCAGTTTCTCATAAAATATGACTAAACATTTCGCTTGCAATGCACCATTTTCTAGTAAAAATACAATGCACAAGGCGTATTGATCCTATAATTTGCTTCGCTGTACATTTGCTGCATTTAATAGAGATGAGTCAAAAGACAAACTTCAAGCATGCTTTTAAAACGAAGGGAAGAATTGACGTTTTCGGCCGAAGATGGCTATATGCTACCAAAGTTCTCACAGCATAGTATAATTTAACGCTTTGCATGCTGGGTAAACATTTCAGCAGACGACATTTGAAATATTTTTCTTTTTCTTCCTAGAATATACGATTTGACACTTCATGCAAATTGTCTCCTAAGGAGACAATTTGCATGAAGTGTCAGATCGTATTTTCTAGGAAATTTAAGAAAAATATCTTCAGTTTGTTGTCTGCTGAATTTGCCCATAGCGTAGAAAGTGTTGAATTCCGCAATTTCAATAATGTCTGAGGAAATTAGTTCTAATTCAAACATTTTCACCATGTTAACATTATTAAGACTGGTACACCGGATTGCATGTCTGAATGTTGTCTGGTACCTGACCTAATTCACATCAAGGCCATGCTTGTGCTGAGACCATCTCAAGGTGACGAGACTCGTGAAGAAAACAAACAAGCAACTGGTTTGATTTAGAAAATACTTGATCAATTCATGTGGCAGATTTTCAGCAGTTTTGTTTTCAAGAGTGACAACTTCAGCGACTTTTTGTTTGCTTCCTTGCATACCAATGCTTCTGAGAAAAAAACAAAAAAAAAAAAACAAAAAAAAAAAACAAAAAAAAAACACCCCTCGCCCAATGGAGATACCTGTTCCTTTTAGAGTAGACCCCTTTTCAGAAGTGAGGCAAAGCAATTTTGACAGATCTGCCCCTGAAAGTGTAATATACAAATCCATTTTCGCACAAATTCCACAAACAATTCTTTGCTTAAGTGTTTATGTATATTTAAGTTTCCATCTAATATTACAGGAAGAACTTAAAGGAAAGGTATACACTATCAGGAGAGGCAACTCTGTCAAAACTATTTTTTCTCTTCTAAAATGGAGTCTACTCTGGGAGTAAATGCTGTCCGTTAAGATAGACCAAATTGGTACACAAAGCAAACAGGCAGTCACAATAAATGACCCCCTTGTTAAAAACGGCTTAAAAAATCTACCAAATGTGTTCGAATAAAATGCAAAATTTGAGTCGGAGGTTTTGCAATTTAACATTAGTGATGAGTGACTATTAACTTAACTAACCCGGCGCATATTAAAGCCTTTAAAGTGAAAGTACAAACCAGCCTGTTTTTAACACTTTCATTCCTGAACTTCTACAGCGGACGCTTCTGTTTTTGAATTTAGACACACCACTTTTGCTGACAGAGATGCAAGTCACAAATCAACAACAGAATAATGGCAAGCAGTGTAGACTCTGAGAGTGTAGACCTTGAAGAGACTACTTATCAGGATCTACACTGGTTGTATTGGTACATATAACTGTTAAGTGTTATATACTATGCTTAAGTTTCAATATTGTGAAAACGAACAGTGACGAAACTGAAAGCTAGTCTGGTCTTCGCTGTTCTCATATAGCACATCACGAAAACACGCCTATATAATTTAGACCCCCCTTAAACCCCACTTTTATATAGTAAAACTGGGGTTAACAGGGGTATACATTATTTTTCTTATTTCTGCTCAAAACATAGATTGTGGATACTCGTTAGAACCGCCTCGTCGAGGCGGTTCTAACAAAGACCCACAATCTATATTTTGGACAGAAATAAGAAAAATATCAGAATTTTTTTATCTGTAAATTCTCTTTTTTTGGTGGTAAAATTTTCTATATATTTGAATAGGCGTGTTTTCGTAATGATATGCAGCTTTTCCTAAGTACCAGCACGTTAGTCTAGTTTTTATTTGGGTAGCTGGCTAACAAAAAAGACCTTAGGGCATATACGAATGGCGAAACACCAGACCAGCATTACGAAAACACGCCTATACAAATACATTGTTAATTTTACCGCCGAAAGAAAGAAAATATTAAGATGAAAAATTGTGATAGTTTTCTTATTTCTGCTCAAAATATAGATTGTGGGTACTCGTTAGAACCGCCTCGGCGAGGCGGTTCTAACGAGTACCCACTATCTATGTTTTGAGCAGAAATAAGAAAAATAATGTATACCCCTGTAAACCCCAGTTTTACTATATAAAATTGGGGTCCAATGGGGGTCAGAATTATATAGGCATATTTTCGTGATGAGTTTGCGCAGCCATGCATTGGGTCAAGATCTTCGCTATTAGTCCTAAATCTTTAACGGTATCCCTTTATTGTGTAGGCGAACGCCGAAGATCCTGACCAGACTGCGCGGATGCGCAGGCTCGTCTAGATCCTTTCTGTTTGCATATGTTCTAAGATCCATTTTCTCAGCCACCGGCACATTTATTTAAGGGTAATATATACGGTTTCAGAGGCAACTCTATCAAAGTTGCAAATTAAAAGGAAAAAAAATTTCTTCCCTTGCTCCTTGGGGGCAAAGTCTTTCCTTTTATGGTATATCCCTTTTCAGAAGGGACTTGGTGTACGGAAAAGCAAACAGGAATCACAAAAGTTGTCTCCCTAGTCAAAAACATGGTGTTAATTCTACAACTGTATCAAGTTTATTTAAAGTTTCGCTTTTTTATCATTGTAACGTCTATTATTGTAATTGTTTTGAATCTTTAGCCATAAATGGTTCCCATACGAAATTGTTTAATATAACATTTTTTTTTTTTTTTTCGAATTTGGTAGATGTGTAGTTGTTTGTTGTAATTGTATAGTTTTTAATGTTTGTAACACATACAGCCTCTAGCATAACGTTAATAAGTCTATGTGGGCCGCTCAGTATGAAAACATGTCTTCTTTTCATATGCGGACAGCGAAGGCTCACACCAGCCTGCGCCACCGGGTAGTCTGATCGAGTTCTTCGCAGAATCAATGGATACTATAGCGGGTATCAATGGAGAACAAATGCCCGGGTGAGACTTTACGCATGTGCAGGATGATGTCAATCCACGCATTTTGCGCATGCTCGAAGGCACTGTTTCGTTTGACGCGGCCAATGAAATATGTTATCTTGTGTTTCCCAATAATATGAAGTGAAAATAGGATTATGTAAGAATTTAAATTATTAGCGAAATTTTCAAAGTTTTGCAGTTTTTAACCCTTGTCATGCTGAATAAATTAAGATGCCACGCCCACTTCCAATTTTCAGCCAATCAGATTACTTGATCCAGGTTGTTAATATAAATTCACATACTGAATGATAAACAGTGCAGATCCAGATCAGTTGGCTTCTTCAGAAGCCAACTGATCTGGATCTAACTGTTTACAAAGGCAGGGTATATCCGGGTTCAGCAGGACAAGGGTTACACCAGTATTTTAGTTTGTTCTGCATTAACCTACCTTATTATGCTAAATAACCAAAAGTGTCCTCTTTTTCCGATACTATAAGCGAAAATGCCACGCCTTACTATATTTAGAGAAGAGCGATATGTTTTGTCTTATTTCTCTGCAAAAACATATATTGTGCGTGTCATTAGAGAAAACCCCTGTTAGACACCTCTGATGGATACTCTACATGCGCTTTCAGTGAGTACCCACAAAATGTTTTTATGGAGAAATGAGACAGAATATCAGTATTTTTGGCTTATGTAATTCTGTTGCTAAACTATACATTTATACAGTGATGTGTGAACAGTTGAACATATCTGCAATGTCGACATCTAAACTAAATGACCGGTTGTCGGCGATGTTTTACCTAAACGTCAGCCTGCGTATTAAAAAGTGATAGAAGTTACCGATCTATGCCAAGTTGTTCTGAGAATCATTCGCTTGGTAAACATTGCGTTGTTAATATTGTAACATGAACTTTTAAATACAGATACTTTAATGAAATAAAACAAGAAGGTACTGTTGCTATGTACCAAATTTATCCTAAATACTGGGACACCTTGATTCTTTATCATACTTGTCCTAAAATGTGAACAGGTTCATTTTACTATCGGTTGAGTGTCTAAACCAGCTTATTGAGTGGCAAACAGTATACTTGCCTGATCAGACATCCTGTTCTGTTGCGTCTGATCGGCGTCCACACAGTTTGCTTAGCCCCTGCTGTCCCATTGTTTAGGATACATAGGGTCATCCGAAAGCTACAAACATTTGTCATAAAAATATCAGTGTATTTTGTTTTTGTTAAGCATTGCATTAACAACTTCACAGAGCTAACAGTGCTAAAACTGAGCCTACACGTATGCCTGTTTACCTTACATACTCGAACATATGGGCCATGTAAAGCAAAAAGTGTCTTCACGCATGCGCAAAATGCACAGATTCAAATTCATCCTGCACATGCGCAAAGTATCATCCGGGCCCTTATTCTCAGTTCTTACAGTCTGTAGAAGCCCATGATTCTGTTAGCAGACAGTGAAGGCCCTGATCAGATTGCGTGGATGCGTAGGCTGATCTGGGCCTTCGCTGTCCGCATAAGCCCGAGGACACGCTGCCCGTATATACCTGATCAAACCGTATTGATCATCACGAAAACATGTCAATATAATTTGACCCCCTTATACCCCACTTTTATATAGTAAAACTGGGGTTTACAGGGGAAGGCATTATTTTTCTTATTTCTGCTCAAAACATAGATTGTGGGTACTCGTTAGAACCGCCTCGCCGAGGCGGCTCTAACGAGTACCCACAATTTATGTTTTAAGCAGAAATATGAAAAATATTAGTTTTTTTTTATCTGAAAACTTTCAGTTTTTGCTGGTGAAATTTTCAATATATTTGAATAGGTGTGTTTTTTGTTATGTGTTTCAATGGGCTGTGGCTTAGTCTGCACTGTTTGCTATTCCGTGGCATTTCACACTTCACCAAGCAGTCGAATAAACTTATTTAAAGTTTCGGACAGGTCGGTAAGGATTTATTTCGATCGTTTTGTAATTCATTTAATCTTTCAATATACAGTCGACTCTCGTTATCTCGAATTCCAAGGGACTGTCTGAAATACTTCGAGATATCCGTACTTCGACATATCAGATTTGCAGAACTGAGGGAAAACTAATTCGATTAACCACATTTAACAAATATATGTGTAATTTGACTCCTGAAGTTTGAGATATATTGAAAATATTGTAGAAAAGAGGAGAAATTGCTCCTTAGGAGCAATTTCTCCTCTTTTCCACAATATTTTTTACCTGTTGTTAGATCTTCATGTTTAGGCAGGGACCAGATTTTCACTTCGAGATAAGCGGTTATTCGAGATAAGCGAGTTCGAGATAACGAGAGTCAACTGTATTCTTATAGACCCATTTTTGAAAGAGTTGGAGTTATTTCCCTTAGAAAGCTTGTCCACCATTATGGAGTACAGGTTTACATTGCACCAATAGGGAATTCTAAGAAAATAGGCCATGTTTATGTTTTCAACAAATTTGCTCATGTACCCATCATGGCTGGATCATAATTAGTGTATTATACATCGTATGACTCTTCAAACGTTTTCTTTCACCGAATTAAAAATTACTATTGCTTGATGTGATTTTTTACTTATAGTGTAATATATAGAGGATATGTTAATACCATAAATATTGTCATCGAGTGTAATAAAAACATCAGCATTTTCACGAGTGCGAAGCACGAGTGAAAATTTGAATGTTTTCATTACACGAGATGAAAATTTTTATGGTATCCACTAAAAAAAAGTAAATTTTCTTTTTATTTTATTGTTTACACGCCAATGCGCGTTTCTGACGTCATTATTAACGTCACAAAACAAAACAGGAATGTCATGGCGTCGATGTTCAGTGCTTAACCTGTAAGACGCTGGAGAGACAAAAACAAAAAGTTTCGACAAATCAAAATAAACTTGATATCAAAATGTTCCTTACATTCTAACTAAGAAAATGCATACCAACACTTGACAGTTTAGTTCAGAAACAAAGAAGTTAGAGGTGTTCAAAAATCTAAGGTGGAGGTTACATCCACTTCTGAAACAATGAAGAAAACCGAAGTCGTCCAAAGCGAGCAGTGAAAATATAAATCGTATCAGTCACTAGTGAAATGATACGATATCAATTCACTAGTGATTGATACCACTTTTATTTTCATCAGATATACACTGATTTCACCCCTAACAATAAAATAAAAGCCTGTACTCCAGAGTAGAGGAGAAAATTTCAAAGGGAGATAACTGTAAGATCTCAAAAAAGAAGATCAATAGAGGGCCACTTGTTAACTGGCTATCCTAGCTAAAAGTGTCACCCTCTGAAAATATTGCACACATAAATAAAACAAAATTTTCAGGGACGGTAATTGTGTAAGAACTGTAAAGGTCTCCTTTCTGAAAGGGGATCTACTTTTATTAAAGAGAAAAAAAATAGCTCCTCTTCGGAGCATATTCTTTCTTTGAGAGTTGACCCTTTTTCAGCAGAGGCTTGGAGTGTGTAAACATGTCACCTTTACCACTTGTAAAAAAGTGGCAGAAAATTTACTGACTGTATACAGACCCCTTACAGCCGAATTTATAGGATAATTACAGTACAGTTAAGTGAAATGGATACACTTTACGGGGAGGCAACTCTATAATATGTCTCCCCTTCTAAAACAGAAAAAAATATCCACACTAAAGGGAAAGAATTTCTTTCCCTTTAGAGTGGATCTTTTTTTCTTTAGAATAGACCCCTTTTCAGAAGGAGATCGATGTGCAAGAAAAGCAAACAGGAAGTCACAAAAGTTATCGCTCTTGTAAAATGGCTGAAAATCTACCAAGTGTATGAATGAATGAAATCTGTTAAAGGTTAGTTTCTAGTGTACCATTTATATTCCGTTGTTGAGTGTTCGGAGTGTTTAAAGAGTGTTTGGAGACTGATATGTTATCATTTTTATAAGGGTCATACACCGCCATAAGGTCAGTGTTCGCTAGAGACAAGAGCGGAACGAGAGACGGATCTGACGAGACGGAGTCGTCACTGCTTGTACCATAGAGTGACGTCAGTCGACGCTTTGAACGAGAATGATAATGTTGAATCTTAATGATAGGACAGATATCTAATGGAACTTTTGCCCCAGACTGATGTTGAATTTCTAGTTGTTTCGGTCTGGTGTCCGGCTCTTCCTGAGAGGCTAAAGGGGCATAATCAGTGGATCGGGAAACACAGTTACTCACAGTTTTGTGATTTGCATAAGGTGATAGGACACCCCTTTCCCTGTCTGGAAGTAGAGGTAGACTTTGGTTCATATGTGATATGTTTCTTAAACCGTCAAAATTGCAATACTCGGAGACCGAGTGAATTTTTTCCCGAAACCTATATGGACAGGTTAACAAATCTGGCGGAATCTTAAGAATTATGCTGCTAAGTTGTTTGTCTGTTGGGTCAAGTTCTTGGACGTTTTGGACCCACTCTGCTGTGGCTCGTTCTATATCCTCCTCTAATTCAGGAAGCCACACGCTATTATCACAACATTCATTATCTAATTCGTCCCCTTCTATAACGCAAGCTTCTTGTGAATCACTATTTGTATTTGACCCCGGTTCCGAGGCCTTACTTCCACATTCTCCTTTCATAATGCTTGATCTGTTTTCACTGATTTTACTATTAGACCTTTCTAATCTCGTTGTTTCTTCACCCTTTTCTATATCACGTTCACGGAATGAAGCCTTATGCTGCAGTTCATCAAATTCCTCAGGAAAATATTTCATTGCACAAGTATTGAAGGCCTTAAGAAGCCTTTTCCGACACTTCGTTCTATATATCACATACAAAACGAGAAAGGACAGAAGTCCCCCGAGAACGGATGCAGTATTAATGCCAACTTCTGGATCATAGGAACCAAAGAATTCTCCTGAAAATTCTGTTTTATTATTGCTGATATTGTTGGTATGATGGCTGTTCCAGTGATCAATGACACGTGAATCTGTTTGATTAAATACTTCCTGTAATTCTGTTACGTTGATCGTGGGTCTATTTCTTATGCCCCAGTCATCTTTTCTCATTTCGTCATTTGGCTGAAAGAAATATAAAAATAGTTTAGAATGAAAAAAAGTAGCACAACAGAATCATTTGTTTTCCAAGAAGATTCAACAGTAAATACCCATGTAAATAAGGCATAGATGACAAGCAAGTTGTTGTTTAAAGCTCATATCTAGCTACATCCATACATCTATGAGCACAAATGAAGATTTTATGAATACATGTACAAGTAAGTTTTCCATAGACCTCAATGCGTGTTAACGATTGATTTTAAATGTATTATGATAGATTAAGGAAAAGGTCATTCTGTTCATAGGATGTAGCACGTGACTAGATGAGAGCGTCATTTTATTTGTTGTTCCATCATACAATAGCAACCAGGGCCCGGTTGTTCAAAGCGTCGTTAGCTTAACGAGCTCGTTAAGGGTCATTTCGTTAACTGTTTTAGCAGATTCAATATACAATATTCTGATATTTTTTTGCTGAAAAAATGTGGGTAGCTTTTGCACTGCAAAAGCTACTCACATTTTTTCAGCAAAAAATTTCAGCATATTCGCGTATCACTCAATGTAAATTTTAACGAATCGTTAACTAACGACGTTGTTAGCTTTGAACAACTGGGCCCAGTTTAAAAGGGTTTTGGAGGACTTTAAGAATCTGTCTGTCATTTAATCTTACTCTAACTGCCTGTGAGTATTCTAGATATAGGCATGGTAAATTTGATTTCTCAACTAATCAAAACCTAACCATCAGTGACCTAGCTCTACCTTAACTTTTCTCTCTGTGCGATTGATGGGTGTACAGACTGACTTACATGCTGAAGTACCTTAAGTATTATTCCTCAAAAATAGACATTTTTATCCAAGAAAGAGTTAATAAATTGATATATGGTGTCAATACAATCATAAAATGTGGTACCTGACAGCCTGTAAAATTTCAGTTAGTTTCTCGTTCTTGAAATGAAATGATTTTTATCGTATCTCTGAATTAATGTTGCCAACATTAATTCAGAGATACGGTCATTACGAATACACGCCTATTCAAATATATAGGAAATTTCACCTCCAAAAACAGAAAAAAAATCAGATAAAAAACTCTGATATCTTTCATATTTCTGCTCAAAACATAGATTGTGGGTACTCGTTAGAATCGCCTCGGCGAGGCGGTTCTAACGAGTAACCACAATTTATGTTTTCGAGCAAAAACAAGAAAAATAATGTATACCCCTGTAAACCCCAGTTTTACTATATAAAAGTGAGGTTTAAGGGGGTCAAAATTACATAGGCATGTTTTCGTGATGAAAAATCGTTTCATTTTTGATCCAGTTCGAAAACGAGAAACTAACTAAAATTTTACAGGCTGTCAGATGCCACATTTTATAATCGTATTAACTCTTTCACTGCCACAGGCGATAATATTAGGCTTTTGCAAACAATGAGAGTTTTCATCTGGATCTACGCTGTTTAACATTCAGTCTATTAACATTACATATAAACGTCTTTCCAAACGATAGTTTGTTAAAATGAAAAAAAAAAATGTCGTCTGAAATTTGGCACCGAAGAGTTAATACTATATATCAATTTATTAAAACTTTCTTGGATAAAAAATGTCTATTTTTGAGGAATATGGAGCATTTAACTCCTTACCATACCTATTTATACATGTATAATAAAAATGAGCTAGCGCTCGACGAAAACTACAATGACATGTGTGACCAGCAAAGACTCAGATCAGCCTCTACATCCACCCAGTAAATGTTCTCGTTTACCCCTCTTTGAATAGCTCGGAGGCTGAAGAAGGCACACACGATCAGCGATGACTGATCAGACTGTGCAGACGCACAGGCTGATTAGAGTCTTCGCTGGTCGCACAAATCTATTGTAGGTTTATCGTGCGCTCATTTGAATAAGTACATTCTACAACACGTTCTTGTGACAAAAATGCCGGATGATTGGAAAGCTGTATAGACCCAGATCAGTAGCCGCAGAATGTCATCTATTCAGCTATTTATAGACACGGCAACATCTAGAGCTCAGATCATCGACTAAAACCTATGTTTACCAAGCGTTCTGTGATAACCATTCGGGAAAACATAAAGATAGCTCAAGGATAGGATTGGGGTTCCGCCTTTCATATGCTGTGGCTTTATATATCATAATTGAGCCGCACCATGCGCACAACATGTCTCCGGGCATATGCGGACAGCGAAGGCCCAGATAAGCCTGCACATACGCATAGTCTGATCAGGGCCTTCATTGTCTGCTAACGGTATCATTGGATGCTACTGTATTTAAGACTGGAGAGCCATCACGAAAACATACCTATATAATTTTGACCCCCTTAAACCCCACTTTTATAAAGTAAAACTGGGTTTACAGTCGTATACATTATTTTTCTTATTTTTGCTCGAAAACATAGATTCTGGGTACTGGTTAGAACCGCCTCACCGAGGCGGTTCTAACGAGCACCTACAATCTATGTTCTGAGCAGAAATATGAAAAAAATATCAGATTGTTTTTTATCTGAAAACTGTCAGTTTTGGGTGGCGAAATTTTCGATATATTTGAATAGACGTGTTTTCGTAATGAAGGCCCGGCTGATACTTTGCGCATGCGCAGGACGGTCTGAATGCGCATTTTGTGCATGTCGAAGGCAATTTTTGGCTTGAAGTGGCCCACATGCTTTCTACTCTAAACTCGGTTTGATCATGCATGCGAAAAAACATCTTGTAGCAGATGCGAACATTACGAAAACACGCCTATTCAAATATATAGAAAATTTCACCTCCAAAAACTGAAAATTTTTCATATAAAAACTTTGATATTTATCATATTTCTGCTCAAAACATAGATTGAGGGTACTCGTTAGAACCGCCTCATCGAGGAGGTTCTAATGAGTACCAACAATCTATGTTTTTGAGCAGAAATAAGAAAAATAATGTATATCCCTGTAAACCCCAGTTTTACTATATAAAAGTGGAGTTTAAGGGGGTCAAAATTATATAGGCGTGTTTTCGAGATGAAAAGAAATTTAGTTCGTCACACATTAGGCAAGGGAATTTGCTAAATGAAAAGCCACCGATTATTGCTCAAAAATAAACAGTTGATGCGAATCAAAAGCTTTGTGACCATTTTCCCATGCATGAATATAATCGGATCTGGTTCTAATGTATTTCCCTTGTTGTTTGTAAGCTTCTGTCCTTTTCACCTTTTCCACTCTCTTGGCTCATTCAGCAGATGACAAATTGGTGATTATTTTCTTATTTTTCCCAGAAAAAAAGGATTTAACATTTGACATAACTGGGCCATTGTTAGGGAACTGATCGTACTACCTATACAAATAGGAATATCCCCGGTCAACTGTGATTTGTTTTGGCATTACTTTCTGAGTTATTAAATAATTAAGTAGCCCTAATCTTTGTCTGAAAATTGCTTGGGGACTGCCATACAGCGCAGATCCTGATCAAATGGCATTTTAAGAGCAATTTTACGTGGATCTATATTTTTTGCTCAGCTATGTGTGTCCATATGTGTTTACTCTCTCTATCTCTTTCAGCTTAACTGAGTACTGCGATCGTTGTAGGTGCAGATAGGGACTTCGATATGAGCATACAGTTGATATGTAAATCATAGTTCGAGATAAGGTGCACTTTTTCAATATTTAATTTCTCCACAAAACATTTGTTGTTGGTGCTCATTAGTGGTTGGCGCTTCTGTTGAATACCCATAAATATACGCACAAACATATGTTGTGGGTACGCATTAGAAGCGCCTCTGTGAGGCGCTTCTAATGAGAACTCAGAACATATGTTTTGGTGGTGAAATAAGAAAAAAAAAATATATGTGGATACTCCTCTTATCTGGAGCTTTGTCTTAAGTATTCGGACACCCAATGTCCTCACCGTACTTGTCCTGAAATTTTAACAAGTCTATTTTGCTATCCGATTACGAGAACAAACCTATTCAAATATACTGAAAATATTACCAGCAAAAAATGAAAATTTTCAGAAAAAAAATCTGATTTTTTCCATATTTCTGCTCAAAACGTAGATTGTGGTACTCGTTAGAACCACCTCGGCGTGGTGGTTCTAATGAGTACCCACAATCTATGTTTTGAGCAGAAATATGAGAAATAATGTTTACCCCTGTAAACCCCAGTTTTACTATATAAAAGTGGGGTTTATGGAGGTCAACATTATATAGGCATGTTTTCGTGATGAGTTCGTGCGTCCAACTGCTGGATGAGTGACAAACAATATAGACCTAGATCAGACGCCGCAGAATGCGGCGTCTGATCCAGATCTACATTGTTTGCCCATGCATGCCTGTCCAAATAGTTAAGATAAACACTGTATACTGTGAGGTATTATTTCCAGAGGCATGTCGTATTTGATCACATGCACCCTCTTAGCCTTCTGTAAACTGAGTCTTTGTAAGGTTTAGGATGTCCTTGAGAGGGTTTCAGGACAAAAATCCTGCTTGAAACAATACTTGGCACTCTACTTGAAACAGTAAATAATCTCCTTTACATTACTTGACACCATTTCTAATATTTCTGTCAAGCGTGTGAAATTGGATGAAGGCTGTAAAAACAAATAAGGTGTAACAATATATTGGAAAACAGGCCAAAAGGTATGTTCAATACAATGCATCATTCTATATCAATATATTTTGTACTTATCGTAGTAATCCATCTCTGTTGAAGATAGACACTTCATGTTAGCATTAAAAAGCAACTCACCTCTACTGTCAACATCTTTCAAAGAGTCATTTTTAACCAAAAGAAGTATTTGTAAACATTTGTAATGAGTTAATGCAAAACCTTTTTGTCCTAACTATCTATACGCTTAAAGTTTTATTTTATTCGGTGGTTCGGAGGAGAAGCACAAAAAAAAATCTAATATTTTTCTCAAAAGTCCAGTTTACTACAGAAACTGCCTAGGGCCGACCCATTTATTGCCTTGGGACTACCTCGCTATGGGAGGAGAGCGCTAATGTTAGTGTTTTTCGTACGTTTGTTCGATTTGCGCTTGTTTGGTTTTGACTGTTTCTCCTTCTTGGTGCCTGGGAAGGACTGCGGCTTGTGATTGTGGCACTCCCAGGACTTTTCTCTTACTTTTCTTAAAATTATTTTTGCGGTAAATATTTGAAATCAAAGCACAGAAACAGAAAAGAATAAAAGCAACGCAAGCATAATACCCCGCCATAGGAATTATTATGTATTAAAATTATCGTTGCGAAAATGTCGGGAAAGAAAATGACGGAGGGACAGATCTTGATAATATCAATGGACAGATAACAATCCTAAAGCAGATCATGATAATATCAATGCATATAGCAAGTTTGGTTAAAAGGTCTTATTATTTACTCAAGTTATCATCCAGAAATGAAAATATGGACGTGTCTCGGGCAGATAACTCCGTAACAATTTGACGAAATTTGCCCATTAGAAATTCCAAATCTGATCTCCTTACTGTGAATACATATAGCAAGTTTGGTTAAAAATCCCTTGTTATTTACTAAAGTTATCATCCGGAAATGAAAATATGGGCATACCTCGGGCAGATAACTCCGTAAACATTTTACGAAATTTGTCCATTAGCAATCCCAAACCAGATCTCCTTAATGTCAATGCATATAGCAAAATTGATGAAAATCCCTTGTTATTTACTCAAGTTATCATCCGGAAACGAAAATATGGGCGTGTCTCGGGCAGATAACCCCGTAAAAATTGACGAAATTTGCCCATTAGCAATCCCAAACCAGACCTCCTTAATGTCAATGCATATAGCAATTTTGGTGAAAATCCCTTGTTATTTACTCAAGTTATAGTCCGGAAACGAAAATATGGGCGTGTCTCGGGCAGATAACGCCGTCAAAAAATTGACGAAATTTGGCCATTAGCAATCCCAAACCACAATATCAATGCACATACAAAGTTTGGTGAAAATCCATGGATGTTTACTCAAGTTATCATCCGGAAACGAAAATATGGACGTGTCTCGGGCAGATAACTCCGTCAAAAATTGTCGAAATTCGTCCATTAGCAATCCCAAACCAGATCTCTACAATATCAATGCACATACCAAGTTTGGTTAAAATCCATTGATGTTTACTCAAGTTATCATCCGGAAACGAAAAACGGACGGACGGACGGACGGACAGACGGACGGACTCACGGACGACCAATGTGAAACCATAATACCCCGCCACTATAGTGTGGCGGTGTATAAAATGCTCTCTGGTAAGAAAGTGTTAATCGCAAACCAATGTTTCTGTTCAGAATAAAACGCTAAGCGTAAAACGTCTTTCAGAAGAATGTCGAAAAAGCACAGTAGCATTCGGCATTTACATCCTTCTTCAGTATAACACAGTGTATAACCGTACAGTGGCCAAATCGGAAGCGCCCTGAATCTGTACACTCGAACCAAAAAAAAAAAAAAAAAAAAAAACAAGATGACGACCGAAAGTTTTTAACAGGCAAGTCAGCAAGTCAGCAACGGAGTATCCGATTAGAATGCGATTTTCGGCGTCGTGGGGAGAAATGAATGTATTTTACTTGTACCGTTCTCATCACCTCTGATAATGGTGCATTTTTTATGTAGACCTCGCCTTGTGTTGTTCAATAAGAGATTTTATTGTGTCTGTCGCCCGTCAACACGATGAATCTAGGTCGATATACAACTTTCTATTTATATCAATATAGAATCTGTCAAACACATTTATTTTTCACATCTGATAGCTGCTAGTGTCTAAATATTTGGATTCTGTAAACCATAACCATTGTCAGAGGCGATGAGAATGATACAAGTAAATTATATTTGTTTTTTTTTCTCTCTCTCTCTCTCTTTCTCTGTCTCTGTCTCTCTCTCTCTCTCTCTCTCTCCCACCTTCTCCACCCACAACACACACATACGATGCCGAAAGCCGCACTCTAATGAGATATTCCTTTGCTTTCTGACCTGTTGAAAACTTGCAGTCATCACATTGTGTTTGGTACGCTATTGATTGTTTGGGCGTACAGAGCCATGGCGCTTCTTATTTGGCCACTGTACAGTTAGGTTATACACTTGTGTATAATAACAAATTAAGTTGTTTTCTCTTTCAGCACAGAACCATCACCATAAGTTTGTTTGAATATTTGAATCGGTACCATTTTGGCACATAAATTAAAGGATTAATAAACCCCGGAGTTAAACTGTAATTGAACAAATTTGTGTGGCATTAGTACCATAAATTATGATATATGAAGTATCATAATTCATAGGTCCAAATAAGGATTTATTTTTCAACCGAAAAACAATGACATATTTCTTATTTCTTCACGAAAACATATGTTATGGTGATCATCAGAAGTGCCTCGTCGAGGCGTTATTTCATTTTCATGGTGAAACAAGAAAATTATTATGTGGCTATCCATCTTATCTGCATCTATAATGATTATGCCCTCGGCATACAATGTCTTTGTCTTTTCCATAACAATGTTTGTCTGTGTATGTGTGTGTTTGTGTGTCTGTGTGCAAACTTTTTTTTCGTTAAGAATTTCTCAGGAACTATTGCACCTAGGATTTTGAAATTTAGTACAAACATTGGGTATGACTTATTGTATTGTGTAAGACAGACTGCTTATGCTTATCATTCCCTTTATTTGTCCATTTTTCTTTTTCTCCAATAATAATATTTCGTCAAAGATTTCTCAGGAACTACTGAACCTAGGATTTTGAAATTTCCTACAAACATTGGGTATGACTTCTTCTATCGTGTAAGAGAGAATCAGCGTCCTCATTCTTCCCTTTATTTGCCATTTTTTTCTTTTTCTCCAATTAAATCTTTCGTCACAGATTTCTCAGCTCCTAAAAGAGCCAGAGTCTTCAAATTTTGTATACACCAACAGATGGTTGAAGTTAAAAGAAAACCACAATGTTGAAATTTCTTTTGACTTCTTTTTACCTTTTTTCCGTCTTTCACTCCAGTGTAATGCATAATGAAATTTGCGTCAAAGATTTCTCAGGAACTACTGCACCTAGGATTTCGAAATGGTACAAATATTGGGTACGACCACTTATATTGTATAAGAAATAATCAGCATGCTCTTCTTTATCCATTCCCTTTATTTGTTTATTTTTCTTTTTCTCCAATAAAATATTTCGTCAAACATTTCTCAAGAGCTACTTCACCTAGGATTTTGAAATTTTGTACAAACATTGGGTATGCCTTGTTCTATTGTGTAAGAGGGAATCAGCATCCTCATGGTTATCATATCCTATATGTGTCCATTTGTCTTTTTCTCCAATATAAATTTTTGTCACAGATTTCTCAGTCCCTAAGACAGCCGGAGTCTTCAAATTTTGTATACACTTACAGAGGATTGAAGTATATTGCTAAAACTTCTTTTGCCTTCTTTTTTACCCTTTTCCTTTTTTCCATCTCTCACTCAAGTTTAATGCATAAGGGAAATTTGTGTCAAAGATTTCTCAAGAACTGCTGCACCTAGGATTTTGAAATTTGGTACAATTGGGAATGACTACTTGTATTATGTAAAAGAGATTCAGCATTCTCGTGCTTACCATTTCCTTCATTTGTCCATTTTTCTATTTCTCAGGAACTACTTCACTTAGGATTTTGAAATTTGCTACAAACATTGGGTATGGCCAGTTGTATTGTGTAAGAGAGAATCAGCATCCTCATGCTTGTCATTCCCTTCATTTGGCCGTTTTTCTTTCCTTCTCATAAAAATCCATCACAGATTTCTCGCCTGCTATTAGAGTCAGAGTCTTCAAATTTTGTATACAAAATTTGAAGACTCTGACTCTAATAGCAGGTGACAGATGGGAAGTATGTTGTGTAAGAGAATACCAAGATGGAGAGATTTATTTCTTTTTGCCCATATCTCCCATGCAATACTTAGGAGGGAAACATAACTCTGTTAGCTGTGGCTGGGGGTATGTCAGCTTTGCTCACTATTTGCCAATTTTTTTTTATTTTTTTTGGCCGTAAGTCATACAAATTCCATTACCACAGCCATTAGTAAAAGAACTAAATTATCTGCTGAGCATAAGTGTTTGAAAAGTGTGAAGGAATGACAGATGGGAAGACTGAGAAAACAACATGCTGTACTCCACATAGTTTGCGTGGGGTACAAAAACAGGGTAACAGGAACTGAAGGCGAGATCTTTAAAATATGTTTTTAACAGACACATACGATTTGCAGTTCATTCAAATTATCTACAAAAAAGAGAACTTGAAAAAATGTCAAGTCGAAATTTTTATGCTAAAAAGACGAAAAAAAATATGACTTGTCTACATTGCGCTAAAGTTTAACGCGTTTATGAAATCTACCTAGCGTCCTATAAAAGGGACATTGGCAAACAGTGTAGAGCCAGATTAGACGCTGCAGAACGCGGCGTCTAATAATGGGCTAAACTGTTTGCATTTAATACAGAAATATTTATAAAACATGGTAATAATACAAACTAACCAGATACCCCGTCTATTGGAAATAGACTGGTTCAAAGCGTTAAGGTAGAAGAATTTACTCGGCATAAATGCGTTAAAACATATATGAACTGAATTACGTAATGGGAAGACATCGTTTCGCTTGATAAAATATATTTGAACATGCTTCAAATACTAGTAGGAAAAAATGTAAATTAAATCATTTAAAAGCCTAAGACTTCAGCATTTAGAACATGAGTGCACTTCAAGATATTCCCACTTGTAAATCTGGGATCAGAATAACAAGTATTCCTTCCCGATTATACTCTCGCTGTTTTGTCATAGATATCTAATTAAAGTTGTGCTTTTGAACAAAAATCAGGAATAAATGATCAGTCAGTTTGAATCTGACTACTATTATTACAGCAAGATTCATTCATTTTGACGTTGCTTTAATTGTCTGTAGTTGCATGGCGCTTTGCTGAGACACACGCATTTACAAGGCTCCAGTTATTTAGATATTTAACAGCAGAGTTTACTAAAGATAGCCAAAATAAATCTCAAATGGATTTTGCATCGCCAATCATACATGGCATTGTCGTATTTACCCTAAATATTCGGAAAGACGAAAGCTGCACATAGGTGATATCCTCATTTCTACTCACTTAAAAGAAACATTACGAAAACACTACTATTCAAATAAAATGAAAATTTCACCACCAAAAACTGAAAGTTTTCAGATAAAAAATTCTGATATTTTTCATATTTCTGCTCAAAACATAGATTGTGGGCACTCATTAAAACCGCTTCGCCAAGGCGGTTCTAACGAGTACCCACAGTCTATTTTTTACCAGAAATACATGAAAGGAAAAAATAATGCATACCCCTATATAAAAGTGGGGCTTAGAAGGGTCAAAATTATATAGGTATGTTTTCGTGATGAGAATTTGCTCAAAGAGGCAGCCAGTGTCTGCTTTGAGATTAGCTCCAACGAGAAGGGAAGAAAATGTACATGTATTCATTCTTCTTAAGTTTATAATAAGGCAGACCATACCGAAGACCAAGCGCACAACACCATCGATATTTAGATTTCCAAACTCTCGACATCCAACTTGTATCTGAACAATCTGAAATAGCCTGCACATTGGCGCATTCTGATCTGATCCCTTCATATTGGCTTAAAGATTAGTTTCTGCCAACTGCTTACATTGCTAGTACGCCCGAAACACGGATAGGTTTTGGCGTTTTCGTCGTGGTTGTGACATTTTCCGAGTATCATCACTTAATTATTTAGGCAGATTTTTCCTAAGTACTGCTTCCTTGCGTATTCCACCAATTAAGCATGACATGTAAAAAAGGGGGCCTTTATGCACAATTGAGCCGTGCCCGGTGAAAATGTGCGTCAAGGGCATAGGCGGACAGCGAGGGCCCAAAACAGCCTGCGCCTTTGCACAGTCTGATCATAGCTTTCATTTTTCGCTTACATAATTTTGGGATAATATATATTACATCACGAAAACATACCCATATAATTTTGACCCCCTTAAACCCCACTTTTATATAGTAAAACTGGGGTTTACAGGGGTATACATTATTTTTCTTATTTCTGCTCAAAACATATATTGTGGGTACTCGTTAGAACCGCCTCGGCGAGGCGGTTCTAACGAGTACCCACAATCTATGTTTTGACCAGAAATATGAGAAATATACGAACTTTTATCTGAAAATTTTCAGTTTTTGGTGGTTAAAATGTTCAGTATATTTGAATAGGCTTGTTTTCATAATGTATATATTATGCCCGAAAAGGCCTGGTGGGACAGGACGAACATACAGGTAACACCGGGCGTTTATTGTTCGCTCATGTCCCGAAGACGCCTTGTTACATTGCGCGGCTTTAACGTGAAAAAAAAAAGAAAAAAAAAAAAAACTTCCAGCAGTCTGATCCAGGCATTCGCCATTTACCAGTAGAGTCTAAAGTATCAAGCTTTCATTAAGACAAGCAGAAAAGATCAGACTTTAGGCCTGATCCGGGTCCTTGCTATTGGCATATGCACTGAAACTCCTTTACAACTGAAGCAGCCAAATGAACAAATGTCATTGCAGTTTTCATATTCGTGCACAAAGCTGTATATAATCAACTCAAGTTCCCATTAACTCTTTCCTTGCTAGTGGAGACTTTTGTCGTATGCTAATAACCTTTGCAAACAGTTTGGATCAAGATCAGGCCTGACAAAACGTCGGGCCTGATCTGGATCCAAAGTGTTTGACACTGATGGTATTCGTAATAGATTTGTTTTGAGAACGTTAATTAAAAAAATTCCACAGACGACAAAAAAGCATGTAAAATTACCCAGCATGCAAAGAGTTAAAAGGTTATGATAAAAGCAACTTGTAATCAGTTGCCAGGCGACCAAAGGTGCTCAGCCTTGATAAACTGTCTTCCGATACTCAATTGTCTCGCTTAATTACGTGCTGAAGAGTAGATTATTGAATTTCTTCGTAATATTTTCAAAAAGGTATCTTGTTTTAGTTTGATGTTTGTGAAGGAACGAATATGGAATGTTGGGTGCATTTCTAATAAATGTTCTGCAGTTTTCTCCTCCTGTTAACAGTGTCCAAACCCTCTCGACAAACATACTCATCACGAAAACATGCCTATATAATTTTGATCCCCTTAAACCCCACTTTTATATAGTAAAACTGGGGTTTACAGGGGTATACATTATTTTTCTTATTTCTGCTCAAAAACATAGATTGTGGGTACTCGTTAAAACCGCCTCGTCGAGGCGGTTCTAACGAATACCCAAAATCCATGTTTTGGGCAGAAATATGAAAAATATCAGAATTTTTATCCAAAAAATTTCATTTTTTTTTTGGTGGTAAAATTTTCAGTATATTTGAATAGACTTGTTTTCGTAATGTCAACAGAGCTTATTTCGATTTTTGTTATAGAAATATCCTCCTCGTATTCCAATTTGCAATTTACCTAAATATTTGATAAATATTGCAAATTTCCCTTGAAAGATCGTAACTATTAATAAAACGTAAAAAAAAAATCCAATGTTCATCAGAAGGGTGTCCCTAAAACTCATATACAAGTGTTGTCAAACTAAATATACTTTGATATATGGTTTTTACTTCATCATAGTGCAATTTTCATTTTTACTTTCCCTGGGAACATTGAGCCGATTCCGGCATCTTGGAAAATCAAGTTCCACTAAGGCTTATGCTAGGGTGTGTAACATCACGAAAACATGCCTATATAATGTTGACCCCCTTAAACCCCACTTTTATACACACAAACTGGCGAGGCGGTTCTAACGAGTACCCACGATCTATGTTTTGAGCAGAAATACGAAAAATATAAGAAATTTTATCTGAAAATTTTAATTTTTTTTGGTGGTAAAATTTTCAATATATTTAAATAGGCATGTTTTCGTAATGAGCAGCAGTGCAAACTACATTGCTACATATGAAGACTGTCAGTGTAACAGAGACTCCGCGCTTCATTCTTTTTTTGTTGTGTTCTTTGTTTCCAAGGTCAGCATTGATAGATTTTAATTAAAAACGTTTTGTTTTTCAATCACAATAAACTTTCACGTCCTGTCACCTGTTCAATATTGAGGTTTTCTCATTTTTCTTACAACTGCGATAATTGTCTGCAATCCAATAGAACACATTGCCTCTTAACGAATCTGAGCAACATTGACATTGGCTGAATTGCAATGATATGCAGGTCAAAGGAGGCTTACGCTTTTCACGATGGCACGAAGATTTGTTTTGTCTAGGTGCTGCCCAGATTTAAAAAAAAAAAAGAAAAAAAAAAAAAAAAAAAAAAAGAGGAAAACAAGTTTTGTATGCACCCTCTAGAAAGGTAGAGTCTGACTTCTACGAGCAGCATGACCTATTTTCAATTTATTACTCGTGACTGGTTCAACTCCCAGAGAATACAACATACAAATTACTTGCACTGTCTATTTATTTTTAATTGTGAAGTATCCTTGGCCTACCATAACATGACAATTCTCCTGATTTTAAATTGGCTGCATAAATCAGGTCAAGACTGAAACATCGAACCAATGTTGCTTACATTAAAAGTTGTGCGACGCTATTGAGAGGTCGTATATATTTACTGACAAATCTTCTCAAAATTCACTCTTAACACAGACAACTCACGACAAGAAAATGCCCTTGTGTCGTATGCTGACGACAGAGGCCCAGATCTGCCTGCAAATTCGCACTCAGATCAGAATCTTCAATGCAAACACTTACATACAACATTTGGGTACTGTAAAATGTAGCTACGAACAGAGCTGCCCTGAGCTGGGCCTTCGCTGTTATTCTAATGTTATAAGGGATGTTTTCCCACTATACACATAAAATGGGCAAATATTACATATTTACTCCAAGTGTTTGAATCCCTTCCACACCACTCTTTTTCTAACAGTTGATCGATTCCATTCTAATTTCTGTTGAGATGGATGAGTAACGAACAGTGTAGATCTGATCCGACGCCGCATTCTGCGGCGTCTGATCCGATTCTACACTGTTTGCTCAAGCCTCACTCATCTGCTATACACAGTTTGCTCAGGTTTATCTGTCCGAACATTTAGGGTAAATCAGGTATTTCCGTCACAGGCAAAATCAATGAAAATTTGCATCAAGTGTCTTATTTTTCTGCCTACTTGCATGAATAAAGAGCTTTAACGAAATAATTATATGTGTTACTGAACTATGAAAATAACAGTTTAGATCTGCCAAACATGTACGGAACAGAACGGAATAGAAATTTGATATACTTAATCCATTAGTGACCAGTGGCTTCCTTTGCCTTATGATTTATACCATTACGAAAACACGCCTATTCAAATATAATAAAATTTTACAACCAAAAAAGGGAAAATTTTCAAATAAAAAAATCTGATATTTTTCATATTCCTGCTCAAAACATAGATTGTGGGTACTCGTTAGAACCGCCTCATCGAGTACCCACAATCTATGTTTTTCAACGAAATAAGAAAAAGTTTATATAGCCCTGTAAACTCCAGTTTTACTATATAAAAGTGGGGTTTAAGGGGGTCAAAATTATACAGGCGTGTTTTCGTGATGCAACTCCATTTTATGTTCAATGGGGAGCTTGGTTTATGTTTTTTATTACCTTTTTTACAAAACAATGTCTTGTGTTTAATGCAACAGTGTAGAACCTGATTAGACTCCCTGTTCTGCTAAAATATGTTTTCAGCTTTCATGCAAATTTTCTCTTTGGACTCAATTTGCATGAAAGGTCGAAACCTATTTTCTGGAAAAAAATCTGGAAAATAATTCAAAATATGGTTTGAAGTTATTACCCGGTATACAAAGCGTTAAAGGGAGCTGGGTTATTTTTTCTGTTTATATTTTGACAAAAGTCTTATGCTCAATGCAAACAGTTAGACCCCGGTCGTATCAAGATCTGCTCTGTTTGCTTAGGTCCTTTTTAGGAGCGGCTGCTAAACCGCCACCAAATTTAATATACCACATTTCAACAGTCCGTGTTCCTATTACTATCAAAGTAATAACTACCTTATGAATAGTTCCCAACTGACACTGGTAACGCTTTATTCTGAATTCAAACATATAAGCCTTATACGCTCTGGTGCTTATAAATAGCGAATAAATAAACAAAATCAAAGAAAATTTCGAACTTTGAAAAAATAAGTTTTAACCATATTGAGTACGACATCGGCGGACGAATATGAATACTACTGTAAAACGCACCAAATCTAAAGTTTGGGGTAAAATGTGTAACCCGAACCATGGCCCTAAAAGAACCGAAAAGGTCCTTTTCCACCAGAAGCGACCCGGTAAATTTCATTTAAGTGTTATCTGTATCAAATATAAATGATGATACCCAGGAAAAGCCACAGTCACGAAGCACAATCCGACCAAACCACCAAAAGAAGGAGAGATGAGGAACAAATAAGGACAGAACAAATGCCTCATATGAAAATAGAGACGCAAAAACAAAGAACTGCAACAGAGGATTTCCCAGTAAGCATTCTACATAAATTTTTAGCGGGCCGTTATCGTCGGGTTAGCTGACGGGCCGATAACGGCCCGCTTTAGATGTATGTAGAATGCTAGCTGGGAACCGCCTTGGAACTGCCTATACCAAGTCACAAAAATTGAAAAATGTTAAAAAAGGCTGGCTGTCTACCGCTCAGATTACATTTTACAAATAAATTTATAGACTGTTTATGCATGTTTTTTTTTTTTTTTTTTTTTTAATTTCAGCGTAAATCCTAGTCAGTTCTAGAGGCTACAGAATGTGAGGCAACCGCCACCATCAGCACTTTCAATGCTTTTATAGACATTAGCGGGTTAAGTATCATTGTACACTGACTACATGTACCTAAAAGCTCTTTTAGTACTCTCATTGCCATCTGAGCGAAAACTTGACCCACGTATCTGTATGTTGTAAACGCACCTGATCTACTGGATATATTCTTAACGATTAACCCTTAAAGCGCTAAAGACATTTTGAAGTATTGTTTTTAAATTTATTTTTCAGAGAAAATAAGGCTTGATATTTTTTATGAACCTACATGAAATTCTTGGTAAAAATATTATAGATGTCGTCTGGATCATTAAAGGCTAATCAATTAGATATCCATAAACTAAGAAGATCCTAACCAGACTGCACTGACTCGTCTTATCTTCAATTGTCACATATGTTCTAAGGGCATTACGAAAACATACCTATTCAAATATACTGAAATTTTTACCACCAAAAACATAAAATTTTCAGATGAAAAATTCTGATAATTTTCATATTTCTGCTCAAAACATAGATTGTGGGTACTCGTTAGAACCGCCTCGGTGATGCAGTTCTAACGAGTACCCACAATCTATGTTTTTGAGCAGAAATAAGAATAATAATGTATACCCCTATAAACCCCAGTTTTACTATATAAAAGTGGGGTTTAAGGGGGTCAAAATTATATAGGCGTGTTTTCGTGATGATAACTACAAACTTACCAAACATAAGCGTTGTTGTCTCTGAAGACAGTGGCATGATCATGTCGGATTGGCCCACATCACTTTATTCATCTGGAAGAGGAAAAAGATATAATGTTAATTCACAAATAGAAAAAAACCCACAAGATCTGTATTTATCATTTCTCTTTTCCAATAAAACATCGCTAACTGAAGAGCATGTACAATTAGCACTTTCCGTGCTATGGGCAAATTCAGCAGACGACAAGATGATGATATTTTGAAAAAAAAAAAAAACATTTCAAAATGTCGTCTGTTGAAAATTTTACCTAGTTAAGTGGCTACAATCTGTAACGTAACTCTTGAATATAGACCTTTATTATGCTATATATCTATAACTGTAAATAGTAAAGGAACTATAAGCCAAATCCCCTTATCAGATACATCAAGGCCAGTAACTCAAGAAATGGAATAGCTAGATTATTCGCCTTTGGCCACAATATGACGCTTTAGGTCTTGTGTGTATGTATGGACTTTCATCTTGATATTCCATATGGTGAAGAAATTATAGGTAAAAACATTGATCAAACATTAAAAAAATACTTTATTTTATATAGAAATTGGGACAGTCAGATTCATGCTCCTTTGCCACAGAACACAACCTTTATTCTGCTATGTTTCAGTCCGATACTGCACAAAGTACAAGCAATCTTTTAGATTCTTTTTTACATCACTGCATCTGGTGTTGAGTGTGGTGTGGCGGCCATAAAAAGACTCCCCGTACCTACCATGGTGCAGATTATATTTTTATTTCCTTTAGGGTCATTGAGCCATTGTGGTTACTTTGAAAATCAAATACCGCCTACGCCGGTCCGGTGTTAGGGGGTAGGGGTGTGAGGGGTGGGCGGGGACGGGGGGATGAGGGTGCGGGGCGGGTGGAGTTTGGGCGTATGCAGCCTTGTAGCCTATAAGCTGCCTATGGAGAGACTCAATAAAACTGAGTACTGATTTTTGTTCTTTTGTGTGTTCTATGTTTCCAAAGGCAGCCTTTATCATTTACTATTATTTTTACTCTGCTATATACCTATAAATTTTCAGCCACACGTTATAAGCTGTAAAAGAACTATAAACACGGCAAAATGAGCACAGAAGAACTATAATATAGGTACAAGAACACTTAAAAGCAAGAATTGGACTAATTGACCTATGTCGCACTGAACTAAGATTAAAATGTACAAAGAACAGTAAATATTAGGGAAATGGACACACTTTCAGAGGGGTTGACTCTGACAAAACTGCTTTGCCTCCCTTGGATCAGTAACAATCATCTTCTAACCCCTAATCTTTTTGTCCTAAATATTCAGACACCTTAATTCTTCGCCACACCTGTCATAAAATTGGACAAACCCATTTGACTACTTGGCAACGTATCTGCAATTGTTGGATGAGTGTATATCCGGATCAGAGCCCATTTTAAAATTCTTTCTCAAATTAAGGTCTAATATCGACAACGTCCACAATACTTGCATAAAACTATTAATTTTATTTGACTTTAAATGCTTCATTTTGTATATACAAATTTCGGACCTTAATTGAAGGTAAACCCGAACTCCATTACGAAAATACTCCTATTCAAATGTATTGAAAATTTCACCACAAAAAAACTGAAAGTTTTCAGACAAAAGTTCTGATATTTTTCATATTTCTACTAAAACATAAATTGTGGGTTCTCGATAGAACCACCTCGCCGAGTCAATTCTAACGAGTATCCACAATCTATGTTTTTGTGGGTATGTTTTTGAGAAGAAATAAGAACAATAATGTATACCCCTGTAAACCCCAGTTTTACTGTATAAAAGTGGGGTCTAAGGGGTCAAAATTATATAGGTATATTTTCGTGATGTAAGGATTGATTGTGAAACAAGATCCAAAGGTCTGATCCGTGTCTACACTGTTTGTTTAGGCCTGTCTGTCCGAATACTAAGGGTATACGGTATACCTTAGCAACCGTTAACATTCAATCTGATACTGCAAGTTGAAGGCTTGTTTCTGCAGTCTGGTACAGAGAAACCGCAACGTCAGAAATGTACCTTTGGACATGTGAGCCCAGCGAAGATTCAGATCAGCCAGGCTGATCAGAATCTTCACTGGGCGCATTTTGCATAGCCAAGGATGTAACGTTTCTTCATGCAGACAACAAGGACTGTAATCAGACTGCGCAGGCTGATTTGAGTCTTCGTCGGGCGCACATGTCAGGAAGTACGTTTTCTCACATTGCGGCTCATATGTATTAGGTATTCTGCATCACGTGATTATAACGTAACTAAAAATCTTCATCACTTTAACGTCTGACAATAAAATACTTGGCTGACAATTTCTTCAAACTCCGATTGTTTCATGTTGTTTCAAATTAAATCAGATTCATTACAATCGGTGAAGCCTCAAAAAAGGGGTCTGTGCTAAGTGTTTGCATGCAATTTCAATGATTATCAGTAGGACCTCGGTTTTGTTTTTACTTTATTTGCCTCATAATGAACCTTAGACCACCAGATTTGTTTGACCTATTACAAAAAAAAAAAAAAAAAAAAAAAAAAAAATACATGTAATATTCTTATAGTAGTCTGATTATAATAGTTTTGATACCTGGTATATGGATTTTGTAGAATGTAAACAGCGAAAGGCAGACCCTGATCGGAGAATGAGTAGGAGGAGAGCTGGTTTACAGTATTCGCAAAATTGATAGAGTACCTTTTCTAAGAGCCTCAATGACATATCCGCACTTTTGAAAATACCTTGATTAATCCTTAAAGCGCCAATCACAACTACAGCAGACGACGTTTTAAAATATTTCTTTTTATAGTTCAAAGAAAATGAGTCTTGACATTTCATGTTAATCGTTTGCCAAGCAGACGATCCACATGAAATATCAAGACTTATTTTCTCTTAAAAAAAAAATTGGAATTTTGTCTGCTTCAAATTTTGCTTGAGGGTTTAAGGGTTATCAACACGCCAACAAATGCTTATAATCAATATTATCTTGTTTGTACAGCATGATACTTGCGTATTGATTTCCATGTTTAACGCGGCTTTTGTTTTGTTTTTAAATCCAAAGCCACTTTGTTCTATCCTTAACTCGCTAAGCAAAAATGTCGCAGACAGCCGACATTTTGAGTTTTATTTTATTTTGTTTTTTTCAGAGATAATAAGATTTCAGGAGAATCGTTTGCTAAGCAAAACTGTAACAGATGACATTCCGATTTTTATTTTTTTTATTTTTTTTTTTTCAGAAAAGATAATACCTGGCATTTCAATTGAATAGTCTGCTAGGCAGATGGTTTACATGAAATGTCAAGCCTCATTTTCCCTGAAAAATAAAAACAAATATAAGTAAAAATAAATAGATAAATGAAATTAACAATAAAAATAAAGTAAAGTAAAATGTCGTCTGCTGCAGTTGTAATTAGAACTTTAAGATTTATAAAGATTTAAATGACACGTTTCAAAATATTACATCCTTATAATAAGACAGTTTCTGATCTAATTGTAAAAGCCTTGCTGCTTACAGTTGTCACGCATTTTATTTATCTGCGTTAACCTTCACCACAATTGGGCTAATTCAGCAGACGACATATTGATGATATTTTTTTTTGTTCTATTTTCCCAGAAAACAGGATTAGACATGTCATGCAAATTGTCTCCAGTGGAGACAATTTGCATGAATGTCAAATCCTGTTTTCTGGAAAAATAAGAATAATATTTCAGTATATCATAGGCTGAAAATATACCCGGAATGCTAAGCATTAACATACAACGACATGGAAAACGACACCCAAGAGACCGTTTACTCATACAAAGAAAATAGAATTGAGCAAGCTTCCACAGATTTTGGTCAGCGACTTCGCATTTCTTCGTATTTCTTCCAGGAACATCATGGAATATCCTGATAATGTGCATTCGTGCATCAAAGACATGTACATGTACCAACCTATGCGTATTAATGCTTAGCACTCTGGGTAAAATTTTCAGTAGACGACATTTTGAAAACAAACTTTTATTTTTTTCCCAGAAAACAGGGGATTTGAAATTTCATGCAAATTATCTCCAATGGAGACGATTTGCATGAGATGTCAAATCCTGTTTTCTGGGGAAAAATATGAGAAAAATATGACCAGATTTCGTCTGCTAAATTGGCACAAAGAGTGGTAAAAGTTAAGCTGCGTGGGGTTTGCTCCAGTAAAATTAATAGATTGCATCAATGTAAATGAAAAATACGATCAGTACATGAAATGTGCAGACTCAAATCAGCATGTACAGTCCGATAAGTGTGTTCATTGCGCGATACCATCCACTAAGAATACATATCGCGAACAGTGTAGAACATGATCGGGCTGCGCATGCGCAGTCCGATCTGGTCTACACTGTTCGCTCAAGTTCAAATACCCAGTATCGTTTGGCACGGTCCATATGATTAAGGAAAGAAATGATTATTGTCTTCATTTTCAGCGAGTTTTTCAGGGGACATTATTCTCATCCTTTCCAAACGACAAAAATCTATGAAATGGTACATTGCTTCTTAATCTTTACCGCTCTCTGGGCAAATTCAGCTGACGTCATTTTTAAAGATTTTTTTTCTCTTTTTATTTTTAATCAGAAAATGGACTTTGGCATTTCATGCAATTGTCTCCATTGGAGACATTTGCATGATATGTCAAAGCCCGGAGATAATTTGAATGAAATATCAAAGTCCATTTTCTGGAAAAAAAAAAGAAAAAAAAACCCAACTATTTGATAATGTCGTCTGCTAAAATGTTTACGAAGCATGCTAAGCATTAAGTAATGACATGTGAAAATGTGCCGGATTGCGTATATGAATAACTTACAACCAGAGATCTTCCGCTCAGTCCAATCTAGGACTTCTTCGTTGTGCAGTCTCTATGATCTGCTGAACGTATACCAAAGGAAAATAGACACGAATTTAGGCATCAAACAATTTTGCGTGTATCTTTTATACATTATTTGACTGAACTAAGATCAGGGCTCAGTTGTTCGAAACTAACGATGTCGTTAGTTAACTTAGTTAAAACTTTAATAATTAAATACGGCATATACGCTAATATGTTTGCTGAAAAAATGTGGGTAGCTTTTGCAAATGCAAAATCTACTCACATTTTGTCAGCAAAAATACCTTTGAATTAGGTATTGTACTTACTAGATCAGTTAACATTTTGACCACTAACGAGCTCGTTAAGCTAACGATGCTTTGAACAATTTGGCCAAGATAGAATTTATTTTGTGTGACAGTCTATGAAATTATCACTTTTACGTTACATATAAGGACAACTGATCTCCTTTCAATACCTTTCCTAAACTTTGAACAGGGCCATATTACTACCTGTTAATGTTTCTAAACACTGCTGGGTGAGAGGCAAACAGTGTAGACCCAGATCAGACGCCGCATTCTGCGGCGTCTGATCTGGGTCTATACTGTTTTCTGTCTATCCCTACGGCGTCTGATCTGGGTTGATACTGTTTCTTTCGGCCTGCCTATCCCAATACTTAAGGTTATTACGGTAGCTTGTTTTCTCCACTCCGCGGACCTGTTTCTTTGATAGCACAAATAATGTTTGAACTGCATAATATCTAAATCTGTAGACATCCTGCGATAGCATAGATCCTAACCAGATTGAACAAAAACAAACAATGATCTGTGCAGGCAATTTTACTGGTAGCCGCCCCCCTGATCTCCAGTGTCACATTACACTAGACACAAATAGCAACAATTTTAGTACCACAGTGCTTTCCCAGCTAGCATTCTACGTAAATCTATATCGGGCCGTCATCGGCCCGTCAGCTACCCTGACGGGCCGATGACGGCCCGATATAGATTTTACCTAAATCTATATCGGGCCGTCATCGGCCCGTCAGCTACCCTGACGGGCCGATGACGGCCCGATATAGATTTACCTGACTGACTGGGTTTTTTTCCATGTGGGCGACTTATGCGTAGCAGTTTAACAAATATTTTCAGATATATTCTTCAGCTAACCCAGACAATAAGGTTTGATAGCGAAAAGTCCTGATCAGACTTCGCCGACAAGCAGGCTGACCTGAGCCTATATTATCCCCATACGTCACAGTCATGTGACCCGTTTGCCCTGTTTCAGCTCAAACCATATTTACCCTAAGAATTGGGACAGGCAGGTCTGAGCAAACCATCTGGACACATATCAGACGCCTGTCTGATCAGGGTCTACACTGTTTGACACTCATCCATCAGAGTTTAGTAAAACAGACTTGTTCGAATTTTAAGAAAAGTATGGTGCATTAAAGTAGATAAGGTGTTCGAATGTATAGGGCGATACAGAATGATCCTGCACGAGTTATAGGAGAGTAGTCTTTGAAAAGTGTGAATAAAGTCGATTCTTTGTTGATTTAACGTCAAACCAGCCGGCACATAACGTTCAAACAACATCGATTCAACGTTGATTCAGTAGAAAATATTTTATTGTTTCATGTAAGATCGAATTTTATTTAACCGAATGAACACCAAATGTAGTATTTTCTTGAGTGGCGACAGCCACGAGTGGAAATGCAACTTTTGGCGATCATGAGTGAAATAAACTTCGATCTTACACTGAAAACAAAAAATCAAATTTTCTGTTTCTTTCATGCTTTACTATTTTTTCTAGCCATTTCGCGTCAATTTGGTCTTGTTCAGCGTGTTCAGGGCCATAATATTGAATATATACCACAGTTTTGTACCTTGAAAATGAGGCCAAATAAATTTTGAAGAAATACAACGCAAGAAATCGACACAGAGAAAATGCCACAGTACACGATAGTCCGCCTGACGTCACGTACAGAAAAAAAGAGTTGTTTCAGCGCAATAGGCGACGTCAGTGGTTCGAGCGCGTAACGTTAACCTCCTCACATAATTTCAGACAAGTATACCACGTCTTAAAGCTTTGTGGCGAAGTTTTAGACCAAGAAGTCACTGGGAATTCGACTGGAAGAAAAAAAAAAGTAGTCCCAAACAGTGAAAATCCAAAAGTCGTAATTCCATTGTTTGAGACAGTGTAATTATCGGTTTCGATTTCACCGAAAATTGTCTATATTTCACTGAATCACTGAAAAGCATAAAAGAAACGTCTGTCTTGTCGACATTGAATCAACTTAAGAGGGATGGATGAATTGGGTTATAAATTAAGAAGAATGGATACACTTTCAAGGGAAAGAACTCTGGCATAGCAAATTTACTTCTCTTCGCATTGGAGAACTACTCTAAAATGAAGAATTCGGTTGACCTTTGGCACTTTGCATGCTGGACAAAAAATTAGCAGACACCATTTTAAAATATAATTTTTTTTTTGTCCTAGAAAATAGGATTTGCCACTTCATGCGAATTGTCTCCCTAGTAGAATTTGCATGAAGTGTCAGATCAAATTTTCTAGGAAACATAAGAAAAGATATCATCGGTTTGTCGTCTGCTGAATCTGCCCATAGCATAGAAAGTGTTAAGAGTGTCGAGCTTTGAAAGGATTTCAAAACTAGGAAAGTAAATCCCTTAGAAAAAAAGCGGCAATATCTCCGGATGTAGCCATCATACCATCACTGCACAGGCTGACACGTTTTCTTGCTGGTCCTTGAAATCCTATGATGATTTTGCTGTGTCCTATTTCAAATCGTGCATGTGCATGTATTAATCCATTTTAAAGAGCTAAGAAAAATTACAACAGACGACATTCTATTTTAATATTATTATTTGTTTTCAGAGAATATAACATTTGGCATTTCATAGCAGACGATTCACTTGAAATGGCAAATCGTATTTTCTAAAAAAAAAAAAAAAAAATCAAAATGTCGTCTGCTGCAGTTATAATTTACGTGTTTAACTTTTGCATTGGTTTGTGAGCCTAATCGGCCAAAATAATGATACAGAGAAACTTCCACAAGAAGAACACAGTGCGTAAACAAATAAAATGCTGAATCATGCCATTATCCTCGAGTGTGAAAAAAAAAAAAAAAGAAAAAAGAGAAAATATGGCGTGTTTAAAATCTCAGAAGTAATTTCATAAACGTTTGATTTCGCCCGTTGGAAAGGGACGTGGTCTAACTCAGCGTAAAATGAATCATCATACTTTTCTGTTTTTTTTTTTTTTTTGCTTTTTTTTTGTAACCAAAAGATTGACAGTTTTCTTATTTTTCCGAAAAAACATATGATTTTAGTTCTCATTAGAATCGCGTCACCGACCGATCGAAAAAGTATTAATATTTTCCATAATTCTGTACGAAAATATATGTTGTTGGTACTCATTAGACACACCCATTCTAATGAGTACCCACAACAAATGTTTTCTTGGAAATACAAAAGAAAAAAATCTTCTTCTCTGGAGCTATCTGTCATCCTTTAACTTGGCTATAAATAACAGCAGGCGGAGTTTTTAACCAGCGAAAGTATGTGCAAGAACTGGTTCATCACGAAAATACACCTATATAATTTTGACCCCCTTAAACCCCACTTTTATATAGGAAAACTGGGGTTAAAAGGGGTATACACTTTTTTCTTATTTTTGCTCAAAAACATAGATTGTGGGTACTCGTTAGAACTGCCTCGGCGAGGCGGTTCTAACGAGTACCCACAATCTATGTTTTGCGCAGAAATTTGAAAAATATCAGAGTTTTTATCTGAAAACTTTCAGTTTTTGGTAGTGAAATTTTCAATATATTTGAATATGCGTGTTTTCGTAATGTAACTACTTGGAGAACTAAGCCTGCCCGGGAACTACTCGTACTGACCAGCTAGACATGGCCTTTACAGTCTTGACTAGGCCATAGACCTCCAACTCAATTATTTTTCATAAAAATAACCCTTTGAAACAACGCCGACTTAACGTTGAGTCACATCGAGACGTTGAATCAACGTAAAAGTCGACTTCTTTTCAACTTTGTGTGCTTGCGGGGAAGGTTTGGTATTTTATTAAAATTATATCCTTTAGATGTATTTTGAATGAAATCTTAACTCTTAAGATGCCAAACGCAACAATTTCAGGCTGCTTTGTCTTCTGCAGGTATCTTTAAAAGTCATTGTTGCAAACAGTGTGGACCCAGATATGACTGCTCCTCTAGGAGCAGTCTTATCTGAGTCCATACTGTTTGCCTATTTGCAAAAAGTATATTTGAAAAGTTTGCAAGAAGATGCAACAGAGAACATAAACAGATGACATTTTCAGATGTATTTTTACTTGGCATCTTAAGGGTTAAGAGTTGTTATCTGTCATAAATACAATAAATTACCAATTACGCATTACTACCTATATCCCTAAAATGGGACCCAGGAAAATGCGGATCTAGAACAGACACTGCAGAACGCGCCGCGGTGTCTGATAACATGTAATGTCTGCATTGTTTGCATTCCTAATTGGAATTTCCTTAAAAGAAATTTTAATAAACTAAACCGGATTTCCCAGACATTAAAAATGGACCGCTACAGAGAGGGGTAAAATATATAGTCTCCTGTATATCAATACGCTCATTTGTCGGCTGCAGCTGTTGCCCTTGTGTCATATTCGAGCACTGAAGGTCAAGGTCATAATTTGCATTCGTGCATTTGGATGTACGTTTTCCGCAAACTGCATAAGGGCTTTTTTCGTGCTTTGCGCATCGTATAAAAGTTAAAATGTATATAAACTGCAAACTTAGTGCTTCTGCAAAAACTCGTTCGTTGAAATGTAAATTTAACATCTTACAATTAAAAAGATACTCTTGTTACTCCTGTAACAACACAATCTCATTGGAAACTATGTACAAAATACATTACGAAAACACGCCTATTCAAATACACTGAAAATTTTACCACCAAAAAATGGCAATTTTTGGATAAAAAAATCTGATATTTTTCATATTTCTGCTCGAAACATAGATTGTGGGTACTCGTTAGAACTGCCTCATCGAGGCGGTTCTAACGAGTACCCACAATCTATGTTTTTGAGCACAAATAACAAAAATAATGTATACCCCTGTAAACCCCAGTTTTACTATATAAAAGTGGGATTTAAGGGGGTCAAAATTATATAGGTATGTTTTCGTGATGATCATTACCTTCTAAAGTGCCAGTACATCTGCAACAGACGACATTTGATTTTTTTATTGTTTTTCAGGGCATTACGAAAACATGCTTATTCAAATATACTGAGAAGTTTATCACCGATAAATTGAAAATTTTCAGACAAAAAATTCAAATATTTTTTTCATATTTCTGCAGAGGCGGTTCTACCGAATACCCACAATCTATGTTTTTGAGCAGAAATAAGTAAAATAATGTATACCCCTGTAAACCACAGTTTTACTATACAAAAATGGGGTTAAAGGGGTCAAAATTATACAGGCGTGTTTTGGTAATGGGCAATATAGTTTGTCATTTCATGTGAAACGTCTGTCTGGAGTCACATGAAATGCCAAGCCTTTTTTTTCGGTGAAAAACATATTATGTAATAGAATATAGACTATTTTCTGCCATAATTATATTTTGCATGTAAAGGGTTAATTTTATTAGCACCTACTGACTACATGTGCATATAGAAAGCCATTTTTACATTACGAAAACATGCCTATTCAAATATATAGAAAATTCCACCTCCACAAACTGAATTTTTTTTGGATAAAAAACTGATATTTTTTCATACTTTGCTCAAAACCGTCATAGATTGTGGGTACTCGTTAGAACCGACTCGGCGAGGCGCTTCTAACGAGTACCACAATCTATGTTTTTGGGCAGAAATAAGAAAAATAATGTATACCCCTGTAAACCCCAGTTTTACTATATAAAAGTGGGGTTTAAGGGGGTCAAAATTATATAGGTATGATTCCATCTTTAACGCTTAGCACTCTAAGCAAAATTTTCATCAGAAGACATATTGAACTATTTTTCTTATCTTTCCCAGAAAACAGGTTTTGGCATTTCATGCAAATTGTCTCCAAGGGAGACAATTTGCATAAAATGCCATATCCAGTTTTTCTGGGAAAAATAAGAAAATGTATCACATATTTGTCGTCTGCTGAAATAGCCCGGAGAGTGGTAAAGGTTAAGGATGGTTGTAGACAGATAAAAGCTCCTATGACTGCCAGACGGAATCAATAGAGGTCCACCAGGCCAAACAGAGACAGTCAGTCCAGCAGAGCGACAAATGGGAAAAAGAAGATAAGAAAACAATCGTTTATCAATTCAGGTATTTAAATGGAAAAGACATGTAAACAATTACAATTGCAAAATATTTTCTGATTCTGGTTCTGATCAGGTCACTGTCACTGTATTCCTGTTTTATGCTTACAGTGAACCCTTGTTACAAAGACAACATTTGTTCCCAAAGATGTATTATCATTATTTAAATTGAATGTGCTATTGTAAAGACTCCTTAATGAGCAGAATAATATGTAAGAAATACTTTGTTTTATATTCTTATTATCTCATAGGACATATTTTAGATATTTGTTAGAATCACATCGGTGGGTCGATTCTAAAATATCCAAAATATATGTTTCTTGAAAAAATAAATACAATGGTCGTGTATAATTTCTGAATTACTTTCACCTCTTGAGTGAAGGTTTCAGGTTTCGTGTCAGTCAAATCATCACTATAATATTTTCGTTGTATCGAGTATCGGTATGGAGAGGCACATACAAGAAATAAGCGTGCCTTTTGTAACTAAACGTATTCTCTAGAACTACCCAGTCAGCATTCTACGTAAATCTATATCGGGCCGTCATCGGCCCGTCAGGGTAGCTGACGGGCCGATGACGGCCCGATGTAGATTTACGTAGAATGCTAGCTGGGTAAGTATTTCACAGTGTAGACTTAACGTATTTAAGTATTCTGACAAACAGGCCTGCTCATGTATACGCTAGAGGGCGTAAGCAGTGTTGCAAACTTCACTACTGCTTATGAAGAGTCTCAATAAAACCGAGACTCCCGTTTTCTAATCTGTAGTGTGTTCTTTGTATCCAAAGGCAATCTTTTTTACGTTTAGTTTGCTTAACAAACAGGGTAGACCCAGATCAGACGCCGCAGAACGCGGTATCTGATCAGGGTCCACACTGTTTGCTACTCATGCAGCATTTTTTATACAAATCAATAGGCATTCAAACGCACTAGTTTAAAGCGTAAGTAGTTAAGGTGTCCGGATAAATGTACTTTGAGTAATTACTGTAAATTAATATCGGCGCAAAAATGGAACTCTTTGAATCCTGGAACAAATAAAGGAATGAAATATGACACCAACTGTCGCAAAGGTTTGCGTTGTGGAGCGCTGTGGTGCAGTGGTAAAGCATCGGACTCGAGATCGAGGGGTACCGGGTTCGATCCCCACAAACTGCAAGTGTTGTTTCCTTGAGCAAGAGACTTTATCCACATTGCTTAGTACTGGTTTCTACCCAGGAAAAAAGAGGGCCACATGGAAGATTAGTACTAGATTACTAAATGTGTTACCCTCTATAAATAAAGTCGATTATTATTATTATTACAAAGATTATATCGTTACAAATGTGATGAGACTGGTATAGTACTAACAACATCATATTGTCGCTTTTTAATACACTGTAAAGTTTTATGTTTTAAGTTAGGTAAAGTCAAACGCATGGTAGGTAAACCAAAACGCGAGGTCTTCGTCAGTGACTCCCTAAAAGTTGAGCAGCGTGAAAAAAAATCTCAGTGGGTGTATTACAAGGTGCTGCGATATACGAGGGTGAGTCAATAAGTAACCAGCCTAACTTATTTCCGGTTGAGATCCACCTCTTCTTTTTCGATGTAATTGCCCTCTAGTGTGATGCACTTAGACCAACGGTGTTCAAGTGCCATCAGCCCAGAACTGAAAAAGTCAGGGTCCTTTCTATTGACCCACTCCTCAACTGCCGTCACGACTTCTTCATCAGACCGGAAATGAAGTCCACGGATATCCTTTTTCAAGTTTGTGAGCTAGGAACTAGGTCAGGCGAATAGGCAGGATGTCGTATTAATTCATACCCGTTTCGCTCTACAGCATCCATTGCAACTTTGCAAGTGTGGACTCTCGCGTTGTCCTGTTGCAGCAAAACACCTTTAGAGAGACTACCTCGGCGTTTTTCGCGGATGGCGGTTCTCAGCTGGTCTAACAAGTTTGCATAGTACACTCCAGTTATTGTACTTCTCTTGGATAAAAAGACCAACATAATAACGCCTTTTGCGTCCCAAAATAATGTGGCCATCACCATGCTAGCAGATGGTTGCGTCTTGAACTTGTTTGGCCTCGGGGACCGAGGCCCTACCCACTCACGACTGAGCTTTATTCTCTGCTCATAATAATGAACGCAGGTCTCATCTACAGTCACCTGACGCAAAAGAAAATCATCTTTTGACCTAAAACGCTTCAACAAGGCGCTGCATACTGATGCTCTGGTTGCCATTTGCTCATCGCTAAGGGATTTTGGGACCCAACGGGCTGTTAGCTTGCGCATACCTGAACGATTATGTAAGATTGTTGAAACGCTACCATGTGAAATGCCTAATGCCTGCTCTATTTCTTCCACCTGAATTCGCCTATCAGAGTATCCAGATCCCGAACTTTCTTATACATTTCTTCGTCGATGGCATCCAGTGGGCGTCCAGACCTGGCTTCATCTTCTAAAGACACTTTACCGCGTTTGAATTCCCCTACGCAGAATTTAACCTGAACATAAGATGGTGCAGAAGACCCATAAACATCGGCTAACTCGCCGTGTATTTCCTTGCCTGTTTTATCTTTTAAATGCAAGTACCGAATTACAGCACGGTACTCAACTTTAAACGAAAAGCATGCCTTTGCATCACTAGCCATGTTTGACATTCAATATCTTATTAAAGAATGACTCGATACGCGTGTAATTTTATATCCATGTATAAATCATATATTGAAACAAAGCATGAAAATCGTGACCGTCTCGGTCCATCGGAAATGGGATAGGCTGGTTATTTATTGACACGCCCTCGTATTTACATGGTGCTGAGTCGGTATCTACTGGTATAAGTACAGTTTCTTTTCTATGAAAAATAAATTTAAAGCATAATCATAAATGTAAGTTTTGTTTTTTAATATTTTATGATGTAAACTATGTTACATTCCAAGAAGGTTGATCCGAATGTTTGGAAATTTAGATCTCTTCAGATATAACCATTAAAATCGTGTGTTAAGTCTTTGCATGTTGGTTAAAAAGTTCAACAGACGACATTTTGAAATATTTTTTCTTATTTTTCCTAAAAAAATAAGATCTGACACTTCATGCAAATTGTCTCCTTAGGATAAAAAAATAAAAAAAAAATATCACCAACTTGTCGTCTGCTGAATCTGCCCATAGCGTGGTAAGTGTTAAAAGTTTACAAGTTTACAAGTTTATTATAAGTAACTATCTGGAATACAAATGTAAACAGCAAGAGATTCTCAGTCAGTTGCGGGTTTTGAGTTGGACATTCTTTCGATTTATTAGTCGACGCTGAATATTTTCGTTGCTGTGATAATAGATAGGTTAATGTCCTGTTTGACTTGGATGAGGTTAATTTTTATTGTTTTCGGAATTCCGTTAAGAAGATCAATAATTATATCTGTGAAATATCCAGACACCTAGCAGTAAAATAGTAATAAATTAAATGTTTAAGAGCCAACAGCTTTCTTTCAGACTCCGTAGTTAATCTATATAAGGAACAGGGTACCGGTTTTTACCAATCGGAAATCAAATTAGAACACGTCTTCAATGTATATACCCAGCTAGCATTCTACGTAAATCTACATCGGGCCGTCATCGGCCCGTCAGCTACCCTGACGGGCCGATGACGGCCCGATATAGATTTACGTAGAATGCTGACTGGGTACCCTTAGAAAGCCAGGACAAAACGTGCATGGTCGTAAAAATGTAGTCCGTGTCATATCCAAACAGCCACAAGTTACTAATACATAATGTTCATTCTTAATATTTGAACAGAATCGCCTGAACAAAGGATATAAACCAAAATTAAACTGCTCCAAAAATAAGAAAAGGCTGTCTCAGGACCAGCAATGATTGCCGTTCAGCAAACACGTTTTTATCTATCTACCCAGTCAGCATTCTACGTAAATCTATATCGGGCCGTCATCGGCCCGTCAGGGTAGCTGACGGGCCGATGACTGTCCGATGTAGATTTACGTAGAATGCTAGCTGGGTATCTATCTATCTATCTATCTATCTATCTATCTATCTATCTATCTATCTATCTTCCGTATTTATCCTAAGTATTCGGACACCTTAATTCCTTACATGCAACATACTTGTTCTAAAATTTGAACAAGTATAATTTTCTACCGTTTGTGTCTAAAAATTGCTGGATGAGAGGCAAACAGTATAGACCCTGGTGAGACTCCGCGTTCTGCGGAGTCTCATCTGGGTCCACTCTGTTTGCTCAGGCTTGTCTGTCCGAATACACACGGTAAATACGATATCTATCTATCTATCTATCTATCTATCTATCTATCTATCTATCTATCTATCTATCTTTCTATCTATCTATCTATCTATCTATCTATCTATCTATCTATCTATCTATCTATCTATCCGGACTTTTGGCTACCTACATTCATATCTACATCTAGCTTACCGTCTGAAGAGGATACAAACACATTATTACCTGTCTTAAAATAAATAACGACATCAACAACAGTTTTAGCAACAACAATCAGCAAAATGAACAAACTACATATAGTAAAGCTGTCTAGGATTTACTAAGATCATAAACAAGACAGCAAGAGAAGTGTAAACAAGCTATGACGGACAGAACATAGAAAGAAACAACGAGAATAAAGATATTTCACTCTTTCTACAACAAGAACACCAAATGCCAGATAGGATCCACAAAACATAATAAATAAATAAATAAATAAATAAATAAATAAATAAATTCGAAGAAAGGCCCTTTACCGAACAGTCACGAACCCCATAAAGATCTAATAAAAAGAATACCCTAGCCAGACCTGGCACAATGTACCGTCTGTAACTGGTTCCATGTCATTAACATTAACAAACAATCAGAAATCCTCATTTTTAAATAATTCTCATTTATTTATTTTTTTTTCAGAAAATAGGGTGTGTCATTATTTCATGTAACAATTAGGAGACATTTGCATGGTATGTCAAAGTCCATTTTCTGGGTAAAATAAGAAAATATCATCAATTTGTCACCTGCTGAATTTGCAAAGGGAATGGTAAAGGTTAATTACCTTTCTATGTGACATCTCATTACCGTATTTACCGTATGATTTCGGGCAGACAGGCCTGAGCAAACAGTGTAGACCCAGATGAGACGCCGCAGAGTGCGGCGTCTCATCAGGGTCTACACTGTTTGCCACACATCCAATAATTTTTAGACACAACATCGGGTGGTAAATTATTCAAATCTTAGAACAAGTATGGAAAGGAGTTGAGGTGTCCGAAGACTTAGGGTAAATGCGGTATATACGTAAATGATATTTAGACTGATTAAGAACTTCCTTTGATGAAATATCAGCTGCCTGATAAAAAAGTGATCTACATTGATTTGTCTTCAAGCCGTGTTATTATGAAGCAAATTAATGCTTGTCCTGCTGAACACGGATTTGCCCTGCCTTTGCAATCAGCGCAGATTCAGATCAGTTTGCTTCTGAAGAAGTCAACTGATCTGGATCTACACTGTTTGACATAAAATATGTGAATTTGCATTAACAAACTAGATAAAGCAATCTGATTGGCTAAAATTACAAGTGGGCGTAGTATCTTAATTTATTCTGTATGACAAGGGTTAATATGAGGCATATCAATAAAAAACATCCGTCTGTCTGGAGATTATACAAAAAATATATAGATATGCAAACGTTTGTCATTAATTATTGTAATAACATGTCAAACAAAAATACATGTATGAAGAGTGTAGTGACTTTCAGTATTTACCCTGCCTATCGTCACATAAAAGGGGCACTGGGAAACAGTATAGACGTCTGATCAGGGTCTACAATGTTTGCATAAAGTACATGAAGGACATCTACGATTAATGCGGAGATTCTCCCTAAAAGTCCAAGTTGACAAGATCGAATTTAAACAGGTTTTATGCCGGTGAGCGATGTTTGGTCCACACTGTCATCTACATATGTTAAATTATGTAATACCATTACCTGGACAGTTCAAATATCAGAAAGTGAAGGGATAACCAATGGTTTATCTACCTACCCTAAAGTCAACGTAATCTTACACCTCATATGTTCAAGAATGTAAACATATAGTGATCCGTTATCTTTGATTCCTCAGTTTGCCACAGAACATGCACAATAGATCTAATTTTAAATATCTACTTTTGTTTTCCTTCTTTCTGCGATTGCGCATCATTTGAACATAAGTAAATGCATCTTTACTTCCGGTCAAAAACAGGAAAATGAGGATGCTTCAGTTTTTTTTTCAAATAAAACTATTTTCCACTACTTGAACCAGCTTCCCACTCGCATAATATGAAAATAGGCTTAGCCCAAATACGAGCACAGCACAGGCCTATCTGTAGTCTCTTCAAAAGTCCTTCACAGCATCATTAAAGAATGAATATCAGTATATGCAAAATATATGCAAATCAATAATAAATAATAAAGATAATCAGCAAAATATGCTCGTGTCGTTTCTTGTCACTTCGTGACGCTTATTAGTGAGACCCAAATTTTGTGAATAGTGGTATAATCAAGTCCGCCCCAGTGAGTTCTGCCAACTTTCGGTTACAACTTGAAGAAAATAGAAGAAAATTGGTTAGAGCGATTTCTGCAGAAAGTATATATCGTTGTATGTTGTATGTTACTTTTCCTTGATCATATTCTCTGCCGTAGAGCTCACTTCGTTCGCGACGCGCACAGCGCGTCGTGAGCTGTGCTCGCTATAATATGCGAATAGACTACAGTATAGAAGTCTACAGTTTAAAGAACTTGTTGGTTCAAGGGGTGGACCATACTTTTGTTTAAACAAAAATGGTTGTTGTATGATATATGGTATATTTTAAGCTTTAGAATTACGCAGGCTTAATCATCGGATAACAACAGCGGATATCTTTTTTATTTTTCGCAGAAAATAAGGCGTGATATTTCATTCAAATTATCTCGTTCAGAGAAAATTAAATTTGAATATATCATATTTATTCGTTATGATTCAGGCTTACAGCCAATGAATGAAATCTTTTTTATGGAGAACAAGAGAACAAGAAAAATGCTTTAGATATGTTGCCCGATTTCATTTATAGCCAGCTGTTCATTTATAGCCAGCTGTTTACGGTTAAATTTTTCAACTTCGGAATCTTTCTAATCTTGCGCTAAGTTAGACTCCGCCCCTTTTCAATAGGCGGTTGAATAAAGAACATTCCATAAATTATTTCTGAGGTATTAAACAGAACTATAAAATAATGGTTCCTTTTTGTAGTATGGAGGCATGCCTCACAGTCCACTTCTAAATATAACAAAAATGGGGAATCGGGCTAAATAATAATAATAATAATAATAACAGTAAACATCACATGATGGGACCGAACTAGATAGAGCCAAAGACGGCAGCAGAGTTGTCGATATTGCAGCTCAAACATTGCGCCTTTCCGCTGTGCGTGAAGTATTCTATTTTCTTCAGTGACATTTGCAGCATTTCTTCGAGTCGTTTAGACGGGACTCAGGTACAGATGAGTATCAGAGGGCTTGTGAAAGAGGAGTGTTTAATGATAATTTAGGGAAAAGTTTCTAAATTTCTCCATAAAAATTGTAGTGGGTAATCAGTAGAAGCGCCTCGGTGAGGCATCTTAAATGGGTACCATAACATATGTTTTATGGAGAACTGGAGAAAAGGAGAAAATTATCCCATAATAATAACCAATAATCTACCTCATCAAGTCATCTGATATATATATATATATATATATATATATATATATATATATATATATATATATATATATATATATATATATATATGTTTGACCTTATTGTTCTCTTCGAGACTTATCTATCAATATCTATCAGTGTTCTATATAACCTCTCGATCTGTACTTTCAGTAAACTGTCCACGTGTCACACGCTCACAAGAGAGTTAGAATCCTTTAAATATATTCTCTTCAATAAGGCATGCAATAGTACGTGAATATTGAAATAAATACTCCCACACACATCTCGTACTTTAAAGATGCCCATCATAAGCGTTGAAAAATGTCATTATGCTAAGATCAGCCTGCGTAGAATGCTAAGATACGCCTGCACATTTTTAGCCTGCTTTAAGCATCATTGCATATTGTAGAATATATAAGTACAGCAAAGGCCGAGATCAGCCTGAGATATGCGCAGGCTGATCTCGGCCATTGCTGTACTATGTCCTGATATGGCATAATGGCCATTTTGGTGCTTTTAGCATTATTATTTTCACCGGCTTTGTCTGAGCTGCGTATATTTCAGTACGAATCTTTGTTGCATAGTCTTATGTTGGTTTTGCAAACCTTGAACTTATTGGAAAGTTTATAACATTGTAAAATGGCGTGTTAATATGTTGTTATTATGTGTTATTATGCAGTATTTATCTGGTAGTTGTGGGCTGCAAAGCAAGGTTAACAAAAAAAAAAAAAAAAAAAAAAAAAAAAAAAAGCCAGTAACTCCTTTCTGTAATTGTCCTAAAATTTCAACAATTCTTTTTACTACCGTTTGAGTTGTCTAAATAGTGCTGAATGGATGGCAAAGAATATAAAAAGAAAGAGAAATGTCCAGGGAGTGCCACAATCACAAGGCGCAGCCCTTCACAGACATCAAAAGGAGGTGGAAACAGACAAAACCAAACAAGCGCAAATCGAACAAACGCACGAAAAACACAAAGATTAGCTCTCTCTTCCCCAAGTGAGGTAACCGCAATGCTAAAAGGACTAAAAACACAAAAGAAAAAATAACACATAGCAAGACTTAAAACAGAATAAACCGCTACAGTGAGTGAGGTAAAATATATAGTCCTGTATATCAGTAGGCTCTTTTGTCGGCTGCAGCTGTTGCCCTTGTGTCATATTCGAGCACGGAAGGTCAAGGTCATAATTTGCATTCGTGTATTTGGATGTACGTTTTCCGCAGAATGCCTAAGGGCCTTTATCGTGCGTTGCGAATCGTATAAAAGTTGAAACGTATATAAACTGCAAAGCTAGTGCTTCTGCAAAAACTCGTTCGCTGAAATGTAAATTTAACATCTTACAATTAAAAAGATACTCTTCCTGTAATAGTACAATCTCATTGGAAACTATGTACAAAATAATCATTACTTTCTAAAGTGCCAGTCACATCTGCAACGGACGACATTTTGATTTTTTTGTTGTTTTTCAGGGACAATGAAGTTTGTCATTTCATGTGCAGAATAAACCACAAAACAAAGAGTAAGACTAACACCTGTGTCTAAACCCTGCTCAGACATCTCGTTCTGGTCTGGGTCTACACTAATTGCTCAGGCCTTCAGGTTATATAAAACGGTAATATAAATTTTACTAAAGCTTATTTACTATCTCTCCTACCAGAACATTTCAATCAGGACACAGAGCCCCGTATATAACTTTGTGATGATGTTCCTCCATATCATTTCTGACTATGGGCAACTTTATCTGTGTCTGGAGGCTGCAGTACTATTGCTTTGCTTGTGCTCTTTGATGAGTGATAAGATTAAACTGAGCTATGAACTCTCTGTTGCATATTGTGCAAGATAGCTCTTAAGAAGATTTTAGGGCTGATGGTACACTGGCTCTGCACCCAGCAAACAAAACGTTGAAATAACGTCGAGTCGACGTCGCTGCGACGTCATGACGTCGCAGCGACGTCGAATCGACGTTATTACGACTTTGTGTGTTTACTGGTTGGCTTTCTGCTCTTGGCACTTTCTCTCAGCTTCGCAGATTATCTTTGCTTCGTAACCATCTGCTCCTTTACTGATGAGGCAGCACCACTTTGCTTACACCTTTGGTCACACCTTTTCATTTATGTAATTCATAAACACACTAATGAAATCAATCACAGCAGCGAAGATTGTCACCAAGCAAGCAAACATACAACACCGTTTCATTTTTTGATGGTAAAAATTTCAGTATATTTGAATAGACATGTTTTTGTAATGTAAAGAATGCTTACTAGGTACACACGTTACATACCAGCGAAAAAGCAAAGTAACCACCTCTATCATCCTGAACGAAGTGATCATAATGCCAGATAAAACCCATCAAACACAATAAGACAACAAATAGAACTAAACATGAAAAAGACCCGCAAAGGGCATCTACAAGGCAAAATAAAGAACGAACAACCCAAGAACAATCGCGTTAGAAGAGTCGGTAGTAAACTACTGCGGGGTGTTAAATCAATTTTACTGGCCCCAAATCTTCTCCTTAGATTCTGAGACTGTGCGAAGTACGAGGTGACTTTTACGGTTGCCACAAGGCACGGCACTTAAACCAGCTGAAGTGAAGTCAAATAAAGCCTATAAATTTTAGGATGTGTAGGGTGATCTGCAGATTCACATTTCGCATATACTCGAAGGGCTTTCGCGTAATGGGACCCATGTGGTATGCCAAGTCTCTTCTTTGCTATCTGACAGAACAGACCGTCTATGTCTGCCCGTCTGTTTGGCATATGCAGACAAACCATATATTGTTTTTTTGTTATAATTTTACTACTGTTTTCGCAATAGATTAGCTGAAAACAAGACGAAAGGTCAGTTATTTTTCTTCGTCATTGATTTTGGTTTTCAATCGAAAATATAGTCGTAAAATCTTAAATATTTCTATATAGTACCGGCAAACTATTGGCATACTTCACATGAAAATGATTTTAAAACATTATCTCCGCAGAGTGCACAGTGCTAGACGGTAGACCACTTAACAATAAAGCATTTCTGTTGAAAATTCCTGACAGCTTTGATCAATTACACTTTTACTTTATCGGTGAAAATATTATCACTAGTTCTAACCAAAGGAAGCGGCATGCAAGTGTCAGAAGAATGAATGATTGTGCAAAACCATTTGAGCTGCAATATGAGAACACTTCCTTCTGAAATGTATGCACAATAAAGACTCTGATCAGCCTGCGCGTCCGCACAGTCTGATTAGTTTTCGTTTTCGTTATCCGCACGAAGAAATTATATATCCCTGGCTATCCATCACGAAAGCACGCCCATATAATTTTGACCCCCTTAAACCCCACTTTTATACGGTAAAACTGGGGTTTACAAGGGGTATACATTTTCTTATTTCTGCTCAAAAACATACATTGTGGCTACTCGTTAGAATCGCCTCGGTGAGGCGGTTCAAACGAGTACCACAATCTATCTCGGCGAAGCGGTCCTAACGAGTATCTTCAATCTATATTTTGAGCAGAAATATGAAAAATATCAGAATTTTTATCTGAAAACTTTCAGTTTTTTGCTCTGGAATTTTCAATATATTTGAATAGGCATGTTTTCGTAATGGAAAATGCGGCCAGTAAATATTCAGATGAGACCCCTCGAATGCGCAGTCAGGGCCCAGTTGTTCAAAGCGTCGTTAGCTTAACGAGCTCATTAAGGGTCATTTCGTGAACTGTTTTAGCGGATTCAATATACAATATTCTGATATTTTTTGCTGAAAAAATGTGAGTAGCTTTTGCACTGCAAAAGCTACTCACATTTTTTCAGCAAAAATTTTCAGCATATTTACGTATCACTCGATGTAAATTTTAACGAATCGTTAACTAACGATGTCGTTAGCTTTGAACAACTGGCCCCTGATCTGGCGCACTTATCCAAAGGTACGTTTTCTGACATTACGGCTTTTTTTTATATATATAAAGGCCACATAATTGCCGATCGGGCGCACTTTTTTCTTGCATCTGGGCTGCGCCGGTCCGCTGGTTAACCGCCTAACACACTCTGTTCAATAACCGAGTCAGCCGGCGGCGAACCCTCTTGGCTCGATTGTGCCACTTTTAACTGATAGGTTAGGTTGCTAAAATTATGGCGGACAAGTAATTCGTCTGCTAACAACAAGTTTAAGCTTTCACAATAAAAGGACCATGATGGTCCTACATTGCTCACCTGAACTATCTGATTTATATACTTAGTATCAAAGTATCACACAAGTTGTTTGCTAGGTTACGGCAGAGTGGACCGAGTTAATTACGGCATATTTGCAAACTACGGCATATTTGAAAACCGTCGTCTGATCTGTAGTGTGTTCTTTGTTTCCTAAGGCAATCTTTTTGTCATTTATTTTACTACACTGCAGCTGGCGTTGGTGCCGTGTGGCAGCCGTAAAATGTCTTCCCGTACTTCACCATAGTGCAGATTATATTTCATTTCTTTTGGGATCATTGGGCCCATTGTGATATATTTGTAAATGGAGTTCTGCTCAATTCCATTGCAACCGAACAATCGGGCTTATGGCTATAAATTCAACAATCTTGGTACAAGTCCACTGGCTAAAGCTTTATACCAAATACCAAAGGTCTGGACCTCCTGATTTCAGATAAGAAGAATTTTAAAGTTTTCCCTATATCCTATATCAGTCTTTCTAAAATAAGTGACCCCGGGGCGGGGCCATTTTTGACCCAATAAAATTTGAAGTATAGTTTTAACAACCTCAGTAAAGGCCAATTAGATGAAGCTACATATCAAATATCAAATGCCTGGGCTTCATAGTTTCACACATTTTTTTTAAGTTTTTTTTTTCTTATATGAGTCTATGTTAAACAAGTGATCCACTGTGCAGGGCCATTTTTGACCCTGTGGGCTTTAATTTGAATAATCTATATAAAGATCCACAATATGAAGCTACATACCAAATATCAACGGCCTTTGCCTTCCAGTTTCAGACAGGAAGGGTTTTAAGATTTTGCCGAAATGAACACGTCCAAAACTATCACAAGAAGTAAGAGGCTTACTGTCTTTTCAACAGTCTTTCATTAATATCACTAAAGGAACATTTCTGCAAAATTATATTGAAATCTATACAGGTTTCTTACAAGGAGATTTTTCTTTTCTTTATTTTGGTTGTCAGGGCAACCGGTACTCAGCATAGATTCAAAATCTTTGAACAATTTTCAGTCAGTGTAACCTTTTAAATTGGCTCAGTGGTGTAGAAGGAGGTGTCATTAAAAGAAATTGTGGACGGACGGACGACGACAACGACGGACGGTGAGTGATCACAATAGCTCCCCTCGATTCTTTGGCTCAAGTGAGCTAAAAAGCTTTGTCTACGCTTCGCGCACAATAAATGTTAAAGCTGATTTTAATACGGAATAGGTTCGGTGTTTTACATGCAAATCTTGCCTAAATCGGCTAAATTCCATAATGCAAAAGATGGATTCAAGAGGCCTAAATGAGATCTCGTCTCGTTGGCTTCTACAAGCTCATTTCACATCGCCGTTTAGGCTTACCTCATCAAAACTAAAATATGTAGTTAAGAATATCATTTTTTTTGTCACGCTGCCCCAGGAATTCAATAAATTGCGTTTAGCAGTACCAATGCATTTACCCGCTTTAAAAGTGAAATTGTCAAACTAATGAATATCCCATAGCCTTTGATAAAGTGCTACAATAGTAATCATTTAGAATATCTACATAAGTGTGGTGTGCCGAAACAATGCATGTGAATAAAGAACAATTTCTGTACGTGTAGGTGTTCCAATAAATATTCTATTCTATTCAGAACACAGCTTGGTCAGCCATGTTATTTTTAGCAGGTGCACTCTTTTGTAAGAAACAGCCAGTTAACCGTCCTCTGGATCGGATAAGTGAGAAAAAAAAAAAAAAAAAAAAAAAAAAAAAAAACTGCGTCCGATATGATAAATTATCAAAATGCAATTTGTAAGTCAGGAATGTCGACCAATAAAACGCTTATCGGTTGATAATTCCAAAATTGTATTCATTGACTCAAGCTTACCATGACATCAGTTGCTTTTTCTTTAAGGTCTGGTACCCGACTTTTCATATTTTTCGAAACTAAATTTGTTACCCAGGAAAAGTCTACAGTCAGGAAGTGCAGTTTTCCCAAGACATCAAAGGAAGAAGAGATGAGCAACACTGACAATACACAAAGGTATAGTAATAACCAACATACCGTATTCGACCTAATTACCGCACATACCCCTATAAGCGCACAGTTATGCGATTTCGTAGTTTTTAGAATGCAGCCAGTGTACTTTTTGTCTACTTCTTCATAAAGGCATAAGTTATGGGTACCCATTTAAATTGCATCTACTTGTCGATGCAATTCAAATGAGTACCCATAACATATGCTTTTATAAAGAAAACCAGAAAAAACAACAACAAAAAAAAAAAAACAAAAAAAAAAAAAAAACAAACAAAAAAACAAAAAACAACAACAACAAAAAAAAAAAAAAAAAAAAAGACAAAAAAAACATCGCATAAGCATTATTACAAAAGTCCTTTGCCGATCGTTTTTAAAATGTACCCTGAGTATACGTGGATATTTATTTTACCACAAGTTTTCCCAGTAATTTTGAAACATCTACGCGTAAGGTGCGGCAATTAAGTCGAATACGGTATGTAGAAAACTGCAACAGAGGAACAACCTTGCTAAGATCATCAGAAACAACTCGGGAGCTTATACTAGTTTTACGAGATCGAAATCTCGCTCTAAATTCTAATAAAGTCCAAAAGTATATATGTGTATTCAGTTCGCGTACTTTACCTCATCACTGAAACATCACAGTAAAAAAAAAAAAAAAAAAAAAATCACCATAAAACGGCAATGACACTAAAAAGAAGGCTCAATGACAATCTGAAGCAAAAGGAAACCACAATCTGGATCGCAATGGGCCCGACCACAGACAATAGTCAGGCATCAACCTTCGAGCTACAACCGCAACCGCAGGCACTTGAGTAATTAGCGGCCATGGCGAACCAATGTATTCTTATTGACATCTGATTGGTGATCCTACTGACCGTTCCAAGGTATTCCTTCTTTCACGGCTTCTTCATGTTCGATGCATCGGCAACTGCCCATGTTTTGTTTGTGGTTTGTGTTTACGCATCTCAAATTCCTTTCTTTCATATCTGATGCCCTCGGTGTTCGTATATTGTGGCCGTATATTGTGATTGTGATAACTTCATCCATCTTATAAGGATTTTAAGCTTTAGCCCTCTGTAGGCTAGATCATCATATGAACACTAATTACCGTATATATCGTAACTATTCGGACAGATATGCCTAAGCAAACAGTGTAGAACCTGATGAGACGCCGCAGAACGCGGCGTCTCATCAGGTTCTACACTGTTTGCCACAAATCCAGCAAATTTAAGGCACAACAACGGGTAGTAAATCGCTCTAGTTTAAGTTTAAGAGCAAGTGTGGTAAGGTGTTGAGGTGTCCGAATACTTAGGGTACATAAGGTGTATCGTTTTCTAATTTTTGCAGAAAATTCAAATTGGAAAAAAATATTATCTGCTTTTATTTTTTGTCAACACATTAAGGTTTAACGAATTTATGCAGATTGGACTCTATTGCCTTATGTCTTTAGACTGGTCTATTTCCAATAGAAGGGGTGTCTGGTTAGTGTTTATTATATGTTTCATAGAAATTCCTGTATTCAATGCAAAGAGTGTAGACTCTGATCAGATGCCACGTTCTGTGGCGTCTGCTCTGAGTGTACACTGTTTGTAAATGTCCATTTTATGGGACGCTTGGCATAAATTGGTTAAGTGTCCAACTCTAGAAATTCTCATATATGCTGCTGCAAAATTAGTGTCCATTCCCTTTGTAATAATTATTTGTATTTAACTTAATTGTTTCATAAACAATTTCTGAAGTTTTTAACGCAGCCATAAGAAAAATAGTTATTGCTTTATCACTTTACATAATAAAAAATGAGAGACAGTGGGAAGGAAATTATACGGAAATTTTCATGTTGGCGATCCTGTGTAACTTCACCTGTAATTTATGTAAAACCCGTGGGTGACGGATCTGCACTCTTCCAAGTTTTCGTATGGGCATGCCCTTTGTTGCAATTAGAGATGTCAGAACACAATTAGAAATAATACGAGGTGTTGAGACACCTCGTTATGAGTCTTCTCATCTAGGTGTACACTGTTTGCAAAGGCATAAGTGTTAGTCTATAAGTCGAAGCAGTCAGTCATGTTCGCCTAAAATCACTTGTTGGCACAAGTAATAATGTAAGATACGTGCTATGTACATTGTCGCGATTTCCATCATTATTTTCCCGTTCTATTTCATTAATGTAGTAAAGGTCTTATTAGTTTCTTAAGACCCATGACAGGTAATACTTGTCCTAGGTTTAGGTTTCAGTATGGTAGTATTAACTTTAAACAATTATGGATCTGTCATGCGACAGACTTGTGGCCTGGTGGCCTAGCAACGACAATATCAAAATGTTTTTTTTTCTGCACTATTTCTATTTTGTGCCATCTCTCTCTCTCTCTCTCTCTCTCTCTCTCTCTCTCTCTCTGTGTATGTGTGTGTGTGTTGTTACCCGTAAAATTCACAATCACAAACACACAAATGCAATCGTATTGCTAGTCTAAGCCGAGGCACAATCTGAAAATGGCCATAACGCTAAAACAAGAACATGTAACAATTATACAGTTATAGCATAACATGGCGTTTTAATACAAGAACGAAATGCCGTATAAAGCGTTCTTGTATTAAAACGCCATGTCATGGTATAACTATAATAGTGTTTTACTTACAGAAAATGAGGACAGCTTTTCGCGCATGGTACATACTGGGTCATACTGTGGCTGGACTAATATGTGATTAGAATGTACAGACACTTTCCAACAGAAATTTCTATGCTATTCTATCTTACGAGTCTATCTAGTGTCTTATATCTTTGAAGTAAGAAAACAAATGTGCTTTGATAGACCTGATATATTGGAGTAATAAAATAAATCACCATCGTTTTAGTGGGAAGCAATTGTTAACGGAAGATAATAACATGTAAAGCGCTGTGCAAGACAAAGATAAGGCAGATGAAAACATGCATTAGAATAAGATCTGGTGACACTGAGCACTTAATCTGACCTAAAGGGTATCATTTTATTATTATTATTATTTTTTATTTTACATGGATTTCAGATTCTTATTTTTTATTTATACAATATTTTGAGATGGTGACGAGTTTAGCGCAGCAGCTAGTCTACCTTGCGGCCCTCTATAACATATACATATGAACAAATAAGCAAAACAAAACAAGTTTTATAAAACATACAGTACAACACCTCTCAGCCAGACAATGACAGACACCACACGCACACTCTGACCGCGAGTTAGTGTGAATGTGGAGGTGAGGAAAACTCATGTGCGAGAAGCACAGTCCGTCGACCCAGTGGTAAACAGACACAGTGTTTTCACCACCTGGGCAACAGAATGCATAATATTCACATGGTCCTTTTCCGAAAAGGAGTCTTAAGCATGGAGAGGTTAAACTTAACGACTTAAACACGTGGAATTGAAGTCTTGTATATGAAATGGCATAAGACAACAAGAATTGCACTTTAAACAGCATGTTTGGAAAAGACCACTGCTATATTTTTTTAAAACGACCCTGGCTTCCAGGGCGAAAGCAGACTGTTTTTAAACTGAGCACATTAAAACATTATTAAATGCTATATAAAACTATTAAAACGGTGATTAAAACACAGCAACGTTACCATTACTAAGGCTAAGATATAAGAGCTATACGGCACCTATTTGGCAAAGTGTCGACTTTTAAAAAAATATCGATTGTAAGATAAGAACATACAAATCAAAAATAAAATGAATCGTAAAATAATCATTGTCACAATTCACTTTAGAAACTGACTTTCCACTGACTGTTTGAAAGCTGCAAGGGACGATGATGCCCTTATATCACTTGAAATCGAGTTCCACAGCTTTGGTGCAGAAAGTGAAAATGATCTGTCAAAGATAGACGTTCTAGATCTTGGCACTAATAAGGAATCATCATTTGTCGATCGTAAGGCACGGTCATATGTTTCAGATATTGGGGTCAGTAAAATAGCTATGTAATCAGGTGTCATACTATTTAAGGCTTTAAAAGTTAACACAGCCTTGTTGAAGTCGTGGCGATTTTTGATAGTTGACCATCCCAATTTTTTTTAACATTTCTGAAGAAGGTGTGTTGTAATCAGCATGTAAAATAATACGAGCAGCGCGTTTCTGTAGTTTAAAGATGCGTTCAATATTATTTTTCGAAGTCGCACCCCACGTATTGGAACCATAGGCAATCAGTGGAAGAATATAACCCTGGTAAAACAATTTTTGAAACTTCAAGAGGTACGTATGACGACAAGTGTTTTAAGATAGAAACTTTTGAAGAAATATTTGCACAAAGGTAATCAATATGTGCGGTCCACAGTAAGTTTTCATCGATAAAAACACCTAAAACGTTTTGTTTATCGACTTGTTGTATCTTATTATTTCCAATTTTGATATTTGACAGCTGCTTCCCGAGTTTTGTTTCTGGTTCCAACGGCCATGCAAATAAGTTGTTTTATTACAATGATGTTCCATTTTATGTTGTTTCGTCCAGGGTTTTGATTTTTCACCATCATGTTGCAGTTTTGGTTGAATTTCAAACTTTGTTTTTCCATTAATATGAATAGTTGTATCATCTACGAAGATGTCAGCATCACAGAAATCTAAATGAAGGGGCAAGTCAGTCATGCAAATCAAAAATTCAGTTAGTCCTAAAATTGCACCTTGTGGCACCCCCGATTTCAAAAAATGCAGGTTTTGATATGCCTTGACCGCTGTCCAGAACTTGCTGGCGACTGTTGAGGTATCATGAGAACAAATCTAGGGAAGTTCTATTACATTTATAAAGTGCTAGCTTTTCAATAAGAATTGAGTGGTCAACTAGGTCAAATGCCTTTCTAAAATCAAGAAAGACTGTACCCACTAAATCTCCCTTATCAACAAATGACATCCATTGATCAATTAATTTTACTAACGCAGTTTGGCAGCTATGCTTTTACCGAAAACCGGACTGATTTTTATGGATCAGTTTATATTTATTTAAGAATGCCATCAAGTGCTTATTAATATGTTTTTCGAATATTTTAGAGACTGTAGGAAGTATAGAAATCGGCCTGTAATTAGCAGGAACTGATTTAGGACCACTTTTATGAATTGGATATACTTTGGCCAGCTTCAGTTGGTCGGGGAAAGTACCTGTTTTGATGCTTTTGTTTATAATGGCGGCTATTGACGATGCCAGAACGGAAAAGATTTAGTTATATGCTTATGTTTCGATATTTTGCAGCCAATTTTTCTTGAAAAGCAAACAGGAAAATGATCACTAATTACATATGACGGTACAAGGCATTCTGTTATAAGTTCAGGGTTAGTAGTGTATACATGGTCTATAATAATTAATGAAGACATGGTAATTCGTGTCGGCTTATTTATCAATTGCTTAAGATCAAATAATTGCACTAAATATAACCACTTGGTATTGGAACAACATTGGTAGTCAATATTAAGATCACCCATTAGTACCATCTCGAGACCTGTTGTTTGAGCTACTGACAATTCGTCTTCAAACTAATCTATCCATTCGGAGGAAGCACTTGGCGAACGGTATACTGTACAAATAAGAAAAGGTTTGATTTAGACACAATGACTTCAGACCAAATGTTTCAATATGTGATGTTTCAAAATCTGCTCGCCGTTTGCAGTTAAGGGATTTTCGAAACTAGAACATAAGCCTGCCACCAGATTTAATTTTTGTTTCGCATCTATCATTGCGAAAAGATTCAAATCCCGAAACATTCAACTGTTCATCGCTTACTGTTTGGTCTAAAAAGGTTTCGCATATGCCAAGTATATCAGGACCATTTTCTGCGCCAAGTATTATTCGGAACTCATCAATATTCGGCACTATGTGCCTAATGTTTAAGTTCGACGTGTGGAGACCTTTTGAGGGAAATAATAAATCTGTTTTCATTTGGCCATTGGTTTCATCTTGCCTACTTGTTGATTTGGTCATATTGTTAGAATGCGCACTCTCAGTAGCCTGAATAACTGGTGTCTGGTTCTCTGACTGGACTGAAATTGTATCAGTTTGGCTTAATTGATCGCATGTATCAACATTTACGTCTTCTGATAGCAGATCGAAGTTATTTAAGGTAGAAATCGTGAAATTTTATGTAGTACTATTTGAGGATTTTAAACGCTCAGAAATGTCCTACCACGGTTGCCAGCCTGACCAATTATCATTCCTGCCATTGAACCAACACCCTTGAGTATTGTGTCCCTTTTTATGCCCCCGCCAATTCGAAGAATAGCGGAAGGGCATTTAGTGTTACCCCTGTCCGTCCCGTACGTACGTACGTACGTCCGTATGTCCGTACGTACATCCGTCCCAATTCGTGTCCGGGCTATAACTCCTAAACCGTATGGAATATATTTATGAACTTTTACAGGTGCATGCATGACATTGAGACGATGTGTCATGAATATGGAAGACAAATCTTGACTGTTTGGTTTTGAATTATCTGCCCTTGACTTAGTTCCATATAGTAAACCGTGTCCGGGCCATAATTCCTAGACCGTATGGAATATATTTATGACACTTTACAGGTGCATGCATGACATTGAGACGATGTGTCATGAACAAGGAAGACAACTCTTGCTTGTTTGGTTTTTTGAATTATCTCCCCTCGACTTAGTTCCATATAGTAAACGGTGTCCGGACCATAACTCCTAAACTGTATGGAATATATTTCTGAAACTTTACAGGTGCATGCATGAAATTATGACGATGTGTCATGAACAAGGAAGACAACCTTGCTTGTTTGGTTTTTGAATTATCTACCCTTGACTTAGTTCCATATAGTAACCCTTTCCGGGCCATAACTCCTAAACCGTATGGAATATATTTATTAAACTTTACAGGTACATGCATGGCATTGAGATGATGTTTCATGGACAAGGAAGACAACCCTTGCTTGTTTGGTTTATGAATTATCTGCCGATGACTAAGTTCCATATAGTAAACCATGTCCGGGCCATAACTCCTTAACCGTATGGAATATATTTATGAAACCTTCCAGGTGCATGCATGACATTAAGACGATGTGTCATGAACAAGGAAGACAACTCTTGCTTGTTTGTTTTTTTAATTATCTGCCCTTGACTTAGTTCCATACAGTAAACCGTGTGTGGGCCCTAACTCCTAATCCGTATGGAATATATTTATGAAACTTTTCAGGTGCATGCATGACATTGAGGCGATGTATCATGAACAAGGTAGACAACTCTTGCTTGTTTGGCTTTTGAATTATCTGCCCGTGACTTAGTTACATACAGTAAACCGTGTCCTGGCCATAACTTCTAAACCGTATGGAATATATTTATGATACTTTACAGGTGCATGCATGACATTGAGGCACTGTGTCACGAACAAGAAAGACAACTCTTGCTTGTTTGGTTTTTTAGTTATCTGCCCTTGACTTAGTTCCATATAGTAAACCGTGTCCGGGTCATAACTCCTAAACCGTATGAAATATATTTATGAAACTTTACAGGTGCATGCATGACATTGAGGCAATGTGTCATGAACAAGGAAGACGACTCTTGCTTGTTTGTTTTTTTAATTATCTGCCCTTGGCTAAGTTCCATATAGTAAACCGTGTGTGGACCGTATCGACCTTATTAATAATTTCATGCTGTACATGTAACACTTACATATGTAATACCTTTTTCTGAATGGCATTTTGGCGTGTCCTGTGGACAGCTTTTCTAGTCCTACAAATATGACAATATTTTAGGAGAATGTTGGTAGCGCTTAGCATGTGCATGCGCACCGCTATTTGGGACAGAACCATGTTGATATTTGCCAGAAGCAACATATCATTCTCGACAAAATTCTTAACAAAATTCTTAACACTGTTAGGTGAAACTATAAGATACTTGCTTGCTATTACCATATAATTTCTTGGTTACAACTACAATGAAAACAAACCGTCAAGTTAATTTTAGATAGAGTGTTTCCTTTAAAAAGCTGCTTAGTCGACCTGTTAAAAGATCGAACTCAAGGGCTTCAGAGCGTGATAATGGAGGTGCCATTTGTGAAACGTGACGCTTGTTAGTCATTTGGAGAAAGATCTTTGCTACAACAGATCACAACAAAGCCACAGCGCACGTTTTCTGTATAAATATAGAAATAATTCCTATTTATTTTGTCTCAAGCTCAGAAACAGTCATAATATATAGACAGTGAACATCTGATGCTAGTTCATAGACAGAATTCGAGATGACTCATTTTATACAAATAGAAAATTAATAAACTTCACTAAATCCAAGGGTTTGAACTGTGTCACTAATCTCAGAACTGTTGGTCAATGATAGGATAGTGCATCCATACTCCTCAGTATTATACCTAGAATATGCAGTCGAGGGCACGCCATCGCAAAAAAACCCTCGCTCGGTGCTAATGTTGCTAATAGTGTGTCGGACAAATGGACGGACGGACCGCTCTCGCACACTTTTACCATGAGGGGATGTCATGTAGCAAGTTTGGTTGAATTCCACCCAGTGGTTTAGGAGGAGATAGTGTGACGGACAGATGGACGACATGTTGTTCGCACACCGTTACCAATTAGAGAAGGCATGTAGCAAGTTTAGTTAACTTGCTGATGTTTCTACCCAGTGGTTTAAGAGGAGATAGCGTGGCGGACGGACGGACGGAGGCGTTCACAGTTATACACACTATCTGCGAATATACATGTTAATGGACAAGAAACAGCATTTATCCTAACTGGATTTTGTGTATGCGTAATCCAATCTTGCTTGTGTGATATTTAATTTTCGCTTCTATCAATAATGGAAGAAATATTAGAAAGTGGAAACAGTAATTACAACTGCTAGACAAACAACAATGATTTCAACATTGGTATGAATCCTAGAGTTGGTCATTTATGAACTTCCACTTCCAAACATTCATTATTCATTTTTTGCACTATAACATTTATCAGACTCTGGGCAATTTCAACAGACGACAAACTGATGACATATGGCTTATTTTTTCCAGCAAATAGTTTTTGACATTTCATGCAAAATGTTTCCTTATGAGACAATTTGTATGAAAAGTTTTAACCTATTTTCTGGAAAAATAAGAAAAAATATTTCAAAATATCGTCAGCTGAAACGTTTACCCAGCATGTTAGGCCTTAATATACTAGTGATACAGACAATGCCTGAAGAGGGTTTGTATCCTTGCGGATTTCTGTAGACACTAAATAGAAAATGACAGGCAAGGCTGATATTGTTCTAGTAGCTCTAGCTAAAACAGGAACTTTTCATCCAGAAAGTACTGGATTTGCATTACGAAAACATGCCTATTCAGATATACTGAAACTTTTACCAACAAAAAATGAAAATTTTCAGATAAAAAAATCTATTTTTCATATTTCTGCTCAAAACATAGATTATGGGTACTCGTTAGAACCGCCTCGGCTCATAAGGTGTATTTGAGCAGTAATATGAAAAATAATGCATATCCCGGTAAACCCCAGTTTTACTATATAAAAGTGGGGTTTGAGGGGGTCAAAATAATATAGGTATGTTTTCGTGATGTGTACGTATTCTTTCCTACATGAACATATGTTATGCTTACCCACCGACTCGCACTGACGAGGACATTCCAACATACACACAACCACAATATATACTCAACTAAATAATTTAAGGGTCACTTTGTGCAATTTTACATCTATGCAAACTTTGACCGAGTCTATGGACAAAACCACGGATGATATTGAAATATTGTTGGTGGTTTCTTAAAGTGGAACCCCAAAAGGAGTGTTTCAAACAACAAATTTTGAAATGAAAATTTTCATTTTAAAATTAGTAAAAAATGCTATGTGTTACCCAAAAATGGAAAATTGACATTTAAACATGATAAGAAATGTCTTGACTTTAAACAGTGAATAAATCATAAAGCAAGTTTTAATTTCAATCAAGAAACTCACATTTTCCTACAGGTACCCTCTATAGATTATTCACGGTCTATGGAGAATCATCGAGACAATTTTAGCCTCTTAAAGGGTTGGCCTCTTTTTCTTGGCATTTCTGTGTGTGTTTTACCCCTAAGAAAGTGGAATTTGCAAGATTGTGTTTGGGGTAAATCATTGTTTTGACTAAAAATAGAAAATTTTAGATATTCTGAAAAACATCATTTTGGGGGTAAAAAGCCATTTTTCAGAAATTCCCATTTTTCTCAGAATCTTCTAAGCTGACAATGTATGCGCCATTGACACTTTGGTAGCTAAATATTTGAGCATTGAAATGGGCTCGAAAATAGCAGTATTGCCCGCAGAATAATTTTAACAACTGACGGGTCGCATTTGATTGTTAATCAAAGGGAAACTGAAACTGATGACCCTTTAATTATTTTGATGAGTATATTTTCTAAGCGATTAGTGATATTCAGGTTGGTTGTTTACCTCGTTGGGGAAGCGAGAGCTGGTTGCTTGCTTTTATTTGGTTTCTAGCATGTATGCTACGTATCTGTCATGGTTTATTTGCTCTTCTTATTGACATTGAAAAGCTGTGATTCGGGTAGTGGCTCTATCTGGACTACAGTCTACTGTCGTTATCTCAAAGCACAGGAGAGTCTCTGAAATAGTTCGAGACATTCGCACCTCGACATATCAGATTTGCAGAACTGAGGACAAAAATAAAATCGAACAACATTTCACAAATGAATATGTAATTGACTTCTAAGGTATAGACATGATGAAAATATTGTGGAAAAGAGAAATTGCTCTTTTCCATAAATTGCCCCATCCACCCTATTCTCCAGACTTGGCCCCATGTGACTTTCCTATTCCCGCGGATGAAAATGATGCTAGCTGGTAAAGAATATTTACGTCCTTCTGTGGGATCAGCTGTTTTCCAATGTCCTAAGGGTGTATTACGAAACGACTATCAAAAAGCATTCCAGATGCAGATTAAAAGACTGAAACTTTGATTAAACATGATGGTGAACATTTGAGGGAATGAAATAAATAAATCCCTGAGTATATTGGTTGTTACTGATTCCGGACCCAAAGGACACTTCTTAAAGATCATCCCTCGTACAGAAACTTTGCTATAACGTTCGTCAGCTTATATAAAAACGCAATCTCGTGTTTCCAGTACTATCGTCTTCTCACGTATTAAAACACGAACATAAATGTGTGTATGTAATGAGCTATCATTGAAGAAATACTCATTCTCTCTCTCTCTCTCTCCCTCTCTCTCTTTCTCTCTCTCTCTTGAATGGCGCGACATGACTGAAATATTATCGACAGGGTTGTAAATAAAACAGTAACTTGCACAGCAAACAAACTGTCTTTCGGTTTCTAGTCAGGGTCTGACCTGGGTCTTGGCTGTTTGAGCGAGTCTTACTTACAAATGCTTGGTGTTAACCCGGTATATCAAACTTACTTTTCGTGTTTTTGTTTAGGTCTCTAGTATACTCTTTATTTTTGCTTATATGTTTTTCGAGTGTCAGGCTTGGGATACACGGTGTAGTCCTGGTACACTCATCGCACGTGGTGTCTGGTCAGAGTCTGGACTGACAGCGCGGTTCTGACAACAGTCTGAATAATTGGTGTGAATTCCGAAGAAGAAACTTGGCATTCGAACGTCTGCCAGGTCTTTGGCCAACTATTATTATCGAATGTTATTAGTGATTACTCGACGTGTGGTAATTGGTGTATGCCCTGAGTAGACAACGCATGTTTTAGGTATTTGATGGTACCTGCTAATTTTGCCAGCAATCGCAATACGTTAGTAAGCGGTGTAAACCCTGGGCAGACATCGAGTTGACGTTTATTATAACTGCTTATACTCTAGTGATTGCTCAACTAGTGGTAGACTGAGCAGACCCTGAGAACATCGCGTGCGATGTCTGATCGGAGTCTGGACTGTATGCACAGGGGTGCCTGTCCGAATGCTTAGTAGTAACCAGGAAGATTAAAATTACAGTTTTTGCTAGCTTGTCAAACTGCCGATCCTTTTTAGTTGTTACATCTTGATGGGTTCAACGAGTGCTGGACGTGTCGTAAACCGTGTAGACCTAGAACAGGCGTCGCGTGCGATGTCTGATTTGGGTCTGAACTGTTTGCGCGGTCTATCCGACTGAATGCTTGGTGTGGTCTCGGCGAACCAAACGGGGTGGACCCTGAATGGACGTTGCATGAGGCGATGGCCCTGAGTGGGCTGCGTGTGACGATGTTTTTGGTGAGTGTCGGGTGTGCGATGCATGGTGTGGACCCTGAGGGGTCATTGCCCTCTGTTGTTGCTGCTACGGGCGTGTGACGGATTGTGTGGACCCTGAGTGGACTTAGCGTGCGGTCTCTGGTCTGGGTCTTGATCTGAATTGTTTGAATGGGTTTGTTTGTCCAAATGCTCGGTATGGTTAATATTGACCAAAATAATTTACTGTTTGGTTTGCCTATCAGATATTGGGTCCACTTCTATAAGCACTGAAGTGCCTGGAGAATGCATTGTGTCTGAACTGGGTCTGGACTGTTCGCGAGAATCTATTTATCCTAATCTTTGCAGTGAACCTTCATGCTTACACGTCAGATTTTCGGTCAACTTTTATTGTGTGCTGATGTGTCTGCGAATGTTATACACAGGACAGACAGAAGGACCTTGAGCAGATGTCGCGTGCGGTGTCTGGCTCTGGACTGTCTGTGTAGGTTTATTTGTCCTAATGCTTGGAGTAATTCCTATAATATTTCCATATTTCTTTCTTTTCGGATCTTAATGAATGTTGTATGTGTGGCAGATGGCATAGACCCTGACCAGACGTCGGGTGCTGGACTACTTGCGCGCATCTATCCATGCGAATGATTGTTGGGAGTTCTTGGCGAGTAACAAACAGTAAAGGTCCCGAACAGACGTCGCATATGACGTCTGATCCGGGCCTGGATTGTTTGCGCAGATCTGTCTGTTCGATACATATGTATTACCTAAGTTTGTACAAAATGTATATAATTATGTTTATATTTCCATAACTAATCATATGTGCACTATTATCGGTCTCCTCTACTACTACCCTTCGTATCTACTGCTCCTACACCTAAGTACTAGTGTATCTAATTGACTTCTTACTTATCTGCACTCTTATCTTTACATTGCTATACCTTCTGCTATTTCTACATCTATTACAGACAATGCTCAAGTACATTATTATCGTATTTTTTTCTCTACGACTTACTTCCTAAATACAATATCGACCGAATGATTAGCACAGATTGTGTAACTATATATATCCATTTACCCGGATGTCTTGATTGCTGCAGCGTGGAACCAGTCATTCAGCATAACTAGAAGGTTGCTCTTCAAATAAATTTTATATGTAATTAAAATGATCTGACACGATAGCGATCTTCTTTATGGACAAAACATAAGGCGGTTAACAGGGCCTCCTAAGTACATTCTTTCGTTTGTGTCCATTGGCTGCAGCAATGGATATACACAGTGTCCTTTGACTTTTACAGAATTTTCAGCACTGTTAAATCTGACAAATGAACTTATGAACTGTAGTTCCAGTAAAGAAGTATAACAACTAAATTCCACAGAATTTAATAACTTTTGTGTATCAAATGAAAATTTCTCTTTACTACATTTCTATTACCTGTTTTTCTGTCTGTTCTCTTACAATCTTTGTACTATATACTTCAGGGGACCTTCTTTTGGCTTATATCCGACTGAACCGATTCGTGATCTTTAAAGTGTTTTACGCCTTGGTAGACAATATTTCATAATGACTGTAGATATAAATACTTACAGATCGCGAATCGGATTACATTACAGTCTTGCATTGAGGCTTAAGGGTATCAAATATTTTACAAACTTTGAATTTTTGTTATTCGTAGGGACGTTTCTCTTCAGATCTGGCGATATAGAACTCAATCCTGGTCCAAATAGCAATAGCAGTGATAACTTGAACAGCAGTAATACTTCAACTAGTGACTTAGAGCATGACAGCCTATCCGACATCTCACCTACTCTATTTCAGAAATATTTTTCTCTTGTACATTACAACGTCCAAAGCCTTTTACAAAAAGTAGACTCAGTCGAATTAGAACTTAACAATTTTGACGTGATTTCTTTGACCGAAACTTGGCTACAGCAATCTAATCTAGATTCTGATATCAAGTTTCAAGGCTACAAATCACCTTTTCGTCATGATAGACAAGCGGATGCGCACGGTGGAGTAGCAGTTTATGTTAAGGAAACGTTTTATTCTCGACGAAGGGATGATCTTGAATTACGTAACGTTGAATGTGTTTGGGTTGAAATTCTAATAAAAAACAAACCTGTACTGATAGGAACCTTCTACAGACCACCCAACTCTAACGTATCAGTCCTTTCTGACATTGAAACGTCTATAGATCTTGCTCATGATACTGGTATCAAAGACATTATTATTACTGGTGATTTTAATCTTGATCTATTAAAGCAGAACACACGCAAAAAAATATATGATATTTGTAATCAGTACAGTTCATTACAACTGATAGACGAACCTACTCATTTTACAGAACATTCTTCCTCATTAATCGACATATTAATTTCAAGTAATCCCAGAAATGTTATTCTAAGTGGAGTAGGTGAGCCTTTCCTGTGTCAGAACATCCGCTATCATTGTCCTATTTACTGTTTTTATAACTTGATAAAAGAACGTACTTTGAGTTTTAAAAGGAAAGTATGGTTATATGATAGAGGTGATTATAATTCGTTAAGGCAAGAGACAAGTAATACTAATTGGGATGATATTATAAACGAAGACTTAGATATTTATGCAACTAATCTTTCAAATTATATAATTTCGCTAGCCGAGAAACACATACCAAACAAATACGTAACAGTTAGAAATGCAGAACCTATGTGGTTAAACAGTCAGCTACGCAGAATGATCAGAAAACGTAAACGTCTCTTCAAGAAAGCTAAACGAACAAAACTATCGCAAGACATGAATCTCTATAAACAATACAGAAACGAAGTCACAAAACTAATTCGCAAGTCAAAGAAATCTCACATCGATGATATAGCCAACAAGTTAAAAACACAAAAACCTAGCAGTAACGACTGGTGGAAATATTTGAAACCATTTATTAAATCATCGAGCAGTTCAGGCATTCCAACGCTTTTAAAGGACGACATAATTTACTCCAATGACATAGAAAAGGCTAATATTCTAAATGATCACTTTATAGGACAGACAAATCTTCAAGATAATAATAAGGAACTTCCAAAATTGAATACCAGTGATAATACACCCTCAATCCACGGTATCAAATTAAACCCTAATGAAGTCAAAGATATACTGCAGAATCTCCAGCTAGGAAAGTCTTCCGGACCCGATGGAATAAATAACAGAATACTTAAAGAGCTCTCTTCTGAACTGGCCAACCCATTATGTTCCCTGTTCAATTCATCTCTGTCCTCAGGTTCCTTTCCTTCTTCCTGGAAAGAAGCTAACGTGACTCCGATCTTTAAAAAAAATGATGCATCAAATGTTTCGAATTACAGACCAATATCTCTTTTGAATACTGTAGGAAAGGTAATGGAAAAACTTGTGCACAAACATGTATTCAACTTCTTTCTTTCTAACAATACAATTTCCAGTTTTCAATCAGGTTTCGTTACGGGCGATTCAACAGTAAATCAGCTTGTAAACATGTATAATACTTTCTGTAAGGCATTAGACGAAGGTAAAGAGGTGAGGGCGGTCTTTCTTGACATAAGCAAAGCTTTTGATAGAGTTTGGCATCGGGGACTTCTTCATAAACTAAATTATGTGGGTATCAGAGGACGCTTGTTGGACTGGTTCTCCGATTACCTAACAAACCGAAGACAAAGAGTTGTTCTTCCTGGTTCTTGTTCTGATTGGTCTTATCTAAAAGCCGGTGTACCACAAGGTTCGATACTTGGTCCTCTGCTATTTCTTATATTTATAAATGACATCGTTAATGACATTAATTCGAATATCAGATTGTTTGCTGATGACACTAGTCTATATATTATTGTCGATACTCCGCAAAATACCGCATCTGTTATGAATAACGACCTTTCAAAAATTAATATTTGGGCAACAAAATGGCTTGTCACTTTCAACCCTGCTAAATCTGAATCTCTCTTAATTACAAGAAGACGTACTGATCTACAGCATCCTCAACTGATCCTAAATAACCAGTCGATTGAAAACGTTACCTCCCATAAACACCTTGGTTTAGTTTTGTCAAATGATGGAACTTGGCATAATCATATCGAGCTTATCACATCCAAAGCTTGGGCAAGAATAAATATAATGCGAAAACTTAAATTCCAGTTTGATTGCAAGACTTTGGAGATTATTTATTTTACATTTATACGACCCATACTGGAATACGCAGATGTCGTATGGGATAATTGCACTCAGTTTGATCAAACTGTGATTGAGAAGGTGCAACTGGAAGCCGGTAGAATAGTATCTGGAACAACTAAGTTAGTCTCTCTTGCTTCACTGTATAATGAATTGGGATGGGAAGAGCTTAGCTCTCGACGAAGAAAACATAAACTTGTTCTTTTTTACAAAATGATTAACAGACTTTCACCAAATTATTTGACACAGTTAGTTCCTGATCAAGTCGGTCAAGCGTCTTCATACAGTCTAAGAAACGCTGAGAACTTGCAAAACATCCATGCTGGCACTCAACTATATTACAAATCCTTTCTACCTTCAGTAGTCAGAGACTGGAATGCTCTACCTGTTTTATCAAGAAATTCCCCCACAGTAGAATCTTTTAAAAGATCTCTGAGTACTAATTCACGTGAAACACCATCCTATTTCTATGTCGGTGACAGACTAGGTCAAATACATCATGCAAGACTTCGAACTAACTGTAGCTCTCTAAACTATTATTTATACCATAAAAACATCATTGAAGACCCGAGATGCACGTGTGGACTACCCGAGACCAACAAACATTTTCTGTTAGAATGCCGAAAATATAACGCTATAAGAATGGATATGTTGCATGAAGTATCGCAGTTCTGCCAACCAACATTACATACCCTACTGTTCGGGAACATGGCTTTAACAGATGAAGCGAATGAATCAATTTTTAAATATGTACATAAGTTTATTCAAAGAAGCAAACGCTTTGAAATCTCCTCTTGAACTGTCCACTGTCCTACAAACTGACATATATCAATACTAATTTCCATATAGCTAGTAACATAATATGTTGTCTGAATGTTGTTTAGTTTTCTAATATAACAATACATTTGTAGTTTAAAATCGGTTTTAATTCATAAGTCTCAATGCTTGAAGTAAGATTTGATTTTTATTTATTTAAGTAGGGTCCCCACATCACTCTCTTTACTTCTCGCCTATATTACGTGCTTGTGCCTGGAAAATATTTTTTTTTTATAAGTCGTATTCTAATACGTCTCTATTATACATCCACTACTCTCAAAGTTCTTAAACTGCACTCTCATTTCGCTTCTTTTCTTTCACCTTTCTTTCTCTTCGTTATTTATTTAGTTAGTTAGCTAGTTAACTACTTGTACTTGCATGGTCACAACGTTTTGATTTGATGCTCATGAACCGAGGGAAACGAATTCACATAAGCTATATAGCTTTTTTCGAATCCCTTTTATATATTAACATACTCATGTAATGTCTATGTAGATGTATTGATGTATTGAGAAATATATTAAATAAAATATGTTTAAACCAAGGGGACAGGGTTGTAAATAAAACAGTAACTTGCACAGCAAACAAACTGTCTTTCGGTTTCTAGTCAAGGGGACTTTGGTTTATTCTGTTTTGCTATTCATTTTACAGGCATTATCTTTTACAAACACTGTAGACTCTTATCAGGCGTCTTAGTATGTGGCATTTGTTTTGGTCTGCTTGCCCTGTTTGCTTATGACTAATTTATGGAACGCTAGACATGCATAGGCGTAGCGCTCATTCTGTCCTTTACGCATGCGCGCAACGTGCGTAAAATATATATTTGTAATAAAGTGACATTAGTTTAAAATATTTTGCTTCTTTACCATAGGGGCTGCTCTTAAAGGAAAGAATTTGCTCCCTCTGGGAGCAAATTCTTTCCTTTAAGAGTAGCCCCTATTTCGGAAGCGATTCTAGGCATAGTTTTCAAGATGTGTCCTGGGTGTGCATATAAATAATTCCATTCTGGCTACGCCTCTGACATGTATATATTCATTTGTCCTGACAAATACACAGGTACTGTTCAAACAACATTGCTGACTATGCGAAGTATTGTGTATGGAATAGCTGGGTCAGCGTATACGACAAAACCAACAATAAGACCTGTGTGACCTGCAAAACTCATATCAGTCTGTATATCTACTCATTATGGCAAGGATTCTAGTTTATCCCTCAGGTTTTAAAAGGCACATGCGATCAGCTAAGACTCTGATCAGACTGCGGATGCGCAGGCTGATTTGCGTCTTTGCTGGTCTCACAAGTCTTATTGTAGGTTTTGTCGTACGCTAGTCTAACATTTTGTATGACATATTTTGAATTTGAAATAGTATGTGTATCTTATGAGGTTTAATTTTGCTGACGCAGTCCTTTTAGCGATGCTTCCGATAGTCTTGACACACGACTAGACAGATATGATTTATAGATTATAGAATAGCACGTGTCAGACCGAAACGATACCTTCTGCACAGCCAAGGCCTTTGACTCTTTGTAATAATCTTTATGATGTAATCTATAATGATAATGATATCAACTGAGCCGAGACACAGTCCGCTTGCTTGAGACTGACCTGAATCTTCTAGGAAATGCTATGCTCCGGGAATATGCAATCTTCTAGGAATTGCTGTGCTGCTGGCACACATACAATCTTGTAGGAAATGCGGTGCTCCGGGCGCACATGCAATCTTGTAGGAAATGCGGTGCTTCGGCCGCACATGCAATCTTGTAGGAAATGCAGTGTTCAGGTCGCACATGCAGTCTTGTAGGAAATGCGGTGCTCCGGCCGCACGTGCAATCTTGTAGGTAATGTAGGCAATTATGTGCTCCGGGCGCACACACAATTTGTTGGAAATATTGTGCTCCTGGCAGACATGAAATCTCGTAGGAAATACTGTGCCCCTGGCACACATACAATTCTAGGAAATGCTGTGCTCCGGGCTCGCATACAATCTTGTAGGAATTGGAGTGCTCCTGGCGCAATACAATCTTGTATAAAATGCTCTGCTCCTGGCACACATACAATCTTGTAGGAAATGCTTTGCTCCGGGCGCACATACAATCTTGTAAGAAATGCTTTGCTCCGGGCGCACATACAATCTTGTAGGAAATGCTTTGCTCCGGGCGCACAAACAATCTTGCAGGAAATGCTGTGCTCCGGGCACACGTGCAATCTTGTAGGAAATTCTGTGCTCCGGACACACATGCAGTCTTGTAGGAAATGCTGTGCTCCGGACACACATGCAATCTTGTAGGAAATTCTGTGCTCCAGGCACACATACAATTTGTAGGAAATGTTGTGCTCCTGGCAGACATACAATCTTGTTGGGAATTCTGTGCTCCGGACACACATACAATCTTGTAGGAAATGTTGTGCTCCGGACACACATACAATCTGGTAGGAAATGCAGTGCTCCGGGCTCACAAACAATCTTGTATGAAATGCTCTGCTCCTAGCACACATACAATCTTGTAGGAAATGCTTTGCTCCGGACACACATACAATCTTGTAGGAAATGCTTTGCTCCTAGCACATGCAATCTTGTAGGACATTATGTGCTCCGGGCGCACATACAATCTTTTAGGACATGCTGTGCTCCGGCCACACATGCAATCTTATAGGAAATTCAGTGATCCGGGCACGCACGCAATCTTGTAGGAAATTCTGTGATCCGGACACACATGCAATCTTGTAGGAAATTCTGTGATCCGGGCGCACATGCAGTTTTGTAGGAAATACGGTGCTCCGGGCGCACATGCAATCTTGTAGGAAATGTGGTACTCCGGCCGCAAATGCAATCATGTAGGAAATGCTTTGCTCCGGGCACACATGCAATCTTGTAGGAAATGCTGTGCTCCGGGAGCACATGCAATCTTGTAGGAAATGCGGTGTTCGGGTCGCACATGCAGTCTTGTAGGAAATGCGGTGCTCCGGCCGCACATGCAATCTTGTAGGTAATGTAGGCAATTCTGTGCTCCGGGCGCACACACAATTTGTAGGAAATATTGTGCTCCTGGCAGACATGCAATCTTGTAGGATATGCTGTGCCCCTGGCACACATACAATTCTAGGAAATGCTGTGCTCCGGGCTCGCATACAATCTTATAGGAAATGGAGTGCTCCTGGCGCACATACAATCTTGTAAGAAATGCTCTGCTCCTGGCACACATACAATCTTGTAGGAAATGCTTTGCTCCGGGCGCACATACAATATTGTAGGAAATGGTTTGCTCCGGGCGCACATACAATCTTGTAGAAAATGCTTTGCTCCGGGCGCACATACAATCTTGCAGGAAATGCTGTGCTCCGGGCATACATGCAGTCTTGTAGGAAATTCTGTGCTCCGGACACAGATGCAATCTTGTAAGAAATGCTGTGCTCCGGACACACATGCAATCTTGTAGGAAATTCTGTGATCCGGGCGCACATACAATTTGTAGGAAATGTTGTGCTCCTGGCAGACATGCAATCTTGTTGGAAATTCTGTGCTCCGGACACACATACAATCTTGTAGGAAATGCTGTGCTCCGGACACACATACAATCTGGTAGGAAATGCAGTGCTCCGGGCTCACAAACAATCTTGTATTAAATGCTCTGTTCCTAGCACACATACAATCTTGCAGGAAATGCTTTGCTCCGGACACACATACAATCTTGTAGGAAATGCTTTGCTCCTAGCACATGCAATCTTATAGGACATTCTGTGCTCCGGGCGCACATACAATCTTGTAGGAAATTCTGTGCTCCGGGCGCCTATGCAATCATGTAGTAAATTCTGTTCTTCAGACATACACGCTATCTTATAGGAAATTCTGTGCTCCGGGCACACATGCTATCTTACAGGAAATGCTGTGGTCCGGGCACACATGCAATCTTGTAAGGAAATGCTGTACTCTGGACACACATGTAATCTTGTAGGAAATACTGTGCTCCGGGCACATGTGCAATATTGTAGGAAATGCTGTTCTCCGGTTCAAATGTGCAGTAATATGGAAGAAACTAGCATAAGTATATTTTTACTTCTTCTGATTTTCTTTCTAATGCGTTATTGCTATTTAGCATCTGAACACTTCGTACAGTGCATATTACCGTTTCTTGACACAAAACGCCGGTGACACAACGACAGCGGGCATGGGGTTTGGAAGCTTTAACCTGTTTTTTTCTCTTAGCAAAGTTTGCCCTTAATCCTGATACAGATTCAGCTACACATTGTTTGGTCCGTAGAGGGGCTCTCTAACTCATCAGCATAATCAACAGAGAAACACATGTAAATAAATTGTTCAATGCTATGTGAATAAGATGGAGGTGTACCACAATCGGGCGGCCAGAGCAAAAGCAATCCATTAGTAAAATCACAATGAGATCTACACCAGACCAATAAGATCAGGCACAAAACCTAAGGATTATATTTCATTTCCTTTGGAATCACTGAGCCCAATGTGGTATATTTGAAAACTGGGTTTTGCTCATGTATACGAAAGAGGGCGTAAGCAGTGTTGCAAACTTCATTACTGCTTATGAAGAGTCTCAATAAAACAGAGACTCCCATTTTCTAATCCGTAGTGTGTTCTTTGTTTCTAAAGGCTATCTTTTTGATGTTTATTTGCAAGAACACTTCCGAGTTTGTAAAGTTAGTCGCCTTCGGCTTTTTGTCCTTTTTAATATATATAGAATTTACTCGATATCTGCTTTTACCAATCCACGACTTGAAATTGTGTCTGTGATAAAAGTGGTCCATCAGGACCAACGCCCAGCTAATCCGGAGCCTTGTGGAGTCTGCATTCCGTGATTCTATATTTTGTATTCCTAATAAAATAGACTTTCGCATGTTTGTATTTGGTAGTTGCTCTAATTAGATGAAGAGTTTTCTATGTTTTAACCTTTGTCCTGCTGAATAAATTAAGATGTCACGCCAATTTCTAGTTTTCAGCCAATTAAATTACTTGATCCAGATTGTTGATATAAATTCACATACTTAATGGCAAACAGTGCAGATCCAAATCAGTTGGCTTCTTCAGTAGCCAACTAATCTAGATCTACACTGTTTGCAAAGGCAGCACATATCCGGGTTCAGCAGGACAAGGGTTAAGCTTAAACTAATACACTGAATGTGGGGTACCCAGGAAATACCACAGTCACGGAACACCTGGTCCCGAGGATATAAAATGTGTTTATCAAGCTCAACTCAGCCAAGCATGAAATTTTCTCTGCTAATAAATATGAAAATGCCAACAATAGTTTTTTTCAGCTATGATTAGCAAGAAAAAAAAAATGAAAATGTGAGTATTTTGGGATTTATTAACGTGACAAAGTTCATGCTCAGCTGAGTTAAACATGAAAACAGTTTTATAACCTCGGGGTCAGCCTCATAAGGAACAGTTAAAGCCTGAATGATATGAGATAACATTACAAAACTTATTCCAACTCTTCATCTTTAAACACATTCACGCAGTGTGATTGATTGAATGAAAGTTTTACACTAAAATTAATCAAGAGCAAGTTTTTCCTTCCGCTGTCTCAAACGTTTAACATTTTGGTAACATTTGTATGATGCAAAGTTGGAATTTTAAGGAACGAATTATTATTTTGAGGCCCACTCAGGGGTTATGGGGAACATGGGAAAAATGTCATTTATTTCAGCTGAACAGGAGAACAAAAGTCTAAGAATAAAGAGAACAGAGGAACAAATGTAATTTTGGGGAGCAGGGAACATAGAAAATTAAAATTTTGATTTTGTGGAAGAAAGGAAAATGCTGCAATATTTCATGGGAACAAGGGAAGAGGTACCCCCCCGCCCCCCCCCCCCCCCCAACACACACACGGGAGGGCCTCAGTTTTGTGGATTTTACCGATGTGTAAACTCCGGTGAATCACTCAAATGGAAGGGCCGATGCTTGTGATTGTGGTACTCCCTGGACTTTTCTCTTACCTTTTCTGGCATAAAAACCTTTGGGCTATGGTCAGTATTAGCGATTCGCCGGAGTTTACACATCGATAAAATCGCAAAAATAAAATTAATTCCTACAATAAACTAAGCTGCATTTTGTGTTAGAAAGCCTGCACGCGGACCGAAATATATACATATTTGTGGCTTTTAAAACGGAAGCTGAGGGCGAGAGCTGGAATTCCGTAAAGCTGGCTCGCCTCGTCCTCCTGCCCCTCCGCCCCCGCCCCAATTAGTTTAATACTGACCATTCTAAGGCGATACTTTCACTGTGGTTTTGTTTACTGTTCTGTAGTGCTTCACTTACAAATCTTTTTCTTTTAACAATTATAAACATTAAAGATATAAAAACCTTTTTAGGAAATGTCTGCCAGTTCTGCTTGCAGTCTGCTCTTTGTCGTGGCTGTTTAATTGTATTTGTTCTTCACTTTGATGTTGAGAACATGATGTGGATCTGATTGCGTCCCGGACTCTCTTATTTACCAGGAATAACCTGAATCACGAGGAACAGCTTTTTTTCGAAGCATCGAAAGATGAGAACCATTGATAAGACACAATAGTACAACCTGATAAAGCGTAATAGAAGAATCTCTGTAAAGAAACCTGACTGGAAAGGTGTAGGAAGGTACGGTGCAGTAATATAGATATGTAAATCATATTAGACTTAAAAGTGAAACATGTAGATAGATAGAAGAGACTTTTATTGCTTTTTGTGAACAAATGTAAGGTTGGCCTCTTCACCTGGCAAGGCAAAGTATGCTTGATCTTACGGTCGATTCTGAAAGGCCTCAGAATAAGGTCTGAATAGAACAAACGTTACTTGAGAAGACGAGGACAGATATCAGAAAATTATGCCGTTTAGATATCTTGGTTTTGAAAACAAAATTATCTCGTATATCTAGAGAAGGGTACGACTGATTCTGGGTAAGTACTTTGACAAGGAAGAAGAGGAGGTAAAGTTAATTGGTAATCGATCATGTGACCACTTGACGAGATTCCCCTTGCTTGTTTAGAAAGATTTCGCATTTGAATTTTTACATCCTAACTATCCTTCAAGTTTGTCAAAGTTGTCCTGGTCGGCTCCTCAAATCTCATTCACAACCCTGTATTTGTTACATATGCTTAATTTTACAAACAGAAAGAAAGACATTGTATAATTATATTTTCTGGTCCTTTGTGATTACTGTACCAATTCCGTGACATTTGATCATTTATATGTGGGTCACTGATGTGGCCAAACTGGCCAAAACGAGCGCACCTGGCCAAGAAAACTTCGCCACTTAAGCATTTTTCGCGCGTGCATGTGTGTATTCATTGCTCACAAGGTAATTCCCTTTAGAATCGGGTTCTTATCTTTGAAAATGCATTAACATGTTATGATTAGAACTGTAGTATGATAACCTCTACATATGCTTTACAGTAGGTTAGTAACAATTTTGTCAGGTACTTACTGTTTGCTTTCTTGAATTCTTTTATCCATAAGACATCAGGGCCCAGTTGTTCAAAACTAACGATGTCGTTAGTTAATGTATCGTTATAACTTTGATCATTAAATATGGCATAAATGCTAGTATTTTTGCTGAAAAAAATGTGGTGGTAGAATTTGCAAAAGCTACTCACATTTTTTCAGCAAAAAATATCAGAATATTGTATATTGAATCCGCTAAAACAATTAACGAAATAACCCTTAACGAGCTCGTTAAGCTTACGATGCTTTGAACAACTGGGCCCTGGCATTTTTGTCAATTTTCAAGTTTGTGCTGAGTTTGCTCATTTAAAAGTTATCGATGTTTATAAATGTCAGAATTTCAGTACTACGACAGTCGGTCAATGATATTGTATTTGGCAAGAGATGAATGAATCGGTGATTTCAATGTGTAAAACGGTTTAATAAATTTCGCACTAAAGGAGGTCGATTAATATGGCAGAAGCCTTTGGAAGCCGACACCTTCATGTATTAGTTGTTTTAGATTGTATTATAGAATTTAATCTATCAAATTCAATTATTCCCCTAGGGCATACGTTCCACAACAGCAGAGCTCCAGATAAGAAAGAGTAAAAGGTATTTCAGCATTGATTTGTTTTAAAAATCAGCACTGAAATAAAAGCTGAGAGGTAAAACACTTTGCAAAATTTGGGATTGTAACCGTTAAATCAAATTATTTCGGTGGTGGTGGGGGGTGGGGGGCGCAGGGAGGGGGTAAATATTTTCAGTAAGCTTTATATTGAATAAGAATATGAAAGTGGTCATTGTCAGAATGACTTAGCTTGCTCTTTGATGCAAAGACAAATTCTCTTTATAAAAAACCACATATTGGTTTTTGTGTGAACGGCACTGATACATTAGATCAGAAAGGGTTTAGCCCGTAAAGTGGCAATAACAAATGCAGCAGATGACATCCTGAAATATTTTTGTTTTATTTTTCAAAGAAAATAAGATTTGACATTTCCAGTGAATCATCTGCTAGGTAGGCAATTCATTTAAAATGTCAAGCCTTATTTTTTCTTGTACGCTAACATATTGCTTGGTGCCTTGAGAGTTTAGCATTGCAGACGAGATTTTTAGTATTAAAGCTAAAATACTCATTACACCTGAACTTAATCTGAAACACTGAAAAAATAATATAATACACCTTATAACATGTAAATCCAGTGATGATTCAGATCAGCCTGCAAAGCTAAGCAACACGATCAGGATATTCGTTTCGCGCTTTGTGGCGAAAATCTAATGCAAATTTTATGTTTTATTTTCCATGGACAGCGGAGACTGATCAGACTACGAGTGGAAATTGTCTCTAATATGCATGAAATGTCAAATCCTGTTTTCTGCGAAGAAAAATACCATCAATTTTGTCGTTTGCTAAGTTAGCCCAGAGAGTGGTAAAGGTTAAAAAATGAGTACGTCAACCACTCCTAAATCTGTGGTTGAATATACGTTTTATTAACAGACTGCTGGTCTATTCAGGCTTTAAGGGGAATTGATACACTTACAAGGGAGGCAACTGACAAAACTGAGTTGTCTCCCTTCGGGAAAGAGGTATACTCTAAAAAGAAAGAATTTGCTCCTAAAGAGCAAATTATTTCTTTTTAGAGTAGATCATCACGAAAACATGCCTATTCAAATATACTGAAAGTTACCATCAAAAAAAAAATGAAAATTCTTGTTTCTGCTCAAAACATAGATTGTTAGTACTCGTTAGAACTGCCTCGACGAGGCGGTTCTAACAAGTATCCACAATCTATGTTTACGACGAAGCGGTTCTAACGAGTACCCACAATCTATGTTTTTCAGCAGAAATAGGAAAAATAATGTATAGCCCTGTAAACCCCAGTTTTAATATATAAAAGTGGGGTTTAAGGGGGTCAAAATTATATAGGCGTGTTTTCGTGATGGTCTTTTTAGAATTGGCATGGTGTGCAGAAAAGCAAACAGACAGTTACAAAAGTTGTATCCCTTGACAAAAATGACAACAAATGTAACAGGAATCTCAGTTCCCCTTAAAATTCTTCTTTTCCAGTTAAGAAATGATTAATATCTTTACATTTGAGAATATCTTCGTGACAGGCTTTCAGCTATGTCTGAATCTCACGACAGACAATATACATGTTTATTTGACCATTTTTAATATGAAGACGTAGCGTTGGGCAAATTTACACAGAACAAAAGCAAATGAGTTGGAGATTATAAAAAATGAAATCGAGTGTACGAAAATTATGACTAGCGCTAGTAGATTGGTCTATACAATCAGTCTCTTAAAAGCTGGCTTTTATTTTTTTCTATAAGATGCGTACCGCCCACTGAGCCGTTATGCTATTATGGGTGACGAATCTCAGTTCAGCTTACTCGTTCGCGTAGTCTGGTCAGTCCCGCTGTTGCCCGCATACATGATTGATAGATACTGCGGAACATATCGAAAAAGAGAGAAAGTCGTGACAAGACTGTTTGAGCTAATCTTGGGCTTCGGTTTCCGTCTTGCGATGCGCATCATACCTTACTTACCGTATGAGTTCGAACAGACAGGCCCGAGGAAACAGTTTAGATACTGATGAGACGCCGCGGATTATCAGGGTCTACACTGTTTGCCACTCATCCAGCAATGTGTAGACACAACATCGGGTAGTAAATTGTCTTTGTTCAAATTTTAGAATTTGAGGTGTCTAAATACTTAAGTTCAATACGGTAAGGTTCCCGTCTTGCAATGCGCATCATACGCTATTCCTGTCCACTGCTGGATAGAAAACTACATGTAAGGAAAATGGATACACCTGATTTAAACATATTTTATTTCAAAGTTACAATGATTATACAAACATACATGACATATACACAAAAGATAGGATTAGAACGGAAGCATAAGCTTATTTAGTTCTTCTCCTAAATGGATACACTTGGGTGAATTTCCCGCCCTTTTTGGGTCGATTGTTTGCAATCGAGCCTACGTATACATATACTAAAACTTCCTTAAAGTTGTTGTCCACGTGATTATCAATGAAGAATGAAATCCAACCGCTTGTTAGACGGACTAACCAAATGTTCAAGATATAAACCCACAATCTGTTATCTTTGAACCGAACTCTTTTCTAAAACCTGGACTGGGCTTAGCGATTAGATATTGGCAAATAGTGCAGACTCAGATCAGACGTCGCAGAAAGCGGCGTCTGATCAAGGTCTGCACTGCTTGCTTAAATTACAGAAAACGTGTTAGATGAAACAATCTTAAATCCCCGTTCAGGACCATTTTTTTCAGCCTACACTCTGAGACAATCGAGTCACTAGTGCTATCAGTACTTTGATTATACGGGAAACGCCGTTTCTGACTTCTTGTTTGCTCTCACACACGCCACTTCTGAAAAAGGTCTACTCTAAATAAAAATAATTTGCTCTAAAGCAGTTCTTATGTTGCTGTTCTTCTTTTGTTGCATTCATAAAGCACAGCTTTCCCAAGGCTTCGAAATTAGACAGAAAAGAGCACAGTCCATCACGTAAACACGCCTATTCAAATATATAGAAAATTTCACCTCTAAAAACTGAAAATGTTCAGATTAAAAACTCTGATATTTTTAATATTTCTGCTCAAAACATAGATTGTGGGTACTCGTTAGAACCGCCTCGGCGAGGCGGTTCTAACGAGTACCCACAATCTATGTTTTGAGCAGAAATAAGAAAAATAATGTATACCCCTGTAAACCCCAGTTTTACTGTATAAAAGTGGGGTTTAAGGGGGTCAATATTATATAGGCATGTTTTCATGATGCACACAGCACAGCGCTTCTTAGACACCGACCAACGAAGTTACTAAGAAAAGACCACACTCACAAATAACAGCCCTCCCATTGATTCGAATAACGACATTATCCAGGAACAATCACATTTATAAAGCGCAGCGCCGCCTAAGGCATCGAATAAAGAGGTTAGCAGTAAAGATTACAATAAAAACACAACATTCTCAAGGCTCCGAATAACAAGGTTACACAGCAAAAAATACACTGCACTCCCAAGGCACCAAATAACAAAGTTACCCAGAAAAGGTCACACCCAGTAAGCACAACATTCCCAAGGCATCGAACAACGACGGTTAGTAGGAAAGATCACAATCAGAAAGTATAATATTCCCAAATGCAGCGAATAACGAAGTCACCCAGAAAATAACGCAATAAAAACGGAATGCAGCGAATAAAGTCACCCAGAAAATAAAACAATAAAAACGGAATGCAGCGAATAACGCAGTTACCCAGAAAATAACACAATATAAACGGAATGCAGCGAATAACGAAGTCACCCAGAAAATAACACAATAAAAACTGAGCGCTCCCAAGGCACCAAATAAATCAAAGCACTGAGAGTGCTGATGGTGGCGGTTTCCTTAATTTCTATAAGCCTCTAGACTACATATCATCTGTACTTTCATTTTGTTCAATATTTCTTGATATGTAACTAAAGCAATGCCATTTTCGCTACAACATGTGTGCATTCTGCACAATTCAGAGTAACTAGTTTCAGTATCATGAATATTTGATCCACATCACTGTGATTCTGAACCCCTTTTAACCACATTTTTATTTAATTTCCCTGTACTGTGTACAGTAACATTATTTATAATCAGATAACACAGTTTTTTTTTTTTTTTTTTTTTTTTTTTTTTTGTTTTTTATTTTTCAAGTATGAAATACTTACATGTTACTTATTTCTTAAAGGACTGAAGGGATTGTAAGTTGTGGGTATTCATTACAACTACCCTATCAATAACTTTCAAATAAGTACCAACAACATATGTTTTGTGTAGAAATTATAATTAAAAAGATAATCTGGATAATCATCTAGAGTGCTTAAATGTACATAATTCTGGCCTTTTACCGTTTACCGTCGTTATTCCATCCATTTGAGGAGTCATTATGTCCATTCTATATATATATATATATATATATATATATATATATATATATATATATATATATATATATATATATATATATATATATATATATATATATATATATATATATATATATATATTGTATCTAGAAACAAACAAGAGCTCTACAAGCGGAGGCATCATACGCCCTTGGCAAGTAATAAGATGTAGCACATATGCGGACTACTGTGCAATTCTGTGCTCCAGACCTGTGTAAATTTGTAAGTGGAGTTAGCTAGAAACCAAAAAATTACCAAAAATTTCAAAGGGACATAATGCTGCTACTATTTGTTGGACTGTAATTTTGGAATAATATGTGCTGCTCCACATCATGGTCAAACTACAAATCAAATTTCAGCTTGATTGGATGTAAACTATATGAGGAGTTAGCCGGGAACAAAAGATTAACAGAATTTTAAAGGGGCATAACTCTGCTAATATTTGGTGTACTGTAACCTCCTAATAATATGCGCTGCTCCACACCACGGTCTAACAATAAATCGCTTTTCAGTATGATTGGATGTAAACTATAGAAGGAGTTAGCCAGAAATGCAAAGTTTATGGAAATTTTTAATTGGGCATAACTCTGGTAATATTTGATGTTTGGTAACCTCAAAATAATATGTGCAACTCCACATTATATTCTTATTATAAATCGAGTTTAAGCTCAGTGTAAGTATTTACAAAGTTTCAGTTTGATCAGGTGTAAACTATAGGAGTTAGCCAGAAACGAAAAGATTACAGAATTTTCAAAGGGGTATAGCTCTGCTAATATATGGTGGACTGTAACCTCAAAATAATATGCCCTGCTCCACTTCATGGTGTAACTATAAATCAAGTTTCAGCTTGATCCAATGTAAACTGTAATAGGAATAAGCCGGAAACAAAAAATTTACAGAAATTTTCAAAGGGGCATAACTGCCAATATTTGGTGGACTGTAACCTTGAAATAATTTGCGCTGCTCCACATCATGTTCTTACTATAAATCAAGTTTAAGCGCGATCAAATGTAAACTGTAGGAGGAGTTAGCTGGGGAAGTGAAAAATTTACTGAAAATTTCAAAGGAAAATAACTCTGTATGCATATGTGTGTGCAGTGTTGGGGCCTAGAGGTTGACAAAATATGGAACTGTCATGGATTCATGGAATAACGGAAAGTTCCGAAAAAAGTACTGAAATGTCCGTAGTATTGGACTATAGTCACCCAAATGGTCCCAAGCCTTGTACATGGAGTTAACAAAACACGAAAACATTGGCACTGTTGCATCTTCCAAATTGTATTCAGCATTCCCATTTACCCTCTGCAGAGGGGTTTTTATCCCCTCAAAATTTGTCTTATACCCCTAAATTTGAAAAGAGTAGTAGTATACTGCTTTACAATGGGCGTACAAAAAAAAAGAGAACAGAGCAGATTTACCCCCAGTTTCAAAATGCAGTGGGAATCCTGATATTAACAGCAGTGCTTTCACTGAATTTCCAAGCAAGCCAGAATCAAGAGAAAAAAAAAACGTCTTTATATACAGGCCCACAAGATCCCACTACAATCTGATGTTCCAGTGCACAAAATATCAGCATTGGTTCTATCCAGAGTGCCAAGATATCAAACTGAAAGCATGCCAGTTGAAACATTCAAAAACTGTTGGATGTTTTGAATTTTGACTAAAATGAAACTTGCATGTAGCAACTGAGTAAATGTTATCAATTTATTCTAATGGATCTATTTCCTTTCAAATTCTCTGTTAATACTACTACTGAATGTCTTTTCTAGCGACTGATTTTGCTTCTTTTTCCCGGCCTTGCACTTAATACTTTTCATGCATATGTGTATCTCGGATACACTACGGAACTTCCATGGAACTTTATCATATCACTGATACAAAATTTAAATGACTGACTGACCTTGACCACGGAACTTTCATGGATTCATAGAGTTTTTACGGATTCACTGAAGTTCCTTAAACTCATAGAACTTTCACAGATTTACAGACAGTTACAATAACTCTTGTCATATAAATTTAGCAAAAGATGAGTGATAAAATAAAATCCCCTTATAAACACAAAAAATCTTCGGGGTATATATAACGATAACAACTCCAAACATTCCATATAAAATGCCATTTCCCTGTTTTTTCATGGGCGGTATCAATTAGATTTTGAGGGTCCCAAATTTTGTTTTGTACTTTTTAAGCTCATAACTTTTTCCTGATAACTGAGAATTAGAATGTGGGTCAACAATATTTCAGTCATTAACGATATTGCCTCCAGATTTGTGGGACTTTTACCCAACCTGATCACATGATGAACTCAGGCCCTGCTTAAGCAGGTCTGCCTTGGAGGCTACAGGCAGCCCATCTACTTCGCGGGCCCCAATGGGCGGGGGCCGTGGTTCCTGAATATCCGATAATTAGTGAACCTCGGTAATAGGCATCTCACTGACGATACACTAACCGTTGGCCTCCTGAAACGCATTTTACTGCTTCAGGAATTTTGCTTGAGATCTTGAAACCTTTCTGCTTTTCGGACGTTATTTTTAGCAAGCCTATACATGAACTACAAAAAATCTTCGAGAAAATATAATTTCTATCGAAGAAAATTATTACTATGGCGGAAATCAGTGTGATTGGGTCGGACTTGATTCACAGTTTTCTTAGTATCCGGTATATCTGGAAGGCACAAAGGCCTGGTGGCCGCAGGAAAGTAATACCGCAAAAATGTAAATAAAACGTTATTTTTATTTATTTATTTATTTTTTTTTATTATTTATTTTGTGAAAAATATTTATAAATAATTTTCATAAAAACATATATTAAAGCGAACGTTTAGGAAAAACGTGCTGCTAAATACATATGTAACCGCACTGTACTTTACTTTTTCGAAAATATTCATGCGAAGTGATTTCGGCCGAAACTGTTTATGGTGAATGGCCTAAAAACTGCTGATGCTTTATCACATATTTATACCTTTCTTTGATACGCTTTCGGAGACTTTCGGAGAATTTTTTGCATCAATTTTCAAATTCTCTGCCTCAGAAGGTTCTGGAGGCTGAATCAAGTTCCACCGTTTGTTTATTTTGACTGGTTCCTTCACCCTATAGCTCAATACTTCGGATATAGAACACAGGAAACCAGTTAATTGTTTATTCTGTTTGTATTCGTCCGCCGAGATTGCGCTCAACATCATTAAATTATTATTTCTTCAAAAGTTTGAAGTTTTCTTTGTTTTGTACATTCGGTCGCTCTTTATAATTATCAGAGTGTAGAAGGCTTACAGGTTTGAATGCAGAATTAAGCGACATCAGCGTCAGTATGGAACTACTTTTTAGGAAGTTATTAGGTTTGCAATTTTGAGAAGACGGATTGTAGAAATTCCGTATATTAAATTTGGCGGCGGTAAACCGCCACCAAAAACGAAAACATACCTACATAATTTTGACCCACTGAAACCCCACTTTTATATAATAAAACTGGATTTTACAGGGTATACATTATTTTTTCTTATTTCTACTCAAAAACATAGATTGTTGGTACTCGTTAGAACCGCCTCGCTGAGGCGTTTCTAACGAGTACCAACAATCTATGTTTTGAGCAGAAATAAGAAAAATGTCAGAATTTTTATATGAAAACTTTCAGTTTTTTTGGTGGTGAAAATTTCAATATATTTGAATAGGCGTGTTTTCGTAATGAGGAAGCTACCGAAGAAAGATCACAACCAGAAAGAACAACCATTCCAAGACAGCGCTCACGACAAGGAAAACAAACTGTCGAACATATCACTTCTTCCATTGGTCAGTTTACATCTTTCCTTTTCTTTTCTGGGTTTTCGTTGCCTTTTGACATCTCTCGCAATTCACCGTTGATCTCCCTGAACCGTCAAAATCAACGTGGCCGTAACTGAACCGTCAAAATTAACGTGGCCGTAAAGGTGATTGATTTTTATTGTGGCACTCATCAAAACAATACAGACTTGACAAGAACAATCGCAAAAGTCGCTATTATTAGCAAAGGCGCAACATGATTTTGTAGAGGAGGGTATATGGTATGAGAAATGGGCTAATTTAAGGCAATATATCCTCTCTGACAGTCTTTTAAATTTGGTTTACGTGTTTGGCAAATGGAATCTATCGCTCGCAAAGCAGAGTGGAGCTGCGATTGGTTTAGTCTGCTTTACTATTCTTAGTTTTTCCCAAAACTTCAAACTACGTGAAAACGTCACCAGGTGCACAATCTTTTTAGCCCCGTAGCAAATAAAGATGACAGCCCAGGCCTAGAAGTCACAGATCAGACATACGCACCATATATCACGTACTCCAGATCTTTGTTTTCAAGTGATACGTTTATCCATGCGTAGGCGCGTCTTGAATGCATTGCTTGCGTATAAAAAGTACACCGCAACTATATGAATTTGTACTTTAAATACCATATTTACCGTAAGTATTCGTGCATACAGGCCTGAACAAACAGTGTAGACCCAGATCAGAGGCCACAGAACACCGTGTCTGATCAGGGTCTAAATTGTATGCTACTCATCCAGCAACTTTTAGACACAGAAACAGATAGTCAAATGGATTTCTTCCAGTTTTTAGGATAAGTATAATATATAATTAAAGTGTCAAAATACTAAAGGTAAACACGATGATGCTTGAAAAGAAGTTTTATGGAAAAAAATCTCATCATAAGGAAGGCAGGGAATCATTTTACAAACTTTAATGGAGGAAGCATGTCACTTAAAAACCATAAATGTATCTACACAAATAGCTGTCCATAAAGGTTTGTCGTCAGCTGCCTACTTACTTATATTTATGTGGCATTTGTAAAAGGAAAACATGATTTTTGTAGAAGTTGGTTGCTAAAGCACCGAGCAGACGTAGTTATCCTCAGCTGCAGCCCTTCTATGTGTGTGAGTCTGTGGTTTTATATATAGCGTATGTTCTGTCACTGTTTATTCTTCATTTCTCCTTCTCTTTGTGCCAATGGAAAGGCTGCACTTCATAATACTAATAATTAACATAACTATGATAAGATACCCAGGAAATACCACTATCAGTGATAGTGGCATTTCCTGAGTATCTTCACATATTTTTGTAAATTGACTGGTAGTGGCATTTCCTTGGTATCTTCACATATTGTTGTAAATTGACTGGTAGTGGCATTTCCTTGGTATCTTCACATATTTTTGTAAATTGACTGGTAGTGGCATTTCCTTGGTATCTTCACATATTTTTGTAAATTGACTGGTAGTGGCATTTCCTTGGTATCTTCACATATTGTTGTAAATTGACTGGTAGTGGCATTTCCTTGGTATCTTCACATATTTTTGTAAATTGACTGGTAGTGGCATTTCCTGGGTATCTTCACATATTGTTGTAAATTGACTGGTAGTGGCATTTCCTGGGTATCTTCACATATTGTTGTAAATTGACTGGTAGTGGCATTTCCTTGGTATCTTCACATATTGTTGTAAATTGACTGGTAGTGGCATTTCCTTGGTATCTTCACATATTGTTGTAAATTGACTGGTAGTGGCATTTCCTTGGTATCTTCACATATTGTTGTAAATTGACTGGTAGTGGCATTTCCTTGGTATCTTCACATATTGTTGTAAATTGACTGGTAGTGGCATTTCCTTGGTATCTTCACATATTGTTGTAAATTGACTGGTAGTGGCATTTCCTTGGTATCTTCACATATTTTTGTATTTTTTTCTTTATACAAACATTTTAGCCACATACCGGAGGATAATTGGAGGGCTTTTTAGATTTCTTTCTCGTCCGTCCGTCTGAGAACATATATCCTCGGTTCCGTCCAGAAACTCAGGATTCTGCGAACTCTCAAAAGTAGCAAACCTAAAGCTTCGTTCTTTGAACTAGACATTGCAGTTGATGACAATAAATTTATCAGGCAAAAAAGGTAAGAGAAAAGTCCAGGGAGTGCCACAATCACAAACCGCAGCCCTTCCCAGACACCAAGAGGAAAAGGAAACAGACAAAACCAAACAAGCGCAAATCGAACAAATGTAAGCCTAACACCGGGACCAACGCCTTAGAACGGTCAGTAGAATAAACCACCGGGGGTTTTAAAGCACTTTTACAGCTAGCCAACTTCATCCTGGGTCCCGATGCTACTCATAATACAGAAATACATTCGGTTCGCATAAAGGCTCTCAACTCAGTCAATGCAGTTATGTTATTATTTTGGCAGATAAATATTTTGCTATGTAATAGCCTGATAAATGATGCTGTATTACTCTGCGGTACTTCAAAGCATTGATATACGTTAGTTCAAATGCTATAAACAAACGCAATTGCAGAGCCAGATTTGGTTCATTGTGACCATTCTGTTTTATATACGCTATCCAATGGTTCTGTGGTGTTTTATTTCCAGAGCATACCGTTTAATTCCGTGACCAATTTTAGTAACATCGTCTAATTAACTAATGAACTGATATAAAGAATCGACAATTTTTTTAATCGGTTCTACAAAACATTTCGTATCAGATCGATCATCGGTTCTTATTTCTGTCTTCTCTAAAAAAGCTGTTATATAGCATTTTGAGAAACAGCAATAAAGGAAGTTTGTTGAATTAAACTGAAGATTGCCCCTAGAGTTTACAGTACAAATAAAGTTACAGATAAAAAGCTGAGCAAAAATCCAGAATAAAGTACTGTGATCACAATCCCTTTGTCGTCATTTCATATCTTCAAATAACATCTCCTCTGAAATAAATAAGGCGATATTCACCAACTTAATGTCTGGTCTAATGTCCGATGTGGATTAAACATTTGGTTAAATGTCCAGATTGGCCGTTTTGTTCATAAAAGCTAAAAACATCTAAAATCTTATCGAGAAAGAACATAAAATTAACAGAATAAACGTACAGCTCATGATGAAAGTATCAAACCTCCTCAGTTACAATGAAAAGTATATCCTGCATCGAATGGCTGTCCCAGGATTTAACAACTTCTCAACTGAAATGACTGGGCCAGTTTGACCAAATATCATTAGAACCATTTATTGTAAGCAGATTTTGTTGTTATTTTGTTTCAAATGGTCACATTCCATTGACAAAAATGACCGTTATGTCCATATATGCTAAAATCATTTAAAACTATTTCTCCTCCTGGACCAATTAACTCTGAGACTGAATCATGGTATACAGTACAGTGGACAGTAGCTCTACCAAGAGTTAATATAGTGTCAACGAAAGCTCAAGAAAGTTTATTCAAGGGATGATCCTAGGTTGACATATGATCTGTTCACATCAGGGTCAGATTGGCTTTGTCTGCATTAATACAGTGAAAATGCTGGAAAGTCATTTTGTCAACTGTATTAAAGACTAATTGAAGAAACCTACAACGTGTGAATAAAGAATAATAATACAGTAGAACTTCAATGACTCGAACCCCGATGGCTCATTTACCATGGATGAGTCGAACACGTTCTTGAGTCCGCAGGGATTTCCTCCAAATACGATATACGGATAATTTAGGGAGATTTTCTTCTTTTATCTTGTAAATGTATGCTGTGTGTACTCATTAGAATCGCCTCTATGAGGCGATTCTAATGAGTACACTCAACATACATTTAAAATATAGAACACCGAAAAGATATTCTACAATTATCTCCATTGTACCTCCTGGTGTGGCACTATTAGTAACCTTCTAAGGCTCGAACTACCGCTGTCTCGAATAAATTTTCATGGTCCCAAAGGGGTTCGAGCCATCGAAGTTCGACTATAATAATAAAAAATCCGTCAGTTACGATCATAACTGAGCTGCAAGCGAGAAAAACCATCATGAAAACATGCCTATATAATTTTGACCACCTCAAACCCCACTTTGATATAGTAAAACTGGGGTATATATTATTTTTCTTATTTTTGCTCAAAAACATAGATTGTGAGTACTCGTTAGAATCGCCTCGCCGAGGCGGTTCTAACGAGTACTCACAATCTGTGTTTTGAGCAGAAATATGAAAAATATCAGTATTTTTTTTATCTGAAAAAATAATATCAGTTTTTGGTGGTAAAATTTTCAGAATATTTGAATAGGCATGTTTTCGTAATGGTACCTTCGGACATATGCGCACAACGAAGATTCAGATCAGTTCGCACAGTCTGATCGGACTCTTCACTGGGCGCATTTTGGATAGCTTGCATAAAAACAACCTTCATGCGGACAACGAAGTCCCTGATCAGACTGCGCGGATGCGAAGGCTGGTTTGAATTTTTATTGGGCGCACATTTCAGAAGATATGGTTTCTTACGTTGCGACTCGAATCGTGAATTCTTTAACTCTTTCGGCGCCAAATTTCAGACAACATTTGTCGTCTGCTTTTTTATTTTAACAAATTATCGTTTGAAAAGATGTTTATATGTAAAGTTGAAAGACTGAATGTCAAACAGCGTAGATCCAGATGAGACGACTCACTGAGCCGTCTCATCTGGATTTATGCTGTTTGCAAAAGCCTATTATTATCGCCTGTGGCATTAAAAGAGTTAAACCAGTTTCATCACTGAAACCACTGGGCCAGTTTTCACCTAACAACTTCATGTGGAGCCTTTTTTCTACGCAAACTTGTTTGAATGGTCACAATCCGTTGACCAAGGTGGCCGCTATGCCCATATGTGGTAAAAGCAATTAAACGCTTCTTCTCCAGAACCAAGAAAGGTTTTAAACGGAGTATACATATACACAAAAATGCATTAAATCAGTGTTTGAAGTCATTTCGTTTAAAGTTTGCTTGAAGTCACAGAGGGACAAAAACGTTCTTTAATACACAAAGGCCCGTGTAGTCTCACTCTTGGACTATACACATGTAAAACAAGTACCAAACTAAAGGTTTAAATCAAATCCCTACAGCTGCCCTTGGAAATACGGAACATATAAAAGAACGAAAATTGGAGTCTCGACCATATATTAACCCATTAATGTCTAGCGTCCCATAACATTTGTAAACAGTGTAGACCCAGATGATACGCCGCAGAACACGGCGTCCGATCAGGGTCTACACGGTTTGCATTAAAAACAGGAATTTCTATAAAACATGGTAATAATGATAATTAATTAGACACCCCTTCTATTAAAATGGACCAGTCCGAAGAGTTAAGGTAGAAGGGTCCACTATGCATTAACGGGTTAAACGGTGTATACTTTTGAAGAATAAGGGTTTCTTTAGAGTATCAGAATCTATCACCCTGGGACATATGACATAACGAACCATATTTTCCCTAAGTGATTCGGACACCTCAACTCCTTACCATACTTGTTCTAAAATTTGAACAAGTACAATTTACTACCCGTGTTCTGTCAAAATATTTCTGGATGATTGGCGTTCTGCGGCGTCTCATCTTGGATTCACTGTTTGTTCAGGCTTTTGTCCGAATCATTATGAAAACATCCCTATTCAAATACACTGAAAATTTTACCACCAAAAATGAAAATTTTCAGATAAAAAAAAATGATATTTTTCATATTTCTGCTCAAAACATAGACTGTGGGTACTCGTCGACAGTCGAACCTCGTTATCTCGAACTCGCTTATTTCGAATTACCGCTTATCTCGAAGTGAAAATCTGGTCACTGTTTTAACATGAAACTATGACAACAGGTAACAAAATAATGTGGAAAAAAGGAGAAATTGCTCCTAAGGAGCAATTTCTCCTCTTTTCCACTTTATTTTATATATATATATATATATATATATATATATATATATATATCTAACTTCAGGAGTCAAATTACATATTCATTTGTTAAGTGTGGTTGTTCAATTTATTGTTTTCCTCACTGTCGCAACTCTGATATGTCGAGGTACGGATATCTCGAAGTGTTTCAGTGTGTTCCTTAGAATTCGAGATAACGAGAGTCGACTGTATTTCCTAAAACAAGCAAAAATCATTTAGTATAGTTTCCTCCCCTGAATGCGTATCTATTCCATATGCTAAGTTACAATAGCGAAGATAAATTCATCACTTGAAGTACTGGGCCCAGTTGCCCAAAGCATCGTTAGCTTAACGAGCTCGTAAGTGATCAAAATGTTAACAATTCTAGTAAGTATAATATCTAATTCACAGGTATTTTTGCAGAAAAAAATGTAATTTTTCAGCAAAAATATTACCCCGTATGCCATATTTAATGATCAAAGTTTTCTTGTTCGTCTGTCATTACTGACAATGACCAATCCTAATCAACTGTGTGATGTGTTATTATTTGTGTGTTCTAAGATGGCTGATGAGACCAATCTTAGCTGAATCTATATAGAAAATTTCACCTCCAAAAAGATCACTTAGATCAAAGTTTTAACGATACGTTAACTAACGACATCGTAAGTTTTGAACAACTAGTTACTGTTCTTTTCATCACGAAAACATGCCTATATAAGTCTGACCCCCTTAAACCCCACTTTTATATAGTAAAACTTGGGTTTACAGGGGTATACATTATTTTTCTTATTTCTGCTTAAAACATATATTGTGGTACTCGTTAGAACCGCCTCGCCGAGGCGGTTCTAACGAATACCCACAATCTATGTTTTGAGCAGAAATATGAAAAATATCAAAATTTTTATTTGAAAATTTTCAGTTTTTGGAGGTGAAATTTTCTATATATTTGAATAGGCATGTTTGCGTAATGTCTCTTCATAGCAAACTGCGTCTCACTTTTAGCCTGTGTTTTCAAATCAGAAGTACTGATTGCTATGGTGACAGACGTGTTTTCTTGCTTCCTACATCAAATGTTGTTCTTTTCCTGTCTGTAAGAGAATTTGCTGTGATTGTCTTTAAATTTTAACACTCTGATTTTAAACATAAGCGGACGACCTTTAAATTAATGTTTTTCTTGAACCCGGGCTGGAAGTTCTGTTTAGCTCTTCTTTTGGAGGTATTTTTTATTTCTCCTGTGGAGACATTTTGAATGAGATGTAAAGCCAATTTTAAAAAGGAATAAAATAAGCAAAATGTCAAGTATTTTTCAAGAACATGCTAAAAGTTAATCAAGTTGCAGTTTAATTCCCGTCGAAATAACCTGATAGCATGGTCTATAAATCATTGAATAGGCGCCATTTTTACTGCCAATTTCACGACCCGAAGGTGAAAAGTACGAGCGAGATAATTGTAAAGTTCTGAAATGTGTTTGAATTTTATTGTATGAATGATATGAGTCTTATTATATCAGTATCATGGAGAAAATTATGAACTGGGATAACCTGCTCATCCTGTATAACTTGACGGGGTACAACCACATCACGAAAACATGCCTATATAATTTTGATCCCCTTAAACCCCACTTTTATATAGTAAAACTGGGGTTTACTGGGGTATACATTAATTTTCTTATTTCTGCTCAAAAACATAGATTGTGGGTACTCGTTAGAACCGCCTCGCAGAGGCGGTTCTAACGAGTACACACAATCTATGTTTTGAGCAGAAATATGAAAAATATCAGTTTTTGGAGGTGAAATTTTCTATATGTTTGAATAGGCGTGTTTTCATAATGAGGGATGGCATCAGAATACATTACGTTAACAGGTCAATGTACTATACACCGCAAGATCCCCTTAAAGGTTCATATTCCTCAAAAATAAACATTTTGTTATCCAAGAAAGGTTTAATTAATCGATATATGGTATTAATACAATCATAAAATGTGGCACCTGACAGCCTGTAAAATTTCAGTTAGTTTCTCGTTCTTGAACTGGATAAAAAATAAAATGATTTTTTATCGTATCTCTAAATTAATGGTGCCAACATCATTTCATTTTCAATCCAGTTGACTAACTGAATTTTTTCTGTCGGATGCCACATTTTACGATTCTATAAATACCATATATCAATTTATTAAACCTTTCTTGGGCAAAAAATTTTTACTTTTGAGGAATACGGCGCCTTTAATATGTATTAAAACATTGATATTGATCCAGGCCTTAATAAATAACCGTTATCTATTTTAAACAATTTTATATGTAGGTCTTATATCTTATATAAGATTGGTTATTGATGTGTAAAATTCAGGCACAAACATATGTCAGTATGTTGAATTTAATATCGTTGTGTAAGATGTGTGCCTTATTTGATACATATGCCAGTGTTAATTGGCATTCATTATATAACATTGTAATCATGTTGGGTCTATGACCTTTTGTATTGAATAAAGTTTCTTCTTCTGTGTAAAGGGGTTAACTTTATTAGACAGATTTTCATAATTGTGCAGTTTTTAAGTCTTTTGGTGCCAAATTTCACACTACATCTGTCGTCTGTTTTGTTTTTAAAACAAATTATCGATTGGAAAGAAGTTTATATGACATTACGAAAGCAAGCCTTTTCAAATATACTGAAAATTTTACCATCAAAAAATGAAATTTTCAGATAAAAATTTTGATATTTTTCATATTTCTGCTCAAAACATAGATTGTGGGTACACGTTCGAATTGCTTCGGCGAGGCGGTTCTAACGAGTACCCACTATCCATATTTTGAGCAGAAATAAGAAAAATAATGTATAGCCTTGTAAACCCCAGTTTTACTGTATAAAAGGAGGCTTAAGGGGGTCAAAATTATATAGGCATGTTTTCGTGATGAAAGCTGAAAATTGAATGTCAAACAACATAGATCCTGATGAGACGGCTCGATATGATCTATGCTGTTTGCAAAAGGCTATTAGTATCGCCTGAGGCAGTGAAAGAGTTAATGAAGGTTTTCAATTTTGTTTATTACTTCAAGCAATTATTGTACTGCTTAGTCTAGCAACTATTGTACTGCTTAATGTAGCAACTATTGTACTGGCTAATATAGCAACTACGGTACTGCCTAATCTAGCAACTATTGTACTGCCTAATTTAGCAACTATTGTACTGCCTAATCTAGCAATTATTGTACTGCCTAATCTAGCAACTATTGTGCTGCTTAACCTAGCAACTATTGTACTGCATAATCTAGCAATTATTGTACTGCCTAATCTAGCAACTATTGTACTGCCTAATCTAGCAACTACTGTACTGCCTAAATCTGTCACCGTATGCTTAATAACCAAACCGTCCTAATTTTCCATAAGATATGGTGAAAATACCGCTGAGACGAAGAAAAAACATTAAAAGGCCCATCATGTTACTATCAGAAACTGATGAGTTAGGGAATCTCCACGGGACATAGGAATTATATATGTAAATATTCGGACCCTCAACTCCTTATCCTACTTGATCTGAAATTTGAACAAGTATAATTTACTACCCGATGCTGGATGAGTGGGAAACAGTGTAGACCCTGATGAGACGCCGCGTTGTGCGGCGTCTCATCTGGGTCTACACTGTTTGGTCAGGCCTGACTGACCGAATACATAGGTAAACCTTATCAGGATTAAGGATGATGGGTAAATATCCATAAAACGTGGTTTAAACGCCGCAAAGGCTTAGTGTTAACTCTTCCTAGGCAATCCCAAGCAGGCACAAAACGATGGAACGATTCGGAGTTGTTTCAACATTAAGCTGTTGAGTCAACGTTGCATTGGCGTTGTTTTAACGTTGTGTACTTGACGTTGAATCAACGTTTCAATGTTGTGCACATGACGTTGAATCAACGTTATGTGCTTGACGTAGAATCAACGTTGACTCGACGTTGTTAAACGTTGCTCTTTCTCTTTTTACTTTGTTTTTGTTTCTTTTTCTGACTGAGTGCTGTTTTGGAATATAATCTTATATGATTGAGACCTTGTCCGCTCCTTTGGGGTAGCTATGGTCTATGATTATGGCCTTTTCAAGGTATTTCCATATTTTGATTTTCTACTTCAGCTCAGCTTAATTTTTCCACCAGTCAGATGCCGGGGTTAGACTTCAAACGCATAAATTTATCTTGTATAAAGTTACTGCTCATTTACTGCTATTAGGGCTGCCACATTACGTCAAGGAATCTATGTTCCCTCATCAAATACAATAAAACCAGGGGTATGTAGGGTCTATATGATTAGGAGGTTTTTCAGAATTTTGTATTTTTTTAAATCTATTTGTTCACTTAGTGTTTTTTTATATGGTGAAAGTACCATAGCTTACATAGCTCTAGATAAAAACGTATAAAAGTAATATGTATTTTCTTAATTTTACACACACGCACGCACAAATCAACTCATATTTTAGGTAGTCATTAAAAACGCCTGGCATAGTCGCTTCTAATAAATACCCATCGTGTATATCGACAAAAACATATATGGTGGGTACTCATTAGAAGTGACTTTAATTCAAAAACTGTCAAATCATTGATTAATTAAGGTTTCTCCAAGTTTCATAAGCAAAAACTACCGATTTCCAAATATTCAGATTTGTTAAAAATCTGAACTATGTGACATGGGTTTATTTAATATGTTTATGAATTGAGCCAGCGCATGACAAAACCTACAAGAAGACTTGTGCGACCAGCGAAGACTCAGATCAGCCTGCGCATCCGCGCAGGCTGATCAGAGTCTTCGCTGTTCGCATATGCCTTCTACAGCCTCCAGATTATCCAGAGAGGGATAAACAAAAACTCTTGCCATACTGAGTGGATGTACAGGCTTTTCTGAGTCTTTGCTGGTCACACAGGTTTTACTGTAGTTTTTGTCGTGCGCTAGCTCAATTAGAATGTAACATGTAAAACTAGCAATATCTCCTAGCCCTGGCTTCAGTTAATTCTGTTTTCAAGTAAATACAAGCGAACCCAGTAATCATAAAGGGCCAGAAAATATGCATTACACTAAGGTGAAAAAACAGAGACTCGAGACTGCAACACTTACCGTAAACTGCAATGAAACAGATTTTGAAAGCAAGAAACACACAATTTAAATGTAAAAAAGACTCGTAGATCAAGTACAAAGTTAATTTATGGGGGAATTGGTACAATATAAAGAGGAGTTAACTATTTCAAAATTATTGTTGCTGTCTTCATAAAGGCGTTTTGAGAAAAAATCTAGCCTTTTGGACGAGACCCTATCCCAGCAGACACACAACATCAAAATGATGTCGTATCAACGTCGATGCGACGTGATCACGTCGCATCGACGTTGATACGACATCATTTTAACGTTGTGTGCCCACTGAGATATGCCCTGAAGATACATTTTCTAATGGTGCGGCGAAATGCATTTATTTGGCGTTTTGCTTAACTTGAAGTAGACTTCATAAACATGGTAAATTTTCCACATTTTTTACAAGGTGTACCATTTTTGACTTCGTGTTCGCTTTCCTGCGAACAAATTCCCTTCTTAAAAACGAACCGTTAAGACTCAAACACCAGCCAGCTAAAGCATATAGTTTAATTATTGCTTTGCTATGCATCGATGATTTCAACAATAACTAACAAAAATCTGTAAGCGGACAGCGAAGGTCCTGATAAGACTGTGCGGATTTGCAGGGCGATCTGGGTATTTGCTGTCCGTAGATGTCCTAAAGGAACATTTTCCAGTGACGTGGCTTCTTTCTTTTATCTTCAGAATAACAACTGGTTTAAAATCATTTCAACTTTGTACTGGTTTATCTTGCTAATGAAGAGAGATAATCACAAACAATTCAAAACTTCAGTAAAATCAAAGTGATAAATTCTTGTGATCATTGCAAATAATTTGCATAATGGGTAACGTGAGAAAAAGGTCCTATGCCATATGAGAAAATAAAAAATAAAGGCTGCGAAAATACGTAAACGAGTCTGTGCATGCCTGTTCAAAGATACTGAAAACTTTACCACCAAAAACTGAAAATTTTCAGATACAAAAATTCTAATGTTTTTCATATTTCTGCTCAAAACATAGATTGTAGGTTCTCGTTAGAACCGCCTTGACGAGGCGGTTCTAATGAGCACCACAATCCATGTTTTGAGCAGAAATAAGAAAAATAATGTATACCCCTGTAAACCCCAGTTTTGCTATATAAAAGAGGGGTTTAAGGGGGTAAATATTATATAGGCATGTTTTCGTGATGGCTCTCTATGTTCGCAATGAACAAAAAAGTGTAGAAGATATCCAGGAACACAACAAGAATCACAGAACATAACATAGCAATGACACCAAGAGGAAGGACAAATAAAGCACAGGTAGAAAACAAAGAAAACTAAAGCAACGTGTTCCCTGTTCCCCTGTTCCCCAACGAGATGATCAAAATGACAGACAGGCTCAACCAAGCACCAAAAGTATAGAAAAGATTTAATTTAATGTGTTCCAATATTTAGAGTAAATGCGGTCCCAGCTAGCATTCTACATAAATCTACAGCGAGCCGTTGTCGGCCCGTCAGCTACCTTGATGGGCCGATAACGGCCCACTGTAGATTTAAGTAGAATGCGTACTAGAGTGTTGTTTCTTTAAACGGACAACGAAGGTTTTGATCAGGCTGCGCGAATGATCAAGCTGATCTTGGTCTTTGCTGTCCGCATAAGTAACAAGGGCCCTTTTTACACGTAATACATTTTTATGATCCATTAACGGATATCGAAACCGTATTTACTCTAATATTCGGACACCGCAACTTCTTACAATACTTGTTCTAAAATTTGAACAGGCGCAGTTTACAACCCGATGTTGTGATGTACAAATTTCTGGATGAGCGACAAACAGTGTAGACCCTAATGAGACGCCGCGTTCTGCGGCATCTCATCTGGATCTACAACGTTTGCTCAGGCCTGTCTGTCCGAATATATACTGTAAATAACGGCACTCTTACCGGGGTTGACACCTCTGTCCATGTTTTGCCTTTCTTCTATTAGTCTCCACTAATAGGGAATAAGTTGCCCTCTTCATTTCTTTTAGACCCCTTTCCGAAAGGGACTCGTGTGCATGAAAGCAGACAGGAAGTCAGGATGGAAAATCAACAAAGTGTTGTATGCAGTTGCCTTAATACTCAACCTGTCTTTGTCAGAACAAACAAAAATAAAATTGCTTAAAGGCTTAGTAAGGAAGGAAAACTATGTAAAGATTCAAATACGGAAGAAATAAATCTTAGTTTTGTTGTTTTATATACAATCATAATTGAATAAGAGGACAATTTTGTGCACTTCTGTTGTCTTATTATCGCGGTTTTCTCATTTGTTAGTCATGAAAATCTACTTGCTTTATGTTGTTTGTTGTTTCTTAGACAGAAAGGGCAATCATGTCTTCTTGGCCTATTAAATAAAACATAAATCTTTCATGATTCTGCAGCAGGCACATTAATTTATCTCGCATGCGGACAAGTGCATGTAGGGCAAGCTTCTACCACGAAAACTATGAAGCTATAAACATATAAAAGAAAATGCTGCATTTAATCAAACATTTAATGAACCTTTTCCAATTCACCACTGGAAATAGTAAAATGTGGGAATCAGGGGTAGGGATAAGAATTTTTGAGGACATTAACCCATTTAAGCCTAGCGTCTCATAAAAACAACAACAAACAATGTAGACCCAGATCAGACGCCGCAGAATTTAAGCCTAGCGTCCCATAAAAGGATATTGTTAAACAGTGTAGACCCAGATCAGACGCCGCAGAAGGCGGCGTCTGATCAGGGTCTACACTGTTTGCATTAAGTACAGGCATTTCGTTAAAACTTGGTAATAATAAAAAATGAATAGACACTCGTTTTATTGGAAATGGACCGGTCTAAAATATTTAGGTGGAAGAATCCACTCGGCATAAATGGGTTAACGAGATGAGTCTTAATTAGCTTTACACAGTTGGTGCACAGATACTTGGGGTCAGTAGGGCAGTGCAGGCCCAAAAAATATTTTGTATATATTTTTTCTCTAGTTATTTTTGTATTTTAGTACAACAGAAACAGTGCTGATAAAATATAATCATATTCTGTGACTTCTGAAAAGGTTCTAAAAAAATCAAATTTCTCTCAAATGGTAATATATGGACAAGATAACAATCAATGGCCAGCACAGATCTGGGGGGTCCCGGCATATTTACACTGCTACGCTAACTAAAACAAATGCAACATGCAACTAACTTGCATACTGACCCCAAGTATCTGTGAGTTGGTGCTGCTGTATATCGTCTTCCACAACCGCTACGTGGGAAATAAACCCTCTGACTGTGCGCTATACAAAGACTAAAATCAGTCTGCGCATCCGCGCAGTTTGCTCAGAGTCTTCGTTTACCGCATGAGGACACTATGCATCTTTATCCAGGATGCGTCCAGTGAAGAGTCCGATGAGACTGATGGATTGCGTAGGCTGATCTGAATCTTGGCTGGGCGGACATGTTCATAGGTACGTTTTCTGACGTTGTTGCGGATTTCGCTAAGGGTTTGTAGCTTGCAATGTAAAGGCGTCCCACAGTTTTGTTGTCGTAGGAGCGAGGGGAATTAGGGCCCACCTTATTTTGGGCTATAAGAGAGGCGGAGTTCTATCCTCTCCTTTTGCTTGCTGCCTTTGACCTTCCATCGAAGGATATCCATTCACGGCTTGATGATAGAAAGTTGTGCAATGGATGGTCTGAGCTGGCGGCGCGGACCCGCAACCTTCAACACCGCAGTGAAACGCTCTTACCACTCGCTTAAGGCACCTCAGATGTTAATGTTTATGAGAGAGAAACAATGGTGTGCTTAAATAAGGGGCAGGATAAGAGTCTATACTGAAGGCCAAAATACAATAGGGATCTCCACTCCCCGCACGGTAAATTTAAAAGAACAGGTATTTTAGTTTGTTAAATGTTTCTCGGCCAGCATTAGACAGTCGCGGAAATATTTAAAGTTTTAAGTCGAGTAAATCTTTGCCCATCAAACTTGTGAAAACTGAATATATTGATAGCGTTGTGCAGATATATTGTGACTTATATGACACCGTGCCATTGCTAACGGGGCAGTGTTAAAGTCAGAAAACGTACCTTCGGACATGTGAGCCCAGCAAAGATTCAGATCAGCCTGCGCATTCGCACAGTCTAATCAAAATCTTTACTGTAGCATTTGGGATTGCCAAGTATGCCAAGTGTCTTCATGCGGGACAACAGACTTTGATCAGACTACGCGGACGCGCAGGCTGATTTGAGTCTATGCTGAGCGCACATGACAGAAGGTACGTTTTCTCACGATACGGCTCCTACTGTAATGTTGACGATTATATCACGGACCTATTCTCTGTATACAAAGCATGTAAATGTATGTGTTTTATATTGCCAAACAAGACTCAAACCCATACACGAACTCCAAATCTGATCAATTTTCTGATATATTTATGCGCTTTTGTTCATACAATTCAATTTACCTCATATTGGAATTACGCAAACGATACGATAAGCGAAGTAAGACAAAGGCGCTTACGCATATATGGGCAACCGATGCATAGATCAGCCTGCGCATCCACACAGTTTAATAATGTCCTTCACTGTTCGTAAATATATTTTACAGTATCCACTTATTCTGTAAACGGACAATGAAGGAGCTGATTAGTTTGTGCCAATATTGAAACTGATCTGAAGTTACGTTGCCTGCTTATGGCATAAGAACCATTTTTTCAGGTTGCGCATTATCTATGGAAATACGACCAGTCAGAAATTACTTCAGTGGCGTCTTAGTAAAATCCGCCTGACGACAAATACGAACAGCGAAGACCTGTCAACCCTTAACATACACATTTAGCAAGGCCTTGTTGTTCGTAATGTAGAATGTACAAATCATATTAATATTGTATGTACAAACAATGAACATCTGAATTAGACGGTGCGGATATACAGGTTTTAATAGGCTTCCGTTGTGCGTACACGCATTGTGCCAGGTTTCACCATTGTCTCTGTATGGAGCCCATCACAAAAACTAATCTACTTGACTATTAAGCGAGAGTCGCAAGAATTCCATGGTATCTAACCCGCCCTATATAGCTTGCTTACAGTGTTTTATATAAAAACACAAAGCTAGACTAGAACCCATCAAAAGTTAACATACGAGGGCGAGACTAGAACCCATCAAAAGTTAACATACGAGGGCGAAAAATATCCGGACCTTTTTCATATTTTGCAAAAAAAAACAAAAAAAAAAAAAACAACAACAACAACAAAACACACACACACACACACACACACACACACACACACACACACACACACACACACACACACACACACACACACACACACAACCCTGTAATCGGAAAGATATACAGCTGATTTCTTTTTGCATATATAAAGCCTGGATATCTGGATATTGCATGATACAAAACCATTACAGCAGTCCGACACTAACTGGGTGAAATGAAAGCATTTTGCATGAAACGGTTTTCGATCTGTAAGTTATGTTAAGTGTATAGTAAACAGGTATGTACTGACAGGTAAATACACCCGACTCGCGAAAAAAATGATCTGTACAGTTGACGTCTAAATGTAAATGAGCACTGAATGATTAAAATTATAGTCGCGGTTTGTTAAATGGCTTGTACTTTATGAAATTTCGATGAACGTTTTTGTTTGCATTACTCTACTTATTGTGTTTGGTCTTCATACATTCTTATCAAATATAGTCCGCCAACAAATGTATTAGAACTGTAGACCTGACAAAATGTGCAGATGACTCCCTCATCATGCATTTTACAGACTTGCTTAAATATAAAAATGTATTTTATATGAGTTAATCTAACAGAAAACTCATAAGAACGATCGCCTGAAAGGGTGTCTGGTAAAATTTAAAATGTGCCATTCAAAATGATATTGTAAAATTTCCAATAAAAACGTTCTTTTAAGTTCTTCGTAGGGCCCATATTGGATCAGAAATCGGACATATTTTGGTGTCAGTCCATTCTTATAAACTTCTAATGCATGACATCAAAAAAGGTAGAAGGTGTATTTGCAATAAAGTTTGCATGCGAACTTTTAAAATTGGTTTCAGTCAGTGAACCATGGTATGCGCCCTTGAATACAGAAAACAGCCTCAGTGGTACTTTCAACTTCAAAGCTGCATATGCACATGAGAAAATAAACATTCTGGGTACTGTTTTGAACATTATTGCCTTTCTTTTCTTTGACGTTAATCTGAATACGCAAGATTTTGTATACTTGGAATTTGTTAAGTATCATAAGGCCTCCGTAGAAACATGCCAGTTTTCGCGAAATGCAATGTATGCATATCTGCTTTACAGCTGTTTTATTTATAGATATGTCCAAACTGTTTTCCTCTGTCAAATTAATTGTATACCTTTCCGATTATAGGGTCAGCGAACGTTTTATACTGGAACTACTACGTCTATACACGTTTCCCATCTTCATGAGAGCTTTTGTATTCCCTCTGCAAACCATGAAGAAGACCTACTGCTGAGATTTACAGCTGAAATCAAAGCTCAGGAGCCTTTTTTTTTCAGGTCTGGAAACAAATAAAAGTCACAGGGAGGGGTGGGGGTTGGGATGGTGGTGTGGGCAAGGTCTGGGCTGTATAGAAGCAGGGACAACAATTGACACTTGAAGGAGTTGATAAGTTCTACTGTAGATGAGGCAGTGTAAAAGTAAAATGATAATGTCATGTAAAAGAAGGATATTTTTCTGGGCTAGCCTGGGATGCAACGTTTTCAGTTTTTCTTTTTCAAAACCTATATCTTAATAATATGTAGCAGTCGCAATTCGACCTTTTGGCATGAAAAAGAGCCAGTATTATACCACATGAATCCCAAAAAGCAATTAGCATAACCTTGCCAGCAGATGAAGACAGCCTTAACTTCTTGGGAGGTGTCCACTGTTTTGATTGAGCTTTTATTTCAGGATCAGCATTATGAACCAACATTTTATTCCCAATGACAGTACAGCTTGAATACTTATTTTCGGCGGACGGATATTTCAGCAAACAATCGGTATACCGATGGGTACTAACTTGTGCACCGTTGCTTATCAACTTGTTTTTATACTCGTATGAGACGGAGTTTGTACAAAGTCTCCTCAAAGCAGGCAAGACCTTGCACAACAATTGAATTTCACCTACAGATAAATAGTTGATGTATTGTCTCTAAAATACACAAAATTTGCAGAGTATTTGGAAATCACCTATCCAAGTGAAGTTGAAATAAAAGAAACAACGGAGACTGCAGCCTCCCCTCACACTTGGATTGTTATCTCTACATTGACAATGGAAAGCTTACTACTAGGCTTTACGACAAACGGGATGACTTCAATTTTGCCATTGTTAACTTTCTACTCCTGAGCAGTAATATCCCTTCTGCACCACCATACGGCGTTTACGTATCACAGTTAATCCGTTATGCCAGAGCCTGTTCAAATCATCAGTACTTCATGGAGCGTGGGAAAGTGCTCACTACAAAGTTGATGAGCCAGGGTATCACAAAACCAAACTGGTAGCAACACTTAAGAAGTTCTATGGAAGGCATCGTGATCTGGTCAATCCCTTTAATGTGACAGTTTGCAGAATTGTTTCTGATGTTTTTGCCAATGACGAGACATAAGTAGACGATATACGCTTCTATCTACATTTCCTTCGTTCAGGCATATTGGGGTGGTAGGCGATACTTGCTTACCAAGTAGTAATGCATACAATCCGCGGACGCCTGATTACACCCTTTATTCTGGGGTCCATGTCTGTTGGCCAGAACATTCTGATTCGTCATTCGTTTACGGATTTATGAGTTTGGATTATGCCTTGGGTACCATGACCACAACTACTTTGATCATTGTTTCATGCCCCAAATAATGTTTTGCTGTAGTCACCCGGGATGTCTTTTGGTCTGCTGTTAGCTGTTTCTGCACCCACCTGGCACTTACCTTGCTCATACCTAGTTTTATGTATGCTTGGGTGTAAAATTGGATGTGCTGATGCTTTACCGATGCTAAAAGGAAAAGTTACACCAGCAAAGTCACTCTTCGATCTTTATTGACAAAACTCAACATTCGTCATCATTGTTGGGGTCACTGCCTCAGCGGTCCTCCTAGGCCTAGGCTTGTCCCACATTCTTGTCCTGCCCTTTCTAAACTATGAAACCCAACTATAAAAGGTTGAACGGGATATGCAGGCTTAAGAAAACCTTTTTTGCAACCGTTAAAAAATATGGCAAGGGTTTTCACCGTCTAAAAGCAGGGATTTTATTATATATCTCTGTTCTTCTGGCTAACTATTCATGTTAGCCCTAACACCTACCTTGTTTAAATGTACAAAACTTCGTGTATACACACTTCCCACTAAAATGACCGATTTATAGGCGATAGAATGTAGTTTTGCTCATGTATGATATGTTAGGTAGCTGTACGTGGAAAGACAGGAGCATGAAAAATCCGGATATGTTCCCACCGACCCTTGTTATGCCATAGCCCAGATAAAATAGTGTGAAAGATATCCAGGAATAGACATAATCATAGAACATAGCCTACCAGTGTATCCAGTATCTGTTAGCTCACACTATACTTAATAAGATGTGTTAATTTAAATCTACAAGTTGACAAATACACATGTATATATTTAATAGGACCAGCTGATTTCCTTGTTTGTTGTACTGAACTCCTTGCTCATTTTAATTTATTAGATCTAAACCGAGTCGTATCTAGAATGTTGGTATTGTCAAATAACGCAGTAGAACTGAAGCATTGATTTCATCTAGTGCTTTATGATCACTGAATAAAACATTACAAAGTGAGAAAAATGAATTTACCTTCGTCATCTGAGGTATTTACACTATTTGTTAAATGGTGATGACCTTCATTCTGTTTTACTATGAAAATAAGTTTTATGTTGTCTCTTCAATCAGAAGGGCAGACTGAACTTAACATTCTTTTCTGCATTTAGATATTTTGACAATTGCTACATATTGATAATATCTATAATAAGGATAAATCAAATTTGTACAGAAGGACCCGAACTGGTGTAAAGTGCCCTGTGGCGGCTGTGAAACGTTTCCGCGTACTTCACCATAATGCAGACTATATTTTTATTTCCTCCGGCATCACTTCCTCCGGGATCACTGAGGCAATTCTGGTTGCTTTGAAAGTCGAATACCGCTTAAGCCGTTACTAGGAGGAGTGGAGTGGGGACTACATTGCTACTTAATAAACCAAGCCTTTGTTGTTCGTTCTTTTGTGTTTTCTTTAAACTTAGGACTCGGTTAGTATGACTGGTCACATTAGGCGAATGGATACACCCGAAATAATTTTCAGCTTGGTTTTGCAATATTTGCAACAAGAGACAATTATGTAAAGTTGTGAAGTTGCCTCGCTAATATTTGGAACCTTTCAAAATGGAGCCTACTTTTTAGGAAAATAATTAGGTCCCAGACGAAAAAGGAATCTTTTTCTTAAAGAGCATCAATTAAATAAATGGGAAACACATATTTTCATCTCAGATTTATTATGCATGAAGCTGCATCTATTCCCTATTAACCCATAAGCCCTTCAGACCAAAACAATATTTTGCAGACAGTGTAAATCCTGATGAGACGGCTCATAATAAGCCGTTTCATCAGGATCTACACTATCTGCCTTTATTCTGATTTTTGACCAAAACCCCTATTTGGAACAATGATTCTGACCTGATTCAAAGGAGTCATATTCAGAAGCTCAGGGATGACACGCGTAACTATTTGTTGATGATACACACGTTTGAAACAGCTGAGTAAGCAAATCTTCAACTACCTGATATAAGTGCAGGTAAAAGAAATACACTGACGCAAGGTAAATACCATTTCATCCGATTAAATGTCACCAGATCACAGCAGACAATAAGGATGTAGATACAATTACATGATGAAACCAATAATGACGTCATAGAGCTTAACGCTTAGCACTCTGGGTAAAATTCTCAGCAGACGACATATCGAAATATTTTTCTTTTTTGTGCTGCCCAGAAAACAGCATTTGAGATTTCATGGAAATTGTCTATTTGCATCAAATATCAAACCCTATTTCTGGGAAAAATAAGAAAAAATATCATCAATTTGACGTCGGCTGAATTGGCCCATAGAGTGGTAAAGTTTATTTGCATAGAACACTAAAATATCTTGGTGGTAATATGACCATAAAGCTATTTTCCACTTATCCAAAACATAAAGAAGCCAGTGATATTGTTATTCTTCAACAACTGACGTTGGAGTTTTAACTAATACATTTCTTCGCTTTGAAAATATCTGTTAAGTTACGACATAAAAAAGAATAAAAGCTTCACGAGGCTAAAACTAAAATCTGAAAAGATAAGAACGATCATTTTACACGTTATTAATGTAATGGAGATGACATTATTTTAATTTAACATAAATTTCAAAGTCAAAGATTCCTACTGACGTTAATGATGACGTCGCCGAAACAAAAAAAAAAAAAAAAAAAAAAAAAAAAAAATATTTTCCTTAGATTCAAAAATTGTGTTCCATGCCTTATGTTAACACTACTATGCAAAATTGTGGTTTTGGTATGCTAGGCCAATCATGCTCATGGAAATGGAATAAGCTTTAAAATTTAGCATTATTTCATGCAAATACAATGACGGCATGGCGGGGATGGGCGAGTGTGGGGATGGGGGTGGGGGATACATACATTACACAGAATTGTAAACATTTTGACTGAAAAATAAAACGGTCAACCTAGGATCATTATTTTAACATACTTGATAGACCACCTGTCCCTGCTGCTCTGTGGCAATATATAGTCCCAATGTTTTCTTGGTTCTGGAGATGATTTTAGTGATTTTATTACAAATGGGCCTGAAACCGGTCAGGGAAGCGTGACCATTCGAATAAACTCTCGGTCTCCTTCAATGGAAACCGCTAAATGAAATTTGGTGAAATTTAGCCCAGCGGTTTGATAGGATAAGACGCTTAATGATAGCTGATTTAAAACATATATGTAGCACAAAGCATAAAATTTTGATTAAAACTGAAAGGAATTGCTTCTTCAATCATATATTGTAAGGTTCAACCATTAGTCATCAATACTTTTTTGAGAAAATGATGTCAGCATTTTCACTATACAAAAGTGTGAGAAAGCAAATTAAACCTAGCCATAAACAGGTCCGACGACAATCAATGATGATCATTTGAACAAATTTGTGGAACTTCCAGCCCCGATGCTATATACCTATATTCAGCCGTCTTAGTTCTGAAGAATATTTACCTTTTTTTTAAACTAATTTTCAGTGTGACTACCTGAACAAACTCTTAATCCCACCTCGACACAAGGCCTTATATGACAGTTCTAGAAACGTAGCCAAGCCGTTTCAGACAAATCATTTACAGATTCTATGATTTTAGACATGTATATAGCCTACAGCAGGGGCTGATAACCACCTAGGAATAAAATGTTTTGATCGTGACTGAATGTGTTTGCTAATGCAATCAGTTATTGTAAGTTTCAACCTTTAGCCTTTAATAAATTTTAAGAAGATGGCTATAAAACATTCTACCCATTCAAATATATAGTCAAACGACATGTGCAGACTGCGTAGATCCCCGAATGCCCGGTCTGATCTCGGTATTCGCTGTTTATTTATGTCGCGAAGACAGCGGTTCGAGCAAAAGAAATCGAAAGTAACGGCAGTGTTTAATCAAAATATAAAAGTTTGCTTTGTGAAGCAGAGAACACACAAAGGAACGAAAACCAAGGACTCAATTTTATTAAATAAATAATAATAATAATAATCATATGCAGCAAAGAAGTTTGCGAGATTACACACGCCGCCTTACACTGGCTTAAGCGATATTCAATTTTCAATGATCCCAAAGGAAACAAAATATAATCTGTACTGTTGTGAAGCACGGGGAGAAGTTTTCATTGAATCCTCTGTCAGGAACAAGATTTTTATTTGTCCAATCAAATTTTTAAACAAACATAGCGCAGAGGCTGAACTGAATTTTCGCTGAGCGCACATGTCTGAACGTACGTTTTCTGACGTTGAGGCGCATATATTCCTTTCATAAAATACACTTTCGTAGGCGGACCTCGATCCCTACTGTACGCTGAAGCTATAAAATTGCTTCTCAATGGTCTTGATCCAAATGACACTATGAGTTGATATGGCTATCGTTCCTTTTGTACGTCAGTTGTGCTTGCGTTAGGAGAAACGTTTATAGGTACAAGCAGCCAAATATATTATATTACTTGTACATTTAACCCTTTCATCCCTGAGTTTCTAAAGTGGACTCTTCCGCCTTTCAATTTGGACATGTCCATTGTTGTAAATAGAGATATCAGTAAAATTCTAGACCCGAGAGGCAAACTGTGTTGATCCTGACGAGACATTGTTTACATAATTTTGTTTAGGTCTACTAGGCTGAAAGGGTTAAGGAAACTACTACACCCGATATATTTCTGCCACTTTTCTAAGGGGGGCAACTTTTTATAACTTTTCACTCCTGCATACCAAGCTCCTACTGAAAGGGGTTGAAAGGAAAGCATGTGCTCTCGAAAAGGCCGATCCTTTTTAAGTAAACGGCTTTTTCGAATGGAGGTAAAATATTTCGACTGAGTTGACTCCCTTTACAGGATATCATTTCCCCTTAAGTTGAAGATTAGGCGGACCTTATGAAGGCAAAAACACTTTATTTGCACTAAACTAATAACTGAAAAGAAAAATACTCTGAATATGCCACTATTTTCCTTCTGAATTGAACAATTTGTTTTTCACGTGGGAGTCTGTTTGCCTTGCTCGCATTTTCATACTGACACATTCTGCAACCGTGCTTTGCAATTACTTAAATCGACATCATTTGGAAAAGCAATTTTGTTTGCAGTACTATTGTTGATGTAAATAATATAATTTTTGTTGGTGTTACATTTATCTCTGCGTCCACATTATCACCACTTGCTTCATATGTAAGGTTGCAAAACTCAATCTCAAACAAAATTTCCCTTTTTTCGCTGACCGAAAATGTGATCAAAATAATGAATTTTTACAGCATCTTCTCCAGCCCCAAAAGAATGTTGTGCTTCCGAGCTTGCTACAAAATGACAATAAAGTTCAAATCATTTGTGAAGAAAGAATAATTGGCTTGCATTGTTTTAGAAGATGTGTTTTTGGACTAAAAAAGAATCGTCCTGTTAAAATGCTCCGACTTTACTATTTGAAATTCCCGGCCGCTGTGTCAGTGCACTCTCTTTATTTACGTTGTACACACATATTAAACTGCGATCAGCAGTATACTGCGATCAGCAGTATACTGCGATCAGCAGTTTCTCTACAGAGAAATAATTCATTCTGTCTATTTCAGTGCCTTACAGACTGGTAAAGCCTTACAGACTAGTAAAGCCCCAAAAGCTTAAAAAAAGAGCAGTTCGTATAATATTGCACGCGATTATACAATTCTTCAGCAAACTATGTTCGAGGAGTTATATTGGTTATCATTTCAGAAACGAGTACAGTGCCATACATGCATTGTGATGTTTCAGGCTCTAAATGAACACACTCTAAAAATTTAAGTATCCTGATTCATAGGATTGTAGTCTCATATGGCAGATAGTCACGTTGTTTTGAAAATGAATAACTTCTAGTCCCTTATTCAACAACTCGATTTTTCGAAAATTCTTTTACAGTTGCAGGTGCAAAACTTTGGAAATTGTTAACAATACAATAATGCCATTTAAATAAACAACCTAAATTCATTCAAAGGGGGGCTCAATTCATACTTAATGAAACTTAAATTCACAAATTACTAACTTGTTATCGACCGATGACAATATGGGGCTGTGACACTGATTTAAATGTGTAATATCGGTCGCCTGAGAACGCTGTAACTTGTGACTGCTGCCTTTCTTGAATACCATCACTAAGGCATATTCTATATTTCACTTGTAAAGCTATAAATAATAGTCTGTTGTTAAATGTTCTTGGACGTAACTGCACCATACTGCACCTATTAAATCCCGTTCCCTTATTTACGATTTTTGTGAACTAAATGAATAAACTGAATCGTTCAATCTTGCAATGTTTCTGTATCGTAAGAGCATTTGGATATCATTATTTAAAACATAAACATACACTATTTGTAAAAAGTGCTTTATCAGCCAGATTATTAAGGTGGGGGCTGAGGAAGGCATGGATAGGTCAGATCTCTTAATGTTCCACTCCGGTAATAATTCAAATGTATTCTACTACAAATTACATTCCGTGTTAAGTCTGTATACCTGCATATATACCAGTACTTCGTGTAACTTTGCTCTGCATAAAGAAACACGTTGCACCATTAAGGCACTAAGTACGAAAGCCAAATGCTTCCCTGACAAATGTTTGACAGCTCTAGTTGTTTATCCATTACGAAAACACGCCTATTCAAATGTATAGAAAATTTCACCTCCAGAAACCGAAATTTTTCAGGTAAAAAACTCTGATAGTTTTCCTATGTCTGCTCAAAACATAGATTGTGGGTACTCGTTAGAACCGCCTCGGTGAGGCGGTTCTAACGAGTACCCACAATCTATGTTTTTTGAGCAGAAATAAGAAAAATAATGTATACCCCTGTAAACCCCAGTTTTACTATATAAAAGTGGGGTTTAAGGGGTTCAAAATTATATAGGCGTGTTTTCGTGATGCCATAACAGCGTTCTATATTAGGCCTATTTTCTACGCTTATTTTTATAAGCAAGCAAACGTCTTCTAAAATTGATGTTTTTATGTAATGTTTATATCATTTTTTGTTTCATGTAAATATTTTTGCTTCACGTTTAGTCATCATTTTCCGTTATTCAGAATAAATGACAACTTCAATTCAATAATTAATACATTGAAAACATATCAAATTCGTCTCCTTTTCAGTGCAATATATCTGAACATGATACGATGTGTTTTTATCTAGAGCACATATTCATAGCATTTGCCTGTTCTTTTAATTTATACATTTACTAATCAATTTAGTAAAATATTCTTACTGTTTTTATTTTAAGTATTGAAATTCAGATTTTGAACTTGCACTGTATGATGAAAATATAAGGCTATTTTAATGTCTGTATCATCCAAGGAACGCTCAAAATCTGAATACCAATTCTTTTATTTATATTTTTATTATCAATTCATTATCAGCTGTTACCTTACATTTAAATTTGCTTGGTTTCCTAATATTTGGAATTTAATTTCACTTAACGTAGGTCTTGGAACAGCCCAGCGGTGGATTTCCCGCGCTTAATGTCATCAAGATACATGACCGACGTCACGCAAACATATGTAAGCAAGGATCATTTCAAGCGGACGCACACATAGCCCCGCCCTAATGCACGGCTTAGATCACGTGATAGCTCAGTGTTTTGAACCGAGAAATAAACTGCAACAAGAATGGCTTCTTTAACGTAGAAGATCACATTTAAAATGTAATCTTTATTTTTAATGGATTCATTCACTGACCGCTCAAGGTGCAATTTTATTTCAGCTTTTAATTGACTCATAGACTTGCTTATTTTTTATTCATTGTTTTTATTTATTTATTAATTTTTTTTTTTTTGAAATGTGATTCAATATAGATATTATTGTAAGTATTGTTTCGATTTCATACCATTGCATGATGACCATATATTAGATTAGTATGTTATGCTAAATACGTTATCTTCAGAAAATAAAGACATTATCATCATTAAACCCATTTACGCCGAGTGGACTATTCTGCCTCTCCACTTGGACCCTTCCCTGTCTAGCTGAAGGTGTGTCTGGTTTATTATATTGTTATCATATATATACAAATTCCAACCCTTAAAGCAAACAGTGTAGACTGATCAGACGCAGCGTTCTGTGGCATTTGCTCTTTTATGTGATGCAAGGCGTAAATGGGCTAATAAATATCAACCTTAAAATTAAACTTATGGCGACCACTTGGTAAGGCCTATACCATGTCTTTAGCTACTCATTTGGTATGATTTTGTAAAAAAAAAAAAAAAAAAAAAAAAAAAAAAAAATACAATACAATAAAAAACAAAAAAATAAAAAAACAAAAAAAGCAACAAACAAAGCAAAATCAAACTTACGATAATAAACATAATAATAATAAAACTTGGAATATTGAAAATATTCTAATTTGTTCTTCTAATAATTTACTCTATAACATGTACAAGTACTGAGCCTTAGATGAAATTGTGCCTCTGATTTTCTACGTCATCAGTTATAGTGAAATGCATTTAGGAGATGAATACTTTTGGTAGATTTTCCGACAGGGAAGACAGCATTAATGACTGTTTGCTTTTCTGTTTATCAACCCCATTCTGAAAATGGCATCATGAAAACATGCCTATATAATTTTGACCCTCTTAAACCCCACTTTTATACAGTAAAACTGGGGTTTACAGGGGTATACATTATTTTTTCTTATTTTGCTAAAAGAACATAGATTGTGGGTATTCGTTAGAACCGCCTCGTCGATGCGGTTCTAACGAGTACCCACAATCTATGTTTTGAACAGAAATATGAAAAATATAAGAATTCTATTATCTGAAAATTTTCCTTTTTTCGGTAGTAAAATTTTCAATATATTTGAACAGGCGTGTTTTCAAAATGGGTCTTCTCCAAAAGGATATAATTTACTCCCAAAGGACGCAAAAGATTTTCTTTTGTAGTAGATACCCTTTCATAAGCTTGGAAGAAATATCTTGCCTTTAAACCATTTAAGCCAAGCGTCCCATAAAATGGACATTGGTAAACAGTGTAGACCCTGATTAGACGCCACAGAACGCGGCGTCTGATCAGGGTCTACACTGATAGCATAAAATACAGGAATTTTTATAAAACATGGTAATAATAAAAAAACTAACCAGACACCCTTCTGTTGGAATTGAACCTGTCCAAAGACTTGAGGTAGAAGCTTCTTTAGGCATAAATGGGTTAACAGAAAACTCCTTTCCAGAACGGATACAAAATCATTTTGGCAGTGTTGTCTTGTCTGAAAGTGTATGTATTCACCTTAACCCATTAAAAACTGAATAAGCTCTCCCACACAAGATATTGGAAGAGTCGGTTATCGATTTAAGGTATGTCAGGCTAAATGATGTAGATATTCCTAAAGAAACAGAAACTATTTGCAAACAGCGGAGACCCGGATCAGACGCCACGTTCTGCGGCGTCTGATCTGGGTCTGTACTGTTTGTCCGATGACCCGTTTAGGGGTCACCGGTCTTCAATGGGTTTAGAATTTTATACCCTGAAAAATTAAAACAATTTGAAAATGTCAGCCAAAGTTTTGAACGGCTCTTTGAGGTTCACATGTTTTTGTAAAGTCATGATTTTTGTCTTAAATGTACATATTCACTTGTGTCGCTGCTTGTATAGAATTTTAATTTCATCATCAAATAAATACTTGAACGCAAGAAAAAAAAAGCTAGGAACTTTGAAGAAAACAAAGCTATTTCTATGTTTTACAGTTTCCTATCTGTTCATGATATGGGCCGCGACAAGCAAAACAAGAAAAAAAAAAAAAAAAAAAAAAAAAAAAAAAAAAAAAATGCCTTCAAAATGCGCAAATTGCGTAGATTCAGATCATATTGTGCATGCGCAAAGTATCATCCGGTCCTTTGCTGTCTATTCATACATTTTGTGGTATATATATTCAATGATTCTGTTAGCGGAAAGTAAAGGGACTAATCTAGGCCTTCATTGTCCGCATATGTTCCCAGTTAGCATTCTACGTAAATCTATATCGGGCCGTCATCGGCCCGTCAGGGTAGCTGACGGGCCGATGACGGCCCGATGTTGATTTACGTAGAATGCTAGCTGGGTTTTCACATAACGCGGCCAATATAATAGATGTTTTCAACGCTACCACCAAGTGTCCAGAAACAATGTCTCGTCTAGAATTGGAATGCAAATGAAGCTTTTAAGACATAGTTTATATTCTAGTCTTTAGCTAATAACATACTTTAAAGGGAGTCATGCAGAAGCATGGCAATTTTGGAACTGATTTATTTATCGTATTATTAGTAAACAATAACTAAATTGAGTCGCGCCTTGAGAAAATGTGTTCTTGGAGCATGCGAGGACAGCGAAGACCCATCAGACTGCGCACATACCTTCCCTGTCCGCTTATAGTATTATCAAATACTGTAGAATGTATATTCTTGTACATCAGATGAAGAATCTTGGATTTTACCCTGGGATAGACATTCTTATCCTACCCAGGGTAAGATAAATATCTAGAATTCTCACGTGTCTGATATTTACTGATTGTATAGGACGTGACGTACATCATTAAGGTTGACATCACTCAAACGTCACAGTAATGCCATAACGATATGCCAGACGTCAGCAATCGAAGTGACTGTATCATTAAAAATCCACGATTTGACATAAAAAGTATGCATGAAATAAAAACTATCATGGGTGTGAGGGATAGATAGAAAATCGGTCCCTCGGGATCACAGTCTGGCATCACTCGGTAAGCCTCGTGATGCGAGATAGGCACCCTCGGGACGGAGTTTTCTGTCTACCCCTCATACCTATGATAGATTCTTATAATATCGGTATACAACAAAACCTCTAGTCAGACTATATGGCTTAGCTGGCTGATAGGATTTGTACTCTTCACACATGGTATACGCTCAGGATTCTTTATCTCCACATGCCCACCCAGCAGGCACATGACGTTAATACAACGTCGCCTCAACGTCGATGCAACGTCATGACGTTGCATCGACGTTGAGCCGACGTTGTATAAACGTCCTGTGTCTGCTAGGCAGTTTCGACGTCTTGAAAAAAAAATATGTCTTTGAACATACCCGAATTACGCACGTTTCGACCAGTCTGCGCACATGTACATGTACAGTCTGTTCTGGTCAAGTGTAGTTCACTTTTTAGACTGTTAAATGTCATTTCGCCATATTTCGAATTGTATGCCTTTCCGTTCCACATTTCGCCACATATCTCAAATTCGTATCGGTATTTCGCTACATTTCGTCAATTTCGTTCTTTAGTATAGACTTTTTACATCAATCAAGGGGATGTTACTTTAATACAAAAGATCTGGCCAGGTTTCAAACTCATCTGAGATTCCATCCATCTCCACCTTATCTGCACGTTTCAGGAAGATCCACTCAAAACTGAATGAGTTATGCTGGTGACAGTCAAACAGAGGTTTTTTTTCAGTATTGGAGGAACGTACGTAACTCCAAGATTAATGATCTGACCTGCCCAGTTTTCGAAATTATCCAAGATTTTATCCATGCCACCCACGCCCCCTGCCCCCTACCACCACACACACACACCCTTATCTTCAAGTTTCAGGGAGATCCAATCAAAACGGAATGAATTATTACAAACTCAAACAGATGCTTTTTCGGCAGTCATGAATGCGCAATATTAAGATTAATGATCCAACTTGATCGGTTTTCGAATTTGCATCACGAAAACATACCTATATAATTTTGACCGCCTTAAACCCCGATTTTATATAGTAAAACTGGGGTTTACAGGGGTATACATTATTTTTGTTATTTATGCTCAAAAACATAGATTGTGGGTAGTCGTTAGAACCGCCTCGACGAGGCGGTTTTAACGAGTACCCACAATCTATGTTTTGAGCAGAAATATGAAAAATATCTGATTTTTTTTTATCTGAAAAATTGCCATTTTTTGGTGGTAAAATTTTCAATATATTTGAATAGGCGTGTTTTCGTAATGGTCCAAGATGTCATCCATATCCACATCATCTGCAAGTTTCAGGAAGTTCCGATCAAAACTGAACGAGTTATGCCGATGATAAAGTCAAACAGGTGTTTTTTTTTTTTTTTTTTGTTTTTTTTTTTTTGTTTTGTTTTAGCAATAAGGGGACGTAACTCTGTGAGTAAAGATTCGATCTGACCAGTTTTCAAAAGGTTCTGAGATTTTATCCATATCCACCTTATCTACAAGTTTCAGGTACATCTCAGTAAAGCTGAACTAGTTACACTGATGACAAATTAAGGCCGAACTTGTCCAAGATTTCATCCATATTCATCTTATCTTCAAGTTTAAGAAACATATGATAAAAACTAACAGAGTTATGGTGATGACATGCGTTTTCCCATTGTAAGTCTATGGGACCCTGTGGTTGCCATAGCAACGAACATTTTCATTGGATTTCCATGAAAAGCGTACGTCATCAATTCCCTACCAGACATGCCACAGATGGGAAATGATTGCGATCAGCCCGCATACTTCGGAGATATAATTGGTCAAATGTGCTGACGGACGATGGATGGACTACTAGCCTATACGTTCCCCAGGAACCTTCGTCTCATGTGAGCTGAACATTGGAACAGCATAATGTAAAACAGAACATTCAAAATGCGAATTGTTAAACAAAATCTGCAAAAGCGTATATTCAAACTGCAAAATGGAATCCCAACAATGAAAATTGAAACTGCACACTGTATAATTGAAATATTTGTTACCTAAATACTGTACTATAATTTAGCCCACTAAATTTTGCATGGTTTGTTTTGATTTTCCCTATCACTTCTTCTATCGGCATTATGTGATGTCTGACTTTCCTGGGAAACACAAACATTTATATTTTAAAGGAATACCCCGGCAAAACTACAGAGAAAATAGATGAGAAAGTAATACCTAGACAACATCGTTTGAGAATGCAAAATTACTGGCAGAGAAATAATAGATACATGAAAATGCGATACATTGAGGCAGTTGATCATACGCCGTGTTCTCTGATGTTTGATGTGGGTCAAAATTGTTTACTCAGGTCTGTCTTTCGAATATTGTATTGCTGGATTGCTTTTCAGTTCTTTCTTGCTGAAGCGCTACTTTGTGATGCCATTTCGTGTGTCAACCTTTATGTTGTGCCTTTAACGGCTGTGTTTCTCAACAGTTGCCTTAAATATGTATTCTAATATTTTATTTACATTCGCGCAGTCGGATCGGACTCTTCGCTGGACGCTTTTTGAATAGTAAAAGATGCAAAGTTTCATAATGCGGACAACGAAGACTCTGATCAGACTGCGCATCTGCGCAGTCTGATCCGAGCCTTCGTTGGGTGCCTATGTCAGCAAGAACGTTTGATCTTTGCAACTCGAATGTAAATTTCAAACTTCTAACTGCCCATGCCCAGAAAATGATGTGGATATCATATTATCTTCTCTGAGTATCTATCGTACATGTCAAAAGGTACGTTTTCTCACGTTACGGATCAACTGTAGATTTAAAACTTCTATGTGTCCTTGCCCGGAAAATCGAGGCGGTTCTAACGAGTACCCACAATCTATGTTTTGAGCAGAAATATGAAAAATATCAGAATTTTTCTTTCTGAAAATTTTCATTTTTTGGTGGTTAAATTTTCAGTGAATAGGCATGTTTTCATAATGTATCATTTGTCTGCTCAGAAAGCCTGTCATTAATATGTCTCGAAGGTTTTTGTCATGGCACGACTTGCGTGTCGTGCAAGTGGTTTGTTTCTTGTTGTGTTTATAATAGAGTCTAGTTTGTAATGAGTCAGCACATGAACAAATGGTACTTATCATATAGGTGATCCCAGCAAAGGCTCAGGCGAGCCTGTGCATAAGCGCAGTTTCGCCAGAGCCTTTACTATTCGCAGACTTCAGTAGGGATACTGAGGAAGCTTCAGGCAAAAAACGCATGGCTGCAACCCAAATAGGGGACTGCTCATGCGCATTTGAAGTTCCACAAAGCGAAAACTCATAAGGTCTTTTGTTCCGTGTGCAGGCTCATATGTCTTTGTAGAAGTAATAGAAGTCTTTCAAACGGCTTCTGTGTCACGACATGAATAATGACTTGATCAATATTTTCAATTGATAGCATGAATCGATGACAGCATGCGGCAAAAACAAAGATAGAAACAGCAATTGCACATCCGTGAAGATAAAAGTTTTCACGTAGAAACATTTACCGATAGAATGTAATACTGGTCAAACTGCAGGCATTATTTTGTATATCATAATAGTATAGGAAGCAAAGTGTAGAAATCTAGGTAAAACAGCAGGAGTTTTCTAATAATCAATTTTAAAGTTTAGGATGTGTCAAGGTAATGGTTCTAGAAAAGAACAAACCACGCATTACGACCCAAGATTTTCTAGCTTTAGACAATGAAAATCTGAAAAAGTTGCCTTTAGAAACAAAGAGCAATTACAGATAGAAAATAGACGTCTAGGTTTTACCGAGACTCTTCATAAGCAGTAATAATGTTTACAACACTGCTTACGCCCTCTAGCGTATACATGAACAGTACACTTTCAAAAGCGTAACACTTTCCGGTACGTAAGCATTTATTATTCATGACAGCCAACGGACAAAAGGTCCTGAAGTAGGGATCTTTTGGAAATACAGAACAAATACAAATCAGAAAATTGATTTTATTGTGCCTTTTAATAAAGAAGAATAACAATGCAACATCTCTCGCGCCCTCTAGCAGCTAGACATAGTGCATATTGCTGCGTTGTTTTACAAGGGAGAGAACTTCATGTGACTTCCTGATTGATTTCCGGCACACCAAGACCCTTCTGACAACGGTTCGACTCAGATCAAAAAAATGAAAAGCAAATGTCCAAAACAGACTTTGAGATTTTGCCTTGTCGAATATTTTCTCGTGCACCAGCAAATTTCTTGTGAATGACTACTTGAAACAGCTGTCTGACACAATTAACCCAGTTTACAAGAGGGTTTAGTGAGACTCTACATAATTCTTCCGGATTTTTATTTATTTGTTTGGCTTCATCCTTATCGGTGACTTGAAGAGGTTTCTACATATCAATTAAATTGAAGCGACCAATCCATTAGAAAGTCACTAATCAAAGTGGATTAAATATGGCATGCAATATATAAGACAATCGATCGCACTGCAGACACAGACACTTTATAACAGTATACAAAATTACAACAACAAAATAAGGATTGCAAAGCATTACAACGTTCCAAACCAGTCTGTTACCACAGCAACTAATGTGCATTAACACATCACTGTCCTCTATTCATAGGCTAAAATAAAATGAAAGTATCCAGAAAAGGCCAGCCACAGTCACTAAACTAGTGTTGCCACTGATGATCGATTATAATTGATTATCAGTCACTTTTGCCATTTGTGAATAATGATCGGAAAGATTTTATAGTCGACTAATCGGAAAATTCTATTTTTTGAAACATATTTTTCTCACGTTTTTTATAGGCAAGTTATAAAGAAATGAAATTCAAAGCTGTCTACTTGGGTCATTCTAGATTTGTGGTCACTAAAAGCGGGGAAAAAAGATTAAGTAGCCTTAAATAAAGTCAGCCCAAAAGTACTGATATTTTTCTTATTTCTCCATGAAAGCATATGTTGTGGGTACTCATTAGAAGCGCATCGCCAAGGCACTTGAATAAGAAATGGAGGAATAAGAAACATTTTACCTGGATACCCTTTTTATTGGTCTGGAGCAATGAATAAGTACCTGCAAGAGGGCTAAATTAATAGTGAATATAATTTCTACAAGGTAACTATTAATCGGTGATCAGTCGGGTTTACAAAACCGATGATTGACTATGAAATTCTTGCCGATTCCCAACACTACACTAAACAAAACCTTCCAAAGGCACCGAAATAAGATGGGATGAGGAACAAACAACGACAAGGTATAAAGCCACATTTACAATAAAAGTGTTTAATGTAACTAAAATTTAGTATGTTTTTGGCTAGTTTACAGGGTCAAGATTTTTCGGACAGAACTAAGTCCGGACGGACAGACGGACAAAAAGTTTCCTGTGGTGACCCAACAGTAATTTTGCAATAACAGTAACAAACTGAACGACTCAATACAATATCCCGTTTTCTTATTTTCTTACCATCTGACAGAACATATGTTTTGATGACTAGAGAACAAATGAGGTTGGTTGTACGTCCAAAATATGTCCAGAAGATGCAATACATTCTGATAGGAACTTATTATAATATCTTACTTGAAAAAAAAAAGGTAAGAGAAAAGTCCAGGGAGTGCCAAAATTACAAACCGCAGCCCTTCCCAGATATCAAGAGGAAGAGGAAACCGACAAATCCAAACAAGCACAAATCGTACAAACGTACGAAAAGCACTAAGATTAGCTCTCTCTTCCCAAAGCGAGGTAAATGCAATGCTAAAAGGACTGAAAAACACAAGAACAAAATGACACAAGGTAAGACATAAAACATATCGCCTCGTAGAATAAACCACAAAGCAACAAAGAGTAAGACTAACACCCGGACCACCGCCTTAGAACGGTCAGTAGAGCACTTTTACAGCTAGCCAACTTCACCCTGGGTCCCGATGCTACTCTAAATACAGAAATATATAAAAATTCGGTTCGCATAAAGGCTCCCAACTCAGTCAATGCATCAAAGCGAAGACCAAAAGAAAGTAGTGCCCTGCTTCTGTACATCTAAACATCTATTCGCTTAAAACATTTCTTAATATTCAGATTCAAATTATACACACACACGTATACATACACTACTTGTAATGTGTCTAAATGCTGAAACTGAATTGCAAATATTGCGGACTCTGAATGAACTACTACCAAGTGAATTATTGAATTGGTATAAACGGCCCATATATGGCACGTGTATAACGAGCGCAGCTGTATCATGACGGTGGTGTTTCTAACGGCACAAAGACACCTACAAGTTTGCATTTGGGAACAGGAATATTCCATTCTTATATACCGTATTTACTCTAATAATTGGATAGTCAGGCTTGAGCAAACCATTTATACGGAGATGAAAATCGGTTTTATTAAGTCTTAGCAGTGTAGGATATAATTGGAACAATGATCTCAAAGAAAATAAAATTAAGCAAGCGCACGACGAAGTCTACAATGAGACATGTGCGACCGCGCAGTCTCGATCTGAGTAATTGTTGATCGAACGTGCCTTCTACAGCCTCCGGGCTATCCAAAGACAGATGAACGAGAACCCTAGCTGTACTGGGTGGATTTACAGGCTGATCTGAGACTTTGCTGGTCACACAGGTCATATTGCAGATTTCGCCTCTCGCTGGTTCAAATATAAAGTTCAAGGTTAAGTATGGTTAAGATTTAAGATATCCGGAAATTTATGATGATCGTAATCCATTTCACTATACCTGAGGCTGCTTTATTTGTTTAATATAGTCAAAAACATTCAGATACATCCCGGATAGGTTCATCCCAATGTCGATCTATTAGCAAATACATTTGCAAAGAACAAGAAATATGGTTGGGAACATTCCTAAAACACACCCATTCAAATACATAGAAAAATTCACTACCAAAAAACGAAAATTTTCAGATTAAAAACTCTGATATTTTTCATGTTTCTGCTAAAAACATAGATTGTGGGTACTCGTTAGAACCGCCTCGGTGATAAAAAAATAAGGAAAATAATGTATACCCTTGGAAATCACAGTTTTACTATATAAAAGTGGGGTTTAAGGGGGTCAAAATTATATAGGCGTGTTTTCGTGATGAGAAAGATTAAAAAAAGATAAGAGAAAAGTCCCGGGTGTGCCACAATCACAAACCGCAGATCTTTCCAGACACCAAGAGGAAGAGGAAACCGACAAATCCAAACAAGTACAAATCGAACAAACGTACGAAAAGCACTCTAATCCCCTAATCGCAATGCTAAAAGGACTGAAAACACAAGAACAAAATGACACAAGGTAAGACATAAAGCAAATCGCCTCGTAGAATAAACCACAAAGCAACAAAGAGTAAGACTAATATAGGAACCACCGCCTTAGAACGGTCAGTAGAGTAAACCCCCCCGGGGGGGGGGGGGGGGGGTGGAAAGAGAGGGAGGAGGTTAAAGCACTTTTACAGCTACCTAACTTCACCCTGTGTGCCGATGCTACTCTTAATACAGAAATACATAAAAAAAATCGGTTCGCATAAAGGCTCCCAACTCAGTCAATGCATAGACTATACCAAATCAAAATTGTCCCGTTTATCATGGTGGAAACTGTACCATTAGATATATATATAGTTCAAATCCAAAAAAGCAAAGCTTCAGACACATTTTGTCCAAAAGCAAAGCTTCAGACATATTTTGTTTTCTGTTCATGAGGGGTAATGTATTTTGCAACAGTCCACACGTCTACTTTATCACCGCAAGTGTTCGTGTATTTCTATTTTCAGTTTAAATGTATTTGGTCTGGTAGTCTAAAAGAGTAGAAAATTTAATTATAATAATAAAAAATTATATAACGACGAAAGACCATAAAATGGCACTTAATGGTAGCTGTTGAAGAAGAAGAAAATCTCTGAATAATCTGAGAATGCGGTACTGCTGTCCTCAAAGCTATGTAGTATTGTTAAGATTTTACACTATTACTATCGCGTTAATGACGTCTGCTTACAATAAAAAGATGACATAAGAAAATAAGTCTTCTCGGCATATGAGGACAATGAATGCCAAGATTAGTCTGTAAAACTTTACAGTCAGATTAGTACCAGAATCACCGGATAATGTGTAATTGTTGTATAGTAAAGGTATGTTGTTATCAGATTGTGAGCTTCACTATCAAAACTGAACCATTACTGGTCACATTGCCCCGAAGAGACATTTTCTGTTGGCACGGCTAACATCATTTAAACTTGGGCAAGTCGTCTGTTCCCTGTTTTGTATATGAAATCGGAGAAAGGATTTTTTGCTTCAATTCTGAATAAATGAAAAATTTCGTATGCTGAATGCAAAATTCAGCAGATGATATTTTGAACCGTTTTTCCTATTTTTCCAAGAAAATAGATTGCCTTCCTTTCTAATTTGACATTTCATCCAAACTAACTTAGGAGGTAGTTCGCAAGAAATATCAAATACTATTTTCTAAAAAAAAAAAAAAAAAAAATAATAATTTTTTCGTCTGCTGAATTCCACCCTGTTCCACCCTGTTCCATAATACAGGCACTACGTCGGCCAGTTCTGATTCCTAGCTTTACTTTCTTAGCCCTGGGCGCCAAGCAAAAGAGCAGCTAGTGTCATTTTTAAGCTCTTTGATATGATATGATCCGGCCAGGGTCAAACCAACAACCTCCCGTTCACAAAGCGGACGCTCTACCAGGTGAGTAACTGGTTGTTTGTATGATATATACTACTCTTCCTTAATATACCCTAGCAGACGATTCACATGAAATGCCAACTCATTTTTTTTTTCTGAAAATAGCAAACTCGACAGAATGTTGTCTGTTATAAATTTGCTTAGCATTTTAATGATTAGAAAAGAAAATCCGGTTTATCTGGAGTTATTTAGCAATGCAACTGTTTCATTAATAATCTGAAATGATCGCTTCAATAAAACACAGCATGCGACATACAACAAGGGCGGAAACACAAATTGCACATTCAAGAAAAATTCTCAAACCTTGTAACTTGAATAGATACAATAGGATATCCCACAAACCGCAAATAGCGCTTGCATGGTGTATTGATTGATTTGAGTTTTACAGGTAAGAGACGTAAAACGTAAAATATCGACAGGCAAAGTAAATGCATTTAAATGTTTTATAATGATATAAAACCATATTGTATTAACTATATAAGTAACATTTCGAAAACACGCCTGTTTAATTTTGATCCCCTAAACCCCACTGTTATATAGTAAAACTTGGGTATACAGATGTATACATTATTTTTCTAATTTTTGTCTAAGAAACATAGATGGCGGGTACTCGTTAGAACCGCCTCGCCGAGGCGGTCCTAACCAGTGCCCACAATCTATGTTTTGAGCAGAAATATGAAATTTTTATCTGAAAATTTTCTCTTTTTTTGTTGTAAAATTTTCAATATTTTTGAATAGGCGTTTTTTCGTAATGAATATACGCAGTTTTAAGAATGTTAACAAACAATAACAATGACAACAGTACTAGAACCCTGATTTCAGACAACTTTTATTTTAAAATGACTTTGAAAGCCATATTCCTAGCAGATTGTACTACCAACCGTTTTAAGGCCGATCGTATTTTGGTATTTGTTCATTCAGTCTTCGTATGGTCTTGTAGCTGCTTGCTGCGGGTTATTTGTTCTAGGTTTGCCTTATTCGTTGTCTTACTATTGTGTTTGGTGAATCTTTTCTAGTACTGTGATCACTTTGTCGGGCAAAAGAGTTAATTTAGTTGCTTTGCGTAAACATGCCTATATAATTTTGACCCCGTCAAACCCCACTTTTATATAGTAAACAAACTACGACTGATAGTATACACGTAAACAAACTACGACTGATAGTATACAAGTAAACAAACTACGACTGATAGTATACACGTAAACAAACTACGACTGATAGTATACACGTAAACAAACTACGACTGATAGTATACACTTTATAAACCAAAGTAAGGTAATACAACTAGTTTCTTTTTCCTCAAAAAGTAATCACAGTGCATGCTATCAGTGCTAGCATCCAAACAAGAAACCATGACAGGAAAACGAAGCAAAACCCGCACAGCGGGTGACCTTAATTTTAAATTCCATCACGAAAACACGCCTATATAATTTTGATCCCCTAACCTCTCATATTTATATACTAAAACTGGGGTTTACAGGGGTATACATTATTTTTCTTATTTCTACTCAAAACATAGATTGTGGGTACTCGTTAGAACCGCCTCGGTGAGGTGGTTCTAACGAGTACCCACAATCTATGTTATGAGATGAAATATGAAAAATATCAGATTTTTTTATCTGAAACTTTTCGTTTTTTGGAGGTAAAATTTTCACTATATTTGAATTAGCGTGTTTTCGTAATGCTTTGCTATTCTTTGGTTTGTGCCATGTGTCTATTATGACTTGTTTTCCCTTCCTCTGATTGTCAGTTGGTGGCTACAATCTATGAATGTGGCTCTTTACAGACTTAGTCTTTACTTTTTTTGGCGTTGTTTACATCTCATGTATACAATGACTGCTATGTAAAATGCGTGTAGCTCATTGGCCAACATACCGTTTGCAGCTGAAATGTGAAATCTTAAGACGACATAAAAAGGAACATATGCGAGCAATAAAAGCAATGGTGAACCTGCACATGGTGAACCTCCATGTTTTCACTTTCCCTTACACAATCATTGGAGACTGCAAAATGCATTGATAAATTACAACATTACAACAGAGACCTTCAATATACTGTTCGGATGCGCCTTTCTCTTCTCTAATGTGCAACATAATGTAACTGAAATGTAGAATCGTTTATGTCTAGTCCAATAGATGGAAAGGGAATTAGCAAACAGTGGACTCAGACAAGAAGCAACAGGGCGATTATATTAGCAATTTACAATAACAGGCTCCGAGGTTTTAAAACTGTTTTCATGCTCCTTTCAGCTGAGCATGACATTTTCTCTGCTAATAAATATGAACATGCCAACTTTAGTTGGCGATTTCATATTTTTTAGCAGAGAAATTTTCCTGCTCAGGTTTGTTTCGTAAAATAGAATTTGAAATTGCTGGTAATTTGAGATTTATTAGCAAGACAAATTTCATGCTCAGCTGAGTTGAGCATGAAAAATAGTTTTATAACCTCGGGGCCAGGACTAATTTGAATTATATTTATTCGGACATCACTCTGATCTACAGCTATGTGCGCCATTACCTTCCACCTTTTAAAATGGAGAAAAAGCGAAACAGTTATAAGGTACATGTTGTATAAAAACTTATAGAAATGACAAAAAAAAAAAAATCAAGTTAAAAAACTGAAACATTCTGAAAATTCTGCTTATAACCTATACCGCTTCATAACTCATTTTCAGCTACATACTGTGGAGGAACAGGGCGATTTACATAACATTCCATAGTTAACCTATATATTCTGAAAGATAGGTCAAACAATCTAAACTCAGATCAGCCGCAGCAGAACACGGCCTCTGATGCATTACGAAACCATGCCTATTCAAATATACTGAAAATGTTACCACCAAAACATGAAACAATTCAGATAAATAATTCTGATATTTTTTCATATTTCTGCTCAAAACATAGAGTGTGGGTACTCTTTAGAACCTCCTCGGCCAGGCGGTTCTAACGAGTACCCACAATCTATGTTTTTGAGCAGGAATAAAAAAAATAATGTATGCCCCTGCAAAACTCAGTTTTTCTATATAAAAGCGGGGTTTAATGGGATCAAAATTATATAGGCATGTTTTTGTGATGAGGCTATGTTTTTTCATTCATCCACCGGGTTTTAGACGCATCACATAGACACCGGGTTTTAGACGCATCACATAGAGGTATAATAGACTGTTAAAATATTAGTAACAATGATAATAAGGTGATAGATATCTGAACACTTTGTTAAATACAATAGACATGTTAACGAAATGCAAGCACTCATGGGTCACGCTGACATTAAATGAAAATAAAATACGATGGCGTATTTATAGAAATGCAGCACCAGATTGTCAATCATGAACGGTTCGTGATACTTTGCGAATAGCGAATTTCAAAGTGAACCTGTCATGTACACAGTCTGAGACGAATCTCCTCTGTCGCCTCAACTCCCATATGCCCGTTTAGACCGATGCGATTTCATCATAGATAATACAGAATAAATTGGAAATGCTTGAAAACTCAGGTTTTATGTGGTTGCTGTATGATATTTAGTGATGCATTACCTGCCCGTTAAAACCGGGGTACCGTTATCATAAACTACCTAAAACATTTTCTAGGTTTTGACGCCGTCATTCTGAATAAATCTCGAAACATAACGCTGGTTTAAAAGCATGTCTACAAGAGGGTTTTTCGGAACTCAAATTTTATAGCGACTTAGTCTATAAATTCAGATTGATTGTTTCGAAACAATTAAAAAATAGTGCCATTTGTTCGAAAAGACAGGCTATAAAATGAATGTCAGCAAACTGCACGCATGGTTTTTAACCCAATTGTAGTTGATAACTTCCCAGCGGGCACATGACGTTAATACAACGTCGCCTCAACGTCGATGCAACGTCATGACGTTGCATCGACGTTGAGGCGACGTTGTATTTACGTCATGTGCCTGCCGGGTTTGCTTCCCATTTTAATTGCATGACAGTGAGTAGGGTCTTAGACTAAATGGCTGTTCCTTTCTCACTGTGTTTCAGAAGTTTGGCGCCTGACTAACAATCTCTGTGGTCCGGCCCATTTTGGTTAAATGTTTGGTCTTCTTTGCTCTAGGTTCAGACTGCCATTGATCTCTCTCATAGATCCATTTTGTGATCATCACGAAAACATACCTATATAATTTTGACCCGCTTGAAATCCACTTTTATATAGTAAAACTGGGATTTACAGGGGTATACATTATTTTTCTTATTTCTGCTAAAAAACATAGATTGTGGGTACTCGGTAGAACCGCCTGGCCGAGGAGGTTCTAACGAGTACCCACACTCTATGTTTTGAGCAGAAATATGAAAACTATCAGAGTTTTGTATCTGAAAAATTTCAGTTTTTGGAGGTGAAATTTTCTATGTATTTGAATAGGCGTGTTTTCGTAATGTTACATGTACTTGTGGTTTACTGTAATGTTTCAATGATGAAAGAGAGAACCTTACAGGGATTGAACACATGTTAGTATTTTCGAGCGATCGTCTAAAACTATTATAAAAACATAAGTGAAGTGAAATATAAGCCGCCTCGTCCCCCAGTATTTGTTTCCATAACTTTTTTAAGGTGATTTGTCTGTTGCATTTCTTATATGTATGTCGGTTAATGCAGCAGAGGCCGATTGATCTTGTAATTGATCGTTCCACATTTCGTCTTCCGTTGCCTCGGGAAGGTTGTGCTTTTGAGATTGTGACCTTTTCTTGTAACGTCATATACATTTCTTCACATTCGTTTGTACAGTCGTAAGCATTGGTTGCATAGTACATCATTGTTTTAACGCATTCTGACCATGTGGTTATGAAACTTTTTTCGTGCTCAACTCAGCTGGTCATGAAATTTATCCGGCTAATAAATCTCAGATTACTAACGATTACAGTTTTTTTCTTATTAAAAATAGCTGAGCATGACATTTTATCTGCTAATAAATATGGAAATGCCAATTATTGTTGGTATTTTCGTATCTATAAGCAGAGAAAAATAGTTGGCATTTTCATATATTAGCAGAAAAAATTTCATGCTCAGTTGAACTGAGCACGAAAAAGGTTTTATAATTTCGGGGCTTCGTCAATAAATCTGGCTCAGTTTCAACCGAATTGATGATCACTCTATACAGGTGTCAGACACTATTAACCTAAATTGGGAAAATCTTTATAGATTCCGTCAGGCCATTACTTACTGTAACTCTGATTCGTTCATTACAATGAAGGTTAATCAATTTCCTAGAAACTATTATTTTCAAATAACTAATCTTGTTGATCAAATGGTCAGAACTATATTTTTTTCAGGCACAATATAAGCCATACAATGAAATACAATAATGCAATGCACAAAGCGTAATGATATCCTTATGCTGGAGTATATTGTGATCAATTTTCCCACTGTATTTCTAGACAACGTATATACCCCAATTCTTCAAACAGACATGCCAGAGCAAACAGTGTAGGTCCACAGAAGACGCCACTGTTCGCAGCGTTTGATCAGGGTCTACACAGTTTACCAGTCATTCATCAAATTTAGACATCATCGAAATTGATGTATAGTCAGACCAGTGTTAATCCTTGTCATGCTAAACCCGGATATACCCTGTCTTTGCAAACAGTGAAGATCCAGATCAGTTGGCTTCTGAAGAAGCCAACTGATCTGGATTTCAGAAACCAGCTGATCTGGATCTGCATTGTTTGCCATTAAGTATGTGAATTTATAGCAACAATGCAGATCAAGTAATCTGATTGGCTGGAAATTAGAAGTGGGTGTGGCATCTTAATTTATTCAGCATGACAAGGGTTAAGTCAGACCTGCGCTAAGCAAGGGATAGTCAAAAATGGTTGCTGAAAGAAAAAGACAATTTTGATGAAAAGTGTAGCGAATAAGAAAAGTATTGACAAACCATGTTTTATGATGCAAAATTGGTCAAAATCGGATTGAAACTAAGAACAGTAGTGATGTTTAAATATTACCCACCTATTTTTAAGGACGCCACCATTTTGAATACTTAATAAGATTTTAAACATAGCAAAATACTAAGCAAACTATTGTTTTCGACAGCAAACTACAGTTCTCAAGCAAACGCAAAAAACATCTAGGTAAGCAGCTTTAGACAAATACAGAGGGTAAAATACTGTTTTCTATAGTCTTTGTTTAGATTTTAAATATTTAATTAGAAATTTATGACGTCACAGATTCTCATTCAATATTCAAAATGGCAGCGTTCATAAGAGCAATTTTGCAATTTTCTAATCCCGGTCCAGAGGTTATAAAACTTTTTTCATGTTCAATTCAGCTGAGCATGAAATTTTCTCTGCTAGTAAATATGAAAATGCCAACAATAGTTGGCATTTTCATATTCATTAGCAGAGAAATTTTCATGCTAAGCTATATTAGCAAGAAAGAATTTGCAATTGTTAACAATTTGAGATTTATTAGCAGGACAAAATTCATGCTCAGCTGAGTTGAGCATGAAAAATGTTTTGTAACCTCGGGGCCCGATAACTGTCTTTATATTGGTCCGATTTTGACAAATTTGTCATAAACTTATTTTCGATTTGGGACATGAAAACACGGCCTTTAAATACAGGTAATTGCTTAATACAGGTTGCCTTTAAGACAGTGTTGACTATTCAAATTTTAGGATAAATAATGATTAAAAGTGATCGAACTCTTAGAGCATATATGGTATATTTGGTAGCTATGGTAGGTATTATCACACAAACTCAACAGTGGCGGGGCTCAGATATATCACTGCAGTATCCACAGATATGTTAGACTTAATGAAATAATTCCAGAATGACAGACGTGAAAACAAATTCGTTGTCAAACTAAACATTTATCGTTGCTGATAAGTATTCCCTGACGCACTCCCTAATCGAGCGCTAGGGAATAAAACTGAGCATAGAAGTGGATATTCAGAACGATATATTACCAAAAAAAAAAAAAAAAAAAAAAAAAAAAACCCACAAAAAACAACAATAATAAAAAAACTGTAAATCAACAGATAATTCTAACTAGAAGAATATGTGTATAACATTACGACACCGCAAATTATACCATCATTATCACTAAGAGGAATGAAGCTCTTCAATGAACAAGGATTACGATCAAAGCTTTAAATAAATCGACCCTAATACAATGTTCAAACTAAATCTCTAAGAGCCCACAAAATATGCAATTTCGCTCTCTACCAACACACATTCGGCAGTCTTGCAAAAGGACTAAATCCAAAACCTCCGGAGAGAAAGTGGAGAAAACATAAAACAAAAACAAGTGAAAATGACACAAAACAACATAAGGCTGTATTAAGGTCCTCGAAAACACACATGCAAGCAACCTGTATAGGTACTCACTAAATCTATAAAGGGAGTTGCGCAAGACCTCCGCCCTCGGACCTCGGCCCTCCTCCATCATACACACACTTAAAAATGTTAAGTCAAAAGTCGTGCAAAAAGACTGACGAAAACACCACACTTACATAACTACCTTCACACCAAATCAATAATACCCGCAAAAGTTTTAACTTTTCAGGGAAATCGCACATACAAAGAAAAGTAAGTGAACTCAGGAACTACATGTACTATAATCAGATCCACAACAAGCCCCCAACACCAAAGGGAAAGATAGACAAATACAATATTAAGCAGCCATAAAATTAACAGATGATATGCAGAGTTGACAACTCTTTCCCACAAAGGTGCCAGCTGTGTTACACAAACTTAACTGAATAGATCTTAAACTTACAAAATTGTTAAAAGAAAAACGTTAGTAAGTGAAACACTACATGAAAATTAACGAAAAAGTACCACAATGGAAGTACCGCCTTGGAACGGTCGGTAATGAATTACTGGGGAGTGGATGGGGTGCGCGGTGGGGGGCTTAAGCTAACTTTACACAATCCCTACCCTCGCCCTCAGCTTTCATAGTGGTAAAAACATATATTTGTTTGATCCGTGTGGAGGTCTTCTAACTAAGTTGTGCTCCCTACACCAACTGTTCACGTACACGTTTTTAAACAATGGCTTAAAGATATACATTATAAATAAATAAACAATTATGCACATTTTCAGAACAGAACAGAACTCGTCATAAACGAAGGATCCCCATAACACAGGTCGTTTAGTGCATGTGTGGAGGTCGTACATTGTACAGCGATATAGTGTTGTTATACACGTAATTGACCTTTAGGAGTATTGAGCTGATAAACAGACATCTCATCTGAATTTAAGGCTATGCTTGAGGCACTGCCTGGTTGAGTGAGCGATCTTGTTCTGTATCATATATGTCATTACGAAAACATGCCTATTCAAATATACTGAAAATTTTACCATCAAAAAATGAAAATATTCAGTTTAAAAACTCTGATATTTTCAAATTTCTGCTCTAAACATAGATTGTTGGTATTCGTTGGAACCGCCTAGACGATGCGATTCTAACGAGTACCCACAATCTATGTTTTTTTAGCAAAATAAGAAAAATAATGTATACCCCTATAACCCTCAGTTTTACTATATAAAAGTGGCGTTTAAATGGGTCAAAAATATATAGGCATGTTTTCGTGATGACATAACTTTTCATTCTAAACACTTCCAAGTGGTTCCCTTGAGGTGAATGAATATACAGTCGACTCCTGTTATCTCGAAATCCGAGTGACTCTTGTAAATATTTCGAGATATCTATACCTTGACATACCAGATTTGCAGAATTGAGGAAAAATAAATGGAACAACCACATTTCACAAATGAATTTGTAATTTGACTTTTGGGGTTAGAGATATATTGAAAATACAGTGGGAAAAAGGAGAAATGGCTCATTAGGAGCAATGTTCCCTCTTTTCCACAATATTTTGTTAACTGTTGTTTGATTTCCATGTTAAATTAGGGATCAGGGCCCAGTTGTTCAAAGCTCACGACGTCGTTAGTTAACGATTCGTTAAAATTTACATCGAGTGATACGCAAATATGCTGAAATTTTTTGCTGAAGAAATGTGAGTAGCAAAAGCTACTCACATTTTTTCAGCAAAAAAATATCAGAATATTGTATATTGAATCCGCTAAAACAGTTAACGAAATGACCCATAACGAGCTCGTTAAGCTAACGACGCTTTGAACAACTAGGCCCAGATTTTCACCTCGAGATAAGCGGTTATTTGAGATAAGCGAAGTCGAGATAACGAGAGTTGATTGTACTTTTCGACAAGGCTGAAAACTTTTGTGACTTCCTATTTTCGCCCCTGATCATAAAACCCTTCAGAATAGAGGAAAGCATTTACTCCCAAAGTCTGTAACTTATAAAAGAAGACATGGGCATATAGTGATCCGCTTTATGTAGGCGAATTTCGAAATTTTGCAGTTATTGGGTCAACTTTTTTAATATATGTAACTTCTGACAATATTCTTGTTGCTGCATAAAGTTATCATTGTGTGCTTAATAGCCAAAATCTATTGTATGGTAGAAATGCAAAGATTTTATACCTCCTGAGGGGTGATGACAAATCACATTCATATTTCTTCACGAAACATTACGAAAAAACGCCTATTCAAATATACTGAAAATTTTACCACCAAAAAATGAAAATTTTCAGATAAAAAGTTCTGATATTTTTCATATTTCTGCTCAAAACATAGATTGTGGGTACTCGTTAGAACCGCCTCATCGAGGCGGTTCTAACGAGTACCCACAATCTATGTTTTGAGCAGAAATAAGAAAACTAGCATAAACCCCTATAAACCCCAGTTTTACTACATAAAAGTGGGGTTTAAGGGGGTCAGAATTATATAGGTATGTTTTCGTGATGAGCAAGCAGATGTCGTGGGTACTCAAGCGGATAGGCACCACCCCTCTGATGTCTTCCGCTGCTATACTTCACGAGGCATGGCAACAGATGTGAGTTTCTTAGGCGATGTTTACTGCTTGACGACACCTGGCACAAAGGTTATAAAACTTTTTTCATGCTCAACTCAGCTGAGCATAAATTTTGTCCTGCTAATAAATAATGTAAATGCTAAAAATAGTTGGCATTTTCATATTTATTAGCAAAGAAAGTTTGACGACCAGCTATGTTAAGCAAGAAAGAATTTGCAATTGTTTCTAACTTTAGATTTATTAGGAGGACAAAATTCATGCTCAGCTGAGTTGAGCACGAAAAAAGTTTTATAACATCGAGGCCTGCTCTTCATCATTTTTCTTTTAAACATTTGGGGTGCAGTACTGCTGGGAAAGTAAAGAATAAAACACACTGTACACTATAATTTGTACGGATTTGTTTTGATTAAACAAGGGGACCGTGAAAGTTTCGGCACCGTATATGTTAATGGTCACTTCTAACATATACTTCCGTAACCCACTTCGTCATTATATTTTACGGTTTTGGGATTTTGTGCGGCGATGATTAATTCATAAATGTACACTGGCGCACTAACGGTGGTGTGGTTCTGTTTACTTTCTGTATTTTCTGTATTCTGTATACTCAAATCTGGAAATTCAACCTTGGCTTCAGAAACAATAATAATAAAAAAGTTATTGCTCTCAACGCGTGGAAATTCGTTCCTTTAAGATCAGACCCATTTTAAGGTCTTCTGAAATGGGGCCTAATCTAAAAGAAGAAAAATTGCTCTGCTAACAGGCAGAGAAAATTTTGTCCTTTTAGATCAAACCTCTTTTCAGAGGAAATAAAAACATTTTTGACAAAGTTGTCTTCCTTGAAAGTGCATCAATCCCATAAAGGTAGCGTAGCAGTGTACCGTGCTTTTTCTAAATAATCGGATAATCATTCCTAACCAAACAAACCAAACAGAGTTGACCCAGAGCTAAAGACACAGTTTGATCAGGGTCTAAGGTAAGGCTGGCATGATAATCGGATAATCGATTAATTGATCAATAAATTCCACAAAAATGATTATCTTTACTGATTTGCTAATAATCGATCATTTGATTTCTGTGTTTGTTACTTTACCGTATTTACCCTTAGTATTCAGACACCTAAACGCCTTACCAAACTTAATCTAAACTTTGAACAAGTACAATTTACTACCCATTGTTATATCTAAAAATAACTGGATGGGTGGCAAACAGTGTAGACCCTGATGAGACGCCGCAAATGCGGCGTCTCATCAGGGTCTACACTGTTTGCTCAGACCTGGCTGACCGAATATATGCAATAAAGTATAACATATGGTAAGAGTCATGCTCAGACAGGTAAATTATGACCCAATCTTCAGTGATTAATCGATTATTGATCACAATGGCAGGACTGATAATCGTTATCTTTTCGGCTCCGATTAGCCAGCCTTAGTCTAAGGTCACCTTGATATCATCACATGTTCGTCCTATATACCTTATAGGCTTTAGCACTCTGTCAAACATACACACAACGCCCTTATAAAGTTGTTTTTTTTTTTTTTTTTCCACAGAGTTGCGAAGTTAAGATCTCGTGCGATATCGAAACAGCGTTTTTTATGACGTTGAGTATATACTAGGTGTATACTAAAACTGCAGATGACTTCGGAAACAATTTGAATAAAGTGTCGTCTCTTTTTCTGTGAAACACCAGAAATAATTGCCAATGTGGTCTGCTATTATTTATAGTAAGCTGGTTAAGGTTAAGCTTTCAACTTAGGAACCTTTCAAATGTGTTTGCGCAAAGTAAGGCGGCGCCCCTTTCAGTAGAGGTTTCAATCAACAAAAACATTATATATATATATATATATATATATATATATATATATATATATATATATATATATATATATATATATATATATATATATATATATATATATATATAGTGATTCTTTAATTGCAACGATAAAAGAAAGTGCTTTATTTACACGGAAATCAGTTACCCTATCTACCTCTCATTTTATATTGGTTAACCCTTGTCCTGCTGAACCCGGATATACCTTACCTTTGCAAACAGTGTAGATCCAGATCAGTTCTGATCTGCACTGTTTGCCATTAAGAGTGTGAATTTATATCAACAAATCGGATCAAGTAATCTGACTGGCTGAAAATTATAAGTGGGCGTGGCATCTTATTTTATTCAGCAGGACAAGGGTTAATTAAAGAAGGACTCAGCAGAGTTAGTAGCTACTAGAAGTTTGCTAGATGTCAGATGGACTTGTTTAAGTTTTAAGGCAATTATAATAAAAGAGTGTGAATGTATTCGAATATTTAGATTATTTACTACACAGCAACTGATCTGACTGCATTCAACCTGCAAAAGAAGATCGTACAACGAGACTGTACTTGATAAGGACGTAGATAGTAAAAAAAAAAAAAAAAAAAAAAGAATTAACCCATTTATGCCTAGTATCTCATAATAGGGACATAAGCAAACAGTGTAGACCCAGATCAGACGTCGCAGAATGCGACGTTTGATCAGGGTCTACACTATTCGCATTAAATACAGGAATTTCTATAAAACTTGGTAATTATAAAAACTAACCAGACACCCCTTCTATTGGTAATCGACCGGTCTAAAAACTTAAGGTAGAAGGGTCCAGTCGGTATAATTGGGTTAAAGAAATTCTATAAGAGAAAACTATAGAATATCAACTAGTTATATAGTCGTAATGTCTATAAAGGGGCCTGTATAATACCCAGCTAGCATTCTACGTAAATCTACATCGGGCCGTCATCGGCCCGTCAGCTACCCTGACGGGCCGATGACGGCCCGATATAGATTTACGAAGAATGCTGACTGGGTACATACCTCTATACTCAAGCCATATCAGCAGCTAAAATCATGGTTTATTGCAGTCAGGTAAACGAATTACAGCCTATCAAAAGTGATAAACTTAATTATCGTCTGGCTCCTTATAGCGAAACCAATCATATAACACAATTTGTCAACTTGTAGAGAGTAAACCAGAACACGAATGTCTGTAAATACACTACAGTCTGAACTATTTTTTCCAGACAATGGTCAATTGGGACGCGTCAAGCGAAAACGTGCCTCCAAACATGAACAAAATGCGCAGATTAGCTCACCCTGCGTATGCATAAAGTATCAACCTGGCCTTTGCTCTTCATTCATACATTCTGTAGTATCCAGTAGTTCTGATAGTGGACAATTAAGGTCCTGATCAGACTGCGCATATATCGAAGACAAGTTTTTGCAAGGAGCTGCACAATTATAGACGTATAAATTACAGATGGATTCCAGTGACCAGGGCCCTATTGTTCAAAGCTAACAACATCGTTAGTTAATGATTCGTTAAAATTTACACCGAGTGATACGCAAATTTGCTGAAAAAATGCGAGTAGCTTTTGCAGTCACATTTCTTCAGCAAAAATATCAGAATATTGTATATTGAATCCGCTAAAACAGTCAACAAAAATGGCCCTTAATGAGCTCGTCAAACTAACGACTCTTTGAACAACTGGGCCCAGAACAATTTTGGTTTAAACCTTTGAATGATTAAACTAATTCTGTATTCCTGCTGACAAGGCAGAAATCCCGAACAAAGGAACCGTACCACAGCTTTTCATACAAGGTTGAATATGCGCCTAGTGAATACTTAGATCAGCCTGCGCATCCGCGAAGCGAAGTCTGATCAGAGTCTTAGCAGAACACTCTGTGGGTAGCCAATGACCCAAAACTTCTTCAGGAGTACAGCTTATACCCTGATCTAAGTCTTCGTTGGGCACAAATGCAATCTTGCTGGAAATCCTGCGCTGCGTCTCAATTTTCTCAATCTTTTCCCCAGATGGAAAAGTACAGGCACATTTATTAATGAGCCAGCGCACGACAATACCAACAAAATGGCATGTGAGCCCAGCGAAGACAGATCAGCCTGGTCATTCGCCCAGTCTGATCGGAGCTTTCGCTCTGGGCTCAGTGGGTAGCTAAGGACCCAAGCTTTCTTCATGCGGACAGTACAGACTAATCAGACTGGGCGGATGCCCAGGTTGATCTGAGTATTAGCTGGGCGCAATGCCTTTTTGTTTTCTTATTTTATTCGAAAACTGCTCGGATTCATATGCGATAATTTGTACAGTTTCGACAGAAAAAGAGCATGAAGGCTAAACTAAACAAATAATCAAAATTGTCTTTTTGCAATAGCTTAGGAAGTACTGCTTTACTGTCATACCATCGAGCCATCACAATTTGTAATATGAGCTACGTCAAGCGGAAAAGGATGTCTTTGAACACTCCGTAATTTAAAACTTCCAATGAGCATGCTCAGCCATTTAGAGGTGTCTGGTGTCTGCTCTTTTTTTTTTGAGAATTGCCATATAAATAATGCTTATATGAGTGAACAACGGAGGTTCTGGCGAGACTGCGCAAATGCGAAGGCTCGTCGGAACCCTCGCTGTTCACATATGCCATAAGATGCATTTTCATTTGACACTTTCGATAATATTAGTATTGACAGACTGTAAACATGCAAACCATCCTCTGTAGGTAAAGCTAATTAACTTCTGATCGTGATTACCTGTATTCATGGATGCGCGATCAAATGCGACAGACCATCTGATTATCTCGCCCAATATCTTCTGACCTTGTAGGGCCGGCGCACATGATTCTGGCACGGAGCACTTCAATTTATTTCTTATAAGGTACAGCAAAAACACCAAAGAACGTCTTGTCTATTGCCGTCTTGTTTCACTCCAATGCGTTCGCATGTCTTAGGAGATTGCAGTTACACAACTTGGCACGGAAATTGAAACTTGCAAAGATTTTGACAATAAAAGAAGATTTTGACAATAAAATAATTTTGGTCGCTGGTGTTAATGTGATCCGGAAATCCAATTTGACAATTTCTTGATCACTTGTATAGTTAATAAAGCTGCCTGAACGAAGAACACTGACAATTACAATAGAGCTGTTATACTTAATGTCAGTCAGCTTATAAAATGAAGAGAGTATATCAAATTGAGATGGCTATATTGCATATGGGAATAAAAAGAACAACATATTTTAAAGAGAAAGTGTATCTGAATTTGTGCGTAAAATAACGCGAGAAAAAATGTCTTAATGTCATATACAGTCAAAAATGACCTGCATAAAGATTGTGATCAAGCTACTCCCCACCTAGCATTCTACGTAAATCTACATCGGGCCGTCATCGGCCGTCAGCAACCCTGGCGGGCCGATGACGGCCCGATATAGATTTACGTAGAATGCTGACTGGGTCGATGCCTATTCACAGAATCAATGGTACATTGCAGAATATATCGACAGAGAATACCTTGAGGATACTACAGTCTGATACGTAAAAACCGCAGTAGACCATAAGATTTTATTTCTTCATTAGCAACCCCAGCCAAGTTCATGACTCCTTGACTGTTTTAATAATTTGTTCATTTTCCCAAAGGGAAAATAAGGCTTATTATTCAACCTCCGTTTTCCTTTGTGTATCATCTCGGAGGAATGCATTTTCATGTATGTTTAGTGATTTTGAATATGTGAGCTCGGTTTGTCATGAAAATCTAGGTACTGACAGCGCTGGTTCTGTACCGTCTAACCTGGATCTGCACTGTTTGCAATTGTCCTAGTCCAGGTTTTACAGATAACCCTCTTTACATGGCACTGTGACGCCACAGTGATAAGAAAACCGGATATACATCATGAAAACACGCCTATATAATTTAGACCCCCTTAAACCCCACTTTTATACAGTAAAACTGGGGTTTACAGGGGTATACATTATTTTTCTTATTTCTGCTCAAAACATAGATTGTGGGTACTCGTTAGAACCGCCTCGGCAAGACGGTTCTAACGAGTACCCACAATTTATGTTTTGAGCAAATATATGAAAAATATCAGAATTTTTGTATGAAAACTTTCAGTTTTTGGTGGTGAAATTATCAATCTATTTAAATAGGCGTGTTTTCGTAATGAATAACCGTTTCCAGGACCTCTTACAAACGCGATTTCATATTATTGGTCAATGATAATCACGTGGACAACAACTTAAAGGAAATTTTAGTGCATGTATATCATAACTCAATTGTAAACAATTGACAAAAAAATATCGAAAATATAGACTACTCTCAGCGCTGTTCTTTCCCTGTTTATATTTTCGATCTGCTGGTCCTGTGTCCTTCAGGATCTATTGTTTTTGTTTTGTTCTTTTGTTTTAGGCTTTTTTTTTTGTCGGTGTACATCCATCATAAAAATAAGTTCGTCCCTCTTGTTCTTGAACTTACGCTGTCTATAGGCTCACTCATCAGATGAAAATTTGTGATATTTTTGTTTCCTTATTCTCACAAAGTAATGACGCATTATTGAAGTATTCACATTCGTCCGCCGATAGTGTACTCAATGATATTAAAATTTTATAGCTTCAAAAGTTGGAAGTTGTTCTTTTTTCGGTTTTGTTTATTTATTCGCAATTTATAAGCATCAGAGTGTAGAAGGCTAATATGTTTGAATGCAGAATTTAGCATTCTCAGCGTAAGCAGTGAACCATTTGCTAGTTAGTTATTAAGGTTTGTAGTTACAGGAAAACGGAGTGCCGAAAGGCGACATATTAATTCTGGTGGCGGTCTTGAAACAGCTCCCCCCTCCCCCCACTCCACTTAGGAACGGTGGAAATCGCGAGGGATGGGGTGTGTAGGCGTCAGAAATTATGGCCAAGTTCACTTAATATGTAATACGGCGCTGTTTTACTCTGTTACGACTGCTAGTATCCTACAAGATATTCTATAAGGAGGCAACGACCACCATGGGCTATGACATAGACACATAATAATCGATTATAAGGTCGCAGTGACAGACAGAAGAATAAAATCTTTGGCAGGCGATAAATACTATGTCTCTCTACTGACAAATATTGTCTAAACGATTCGCGCTTTTCTATCTCTAGGGAACAAATATAAGCGACACAATAAACATTTCCGATATGAAAGGCAGTTTCTTAAAATGGAAAATTCCCTAAGTAGCTTTATTTGAGCTCCTGCTGTAAGACAGACAGAGCAAAACTGTTTAGAGAGCAGATTACGTCTCAGTTACAAGGTAAAGATGATCGACACATGTGAACCTGAAAACATCTGTTCTAAGAAAAATGGATACATTTTCAAGGGTGGCAACCCTGTCCCCTTCTGAAAATGAGTACACATTTAACGGAATTAATGTGCTCCCCCTGGAAACAAATCTTCAGTCCTGTCAGAATATAAGCCTTTTTCAGAAGGAGCTAGTCTGGCCCAGAAACCTCGGCACTTCAGTTGGTTTCGGTTTTGTGCCCATGGCTCGCAAGGGTCATTCCTTTAAGATCCTATTTATATCTTGTCTATGTCTAGCTTTGAGGAAACCAGCAACATGTTTTAGACGTACAAATGAAGAAGTAACGTCCATATTCTCATTCAAAGTCTGGAATCCGCAGTCACTGTGTTAACTTTAAACCAATAAAAATACGTTGTGCTTACGATTTTGATTGATGAGATGGCGAAACAAATTATTGTTACAACTTTTTTGACACCAAACGTGGGTGATTTTATCTGCTGACAACCAGAGCAGACGTCAAGCGCTTACAGGTGTTTTAATAAGTGTCATCTCAGGATGGACTGGTAAAATACATAACAGCCTAATATATGCATTTTTGCATTATGCGGCTGTATTCTAAAATGTCCGTAGAATTTGTAAGCAGACGACAAAGGCCCAGATCAGACTGCGGACGCTTAAAGAACTCTTTTTCTCTTGACATGGCTATAAGCCTAATGGAGTTAGCTATCTAGGAAAAAGCGTATAACAAAAACGACTAAGTACTATCAAGCTTATTCAAATGATGAACCTGCGTTGACCTTGACCGATTTTACGGCAAGGCCAAATTTGGTTCCTTAGGCTTTTGAATGGGAAAAAAGGTGAAACAATACATTTTTCCAAACCTATTGTAGTCTATGACATGAGAGCAGGTATTACATGAATGTCTATGAATACCAAAGGTCAAGGTCATTCAGAGACCTTGACCCCAGGACACTAGGAGTGCATGTCCATCAAACTGCGAAGGACTTCTTATCTTAAACCGCTGGGTTGATTTTAATTAAATTTCATATGCAGCCCCCCCCCACCGCCCACAACCCCTACACACACCCAGCAATGAGAGAACAATAGTTTGTTCGACTGGTCCAGTTCACATGACCAAGATAGCCGCCATGCCGAAATATGGTAAAAAACATAAACATCTGCATCTCTAGAACTGCTTGGCCGATTGCCTCGAAACATGGTATGTAGCATTAGGTAATTAAGTGCTATTAAATTTATTCAAATAATGACCCTAGATGGACTTTAACCTATTTTATGGCAAGGTCAAATCTGGTCCCTTAGCGTTCGAACTTGAAAAAGCTAAAAAGAAAAAAAAAATGCATTTTCTGAAACAATTTTGATAGTCTATGACATGAGAGGAGATATTATATGAATGTCTGAATACAAAAGGTCAAGTTTATTCAGTGACCTTGACATCAGATCACCAGGATTACATGCCCATCAACATTTCAAAGGACTTCATATCTTAAACCGCATGGCCCATTTTAAATTTCAATGCACCCACAACCCCACCCACAGACCTCCTGGCAATAGGAGAACCAAAGTCTGTTCGAACGGTCAAGGTCACATGACTTAGATGGCCGCCATGCCCAAATATGGTAAAAAACTGAAATATCTTCTTCTCCAGAACCGCTGGACCAATTGCATGGAAATCTGATATGTGGCATCAGGTGACTGAGTACTACTAAGTTTGTTCAAATGATGACCCTAGGTTGACCTTGACCTATTTTACGGCAAGGTCAAATTTGATCCCTTAGGCTTTTAAATAATAAAAAAGTGAAACAATGCATTTTCCCAAAACCATTTATGTCTATGTTATGACAGTAGGTACTATAAGAATGTCAAGGAATGACGAAGGTCAAGATATTTTGATGACCTTGGCCCCGGGTCACCAGTGTTGAATTCTGCTAAATATTTCAAAGGATTTTTCTCCAGAAACCGCTATGCTGATTTCAGTTAAATTTCCTATGCAGCCTCCTGACAGTGGGAGTAAGGGAACACAAATGTATTCGAATCGTCCCGGTCACTTAACCAAGATGGCCACCATAACCATATATTGTAAAAAAAACTTTAAAAGTTTTCTTACACAACTGCTGGGCCAATCACATTGAAACCTGCTATGTAGCATGAGGTGACTGGATACTTTTGAATTTGTTGACCTAGATCTGTTTTACGGCAATGTCAAAGTTGGTCCCCTTAGGCTTTTAAATGGGAAAAAGGTAAAACAGACTGTAATAGGAGAGTAGGTATTACATGCATGTTTACGAATGTCAGGTCATCAGTGACCCTGGTCACTAAGATTGCATGTCTTTAACATTCTCTTAAACCGCTGGACCCATTTAAATTAAATTTGATATGCAGCCACCTGGCAGTAGGCTTTTGTATTGGAAAAAGGTTAAGAATGCATTTTAGTTCCCCTGAGACAAATGCTTCGAGTGGGTGGGAGTGGGGGGGTGGGGGGGGGGGTGGGGGAGCGGGGCAGGGGGGGGGGGGTGGGGTGCGCTTATATGATAGTAGGCCCACATCGACCGTCCGTCCATCCACCATTTTTGAAACAACTTGTTCTCTGAAACCGCTGGGCCAATTTCAGATAGTTTTCATATGCAGCCTTCTGACAATGGAGGAACGGACGTTTGTTCAAATGATCCAGGTCACATGACCAAGATGGCCGATTCTCATACGAGTAAAAAAGTTAGCATAAATACTCAGGGTTCAAAGGAGCTACCAGGTCCTCATGGCGCATTTTTTGTTATTTCTTATTTGCCTTCAGTTCTGGAAAGTAGTCTACTTAAAATGGAAGTCAATTTCTTTCCTTTTTGAACAGACCCCTTTTCAGAAGGGATTAAAACATTTTTGTCAGGGTTGCCTCCCTTTAAAAGTGAATCAGTTCCTCTTAAATTCATATAATCCAGGAGATGATTTATACAAGCTTTTAGCTTTTTATCAAATCCTGTACCATATTACATTATGCAATGCATATATGTGAACTTAAATGAATAAAACATTGTTTAAACCAAATTCATATATAAACTTTTTTCGTTGCAATAAATGTAATAAAAGTACAATCTGAAATTCAGGAAGCCTAGTGACATTTTCTGTTGTGCTTTCTTAACTGATATGACATACATCAATAACTCGAATAGTCAAGTTTATGTCTAGTTATGAGTGATTACAATTATATATATATATATATATATATATATATATATATATATATATATTAAAAAAATGACATTGGGGATCAAAAATAAGTTTTAATTATTTCGGTCATTCGGTATTTCAAGGTCATGAAATTCTGACTATCGAATTTATATTGTACGTCTTATTAGAAAATAATCATATCAATAGTAATTAGATCAATGACTTTAACCCATTTATCCCTAGCGTCCCATCAAAGGGACACTGACAAACAGTGAAGACCCAGATCAGACAAAGCAGAACGCGGCGTCTGAACAGGGTCTACACATTGCATTAAATTCAGAAATTTCTACAAATCATGATAATGATAAATACTAATCAGACATCCCTTATACAGAAATAGACCTGTCCAAAGAGTTAAAGTAGAAGAGTTTACTAGACATTAATGGGTCAGGGAGACTGGATATTTTGCACGTTTTTTTTTATTACAAAAAGAAATTAGTATTTTGACATCGGCCAACCAAGCCATTTCTAAAAAAGTGTCTGCTCTAATAGTAGAATTTTCTCCGAAGTGGAGATAGGGCACAAATTCTTCCGGTTTAAAGTAGACCCCTTTCAGAAGGAGACAAAACAACTTTAACAAATATTCTCTCCTGTAAATCTATCCATTTAACCAAATTGAAAACAAGCTAGTACAGTGAACCCTCGTTACAACGACAACATTTGTTCCTAAAGATGTTGCCATTTAAATGCAACATTGGACAGAAAGACTTTGTTTTATTCTTATTTGCTCATAGAACATATGTTTTGGATATTTGTTAGAATTGCCTCAGTGAGGCGATTCTAAGAAATATCCAAAACATATGTTGTCTGAAGATTTAATGCTGTATTCTTGCACAACTTCCCCTCAACTGTCACCTCCTGAGCTAAAGTTTTGTGACATTCAAATTGTCATTATTATTATCGTTGTATCGATTGTCGGTTTAAAGAGGGTTGACTGTATCTGTAATGTTTCTGCAACTTCTACCCAATAATCTATAAAATCAGAGAACAAGATATCTTTTCATCATGTCATTTCTAATTTTAAAATGAGTTAAAATGTTAACTATGAGTAATTCGAGTTTTCTGTTGGCATGTTAGCCGTTTTCAGTTTATCTCTGGTTGTTTGGGGTAGTATGGAGCCTTATATCGTAATTACCATAAAGGTTGGAACAAGCAGATCTGAACAAACAGTGTACACCCTGCTTAGACGTCGTATTTTAGGTTTGCTATCCACTCAGTTGTTTTAGTTACATCAATATGTAGTAAAATGGACTTGTTCAACTGTTAGGCCAAGTATGGTAAGAAGTAAACCTTTCCAAATACTTAAAGGTAATACATTTGCTAGCAGACACAGGAGCTGTTACATTTGTACGCGTCATGAGACGAGAAAACTAATAACTTAGGCTTAGCACACAAGAAAATGGCTTGCAGATGTGCAAACAGCTCTTGCATGATATCTGTGTGTTCGAGCAGTCTTTTTAGGTCGTTATCGGTTCACTAAGAACTCCTGCAGCTAATGGGTTTGAAAACGAATCGCTAAGGTCCTAATCTGACTACGCGGACTGGCAGATTTCTGCATAATAGCAGATGTCTTTGCTGCTTATGCTTAAAGCTTTGCGTTTTCTTGTGTGGCGGCTTAATTAATGCTTAGCATGTTGGGTAAAATTTGTTAAGCAAATAGATGGTATCTTAATATATATTTTTCTTTTTTGTCCCAGGAAATAGGTTTCGGCATTTCATACAAATTGTCTCCTTCGGAGACAATTTGCATGAAATGTCAAAACCCATTTTCTGGAAATTAGAACTATTATCTGCGTGGTGTCTGCTGGATCATCGCAGATAGTGGTGAAGGTTAAATGTTTGGTCATATAGCCAAACATCTAGACGAAGGAAACAATGCTACGGCATCAGTTGTCAGAATTGTAAGACCACAAACAAACTAGAGAAAATATCTGATGGCGTAATTCCAACAACAAGTATGATACAAAGGAATTCTGCTGAGTGATTCATTCTTCGTCTCTTTGTTCCTAATTGCTGCACACTAAAATATGGTCTGAGATTCCGTAAATCGCATCACAGCGGAACCGAGTCTACTTTGTATGAATGAAGTACAAGAGGCTATTAACGTATCTATTCTAATTATTAGGACACCTTAACGCTTTATCATACTTGTCCAGTTGAGTGATTGATACTTCGTCTCTTTGTTTCTAATTGCTGCACAGTAAAATATAGTTTGAGATCCGGTAAGCCAGACAAAAGAAGACCCAAGTCCTATTTGTATACGTTTACATTTGCCACATGAGTCGATTTACAGTTAACATATTTTATTGAAATATTCGGACAACTTAACGTATTATCATACTAGGCCTAAAACATGACTAAATCGATTTTGATACTAGTTGTTGTAGCTGAAAACTGCTGCATGAGTTGCAAACAGATTTGATCTTGACCAAACGCAGCGCTTTGCGGCGTCTGATCTGGATCTTTAATTGTTTGAATAGGCTCCTATGTCCGAATACCTGGAGTAAGTACGGTATTTACTGTAATGCTGGAGCTTTGTGATAGCATATGTGATACATTACCATATTAGACATTGCTAGTATTCGTGGTAGTCTTACTTTTTGTAGCTCTTTCTGTTTTTTCTGTATATGTTGTGATGCTAGCATTGTGGTCACCGTCTTCAACAGCTGCCCACTTTGCTTTCTGTTTTACTAGTTGTTTTGTGATGCTAGCATTTTGCTAATCTTAAACAGCTGCGTATTTTGCTGTTTTACTTGTTGTGATTAAGAGCGGCATCGGGACCCAGGGTGAAGTTGGCTAGCTGAAAAAGTGCTTTAACCCCATCCCCCTCCCCGGTGGTTAACTCTACTGACCGTTCTAAGGCGGTGGTCCCGGTGTTCGTCTTACTCTCTTTTGCTTTGTGGTTTATTCTACGAGGCGATTTGTTGTATGTCTTTCCGTGTGTCATTTTGTTCTTGTGTTTTTCAGTCCTTTAGTATTGCGATTACCTCGCTTGGGGAAGAGAGAGCTTATCTTAGTGCTTTTCGTACGTTTGTTCGATTTGTGCTTGTTTGGTTTCCTCTACCTCGTGGGGTCTGGGAAGGGCTGCGGTTTGTGATTGTGGCACTCCCTGGACTCTTCTCTTAACTTTGTTTTTCAAATAAATCTGCTCGTCTACATGCCAGTGACTGTAGATGCTTTCAAAAATGCAATATTTAACAATCAAACATCTACCGAAGTTTTTGGACAGACAGGTATGAGCAAACAATGTACAGTCTTATCAGAGTCAGGACTATCTGCCATCTATCCTGTTAAAGCTTAGGACAAATATGGTATGATATAAAGGTGTTCCAATATTGAGGGTACATAGGCTGAGTTTGCGTATTTTGTATTTATCTGCTTTAGTACTTTTCTTCTTATACATTATTGCATAGAAAAACTGTCGCACGTTATTAACAGCCGTGCATTAACTGGCGAAAAGCCGTGTATTAACAAGGCAATTCACACGCTGTTAATGCACGGCTACGCAACTTTCAATATACTCATACCGGGGCCACAAAATTGCTGCCGTCACGAGATGTGTATTGCCCTGCCCTAGAACGAGCATAGTCCGTGGAACTTGCGTTCGCACGACATCGGTGAAAAGGCGAAACAAAATAGTGCAAGAAATAACGCGAAATGTAGCAAATATTTTGAGCTTTTATGCAATAATAGCGATCGAACATGGTTTTTAAATACATTAACATTCGCCAGGTCCATTGGGAGGTGTTGAAAACCGCGGCCTTCGGCCTCGGTTTTCAACACCTCCCACGGGACCTGGCGAATGTTAATGCATGAAAAACCATGTTTGATCCCTATAGTGTCATATTCGTCCTACGGGCAGACAGTTCAGAGTGAATAGTGTAGACCCTGATCAGACGCCGCGTCTGATCAGTCTCCACTGGTTTCCTTTATGAAATCTTTGTAGAAACTGTCTCTATGATTTTCATGTCTGTATCAACCTCTGTGGAAAAAAACAACAACAAAAAATAAATAAATAAAAAAAAAAAAAAAAAAAAAAAAAAAAAAAAAAAAAACAACAACAACAAAAAAAAAACGAATAGACCTTCTCATTTAAAACAACAATCTGAGCGAGCCAGTCCGGTCAGATGCTTTGATATTCTTTAATATTTAATTATCTGCTGTCTGAGAAAGAAAATGTCCACAGTCTGAGTAAAAGGCAAAATGAGGCAGTCTGATCAGAGCCTTCGCTGGTCGCATGTGCCTATTACAGCCTCCAGGCCATCCAAATTGGGATAAAAAAAGGACTCTTATTCATACTGGGTGGATATAAATGCTGATTTGAGTCTGTGTTGGTCACACAGGTCTTATTGTAGGTTTTGTCGTGCGCTGGCTCAAATGTTTTTCCTGTTTGCATATTTTGCAATACAGACGGAGTTGAATAATGGCTTTAAATGATGTATAATGCATGTAACATTTTCACACAACATATGAGCCGCAACGTCAGAAAACATACCTTTGGACATGTTGCCCGACAAAGATTCAGATCAGCCAGCGCATTTGCACAATCTTATCATAATCTTTACTGGGCGCATTTGGAGTGACAACAGATGCAATTTTCTTCATGCGGACAACGAAGTCGCTGATCAGAAGCGCGGATGTTTACATCACAAAAACACGCCTATTCAAATATATAGAAAATTTCACTTACAAAAACTGAAAATTTTCAGATAAAAACTCTGATATTTTTCAAAGTTCTACTCAAAACATAGACTGTGGTACTCGTTAGAACCGCCTCGGCGAGGCGGTTCTAACGAGTACCCACAATCTATGTTCTTGCGGTTCTAACGAGTACCCACAATATGTTCTTGAGCAGAAATAAGAAAAATAATGTGTACCCCCGTAAAGCCCTATTTTACTGTATAAAAAAGGGGTTTAGTGGGGTCGTGATGAGGCTGGTTCGTGTCTTTGTTGGGTTTACATGTCAGATGGTTCCTTTCCTCACGTTGTGGCTCTTATACAAAAACTTATGATGTTTCAAGAGAAGTTTTCTCAAAACTCAGATACCTTATAGAGGGTTGTGGAAATATGAAATCCACTTGTCCAATCAAAATTTACTTTGCCGAAAATTGGCATTTTTTTCTTATTTCTCGAAGAAAACATATGTTGTGGGTACTCAACAGAGGCGCCTTTGTCAGGCGCTTCAAATGAGTAACCACAACATATGTTTTCTTCAAGAAATAAGAAAAATATATATCTTGATCCGGATTCTCTTCTTAGCTAGAGCTATGAAGTCCTTGTCCCAGAAAAGTAAATTGAAATTTCTTACTTGCCATCAGGGAAATGGGACAAGTTGGATAAGCCGGGCATAGTATTTCTACAGCCGCCCTGCCTTATATCAATAAGGCAACCCAAAACAAATTGTCGTTCTACGGCTGTAGTTCTGTTGTTGTTCTTCATTTGTATGTCGGTTATTGCAACTGTGCTTTTGTGCTTTTTAGTCTTGTTATTGTTTGGTCCTCATCTCATCTTCGTTGGGTACCTCATGAAGAATTTACTTCATGATTCTGGCTTTTCTGGGTATTTCATTTGTTTTCTTATCATTAACATACTGTATAAAATAGTATTGTCGCTCTCCAGAAACAGCCGTAGTCAGAGAACACAGCCTACCAATGACATCAACAGGACGAATAAATCAAACCATGACAGAGAGTAACATATTACAAACCAAGGAAAAATAAAGTACCCGTGTCTGATACGTTTTCTTGTTTGATACGATTCTTTTTAGTTTCCAAAAGATCCCTTATCTAAAAACCTATTAATTTCACAAAGCTTTCTAGCAATCATTCCTCAAAGACTTCTTAACCACAGTAAAACTTCAATGACTCGATCAACGATGTATCATTTACCGTGGCTGATGGGGACTCATTTTTGAGTCCTGGGAATTCTTATAATAGCTTAAGGTAACGAATATAAAGTCTTTTTTTGTGTTTCTTTGTCTGTCATGAAGATGTAGAGTCGACGATAAAACTTCGCAAAAAGCTTTCCTAAATTTATGATACCGAGGCACCTGTTGGAGAAGTTTGGCAGTCAAAGTTTTGTTACGAGCATTGAAGTCAGGCAGATGATTAGACACTCTTGCAAACCAAATAAGGTGTGAAATGTAAACATCATAAGAGGAGGCACAAGAAACGTCGGCATCCAAAACTGGGAAATTTACAATATCAAACAAAAAAAGATCATTGCGTTTCTCAAAACATTTAGCTGAGATAAAACCGTTAGAACTGATAAATGCAAATCTACAGTTGCGGCTTCGGTATCAGTAGAATTAGCTTTGTTCAATTGCTATTAAATAGGATAAATTTGAGTGACCATTCCTTCAAAGATAGGATTGTATACATTCAAAAGGTCGCCCAAATACCATGAAGTTGAATTAAAAGCTTTAATAATACCAGCTGGTCTATCATCAGAAAGAGGCATCAAAAATCTCTTTCATAACAAAACATAAAAATTAAGAGAAAAATCCGGGAAATGCCATAATCACAAGCCGCAGCCCTTCCCAGACACCAAGAGGAAACAGACAAAATCAAACAAGCGTAAATCGAACAAACGCACGAAAAGCACTAAGATTAGCTCTCTATTTCCCAAGCGAGGTAAACAGTTTATATCATTTAAGCATATTTATAGCTTTCAACAGGGTTATATATGCTCGAGGATGACATTCTGATATGCTAGGGAAGGCGTCCTAGGCGATACTTCAGTCGCGGTTCAAAGATAGGATTGTATACATTCAAAAGGTCGCCCAAATACCATGAAGTTGAATTAAAAGCTTTAATAATATCAGCTGGTGTATCATCAGAAAGAGGCATAAAAAATCTCTTTCATAACAAAACATAAAAATTAAGAGAAAAATCCGGGGAGTGCCATAATCACAAGCCGCAGCCCTTCCCAGACACCAAGAGGAAACAGACAAAATCAAACAAGCGTAAATCGAACAAACGCACGAAAAGCACTAAGATTAGCTCTCTATTCCCCAAGCGAGGTAAACAGTTTTTCATTTAAGCATATTTATAGCTTTCAACAGGGTTATATATGCTCGAGGATGATATTCTGATATGCTAGGGAAGGCGTCCTAGGCGATACTTCAGTTGCGGTTCTTTTTTTACATATTCTGTCATGTACCGTTGATAAATCTGTTTCTTTTAAAGATTATGGACGTTTAAGATATCTCTTGAGTTCAGTTCAGGTGACAGAGTTGCCACCGTTTGGGGAAAGGGGCTGCTGACTCTGCTCACCGTCTGTCTTTCGTGACTGTAGCATTGTAAGAACCTATCGCTACCTTTGATGTTTAGGACTTGATGTGATTCTGATTTCATCAGTTCCTGTTCACATACTTTTCTTAACCTTTGTCCTGTCGAACCCGGATATGCCCTGCCTTTGCAAGCGGTGTAGATCCAAATCAGTTGGCTTCTGAAGAAGCCAGCTGATCTGGATCTACACTGTTTGCCATTCAGTATTTGAATGTGTATCAACAACCTGGATCAAGTAGTCTGATTGGTTGAAAATTTGAAGTGGACGTGACATCTTAATATATTCAGCATGATAAGGGTTAATAAATGCTCATCAAAAGTTGCACGTACATGAATATATGAGCCGCAACCTAAGAAAACTTACCATCTGATATGTGCTCCCAACGAAGATCCAAGTCAGCCTGTGAGGGCCAGAATCTCCGTTGTCTGCATATCGAATTTTGCATCCTAAGCTAACCAAAATGTGTCCTGTGAAAATTCTGAATCTTCGCTGGGTGCACTTGTCTAAAGAATTATTTTCTGACGTTGTTGCTGATGTATTTACAAGCTAAAATTTTATATGACATGTGTTTATTCTTACGCATGTTTGATATGTGAATAGCACGGAGAAGGGCTAAACAAGCCCTTGGGTGGAACGGTTCTGACGCTCCATAACGCACCCAGTCTGGTGGGTCCACTAAAAGTGGCTTAATCGTGTTATTCAGTCATCAAACATTTTACAAATAGTTTGGGTATAAAACCGTCATTACTCTCTCACCTCTGATGCAAATTATCCACAGAATGTATTCTTGATTAATTATTTAAAGCCAGGAGCTGTAATCTTAGTCTCCAGTGACAAATGAAATGCTTTGGAATGTATTATCCAAACTCCAAGATAATTGAAATGTGTCCAGTGAAAACTACTTTCATTATTATGTCTGACAAAAAAAAAAAAAAAAGGGTGCGCTAACGTCATATGAAAACGGCGAAGTCTCAGATGAATCTACACATATGTGTTTATTGATTCAATGATTTCTCTGTCCAATTACACACCTTTTGATACTGTTGTAGCTGGTGACGAAAATGTGAATACCACGATCAGACTATGCTCAGGTATAAGCTGATATGTGGCTGCAAAGTTCATTGATGCCTCAACTCTCCGTTTTACCTGACGTGGCTTATATACTTGAAAAATAAATTCTATCTTGTCAGTCGTTTGGCAGCACTTGTACTTTTGAGAATATTTCTTTCTATTTTGATCTGTCTTCATCTGCCCTTTTGTAGCTTGTCCAGCTAAGACCGGTCCAGTCCTTGATGTTGTCTTCCTATACAGCCGAACCTCAATGGCTCGAACATCTTTGGGACCATAGAAATTCGTTCGAAACATGGGTAGTTCGAGCCACTGAAGGTTAATTATTGCGACAGGTCAGAAAGAAAATAGCGATTATTTAGGGAGATATTTTCTATTTTCTACAGATTTATTGTATGTTGAGTGTATCCATTAGAATCGCCTCGATAAGGCGATTCTAATGAGTACACACAACATACAATTCTATGATAAAATAAGAAAACAACCCCTAAATATTTGTTTCCTTGAGCTATTGGAAGGATTTTGTAGCGACTGAAAAACGACTTCGAATCATCCAGGGTAAACGAGCCATCCGGGTTCGAGCCACTGAAGTTATACTGATTATTCTTCTGCCGGCTGCTTCTTCTGGTCCCTTTTACTGCTTCTTGCAGAATTGTCTGCTATGCCACAGGAGCATGAGATGTAACAATACCATTTGAGTTTTCCTTGCTTGACCGTGATTAGAAGGTCAGCATGAGAGGCAACTGCATCTCAGATTTGCTTGCGTGTGATTGTCAGTAGTTTGCAACACATGAACGAAATCCATTCTAACAAACTTTTAGGCTTTATGTTTTCGACCGACTGCACTTGGCACAGTATGGTATTCGAGTCATGCGCAAACTTAAATTCACACTCAGTAGAAAACCCTTACAAACAATATACGTTTCTTTTATTAGACCACGTCTCTAGTATGCTTATGTTGTCTGGGACAATTGTACCCAGAATGAGGCAAACGAATTAGAAAAAAAATGAGGCCACTAGAATCGTTACTGGGGCAACAAAACTAGGATCAATTCGTTCTTTTCTCTGTGAATTTGGCTGGGAATCTCTTAAAGCAACAAACTTGTATTCTATTACAAAATACGATGTTTTCTTACACGTGAACACCTTTCATCATTGGTACCACCCACGGCAGGTAGTATAACAGTATGTCAGTTGCAAAATAATTCCAGTCTATAGACCATTCGAGCCAATTTACAATTCTATTATACATCCTTTCTTCCGCCAGCTACTCGCAGTTGGAACGATTTGTCAGATGACCAGAAAACTTCACCCTCAGTAGCAGCTTTTTAAGCATAACCTATAGTCTAACACAAAACACTTCGCCGTATTTAGGTGCTGGTAAAAGACTGGAAAAATACACCATGACATACTTAGACTGAATTGGAGCTCATTACGTCATCATCTCTTTCATTTTTTTTCTAAGTAACTTTCTTGGTGACTGTACAGATGTTGAGGATACACACAACTTCCTCTTAGCCTGCATAAAGTACAGAGACTTAAGACAGAACGTAATAAACATAGTCTCAACAATTTGTCAACCTTCTATATGGCAGTACCAGTTTACTTGAGAACCACAACATACAAGTGGCTCATATTAGATTATGCGGATCTTTGTTGTAGATGGATATATTTATCATACAGTGCGCAATGATTCTGTACATAGCCGTCTGTGCGAAACTTTGTCGAAAAGCAATATTTGTTTTTTCAAGCGAACAGTGAATGCACTGATCTAGCTGTTCAAAGCGCAGATTGATCAGGGTCTTTAGTAATTACACATGACCCGAAAGGCACCTTTCTGCTGGCTACAACATATAATAAATGAACAGCGGTTGTAAATTGTCTAAAGAATGTCGGACTTTTACTTATTAAGTTCGATTCTTTTTCACAAAAAAAAAAAAAAAAAAAAAAAAAAAAATACATTGATTCCAGACTATTAGTTAAGAAAGTATACAGAGATTTGGAACAACGTTGGTCTTTCTTTAGCTCGTCACAATTACAGGCCTCCTTGTAATATCTGTAGCAATAAACTAACGCCTTGAGTTCCAAGCATAATTAATTGACCTCGAACAATGAATTCATTGGATTTCCTTCTTACTAAACCGGTTATCGTGGCAATAAACAGTGTATGAAACTGGGACCAGCTAAATGTTCCTCGTCATACGAATATATAAACAGAAAATTCCGAGCCGACGCCCCTCGCGGCCTTGTCAGGATCTTCTCCATCTGCTTAAAGAATAACTGGAATATGGCTAAATACAGCATGCTGGTCTGGTGTTTCGCTGATCTTATATGCAATGGACATCTTCTTGGACAATCAATAACATGATATGGACATAAATAATACTTCCCAGAATATCTGGGATTATAAAAGGGATGTAACAACGTTTTGCGCTAATAATTATTATCTAAGCGCTATGATAGTGGACAAAAACTTTAAACCCCCCCCCCCTCTCTCTCTCTCTCTCTCTCTCTCTCTCTCTTTAATTTTTGTATTAATGCCTGGAGCTGATTCAGAAGACGAGGATAAGGTTTCCATGGAGTAAAACTCGATTAAGCGCCACCTGCCTTTGCCCCAAGTAGTTTTTTTTTTCTGATGACCATTCCAAGGCATTCCCTCTGGTGCATTGCTTTTGTTTGTATGTCGCATCACGAAAATATGCCTATGTAATTTTGTCCTCCTTAAACTCCACTTTTATATAGTAAAACTGGTGTTTACAGGGGTATACATTATTTTCTTATTTCTGCTTAAAACATAGATTGTGGGTACTCGTTAGAACCGCCTCATTGAGGCGGTTCTAAAGAGTACAACAATCTATGTATTGAACAGAAATATGAAAAATATCAGAATTTTTATCTGAAACTTTTCATTTTTTGGTGAAACAATTTTCAGTATATTTGAATAGGCATGTTTCCCGTAATGGTATATTACAACTGTGCCGTTGTGTCTTTTCATCGTATTTAACACTTCTTGTGCCGCCTTTGGATGTTTCGCTGGCGTGGCTTTTCCTGGGTAACTTCATTTATAGTGTTATTCTTTAAACCCTTGTCCTGCTGAATAAATTAAGATGCCACACCTACTTCCAATTTTCAGCCAATCAGATTACTTGATCTAATTAGTTGATACAAATTCACATACTTAATGGCAAACAGTGCATATCCAGATCAGTTCAGAAGGCAACTGATCTGGATCTACACTTTTTTGTAAAGACAGGGTATATCCGGGCTCAGCAGGACTAGGGTTAAATGTGTCACTGAAGACGACTTCAACATGGCCAAGTAATGATAATAATAACATTATACGTTTCTCTGTCTTCAGCCGCCCTGGCTTACTAGAATAAAACTCTTTAATGGATTTACAAATTATATTATCTTTTGTTAAACAAATCTAATGGGAACATTATGTGTGTCTGCCCATTTCAGCTGAAGTTAAACTCAATTTAGTAGCTATCAAGGGACATGTGAAACATCACCGTATCACATGAGGAGGAAACAAGAATGGTTAAAAAGAAATTGCGTTTAAATGACACAACTATTAACTGCTTGTTCCTCAGATTTTAGAACGTATTTTCTAGGAAACGAGAGAGACATTTAAGGTAGCATTTTCAAGTCAAATCCTTGATGAGGTCAGTAATGACGGACGTTATATAATAAGTAAGATGTTGTGAAAATCGACATGCCTCGATTATTATGAGTTACAAACTGGTTGGTCCTACGCAATCGACACCTGTTACACCAAGGGTGGAAACAGAGATGGTTCGTGAGGTTAAGTCGAACCGCCTTTGACTCAAAATTTCATTTTCATGGGAAACATTAAATAACTTTGTTCACCGCATTAACCCTAAATATTCGTACACCTTTTTTAATCTTTTAAAATTTCAACATCTATAGTAAAATCTCAACGGCTCGAACACGGATGGCTCGTTTACCGTGGATGATTCGAACTCTTTTTTCAGTCCCTACAAAATTCTTCCAACAGCTCAAGAAAATAAATATTTGGGGATTTTTTTTTTATTTTATTATGGAATTATATGTTGTGTGTACTCATGAGTATACTCAACATACAATCATTGTGTAGAAAATCGAAAAGATTTCTCTAAATTATCGCTACTTGCTTCCTGAACTGGTGCCATGGTTCACCCTCTGTGGCTCGAACTACCCATGTCTCGAATGAATTTCCATGGTCGCAATGATGTTCAAGGCATTAAGGTTCGACTGTATTTTATTACCTGTTCCTCTGAATGTGTTTATATTGCTTGATGAGTGGTAAATAGTGTAGACCCTTATCAGCGGCGTCTGATCTGAGCCTACACTATTTGTCTGTCTGTCCATTAAATCGAACCTCCTCCGAAATTTTGATTCACTATTAAAAGACGCCTGGATTCGCTCCTAGCTGTAAACATATTTGCCTATTCGCGCGTGCAAAACTGAATTAAACCTCCCACCCCAACACCCCTCCCCAGTGTTTTTTTGCTGCGTTCCTTTCCAAGGCGGATATGCTGCTGCTGATTATCTCTTCTAACATTGTGGTCACCGGCTATACGGTGCCAACTTTGCTTTCTATTGTCTTGTTCTGATACTAGCACTGTTGTGATCTTCGTCAATGTCTGCCCACTTTGCGTTCTGCTTTCTTTTTGCTGCGTTGTTTTAATTTTTGAAGCTGCATCAGAAGAAAGTGGCGAGCGATCTCGCGGGTATAAAACCGGTTTAAGCCCCTCCAGCCAACCAGACAAACGAGAGAGAGAGAGAGAGAGAGAGAGAGAGAGAGAGAGAGAGAGAGAGAGAAGGGGAGCAATCACAATATAATACAGAATTATTTCTGGAGAAATGCTTGTTGTACAAGATGTACTCAAAATGAATATATACTGTATATAAACTAACATTGTTCATCATGCATATACACCTGACCCAGATCAGCATGTGCATGTCATAAGTCTTGTCATGGACTTATGTCTTTGTTAACCCTTTCGCCCCTGCGTTTCTAAAGTAAAATCTCCTATCTCTGAATTTGGATATGCCCATTGTTGCAAACTGGGATATCATTCAAACATCAAAAACAGAATGGCAAAATGTATAGATCCAGATGAGACGGCGAGCCGTCTCATTTTGATTTGTATTGCTTGCGAAGGTATTTGCTTTGGTCTGCAAGGCTGAAAGTGTCAACTCGTGATAACTAGTACTCAGGCCGGTCAGTGCGAATACATGGCTGGCCAGGGAAGTCCGGTATCCTCATATTACACAGTGTTTTTTTTTCCTACACATGGCCTCATTTGAAAAGCGTACATTCTGACATGAGCGCCTAACAAAGACTCAAATCAGCTTGCACATCCGCACAGCATGGCCGGAGTTCGTTGTTTGCATGAAGAAAATACAGTCAAATCTCAATGGCTCGAACATCTTTGGGACCATGTAAATTCGTTCGAGACATGGGTAGTTCGAGCCACTGAGGGTTAATCATGGCACCAGTTCAGGAAGCAAATAACGATAATTGAGGGAAATCTTTTCGATTTTCTACACAATGATTGTATGTTGTGTGTACTCATTAGAATCGCCTCATCGATAAAATAAGAAAAAAAATCCCTAAATATTTGTTTTCTTGAGCTATTGGAAGGATTTTGTAGGGATTGAAAAAAGAGTCCAAATCATCCACGGTAAACGAGCCATCCGGGTTCCAGCCTTCGAACATTTGACTATCAAAATGCGTCTATTGAAGAGTCTGATCAGACTGCGAAAAAGTGCAGACTGATATGAATCTTCACTGGACGCACAGGTCCGAAGGTACATTTTCTGGCGTTGCGGCTCATTTGTAAAATAGACAGACATGGGCCAAAAGCACATACAGTAATCACATCTATCTGTCATCAAATTAGTCGACAATAATGTATTACATCTCTTGGGACATCTACAACAAAATGTCTGACATAAGAACATTTTTCTTGCCCGTAATCAGTTCCAAGGTCTTTACACGCTTTAAAGTGCCGAGAATATCGATCGCTTGCTGCTAGAAAAAATGATGTATTGAGTATTACACTCTGCAAAGAGACAAATTCTAGGTCAGATTGTGGGTCCGCACAGTCTTGTCCGGGGCCCTGTTGGTTGAGAAGGCCGCTTTTATAGAATGGAAATGTTCGCTAGCAAATATACGCAAGCTGGTTCCTTTTCAAAGGGAAGTCTCTCCTCATCTGGCTTGTAATAATAGAAATGCATTCTTTACTTCTGATGACCAAAAACGGTTTTGGTCTTATCAAAATGTTTGTAACGCCTAACCCTACCTTTTACACAACATTTTCATTAGATCTGGCACGAAATTACACCGACAAATTGTGGAAATTTCGATGGATACTAATTATGCACCTCCTTGAAGAAGATTTGTTTTTGTTTTCTTATGTATCTCTTTTTCTGATGATACATAAAAAGCTGATATTATTGAAACTTTTAACTCAACTTCGAGATATTTGGACGACCCTTTGAATATCGATAATTCTTACTTTGAAGGAACGGCCACTCAAATTTATCCCACTGAATTGCGAAGCCACATTTTTAGATTTGCATTAGTTTTGTTTCATCTAAAATTTATGACAAAAGCAATGAAATGATTTTGACATTGTTAATTTTAATTACCCATTTTTATTTATCTATTTTTTTTGTTTTGTTTTTGATGGCGACGTTCCTCGTGGCCCCTCTTATGGTGTTTACATTTCTCAGCCTATTTGGTTTGCAAGAGTGTCTAGTTATTTGGCTGACTTTAATGCTCGAGACAAAACTTAGACTGCCAAACTTCTTTAACAAGGGTATAGGTAGTATCAAAAACATAGGAAAGTTTTATCGTCGACACAACAAATTAGTCTCTAAATACAGTACCGGGCTAAAATACTTCTGCTACAACGCCTATCGGAACCTGACATTTATGATAAAGTGTTTAAGTTTAGAAATATCGTAAAGAAATCTTAAGTTTCTGATCCTTTTAGTAGATTTGTCATATATTATGAACTAAAGGGATATACCATGGGTCGGGTGTCAGACTTTATGATGGGTCTGACTTAAAAAAACTATTCATTAGATGGTCTTAACCAGAAGTTTCATGTCTGTTTCTCGGCTTATTCGAGTTCAACTGGTTGTTTTTATTTGCTCCAGTATTCCAGTGGTGTTGTTTTACTACCCAGTGATCTCCAAGTATCTCAACACGTTGTTTCTGTTGAGTCCTTATCTTTGTTTTATTATAGGCTTCATCTGTGATGTTTTGTTGATTCATGGATGAGTTAGATGACTTCCACACGGACCAAACAAATACATATATGTTTTTCCACTCTAGAAATTGAAGGCAAGTGTTGTGATCCCGTAAAGCTAGTTTAAATCCCATTGGTTCATTAATGACCTTTCCGTTCCATTGCGGTACTTTCATTGTGGTACTTTTGTTAACTGTTATGTAGTGTTTCACTTTATCATATTTTTCTTTTTTAACAATTATGTATGCTTAAGATATATATATATTCTGTTAACTTTAGGTAATATAGTTGTCACCCTTTTGGGAAAGGGTTGCAAACTCTGTTTGCCAGCGTTTTTTCTTTCTTTTTTTTTTTTTTTTTTTTTTTTTTTTTGTTGTTGTGACTGCTTAATTATATTCGTCTGTCTTTCACTTCTTTGTTGGGGACCTTTATGTGGGTCTGATTGCATCAGTTCCTGAGTTGACTTATTGACTTTTCATTTGTAAGAATATTCCGTCCAACAGAGAAACTTCAACAAAGAATTTAGGCCCAGGATCATTACTGATGCAAGTACTTCAGAAAAAAGGTATAGGGAGAAATATGAAATACTACTGGGCTGAGTGAGTTTTGAACCAACGCCGGCAACGACAGTCAGAGACATAACAACTGCACCACTACCTTTGTTAAAAACAAGTTTCATGGAACAGTATTAAACTTGATTCCTCTGAATGACCCGTCGGATAGGGTATATGTTTGGTGCGCTAGCACACTCATTGTATCGAGGAACTCTCTAAATCCACAGGATACTTAAGCTTGGAATTATTATTATAGTTTGAGATCTTAACAAACTGCAACAAGAAATTACGACCCAGGATCATTACTGATGCAAGTACTTTAGAAAAAAAATCAGTCTACTGTTACTTACTTTTGATATACGATAAAATAAACTTCAACACCCAATTTTACTAGATGTACCGAAATAACAATATAGCAGATATGACCTTGACAATGCTCTCAGATGAACTAATAGTAAGAGGAATGACGAAACGAGTGCAAATAGTAAAGAAGATGCCAAAGAAAAGGCACACTTACAGATCATAGCCTATCGATGACACCAAGAGTAAACAAACTACAACCCAGCACACATCACGAAAACATGCCTCTATAATTTGAACCCTTAAACCCCAGTTTTATATAGTAAAACTGGGGTTTACAGGGGTATACATTATTTTTCTTATTTTTGCCCAAAAAACATAGATTGTGGGTACACGTTAGAACCGCCTTGCCGAGGCGGTTCTAACGAGTGCCCACAATTTATGTTTTGTGCAGAAATATGAAAAATATCAGAGTTTTTTATCTGAAAATTTTCAGTTTTGGAGGTGAAATTTTCTATATATATTTGAATAGACGTGTTTTCGTAATGACAGGCCACAAACCAGTGAAAGCCAACACAACCAACGACTTCTGTATTAACGAGGTGTTCCAAATGCCAGACAGAACCCACTTAACACAGCAATAAGACATCCAACAGCGAAACAGGCAGCGAGCAGCTACAAGGTCCAAGAACGGACAACATTAGTTCCAGCGTCTTAAAACAGTCGGCAGTAAAATTTATAGAGATGTTCTAATATACAAACCAAAGAAAGCACAAAACGAACGAAACCGAACGCGAAGCGAGCGAGCATCAGAGCAAGATAAAATTACTCACAAAAACCAAACAAAAAGCACTACAGTATTCGTAAAATAAAACAATGATCAATAGGTTCCTTGTGCGTTTAAAGGGACTGGTTAAACCTTCGAGTGTTCCATCATTTCTACGGGCATTTTTGTGACATCCTGTTTGCATTCGGTATCGATCTTACCAGTTCATGAGAGGAAGAGGATTGGTGTATGATGTTTAACCTTTGATAAGGTCATCCGTAGATCAGCTGGTGGTTTTCCTTTTGCTCTGGTGTCAGTGTCTGGGTTGTTAAGTCCCCAATCTTGTTTCATCACAGTAATTTTCTTTATTTATATTTATTTTTTATGATGTTTCACGGATTGAATTAGAGATGCCTGTTTGCGAGCTGAACAAACATTTTATATTTTTGCAAAATATAAAACTAGGGTAAAGATTTGGCATCACAACCACAAACCGCATCCCTTCCCAGACACTAAGAGGAAGAGGAAACCAACAAATCAAAACAAGCACAAATCGGACAAACGTATGAAAAGCACTAAAATTAACTCTCTCTTTCCCAAGCGAGGTAATCGCAATGCTAAAAGGACTGACAAACACAAGAACAAAATTACACAAGGTAAGACAAAAAACAAATCGCCTCATAGAATAAACCACAAAGCAACAAAGAGTAAGACTAACACCGGGACCACCGCCTTCGAACGGTCTGTAGAGTAAACCACCGCGGCGTTTAAAGCACTTTTACAGCTAGCCAACTTCACCCTGGGTCCCGATGCTACTCATAATACAGTAATACATAAAAATTCGGTTCATATAAAGGTTTCCAATTCAGTCAATGCAGCAAAGTGAAAATATAAAAATCAAATCAATCACTATAATAAACAAAGACGAGTGCTCATGGCTAATTCTATGGTATGCCAGAGTAAATAAAAACCAATAGTTGAACCACGGCGGGCCAAGCCAGATATATCGGCAAGCCCCCAACCCACTTGTTAAAGTTTTACGAAGAGGCCGTCATTGAGTCTGAGGCCCGAACCGCCGTCGTGCAATTAAAGAGTGAAGAATAGCCATCAACAATGACTGGGTTGACAATTAGGCATGCAGTCTGTCGCATTATATCCAGGCTATAGCCAATTCCTTTATAACGGTTAATAAGTTTTCTGAATTGCTCCGAAAAGTTAGATTTTCCTACAAATTTCTAAATCTGCACGCTAAGTCACCGTAAAATTCTGGTTCCGATATACCTTGTTGCAGAAGTGTTTTCAGACTGACGCTATATTTTTCTACCAAGGCACTGTGTCTGTGATACAATTTTGAAAACGCCTTACGAAGTTTAAAATAACGATAGTCCTCCCTAAGTAGTTTGGCAGTAAGGGCTTTATTACGGTAGTTAAAGTCATTAAGATTTGAAGAAGCTCTGGCGAATCTAATAAGTTGAGATATGTATACCCCATATTAGGTACGCCGGGGGACATCGCCATCCAGAAAAGGGAAATTGACTATTTCAAAATCAAAATCGTCCCGTTTATCATAAATTTTGGTGGAAACTGTACCATTAGATATACATAGATTCAAATCCAAAAAAGGTGCCTCGGTGTCGGAAGAATTTGCTCTATTTATTTGGAGTTCTGTAGGGTATATCCGGTCCACCATTTGGTTGAAGTAAATATTGTCAGTATTTAATAAATCATCAAAGTATTTTAAAGTTGAATGGAAAGCCTCAATAATGTCAGCCTGATTTTCACGTGAGAAAGACTTCATGAAATCTCTCTCATAACAAAAAAGAAACAAATCTGCAACAAGAAGAGCACAATTAGTTCCCATCGGAATACCAATTGTTTGCCTGTAAAGTTTAGTTTCAAATCTAATAACAATATTATCCAAAAGATAAACAAGGGCATCACAGACGTTTTGACACAACCATAAATTGTAATTATTGTATACATCATAAGTGAAAAAAGCACATTCTTCGTTGCAAGCCAAATATTGGGTATTCTCGCGAATAAAAGTTCGGCAAATTAAATCAATAAATTTATCCTTTATAAGATGATGAGGTAACGTAGTATACAGTGTAGAAAAATCATATGTAGAAAATTTAGAAGCCTGAATGTTTTTAGATTTGAATTAATTGAGAACATCATTGGAATTTTTAATTGACCAAAAAAGCTAATTCCGTCCCTTTCGTAATAGTATCTAATCCAATGTTTTTAACAGCAGTAATGCATGAAGTTAGCAGTTTGGACAAAACAGTAGTCGTACATGAACTAGAATTAGCAATAGAACGTGCTTTATGAGGTCGTTTATGAAGTTTCGGTAACCAATATAACGTAGGAAGTCTGTCTTGCTTTTCTTTAATACTCACTGCAAACTTAGCAGTAATATCGATAGAATGGGTATTAACAATAGATCTCTCGTCAGTAGAAATCCGTTCATATGTATTGGTACTACCTAGTTCTTGTATTAGAGTATTTATATAATAAAGACGTCACACAGCAACAACATTATTAGCAGCTTTATCAGCTGGAGCCAAAATATACTGCCTTTGAAATTCTTGGATACCTTGTTTCAAATATCGAAAAGATAGTTTAGGATTAGGAGGGAGAAGATCAAGGTTACTAGAGTAAAATAACACACGTTCACCAATGATCTTAAAAATCTTAAACTTCGCACTATTTAAAGCATTGGACTCAACAAGCTCTCGTTTACACCAACGCATACAATAATCATTTAAAGCATTGGCATTGTTTCCCGACATTTATTGAAATCAATGTGGGCTTGGAATTTATATTTAGGTCCTTTTGAAATAACCGAACGGATTCGTGAATCAGTTATAATCTTCAAGTTACCAGTGACCCTTTGGTTGATAACAAAATTTAGAATCTTTACAATCTCACATCACGAAAACATGGCCTATATAATTTTGATCCCCCCCCTTTAACCCCACTTTTATATAGTAAAACTGGGGTTTACAGGGGTGTACATTATATTTCTTATTTCTGCTAAAAAACATAGATTGTGGGTACTCGTTAGAACTGCCTCGGCGAGGCGGTTCTAACGAGTACCCACAATCTATGTTTTGAGCAGAAATATGAAAATTATCAGAACTTTTCATCTGAAAACTTTTATTTTTTTGGTGGTAAAAAATTCAGTATATTTGAATAAGCATGTTTTCGTAATGAAGAATCAGGGGAGCTAGTTTCAATATCAAGATCAGAAAATTATTTATTGAAATTAAGTATAGTATTACGGATAGGTTTGTTATATTTATAACAAATAATAGGAGATTCCGTGTTTTCAAAATATGAAGGTATAGCTGATATTATTATCTCGAAATATGCTAGGTAAATCTATGAATTCAATACCTTTATTAATGAATGGAATTTTGATGAAATGTCTAATGTGGTTAATTTCAGAATCAATGTAAGAACGAAGAGCATGTTGAGTATAACATCTAGTAAGGAGAGCTGCTTCATACAAATCATGTTTTCTATCATAAAAATTATTCGCCTCATCATCTAACTGACGTAATGAAGAAATAGACAATGAAGCTAGTTTAGAAAGCATTTGATGACGTCCAGAATTTAAGAGAATATTTAAATCAAAAAGAGATAAGACAGTTTTATGTTTTCGTTTCAAATTACCATTTTTGCGCTTACCATGGGATCGTTTATTACGTTAGTAAGGAGAGCTGCTTCATACAAATCATGTTTTCTATCATAAAAATTATTCGCCTCATCATCTAACTGACGTAATGAAGAAATAGACAATGAAGCTAGTTTAGAAAGCATTTGATGACGTCCAGAATTTAAGAGAATATTTAAATCAAAAAGAGATAAGACAGTTTTATGTTTTCGTTTCAAATTACCATTTTTGCGCTTACCATGGGATCGTTTATTACGTTTTTAATATCTAAAAGGAAAAAAAAAAACATCGAAATCCTGCATTTTAGAAATATTTCCTTCATGGTAAATATTATGATTAAATCCTTGTGGAAAATGGGTTTATAGTTATTTCGTGTTTGTGTTTCTTTCCCTTTGATGTCTCTGATTGGAAGGTGTGGATGGGATAATTGTATCGATTCCAGATCATTGCCTTCCCTTCAATTTTGTAAACGTTTAATCCATTTAAGTTCAAGTTCATGTCTTAAAATATTTTTTAATCTTTCGGTAGAATTGGACTTGTGTATAATTTTTTCAACAGGTTGAACCAAAACTTTACTAGATGATCATGAATGACCAGCTCTCCGGAAATGTTGATAAAGAAACGTATCAATTTTCTTCGCTTTTTTGATTTTAAACAAATGTTCCTTAAACCTTGTTTTAAGTGCCCGTTTGGTCTGTCCAATATACTACATTCCTCAGCCTCTTTCGCTGCAAGTGAGAACATATATAACATCCTCAGATTTTTAGTCTCTAAATCAGAGTTGTTTACAACTGAAAATAGTCAATGATTAACAGAGGAAATAATAGTAGACTGACAAATTAAATGATTGCAGCAGATGCAACTCTTGGCATTGCACTTAGAAATATTAGGGTACATACTGTTCCTTTTATATGGATTCTTATATTTTAGAAGTAAAGGAGATTTAATAGGAGGAAGTCTAATTCTAAGGTGATTACGGAAAATATTATAGTTGGAAGCGTCATATAAATTTATAGATGATACAGAGTGAAGTTGTAAAGGCGACACGTTAACAGTAGGTAACAAAGAGTTCAATCCAGCAGTAGAACGGGGAATCTGTAAAGAAGAAGCAGAATGTAGCCTTATAGGAGAAATAGTAATTTTTAATCTATTAGTGATACTCATATAGTTGTATAGGAAGTAATACCATTAGATAAAAAGCAGCATTCGTACCGGCTATTATAGGCAGTAAGTAGCGATGCAACAGGTGGTAGGACCGATGCATACAGAGTATAACAACAACCGACAATTCAAGTCCAAAGAAACGTAAAGCAAGAAATTGTTATAAATGGGATACGAACACCGGCAAATATCTAACCGTCAGTGAGGTTTAAATCATGAGGAAAAGGAATACGAAAGGTGATTGTAAAGTTAAACTCTGGCACTTGAAATAATTACATCATTAAACGAATGTACGGGGAGACTTTCTAGGGTCTCCACACTGTGTGTGTGTGTGTGTGTGTGTGTGTGTGTGTGTGTGTTGGGGGGGGGGGGGGGGGCGGGGTGGTTGGTGGGGCCTTTAACCCCCACCTGTTCTATAAAATAATGTAGGCGGGGCTTATTTGAAATTGCAGAAGCTTTATCAATGAAAATAATAGAACTAGAAAACCTTCACATACAAAATTTGTTTTGCTAGAAGGCATGTCTATACTTTATACATTAACACTAAAATATTGTTATAAAAGATTATTAATGGAGCAAGCTGAATAAAATCGCTGGAATGTGCTGAGAAATTCAAACTAGACATAACCTTTTACCCTTGTCATGTGATGTAAACATAGAAACCTGGAGTGTAGAGTACAAACACTGTCCACTTGTAAGATGGCAATCACAGTAAAAACAGATAAATTATCCTATCTTAGATTACTTCAGAGAAAATTGCACTCATATTTCATGATTCAAACAGAACATTGTTAAAACCATCATTTACGAGTATATGCATTTATAGGAGCTAATGCAATCTGCATACATGTAGGGAGATATTTTAAGAAGTCAGTTACAATTTTATTCCAGCAATGGAAATTATACTAATGTAATATATTGTGACTCCTGTTTCTTAACTAACTGAAATATAGTAAACAAATTATGTCATTAAGCTGCTGCTTGCTGGGTACAATTTATAAAAGGTCATAACCATTTGTGTCCCTTGTAAGGCACAAATTTATATCTTATTTGCCATATTCGTACCTAATAGTGAGTATATACATTATTTTGTAGCATCCTGAGCTAGCAGACCCCAGGTAAACATATAAACAGCTGATCAGGAATCAGTAAGCCCCGCCTACATTTTCTGGTGGTAGCTGCTACCGCAAATGCCAGTTTAAGCTAGCATTACAGGATCCAACCCTTGCCCTCAGCTTCCATAGTGGTAAAAACATATATTTGTGCGTCCGAGTGGAAGTCATCTAACTCATTCATGAATCAACAAAAAATCACAGATGAAGCCTATAGTAAAACAAAGATAATGACTCAACAGAAACAACGTGTTGAGATACTTGGAGATCACTGGGTAGTCAAACAACATCATTGGAATACTGAAGCAAAAGAAGGTCTTCTAATTCATCCATAAATCATTACGGGCAACAGATAAATTACAGATAACACCTTTAATGAAGCAAGGCATTTCATGTGTATAGTAATTTAGAAGACGTCTCTTGCTATGGTAACTGCGGCTTAATTACATAAATCGTACTACAAACAACTGAGCAGTGGCAGAATTGCATCCGTGCAGTATACATATAGAAACATTCCAGATGCACACTCGTAAATTGTGTCAACAGCAACAGACTGAAGTAGACAAAGGTTACAAATTCAATTAGTTTGATTAGATAATTATCTCAACCATGCCCCAAGGCATATCTTGCACGGATATTCTCACAAATGACTTGGCAATATTCATATCGTAATTACTCAACGTATTGGAACAGACAGGCCCGATCAAACAGTGTAAACCCAAAACATGCGCTGTAAAAGGCGACATCTGATCCGTTTACTACTCATTCAGCTGTTTTAGAAGCATCAACAGGTACTTCAACAGATGTATTTATTCAAATTGTAGTCCAAATACGGTAATGAGTTCGAAAATATTAGAATTAATATGCTTTACTTCTTTACTGTAATTTGGAAACAAGGGTAATTTACCAAGCTTTTATATTAAATGGAAACTGCGAGAACAGTAAAACGCACAAAAGAGTTTAGAACACTAAGTTTAAACGAGACCATATGTTTCTCTAACGTGTAATAATATTTGATATGCTTTATGGACTCCGTAAATTCTTTTCTCCTCGCAGTCTTTTCAAATACATTTGTACGATTTCGCATACGTTTTCATATTCTCCACTTTTATAACTGACATGATATGACAAAAACATTGTTTACACATACACACACGCATGCGCGCGTGCGAAAATATCCATCTATATCTTATTATCAAATAGAAGATAAGCTACGGAAAAAGGAATATTAATTGGTACACAGATTATTGGTTTTAAATGCAGTCATAATCGCAAGTAATCAGTTAATCTACTACACGAAATTGAAGATTTACAACACTTGACAATTACATATAAAACAAAAAAAAAAACTAACCTAACGTTACCAACCATATAATAAAGTTATAGTGATTCTCTGATTTTTGCCAGTTTTCAATATTTCTGATAGAGTAACGTTCTTTTGAAGTATTTACAGTTCTGAGCTTCATTCAAAACTAATAAGCAATTGAATCACTGCATATGGAAATACTTAAATGAAACATGCGTTATATTTATATACTTTTTTATTTAAAAGATAAATTTCATAAGTTTTGAAAGACATACTGGTTATTATTCTACACAATATTCAGAATTAAAAATTGATGTAATGACCATTTCATATAAAAATAATTTATATTAATATGTTTAATCTTATAATTATTTTTAGTCAGTATCAAGTCAGTTCTCATACAGGCACTTAAAGAGTATTCTTTATCTTATACGCGTATCCTACATTTTATAGATGTGAACATGGCCATATATTTTCTACTAAAAAATATAGTAAGAATATACAATGAAGCTGCCTGTTTACTACGAAAGCCTTCAACAGGATAAAAATGATATACTCTTCACAATCTCATAATCCAAGACTATCTTCGATGGTGCTAATTCCTTATACTTTGATATGACATCTCTTCAATGATAATAATAATAATTATAATAAAATAATGATCATTAAGTATTCAAGTGAAAAATATGAAAGCTTACCGCAAGTGAGGATAGTCCTGTAATATGGGTGTGCAAAGATTATGTTATTTATACCCAGAGGAATGCTTTCGTAGTAATCAGGTTTTATTTGCATTTATAAAAGACTCATTTATGTTTTGCTCCTGTTACTTAAGTTTCGATCTATATTGTTGTCATGACTTCTACAGACATCAGTTGCTTTATAACAAAGGCAACAAGAGCATCTATGGTTATTTTCTGGAACTATACTATTGACAAAAACAGCCATATGGCATATAGCTAATGTTACTACCGATTACGGTCTTAAATCTCTGCAATAGTACTCTTCCACGTAATATAATTGATATAACTGACATTGTAACGAAAGTTACAGCACAATACATTCAGTTACACTGAGGTATACAAATTGAAATTAAACTCTCTCTAACTCATTGTATCTGTCCAAAATAAACAGATGACAATAGTTTCCTGTGTTACTTTGAAAGCAAAAATGTCATATTAAAAAAATCAACTGGCTGCATTACAACCTTCTAGTTATTTTCACTACTACTGTATTTATCATAGGTATTCAGACAGACAGACCCAAGCAACTATTATGAACCGAGAAATCATCAAGCTGTTGAGGCAGATATACAGGCAAAGAAATGGACGTGTTTAACTTTAATACATTTATGCCGAGTGGACTCCTCTTCCTTAACTTATGGACCGGTTCATGTCCGATAGAAGGGTATGTATTATTACTATGTTTTATAGAAATTCCTGTATTTCATGCAAACAGTGTAACCTCTGATCAGACGCCGCGTTCTGCGGCGTCTGATCTGGGTCTACATTTTTGTCAATATCCCTTTTATGGGACGCTAGGCATAAACGTGGCAAAGGCAAGTACAATGATATGTTGTAGCATTACGAAAACATGCCTATTCAAAACTATTGATAATTTCCCCACGAAAAAAGGAAAATTTTCAGATAAAAAATTCTGATATTATTCACATTTCTGCTCAAAACATAGACTGTGGGTACTCGTTAGAACCGCCTCGACGAGACGGTTCTAACGAGTACCCACAATCTATGTTTTGAGCAGAAATAAGAAAAATAATGTATACCCCTGTAAACCCCAGTTTTAATATATAACAGTTGGGTTTAAGGGGGTCAAAATTATATAGGCGTGTTTTCGTGATGGTGTCTGAATACTTGGAATAAATACACTATCGAAAATATACACAGTCCTTACTCATATGAAACAAAACACTACCAGTGTTTCATTATTTTATGTTATCACAGTACACACAACACGTGTAAGTAGAATTAAACGTAAAATGCAGAGTGCAGACTTTAGCATTACGAAAACTCGCCTATTCAAATATATAGAAAATTTCATCTCCAAAAATTGAAAATTTTCCGATGAAAACCTCTGATATTTTTCATATTTCTGCTCAAAACATAGAATGTGGGAACTCGTTAGAATCGCCTCGACGAGGCGGTTCTAACGAGTACCCACAATTTATGTTTTTGAGCAGAAATAAGAAAAATAGTGCATACCCCTGTAAACCCCAGTTTTACTACATAAAAGTGGGGTTGAAGGGGGTCAAAATTGTATAGGCGTGTTTTCGTAATGAAAGCCATGAACTGATTTATTCACAAACTACACGAAGTATGGTCATCTACCGTTATCATTTAAGTGAAAAAAGGATATATCATCATATGATACCAGAAGCTCACGGGCCACAATTTGTCAACATGAGCGAAACAGGCATTGCATATTTGCAGATGCCATGCATCAATTGTTTAGTACTATCACAGCAGCTTATCATAAAAGTGGATGATATTTAAAAGTAAAAACAGTCAAATGACAACCCACGGTCATCGTTCTGATAAACTTGTTTGGGAAAAAAAACAAATCATCATACGATACAAGAAGCTCACGGACCACGATTCGTTCTGATGAGTGAAACAGCGATTGCATATCTGCAGATGTCATGCAGCAATTTTCCAGTACTATTAGAGCAACTAATCATAATTATAGATGCTCTTTAGAAATACAAATGGTCCAGTGAAAAGCTACGATTATCATTTTGACAAACTTGGTTTATCTCATTTCCCTTATGGTACACACTTATATTCAGCTTCAAAGCTTTCTTGATTCTGCAGATGAAGAGTTGTCATCATATATGGGCTTGGTGGTCATCTAGCTTAACAAAACAAGTCCATTGAAACAAACCCTCAGTCCCAATTCAACAGAAGACTCCGCAATAAATTTGATAACAAATGGTCCAGCGGCATCAGAGATAAAATCATTTGGAAATTCGGACGAATGACGGATGGACGACAGACAGACGACGATCGGAAATAATAACAATTGCTTAACCTTAAAAACGTACCCAACGTTGTTAAGGCCATTTATTGCAGATCCTTTGTTGAAATAATACGTCTCTTCCTTCATTGGTTAATTCAGTAAAATAGCTCAAGTGCAAGAACGTTCGAACATTAACAGTATTAGAAATTTTCCTACCTGATTCTGGTGGCCATCGTTCTCAAATATTGCTGCATTCCTTATCACGCATTTGTCCTGACATATTCCACTAGATTTAATCCTATTTCTTTCACACTGAAAATGAAATCAAAGACTTCATTACGCTACGAAATATATAATACAAATTTCAAATACAGACAACCCTCTTTATACCGACAGTCGATACAACGACAAAATTCATTATAATGGCAATATGACTGTTACGAAACCTTCGCTTAAGAGGTAACAATTAGTAACAAACTACGCAAGAATATTGTATTTAATACAATGTACTTTAAAAAATATATGTTTTAGATATTTGTTAGAATCGCCTTAGGCAGGCGATTCTAACAATATCCAAAGCATATGTTCTATGAGAGGAAATAAGAACAAACCAAGACCTTTCTTACATATCAATCTGCACATTTATTATTCTGTACAACATCGAATTCGTTTTAACGGCAATGTCTTTGAAAACAAATGCTGTCGTTGTAACGAGGGTTCACTGTACATTAGTATTGACGTTATGGGGATTTGTTACGTGTGTACATTTTGCGCCATTTTTAATAGGGAGACAACATTTATGACTTCCCGTTTGCTTTCCTGTGCATTTACCCCTTTTGATAAGAGGTCTACTTAAAAAGGAAACATTTGCCCTCCCCCGCCCCCCCCCGCCCCCCCGCCCCCCCCCCCCCCCGTGCCCTTATGTTTTTCTTTTAAAGTTGAACCCTATGACAGACCTGCTTCTTTGAAAAAATACCATTTCCCTTTTAAGAATGGACACACCTTCAAGGAATATAACTGACGTGGAAACATTTTGCTTCCCTTTCTACTGGAAGCTACTCTTAAAATATGCTTTTCGTGAGAGCGCTCATACCTTTAAGAGTAACTCCAGCCGACTTTTTTTTAAACAATTTAGATACTAGTGTAGCATTTTCCTATTTGCAAAAGTTGTCTTTGAACGATTGCGATTCCAGCTCGTTTGGGAAGAGGAAGCTGGTTGTTTTATTTTTCTTTCGCTTGTGGCTTGTGTACTGTCTGCATTTATTTGTTTGCTCTTCCTGTTCGTGTCATTGGTAGGATATGTGCTGTGATTGTCGCCATTCCTTGACATATAATTACAGTTGACTCTCGCTATCTCGAACTCGCTTATCTCGAATAACTGCTTATCTCGAAGTGAAAATCTGGTCCCTGCCTAAACATGAAAATTCAACAACAGGTAAAAAATATTGTGGAAAAAAGGAGAAAATTCTCCTCTTTTCCATAATATTTTCAATATATCTCTAATTTCAGGAGTCAAATTACACATATATTTGTTAAATGTAGTTAATCGAATTAGGTTTTCCTCAATTCTGCAAATCTGATATGTTGAAGTACGGATATCTCGAAGTATTTCAAACAGTCCCTTGGAATTCGAGATAACGAGAGTCGACTGTACTCTTTTAGTTCACCTGCGTAAGGACTAAACATCATAGAACATGTAATCGGCGAAATTGTGTAACAAATATAAATGAGACGCAGCGTGAGTAAAAGGTGCCAACAAGGCAGTAAGCATTCTACTTGCAGTTTGCAAAACACATTATATACATCGCTTAATAAAAGAGCTTTGTATGAGTACAACAACAAGGAACCCGGCATACAAACTCGCAACGTTGTCTAGGGAAGACATTCTGCAAAACCACCATTCCGTTGCGATGCCGTTCGGAATTTTCCTCTCTAATCTCTCTGATGAAGATAAATTATACTGAATCCATAAATTGCACAAGAATCCATTCAAACAACATTGCATTGTGGGTTCAGCTTAGTGCTCAACCAAGTCCCTCTTAAAGATTCTAACGAGAATCTTTACAGCATTGAAAGAATGGATTTTTGTTTTTTCTTGGTGTCTGGGAAGGGCTGCGGCTTGTGATAGTGGCACTCCCTGGACTTTTCTTTTACCTTTTTATACTTAGTGCTCCACCAAGTCCCTCTTAAAGATTCTAACGAGAATCTTTACAGCATTGAAATAATGGTTTTTGGTTTTTCTTGGTGTCTGGGAAGGGCTGCAGCTTGTGATAGTGGCACGCCCTGGACTTTTCTCTTACCTTTTTATACCCCGCCACACGAAAGTGGCTGAGTATTATGGTTTCACGTTGGGCGTCCGTGTGACTGTCCGTCCGTCCGTCAATCGTACGTCCGTCAATCCGTCCGTCCGTTTTTCGTTTCCAGATGATAACTTGAGTAAACATCAATAGATTTTCACCAAACTTGGTATGTGCATTGATATTGTAGAGATCTGGTATGGGATTGCTAATGGGCTAATTTCGTCAATTTTTTACGGAGTTATCTGCCCGAGACTCGCTCATATTTTCGTTTTCGGACGATAAATTGATCATTACGAAAACACGCCTATTCAAATATATAGAACATTTCACCTCCAAAAATTGAAAATTTTCAGATAAAAAAAAAAAAAAGATTTGTTTTCATATTTATGCTCAAAACATAGATTGTGGGTACTCGTTAGAACCGCCTCGCCAAGGCGGTTCTAACAAGTACCCACAATCTATGTTTTTAAGCAGAAATAAAAAAAAATAATGTATACCCCTGTAAACCCCAGTTTTACCATATAAAAGTGGGGTTTAAGGGGGTCAAACTTATATAGGTATGTTTTTGTGATGGTAAATGTCAAGGGATTTTAACCTATCGGTACATGCATTGATATGAAGAAGATCTGGTTTGGGATTGGTTATGGGCACATTTCGTCAATGTTTGACATGGTTATCTGCCCGCGACACGATAATGGCGCGGTATTATAGTTTAACGTTTTTATTTTTCAAAAGTATTACAGCACCGCATACTCTAGAAGTGGTGTCAATCAGCTGTGCATCCTAAAAATCGCCAAAATTTACAATCACAGTTATTCTATTCTGTTTACAGTATTAAATCTTTCGATGCCTCAACTTTTCATACCACAATGCCTCATGACAAATGAAATCAAAATTACGAGTTATCATTAACCAGTGTTTTTTTTTTTTTTTTTCACAAGAATGGAAATCGTCGCTTCCAGTATGTTGTCCTTGGCTATGCAGACAATACTTTGTTCAGGGTCACTTTTATACATCACAGAAGTATTCTGATGCAGATGTTGTAAATGTGCCGAAATATCTAATAGACAACATCTTTGTTGAGTTAGGTGGACGGATATTTCAGCAAGCAATTGGCATTCCTATGGAAACTTATTGTACTTTATTGCTTGCCGACTTTTTTTTTTTTTTTATATTCGTATTAGGCGCAGTATATACAGGTTCTCATGAAAGTGGGCAAAAACGCTTTGCCAAGATGATGCATTATCTCCGAATAATTCAAAGTTTTCAGAGTACCTTGAATTAATCTACCCACGTCTCATTGAAATTAAAGAAACATCTGAGACGATAACGTCTTCTTCATTTTTAGATTTATACCTCTATATCGACAAGCGAAAGCTCATTACTAAGCTTTACGACAAATGGGATGACTTCAGCTTTCCCATAGTAAATTTTCCGTTTCTAAACAGCAATATTCCTTCTGCAGCAACATACGGTGTTTACGTTTCACAGTTAATCCGTTATGCTAGAGCTTGCTTTGAATAACATGACTTTATCGAAAGACTGCTCAGTACGACACTGTTAGGGATAACAAAGAACTGAACCGGTGTCAACACAAGAATTTTTTAGGGCGGCATCATCCCCTTGTGAATCCCTACAATAGGACTGTTTCCAGACTAATATCTGATATTTTTGTCACATTGAAGCGATAAACAGACTTTCTAATCCATGGACATTAATTCCTATATTTTCCTAAATCTCTGTTCAGATGATAGGCAAGGTGTGCGAAGCGTGCTTAGCAAGTACGGCTTACTTTCCATGGACGCCTGATTACACCCCCATATATGTTGGGTCCATATCTGTCTGTCTGAATATTCCTAATTTTGCCTTTGTGTCTATCGACTTTATGATTTTTCGAAATATAATTATGATTTGTTGACCTCAGACTCTTAAACCTTATACCGTTATCGGCCCGATAGGATTCCTGTCAGGCCAAGAACAGTCCAACATAGATTTAAGTAGAGGGGCATAGGTGGATAGCGAAGGCCAGGATCGGTCGGTAGAACACAGCAGCTGACCAGGGTTTAAATTGTTTGCCTTTCAGGTAGTAGTTTTCAGACACATCAACATGTAGCCAAAAGAATTTGTTCAAAGTTAAGGACAAGTATGTAAATCATCACGAAAACATACCTATATAATTTTTACCCCCATAAACCCCACTTTTACATAGTAAAACATGGGTTTACAGGGGTAAACATTATTTTTCTTATTTCTGCTCAAAAACATAGATTGTGGGTACTCGGTAGAACCGCCTCGCCGAGGCGGTTCTAACGAGTACCAACAATCTATGTTTTTAGCAGAAATATGAAAAATATCAGAGGTTTTCATCTGAAAATATTCATTTTTGGAGGTGAAATTTACTATATATTTGCATAGGCGCGGTTTCGTAATGTAGGGTATATTTAGATCGGATACGGTAAGTGAAAGTCTCACAGAATCTGTACATCAGCGCAGTCAGACCACGGTCTTTACTGTTCTGTTGCAGTAAGCTTCGACATTGCAGAATCCAAGGCGAAACGCGAATGTCCTAGTCAGACTGCGCGGGTACACACAATCATTTGCTGTAATATATTCGTGAGGTCGCATCCTTTTTTGCGAGACGCGTCTTTTATTGTCTTAGTATGTCCACGGTTTACAAACTGTTTTGCTCTCTGACTGATCTTTACATAAAAGAGTAGCAATATTCGTGTATTGATCTCATCTCCGGAAACGATATTCCCTATTTATGTAAGATCGAAACAGCAATTATTTTTCCCGACGACCTGTCTATTGAAATCTTGTCCAGCTTTCTACTGATTACTGCAATAGCTTCTGTTCGAGGATATGTATGGGTGCATTATTAAAATACTCCGCCTTGTATCGAATTCCAGGAAACTTTAAAGGGACAGGGTATACTTGAAAAACAAAAAAGTCCGGCATTTTCTACAAGGGAGATAGCTTTTGGGACTTCCTGTTTGGCTATTCTGCACATCACACCCCTTCTGACAAAAGGGTCCACTAGAAAAGGAAAGCATTTCGTTCCCAGGTAAGCTTCTTCTAAAAAATAGTCTACTCTAATGTTATGGAGATGACTAGGAGCAAGAAATGCTAAATGAAGTGTCTTTACGATGTCAACCATCTCTAAATGTACTTTCATATGGCAACTAAGAAACTAGCGTCCTTTAAAGGGAACACTAGCAAACCGTCTAGAACCCGGACCTGGAGCGTCTGGTGGGGGTATACACTGTATGGATTAAATCCAGTATTAAAAATAAAAAGCGGCAAAACCAATACAATACAATAAAAGGAGTTAAAATAGACACCCCTTCCATTGGAAATGAATTTATCGAAGAATTAAGATAGAAAAGTATACTCGGCATGAATGGAGTAAGAAAAGGGAACACATTAGGAAGACCTCTGTATGAGTCAAGGGATTTATGTTGATATGCAGAAACTTGCTGGATCATTGGCAAACAGTTTAGACCATCATTACGAAAACACGCCTATTCAAATATATTGAAAATTTTACCACCAAAAAACTGAAAGTTTCAGATAAAAAGTCTGATATTTTTCATATTTTTGCTCAAAACATAGATTGTGGATACTCGTTAGAACCGCCTCGGCGAGGCGGTTCTAACGAGTACCCACAATCTATGGCTTTGAGCAGAAATAAGAAAAATAATGTATACCCCTGTAAACCCCAGTTTTACTATATAAAAGTGGGGTTTAAAGGGGTTAAAATTATATAGGTATGATTTCGTGATGTGATGAGTGGCAAATAGTGTATACCTTGTATAGACAAGCGTTCTGTTTTCTGTTAGCTCGAATACAGAGTAAATATAGTAGAACGAAGAAATGAGAGAAATTGAAACTGACGGTAATCTGCTTTATTGGGTAATTATGCAAAAAGCAATTTGTAGGAAAACGGTTCAGATTTATCCCTAAATGATTATGAATAATTGAGTTTGCTGGCAATACCACAGATTTTAAAAGGAGATGAGGCTGCCAAAATATTAGAAATTAGATAATTACTTTTTCATTTTCTTGAACTTTGGGTAATTACTGTATATTTCATGTATATATGCATAATGTTATCAAAAATACAACAGATTCTAAAAGGCATGAATTGAAAGTAACACACTCGTAAAAATGAAAACAGCTAAAATGTCAGGTTTTCTGGGCCAGACCTATCTAATTCTCACCAATTCGGCATTATCGGTGACCCCCAGATAGATTTAATTAGCTCAGCGATCACAAAGCAGAAGAATATATAAACGTCGTCATCACGAAAACGCGCCTATATAGTTTCGACCCCCTGAAACCCCACTTTTATATAGTAAAACTGGGGTTTACAGGGGTATACATTATTTTACTTACTTCTGCTTAAAAACATAGATTGAGGGTACTCGTTAGAACGCCTCGCCGAGGCGGTTCTAACGAGTACGCACAATCTATGTTTTGAGCAGAAATATGAAAAATATCAGAGGATTTTTATCTGAAAATTTTCAGTTTTTGGAGGTAAACTTTTCTATATATTTGAATAGGCGTGTTTTCGTAATGTTATTGAGAAGTACGTGGAGACATACCCAAGGAAGGCTGTCATCACCGAAAGAAGAAAATGAGGAACAAACCGTAACAAGACAAAACAGCACAGTTTAAATAACTGGCATATAGACAAAGACGAACTGCAGCAGACTGAACTAGTATGTAAACAAAGAAAATATATTACTGAAAAGAAATCAAGTGGCATTGCGGTGGTCTATAACAGCCATCTTGATAGATACATTAATTTAAAAATATGGGTATAGTTTCAGAAGAAGTGGTTCATTTCTGGCTGCAAAGAAGCATATTGCCGCTCAAGCTACTCTCGCGATGTTTTGCTTATTGAAGAAAGCAAGTTCACTTTTACTACCTATTGATATACAAATTGACCTGCTCGAGAAAACCGTAAAACCAATACTCCTTTATGGGTGTGAAGTCATTGGAACGGCTACTATTAATATACTCGAATAGGTGCAGCTTGAATGTTTGAAACTTATTTTAAATTTAAAGAAGTCGACGCCTAATTGCATGGTTTATGGCGAGACAAGAGTCATGCCACTTGAATTAGATGTGCAATGTCATATAATCTCATACTGGTCAAAGTTAGTATATCCTACTACTAATTATCTGTCATCAAAACTATATGCGATAGTACTATCTTATTTCCAGCATTCAATAAGTAATAAATTCAGATGGTTAGAAAATATAAAAAATATTTGATTCCATATGGTTTCAATGGCTTCTGGGATATGCATACATTTCATAACAGGAACTGGTTGATAAAAGCAACGAAACAAAAAGTAGTAGATTTATTTTTGAATAAATGGAAATATTCAAATAGAAAATAATAAATCTTTTTATATAATTACCGACTTTTTAAAACAAAATTTTGTTTCGAAAAATATCTTGTGAACGTACCGGCCAAATTTAGAAAATAAAGAGTAAAATTTAGAACCAGAAATAATATGTTACCTGTCGAGACCGGAAGTTGGAAGTGAATACCAAGAGAGAGTAGACTATGTCATTTATGGCATTTAGATATTGGCTATGAGTATCACTACTGGTTAACACGTAATTACTTCAATAATCTTAGAAGACAGGACATTTTTCGTGCGGCCTAATGTAATAAAGTTTCCAGTACTTCTAAATACAAAAAATACTGCCAAGTAACGAAAACTTTGTATCTTTATTAAAAGTATTTTTGAAAGTTTGTAACCTACCCTCCCATGAAAAGTGTATATATGTATGTATGTATATATATATATATATATCTATATATATATATATATATATATATGTGTGTGTGTGTGTGTGTGTGTGTGTGTGTGTGTGTGTGTGTGTTTTGTGTGCATCTGTATGTAGTATATGTATGTTTATATGTACATATGTATGTATATGTATGTATATATATATATATATATATATTGAACAGTAATAATATATGGCATATATAAATATGTAACTCGAATGCTGAATGTTTATTATATGTGTAGATTGTATAATAAGACTCGTATCATACTCTTTTTTCAATGTACGTCATTTTGCCTTAGTAAAAAGGATTGGGTGAAATGTAATAACTGTAAACTGTTACTCTCATAAAGCGCATGAATAGATGTTGTTTTTTTACATGTCTTAGGAAGTTTAATGTTTTCAGGTGACAACTGTCGTCATTGGTGAACAAATGTTTAAAAGAAACTCCCAAGTCAGTGTTGTTATTGAGATAGGGGTTTCCCTTTTTTAGAGATTGTTGATACTTTCCAGTTAAGTTGCGATTAATTCTATACTCCGAATAAAGGTTTTCACGTTTTTATGAATTTAACACAGTATGCATAACCAATGTTCAAAATCCTTACCCGGAGTAACACACGTACGAGTATGTATACGTGCCCAATATATGAGAAAATTAAAATTCGTAGATACCTGCTAAATTATTTTGTTGTTCACTAAATTAATATAAAACATTCTTGAAGAGTATAGGTTTAGTTGCTGTCAGATAAATACGTGCGTTGTTTAGTGTATTAACTCCCTACCATAAGATATTTTAATATTTATGGTCAAAGGTTGGATGAAGGCAATAAAGTTTTGTGCAAGTACAAAGTGAAAAGAAACATTCTACAGTCATGAGAAGTCTCTTGAAAGTGATATTCAAACTCTCGACTTCAGTATCAGCAAGTAACTAATATAGCCCAGCGAGCACAAAACGTTAAAACAACGTCGATTCAAAGTTGATTCAACGTCAAGACGTTGAATCAACGTTGAATCGACGTTGTTTCAACGTTCTATGCCTGCTGGGAGGGATCACCTTGTTTGGGAAGAATACGTTATTCTTCTTTACTATTGTTCGAACCGCTTAGTTCTTACCTCACCTACATGCCCTTCGTATATTACATTATATAGATTTTACTGCACCAGTAACAAACAGAAGCAGCGAATAGTGCCAAATGATGTCTTTTGATGTTAAATGATCCGCAATGTCAGAAAACGTACGCCCAGAAAATGTGCGCCCAGCCAAGAGTTGGACTAGCCTGCGCATTAGCATAGTCCTATCAGACAATATTTTTTCGCATTTTGGATAGCTAGGGAGTTTTTTCCTCATGGGTACAACAAAGACTCTAACCAGACGGAGCGGATGCGCAGACTGATATGAGTATTTGTTTGGCGCACTTGTCAGACGGTACGTTTTCTCACGTTGCGGCTAATATGTCGAGTGGTGTAAAATGGGTAAGCAGTTGGACAGAACGTGTTAATATGAACATTGGTTAATTGTATATGCATTAGTAAATGAAGTCAATAATGTAATTAGTACACTATCTGATATTTGTACATACCTTAGGGACAGACAGTAGTTATACTTTCGATAATCAAGCCTTTACTGAACACTACATGTGACAAAAAGTGAAACCAAATGCTTTGGCTGTTGGACCTGAAGCCATATCGCAAATAAACAGATAGTAAAAAAAACAAAAACAAAAAAACAAAAAAAACAACAACAAAAAACATAATTGCAATGTGATAAAATAGCGCTAATGACATATTAGAACAGCAAATTTTCATATCATCACTAAAACATACCAATATAATTTTGACCCAATTAAACCCCACTTTTATATAGTAAAACTGGGGTTTACAAGGGTATACATTATTTTTCTTATTTCTGCTTAAAACATAGATTGTGGATACTCGTTAGAACCGCCTCACTGAGGCGGTTCATACGAGCACCCACAATGTATGTTTTGAGCAGAAATATGAAAAAATATCAGAATTTTTTATCTGAAAAGTTTCAGTTTTGGGAGGTGAAATTTTCTTTATATTTTAATAGGCGTGTTTTCGTAATGTTAGCCTATGAATCTATGCAGTCAAATCAGGGTTTGACTGTTCGTTGACGTATATATTCTACAGAAGGGTTTGCTTGACAGGGCATTCGGTAAAGTGAATATGCGTTATAACGTATTTCTTACTCTGAGTTACAGTTATATGTTGAATTCTAACAGGGAGAGAAAGACCATTAACATCCGCACCATGACAAATTAGGATCTTTTGAGTATTTTGGAAGAGTGCTGGCCCAGAACAGGCTGTTAAATCCATCCTAACTGATAAGATATTTTTCTTTGTCTATATAATCTTCAGTCCATTTTGATGTTATAAGTGGACAGCAAAGGGCTTGATTAGAGTGCGTTGATGCGCATACCTTATATTGGTATGCTTCTTCTTGCAACTGCTTAGAAAAATTCTGTTTCTGTAGTACTGGAGCTTGAATGCATGATTAAAGTGTGATTTTGGTGTGTAAGCCATCCCAGATAGCTTGATAACGTTAGGCTAACATTGACTGATGGTATTACATTTGGTAGTTTGTTGGGGTGATGCTGTCCAATGTACAGCTAACGATAAACCTACAATTAAGGCTGACACAATTAATCAGATAATCGATTAATTGATCGATAAATTCCACAAAAATGATTATCATTACTGATTTGCTAATAATCGATCATTTGATTTTTGTGTTGTTACTTTAACATACGTATTTACACTTAATATTCAGACACCTCAACTCCTTACCATACTTTATCTAAAATTTGAACAAGTGCAATTTACTACCCACTGTTGTGTCTAAAAATAGCTTGATGAGTGGCAAACAGTGTAGACCCTGATGAGACGCCGCCTTAAAGGCGGCGTCTCATCTGGGTCTACACTGTTTGCTTAGGCCTGTTTGACCAAATGCAAACAATAAAGTACAACATATGGTAAGAGTCATGCTCAAACAGGTAAACTTATGACCAAATCTTCCGTGATCACTAATCGATTATCGATCACAATGGCAGGACTGATAATCGATTATCGATTATCTTGTAAAAGTGATGTTAGATCTTGATTCTCTGCTATCCGTGGCAAACTCTGGCTTTTTAATCGTTATAATTTTTAAGTTATTGATGGAATATAGTTTGCGTCTCATGTTCAATTTACCAGTTTGCTCATAAGCACCAAAGGTAGAACTAAGTGCTTTATATTTTGCGTCTTTATCAATTTATAATTTGACTCTCTTTCGGTTATGACGATAATTTTAATCATTGTAAGCATATGCCCAATGTCTGAATTCCATTCTTACAGTTTTACAAAACATTATATACTAGTGTGCTGGTTCAAAGTTAACGACCTGCATAGTACCTCAGTGATGCAGAAAATAATATATCGATATTTAACCTCTTCATTCCTGAGTTTCTGGAGTGGAATGTTCCATATTTGAATTAGGACTTGTCCACTAATGCAAGTAGGGTTTCAGTCTAAAATCAACAAACAGAATGGCAAACAGTGTATATCCTGGGGAGAATGCTCGTTACTCTCATTTGGATCCACACTATTTGTTGGTTTTTGGTTGCCGGGATGAAAGGATTAATCATTTTACTTAACTGCACGTGCACCAACGTTTTACTGAGTGAATATCAAATGGACAATTTGGACGAATAATAACTAATTTGTAAAAGATATTGAAGTGAAAAACTGACTTTGTAGCATAATAGGTTTCTAATATGATATACCATTTGTAATTAACATTATAAATATAAAGTTCTGTTTTAAACAAGCTTTAAATTACAACTCTAAAGTAGAGAGTTATTTATTTTGTACACCATAATTTATACCATATCATCTTCCGGCCAATGATGATGCGACGTTAGCCCAGTGTGACAAAAACAATCTGTGCCCAATTGTTCAAAGTATCGTTAGCTTAACGATCTCGTTAATGACAAATTCATTAACTATTGTAGCTAAGGTATTTATCAAATAAATTGATATTTTTGCTGCAAAACTGTGAGTAGCTTTTGCAATAAAAAAGCTACTCACTTTTTTTTCAGCAAGAAATATCAGTGTGTTTGCCAAATTTCAATATAGAAATGTTTACGTCACGTTAGCTAAGAACTTCGTAAAATTTTGAACAATTGGGCATTGATTTATTTTTGACCACATAAGCAAGACTGCACACTGTTTTCCGATGTTGGGTCAATGCGATATACAGCAATTACTCTGCTTTTGCTGAACACAGATTTGCTGCCTCGAATTCGCTTGTGGAAAGTTATTGGATAATAAAATAATGGTATTCTGATCGTATTCTGGCTTAAATTGAAGAATGCCTTTTCATATAGTATTGCTTTATTTGTAGCAACGTGTTTGTATTTTACGGACAGATTCTGAATCAGAAGTCATAAAACTTGTTTCTTCTTATTAAGATTTAATTACATGTTGTCTTTTGCATCTATTGTGTATTAAATGACATCATTTTCAGTTTGGCTGCGCATCCCTTTCAAATTAACTTACAGGGCCCAGTTATTCAAAACTTATGTTTTTGGCTTGGCCCGCCGTGGTTCAACTATTGGTTTTCGTTTACTCTGGCATACAGTAGAATGAGCCATGAGTACTCGTCTTTGTTCATTATAGTGATTAATTTGATTTTTATGTTTTCGCTTTGATGCATTGATTGAGTGGGAGCCTTTATGCGAACCGAATTTTTATGTATTTCTGTATTTAGAGTAACATCGGGACCCAGGGTGAAGTTAGCTAGCTGTAAAAGTGCTTTAAACCCCTGGTGGTTTGCTCTACCGATCGTTCTAAGGCGGTGGTCCCGGTGTTAGTCTTACTCTTTGTTGCTTTGTGGTTTATTCTACGAGGCGATTTGTTGTATGTCTTTCCGTGTGTCGTTTTGTTCTTGTGTTTTTCAGTCCTTTTAGTATTGCGATTACCTCGCTTGGGGAAGAGAGAGCTAATCTTAGTGCTTTTCGTACGTTTGTTCGGTTTGTGCTTGTTTAGATTTGTCGGTTTCCTCTTCCTCTTGGGGTCTGGGAAGGGCGGCGGTTTGTGATTGTGGCACTCCCTGGACTTTTCTCTTACCTTTTTTAACGTAGTTGTTAGCTCACGTGACGTTATAAATTCTGTCTTAAATTATGGCAAACACATTAATATGTTTGCTGCAAAAATGTGAGTAGGTTTTGCAAAAGCTACTCACATTTTTGCAGCAAAAATATCAATGTATTTCAAAATGCCTTAGCTGCAACAGTTAACGAGTTTTTCATTAGCCATCTCATTAAGCTAAGTATGCTTTGAGAAATTGGGCCCAGGTTCTTAATCAAGATTACTAAACTTTGTTTGTTGTGGTTTATCTTCACTACAGCTGCTGCTATGTGCTATTTGGCGGCCGCACATGTCTTACTGTACTTCACTTTAGTGTCGTTTATATTTTGCTGGTCCTTCTTGATCATTCATTACGAAAACAAGCGTATTCAAATACACTGAAAATTTTACCACCAAAAAATGACAATTTTTCAGATAAAAAATTCTGATATTTTTCATATTTTTGCTCAAAACATAGATTGTGGGTACCCGTTAGGCGGTTCTAACGGGTACCCATAATCTATGTTTTTGAGCAGAAATAACAGAAATAATGTATACCCCTGTAAACCCCAGTTTTACTATATAAAAGTGGGGTTTAAGGGGGTCAAAATTATATAGGTATGTTTTCTTGGTGGACGACATGTTGAGTAATTTTGAAAATAGAGTACTGCGTTTGTAACCAATAATTATGAAACATATCAATATTTTTGTTACAAATGCCTTATCGAGAGCAATGAATTAGAAGTATACATTTCACTTCGGCGTGTTAACGTAATATCTTATTGATTCGCAGCGTGAGAAATAGTACCTTCTGACATGTGCACCCAACGACGACTCAAATTAGCATGGACGTACTCGCAGTCTGATCAGAGTCTTCGTTGTCCTAATGAAGAAACGTTGCATCCATGGTTATCCAAAATGCGCCAAGCGAAGATTCTGATCAGATTGCGTGAATGCGCGGGCTTATCGGAATATTTGCTGGGCGCATATGCCATAAAGTACGTTTTTTGACGTTGCGGATTAATTTCTAAACGTATTTCACTGTGGTATATCAATTCATGGTTTGTTCAGAAGCACCAAAAGAATTGCTATAAGACACGTTATTTTAGTCTTTAAAGTAGCAAAGCGATACGTTTGAACACCTCTGACGCACAAATTTCCACTGTTTACAGTGTAGCACGCATTGTATCGTTGTGATACAGAACACTGACATCATCGATGAGCAATGACCCTGGTCAAACTTCGCGGATGCATGGATTGATCTATGGCATCCTTGCCTGCATCATTACGTTAGCACAACTATATTTGTATAAGAAAAGTATACCTTTTACCGGTAGCTCTAGATAAGATACCTTTTTAACCAGAAATATTAATATTTTTTCTCATTTCTTCGTCTTGTTCAAAGGTAACGGTGTAGTTAAAACTGTAACCATTATATGTGGCATATACGCTAATATTTTTGCAGAAAAAAAAAATGCAAATAGCTTTTGCATCTGCAAGAGTTACACGCATCTATTTCAGCAAAAATACCTGTGCATTAGATATTGTACTTACTAGAACAGCTAATATTTTGACCACCAACGAGCTCATTAAGCTAACGATGCTTTGAACAACTGGGCCCAGAAAGCTACTGTATGTTCTGAGCAATCATTTGAAATGCCTATGCGAGCTTTAAATTGGTATCAACAACGTACGGTTTTACAGAGAAATACTAAAATATTGTCTTATAATTAGCGAGATAAATGATGGTATCTTTACTATTTGGGTCGCGCCATACGCACTGTCTTTGGGCATATGCGGACAGCGAAGGCCCAGATCAGACTGTGTATTCGTACAGTCTGATCAGGGGCATCGCTGTCCGCAAACAGAATCATAGGATACTATAGAATGTTTCAATGTAAATGCCCAGATGAGAAGGAAACAATAGATCGAAAAACCACATTTCACAAATGAGTGTATAATTTGACTCCTGAAGTTAGAGATATATTGAAAATATTGTGGAAAAGAGGAGAAATTGCTCCTTATTTCTCCTCTTTCCCACAATATTTTGTTACCTGTTGTTAGATTTCCATGTTTAAACAGGGACCAGATTTTTACTTCGAGATAAGCGGTCATTTGAGATAAGCGATGTCGAGCTAACGAGAGTCGACTGTAATAAACAAATTAAAATGCAGGGTTGAACCTTTTCAACCCTGAAGAACAAAACATCTCCTTTTAAAACCGTATAGATACAGATGAGCCATCTCATTAGGATCTACACTGCCATTCAGTTTTTGATTTTAGACTAAAAGCCCTATTTACATCAATGGACATGTCCAAATTTAAGGATGGAACAGAGAACTTCAGAAAGTCAGGGATGAAAGGGTAAAAAACTGCACTATTAAAAAAAGCCATCTATATGTCTGCCTACCTGTAATTATATTATTCCCAGCATACCTCTGCTTTTCTATATATTATTGGGGAACAATAGACATGAAACCCCAAGTTCCATTGCAGTGGTTAACACTGCTACTTGAAATTTAATTTCAGGACATGCTTTTTATTGAATTGACATTAGAACTGGAGCACAAACGCATGACAGTATTGAATCTTTTTAAATTAATCAATCCCAAACAAAACATGGAGTTGTACAAATAGAAAACGACTTAATAACATATGCGACCAGAATAGATCCAGATCAGCCTGCGCCCCGCATAGTCTGATCAAGGTCGACCCTACGTAGATCCTAATCAGCCGGCAATGACGAACAGACATCTGGGTCTTCGCTGATTGCAGCTGCCATAAAATTGATTCTATTCGGAGAAACTCACATGTTGGCATTACGAAAACATGCCTATATAATTTTGACCCCCTTCAACCCCACTTTTATATAGTAAAACTGGGGTTTACAGGGGTATACATTATTTTTCTTATTTCTGCTCAAAAACATAGATTGTGGGTACTCGTTAGAACCGCCTCGGCGAGGCGGTTCTAACGAGTACAAACAATCTATGTTTTGAGCAGAAATATAAAAAATATCAGAATTTTTTATCTGAAAATTTCTTTTTATTTGGTTGGAAAGTTTTCAATATATTTGAATAGGCGTGTTTTCGTAATGGTTTCTTTAAAAAAAAAATTACAAAACAGTTTACCCTTCGTTGGAGTTACTATAGCAATTTGTACTTCCGTGCCTTCAACATCCTTCCGAAAGAAATGTTTCGCTGTGAGTTTTATTCTAAATGGAAAAATTGATTTGTGATTGACAATATCTAATCAGGAACCATTTAAAATATAGGAAATAATCTTTTTTTTGTTTTTTTTTCATTGATTTTAAATTTCTGATGTTCCAAAATGACATTGTGAAAATTTCAGAAATTGTGTACGATTAGAACTTGTTGGAAACCTCCATACGTGTTACTGTAATTTTTTCTTCGGAATTCTGACACGAGAATACTAATATACTAGTTTTCCCCTTCTGACCGGGAAAAGTTTAATTACGCACCTTCTTTGGTTGCATTCATTTTGAAATCGGTATTTAGATGCAATGTGTGAGACGCAATATATGTAATAGCATAATGAAAATACTCTAATGAAACAAGAAGGCTATGACATCAATGACAAACAGTAAAACTGTAATTTACTTTTTCTTTACAAAATTGTCAACAGATCCTGCAGTTATACTGCGGTCTAGATGTCTGTCTCTGTTTCTCTGTCTGTCTGTCTCTTTCTTTCCTTAGTCCCTAAGAGCGATTTTTAAAATTTCCATGTTCCTTGTTCCCAAAAATTAATTTTGTTTCCTCGTACCCTTAAAATATTGCGAATGTTCCCTGAAAATGAATAGGCATGTTCCCTTGTTCTCTCATATCCCTGGGAAGATCTTCTTTTATCTCTCTGTCTCTCTCTCTCTCTCTCTCTCTCTCTCTCTATCTGTGTGTGTGTGTGTGTGTGTGTGTGTGTGTGTGTGTGTGTGTGTGTGTGTGTGTGTGTGTGTGTGTGTGTTGGAATGGGGGATCCAAAGATCTATTCGTGTGAGACCAAAAGAATATTGAAAATTTGATACCAACATAAACAAATGTTTAGGGTATTTCCTGTATTTAATTCAAATAATTGAATAGATATACCTAGGCAAACAGTGTAGACCCGGATCGATCAAGCAGATGATCAGCGAATGTAAGCTATGCCATTCAGCTAGTACCTTCTAGACACATCATGTAGTAGTCAAGTACAATTGTAGAAGTATGGACAGAGGTAATGGTGTTCGGAGATTTTGGGTAATTACTGCAGCCCGATGGTCAGCACCACAATTCAATATTCCAAACGTCATCCGCGCAGTCTGATCAGGACAATTTTGGGTAATTACTGCAGCCCGATGGTCAGCACCACAATTCAATATTCCAAACTTCATCCGCGCAGTCTGATCAGGACCATCGCTGTCCGCAAACAGAATCTTTGGATACTATAGAATGTTTCAATGGAGAGCAAATGCCCGGATTTGACTTTGCAGGATGATATGAATCCGAAGAGTTTGCTCGAATTTTCATTGATGCAAATAGGGTCACAAAGTTTGAGTCTACCATTAAAAACTGATAACTGTGTTTACAATAAATAGCGGGACACGTCCATTTTACTGTCTGTCAAAATACTTCAAAACTTCCGGACTAGTGGCAAAAAGTGTAGACATCGCCGCATTCTGAGTCTATACTATTTGCTCAGGCCTGGCTGTTCCAATACTTAAGGCGAATATGCCAATTCGGTGTTTGTCGAATTGCTTGTTTAAGTGCTGTGATTTATATATCCTTCTGTTTCCTTTATATGCATTTAAATTTCTTTCTATTTTCTTATTACTCCAGGGTTTCAATACCATCATACAGTGAACCCTCGTTACAACGACAGTATTTGTTTCCCAAAATGTTGTCATTATAATGAATTTGTTGTTGTAAAGATTCCTAATGGACAGAATGATATGTATGAAAAGGTCTTGTTTTATTCTTATTTTCTTCATAGAACACATGTTTTGGATATTTGTTAGAATCGCCTCTCTGAGGCAATTCTAACAAAGAATCGCCTCTCTGAGGCAATTCTAACAAATATCCAATACATATGTTGCTTGAAGATTTTATGCAATGTTTTTGCATAATTTCTCATTAACCGTCGCTTTTTGAGCGAAGGTTTCGTGACATTCAAATTGTCATTATAACGAATTTTATCGTTGTATCGAGTGTCGGTATAAAGAGGGTTGACTTATCTATCCTGATAACATCTTTTTATGCGTGTTCTAGAATTTCAAATACTACAACCACTAAACAAGATCATTTGCTACCTGTTGATGTGTTTTAAACTGCTAGAGGAGTGGCAAACAGCGTAACATTGATCAGACGCTGCGTGTGTGTCGATTGGTCAATCTCTTCACTGTTTGATTAGGCCTGTCTGTCATATACTTGAGGTTAATACGACAACTGTCAAATTTAGCGTAAAACAGGCTTAAAACATATATTAATTTACATTTAAAAGCGCCCAGCAAAATTTGTAGAAAAGTAAAGGGAACTCAGGAACTGATACAATCAGATCCACATCAAGCCCCCAACACCAAAGGGAAAGACAGATAAATACAATCCCAGTCAGCATTCTACGTAAATCTATATCGGGCCGTCATCGGCCCGTCAGGGTAGCTGACGGGCCGATGACGGCCCGATGTAGATTTACGTAGAATGCTAGCTGGGGAATTAAGCAGCCACAAAATGAACAGACGACAAGCAGAGTTGGCAACTTTTTTCCCAAAAAGGTGGGAACTGTTACCCAAACTTAAATAAATATATAATCATTCTACATAATTATTAAAAGAAAAACATTAGAAAGTGAAGCACTGCATAGCAATTAACAAAAATTGAAAATGAAAGTACTGCCTTGGAACAGTCAGTACTGAATTACCGGGCGGGGGTGGGGGATGGGGTGGTGAGGGGTGGGGGGGGGGAGAGCTTAAGTTAGCTTTACGGGATTTCAATCCTCGCCCTCAGTTTGCATAGTGATTACGGGATTCCAACCAGCGCCCTCAATTTCCATAGTGATAAAAACACATATATGTTCGGTACGTGTGGGTTTCAAACTCATTCATGAATCATTACTGGAAACAGATAAATCATAGGTAAAGTCTCTGATGAAGCAAAGATGAGTACTCGAGAGAAACAACGTGTTGAGATATTTGGAGATCCCTGGATTGTCAGACAACCCCACTGGAATACTGTAGCAAAAGAAAACCACAAACAAAAATATTTTGTAATATTGTATGGGGAAATACTTCCCAAAGAAATCTTATGAGAATTTACAGACTTCAGAAAAGGGCCTGCAGGAGTATTCTTAATTATGAAATAGATAGTATGGTGGATAGTTTGAATAAATTAAAAGTGTTAACAATTTATGAACGGATTTTCTTAAGAAAGGCCAAATTTATGTTTAAGGTTTTCATCCAGGAAGCACCTTTATACATTTGTGATATGTTCGAACCAACAGTAGTTAATAACGAAGCTCGTATTCTAAGATCGACTTCGAGTAACAATTTCGTAATTCCAAAACCGAATAAAGAATTATTCAAGCACAGCATGTCATACTCCGGCACATTAATTTGGAATGTATTGCCTCAGCACGTAAAATTGTCAAATAATATTTCAACTTTCCATAATCGCTGCATTAAATGGATGAAACGTTAAATACTACATCTCTATCCTATATTGCTTGGTTTATATATATATATATATATATATATATATATATATATATATATATATATATATATATATATATATATATATATATACTACATCTCTATCCTATATTGCTTGGTTTATATATATATATATATATATATATATATATATATATATATATATATATATATATATATATATATATATATATATATATATATATATATATATATATATATATATATATATATGTATATATATATATATATATATATATGTGAGTGTTTTTGTGTTAGTGTTTGTGTTTGGATGTACTTGTGGGTGATTGCTTATTTTTATATGTACATTTAGAAGCATTTAGAGATCGAAAATAATTACCCGAAAACCAGAACTCATTCTTGCATTCTGTTTTCGGAAAAAGCAAGTTTTAGGACTGGGTTTCTCTCTCTCTCTCTTTTTTTTTTTTTTTTTTATTGTACTGAATGGTGCTACGGCCTTTTTCATTCATAATGAAAAAAGGAGTGATGGCAATCGGACGTGTGGCAAATGTATGGCAAAACTGATCTAGTGTCTTATTTGAACGAACTGTATGTATGTGCGTGCTTTATTTTGTTTGCAAATTTTCATTGTTTGTATATATTTTGTTAGGTGGCCTCAAGGAAGAGTAGCTTGTAGCTAATTGTGTTACCCACTGAAAATAAAGTCTTTATTATTATTATTATTATTATTATTATTATTATTATTATTATTATAACTGAACCCCGATGAGCCGAGAAACAGATATAAACAGTTCCAGCCAAGACCATTTAATGAATAGTTTCTAAGTCGGGGCCATCATAGAGTCTAAACCCCGACCCACCAGCGTGCAGTTAACGAGGTAAGCAAAGTGATCAACCGTGAAGAAGACATTCTAAATTTTGTTTTTTAATTTTCGTGGCAAACGAGTCTTAATATTTCATTTAAATAGTCTGCTAAGCAGACGATTCACACGAAATGTCAAGACATTTTCTATGAAAAATGAAAACAATAAAAGTTTCGTCTGCTGCAGTTGTGATAGGCACAATCAGTTTTTACTTTGCCTAAAGCTTGATTATGCTGACTGTTATAAATATCCATTTATTGGAAGCAAAATGAACATGAAAGACAGTGGTTATCTTTCTCTGTATCTAGAAAATGACAACCATTAATTTTCAACAGATAAAACGTGACTATAAATTGCATATAAGGAAATAATCAATAAAGTTGATAGAATTTGTCTGCATTTATCGTTAGCAGAAACGAAGTCATTATAAGACTTAATAGAAAATCATTGAAAACTGCAAAAAAACTGCCGTAAAAAACTGTACATGTGTCCTATGTCTGCGCAATGATTCGCCGTTGGACTTAAATTATTTAGTGCATGTAGGCTATTCTGTGAAAATTTGCTACTTTTTTACACAAAGTATTTATATAGGCACATTGAGAAAACGGTGAAAAGCCAGGGTTTACATTGTTTACCGTTTTGTCAACTCTTTTAGAAAACACATCGCACATAGTTAGATGGATCTGGTCAAATTATAGGATAAACAGCGCTTCAGTAATGCGTTTTCGTGGTATACTGGGGTTTACAGTACGTATAAGGCAAATATTAAGAATAATCTACCTTTTAAACATTTATTTTCGTTTAAAATTTATTGCTATATCTATCATTTTTTTTTATCTGCTTAATATAGAATTATAGCTCTTTTTTGTTCTGTATTGTATACCGGGAGTACACAGATAAAAATGGTACGGTGAATTTGAACTTGAAACAAACTTCTATCTTTTTCACCTTGAGGGAATTGGATACACACATCGCAGGAACGAAAAAAATTAGGGTTCTAACGAGTACCCACAATCTATGTTTTGAACAGAAATATGAAAAAATATCAGAGTTTTTTATCTGAAAATTTTCAGTTTTTGGAGGTGCAATTTTCTATATATTTGAAAAGGCGTGTTTTTGTAATATATGGGAAGGGCGAAGCAAGATCTTTAACCATTTTTTTCTCTTTGGAAAACCTCACCCTAAAGACGCTCAGGGTGACTGAGTGCATAACAACTTAAACATAGCTATTCCTAACACTAGTCTCCATAGAAACATAAGATACATGTATGTAGTTCTTGTAAACAAGAAATGAACGTTAGTGAACACATGGCCAGTGAACATACCAGGTGGGCACATGGCGTTATAATATGTCGCATCAAACTCGATACGACGTCATAGCGTAACATATGATGTTATACAACGTCGCATTAACCTCGACTCAACGTCGATGTTGCATCGACGTTGATGCGACGTTGCTTATATGTCATGTGACCGCTGGGTAAATGGTGCCATTGAGAAGACCGATAGTAAATATAATCGCTGAGGACGCGGCGTCTGATCAGGATCCATACCGTTTACCATTCACACAGCAACTTTGGGCACATCAACAGGTAGAAACAAACGGACTTGTTGAAAGTTCAGGGATCAAGGTGTTTGAATAGTTAGTGTAAATATGAGATTTCGGATATTTAGATCTCTCTGGGGACCTAAATAAAGACTAACAATGAATGTCAAAATGTGTTATCTGCCAAATGTCATATCACTCGCGTCCAGTGGAAAAGGTATTTCTGGACATAGACGAATAGTAAAGATTCAACTCAGCTAGCGGAGTCAATTAAGGGGAATGGATACACTTTCGGGGGAGATAACTGTCACAAGTCTTGCTGACCCCTTCTGAAAAAGGGCTACTTAAATAGAAAGGAACAAATTCTTTCCTTTTGCAATTTTTCCTTTTAGAGAACATTCCTTTTCAGAAGGGCATTGGTGTGCAGGAAAGCAAACAGAAAGTCATAAAAGTTGTCTCCCTTGCAAACAATGGCGGAAAATCTACTGCGTGAATCTAGTTCCCTTAATTTGATCCTGGTCCTTCATGTATCTCGATGTATTCACTGATTCTGTTTGTGGACAACAAAGGAACCAATCAGACTGCTCGGCAGCACGGATACAGAGACTGATCTGAAAATTCGCTGTCTGCTGATGCCTCAAAGACAAACGTTCTAATTGGCGGCTCTGACAGTAATATCGCATCGATTTATTTTTAATGATCATTATGCAAGACTTGATATTTGAATTTCCTTTCGATCATATAGCAACTTAAACGCCCTCTCAACTACATAAGGCGTGCATCATTAGAAAAATGCTTTCATGCATTAGGCGGGTAACGAAGGCCCTGATCAGCCCAAGACCTTCGTTCCCGCTTTCAGAATCAACGGATACAGTCAAATATATCGACAAATAGAGGTCATGAATAGACTACGTAAAGGTCATTTTCTTGCCTCGGGCACCATATATTTAAAATAATTATGCTGTGTCATTATGACGCAGTTGGACGCGATTGTTTCAATATATTTGCTGGGAATATAGGACAATTTTTTTACTCTTCTACCCTTGAATGTTAAAATAGAGAACCTAGATAATTGTTTGAAACTGCCATTTTGTTCATTTTATATGTGTAAATAAATAAATTAATAAATAAATCAGTCTAATTAAACACTGCGCATGCATTGTTATATTAAAGCTAAATTTTATACTTTGAACAGACTAAGGTATATAGTAGCGTATGCGGGTCGGTGATGGCGAAGAAATCAGAAAAAACCTTGGCATTTTAACTAGTTTAGTTTTGGTGTCTTCACCATAGAAAAACATGCTGTTTGGCATCTTTTTAAAGTATTCTGAACCATTAATTAATAAAACTTTACGTTTTGTCTGTAGCAGTTATTTGCCCCGCATCGCTACATTCCCTCTTGCTGTATTGTCTTTAGTCTTGTACTCTGCCTTTTCAGTCAACATTTTTATGCTTTTCCTTTTATTACCTCTGTATCCATGTTTGTTCGGTCTCTAACTGACGTTAACAAAGTCGTTGGCGAGGTAATCTTGATGTTAAGTGACATCACTCTTGATGTTAAGTGACGTCAAAGTTAAAGAAGTTACATATGGGTAAACTAGTATTAACTACAAAATTAACTTGAAATAATCAAGACGTGACATTCCCACCACCCAGAAGTAACAAAACTAAACTACTTCACAACTGCGTTAGTTGTATGATTTTACAAGAATTTATGTGTATATCATCATCATCGTCATTCTACATATGGTTTGTCTACATGGACTTCAACTTGGGCACCCTTGTTGGTCCTTTTGAATTTTCTTCTTTCCTTCCATTATGTCGAGTTGTTTTCTGCCGTATCAGTTCTGTGACCATTTTTTTGTTTCCCGCATGTTTGGCTTGCACCCCTTATTGTGGAAACCCTGCTTCACATGCCCCATTGACACACTGCGCTTTGCTTCTGCCGGTGCTCTGCCCAAAACTGTATCGATGAAATATAACTATATTGTCTTTTGAAAATGTTGTTTTTCTTCCCTCTGATGGCTTTCCTTCCTTTTTAAGGATTCCTTTTCCCTTTTGAGTGTCTTTTTTTTATTTATTTTTTATTTTATTTATTTATTTATTTATTTATTTATTTATTTGAGCTTTGTTTTCCACGAAAAGGAGACATCTCTTTCTCCCTTCATCTATTCTCAGTGTTCTTTTTGAATCAACTAAAAAATCCCTTTGTGTTTCTCCCTTTCTTTGCCTTTTCTTCTTCCCTGGTTTTTGACATTTCGTTTGGAACTGACTGAGCTTTGTGTTTTCTTTCTATTCCTTCTGTTTTTGTCTCTTCATTTGTTTCTTAGCATTCAGAGCTTGCTCTGAGCAAAATTCTATCATCTTTCGGTGCTCATTTACCTTGTTTATTTGATTTGTAATTTGTAACTTTGCCACAAGTCTTAGTACTGGTTTCATTATCATCTCAACCACTTGCAATGTTTGTTAGATTTAGGTCTTCTTTGATACCACCGGAATCAGTGGTTTGAGTACCCTAAACAGGAATCATTGATTGACTTTGCTGTTGAGCGTGCACACCTTTTATTTGTTACTTTATGTACAACTGACACTGTTGCAAAAAGTTTTATTTGTCCCTGATTCTGTTCAAGTAGCCTGTCCAATTTCATTTCTAAACATACGGATTTTAAAGATATTTCTGATCCTTTTATCATGCGTACAATTTCATTTTGAATTTCTTCCAGCTGAATACGAATGTCAACCGCCAAATTAAGACATTCAAAATCATGTTTTTCCTCATTATATGTCCTTCATTGCCAAATATAGCTGCTCATATATGTCATCTAATTTATCAGCATTGAAGTTTACATCAGGAAAACGTGCCTATATAATTTTGACCCTCTTAAACCCCTATTTTATATAGTAAAACTGGGGTTTACAGGGGTATACATTATTTTTCTTATTTCTGTTTAAAACATAGATTGTGGGTACTCGTTAGAACCGCCTCGCCGAGACGGTTCTAAGGGATACCTACAATCTATGTTTTGTGCAGAAATATGAAAAATATCAGAGGTTTTTATCTGAAAATTTTCAGTTTTTGGAGGTGAAATTTTCTACATATTTGCATAGGCGTGTTTTCGTAATGATATTTTGATACTTGTTTGGAGTCAGCTTGAAACTTCTGTAAGGTTCCCATTGTCAGTCGTTTTAAAAAATAAAGTTTTTCCAAACACAATGTCTTGTTCAAAAATAGTTTTAAGATTTGCGTTTCTCTTTGATGTTAGAATGTCAAGTACCATCGTTATAAATCTTTTCGTTTTAGGACCCTCTGTTCTCTTACTGGGTTCCGGCACCGGATGCGGCGATGACAACAAAAGATATTGTCATTATAGCCAGTTTAATTTGGTGTCTTCATCGCAGAGAAAATAAATACTATTTGGCATCTGTATTCAATTATTCTGAATCATTAATTAATAAAACTTTCCTTTTTGTCAATGAAAGTGATTTGTCCCATATCACTACATTTCATGTAGCTGTATTGTCTGTAGTCCTGTGCTTTGCCTTTTTATTCCCCGTTTTTTTTTTCTTTTTTTTTTTGTTTTTTTTTTTTTTTTTTTTAGCTTCCCCTTTAATTACCCTTGTGTCCATTCTGTCTCTGTTTAGTAACTACGTTTTCAATGTCATTGACGTTGACGACGTAATCTTGGTGTTAAGTGCCATTAATCTTGATGTTAAGTGACATCACAGTTAAAAGTTATATTTTGGTAAACTAGAATTAAGTAAGAAATCAAGGGGTTTCGTGACAGGGACCTTTTAGTATTCAAATAGAACAAGAACCAGATATTGCATTTGGATAGTTGCACTTGCACATTTTACATTTTCATGTTCCCTCTCTCTCTCTCTCTCTCTCTCTCTCTCTCTCACACATACACACACGCACACACACACACACACACAGAAAACAAGCAAAAAGCGTTGAATATACAAACAGAGAGGACAATAACCAGACCACGCTATACATCTTGATCCAGTGGAAACAGTAGTTCGTTCTAGTCTAGTCAAGTCTTCAAATATCAAGGACTTTTTTTACCTTTTGGAATAGAGAGGAGGAAGCTTAATAAAGAATCAAACACAATACTCAGTAAGCAAAAATGTGTGTCTTGCCTCATATGCTGTCCGCTAAGAGAATCAACGGATACAGTCGTAAATGTGTCACATTACGAAAACACATATATTGAAAATTTTTCTACCAAAAAATGAAAATTTTCAGATAAAAAAATCTGATAGTTTCATATTTCTGCTCGAAACATAGATTGTGGGTACTCGTTAGAACCGCCGCTCGTCGAGGCGGTTCTAACGAGTACCCACAATCTATGTTTTTGAGCAGAAATAAGAAACATAATGTATACCCATGTACACCCCAGTTTTACTATATAAAAGTGGGGTTTTGAGGGGGTCAAAATTTAAAAGGTATGTTTTCGTTATGAATGGCCGGCACTGACGAGACTGTGCGGGTAAGCAGGTTAATTTGTATCTGTGCACTTTGCATGTGTTTGAAGACATATTTGCGCTTGTGTTAACCGCAAATTTGTCTTCAAACATATGCAAAATATATAGATAACATCCTCAGTCTCTAAAGGAAACAAATGTGGGAGATAACCTGTGGGAAAGTTTGGTTTCTTTCTCTGATATAAAATGAGATAAAGAGAATGCAAAAAAGAAAAAAAAATCTATAGAAATGTCTAACGTTTCCATCTACAGGATCTCGTCAACCAAATGAGCCGCTCACTTGAAGAGGTATTTCGGGGTTGTGGGAGGGGGTGTATTTCCGTGAAGAGTTATTTCCGGGACCTACTGATAGAACCAGAACAATTTGTGAACACATAGTCAAGATCAGTGTCTCTCTGAATCCCAATACACAACCCGGTATACATCGAGTCGGTAAACAGACATCGAAGACCTTGATAAGGCTGCCTATATGCATACTGGTACGGGCCTTCGCAGGTCGTATATATTTCAAGGAATTGTCCATCACAGCGAATATGCATCAAAGGGTTAGTTTTTGAGAGTTCTGGTCTAGTGTTTGAATCTTATATGTGATTAAGGTTTCTTTTCATCACGGAAACATACCTATATAATTTTGACCCCCTTAAACCCCACTTTTATATAGTAAAACCGGGGTTTACAGGGGTATACATGATTTTTCTTATTTCTGCTCAAAACATAGACTGTGGGTACTCGTTAGAAGCGCCTCACCAAGGCGGTTCTTACGAGTACCCACAATCTATATTTTGAGCAGAAATATGAAAAATGAAAAATATCAAAGTTATTTTATCTAAACATTTTCAGTTTTTGGAGTTGAATTTTTTTTATGTATTTGAGTAGGCGTGTTTTGGTATGCGACAAAATCAGAATCAAGCCTCAATTGCTTTATTGTTAAGATCTGCATGGCAGACATGTAAACATGTAAAAAATAGACAAACCTGTAGATCTAAAAGTCAATACTGCAATTTAAGTTATAGTAACAGTATTTATTGTTAGATAATCTATTTCGCCCATGTTACTTTGCAACAGTTTTTGTCACTTTTTTCACTTATGGACAATCAGGGTTAATGTCTCCACAATTAAGATCCAAATAGACATAATGATCTTGTATGGCTCGGACTAGACTTGCATCTCTGCTTTGGATAAACAGCATTCTTTTTTTTTTTTTTTTTTTTTTGTATCTTTTATGTGTATTTTGGTTTTCTTTTTAATACTGTCTCATTTAACTGTAAATCCATCACGGAAACATGCCTTTATAATTTTGACCCCCTTAAACCACACTTTTATATAGTAAAACTGGGGTTTACAGGGGTATACAATATTTTTCTTATTTCTGCTAAAACATAGATTGTGGGTACTCGTTAGAACCGCCCCGCCGAGGCGGTTCTAACGAGTACCCACAATCTATGTTTTGAGCAGAAATATAGAAAATATCAGAGTTTTTCATTGAGCATTTTCAGTTTTTGGAGGTGAAATCTTCTATTTATTTGAATAGGCGTGTTTTCGTAATGCTATAATTGTACGTTCACAGTTTCTTAGAAAATCATTTCCGCTTAAGATGAATGAATATACTTTCAAAGGAGGCCAATATGTCAGGATTGCTTTGCATTCCTTTGTTGGGAGCGAATTATCTCTTTTTATTGAGGGGACCTTTACAGAAGAGACGATGTGCAGGAAAGCAAACGGGAAGTCACAAAATAGGACTCTCTTATTTAAATCGAGGAAAATATATGAAGAGTATCCGGTGCCCTTAATTACAACACTGAGAGAAGCAAAGAAAGAAAGATGAGAAAAAAGAATGAACGAAAAAAGAAACCCAACCTTACGAAAAACAACTTTCAGAACACATTCATCAACCTTATGTTTAAGTGTGCTTTACAGCATTTCTACAAGTACCTTGTGTTTACTTAAAATGTAAACGGACTATCAAAGATAATGTTTGTTAAAATCAATGTTGCTGTTAAATGGCGTGTGTTTGTTATCAAGTTAAGAGATGTTAATTGGTATATTGACTGCACTGCCCTGTCTCATGCTTGCACTATTGATTCATTCTCTAATTCTTACAAATTTAACCAATTATGCCGAATGGACTCTTTTACCTCAACTCTTTGGACGGGTCCATTTCAAGTGGAAGGGATGTCTGGTTATTTTTCATTTATACCATATTTAATAGAAATTCCTGTACTTGATGCAAACAGTGTAGACGCTGATCAGATGCCGCGTTATGCGGTATCTGATCAGGATATACACTGTTTTCCAAGGTCACTTTTATGGGACGCTAGGCTGATATGGGCTTATCAAATTCGACAACAGAACCATAGCTCTAGTTAAGAGAGTTTATCTTCCTTTCTTATTTCTCCACCAAACGATCTGTTATGGTTACTCATTAAAAGTGAGGCACGTCTTAGTCTAATTAGTACCTCAACAAGTGGTTTCGTTGAGAAATATGAAAAACAACAACAACAACAACAAAAAAAAAAAAAAAAAAAAAAAAAAAGGAAAGGAAAACATCAGCACTTGCGGTTCAAAAGTGTCTTATCTGGAGCTATGGATTTCAGTTCAGTTGTTAGGCAGACAATTGCTGTCAGGACTACCAATGCTCGGCACCGGTACTTCACATTACGAAAACATGCCTATTCAAATATATAGAAAATTTCACTTCCAAAAACTGAAAATTTTCGGATAAAAATCTCTGATATTTTTCATATTTCTGCTCAAAACATAGATTGTGGGTACTCGTTAGAACCGCCTCGGTGAGGCGGTTCTAACGAGTACCACAATCTATGTTTTTGAGCAGAAATAAGAAAAATAACATATACCCCTGTAAACCCCAGTTTCACTGTATAAAAGTGGGGTTTAAGGGGGTCAATATCATATAGGCATGTTTTCGTGATGTGAGTATTATGTGGTTGCGGTCTCTTTCTCTCTCTTAAACTGAGTATGCCTTGTAGTCCAGAGAAGAAAACATAGCCAAAAGCTGCTGTTCCTATATTATAGGAATGAAAAGTAAAAACAACATGGCCATGTGCATAAAAGGTTAATGCTTGCTCTCATAAAAATGAGTTCATGACAGGGAAAATGATAGAAAATATGGTTAATTCTAACTATAGGAAATATATCAAAGATATATATAGTTTCAAGTATTGAGTAGACTATAGCTGAAGACGAGTTGTAGACTCGTTCAGGAACATGTCAGTAGAGTAATTTAATTATTACCTGATAGGATACAGAAAACACATTTTTTCATATTTCATTTTTATTTTCTTAGAAACTTTGAACTTGTGTTATCTTTCTAAAATGAGAGGTTAATGAAATATAAAAAAAAACAACAGTACTTTTAACATCCAGTCCCCACTCGAACAACCCCACCCCCTTCCTGTCCCCACTCCGCAACACACACAAAAGAGTATTCTGTCCCATTTATTACTGTTAGAATGGAAATATTTCAACATTTGAGAGACCATAAATCCTATACATATATTGAATGTCAGAAAAATAGTATGCAAGGTGAGCTTTGAGTGCAGGCAACTGTCGAAGTTTTTTGTCTCCCTTTAGAAACAGGTATATTAATTAAAGAAATAATTGCTTGCTATGCTTTGGAGTAAATTCTTTATTTTAGACCAGAGCCCAGTTGCTCAAAGCATCGTTAACTTAACGAGCTCGTAAGTGGTCAAAATGTTAACTGTTCTAGTAAGTACAATATCTAACACAGGTATTTTTGCTGAAAATATGTGAGTAGCTTTTGCAACTGCAAAAGCTACTCACATTTTTTCAGCACAAATATTAGTATATATGCCGTATTTAATGATCAATGTGCTAACGATACGTCAACTAACGACATCGTTAGTTTTAAACAACTGGGTCCTGATCTTTTTCCAAAGGGAATTTGTGCACAGAAAAGCAATCAAAACGTTGCAAATTTTGCCTCTTGGAAACAATGACAGAAAATATACCAAAGTAAATAAGTTTTGTTTGTGTTGAGGTTTTACGGCCCAGTCAACCCATTGGGTCCAAAGTAAATAAGTGAAGTGAGGAACTGATACATTCAGATCCACAACAAACCCCCAACCCAAAACGGAGAGACAGACAAATAGAATTAAGCCACCACAAAACGAGCAGATGGCAAACAGAGATGGCAACTCTTTCCCAAAAATGCGGCAACACTGTTACCCAAACTTAACTGAATATATCTTAAACTTACATAATTGTTAAAAGAAAAAAACAACAAAAAAACAATCAATAAAAAGTACCACAATGAAAGACCGCCCTTAGATCGGCCAGTAATAAATTACTGGTGTGTGTGTGTGGGTAGGGCGATGGGGGGGGGGGGGAGGGGGGCGGTGAGGGAGATTAAGCTAGCGCTTTACGGGATTGCAACCCTCGCTCTCAGGACATTATATCATTTTATCAGTGGTAAAATGATATCTTGTCCTCCTAGGGCTAGGAGTTCAAAGCATTAATATAACGTTAGCAAAACTCTAACTGTTAACTGTTAACTCGAGAAGAAAGGATAAGTAAAATTCGACCAACCCTGTGCTAGACACGGTTATTTCGGCAATCCCTCTTGTAGAACCATCTCTTAACCCATTTATACAGAGTGGACTCTTCTACCACAACTATTTGGACGGGTTCATTTTCAATAGAAGGGTTGTCTAGTTAGTTTTTATTATTACCATATATTATAAAAAAGTTCTATAGTTAATGTAAACAGTGCAAACCTTGATCAGACGCCGTTTTCTGTGACGTCTGATCTTGGTCTACACTGTTTGCTAGTTTCCCTTTTGTAGGACGCAAGGCATAAATGGGCTAAAACAGATGAACTACATTTAGAAAAATGATTGTCTGCATGATATATTATTGGCAAACAGTAGAAATAATAAGGGACCATTTGAGGACTTTTTTGGATACTCCTTTTCAAAATTTACATTATAGAATTGTATTGTTTGTGTTGTATACTTTTCTTAGAAATGCATGTTTGTTTTTTTTCTGTTGAAAAGATGCGAGTGTAGCCAATTAAGAAAAAAGACGCATCACGAGTAATTTGAGGTCCATGAATTGAAATGTTTAGGAATATTGCACCTACAACTTTCTCTTTGACCACGCTTTTGACCATTTATCTACCAAAGTGATTAAGGCCGTGTTACAGGAATGTCTCTCACGAACGCGACGCGTATCTCATGTAATATTCATGTAAATCACAAGTTGCTATAGTAAAAGAAGTGTCTTTTCGTTCAAATATTTACTTGTGCGGAATTGCAACAAAAGTAAACATTCACTATTTATTTAATGCCATAATTAAATTAAACACCGTTCGAGAAACGAACGTAAAACTCTGTATTTATATGCTCAAATGTAATCATCGTCAAACGTGGATAAAGTAATATAAGCCACCATACTTACCCTATGTATTCGGACAGACAGTTCAAGACCAAGATCAGACATCACAGAGTAATACGTATTTGCGACTCATTCATCATTTCCAGATACATAAACAGGTATACAGGCATTCAAATGAAGTTGCAGAAATGTTAGGACAAGTTTGGTGAAGAATTATGGCGCATGAACACTAAGTCTAAATACGACAATCTACTTTTAGATGAGCAGTTGCAATATTTTAAACCAATACCGGTGGTAAGATCTCTGCGAGACAAACTGGTTTCGATTTAAAGAAACTTGGTCTAATTGAAGGAAGTTTGAAATGCGAGGTTTTCTTTTACTTCGCACATTTCAGATAATCGAAACCGTGTATTATAAGGTTGTGTACTTACTATAATTTGAGTCGGGGCACAGTATTACCTCTAAGATTTTATGTGCGATCAGCAGTCTCAAATCGGCTTGCGCATACGTACAGTCTGTCCGCAGACTCTGATCAGACTGCACGGATGACGCTTTGGATCCTTGGCTACCCACAGGGTGCCCTGCAAACACGCTGATCCGAGTCTTTGCTGGGCACACATGCTATCTTGTAGGAAATGCTGTACCCCGGTACATTTCATACATAATATATAGGCAAACTGTGGGTATTCCGAGCAACGGGGCTGATTCTGCACCTTTTTTTTTTGCTGTTTTGTTTCTGTTTTCTTACGAAGAGTGACTCCAAGCTCTCTTTCTCTCTCTCTCTAGAACGCGGCGTCTGATCAGGATCTACACTGTTTGCATTACACCTAGGAATTTCTATAAAACATAATTATCATAAAAACTAGCCAGGCACCCTCAATTTTGAAATAGATCTGTCTACATAGTTATGGTAGAAGAGTCCATTCGGTATAAATGGGTTAAGAAAACGTAAGAGAGTTGTTGTTCAGTCTGAGAGTTCTGTGCGATTGTAACAGATTATCAATCGATATAAAAGGATAGGATATAATTTAATGTGTTGCGACAGGCTGAATGCTTTATGGTTAGCCCAATAAACGCTAGCAAGTTTGACATCCTCTTTAATAGCACGATAGTAGGTAGGACCACAGACTCAATGGCGCACCAATTCTAAAACTTTTCTAAGCGATTAGAGTCTGACGTTATTTGACTGTAGTCGGGATCACCGTTGTTCTATAAGTTTTCTTTCGCTCTGACTTCTAGTTTGCAGACGTCCTCATCTTCAGTTCATCATAGTGTTTGGCACTTAGTTTATATCCTTGTCTGTGTTGATCCACGAATGAGCTAGGGAATCTCTACGCGGACCAATAATATATAGCTGGGAATATTCCAGTACTGAGATCCGCCAACTTTAAGCCCCAACTCTATGAGTTTTATTATTGCATAAAAAGCAATGTCGAACGTTATTAACAGCCGTGCATTAACCGGCGAAAAGCCTTGTATTAACAAGGCAATTCACGCGCTGTTAATGCACGGCTACGCAACTTTCAATATGATCGTACCGGGGCCACAGATTTGCTGCCGTTACGAGATGTGTACTGCCCGGCCCTAGAACAAACATAGTCCGTGGAAATTGCGTTCGCGAGACAACGGTGAAAAGGCGAAACAAAATAGTGCAAGAATTAACGCGAAATGTAACACATGTTTTCAGATTTTATGCAATAATAGCGATCAACATGGTTTTTCAATGCATTAACATTCGCCAGGTCCCTAGGGAGGTGTTGAAAACCGCGGCCTCCGGCCTCGGTTTCCAACACCTCCCTGGGGACCTGGCGAATGTTAATGCATGAAAAACCATGTTCGATCCCTATATTGTTGACCGTTCTCTGGCGGTACTATTGTTACAGTTCCTCTTCGTTCGTCTGGCCTGTCGTTGTTTTGTGTAGTCGATTCATATGGTTTAGACCTTACCAAGTAAGCATTCTACACAAATTTATAGCGGGCCGTTATCGGGCCGTCAGGGTAGCTGACGGGCCGATAACGGCCCGCTATAGTTTTATGTAGAATGCTAGCTGGGTATCTAGTGCCTCGACAGGGCTGTGTTCCATGATTGTGACCTTTTTTGGGCATCTCATATTTACAGATTTAGTCAGCTGAGAGCGCAAGAACGTCACATAAAGCATCCTTCATTAATCTCTAAGTCAACGTTAACATAAATTTGCATTGACTTTTTTTCTCAATTTAATTGTAGAGCCATTTAGCAAAAAGGAAAGGTATTATTCTACTAATCGACATACAATACAAATAAACAAGAATTGCAGCAGAGGAACCGAATTGGAATGGTTAGTAGAAACAATTACTTTGAAGTAATTATGTGTGTGTGTGTGTGTTTGTGTGTGTGTGTGTGTGTGTGTGTGTGTGTGTGTGTGTTTGTGTGCTGGGGGTGGGGGTGGGGGTGGGGGGTAAGAGGGGAGGCTTAAGCTAGGTTTACTTGATAAAAAAAAAAACTCGCTCTTAAGTTCAAATTTACTCATGTACTAAAGTGGAAAAGAAACACAGGGTAAACTTTAATGCTGATTTTAAATTAGGTTTAAAAAGGCATCTAAAATATTTCGTTAAGGTTTTAAAGCAACGTTTTTATTGAACAGTGTTCCAAAATGTCATTAGTTTGTAACTAAAACCTCGTCAGTAATTGAAGCGCATTGGAAGGTACCACCATAACTGTAAATGAAAATCGACTACATTAATCCGTATCTTGTGTGCCCCCCTCCCACCGGCCCCCGCTCCGCCCCCAACCACCGCTTTACTGCATGGATCCTCCTCACTGGAATGTTTTTTTTCCTCATATTTCTAACAATGCATTTCTCAAGTCGGCGAGAGTTGAAGGGATATTCCTGCGCCTTCGTACCCGTCTGTACAGTTCGTCCCACAAATGCTCAATCGGAGACAAATCTGGACTGTATGGTGGCCAGTCGAGTGAGATAACGTTATGATTAGCTATGTAGGGCGAGGCAGTATCGCGTAGTAAACTTACTTGACATTGCTGCAGAGGAGGAACTGCAATAGTGCGGAGAGGAGAGCTTCATCCTTGTATTTAACTGCCTCCCCAGACGATAACAGAACTAAATCTATCTCTCTAGTCAATACAAGCGTTGGCAAAGCGTTCCCCACGACGTCGGCAAGAAATTGTAATACGGAACTCGTCAGTAAAAAGGATTCATCTCCACTGCCTCACGGAAAAGTTCTCGGGCATGTGCCGCCGACCACATCATACGACGCATGCGACGTGCCTGCGTCAGGGCCAGACTGACATACGGACGGCGTGCCCGAATATCAGCCTCGCGCAATTTCTCACAGTTCCGGACTGAACGGGGCGATTATGAGTATCAGCGGTAGCAAGGGCATTTTAGTGGTAGTTAGGTGACGACTGCGCGAGGAAAAGAGACGAAAAGCCCTGTCCTGATGTTGCAACGTAACGCGTGGACGTCCAGACCGCGGTAGGTCGGCAACACGCCCTGCTCCCCTTAAACTTTTCACAAGACGTTCAGCAGTGGAAACGTCTTATACATTGCATAAAATCAGAGCAAAACTTTATCCTGCGTCTACTTACCTTTTTTACTTCAGTATACGATTTCGGTCCGCGCAGAGTCTTCTTCTTCATTAATGAAAAATCACAATAACACAAATACAGTCGACTCTCGTTATCTCGAATTCCAAGGGACTGTCTGATACCCGTACCTCGACATATCAGGTTTGCAGAATTGAGGATAAATAAATCAAACAACCACATTTCACAAATGTATACGTAATTTGACTCCTGGAGTTAGAGATATATAGAGGATATTTATTCTTTTGCTGTGAATACCATAAATATTGTCATCGAGTGAAATGAAAACATCAGTATTTTCACGAGTGCGAAGCACGAGTGAAAATTTGAATGTTTTAATTACACGAGATGAAAATTTTTATGGTATTCACTGAAAAAGAGTAAATTTATTTTCTTTTTATTTTATTGTTCACACGTCAGTGCGCGTTTCTGACGTCATAAGTAACGTCACCAAACAAAACATGAACGTCATGGCGTCGACGCTCAGTGCTTAACATGTGAACCGCTGGAGAGACAAAAAACAAAAAGTTTCGGCGAATCAAAATAATTTTGATACCATAATGTTCCTTACATTCTAACTAAGAAAATGTGTACCAACACTTGATAGTTTAGTTCAGAAACAAAGAAGTTAGAGGTGTTCAAAAATCTGAAGTGGATGTAACATCCACTTCTGAAACAGTGAAGAAAACCGAAGTCGTCCAAAGCGAAGAGTGAAAATATAAATCGTGTCATTCACTATAGTGAAATGATACGTTGTCAAATCACTAGTGATTGATACCACTTTTATTTTCATCAGATATACACTGATTTCACCACTGACAATAAAATAAATTGAAAATATTGTGGAAAAAAAGGAGAAATTTAGGAGCAATTTCTCCTCTTTTCCACAATATTTTGTTACCTGTTATTAGATTTTCATGTTTAAAAAGGGACCAGATTTTCACTTCGATATAAACGGTAATTCGAGATAAGCGAGGTCGAGATAACGAGAACCGACTGTAATCACAAAAAGGTAAGCATTACGCGATGTGACGTGCATTTTGTATTGAATGATTATAATAAAAAAAACTGCCGGTGGCTTAAACTAGTTTTACTCTCGCGAAACCTCACCATTAATTATAATGCAGCTCCAAATTACAAATATATGTTCGTTCCGCAAAGGCATCCTCTACCTCATTGGTGAAACACCACAGTGAAACACATCATTACGAAAACACTCCTATTCAAATATATTAAAAATTTTACGACCGAAAAAGGAAAATTTTCAGATTAAAATTATATTTTTTTTTTCATATTTCTGCTCAGAACGTAGATTGTGGGTACTCATTAGAACCACATCGGCGAGGCGGTTCTAACGAGTACCCACAATCTATGTTTTGAGCAGAAATATGAAAAATAATGTATACCCCTGTAAAATCCAGTTTTACTATATAAAAGTGGGATTTAAGGGGGTCAAAATCATATAGGCGTGTTTTCTTGATGTATAACCAATACCTCTGTGATGAAACAAAGCAAAGGGCTCAAAGGCGAGCTAAAGCTGGAACACACACAAAACACAAGCAGGACCACGAAAGACCAGACCACTGACATTGATAGTCAGGCGTCAACCATCTGAAACAGACTGAGGAAGGAGCCGTCATTTAGTTTCAGGACCAACCCACCGTCTTGCAATAAAAGAGGGCAGCAAATTCATCAACCATATTTGGGTTTACAACCATGCATGCAGTTTTCCCGCAGAATGTCCATGATAATCTCTTTGTTGTTCCGAAAAATCAGTTTGGCCAACAATTTTTCTGACATTATAGGCTAAGTCGCCATACAATTCAAGTTTAAACCAACTTAAAATTTGGATATTAATTCAAACGGACGACGATTAAATTTAGAACTTGCTTTTACGTAGTTTATGATAAAAATAAGATATTATTTCGATTACTGAAGTCAGTGACTTGACTTGCACTATCAAAACGAACTAACTGAGAAATATACGTACCAACAGGATGACGCACGAGCAAGGTATTCCACTTGACACTTTCGAATATCAATTTTTGTATGGCATATTTTCGCAACATCATTTTCTCTCATTTTATAATATTGATAAGGTAAGTTTATATTTCATTTTTCTTACGAACGTAATGTAAACGTACACTATCAACAATAAAAAGCCAAACCGTAGCTCCACTTCATTCTTTGGCCTACCCCATGAAAACCAACAAAATGGATGTGCTCCCAGCAAAGGCTCAGATCAGCCTGGGCATCCACCCAGTCTGATCAATTTTTATTGTGCGCTGTGATCTGAGTGTTCGCTGGATGCACATGTCATTTTGCTGCTTTTTTGTTTATTAGGTGGCCCCTATTTTGTTTTATTTTGGGGCTTTGAAGACGACAGACCTGAGGTATCGCCTTCCTGTAAAATCATTCATGATACTATATGTAGTTTACCTGTGTGTGTGTGTGTATGTGTGTGTGTGTGTGTGTGTGTGTGTGAGAGAGAGAGAGAGAGAGAGAGAGAGAGAGAGCTTGTCTCTTTCGTCTCAAATCCTTGAAAATAATTGTAAACTGCGAAAGATCTAGTTGATTCTCTTATGTCTCACAGCGCCGTTGGACATGATGGACAACTATAAATAAATACTCTGTCTCCAATAAAATATCTCAGCTGCTCTTATTGATTATATGATTATATTGGCCGCACCAAGCGAAAGATGTCTTCGAGCATGCGCAGAATGCACAGATTCATATTCATCCCACGCATGCGAAAAGTCTCATCCGGGCACTGGCTCGCAATTGATACATTCTATAGTGCCCAATGATTCTGTCAGCAGATGAACAGTCTGATCTGGTCATTCACTGTCCGCGCATGCCCCGAAGGCACATTTTAACTTGGCCTGGCTCATGTTAAACTTGCATATTGTTAGTCCTTTCCTGTTTTCTGGTTATTCTTTAAAACTGAGCCGGGGAAACATTTCCTACAAGATTGCTTGTGCATCCAGACTGGTCGGTCTTCTCTGTCCGCCTGAATACACTTTGGATCCTTGGTTACCCACATAGTGCCCTGCGAAGATTCTGATCAGACTGCGCGGATGCGCAGGCTGATCTGAGTTTTCGCTGGGCGCACATTCAGTCTTGATTTTAAAAGATTTAAATCTTCCTTCCGCTGCAAAATAATATCTCACAATACAGTGAATTTATTTGAAGCATAATGCAGGAGATAAAGTCAATGCATGTTATACAACTAAAATTGGTAATCAACATCATTCTTTGCCTTTCGGTTTCATATCGTTCAAGAATAGTATAAAACATTTCCAGGAAGGGCTACAATCGCTGAACATAGACTACCAATGACACCAAGAGGAAGAGCAAACAAACCAACAGTTAGATCAAACCATAGATAGTACACATACCACCAGCACAAGAAACCAGATCCTCTTTCTCCAGCGAGGTAATCACAATGCCAGACAAGATCGAGTATACATAACGATAAAACAACACAAAATACAAACCTTGAAAACAGTTCCCGCAGCAAACAGACACAAGGCCACACGTTATGAAAACACGCCTATTCAAACATATAGAAAATTTCAATTCCAAGAACTGAAAATTTTTAGATAAAAATCTTTGATATTTTTCACATTTCTGCTAAAAACATAGATTGTGGGTACTCGTTAGAACCGCCTCGTCCAGGCGGTTCTAACGAGTACCCACAATCTGTGTTTTTGAGCAAAAATTTGAAAAATAATGTCTACCCCTGTAAACCCCAGTTTTACTATATAAAAGTGGGGTTTAAGGGAGTCAAAATTATGTAGGTATATTTCGTGATGCACAAAAACCAACTCGACTAGAAGAACCGCATTAGAATAGCGAGTAGTAAAATCCACTGGAAGAGATGGGAGAGTGTTAAATCGATTTTACTGATACCAAAATCATCACCCTAGGTTCAAATCTGGTCTGCTTATTTCCACGCACTACGGGTTCAAATCAGGACTGAAAGATTTTTACCTCACAATAAAGTCAATGAACTGGCTGTAGTGTTGTCATTGGAAACAAAGAGCACATAAATGAACGCGACTCGGAATCTCAGTTAAATCGAGACTCTTCGTGTGCCAACAAAGTAGTTTTTTTTTTTTGTTTCAAAAACAACCCTATAAAGAAATACTCAGTTATTTCGTATTCAGGCAATTCCCCTGTTTCATCACTTTATGGGCCGCGCCATTTAAAAACGTGTCTTTGGACATATCCGGGCAGCGAAGTCTCATATAGGCCTGCACGAATGTGCAGTCTATTCAGGGCCTTCGCTATCCAGTAACAGAATCATTTGACATTATATAATGTATCAATGGAGAGCAAATGCCCGGATGAGACTTTTGCGCATGCCTGAGATCAATCTGAATGTGCATTTTTGCGCATGCTGGAAGATACGTTTTCGCTTGGCGCGCTATGTATTATACAACTGGGGAAACAGGAATACGGGGGTCAGAAACTATGAAACAGTTCGCGTGATGGGTTAAAGATTTTCAAAACAGAAATGGTGGCTGAGTGGATAATAAATATGGTGGTCAAGAATCACTGTGCACATTATTTGAGCTACATCGTCTGAAAACGTACCTTCGGACATGTGCTCCCAGTGAAAATTAAGATCAGACTGCGCATTCGCGCAGTCTGATCATAATATTCACTTGGGCGCGTTAAGGATGGCCAATGCAAAGTTGATCCACATGTCTTCGTTGTGCGCACATGTAAGAAGGTACGTTTTCTCACGTTGTTGCTTATTTAGAGCTACATCATCTTTTCAATCTGCAGTGAAAACAAGTTGAGGCTTCAGGCAGTCGTACACTTCCGCACTAGTAGGCCTATACATACGCACACCCAACCTTATATTCAACATTTGGAACTTCCGTTTAGATATACTGAGATTTGACGAAGAATACGACAATACCTCTTGGAAGATTTCTTCTAAAATATGCGGATTAAAATCTTGTTTCCGTTGTGTCAATCAACTAGAATAGCGGATCTATGTATGCACCAGGACGAATACCGCACATACACAGTTTTTTTTTTTTTTTTTTTTTTTTTTTTTTTAAACGCCTTGGTGTCTATATTGAAGGAGTCTAAAAGCGGTGCGATACGAAATAAAAAAAAATATTTAACCGAGTTAAATTCCGACAGCTGTGGTAGACAGGTGGTTTCAAAAGCATGGTTTGTAGGATTAGCAGACAGTCTGATGGCATACTGAAGAGATTTTTTTCACTGTGTAGTCATAGCAATGGCTCATTCGCCTCCACATAAAAGCTTGTTACTGGAGAGGTTCGGAAAATTCCAAGTGTCAAACGAAATCCCTGATGATATATAGTGTCTAACATTTGTAGACAGGAATTTCTGACATAATGATCGTTGATAATCTACAGAACAATCCGTCCATCAAGGCTGAACGGGTCAACCAAGGTTCTGATCAGGCTGCGCGGATACAAAGCTCATCTGGAGTTGTCGCCGCCTGCATATGCCCAGAAGATATTTTTTCCAGGGAGATGGCTTTTTATTACGAAAACACGCCTATACAATATACTGAAAATTTTACAACCAAAAATGGAAAACATTCAGATGAAAAAAATGAGATTGTGTGTACTCGTTAGAACCGCCACAATCAATGTTTTTAGCAAAATTAGAAAAATAACGTGTACCCCTGTAAACCCCAGTTTTACTATATAAAAGTGGGGTTTAAGGGGGTCAAATTATGTAAGTATGTGTTCTTGATGTTCTGATTAGAGTGCATGAATCGCAACTTGAGAAAACCTACCTCCAGATATATGAGCCCAGATAAGACTACGCGCATCCGCGCAGTCTTATCAGTTTTCGATGGGCTTTCTTTGGAGAGTCAAAGATTCAAGAATCTCATCAATGCACAAGGACAGCTGATCACATAGGCTGATCCAATTCCATCCCATGAACTTCCTTATGATTTCTGATCCCTTAATTCCCCGCAATTTCACTAATTTTCATCTGATAATTTGGCCTGCGAGTGCTGAAGCTTTAAATGTATATGAGACGGTATACATTTCACTGATCGCACGTCTTATGTTTTGATTCACGAGTATTTGGAGTATAGTGTGATATTTGGCTGTTCCCATTTGTATTAATATTTGTGTTAGCACCCAGCGAGCACATGATGTTTATACAACTTTGCATTAACGTCGATCTAACGTCATGCCAGCGGGTTCATGCCGTTCATACAACGTCACACTAACGTCGATGCAATGCCATGACGTCGCATCGGCGTTAATGCAACCTTGTATAAACGTCATGTACCCGCTGGATGCTCCCCGGCTTATTTCCGTGAGTATATTTGGTACTTTTCTGGCCCTAAAATTAAACTCAAAACCTCTGAATGAATATGAAGTACAAATACGTGCTATGTGTAATGCAAAATGGCTTTAGATAAATCCGCCTCCGTACCATGAAGTTATTTACAGCAGAATCGATGGCCTAGCGATTTTTTTCAGGATTTGATGCATTACGTTGCTTTTCAATCATAGGGAAATACAATAGGAAATTGGATCAAAGCTGGTTGTACAGAATGTCTTACATGAGTGTTCATATATAAAAGTTATCATGCGAAGTAAGATACTTTCCGATGAAGAGCTTTGTTTGCCATAGTGAAAAGAAGAAAAAATACAATAAACAAGAGGACAACGAGCCATGACTCGGTAACCTGTGTAAAAATCAGTGCGTTGCCATGTATCATTTTTCCAATATTTCCACAAAATAAAGAATGATGGTCTTTAAAAGTAGAGTTACTAATTCTGATTCTTTAGCAAAGCCCTTCATCCTCTAATCCTTAATGTAAATTTTTAACACTAGTTTAAAGGCTGATTTTATATGATTTCGTATTCACAAATTTTGCTATGTATTCAAACCAGTGTCCAGAAGATGTGGTTTCTGACAAACCTTGTAAACCCTAATGCAACGCTTCAAGTTAATGGCTTTAGGCCCTAATTTTTATGTCATTGTGCCATATCTACAAGTATATGGCCTTTAAAAATAGTTACATGTGTGCCTGAGTAGTATATTTGGTGCTCAAAAGAAGCCTCTACCCCTTAACAACGAAGCAAAGTTTCAACGACATGTCTTCAAGCCCCCATTGTCGACTATTGTTTTACTTAGGCATGTATACAATCCTGCGATAGGAGTGAACACCATTTAGAGGGAAGAAGCAATGAAAATAACAAGAAACGTCTTACTTCGAATCCGTTGTTCTCATCACTTATGAATCTGACTTCCATTTAATACAGACTATGTTTGGTATATGTACACTGCCCAGGGGCATGTATGACCAGAAGCACATATAATCCACAAGGGATCCATCTTTAATCGTTACAGCTTTTATTACTTCAATTCTTTGGTATAGCTTCAAATAAGATCATTTGTGACCCTGCTCTTGTATGCAAATCTGTTTATCAATTAATAAATATATACAGGCTCTGATTAGGAGCAGACAGCAGCAAAGGGATGGACGTTTGATAGAAACTGAAAGCTTTGGACAAAAACGAGTTTTCACAACATAAGAAAAAAGGTTATTAAGCCATTTGACAAAAGCAAAAAACGAGGTCAGCCTGTGCATCCAAGCAGACTGATCAAATATTTGTTCTGTTCATTGCTATTTTGCAGATGCGCAGTCTGATCTAGGTCGTCGCTGTCCATCTACGCCAGTGTATGCTCAAGGGTTAGAATTAGTATTCAGTGCAAACTTTCAAACCTTTTAACTAATTGAAACAATGTAAAAAAAATCGACCCAATCCGTTATGGGAGTTTTATTTTAGTTCTTTTCAACACCTAAAATATCTCAGGTCTGTTTCATAGTTCTATTTCTGGGTCTTTGATGTCCTTTTATTGGTTTGAAGTAGTTATTTATGTCCCATGGTTCAGAAATTATGTATCGTTAAATCACTGCAAACTTGACATTGACTGCAAATTGTATACAGCACTAAATCACGTTTCTCTACTAAAGCCAGCGCAATGTCAACACAGCAAAGCCTTTACCCAGCTAGCATTCTTTCTAAATCTATAGAGGGGCCGTTATCGGCCCGTCAGCTACCTTGACGGGCCGATAAAGACCCACTATAGATTTATGTAGAATGCTTACTGGGTATTCAATCAACGTTGATACATTTGATTGATTTAGGTGCACATAGATTTACAGACAGCTACTGAAATAGAGGTGAGATCAGGTTTGCTGGAGGGGTTAACGGCGTCTGTCTAGTATCACAGGGTATAGGCACTCGTATGTATAAAACTGTCATTAATATACCACAGTGAGTTTAACCGTTTAAAGGAGCCCAGGAACTTCTAAGATGGGCTTATTCATCTCTGAATTTGGACACATCCATCGTTGCAAAAAGGGATTTTGTCAACAATCATTAAAAGAATGGCAAACAGTGTTGATCCTGATGAGACGGCTCATGAAGAGCCATCATATTAAGATCTACACTGTTTGCAAAGGTATCCGAGATGGTTAAAAACAGGGGTTGGGTTGAAAATGTGGATACGTCCTATGCTGATGTTGATGTAAAATATGGATGCTTTCTAAGCAGGCCAAAACTATACAGCGGATGCTTTCTGAACTGATCAGAGCGGAAACCAGGAATTCTGAACTAAACTACAATAAAATCGGATTCATTTTAACTAACCAGATTTGGTTAAAATCAACAGCTGTGAAGAAAACTAAAATTTAAACAATGAAACAGAACTTTATTAAAAGTAGGTAAACAATGGGGTCTTTTGATTATGCTAAAATAACAATCCCGGGGTCTTTTAGATGTGGCCCGGCTCCGAGGTTATAAAACTCTTTTCATGTTCATCTCAGCTGAGCATGAAATTTTCTTTGCTAATAAATATGAAAATGCCAACAAAAGTTGGCATTTTCATATTTATTAGCAGAGAAATATTCATGCTCAGATAAGTTTAGCAAGAAAGAATTCGCAACTGTTAGTAATTTGAGATTTATTAGCAAAACAAATTTCATGCTCAGCTGAGTTGAGCATGAAAAAAATTTTATAACCTCGGGACCAGATCAAAAGAAGGGAGAATTTTCCGAGGCACGTACTCATTCTGCAAGGAGTTTTGAAAATCCTTATGAAGGAGTATCTCCACAGACCTAGTATGCTAACTCTGTCAGACATACCTATCCAAACATGTAAAGAAAACGCTGCCTCATGTACAGTAAGTAAAACATCTTGATTTTCCAATATAAGCACACCTACTAAATTTGAGTGATGGACAAAAGCACGTGTCTGTAGTCAACTTCATTGGCAGCGTATGAGTAGTTCACTGCTTCGACAGCGTCAAAGCCCCACAATCAGAAAGAATTACCGTATTTAATCTATGTATAAGGGTATACAGGTCGAGGTTGGAGAGTAGGATGCTGTAATACTCGCACTCGTTAAAACCCCGCGGTGTTTTCTTTTTGAACCATTGAGAGTTCTAAGGTGGTGGTTCCGACAGTGTTTATTACTTGTATTACAGTCGACTCTCGTTATCTCGATTTCCAAGGGACTCTCTGAAACACTTCGAGATATCCGTACCTCAACATATCAGATTTTCAAAATTGATGAAAAAATAATTCGAACAACCACATTTAACAAATTTATATGTAATTGGACTCTTGACGTTAGAGATATATCGAAAATATTGTGGAAAAGAGGAGAAATTGCTCCTTAGGAGCAATTTCTCCTCTTTTCCACAATATTTTTTACTTGTTGTTAGATTTTCATGTTTAGGCAGGGACAAGATTTTCACTTCGAGATAAGCGGTTATTCGAGATAAGCTAGTTCGGGATAACGAGAGTCAACTGTACTTTGCAGAGTCTGGATGCGGAGGAGTAAGTTTTATTCAGTCCGCTTTGGTGCCTTTCTCTAGCGTTTGTTCTGTCGTACTTAGCTTTGTGATCACCTCGCTTGGGGAAAAGAGAGCTGGGCGCTTGGTTGGTCATTTAGTTATATAATCTGGCTGTAGATATTTGTATCCGTTCGCTCTTCCTCTAGGTAAAACTGCATTCTCTGACTATATTAGTTCCTGAACTTCATAACTTTCTCGGTGGGAATGTATAACAGACTTATATTAGCCGCACCAAGCGAAAACGTGCCTTCGGAGCATGCGCGAACAGTGAAGACCCAGATCAGACTGCGCGGATACACAGTCTGATCAAGGCTTTCGCTGTCGGATAACAGAATCGTTGGATAGTATAGAATGAGAATGTATCACTGGAAAACTAAGGCCCAGGTGAGAATTTGCCCATGCGCAGGATGATCTGAATCTGCAGAAGTTGCTCGTTTGAATATAGTTTTTCGCTTGACGTGGCCTGCATCATTGCGTCTGTCAAGTATTCCATATCTTAAAGGCCCTGATCCTGTATTACTTATCGCTATTTATTCTATATACCCATGCTAATTAATGTTTAGCCTTAGTTTACTTAGTTCTTATATGTTCCAAATTGCCTTTCTGTTATCATCAGCAAATCGCAATAAGAAATGGATCGCACAGACCAGTACGGAGACAATCGTAACAGGGAAAAATTGGTAAGTAGGTCAGGGTGTTTATTGAATTATTTAATATTCGAAAAACTGATGCTTTTGGTAAACAATGCAGGGTTTGCACTAACGCTGGCACAATTAATCGAATAATCGTTTAATTGATCGATAAATTCCACAAAAATGATTATCATTACTGATTTGCTAATAATCGATCATTTGATTTCTGTGCTACGTTACGTAAATACCCTCAGTATTCAGACACCTCCTTACGATACTTAATCTAAAATTTGAACAAGTACAGTTTACTATCCACTGTTGTGTCTAAAAATAGCTAGATGAGTGGCAAACAGTGTAGACCCTGATGAGACGCCGCGTTTGCGGCGTCTCATCAGGGTCTACACTGTTTGCTCAGGCCTGTCTGACCAAATACATACAGTATAACATATGGTTAGAGTCATGCTCAGGTAGACAGGTAAGATTATAACCAAATCTTCAATGGTTACCAATCGATTATAGATCACTATGGCAGGACTGATAATCGATTATCTTTTCAGCTCCGATTAGCCAGCGGGGGTGGTCGGGTGGTGTGAAGGTGCTGTGTATCTTACATCACTGGGGCGTCCAACTGATATTGGCTTACATTTGGGCAAGGCCTGCTATCCTTGTAGTGGGTAAGGGTATAGGGGGAATGTTTTTATTTCTTCTGTTTCTTCACTTTCTTTCCTGTTCCTCTTTCTTCCCTGTCCCTCTCTTTCATCTCCTCTACTCTCTCTTCTATCTCTTTTCTCCCTTTCTCTGGGAGACGACACAAAATGACCCTCAAGGGTTGATGTGTCGTTAAACCCCAACACAATAACAACAATAACAATTAGCCAGCCTTAGTTTGCAGTATAGTATTTTTTTACTTTAAGTATTGGAACACCTCAACTCCTTTGTACACTTATCCTAAATTCTGAACAAGTCCATTTCACGACCTGCTGATGTGTCCAAATATTGCAGGATGAGTGCCAACCAGGGTAGACCCTACGTTCTCTGGTTTCTGATCCGGATGACCAGTGTTCGAACAAACCTGTCCCAGTAAGCATTCTTTATAAATCTATAGCGGGCCGTTATCGGCCCGTCAGGGTAGCTGACGGGCCGATAACGGCCCGCTTTAGATTTATAAAGAATGCTAGCTGGGTAGGCCGAAGATTAAGAGTAAATAGATACTTGTCGTTCAACGAGCGTAATTAAGACACATGGCTTGGTAGACAAGTGGACAAATTTATGTGGTAGTATAAGGACGGTCAGGAATTATTGCACTGTATAAGTATTGGATTATGTATGATATAAGGAGGCCCGATTATGTGCAGACATGGTCCATAGAAGTCCTGGTCGTGTGCAGACGAAGTTCATAGGAGTCCTGATAACGTGTAGACAAGGTCCATAGGAGTCCTGATAATGTGTAGACAAGGCCCATAGGGGTCCTGATAATGTGTAGACAAGGTCTATACTGGTCCTGATAATGTGTAGAAAAGGTTCAAAAGCTGTAATCAGTCTGTTTAACGCTGTAACTGATGTGTGCTGATCGCAACAAAACTGCAGTTACCCTAAGCATTCGGACAGAAAGGCCTGGACCAGATAAAATGCCGCACACATTAGCAGAAAGTCGACTAACTTCATGCCTTACTGCTATCAAAAATCATTGGATTAGATACTATGATACTGTTCACGAAAGGGACGGAATTAACTATTTTTGGTCAATTAAAAATTCCAATGAAGTTCTCAATAAATTTAAATCTAAAAACTTTAAGGCTTCTAAATTGTCTACATATGATTTTTCTACACTGTATACTACGTTACCTCATCATCTTATAAAAGATAAACTTATTGATTTAATTTACCGAGCGTTTATTCGGGAGAATACTCAATATTTGGTTTGCAACGAAGATTGTGCTTTTTTTACTTCTGATGTATACAAGAATTACAATTAATGGTCTTATCAAAATGTCTGTGATGCCCTTGTTTATCTTTTGGATAACATTTTTATCAGATTTGGAACTAAACTTTATTGGCAAACTATTGGTATTCCGATGGGAACTTATTGTGTTCCTCTTGTTACAGATTTGTTTCTGTTTTGTTATGAGAGAGATTTCATGAAGTCTCTCTCACGGGAAAATCAGGCTGATATCATTGAGGCTTTCAATTCCACTTCAAGATACCTTAATGATTCAGTAAATATTGACAATATTTACTTTGATCAAATGGTGGATCGCATATACCCTAAAGAACTCCAATTAGATAAAGCCAATTCTTCCGATACCGAGGCATCTTTTTTGGATTTGAATCTATGTATATCTAATGGTACAGTTTCCATCAAAAGTTATGATAAACGGGACGATTTTGACTTTGATATAGTGAATTTTCCTTTTCTGAATGGCGATGTCCCCCCAGCGTACCTCATATAGGGTATACATATCTCAAGTTAGTAGATTCGCCAGAGCTTCTTCAAATCTTAGTGACTTTAACTGTCGTAATAAAGCCCTTACTGCCAAACTTCTTAGGCAGGGCTATCGTTATTTAAACTTCGCAAGGCGTTTTCGAAATTTTATCGCAGACACAGTGCCTTGCTAGAAAAATATAACGTCGGTCTGAAAACATTTCTGGAACAAAGTATATCGGAAGCAGATTTTTACGATGACTTAGTGTACAGATTTAGAAAAATTGTGGGAAAATCTAACTTTTCGGAGCAATTCAGAAAACTAATTAACCGTTATAAAAGAATTGGCTATAGCCTGGATATTATGCGGCAGACTGCATGCCTAGTTATCAACCATAACATTGTTGATGGCTAAGCTTCACTCTTTAATTTCACGACGGCGGTTCGAGCCTCAGACTCAATGATGGCCTCTTCATAAAACTTTTACCAGTGGGTTGGGGCTTGACAATATGTCTTTGGCTTGGCCCGCGGTAGTTCAACTATTGGTTTTCATTTACTCTGGTACACAGTAGAATTGCCACGAGTACTCGTCTTTGTTTATCACAGTGATTAATTTGATTTTTATGTTTTCGCTTTGATGCATTGCCTGAGTTGGAAGCCTTTATGCGAACCGAATTTTTATGTATTTCTGTATTAAGAGTGGCATCGGGACCCGGGGTGAAGCTGACTGGCAGTAAAAGTGCTTAACCACCCGGTGGTTTATTCTACTGACCGTTCTAAGGCGGTGGTCCTTGTGTTAGTCTTACTCCTTGGTGCTTTGTGGTTTATTCTACGAGGCGATTTGTTTTAAGTTTTGCCTTGTGCTATTTTGTTATTGTATTTTTCAGTCCTTTTAGCATTGCGATTGCCTCGCTTGAGGAAGAGAGAGCTGATCTTAGTGCTTTTCATACGTTTGTTCGATTTGCGCTTGTTTGGTTTTGTCTGTTTCTTCTTCCTCGGTGTCTGAAATGGGCTGCGGCTTGTGATTGTGGCACTTCCTGGACTTTTCTCTTACCTTTTTTACTTGTTGAAATTTAAGGAGCAGTATGGTAATGCGTTAAGATGTCCATATGATGTAAGGTAAATACGATAGATAATATTGGTTACAATAGTGATATTACGAAAACACGCCTATACAAATATATTGAAAATTTAACACCAAAAAAATGAAAATCTTAAGATAAAAAATTCTGATATTTTTTCATATTTCTGCTCAAAACATAGATTGTTGGTACTCATTAGAACCGCCTCGGCGAGGCGGTTCTAACGAGTATCCACAATCTATATTTTGAGCAGAAATAAGAAATATAATGTATACATCTGTAAACCCCAGTTTTACTATATAAAAGTGGGGTTTAATGGGATCAAAACTATATAGGCATGTTTTCGTAATGGATGCCAAAACATTTGTAAACGTTAAATTAACTATGACGTTAAAAGGCATCACGGCTTGGCCCTTGCATTTTCCTCGACAGGCGAGGCAAAAATTACTTGAACTTCTCGGAAGTGCATATAATCTTGAAATAACCATTTCGACGATTTTTATGCGATTCGTTTTGTTACAACAGCAGAGGCCAGCACAGCGCGCAGCCCATATTCTTTACAGATAGTTACCTCGCTTAAATTCAGCAAAAATATTTCATACGTTTTCTGGATTTTCGAGGAAAGTATGTGCAATGATGTTCGCTACGAGTCGCTTCTGCACGGTATGCCAATTCGAATGAGAACCTACAACATATGTTTAGTGAAGAAGTAAAAACAAAACTAATCTGGATAACACTCTGGAGTTTAAGGGGGCGGATACATTTGAAAGATTCTCCGGCATTATCACAAGGAAACCAACGTGACATGCCCTTTAAAAAAATACAAAAAAAAAAAAAAAAAAAAAAAAACAAGCGCAAATATTTGCATTTTAGAGTAGTCTTCTTTACGAAAGGGAGGTAACTGGATTATGACAGAGTTGCGTCCCATTTATCTATTTCAAATCAAGCATTAGTCACATAAGCAGCAGTCGACCTTCAGAAAGGTCGACTGCTGCTTTTGTGACTGATGCTTGATAGTTAATTAAAATGTGCTGAAGATCTATGCCTCATAATAGTCTTCTCTCTCTCTTTTCTCGCAATATGGGGAAACATATTTTAGAATTTCGTCAGCTATAGTTTTGACTGACGCTTTAGGGTGAATAAAATAATTATGATGATAAAGGTATGAGCTTTCACAAAAAGCTTGGTATGCGCTTAGCGCACAATGTCTACGCGTAGCACACAATGCGTGCTAAGCTTAGACCAAGCTATTTTGTGAAAGCTAATACTTGGTATAATAACGTTGAGCAGTCCATGGAAAATAGCACTGGATCAGCCCATGATCTCTCATGATGTGTTTCCGGAGCAGATTCAAGTTTTATGATTGTCTACACCCATGGCGTAAACAACCATTGTTAAGTCTCTGTTCATCAACCTTACATTTCAGTAACACAATACTTTACCAAAAAGCAATTCACACTAATCTATCCTTCGAATAAATCAATTTCTCAGATAATTCCATTTTAACACATAAATCTCGTTTTAGGTCATTAAAATCTAAACGGAACAACAACATCCGTCTGCATTCTCCGTTAATATGTTAGCGTATAGAGTCAAAATCAAATTAACATTGCGTGCAATTTGTATTTTGTAGTCGCTTGCTCACCCATAATTCCCAGGGGTACTATAAATGTCATTGCACAAGCAATAAAACTCAAAGATAGATTATTAACCCTTGTCCTGCTGAATAAATTAAGATGCCAAACCCACTTCTATTTTTCAGCCAATCAGATTACTTGATCCATGTTGTTAATACAAATTCATATGCTTACTGACAAACAGTGCAGATCCAGATCAACTGGCTTCTTCAGAAGCCAACTGATCTGGACCTACACTGTTTGCAAAGATAGGGTATATCCGGGTTCAGCAGGACAAGGGTTAATCTATCCGTCTCGTGTGTGTAGGTTCGGTTTTTATCGGTGTTACTTCACTAAATTGATAACTTGTAGGGATTCCTTGCTTGTGTGCATTGTGACTTGCGGGTATTCTAGAGAGTCGGAGAAATTTGAACCCATTCAAGCCTTGCCACCCACAAAAGGAACATTGGCAAACAGTGTAGACCCAGACAGGACGCCACATAACACGGAGTCTGCCCAGAATCAACGCTGTTTGCATTAAGTTTAGAAAGTTCTACAAACATGATGATAATAATGATAATAATAAATAAACCAGACACCCTTTATATAGGGGCTGGCAAAGAGTTAAGGTAGAAATATCCTTCCCGGCTAGCATTCTACGTAAATCTACATCGGGCCGTCATCGGCCCATCAGCTACCCTGACGGGCCGATGACGGCCCGATATATATTTACGTAGAATGCTGACTGGGTTTCGGCATAAATGGGTTGACAACGTCTTATCAAAATACTTCCATTCTAGAATTTGGCTCAGTTTTGACCCTGACAATAGTTATTGAATTCACATGTTGGTTTCAAACAGATCTGTATCTGCACTGTATGCTCTGGCCTCTCTGTACCGTTGCTTAGGAAAAAATACTGTTTTTCTTGCTTGTATGAAATACAATGAACAAGCTGAAACTTAGAAATTCCATTAACAAAAAAAAAAAAAAAAAAACGTATCAGTTTAGCCACGATACTGGGTTTCAAGAAGGGACTTTCTTCAGTAATTAGCACGAGCTATTTTTCAGTATGAAACATGCAAACATTATGCTTCTGAGAAAAATGAATGTTACAAGGTACATGTATGTGAACCGTGTTTGCCCATCCGCTGACAGCTAGCATACATCCAAAGAGATGTTAACCAGCATATTGTGTCCCTCTTTTGTCGTCAACCATCGTCATTTTTGATATAATAACCTAATCAGGTCTATTTCGTTTTCCCTCACAGTGCTCTGAAATTCATTGATACACATTTAGCCTAATTTGGTTTGAAATTAAACACGACTTATTTGTGTGTAAGAGGTACAATGTGTATAGATAGATAGACAGACAGTCAGTCAGACATACAGGCAGTAAATAGTTTGGTAAGAAGGTAGAATCAAACGCTGTTGACGAAGACAGATACGTTTCCAGACAGTGTAGATCCAGATGAGACGGCTCATAATGAGCCGTCTCATCAGGATTTACACAGTTTGTCATTCTGTTCTTGATTCACAGCATCATTCTCAACTCTTTCGCTGCGACAGGCAATAATAATAGACTTTTGCAAACAGCCGACTCATCTGGATCTACGCTGTTTGACATTCAGTCTTTCAAATTTATATATAAACGACTTTCCAAGCGATGGTTTGTTAAAATAATAATAATAATAATAAAAAACAACAGACGACAAGTTTGGAAACGAAAGAGTTAAAGCAACAATAGATGTGTCCACATTCAAAGATGGAAGAGTCTACATTTGTATTTCAGTGACTGAGAGCTGAAAGGGGTAGGCAAGTTACCTACATCGCGCACATACTAGTAGCGAAGGAAAAGAGCCGCAACGACAGAAGATGTACCTTCAGATATGTCCTCCCAGCCAAGATTCAGATCAGCCTACGCATTCGCACTGTCTGATCAAAATCTTCACCTCGGGCTGATTTGAATCTTCGATGGGCGTACATGTACATGTCAGAACGTATGTTTTCTCAAGGTCACGTCCAAAATTCATGCTATATTTAAGCTTTTCTTACCTGGAATATATCTGTATATGGCCTCTTGTTCAGAAGGCCATACTAAACATGACTTGCAAACAGAAATTCTCGGTCAGATAGCCTTTCCTTGTGTAAACCAAGTCCCTGTATCATTACAAGGCGTTTATGGAAATCCAGAACTGCGATACTTCTTTTAGTTTTTTATTGGGCTTGGTGGAGGAAAGTATAACAGGACATCATGTGATGGTACAAGAAACTCCACATCAGTGCGTGCATCCTTTTCGCTGTCGCTTTCCACTAAACACATTATACATTGTACAAAATCTCTTTATTAATAAGAGCGCAGTAAAGGCCCTGATCAGACTGCGCAAATGCGTAAGATGGATTGGCTCTTCAATGTTCAAGTACATTTAAGGTACTATTTTCTGGCATGGAATTCGAATTATTCAGCAGCTTTAAAACCAATCAGGTTAATTGGGTGGCATTCCTCTGGGGTTGGTATTGCTTAATTGTCTTTCACAACCTATCCTGTATACTTATATGGGCCGCGTCAAGCAAAACATTGCCTTCTAACATGCGCAAATGCGCAGTTGCAGATCAGTCTGTGCATGCACAATCTATCATCGGAGTCTTTGCTCTCCATTTACACATTCTGTAATATCCAATGATTTTTAGCGGATAGTTATTGCCTTAATCAGACTGCGCCTCCGCGGAGGCGCAGTCTGGTCTGGGACTTCGCTGTCCGCGTATGTCCGAAGACGAGTTTTCAATTGGGACGACCAATACAGAGAATTTGTTTACGTGTGTTCTCGGAATATTAGTCATAGGAGACAACAATATTACAAACTTTACTTTCTATTACATATTAATATTATTGTGGCTTTCATAACTTTCCCATTATAAATGGATTGGCTACATCATGAATATAGACCCCGCGCCAAGACATAAGGGGACTTGTTGAACTTGATAGGTTTTCTAACATTTAATACAAGGGAAAAATTGTGACATCGTGTTTGTTTACCTCCACACCAAGTTCATACTGCAAAAGGTTCTACTCCAAAAAGAAAAGAATTTGCTCCCCACGCATGGGAGCAAATTATTATTTTCTCTAGAATAGACCCCTTTTCAAACCATAGGCAAAAACAATTTTGAAAGTGTTGCGCCCCCTTAAAGAGGTATTCATTCCCCTTCTGTTTTACAATGGGTTTTATGTTTCCGTCTTGATGTTTTCCTTAAACACAAATAAGCAGATACCAAAAACAAATCTGACAATATATAACAATGCGCGCTTGTCCATCTATTCTACTTAAAATCATCACTTTGCGTACGTCGTGTGATCGTACGTCTCTAGCTAGTGTGCTTTTAAGTCAAATTCTATATGAAGATTTCTGTAGGTAGGGGAACGACATGTTCTTCAAATGTTACGGTCCAATGACTAAAATGGTCGTTATGCCCATATATGGCAGAAAAGTATAAACTATTCCCTAGAACTAATAATTAGACTTTGATTCTAAATCTTTGAATATCGGAGGATAGGAGCACAGTACAGCTGAATTAATTCAGATAATGATCTTAGGTGGATCATTTACATTTGCTCAACCCGGGGCTTAAAGACGTTTTATTAAGACATACAACACGAGTCTGTTGCTTTCACTTACCGTATTTGACCTAATTACCGCACTGTGCGCTAAGGAATTTCTAAATTACCGAAAAAAAAACTTGTAGTAAAATATACACATGATAAGGACTATGAAGACAGATAAGAAGATGATTTCATAAGATGATTATTTAATGATACTTATGCGATATTTTTTTTATTTTCTTTATAAAAGCATATGTTGTTGGTACTCATTTGAATTGCCTCGACTTGTCGAAGCAATTCAAATGAGTACCAACAACATACGCTTTTATAAAGAGACAGATAAAAGTACACGAGCTGTAATTTGAAGACTACGAAATTGCTTGACTGTGCGCATATAAGGGTATGTGCGGTAATTAGGTCGAATACGGTATTTGTTATTTTCTTGTTTCCAAAGGATCACTTTTGACGAAATATATTTGCCTTTAGGTTAACTTTAGACATGCTGCATTTCAGACGACAGACGAGTTTTTTTGTTGTTTTTTTTTTTATTATTGTGTTTTTTCCTCTTCTTATCTTTACCATAAACCATAAATATGGTTTAATATTCTATCCAGTTGACTTCAAGATAAAATGAAACATGTGCATGAGATGTCAATTCACTTTTTCCATAAATAAATGAAAACAATATATATAATATAACGATTAACATATAGATAGAATATCAGCAGATGATGATTTTAAATATGTTTCCTTTGTTTTCAGAAAACAAAAGATATCTGAAAATTGTCAGTATGTCTCCTATTAAAATGCTAAACCGTATTATCTGGACAGAGCATAAGCGAAATGCCATCACATGGTGTTATGAAGTCTATAATGTATATATCGCTGTTCTTATAATATACTGTCAAACTTCAATTGCCCGAACAGCGTTGCGACCGTGGAAGTTTGTTCTAGAGATGGGTAGTTCGAGCCACTGTGGTTACCGCGTTGTGTACTTTTTAACCAACTATAGTCATTTCTACGATTTATATAAATAAAATATCATGTTTTATTAAATCAAACAAGAGGCCCACCCACGAGTAACGATTCGCTCACCTGAGTAAAACAGCCATTGCACATCTGCCATGCCATATTCTTCCAGTATTGTCACAGCAACTCATCAAACTAGTAGATGGTCTTTAAAAACAAAATTACATCCAACAGTTTCCATAAATATTTATAGGTAATCAAATTTGACTGTGCCTTAGACAGGTCAACAGTCAGCCTAGGACTAAATTAACCAATCTGGCAGATTGTAGATTTCCCACAATGCTCTATACTAAGACCCAGTTTCAATTCTTTCTCGGTTCTGAAGAAGATTTTTAAATGGTTTTCAATATCTAAAGATATAGCAACTACCTGGTCACTGAAGCATGATCAGTAAACAAATTTTCAATTCCTTTTTCACAGAAGACTCCACATGAAATTTGGTGAAAATTGGCCTTGTCTGTGATTTCAGAAGAAAATATATTCAAATACTTCATGATTGTATATATGTATACAGCCCAGGAGCAAGATTAACCCATAGGGATAAATATTTTTATTTTAGCTGAAAGATGTTGCTTTTTTTATCATATATTGTAAGGTTCAACCATAACTATGCAATAAATACAAGTAAACGTTTCAACATTTTTCCCATACAAATGTATAGGAACACAAATCTGACCTGCGGGGGAAAGGTTAAAAGCCATTCTAGGATCATCATTTTATCAAACTTGACCTTGCGTCTCCGCCGATGCTATATACAAATATTCAGTCTCAAAGCTTTCTTGAAAAAAACAAAAACAATTGTCGATGCCCCTTCGACAGGAAGCCTCAAGTGAAATCTGGTTAAAACTGGACAAGCAGTTTCAAAGGTGAAGACGTTTAAATATTACACAATTTTATATATGTATATATCCCAGGGACTAGGGCAGAGAATCACCCTGAGAACAAAATTTTGATTGTAACTAATATGTTTTACTACTTTTACTATACATCGTAAATTTCAGCCATTAGTCTTTGAAGGCTCCATATTCCTCAAAAATAGACATTTTTATCCAAGACAGGTTTCATAAATTGAAATATAGTATAAATACGATCATAAAATATGGCATCTGACAGCCTGTAAAATTTTCAGTTAGTCTCTCGTTTTAGAACTGGATCAAAAATGAAAAATAAATCGTATCTCTGAATTAATGTTGCCAACATTAATTCAGAGATACGATAAAAAATCATTTCATTTCTAGAACGAGAGACTGTCAGGTGCCACATTTTATGATTGTATTATTACCATATATCAATTTAATGAACTTTTCTTGGGTAGTAAAATGTCTATTTTTAAGGAATATGGAGCCTTTAATACATTTTGAGAAAACTATTTTTCAACATTTTCCCCATACAAATGTATGGGGACGCAAATTTGACCTTGCCGTAAAAATAAGGTCAACGGTCAACCTACGATCATAATTTGAATAAACTTAGTTCACTTTGATTCTCCGATATTATATACAAAGATTCAGTCTTAAAGCTTCACTGGTGATGTAGATAATGCAATTTAATCATTTTCCCATTACACATCAAGAAAACATGCCTATATAATTTTGGCCCCCTTAAACCCCACTTTTATATAGTAAAACTGGGGTTTACAGGGGTATACATTATTTTTGCTCAAAATCATAGATTGTGAGTACTCGTTAGAACCGCCTCACCGAGGCGGTTCCAACGATTACCAACAATCTCTGTTTTGAGCAGAAATATGAGAAATATCAGAGTTTTTATCTGAAAATTTTCAGTTTTTGGATGTGAAATTTTCTATATATTTGAATAAGCGTGTTGTCATAATGAAGTTTATGACAACCAAACCATGAAGTAGAGTGGCAAAAGTGTAACTATAGTTCCCTTTACCCAAACAACGTTTCTACCAAATGAGGATCATACTACTTCAATTGTTTTGGAGGAGTTGTCGTTTAAAAAATCCTACTTTAAAATTTAATGTTGCCATGGCAACCAAACAAATTAGTCGCTTGTCATAAAACACAGACAATCGTTGCCAAATATGGCTCATATTTCTTCACTGGAGAAACTGCAACAGCCATTTTCTCGTTGTAAGTCTATGGGACCTTTCCGTTGTCATAGCAACCAAAGAAAACTGGTTGATGATCATAATTTTAGTTATTTTTAAATTCGCCTATCAAAGCAACATTTCTACCAAATTAGGTACAAATTGCTTCTAAAATTTTGGAGGAATAGGGGTTTTAAAATGTTAACGGGTGGATGGACGGACGGACGGACGGACGACGAACAAACGTGATCACTATAGCTCATCCTGAGCATAGCTCAGGTGAGCTAATAAGAGGAGTGTCCACCATTGATTTTTTTTATTTCTCGGCAAAAGCGAGTATTGCGAGTACTCAATAGAAATACGTCCGAGAAATACGTACAAAAAAAAAAAAAAAAAAAAAAAAAAAAAAATGCGCTTCCACTTAGTTCCACCACATATCTTTTGTTGAGTTATAAGACAAACATCAATATTTCTGGTCTAGAGACATGCTTAAGCCTTATACAAATAACGTAATGCGTCACTTTTGCTAAATTTGCCAAGATAGTGCCAAAGATCAAATATCTTCCGCAAGATGTCAATTGTTAATTAGTGTGAATAGTTACATCGTCACACCTGAGAGCTATACTATGTCAAATTAAATCTCACAGGTGCACTTACTCAAATGCTCTAGAATGTTACATACTCACCATGTGAAAGTCTTTGGACAGTGAAGGCAAATATCAGACCGCGCCGTCTTTGTTGTAACTATCATAATTACTGCACACTGCAGAATATATTGGGGTACAGCCGAGGCCCAGACTTGACTGCCTAAACCTTCCGAAGACCTTCGCATGACGCGGGTTATTTATGGCGAACTGCAAAGTTCGAACAGGAGTTCTATTCTGTTCTGCACTTGAAAAGAAAAGTCCACACAATATTCACTTGACCACAAAAATTTTTATTTCGCCGGAAAATCCCTGTCTGAAATGCGATCAGCTGTATAAAATCATAATGAGCATGTTCAAATTCACCCTCCCCCATCAGGCCTTTGCTCTCCATTCATACATTCTGTAGTATACAATGATTCTGATAGCGGAGGGTGAAGGCACAGATCAGACTGTGCAGATGCGCAGGCTTATCTTGGCCTTCGTTGTCCGCATATGCCCGAAGGTACGGTTTTGCAAGGCGCATCCCATTTAATAATAAACACAAACAGTAAATCACATGTCTGATGCTTTCGAGGAGTTTAACTTTACCACTCTCTCGGCTAATTCAGCAGACGACAAATTGATGATATTTTCTTAATTTTCCCAGAAAAAAGAATTTGAAATTTCATGCAAATTGTCCGTATCGGAGACAATTTTCATAAAATGTCAAAGCCTGTTTTCAGGGTATAATAAGAAAAATATTTCAATGTGTCTTCTGCTCAATTTTTACCCAGAGTGCAAAACGTTAATGCGACTTGGCCATTACGAAGCTTATTCTTCTCTCCGATATCTGTAATAATGACACTACGCAAGAGTTACAGCAGACCCCTGCTGAATTGCAATCAAAGACGGTCTGGTCTGATTAGAAATACAAATAGGTCAGACACAACCATACGCTCATATATAGTCACAACGTTTCCAAATTCACTCATGTTAGAAAAATAATAAAGTACATGCAACCGCATAATCCTAGACCGACACACATCAGCAAGAACTGCGCCCGTCCATATACAGTGTACGAGTATAAGCGTAACTTATAGTGAAAATAACAGGCACACAGCGTTGAAACAATAAGGATTTAACATTGATTCAACGTCAAGACGTTGAATTAACGTTGAATCGACGTTGTTTCAACATGTGTGTCCGCAAGGAATGCAGTTTTCAGAACTGCCTACGCGTATGCGGAACTCGTTTGTCCGATATCAGTCTGGGCACAGTATAAAAAAATAAAATAAAAAAATAAAAAAAATGACACTACGGTGAAATGGCACTGAACACAAGGTGTACTTAAGTCTAATAAAATATAACGGTTGCCCCTTAGAAACACCTAATACATTAAAGAATAAAAGAATAAAAAAATCGGAGTCTCGTCCTATTGAGACTCTTCATATGGCAGCAGGTAATTTGCACTGCTGCATACACGGTAATCTTAGAAAGGAGCAAGTCAAAGGACACCATAAGTACGAAGTGAGAATAGGGAGTCGGAAGTGGGTAGTGAAAAAATAAAAAAAGAAGAAATTGGAAGTGTCAAGACAGAAGATTCCGATTCCCACTCACTAACTTTTCATTTGCTACGTATGGTTTTCTTCTTCTGAGTTCCTTCTTCCAAGTATCAATTCCAATTTTTTTTTTTTAATTTCCACTTCTGATATCTTACTTCCAACGTCTGGCTTCCCACTCTACTTTCGACTTCTAACTTCCAACTTTTCGTTTCCGACTGCTGACTTCTTACTTTCTACTTCTGACCGTCTCATTTTCAGTGACATCATCATTCATACCGGACTATTAAAAAGATAGGAGAAGCGTGATGTTGTTTGGCTTTTTACTTTTGATTCGGTATACATTACTTCTGACAACTGCTTTTTCGCTCTTTGAAGCCACGGTTCCGATCGGCCCGGGCATCCGTGGGCGCCTATATCGAATCCATACCCATATAAGATTCTTATTATCCCAACGCTTTTTTTTTTAAAAAATGCGATGGGATATTGTGAACGTCTCCGTACGCCCCCACTCGTCTGTCCGTCCGTCCGTCAGGCTGCGTAGATACATACCCTCCCCCACTAAATCATAATCAGTCTATGCAGCATCCTTGGCTGATTGGGATCTTCGTAGTTCGTAAAGGCCACGCATTACGAAAACATGCCTATTCAAATGTATAGAAAATTCCACTTCCAAAAACTGGAAATATTCCGATAAAAATCACTGATATTTTTCATATTTCTGCTCAAAACATAGATTGTGGGTACTCGTTAGAACCGCCTCGATGAGGCGGTTCTAACGAGTACCCACATTATATGTTTTGAAGCAGAAATAAGAAAAATAACGTATACCCCCGTATACCCCAGTTTTACTATATAAAAGTGGGGTTTAAGGGGGCCAGTATCATATAGGCATGTTTTCGTGATGTACGCACATTTTGCAATGCCGTGTTTTAGGTAGACGCACAGTTTGATCATGATACGTAGTCTAGCTATATGCATGCACGGACAAAATTGCATATTAGTTAATATGTTCACATAATGTTCTTTGAGATATTTAGCTGGTCCCAGCCCCTCCCCCCCCCCCACCCCCCCACCCCCCCCCCCCCCCCACACACACACCCAAACTGTCCTCCTCGATAACAGAATCGTGTTTCAAAAGACACATAGATCAGTCTGCTGTTTTGTGCAATTTAATCTAGTCCTATATACAGTCGAACTTCGATGGCTCGAACCTCTTTGGGACCATGATAATTTGTTCGAGACAGCGGTAGTTCGAGCCTTGGAAGGTTACTATTACACACCAGGAGGCACATTGGATATAATTGTGGGATATCTTTTCGGTGTTCTATGTTTTAAATGTATGTTGTGTGTACTCATTAGAATCGCCTCATAGAGGCGATTCTAATGAGTACACACGGCATACATCTACGAGATAAAAGAAGAAAATCTCCCTAAATTATTCGTATATTGTATTTGGAGGAAATCCCTTTGGACCCAAGAACGTGTACGACTAATCCATGATAAACCTGCTATCGGGGTTCGAGCCATTGAAGTTCTACTGTATTCTGCAGTAATTAAGAAAGCTAAAACTGAAGGTCCTCATCAGACATTACAGACTAAACTTTCTCTGTCCGCTTATGCTCCGAAGATCCCATTTCTCATTATGTGTCTAAATCAAGAAGTATGGCATTAGGATCAACCTAGCAATGTACCGGTTAAATCATAGATGTTCCTGAAAGTAACTTTCTTTTATTTATATGTATTGTATACAAACAAGTACAATTTTGACATGAATTCTTTTCAAGACATGGTAACCCCAAGGCAGCTGAATTCTCTAAGGCTAAAAAATAGCTGTGTTTCCGCTAACGTGCTGAAAAAATGAAAAAAATTTGGTCGGTAGGTAGGCGATTTCTTTTTTATTTTTCCATTTTTTTCTACAGAAAAGAACAGGGTCGGGTCTGTAATTTTATGAAAATACAGGTATTTTGTTGAGGGTCGGTGCTTTACTTTTTCATTTTGCATTTTTACCGATAAAAATAGCAAAGTCGGGTGTTTGAAACAGGTCGGTCGGCTGTTTTTTTACGCCTTATAATACGCACACTTCTCAGAAGAGCGCCTTAGGAGCATGACCATTCAAAATATACGAGTCGCAATGTGAAACAACGTACCTTCCGACATGTGCATCAGTCTTCATTGTCCGTACATCCTTGGTTATCCAAAATGCGCCAAATGAAAAGTCTGATCAGATTGTGCAGACTGATCTGAATCTTCACTGGGCGCACATCCCAGCTAGAATTCTTTATAAATCTACAGCGGGCCGTTATCGGCCCGTCAGCTACCCTGACGGGCCGATAACGACCCGCTATAGATTTATAAAGAATACTTACTTGGATGTCCGAAATTACGTTTGTTTTCTGACGTGCGGCTCATATTTGTTTCATACAAATGGACCTCAAAGAGATAGAGAATGCGACTTTGAGTCGATATTACCGTATTTACCACAAGATCCGTGCCACGGGAAAAACGTTCTTCAAACTTTCCATGGAATCAATTTTTCAGTATGACTGCCCGGCCCCTAGGTGAGGCTACACGTCTAGTCTTTTGGCTGAGGTTTTATCTTTGCCAACGCTTACGTGAGCAAACAGCTGTTTGCATATGCGATAATTACTCTTTTCGCAAAAGTACAAGAACCCCCTTTTTCAATGTTTGACCTAAAACAAGTCAATTCTACTCCCTAGTCATTTGGCTAATTGAATACCTGCTGTATGTGTGACAGGAGTGTTGATTGATCAGACGCCGCGTTCTATGACATCTGATCGAGTTTGCACTGTTTGCTTAAGCCTGCCTGTTCAAATTTTTATGGTAAATATGGTGATTTGTTACCATAATATATGATTTCGTGTGTTTGTTAGCTGTGTAAATTCCTTCACACAATATATTTAGTTTCAAATATGTCGTTTAAAGAAGAAAGTTTTTGGGCGGTTGCCAAGCCGCTTTCAGGTTTAACATACCACATTTTGACAATCCGCTTTCCTGTTACTACCAACCTAATACCTACCTAAAAACCAGTTCCCTTTTAACGCTGATAAAATACATTCAACATATATTAGCCTTATACATCCTTAAACGAAACACGAATTTAATCGTATTGAGTACAATATCGGCGAACGAATGTGATTACTCCAGTAAAACTATAATCTATAGCGTTGGGGAAAATTGTAATCCGAGCCGCGGTCCTACTTAACTTCCGAAAAAAGGACGACAAAGGGGCTATCGAATACCAAAAAGAGCTTTGTAAATATGGTATTACACTTTATATATGACTTTTGACAATAAAAATAATATTTTAGAAAAGAAAAGGCATATACAGTACCGCCTGTTTTTTTTTTTTTTTTTTTTTTTTCATGCTCTCAGATTACAGTTTACTAATAACTGTGTACTGTTTATGTGCGTCTTCTTTTTCTAATTTCAGCGTAAATCCCAATCAGCTCTAGAGACCTATATATTTTCAGGCAACCGCCCCCATCAGCACTTTCAGTGCTATGGTTTGTTAGATTTTGCTTCACCTTGTGATAAGCGTTATCTGAATGATAGCAACCTTCGATTCACGGAACCTTCCTTGTATTCATTGTGCATGATTTTTATTTATTTAAGATACCATTATTTATCATGATGTAGAGTCGTATCTGATGATCCCTTCTCCGATTCACGGATCCCCTTGTATTCAGGGAATCATAATTTTATTTATGTAAAATACGATTCAAAGGATGGAAGTAAATGTTTATATGTTTGTTTATCTAAAACTATCCGATCAAAACGTCGAGGTGTTTAAAAACAATTATATGCTTGACTTTTTTATTAATGTTTTGTCAGTAATATTAGAAGCACAGAAGATTGGCCTTCTTTTCTTGCAGAATAAAACTCTTTTATCTATAGATTAATGAATCTTTGACAGTATAGAAATAACTGGGTAGGAATACCAGCCTATTTGTCTGAAGCAGTTCTTGGATATTGAATTACATCACGAAAACATGCCTATGTAATTTTGACCCCCTTAAACCCCACTTTTATATAGTAAAACTGGGGTTTACAGAGGTATACATTATTTTTCTTATTTTTGCTGGAAAACATAGATTGTGGGTACTCGTTAGAACCGCCTCGGCGAGGCGGCGCCGAGGCGGTTCTAACGAGTACCCACAATCTATGTTTTCCAGCAAAAATAAGAAAAATATCAGTCTTTTATCTGAAAATTTTCAATTTTTTGGAGGTGAAATTTTCTGTATATTGGAATAGGCATGTTTTCGTAATGGATGATGCGGGGCACAGCGAAGACTCGGATGCCTCGCTGTTCGCCTGAAGACACTTTGGATCCTCTGCTATCCACAGACTGCTCTGCGACAATTGATCAAACAGCGCGGGTGCACAGACTGATCCGAGTCTTCACTGGGCACATATGCAAATTTCTAGGAAATGGTGTGCCATTACGAAAACACGCCTATTCAAATATACTGAAAATTTTACCACCAAAAAATAAAAAAAAGCAGATAAAAAGTCTGATATTTTTCACATTTCTGCTCAAAACACAGATTGTGGGTACTCGTTAGAACCGCCTCGGCGAGGCGGTTCTAACGAATACCTACAATCTATGTTTTTGAACGAAAATAAGAAAAAAATGTATACCCCTGTAAACCCCAGTTTTACTATATAAAAGTGGGGTTTAAGGGGGTCAAAATTATATAGGCGTGTTTTCGTGATGCCGTAGCTTAGATTAAAATAGTTGCTGGAAGAATTTGCCGATGTATAGAATAATTTCTTCCAAGCGCTTTGTAACTTATTCGCATCATCTCTTATGAGAAACGCGTAGATCATCTAAAATATCTATAATCCTATCTGCTAATCTTCTTCTGTACTGGATAAAGTCCAAGTATATTGACCCAGGTTGATACGACAATTGAGCCAATTATTCAACAAGGAATTCGGTGTCAGATAATTTCTTGTAATAGATTAGCAAAACCATACACAAGGAAACGGACTTGTACATGCTTCGTGCACACACAAAGTTACGGAAAGCATTCTAGATTTGAGTAATTTTGCACTGTTGAATGAATGCGTCTGTAGCAGCTATCCTATTGGGAACCGAACAGACCATGCATAGATCAGGCTGCGTAGATACATACCGACAACTACGGTTTTGCCATTAGGTACGTTTCTCTGTACCGAATATAACGTTTGGATCTAAATGCGCTAAATTACTGAATGGATGACGTTTAATCAATGATAATTTTGCGCAGTGTAATTTTCTACTGTCAGTAAAATAAAAGAAACCAAGGAAGATTCATTCATGTCTGCCATCTTCTCTGAAGCTTACAATGGACAACACGAAAACATATTATCAAGTGACCTTGCTAATGATTTTTGTCGCCCCATTGCGACACCTCTAAGTTGTTCCTGACTTGAAAGCTGAATTTGAACCTGATTATGAACAAAAGAGATATCATTTCAATAATGATGCGGTTCATACAAAGTTTGAATAACATGTCTTAATTTAGTAAAAATAAGAAACAATAGAGTCTATAGAGATCTAAATCTATGTAGGAGAAGGAACATGTAAGTGTGAGAATTTTTTCGCTTATGTGAATAGTGTAGACAAAAACGGACCGCGTCTAGTACATCTAATACAGTCCGGAATACCTAAACTTTCTGAGCAATACAGAACAAAACATAATAGAATGTTGATGGAATGAGAGGATTGTCATTGGTTTTGTCAGTTCAAATTAAAATATAAATTAGTAAAGGAGAGCCAGAGCATGGCATAACAATGACACCAAGAGTAAATGTAAACAAAGTACGATGGACAACATTCACGTACAAAAAACAAAACAAAAAAAAAAAAAAAAAAAAAAAAAAAACGAAAAGAATAGCCACCATCTCCCTCTTCCTCAATGAGGTGTTCCTAGTGATAGACAGGACTCATTAGTAGACTAAAACTCATGCGGAGATAGCGAGATGTAGGGGGATACTGACTCGATTTTACTAAACATTCAATATCAATAGTAAATTAAATAGTTCGGTCATACTTATCAGTCTGCAATACACATGGGCATAAGATAGGTTTATGATTTGAAACTAACGTTGAACAGAACCACTGGTATCACAGAATAGTGCATTATGAATATTTGATTTATTACTTTCAAAAGAAAATGTTATAATCTTTATTTGACTGGATGTAATATTTGAACCAAAAGAATTCTTTCCAATCGTTTTTAAACGTTTTTTGTCATTACAATAATAGCCTTTATTTGATTATCAAAACTTCCATCATCTTAAAATGATGTTGTTTTTTACCCATTATGGAGGTATTTCAGCTTTAAGGTCTTTGGAGGCTGTTAGCCCTATCTTTCTAAAGTCTGCAAACTATTTTACGTTCATTCGAACACATGCTGCCGTTACGTCATCGCCACCATTTTACACAATCCGACACATGATGTATTTCAAGTGACAACATGTGTTAGCTGTAGACACATCTAATACAACAGATCAGCACAAAATGCATGAGCTGGATTTCGAGGGTTGAGCGCAAGACTATAGTAACTCAAACATATTTTTGAAACCCTTGTTTAGAGGCAACTTGGACCCCTTTGTAAACAATGCAAATTTAGGTGCCATTGCTCATACGAGCAATGGCACCTAAATCTTCATTGTTTACAGAAAGAAATGTTGTAATCTTCATAACGCCTTCATGATGAGGAGATTAGGTTTGGGGAAAAACAACCATCTGACTTACGCTAGTCTTGCGCTCAACCCTCGATTTGATTTCTTTCTTTTATGTTTCTCCTTTTCGTTTATATTTGTCATCGGGAATAGTTTCTGTTTGGCATGCATTGTTATCACAGTATCGAAATGGAAACATTCAGAAAAAGGTCTCTTATATATGAAATTCTTATAGTGAGTTTTTAGTACAACTTCAATGTTTGCAAAAAAGAACAAGAGAAGATTGTTTTAATACGATTGTCCATTAATGCTATGTGCCTCCTTTCCATAGGTGGTGACAGGAACAGGTAGTTTGATCTACCTACCGAAGATGCAAAACCGAAACAATATATGTAGCTGGAAATGTACCTGGATTTCAGTAGAGGATCAGTTATCCATTATCTTCCCCATCCCTCAATAAGTAGACTTTGTACTATTGACCGTTCCAAGGCGATGTCTCTTTTCTGATCTTCTTTCCTTGTTTCGGTTTCGTTGGAGTGCTGTTTAATATTGTCGTTCCATGTAGTTTAACCTAGACTTGCCATTTTTAATCTTAACCAGTCCCTTTTGAGGATTGTGGTCCGTGATTTTAGTATAGGAAAAATATGTCTAATTTTTGTTTTAAATTTCCGTTGTTTTTTATCGTTTTGATTTCTTTTCTGCTAAATATCGGAAAGGAACTGTCCCTTCCTTGGTTTACGTACATTCGTATATGCATGTTTTACATATTCGTATATGTAAGTGGCTACCTGAGGCCTGGTTAAAGTCCGATTCTGTAATGCACTTTTGGAAGGAAACTGTACAACAGAATATACATTTGCATATATTGTTTATATAATCCACTGCAGTTGAACCCCAGGTGGATATTGAATACACTACAGGGCTCCAGTTAAGTAGTCAGATGTATTTTTATTTTTAATTTTACTGTGACAAAATAACATGGGGTCTTAATTGTTTATCTTGTCTTTTAGATGTAACCAGATTCCATGATTTATTACTTCGTATAAAATGGCAAACCATACTAATATTAATCTCTATGATAACAAACTAACCTGGAGCACCTGGATATAAAACGATTGCATTTTAAGAGATTCACTGTCCGTAGAAAGTTCACAACCAACATGCCCAAGTGCCATATCCAGGCAACGCTGGTAAAATCCCTACCGCACACACACCTCCCCGACAATCCTAGCGATATGGTTCCATCAGAATGTCGAGACTTGCGTCCACATCACGAAAACACGCCTATATAATTCTGACCCCCTTGGCCCCCACTTTTATATAGTAAAACTGGGGTTTACAGGGGTATACATTATTTTTCTTATTTCTGTCTAAAACATAGATTGTGTGTACTCGTTAAAACCGCCTCGCCGAGACGGTTCTAACGAGTACCCACAATCTATATTTTGAACAGAAATAAGAAAACTATCACAATTTTTCATCTTAATATTTTCGTCTTTCGGCGGTAAAATTAACAATGTATTTGTATAGGCCTGTTTTCGTAATGATATTTTCACTGACTATTGTCACTTCTTATTTTGTAAACACACACACACACACACACACACACACACACAAACACACACACACACACACACACACAGAGCGCATTTTTGTGCGCTGTACTGATCTAAAAATAAGCAAAAGCATTAGGGTCACTAAACACCAGTCCGTTCTTTAGCATGCATGCAATATTCCGCTGGTTGTTTAAAATCCGCTCAGAGTTCCAAGAGTTTGTTCTTGCAAATTAATAAAGTACCGCCAATATGATTATAGAGCACATACCGATGTTACCCGGCCAAAGCACCTAAACCGGCTGTAGTTCGACGGGCCATGAAATTTAAAATGTATTCAAGATACTTGCGGAAATTGTCTGTCAGACATAACGTTTACCAGTTCATCCAGATACGCCATTGAAATTTTGCCTGCTATGGCATTTATGATTCACGCCAACATTTTGTGCACGTTTTTGATTTCTTTAATCAAACGTTCTAAGAAGGGGCTGTCGGTTGTTGATTTATTAAATGCAAATTAGATCGTTCTTTCTAGAAACACATGTCTAAGATTCGCTTTGAGTTTACGTTTGTTTAATATAATTTTAATTAACCGTTAAGATATATTTCGGTAGCCAGTTATTGATTACTAGCCTCAGACTTTCACAATTTAATTTCTGCACCAGTAGTTGATTAATACTTGCGTCATAGCTAATCGGTTCAGGTCAGATAACAAGGGCACGTTATAATCAGTTTATAGGTTGTGTATATGTATTCTAGGCAAATACAAGCATTACAAGCAAATACAGTCGTATTACGTACCAGAGTAATTAGGTGTCATGTGTGCGTACAGGAAAATTACCTCGTGACTATTTGTTTGTACTAGCTGTTGTGTGTCATTGCTAGTATCTTGAGCCGGTCCCATTTTCTTAAAATATACAAAACTATCGTATATACTTTTTCATTCAAAGTAGCAATAATGGATTGATCAGTAGTAGTCCGTAAACTTGCAGTATTGGTGAATATCACTAGAGATTTTGGAATAGAAAATAAATGGGAACCACGTGCTTCTTGGAGAGGCCAAGTGTCATTATTGTAGATTGTTTTCTTCTGTGGTGTGTTTAATGAAACAATGAAACAATATTCTCTTTTTTTGTTTAATAATCCCAATTCTTCCTTTTGAGTTTTGAATCCTTTAATGTAAAATCAGCGAATTGTATTTTTCGGTGCTATACTTGATGAAAAAAAAAGGTAAGAGAAAAGTCCAGGGAGTGCCACAATCACAAACCGCAGCCCTTCCTAGACCCCAAGAGGAAAAGAAACCCGACATATCCAAACAAGCACAAATCAAACAAACGTACGACAAGCTCTAGGATTAGCTTTCTCTTACCCAAGCGAGGCAATCGCAATGCTAAAAAGACTGAAAAACACAAGCACAAAATGACACAAGGTAAGACATAAAACAAATTGCCTCGTAGAATAAACCACAAAGCAACAAAGAGTAAGACTAACACCGGGACCACCGCCTTAGAACGGTCGGTAGAGTAAAAAAAGGTAAGAGAAAAATCCAGGAAGTGCCACAATCACAAACCGCAGCCCTTTCCAGACACCAAGAGGAAGAAGAAACCCATAAAACCAAACAAGCACAAATCGAACAAAAGTACGAAAAGCACTAAGATTAGCTCTCTCCCCCAAGCGAGGTAATCGCAATGCTAAAAGGACTGAAAACCACCGGGGCGGGTGCGCGGGGGTGTTAAAGCACTTTTACAGCAAGCCAATTTCACCCTGGGTCCCGTTGCTACTCTTAATACAGAAATACATAAAAATTCGGTTCGCATAAAGGCTCCCAAATCAGTCAATGCATCAAAGCAAAACCATAAAAATCAAATTAATCACTATAATAAACAAAGACGAGTACTCATGGCAAATTCTACTGTATGCCAGAGTAAATGAAAATCAATAGTTGAACCACGGCGGGCCAAGCCCTGGTTAAAACTTTACGAAGAGGCCGCCATTGAGTCTGAGGCCCGAACCGCCGTCGTGCAATTAAAGAGTGAAGCATAGCCATCAACAATAATTGGGTTGGCAACTAGGCATGCAGTCTGCCGCATAATATCCAGACTATAACCAATTCTTTTATAACGGTTAATAAGTTTTCTGAATAGCTCCGAAAAGTTAGATTTTCCTACATTTTGTTCTAAATCTGTACACTAAGTCACCGTAAAATTCGGGTTCCGATATACTTTGTTGCAGAAGTGTTTTCATACTGACGCTATATTTTCTACTAAGGCACTGTGTCTGCGATAAAATTTCGAAAACGCCTTACGAAGTTTAAAATAACGATAGCCCTGCCTAAGAAGTTTGGCAGTAAAGGATTTATTACGGTATTTAAAGTCACTAAGATTTGAAGAAGCTCTGGCGAATCTAATAAGTTGAGATATGTATACCCCATATGAGGTACGCCGGGGGGACATCGCCATCCGGAAAAGGGAAATTGACTATATCAAAATCAAACTCGTCCCATTTATCAAAATTGGGTGGAAACTGTTCCATTAGATATACATAGATTCAAATCCAAAAAAAGGTGCCTCGGTATCGGAAGAATTTGCTCTATTTAACTGGAGTTCTGTAGGGTATATGCGGTCCACCATTTAGTCAAAGTAAATATTGTCAATATTTAATAAAGAAACTATATAAAATTGGGTACCAATTAGCATCTTGTAATCGATATTATCATAAACTGAGTATTGCATTTTGTATGGTAACGTACGCTCGTACATTTTGTATGTGCGATTATGTGTCTTCCGTACCTTGGTTATGATATTTGCGGTTACAGATAAGATCGTTGATAAACGGAAACAGTGCATTTCAGTGCATTTTGAACCTAAAGAGTTTGTTCGCCACCCATGCTAACAACCGGAAATAATATATTTTGAGCGGAAAGAAGAATTCAGACTGATCAGACTGCGCGGATGCGGATACCGCCCTTGAAAATGTATCGTATCCTCTATATTGTTTTGCAGTAATATTAAGATTTAGTGGAAAAAAAAAGGAATGCACGGTATGCATTGTAAAACGATTTTTTTTTTGTGATTTTTAACGTCCCAGCTAGCATTCTTTATAAATCTATAGCGGGCCGTTATCGGCCCGTCAGGGTAGCTGACGGGCCGATAACGGCCCGCTATAGATTTATAAAGAATGCTTACTGGGCAACTGTAACTTGTTTTGCATTTTCCATTAATTTATTAATTTTATACTGCATAGATATGTCTTCATGCACTAAACAATCGAATTTTCATCGGCTTCCCCATATCATATGGTGGGAATTTCGTGTCTTACATATCTCTAGATAAGAGGGGTGTCAAGATAAATATATGTTTTTTATTGCTTTATTGCTCGACGAAAACGTTTTGTACGTACATATTAGACGCTCCTCTTCGGGTCGCTTTAAATGAGTACCCACACCATTCAATTGTGGAGATATAAGAAACAATATCAATATAAAATGGTTACAAGAACGAGCCTTTTCTAGCGGAATGGTTTAGTAATATACATTTCACATAGCTGTGTTAAACTAATGTTTAAAACAAAGTTCAAGACTTTAATTAAGTGAATTGCATCAGTAGAGAAAGTAATTTTCGGAGTATTTGCAAGCAGAGAAGGTCTAGCATCACTTTATTTTTGTGGCTATCAGTGGCATATCCAGGATTCTTAAATAGGGGGTTCAAAATTTCTGAGAAGGTTCGATTTGATCAATCTACCGCACTTATTCTAAGGGTTTGGACAGACAGGTCGAAGCAAGCAGTGAAAACCCAGATCAGACGCCGCAGAATGCGGCATCTGATCTGGGCCTACACTGTTTGCTACTTATCCAGCAATTTTAGACACACTTACAGGTAGTAATATGTTGAATTTAAGTTAGTTGTGTGAATATGCTAGGTAACTTCATTATCCAAAATGTCCCATAAAAATGAACTTTTTTTTTTTGTAAAAGATGAGTTCGACTGAGCCACCGAAGCCACTCTGAGTCCGCTCCTGCTCGTCATGTCCTTTTTTGTCTGTCGATAGAGTTAACACCATTAGATGTCTCTTTATGCAAAGAACGACAATACAGACCGGGCTATGAGATCGAGCACGCTTATCATGGTCATCGCTGTCTATCCATTCATGTACCATGATGGTACCTTCTTCCATGACACTGCTTTAATAATGGCTTTTGCAAATCTTGCAAATGCACAAATTAACATCCATGAATCACCAGCTGACAAGCTTTTAGCTAAATAAAATTCCTCATACTTCCTGAACCCAGCGATTTGCTCTTTGTTTACTAATAACGAAGCTTTACTTTTTCTGTAGTTCTGTTCAAAACATCAGAAGTAGATTAGGATTTTGTTTTGTTTATTAAACCATCAGACGGTAAATAAATGAACTCAGGAACTGATGTAATTAGATCATCCACATCAGCACTCCCTTCTCCCCCTCCCATCCCCCCTCCCATCTCCCTCTTCCCCCCCCCCCCCCGCCCCACACACACACCAAAGGGAAAACAGACAAATATAATTAAGCAGCTACAAAATGAACAAATGACAAGCAGAGTTGGCAACTTTTTCCCAAAAAGGTTGCAAGTCTAGTACTCAAACTTAACTGAATATATCTTAAACTTACATAATTGTTTAAAGAAGCACATTAGAAAGTGAAACACTACATAACAATTAACAACAAGTACCATAATGAAAGTACCGACTTGGAAGAGTCTGTAATGAATTACTATGAAGCTTAAGCTAGCTTTGTTGGATCCCAACCCTTACCCTCAGCTTCCATTGTGGTAAAAACATATATTTGTTCGGTCCCCGAGGAGATCTAACTCATCCATGAATCATTACGGTCAACAAATAAAATACAGATAAAGCCTACAATGAAGCAAAGATTAGGACTCAACAGAAGTAACGTGTTGAGACACTTGGAGATCCCTGGATCCTTGAGATCCAGAAGCCTACATTGCGCGAGGGGTTCTAAAAAGCCTGTACTTTAACCTGGTGACCAAAAATAAAAGTATACAATTATTAAAACATGTTTTAGAAAACTAGACTTGGCGTTTCATTCAAATTATCTTGGTAGGAGAAAATTTCAGAAAACAAAATAATATTCAGAAGAAAAACATAGACGTTCGCGTTTACAGATATCCGAAGCAATAATAAGGTTTCGGAAAATGCTGTCACTTGTAAAACTTTGTTCAGATATCTGTCTACAATATCAAAGGGTTTTATCTTTCAAAAGTACTTTTGACATTTTGAAAACACGCCTTTTCAAATATACTGAAACTCTACCACCAAAACCTGAAAATTTTTAGACGAAAAACTCTGGTAGTTTTCATATTTATGCTCCAAACATAAATCGTGGTACTCCTTAGAACCGCCTCGGCGAGGCGGTTCTACCGAGTACCCTCAATTTATGTTTTTTTTTAGCAAAACTAAAATAAAAAGTGTATACCTCTAAAAACCCCAGTTTTACTATATAAAAATGGGGTTTAAGGGGGTCAACATTATATGGGCATGTTTTCGTGATAATATTTCTGCTGTATTGCATTGCATTTCTGGATTCAATGAATGTACACTCCAATGTGGTTGTATTCTTAATATGAGTTTCTTCTATAATGACATTTTTGATAGCCGGCCATATTTGAATTTAAGAATACAATGATTATTGCTGAAAGTTTTGTTACCATTTTTCGAAGAGACGAATTTTGTACACAGAAATTTAGTTCCTCAGTACTTAAAGAATTGCGTATTCCACTTAAAGGCAAACAGAATACTCACAGAGAAAGAACAAATGCTCCCACTGAGAAGACAAGCACGCTTTTTGTGAGTCGGTATCATTTCCCGTGGAGCTAATTCCACTCCACGTATATCTGCGATCTGGTAAATAAATCTCATTGCAATAAAGCTGCTCTTTACTGTAATCAACGTAAACATTCGGACATTCTACTCCTTACTGTCGTTATCAAAACATTGTACATACCCATGTGACTACTTTTGATGTGACGTTTAAGCGGCCTGACAACGCTTGGTAGATTCGCCGCCATTTTAAGTAAGAGACCACTTTTGTGACTACCTGTTTGCTGTTTGTGACTTTTAGCCCTATTCGAATAACGGGTCTACTATAAAAGGAAAGAATTTGCTCTATTTGGAGCAAAGTCTTTCCTTTTACAATAGACCCCTTTTCAGGAGGGGCAAAACAACTTTGACAAGTTGCCTTCCCTTAATATGTATCCATTTCTCGTAAAAGGTGTTAGAAGTATTACAGGTTAGATCCTGATCAAACTTTTCGTGTAGGCATTTTTATCTGTACCTACATTATTAGCTCCTGCATGAGCATTAGTATAATCTATTCGGTCGGTACCATTGCCGTCTTGCGCACGAACCCGAAAAATGTATGAAGCTACACAGGAAATGCCATTACCTTCCGGAGCATGAAAGACGAAGAGATGAGGAACCGGTAATAGCGAAACAAACGTGGCATATGAAACCGCCGACGCACGAACAAAGACGGTTCCTTCGCTGAGACTCATTAACTAAGTTGGAAGAAAACTAATTTGTTGAGTTGGTCAAAACATAAAACAGTATGCTGGAATCTAGTGAAATACCAGGCAGGATTCCATTAAAGCTTTAAAGGGACAATAAAATTAACTTTTTTATTATCACATTATCAAATAAAACATTACGACATTTTGTTATATGCAATAATATAATGAACTTCTATTTATACAAATTGCACAATACCCTGGTGCCTCGGAGCTATACAGCAATCAAAAACGGATGAACATTTGTGCCGTATCAGGTAAAATCACCCCTTCTGGGCATATAGACATAAAAGCTCTACTTTTGCCTGCCCATGTGCTCTGTAAGAACCAGAGCATTGCCATCTGCTTACTTCACTCTCACTTCCCTTCAGGCCATTAACTTTGTGTGGACACCAAAGATAACTTTTAGATTATTATTCTCCATTTTGATATGACTTCAACTGCATTTTGTGCTCTGGCGAAGCTAAAACACGTCCACCACTAAATTTTGTATCCTAATTACCCTCCGTCTGTTACTTCTTCTTGTAGTTTGCACAATCGTTCTTGCCATGCCAGACACACTTTAGATGTAACTGTAAAACCTGCGTTATTATATTATAGTAAGGAATAAAGGAAATTTTGGATTCTTTGGTGCGTATAAGATGTTCAGTAGCTTATTAAAGCATCTAATTTCTGTTGCCTGACGATTTTGTTTCTCGGTTTCTGCTGTATGAGTCTATACGTATCTGAAGGTAAATGTAAGAAGCGCACAAAACAGAAATAATCCGTTTAGCTGTGCAGACCAAGCCAGACACCTGTTCAAACAGTGTAGATCCTGAAGAGACGGCTCATAATGAGCCGTCGCATCAGGATCTACAATGTTTGCCATTTTGTTTAGATTTTTACTGACATCCCCATTTGTAGCAATGGATATGTCCAAATTAAGTGATGGAAAAGTCTATTTCATTAACTCAAGGTGAAAAAGATTATGTCGATTGATCATTCTAATGTTCTTTTCATTCCTTATCAGCTTCAGATTTGCAGGTTCCATAGTTGTATAAGTAATCATGGACATGACTTCCCGGACAGACAGCTTCTAATTAAGCCTTTTTCCGGTGCTTACGGACGAATGGGTTTCGTGATTGTGTTCTTTCTTGGGTATTTATGTACAATTGACTCTCGTTATCTTGAACTCGCTTATCTCGAATAACCGCTTATCTCGAAGTGAAAATCTTGTCCCTACCTAAACATGAAAATCTAACAACAAAGTGAAAAATATTGTGGAAAAGAGGAGAAATTGCTCCTCAGGAGCAATTTCTCCTCTTTTCCACAATATTTTCGATATATAGTCCAATTATATATATAAATTTGTTAAATGTGGTTGTTCGAATTACTTTTTCCTTAATTATGAAAATCTGAAACGTCGAGGTACGGATATCCCGAAATGTTTCAGAGAGCCCATTGGAATTCGAGATAACGAGACTTGACTGTATTTCATTTTACAAAGATTGAACCAACAACAATAATGATAATATTAATAATAATAATAATGATAATAATAATGATAATAAAATAACAACAGGGAAAATATACAAATATCGGTATCGAAGTTTCATTGATATAATGGCTGGTGAGACAAACGACTGCAGACTGTTTCTCACTTGACTTCATTTTCACAATTATTCTTTATTACGAAAACAAATAGGAACCTAATTCAAGGAAAACATTAGATATTGAACGCGAGAAATGGCCAGTATAGCTAATCTGCTGGGACTCCAGACTAGCCTGAGACTTGCACAGTCTGGTCGGTGCTTTCGTTCCACACTTACAGAATGAACAGATACTGTAGAATTTATCGTTGAAAAGAGAAGGCCCGGACTAGAATGCACCAGTTCGTAGGCTTATCTTGGCCTCTCTGTTCAGAGACGGCTACGGGGCCTTTTACTCACGTCACGTATCATTAGTATTGGAAAATGCGTCAACAAGACACACAGAATCTAAATGTAGGATTGGCCGGCAATACAATAAACCATTTCGAACTCTTAACCCTTTCATCCCTGCGTTTCTAACATAGACTCTTCCATCTCGGAATTTGGACACATTCATTGATGCAAATAGCGGTTTCAGTCAAAAATCAATATCAGCTTGGCAAAAACAGTGTAGATCCTAATTAGACGGCTAGTTACTAAGGCTAGCACAATTAATCGGTTAATCGATTAATTAATCGATAAATTCCACAAAAATGATTATCGTTACAGATTTGCTAATAATCGATCATTTAATTTCAATATCCCTTAGTTTACCGTATTTACCTTTTGTATTCAGACACCTCAGCTCCTCACCATACTTAATCTAAACTTTGAACAAGTACAACTTACTACCCACTGTTGTTTCTAAAAAAGCTGGATGAGTTGCAAACAGTGTAGACATCTGGGTCTCCACTGTTTGTTCAGCGTCTCATCTGGATCTACACTGTTTGTTCAGGTCTGTCAGATCAAATACATGCAGTAAAGTACAACATATGGTAAGAGTCATGCTCAGACACACACGTAAAATTATGACAAAATCTTCAGTGATTACTACTCGATTATCGATCGAACTGGCAGGACAGATAATCGATTATTTTTTCAGCTCTGTTTAGCCAGCCTTACTAGTTACAGTCTCATCTGGATGTGCACTGTTTGCACAGGTATCTGTACATGTTTACAAGATGAAAAGGGTTTTGGGGACTTGGTGCGCCTGGTAGATGTTCTGCCATGTTACACAAGGGAGACAACTGTTCTGATTTTCTATTTGCTTTACTGTACACAACACCCTCCTGAAATGGGGAGCAAATTCTTTACTTTTAGAAGGGAGGGGAAAATTGACAGTTGTTTCCTCTGAAGATGTATCTCTACCTCTTTTTCATTGTCCAGAAGAAAATCCTACTGAAACAATAAATGTGGCGAGATCACCGGCATATTGTTTTTACTTTGGTTTTCGCTCATGCAAACAGCGAAGTTTCGTTAAAGGCTGATGTAGAGAGAGACTTGTCTAGGTCTCCATCGGTCGATTCCAACACTAGATGGAAATTGTAACATACGCTGAACGACGAACATCCTGAACAGGCTGACTGTTAGTCAAGATTTGTGTTTAAGAGTTCGTTAGAGTTTGTAACACTTTCAAGGGAGATGGGAGGTGATTCTGCCAAAATTGTTTTGACTCCCTTCTCAGAATCACAATCAGAATATTTTACTGGTGACCCATCGATAGACATTCATTCATCAACGATTGCAAAGACTAGTCTCTATATCTCACAAGTGAGATAAACCATTCCGAAAAGGGGTCTACTCTAAAATTAAAGAATTTGCTTTCCTTGCAAGAACCCTTAGTTGACCCCTTTTCAGAAGGGAATTGGTGTGCAGTAAAGGAATCAGTGAGACGCAAACGGTTTCTCCTTTGTAAATGTATCCTGTCCCTTTAATCTTATAAACCTTTAGGCAAAGCTCTAGATAAGAGCGGGGTGGGGTATCCACATAGTACGTTTTTCTTATTTCTCCACGAAAACATACGAGGCGCTTCTAATGAGTACCCATAACATATGTTTTGTAGAGTAATAAGAAAAATATCAGTACTTTTCGGCTGAAGCAATTTCCTTATCTGGAGCTATTATGTTCAGGTGCTATTTGCGCTAGCTGCTTTTCCTAATCAAACTAGAGACGTGTTCAGTCTCCCTGTTATCGACCTCCTGAACGTATAAAAGGGGATATTAAATGAGTCGCTGTATTACCGCCATCAATATGATGTTTAAACTACTAATGTGTTCATAGGAAGAAGTGCCAACAATCATAAATCAGAAATCGCATTACATGGGTTTTACTAGACTGCAATATTAAAAGACATAGACAACAAGAGACACTGACATTTTGTACGATGTCTTTGATAAGTTTTGCGTTATAGAAATGGCCGTTAAAGCAATTCGAATGCCTAGACTAAACCTTTCGACGCTTTTTTTGGTTGCAAAGGGGATGTATGACTACTATTATACACTAAAATATAATGTCTTGACAAAATGGAAGCGTCAGAAGAGCATACTGATCTATGTCTTTGCTGTGTATAAGGTATGCCTTTTAGCATGACGAAGCTAGGACTACGTTTCCATTTTTATGCAGATACACAGTCGACTCTCGTTATCTCGACCTCGCTTATCTCGAATAACCGCTTATCTCGAAGATAAAATCTGGATCCTGTTCTAACATGGTTATCTAACAACAGGTATGAAAATATTGTGGAAAAGAGGAGAAATTGCTCCTGAGGAGCAATTTCTCCTCTTTTCCACAATATTTTCAATATATCTCTTAACTTCAGGAGTCAAATTACATATTCATTTATTAATTGTGGTTGTTCGATTTATTGTTTTCCTCACTTCCGCAAATCTGATATGTCGGGGTACGGATATCTCGAAATATTCCAGAGAGTCCCTTGGACTTCGAGATAACGAGAGTCGACTGTATGTTCATAGAAACAAGGCGCCAATTCAGCTCGACCAGTCATTATTTCATGATTTCATGATTTTGTGTTTAGACTGGAACCACTGTTATTATTCAATGTTTATATTGTATAGGAAAGCTGTTGCTATAGTTGTATATGTCTTTCAGATTTCAAGTCACTGAACACTGTCAACCGTAAGTTGGCTTATCTGTATTTGCAGTGTTTGCTCCAGGGATCTTTGCAATGTGTGTGCAGTAAATGGTGTGTTACATGTATCATATAATTTGAAAATATTCTGTTCGGACTTGAACTCAAAATTCTTCATATAAACTCAAATAAATAAATAAATAAAAGTCTTACCGCATCGGATAATTATGTCCGATTAAGTATTTCGGACATGAATGAATATAATACGATGAGCAGGCTTTGCAATTTTTGAACGAACCTACTTCAGCGAACTATTAAAAACATCACGTGAAAACTCAACTGCTTTATTGTGACCAGTACATTTTTGTTACATGTTTATTATATGTTGTGAAAGACGAGTTTATGTCTGAATAAAATTTCTGTCCTATTGTATCATCTCCCAGTGCTATATATAAGACAAGTCACTGATGTTTTATATATATATATATATATATATATATATATATATATATATATATATATATATATATATATATATATATATATATATATATATATATATATATATTCTTAAGTTGTAACACCTCAATTTGACTGCCTTGCTGTAAGTAAAAGTACTCGCAAAAGGACAAGTTGAATCAACCCTCTTCTCAGATTCTGAACAGTTTACTCAGACTGTTTCTTCTGTCCGATTTCTTATGGTAAGACGTTTCGATCCGAAAGGATACAATATCAAAGATCAATCTTATTGTGACAAAGAGTTTCTATTTAAAACAATCTTTGATCGATATTGATTGCAAAGATAAAAAAGCATCGAGTCTAAATGCAGATGAAGCGAAATGTAAGACATTAGCCTTGTCAATAAATGTGCCGCTATGTAAGAAAACGTACTTTGAGACATATACACCAAAAGAAGACTTAAATCAGCTTGATCAAAGATTTTGTTATCCGCATTATAAATTTTTGCATCCTTATTATCCAAACTGCGTCAAGTAAAGATTCTGATTAGACTGTGCGAATGCACACATTACGAAAACACGCCTATTCAAATATATTAAAAATTTCATCACCAAATACTGAACATTTTCCTATAAAACTTCTGATATTTTTCATATTTCTGCTCAAAACATAGATTGTGGGTGCTCGTTAGAACCGCCTCGCCGAGGCGGTTCTAACGAGTACCCATAATCTGTTTTTGGGCAGAAATAAGAAAAATAATGTATACCCCTGTAAACCCCAGTTTTATTATATAAAAGTGGGGTTTAAGGGGATCAAAATCATATAGGTATGTTTTCGTGATGGGCTGGTCTGGATCTTTGCTGGTTGCACATGTCCGAAGTTACGTTTTCTGACGCTGCGGCTCAAATATTCTAACATACACAGCCTTTTAATGTAAATCCAAGGCAGTAAAAATCAGCAGCTGTCCTGTCACGCAATGCTATTTTTAAACTTAAATAAGAAACAATAAATCAAATAATGTGCACTACGAGAAAATGGTTCTTATATTATTTGTGAACAGAGAAGGCCCTGAACAGCCTGTGCGTTTTTACGCTGCTACTGAAAGCCATTAATCTTGTTTTACTGTTTTTACATTAAGTTTTTGGACAGACAGTCCTCAGCTAACAGTGTCGACCCAAGTCACACAGCGTCTGATCAGAGGCAACACTGTTTGACTCAAATTCAGCAATATTTCGACAGTAGTCGGTAGTGAAATAACTTTGTCAACTTTTACTATAGCGTGAATAATATTTTCTGGTCGTTTGTGATCATTGAGCACCTTCCCGTATTTTTTTTTAAACTGATGAGGCCTAACTGGCCGAAACTAGCTAATCTGGTCCAGAAAAGAACTTGACACCAGCTGATTTTAGATTCGGTAGTGTTTTCATTGCCCTCAAAGGTCAAGGCTTGTTACAGTCCATTCAGTAAGTCTGTTTCTCAATATAGACAATATTTTCTTTCTTTCACAGAATCTTTTTTATTTTTATTTTTCTTTATTTTTATTCTGTCTAGTTCAAACTGAAAAAAAGTTTCTTATACTGGTATCAGAGAGGCAATGTCTTAGTATTTTGGTGGACACTATCCTCTTATCTCTTGGACTTAGGCCAATCTATCAAGGATCTTTCTTTATAGAATCTATTTCAGGCGGAGTATGTGACGAGTATATGTGTGACACTCCGGTAACTTAAGTAAGGAATTAATTGTCCAAATATTTATGATAAATACGGTACGTCATAACGGTTCTTTTAGCGTGTTTCGCATCAAATCTAAATTACAAAATGCTGCAGAATTGATCAATATACGACATTTCTGCAGCAGCGATAGATATAGGTAAATTTCGGAGATACGATTTCGCCACTCCTAGCTCTGGTTGTAATTAGGGTATAACAAAATAAATTATAGAAGTAATATACTACTTACCGTTAGAAGACTTAGTATCCAGAATTAACTTACATGAACATTTATCTCAGATACTAACAGGTACATAAATAGTGATAATGTCTTAATATGGTTGCTATAACAACGAAAACGTAAATAAGTTGATTCATCTGCAAATTCAAATCTATTTCTTGCAGAAGCCAGCTTGATGAGACGGATGAAAAATCAATTCGTACTATTGTAATAGATATGATATATATTTTACATAAGAAATAAATCAAGATGCAGAGAATGTGTTTCTGCTACTCCAAAGGAAAGATTTCGTACTTAAGGATAGAAAAAACCTAGATCAGCCTGGGAATCCTCGCAGTCTGTTCGAACTACACTGTACATTGACACAAACATACAATCCTATGGTATGGAATATACTGACGAACAAACGGAAGGAGATACACAGTCCCACTTGAACATGCGTTGTTCTCATGTTTAAAGCTCTTTTGAAAGCCCAACTGCCTTAAAGCCTTCTCTTCTCTTTTGAAAGCCCTGCTGCCTTATTATTAGGGCCGCGCCAAGCGACAAAATACCTAAGAGCACCCGCATAATGTTCGGATTCACATCATCTTGTGCAAGATCTCCCATGGGCCTTTGCTCTGCATTGATACTGTATATTGTCAAATAATTTTGGCAGCGGACAACGAAGGCCCAGATCAAACTGCGCATCCGCGCAGTCTGATTTTGGCCTTCGCTGCCTGCGCACGCCCCAAAAGCACATTTTCACTTGGTGCAGCTCAGTTAACCCATTTATGCCGAATGGATTCTTCTACCTTCAGTTTTCGGACCGGTCCATTTCCAATATAAGGGGTGTCTGGTTGTTTTTTAATATAATCATGTTTTATAGAAATACCTTAATTTAATGCAAATAGTGTAGACACTGATCAGACGCCGCGTTCAGCGGCGTCTGATCTGTGTCTGCACTGTTTACCAATGTCCCTTGTATGGGACGCTAGGCATAAATAGGTTAAACGAATTGCTAATATCAGCCCTTTGATAGCATTTGAAGCCAATGGAATACGATGTTAAAGCTGTTATTTATAGGTCGTAAGGCCAAAAGAGGGCTATTATAAACGAGAAAAAAAAACGTAAAGAATTCCGTGTCGCTCTATGACAGCCTCAAATAATGATAATAAAAAGACCTGACGACATATGACCAACTTTCATCCAGATGCCTATTTGTGCAGTCTGGGTCACTGCAATCTTTTAAATCCATATATATGTTGGTTTCACATTCCTTTATACACATCAGTGTTTTCATGCGTCGACAAAATTTGATGTTTCTGACCGGGGTTCGATACCTTACCAAGAGTTCGGGGTTTGGACCTTACCAAGAGTATCTAAACGACATTTGTAATTTTGCGCGGTCTGGTCTGGCCTCTTGTCGTCTTCATTTTCTTCTGCAGTATCTAATGTCTCTGGAGGGATAGATATGGTTCCTGCTCGGATTTAGCGGATGCACGTGCAGCCAGCCTTGGCCTTAGGTAACCGTTCTTATTACATCCTACACGGAAAGCTATCGCGCGGTACAGCCTGTGTGACTGGCGCAAGTTTTAACACAGTGTTCTAGTCATGTTCTGATCAGGGGCTTCCTTATTACGGTTGTTTTATCGCTTGTAATTACGAAAACACGCCTATTCAAATAAATGGAAAATTTCACCTCCAAAAAACTGAACAATTTCAGATAAAAAACTGTGATATTTTTCATATTTCTGCTCAAAACATAGATTGTGGGTACTCGTTAGAACCGCCTCGGCGAGAGGGTTCTAACGAGTACGCACAATCTATGTTTTATGCAGTAATATGAAAAATAATGTATACCCCTGTAAACCCCAGTTTTACTGCATAAAAGTGGGGTTCGAGGGGGTCAAAATTATATAGGTGTGTTTTCGTGATGTTTTAATATTCATATATAAACACTACAATTTCCCACTTATATTCTAATAATGACCTATTCTATTTAGTGTCGACGTGATTTTCAAACTTTGTTTACTGAAGCCTTGATAAATCCTTGGTATAGCCATCAGGCGAAATGTCGAATGATATAAATGAAATGAAGTTGGTTCGTCTTGGTACTGTTAACAATACGAAAACAAATTAATACAGCCACATGAGCCAAACCGCAAGAAAACGTACTTTTTGACACGTGCGCCGAATGAAGACTCAAATCAGCCTGCGCATCCGCACAGTCGGATCAGAGTCTTCGTTGCCCGCATGAAGAAGCTTCGTTTCCTACACCCAGTGAACATTCAGATCAGACTGCGTGGATGCGCAGGCTGAACTTAGTATTCTTTATGCACATGTCAGACGATACGTTTATTTACGTTGCGGCTCAAATAACGCACTCGCGAAATCTGATGAGCGCCTTTATTACCCGACTAGAGAATTAATGGCTACTGTAGACCAGAACAGCGAGGACTCTGAACAGAATATAGCATATGCTCAGGGTGATCATGATCTTCGATGGTCTAGTGGTGCCTGACCTGATTTTAATCAGTCAGACTAAAGTCTATGCATATTGTTTCTCAGAACGTCTTTTTTTTTTTTTTTTTTTTTTTTTTTGATCTAGGTCTTATCAACTACTCAACGTAAGAGAGTAAATGTATGTTATTTAGTATCGCGTTTACGTTTGTGTTGAGGTTTTAAGGCCCGATCAACCCAATGGGGTCATGTCGAGCGCGGTCAGTTTGCCAAACCGCACGCTTACTGGGCAGGCTTAGTCCTCTAAGCGGTTAACCAGTATTGTGCACATCCTTTCGCCAGAAACTGACAACTGTCCTTCTTGAATCAGCAGAAGGGAGAGAATGACCGTAGAAAGTAATTCATGATCAATCTCCAATCGCATTTACGTACATGTAACATTGCTTAACCAATTTATGCCGAGTGGATTCTTCTACCTTAACTCTTTTGACCGGCCCATTTCCAGTAAAAGGGGTGTCTGGTTAGTTTTTTATTATAACCATGGTTTGCCGAAATTTCTGTACTTTATGCAAACATTGTCGACCTTGATCATAAGCCGCGTTCTGCGGCGTCTGATCTGGATCTACACTGTTTGCCAGTGTCCCTTTTATGGGACGCCAGGCTTAAATGGCTTAAGATGTGCGACACATTTGGTTGAAATCTTGTAAGCTGACAGTTACGAGGGTGAGTCAATAAGTAACCAGCCTAACTTATTTCCGGTTGAGATCCACCTCTTCTTTTTCAATGTAATTGCCCTCTAGTGTGATGCACTTAGACCAACGGTGTTCAAGTGCCATCAGCCCAGAACTGATAAAGTCAGCGTCCTTTCCATTGACCCACTCCTCAACTGCCGTCACGACTTCTTCATCAGACCGGAAATGAAGTCCACGGATATCCTTTTTCAAGTTTGGGAATAGGAAGAAGTCGCTAGGAGCTGGGTCAGGCGAATAGGCAGGATGTGGTATTAATTCATACCCATAAACATCGGCTAACTCGCCGTGTATTTCCTTGCCTGTTTTGCCTTTTAAATACAAGTACCGAATTACAGCACGGTACTCAACTTTAGATGAAAACCATGCCTTTGCATCACTAGCCATGTTTGACATTCAGTATCTTATTAAAGAATGACTCGATACGTGTGCAGTTTTGTAACCATGTATAAAACATATATTGAAACAAAGCATGAAAATTTTGACCGTCTCGGTCCATCGGAAATGGGATAGGCTGGTTATTTATTGACACACCCTCGTACATACGTAGCATTGTAGGTTTTAAAATCAAGATATGTACCGAAGGCCTTACAAAAGTGGCGTTCACGCTGTGACGTGTATAAAATGTCGCTAAAAAAGAGTAAATTTTCTTTTTATTAATTATTTACACGCCAATGCGCGCTTCTGACGTCATAGATAACGTCGCCAAACTAAACATGGGCGTCGTGGCGTCGAAGTTCAGTCTTGAAGCGCTGAAGAAAAAAAAGTTTCGGCAAATCAAAGTAATCTTGTTACAAAATGTTCCTTACATTCTAATTTAGAAAATGAAAACCAACACTTGATAGTTTTGTTCAGAAACAGAGAAGTAGAGGAGTTCCAAACTCGAACGGATCAGCATCTGTTAGAGAGACAATGAAGACAACCGAAGTAATCCGAAACGAAGAGTAAAAATAACACGACCATGTTATTTTTCACTAGTGAAAATATCGAATCCTTTCACATGTGAAAATATCATTTTTATTTATTTCGGATACGCAGTGATTTCACTGCTTGCAATAAATAATTGTTTGTGACTTACTATTTGCTTTCCTGCATACCAGTAGCCTTCTGAAAAGGAAGCTCTGTCAGATGTGCGTCCGACTTGGGATCAGGAGGTGGCGAGTTCGATCCCCGCCTGGTCCGGTAACTTTATTTCGTTATGATTGATCATGAAATATTTTCTACGGACATTATCTCCCTTCAGCTGATTCAAGAAGGGCAATTGACAGTTTCTTGCAAAAGAATGTACACAAGTACTGGTTATCCTTTTCGAGAACTAAGAAAACCGTCTTAGGTAAACTGACCGGTTCTACATGACCTTAATAGTGTTGTCTGGTTCGTTTAAATCGAACCCAGCCAAAATCTGAAGAAAAGGTTTACACTAAAACTGAATTATTGGTAGCAAGTAATTTCCTTTTAGTGTAGACTTCCTTTCAGAAGGGAGGTAAAAGAATTTTGAAAAAGATGCTTTCTTTGCAGAAAAAAAAAAAACACACACATAATTTTCTTTTAAGATGCAATAAGAAATGCGTTAATTGATTGTGCCCATTACATCGAAGGAGCTTGGTTTTGTGAATAATCTTATATTTTTGTTTACGTTGTTTGTCACGTAAAATACTGAAGCCCAGACTAAGAACTTGGTGCAAAATAAGTAAAGATGACACAGAAGTGAATGTGTAAATTGGATAGATTCCATTCAAGATCTTACATTGGTATAACAAAAAATATATACCTGTTACTTTGGTCAAGTATACTTGTGTATGATTCAAAAATTCATTTTTATGATGTTGCTCAATTACCGAGCTCATTCCCAGCAGACACACATGGCGTCTATATAACGCCGCTTCAACGTCGATGCAACGTCATGACGTTGCATCGACGTTGAAACGACGTTGTATAAACGCCATGTGCCCGCTGGGATTAGCTCTTATTTTGTCCATTCTCTACATGAGAACAGAAATTACCCATAGACATGTAGACAAATACCAGACACATTACGTTTATTACAAACTTAACCCTTAAACTACCAATCACAACAATTGTCGTCTGCTCTCTCATCTGCTTGTAATTTTAAAAGTCATTTTTGCAAACAGTGTGGACCCAGATCAGACTGCTCCTTTAGGAGCAGTCTGATCAGGGTCCACACTGTTTGCTGGTATGCAAAAAATAGGTTTGAAAAGTTTGCAAGAATATTCAGCAGACGACATAAACAGACGACATTTTCAGATGTAGGTTTTCTTGGCGCTTTAAGGGTTAAGGCATATGGTCTAGTGAGTTTAGGTGGATGGATACACTCTCTAGACCGGTGGTGGGGGACAAGTCAAAGTTGGTTTTGTTCCATTTTGAAAAGTATCTACTCTTTAGGAGCAAGGTTTTTCCTTTAATGGCAGAATCCTATTTGAAAAACAAACAGGAAGTCGTAAAAAATGTCTCCCGTGTGAAAAATGGCGGAAAATTTACCAATTAGTTTTCAACTTATTTTCAGCTCTAATTTTAAGATGCTGTTCATAATGCTTAGATACAGCAAACGACGGATAAAAACATTCGTAAATCTAGAGCTCACGAGTTGAATGGTCTGGCAGAATCAACAAGCCGTCTTGAGTAAATTAAGCTTGTCTGTCTTACAAATGACACCCACCACACATTGGAATAAGTACACTTATCTCCAAAGCTCAATAAGTTATCCACGTTTTATCATTACGAAAACATGCCTATATAATTTAGACCCCCCTAAACCCCAATTTTATATAGTAAAACTGGGGTTTACAGGGGTATGCATTGTTTTTCTTATTTCTTCTCAAAATATAGATTGTGGGTACTCGTTAGAACCGCCTCACTGAGGTGGTTCTAACGAGTACCTACAATCTATGTTTTGAGCAGAAATATGAAAAAATATCAGACTTTTTTATCTGAAAATTTTATGTTTTTGGAGGTAAAATTTTCTATATATTTGAATAGGCGTGTTTTTGTAATGTAATAGTTATTTTCTATAACTTTTGTAACCGCCTAAATGTCTTTCCAGGATAATATATAACAGAATGTCGAAACTGAAAATAATACAAATAGGGAGATACAAAGGAAACGCCACAATCCTGGGCTAGACTTTAGATTCTGGCCGCAATTATTAATTGACTTTAGCAAGTGAGTCTGCACACCTTTCAACTACACTAAAAGTTATGTTTAACTTAGACCTTGTAACTGATGGTAGGGTTAGGTAAGGGGTAGGATAGTCTACTGGACATATTTAGCATACCTATATCTGGAATATTTACAGACAGTTGTAGCACGATTAAGCGGAGAACAGATTCTAAAGGTGCTCCCCATGCTGAAACACAAAGTACCGAATAACGTTACAATGGCACGACAAACAAAAAAAAAATAATAATAATAAAAAATAAAATAAAAAAATCTCCGTAACGCATAGCAATAAAGATTCAAAGATTCACAAAGAACATAAAGACAGCTCATTTAAAGTTGGCAGACTATCAAATCGGTTTGTAATTTGACCTTATTAAATTTGTCTTAAGCCATACCACCTGGGTATTTATAAAGACAACATTGATGCTTTGAAGCAATTTAGACCACTGCTAAATTGAAATGTAAGAACACAAATCCAAGTATATTTGGTTTCGGAGGACACTAGATTTATAATATGAACCAGCGCACGACAAAACCTACAATAAGTCCTGTATGACCAGCAAAGACTCCTATCAGCCTGGTGATAGCAAGGGTTCTCGTTAATCCCTCGTTCGATAGCCTGGAGGCTGTAGAAGGCACATGCGATCAGCGAAGACTCTGATTAGACTGCGCGGATAAGCAGGCAGATCTGAGTCTTCGCTGGTCGCGCAAGTCTTATTGTAGGTTTTGTCGTTCGCTACCTCATATTGGAATTTAGTTTCGTATATAATATAGGGATCAAACATGGTTTTTCATGCATTAACATTCGCCAGGTCCCGTGGGAGGTGTTGAAAACCGAGACCGATCATGTTCGATCGCTATTATTGCATAAAAATTGAAAACATTTGCTACATTTCGCATTATTTCTTGCACTATTTTGTTACACCTTTTCACCGATGTAGCGCGAACGCATTTTCTACAGACTATTCTCGTTCTGGGGCAGAGCAGTGCACATCTCGTGACGGCAGCAATTCTGTGGCCCCGGTATGAGCATATTGAAAGTTGTGTAGCCGTGCATTAACAGCGCGTGAATTGCCTTGTTAATACATGGCTTTTCGCCGGTTAATGCACGGCTGTTAATAACGTGCGACACTGCTTTTTATGCAATAATAAGCTTTACCACTCTCTTGGCATATTCAGTAGCCAAAAACCTGACAGTATTTTTTTCTTATTTTCCCAGAAGATATACTTTATTTGTTCCCCATCCTTTTCGTGCTCCGGGAAGACTGTGCTTCATGATCGTCACATTTCCTAGATATCTTTACTTATAGTTTTGATATGGCTTTCACTTTACTATTATTACTACCTCCATTACTTCTAGTACTACCCTATAAAACAAAGTAATAATTACTTTTGTGCGTTTATATAACAGTATCAAAGATAAGAGTTCAACATAGTCAACAGATGAAATTAACCATCTTGAGTTTTGTCAATTCACCTAGGTCAACGATATATACCCAGCGAGCACATGACGTTTATACAACGTCAAATTAATGTCGATGCAACGTCATGCTTATAGACGTCAATTAACGTCGATGCAACGCCGTCATGACGTTACATCGACGCTAATGCGACGTTAAAAAACGTCACGTGCCTGCTGGTATACTCTTATGTTTAGCACCGGTTGCTATGTTTAGGCGGTAGTACGATTGTAGTATTTATTGTCATACGATATTCTCACTCCAACGTGATTTAAGTGAACAAATATATTCTACTTCTGTTGTTGTGCCGCTAAGCGCTAAGTAATAATACCGTATACTTACTTTGTCCGTCAGAAACATACTTGGGTATGATGAATATCTTGTAATAGTTTTAACACAGCATATAATCTAATGCATGTTTCAAAATATCATGACAATATATTTTATATGTCAGAGTTTCCGTCTTGCTTAATACGAAGTAAACTTATTTTTGTTTTCAAATAAACTTCTTACGAGTCTGCTTCTATCTGATTGGTCAACTATTTCTGACAATGCTGTATCGAACTCCTTTTAGATATATAATAACCGTGTTTAGTTTTACAATTACAGTTCGCAAAAACTATTGCAAGCACATGATACATTCGCCGCCGTCTCCATGTACCTCGGACGCCTGGTAGCGTTACAAATCTGCACAATAACAACTCAGGATATGCAATAACCATGAAAGCCAGCTTTTCTGAGGCACCAAAAGAAGGAACAATGATTAAACAAGAAGGCCTAGATGGCCCTGTATCGCTCACCTGAATACCAGACAAGTTTTGAGTCAGTTGGCCTTTCGGTTAAAGAGTTCTATATAAATTTTCAAGCGGCTATCTTGGATTTACAATCAGATTGATTTCAGCAATTTTCGATCTACATGTCACCATGAAGTTTCGGGTCAGTTGGCCTTTCGGAGAAAAAAAAATCGAAATAAATGTTTTAAGATAGCGGCCATGGCGATCATCTGGGATTTCTGATTTGAATTATTTTAGCTATTCTTTTATCTACAAGTGGCCCGATACTTTCTATTAAGGTTCAAGTCAAATGGCCGTTTGAGTTAAGGAGAAAAAATTCGAAATAAATCTTTAACATACCAGCCGTGGCGTCCATCTTGGATTTTCGAATGACTTTAGCTGTTTTTGATCTGCAAGTCATCCTGATACTCCCAACCAAGTTACGAGTAAGTCGGCCTTCCGGAGAAAAAGTTCAAAATAGATTTTTAACATGGCCGCTATGGCAACCATCTTAGATTTCTGATCGGAAAGATTTTAGCTATTTTGGATCTACAAGTCATCTCAATCGTTCCTATCGTTTCGAGTCAGTTGGTCTTTCCGTTCCGTAGCAGAAGTTCAAAACAGATTTTATAATATGGTGAGATATGCGGCCACCTTGTACTTTCGATCGGAATAATTTCAGCTGTATTTGATGTAGAAATCACTATAATACTTCCTACCAAGTTTCAAGTCAATTGGCATTTCGGTTCAGGAGAAATGGGCGACCGTGACGGCCATGGCAGTCATTTTGGATTTCAAATCAGAACGATATTAGCAATGTTTAATCTACAAATGACCCTAATACTACCTATCAAGTTTAGTTTAAACAGTATTTTATTTGTATAATTCTTTACAGAAAATACAAACCAGAACATAGCATATATGTTATATATACAAAAGAGATCCAGAAGAAAGTCATCTGACTTATTTAGATCTGTATCCCAGTCAAGTACCTATCACGTTTCGAGTCAATCGACCTTTCTGTTAAGGAGAAATTCAAAATAAACTTTCAAGAGAACGGTCGTCGCGGCCATCTTGGATTTCCGATCAGACCGATTGTAGCTATTTTTTGATCTACCATTACGAAAACAGGCCTATTTAAATATACTGAAAATTTTACCACCAAAAAATGAAAATTTTCAGATAAAAATACTGATATTTTTCATATTTCTGCTCATAACATAGATTGTGGGTACTCGTTAGAACCGCCTCGGTGAGGCGGTTCTAACGAGTACCCAAAATCTATGTTTTAAGCAGAAATAAGAAAAATAATGTATACCCCTGTAAACCCCAGTTTTACGATATAAAAGTGGGGTTTAAGGGGGTCAGCATTATACAGGCATGTTTTCTTATGAAAGTAAATACGTGAACTCAGGAACATCGAAGGGAAAGACAAACAAATACAATTAGGCAGTCACACAATGAGCAGATGGCAAGCAGAGTCGGTTTCTTTACCAAAAAGGAGGTAACTGTTACCCAAACTTAACTGAATATAGCTTTACCTTACATAATTGTTAAAAGAAAAATATTAGTTAGAAAGTGAAAAACTGTATAACAATTAACAAAAAGTACGACAATGAAAGTACCGCCTTTGAACAGTAAGTAATGACCTACAAATGGAAGGGGCGGGAGGGGCATAAGCTAGCTTTACGGGATCCCAGCACTCGCCCTCACCTTTCATAGTGATAAAAACATATATTTGTTCGGTCCGTGTGGAGGTCTTTTAACTCATCCATGAATCATTACGGGCATCGAATAAGTCACAGATGTAGCTTATAATGAAGCAAAGATGAAGACTCAACAGAAACGAAGTATTGAGGCATTTGGGGATTCCTTGATTGACAAGCAACACCACTGGAATACTGGAGCAAAAAAAAAAAAAAAAAAAAAAAAAAAAACGCCGGTTGAACCCTGTTGAGCCGAGAAACAACAGACCTAAACATTTTCGGCCCAGACCATCTAATGAATACTTTTTAGTCGGGCCATCCTCTGAACCCTGGCCAACCGTCGTGCAATTAAAGAGGTGATCAGTGGTCACCCTGATACTTTCTAATCAGTTTCCTGTCAATTGGCCTCTCGGTTCAGGAGAAGAAGTTCAAAATAGATTTTCAAGATGGTGGACCTGGCAGCCATCTTTGACTTCCAATTAGAACGATTTTAGCTTTTGTTTATCTACAAAGGATCCCAATACTTCCTACCAAGTTTCGAGTCAGTTGGCAGTTCGATTTAAGAGAAGAATTTAAAATAGATTTTCAAGATGGCTGAAGGGGCTATCTTGGATTTTTCAATCAAAATGGTTTAAGCTGCAAGTCAGCCTTATATTTCTTACAAAGTTTCGAGTCATTTGGGCTTTCGGTACAGAAGAAGAAGCTCAAAATAGACTTTTAGCTCTGGTGGCCATTTTGTATAGCGGAGCGAAACTATTTTATCTATTTTGGTATAGAGTTACCTAGGCACCATTCCTGTGAAGTTTGATTGAAATTGGCCCAAGTTTGTAGAAGGAGTAGTCATTTTAAGCAAATTGTTGACGTGCTCATGTGAGCTAATAAACACCATATATAAATCCACCGACGCACGAATAAAACATTACGAAAACACGCCCATTCAAATGTATAGATAATTTCACCTCCAAAACCAGAAAATGTTCAGATAAAAAACTCTGATATTTTTTCATTTTTATGCTCAAAACATAGATTGCGGGTACTCGTTAGAACCGCCTCAGCGAGGCGTTTCTAACGAGTACCCACCGTCTATGTTTTTGAGCAGAAATAAGAAAAATACTGTATACCCCAGTAAACCCCAGTTTAACTATATAAAAGTGGGGTTTAAGGGGGTCAAAATTATATAGGCATGTTTTCGTTATATCACTCTTATGTTGAATCCCACCTCGCCTCGCAAAGTCAGTTCGGTTCTGATTTGACATCTTTGAACTGGAATTCTAATCTGACGGTTGAATGATGAGATATGTTCTCTCTCCTAAACAGAAACAAAATATTAAAATTTCCTTCGTTACAGTTTTGCATGGTACTTAGTCACAAGTGCAGTCCTACACATTTCATGAGCAAATGCTACTAAAAGCTACAGCTCCTATGCAGAGCCTGTTTCAGCAGACACATTTTATTGGCGTTCAATATAAGAATATTAATAGACCTTATAGGTTTGAAATAAGGCTTTAACATATCAACAACAATCAAAGTAAATCTTTGGTCCCATTTCGTATTTATTCAGGCTTCATTTGATGGGCAGCTCCAGACAGCTCAGAATAAAACCGATTAAGTCAAGAATCAGACATGAGTTAGAGTGATTATGAAATAACCCCCAATTTGTTTGAGCTGAGACGTTTTGGATAGGGGTAGGTAAAAGGTATCTTATCATACAAACCATAACAACAATCGAAACCCAGATCAGCCTTTGCATCATTGCGCATCATTACTGACTGACCCAAAACAGGGTGCAAGTCAAAATCAAATTATATCAGTGATCTGGTCTGGACCTTTTATTTCTAACAAAAATTCTTAGGTTTCATTTTGTAGGCTCTCGAGACGTTGTTCTATAATTTGCTGTACAAACAAACCCTGCTAAATGATAGACTAAATCAATATTACCATGTTCTACATAAATAATGGCACACTTTACGGTGAATGGATACACCTGTAAATTTAGACGCCAATTTTGTTTTTCAAAACGAGGCCGATATTTTGTGACTTCCTATTTGTTTGTTTTCTAACCCCATTCTTAAAAGGATCCAACTCTAAAAGGGCAGCCCATTCTTTCTTTATACAATAGATTCAATTTCAGAATGACGGCATAACAATTTCGACAGTTGCCTCACCTGAAATTATATCCTGACACATTAGACGCTTAAGACACTTGTCCTAAAATTTAAAGGTCTATTTAGTTAACCTGTTGATGCATGCAAAAACTGTTGGACGTGTGGTGAACAGTAAAGAAAATGAACAGACGCCTGATCTGGATCTATACGAGTTGTTTTGGCCTGTCTGACCGAATATTTAAATACCAATGCTAATTTTGCGGAAGTGACAAGATCACTGAGCCCATTCTGGTTATTTTGAAAACCGAATGCCGCTTAAGCCGGCGCTTGGGAGCGTATGTAGCCTCGCAAACTACAGTGCATATGAAGAGACTGAATCAAGCCGAGTCTCCAATTATCGTGATTTTCTGTGTTCTTCGTTTCCAAAGGCAATTCTTTTTGACTTTTATTGTATAAACGAAATGCTAAAACCGCGCATCATGTAAAATTGTTTTCGCTTTTTTATACCCTTCTCATTCTCTTGACAAATTTCTGAGCGACAACGTATTTGTGATGCATTTCTTTGATAGAAAAGAAGGTTCACATTTGATAAAAAAAAAAAAATGTCTTCTCGGGAAGCGATTCGCATCATGCCATATTAAGTTTCTCGGCTCACCGGAGTTCGTGTGTCGTTTTGTTCTTGTGTTTTTCGGTCCTTTTAGTGTTGCGGTTGCCTCGCTTGGGGGTGGGAGGGGGGATGGGTGGGGGGCGGGGAAGGGGTGGGGGCTGGTCTTGGTGCTTTTCGTGCGTTTGTTCGATTTGTGCTTGTTTGGGTTTGTCGGTTTCCTCTTCCTCTTGGGGTCAGGGAGGGGCTGCGGTTTGTGGTTGTGGCGCTCCCTGGGCTTTTCTCATCACGAAAACACGCCTATATAATGTTGACCCCCTTAAACCCCACTTTTATATAGCAAAACTGGGGTTTACAGGGGTATACATTATTTTTCTTATTCTGCTCAAAATCATAGATTGTGGGTACTCGTTAGAACCGCCTCGCCGAGGCGGTTCTAACGAGTACCCACAATCTATGATTTTGAGCAGAAATATGAAAAATATCAGACTTTTTTATCTGAAAATTTTCAGTTTTTGGAGGTGAAATTTTCTATATATTTTAATAGGCGTGTTTTCGTAATGCTTACATGTTTTTCAACTGGTGGTTTTCGTTGGTTCCAGTATTCCAGTGGTGTTTGAAAACCCGGGGATCTCCAAATGCCTCAACATGTTTTTTTTATGTTGTCTTCATCTTTGCTTAATTATAGGCTTTATCTGTGGTTTATTTGTTGTCCCTTATGACTTATGGACGAGTTAGAAGACTTCCACACGGACCAAACAAATATATATTTTTACCACTATGGAATCTCAGAGCGAGGGTTGGGATCCGTAAAACTAGCTTAAGCTCCTCGCCCCCCGCCCCCAACCCCACCCCAACCCCTCGTAGTAATCCATTACATGCCGTTGTAAGGCCGTTTGTTTTATTGTGATACTTTTTTGTTAATTGATATATACTCTTGCACTCCCTAATGTTTTTTCCTTTCACAATTAAGTAAGTTGATTATATATTAAGTAAACAATGTTGCCACCTTTTTTGGGAAACAGTTGCCAACTCTACTTGCCATCTGATCATTTTCTGGCTGCTTTATTGTATTTGTCTGTTGTTTCCGTTGGTGTTAGGGACTTCATGTGGATCTTAATTTATCAGTTCCTAAGTTCTCTTATTTACTTTGGTTACTTAAAAGACAATTTGCATGGAATGTAATGCGCAAAGTTCTAAGAAATATAAGACAAAACCATCCTTAATTTATCCCCCATTTGCCTCTTGGCCTAGCGCTGTGGTTAAACCTCAGTTACTCGAACTAATGAACTACTCATGGCTAGAATCATCACGAAAACATGCCTATATAATTTTGACCCCCTTAAACCCCACTTTTATATAGTAAAACTGGGGTTTACAGAGGTAAACATTATTTTTCTTATTTCTGCTCAAAAACATAGATTGTGGGTACTCGTTAGAACCGCCTCCGAGGCGGTTCTAAAGAGTACCCACAATCTCTGTTTTGAGCAGAAATATGAAGAACATCAGAATTTTTTATCTGAAAATTTTCATTTTTTGGTGATAAAGTTTTCAGTATATTTGAATAGGCATGTTTTTGTAATAGAATTTCCATGGATCCAAAGATGTTCGAGCCACTGAATTCGACTGTAATCACAAAATCGTCAGCATGCCCCAACGACTGACACGAGTAAAGGACTGATAATTGAAGAGTTCAGGGCTACGAATAAATTACAACAGTAGATTTCCATAATAAGTATAACAGAATATAGGAAAAGACGATGTCTTATAGCTGGTTATTGGTATGTAGTGGCCGCAGACACCTATGAACTTTCATGTGTTCTGGTTCTTTGAGATCTCCATTACGAAAACACGCCTATTCAAATATATTGAAAATTTCACCTCCAAAAACTGAAAATTGTCAGATAAAAACTCTGATATTTTTCATATTTTTGCTCAATAGATTGTGGGTATTCGTTAGAACCGTCTCGGCGAGGCGGTTCTAACGAGTACCCACAATCTATGTTTTTAGCATAGATAAGAAAATAATGTATACCCCTGTAAACCCCAGTTTTACTGTATAAAAGTTGGGTTTAAGAGGTCAAAATTATATAGGCGTGTTTTCGTGATGCAGAGCTATTTTGAGATATTTTAAGAGAACATCGCTCATCCAGGCCCGAGGTTATAAAACAGTTTTCGTGCTCAACTCAGCTGAGCATGAAATGTTCTCTGCTAATAGATATGATAAAGCAACAATAGTTGTAGTCGGCGTTTTCATATGTTTAGCAAAGAAATTATCATGCTCAGCTTTGTTTAGCAAGAAAGAAATTGCAATTGTTAATAATTTGAGACTTGTTAGCAGGACCAATTTCAGCTGAGTTGAGCACGAATAATGTTTTATAACCTCGGGCCTAGACTAGCGGCAAAAGGTGTGTTGTTCGTTACAAGATTGTTCATGAAGAGTCTCAATAAAACAGATTCTGCAAGTTTTGTCTATTTGATGTACTGTGCCCTAAGAATTTTTCTTTTCACAATTCATTTATTTTCGTTACAGGTTGTGCTAAACGCTGTGTCTCCGGGCTATCATTTTAGTTTAGTTTATATTTTCTGGTTCTTTTGGATAACTGATGGCATTTGGATTTACTTGAATATTGAATATTCCATTGTTGGATAAAAAGCAGTGCCGCACGTTATTAACCGGCGAAAAGCTGTGTATTAACAAAGCAATTTACGCGCTGTTAATGCACGGCTACGCAACTTTCAATATGCCTGTACCGGGGCCACATAACAGCTGCGGTCACGAGATATGTAGCACCCGGCCCTAGAACGAGCATAGTCCGTGAAAATTGCATACGCGAGACATCAGTGAAAAGGCGAAACAAAATAGTGCAAGTAATAATGCGGAATGTAGCAAATGATTTCAATTTTTATGCAATAATAGCGATCGAACATGGTTTTTCAATGCATTAACATTCGCCAGGTCTCAAGGGAGGTGTTGAAAACCACGGCCTTCGGCCTCGCTATTATTGCATAAAAATTGATAATTTTATTTTTTATTAAAATCTGGCAACTAGTATAGAAGATGACCAGGAAGAGCCAAATTCACAGTACAGCCAACCAGTAGTACAAAGAAGAAGAGGAAACAAACGAAGACATAGTACAAAAGCCACAAACCAAAGAAAAGCTAAGCAGGTAGCTTCCTTTTCACAGAAATAAGACAACGAAGAGGACAAAAGACGAAAAAAGCCCTGCTGCGAATATCCAAAAGATCAACCGAATAATACATAACCGTCTTAGAACTGAGAGCAAATACAATCACAAGTCAACATGAAAAATTTAAAAGCCCAAAGTTTTACTCCATACAAGATCACAACTTTATTTAGCCGGAGCAAATGTAATAACAGCGGGTGTTTCTGGCGTTCTTTGTGTTGCACTGTGGCAGCTCGCTGTGGGCCTCTTTTTCTTGTTGTATCTTGTTTGTTGTCTTTTGTTGAGTTTAGTGGATCCTGTAGCATTGTAATCAGGTCGTTGGGGAAGACGGATCTTTTTAGTTTGCGTTTCTCGGTATGTGACTTGTGTACGTTGTGTCATGGGGTGTTTGTTTTCTCCTCTTTGCGACATTGGTAGACTATAATCTGTGACTGTTGCTATTCCTGGACATCTTCTCTATTATTTTTCGACATGTTAATGACAATGTATCCCCTAAACGTTTCCTTATCATAGGCTGCGTCGGTGTCCAATGCCTTTTTTAATTTTGCAAACAGATCTCATTACAGCTATATTCTACACAGCTAACTCTTGCCTTGATTTCTTTATCTCGGGTCTCTTTCGGCAAATGGATTCGTCTGATTTAATTTCAAACCTGGTTATGAGCGGCTTTCAGGGATGAAACTTAATATTATTACAGCATCAATGCGACCTAACGTCACTGAGTACATTCTATATCGGATAAAAGTAGGAGAATACATGGCAGACAGCGCAAAGGGACTAATGATGATCGTTTTAAACTCAACTGTGACGAATATGGCAACATGTTTATGTAAAGACATAACCTCAAAGACCTACAAATGTTATATTTTTATGTGCAGACTGACTCTAGAGTGTTTTCTATGTTGTATTTTTTTTATTCCTTCATGACTTATGTGAGGAAACCATATTTGCCTTTCATATGCGTTTGACTGGTAATACGTACAATATGAATTCTAGTTGATTAATGTTGGTATTTTCGAAGGTTTTCGTGGGATATGATGCGACTCCAGTGTTGCGCCTTCCTAGAGTAAGACAATAATTCATATAGCTCTGTCACGTGTGATAATGAACAGAGGTAGCATCGCAAGAAATGTAAGAGAAAGTGACGTCATTTGTGACCGTTGAAAGAGCATCAATCCGAATTAGGGAAAACAAAGAAAATCGATATGTAATATATATATATACGTTTATACACCTAGAGTTTAATATATAAAAAATATTTGCCCCGAGATTTGAAGACCTTTGAATAAACACGTATTCGCACTCGTTTATGTATCGGATTCGCAACTCTCTCAGGAAATGTTTACTGGGTTTTAAACGCAGAGTGTATTAGCTTCTACATAGTTTCTGGTCCTCTGAGATCATTGAGCGCATTAGGACTTATTTGAAAATAGAATATCACTTAGGCATTAGCTAGGAGACGCGAGCAATTTTACACATTACATTTCTGTTCACGAAGAGTCTCATACTTACTAAAATCCGGTTAGAAATTTTCTTTTATTTATTTATCTTCATTTAGTATGGATCCCTTTCTTCATTATTTATTTATAATCGGAATGAGTCTCGGGCCTTGTCTGAATTGTACCAGCTAGCAAAAGGAATGGTCCAAATATGCCAAACATCTAGTATCGGTCAAAATAAATACTTGAACCCATTTTAGACAGAACAAACTATTCCAAACTCTATATTGGTAGAGTCGAATTTCAATTTTGTTTTGTTAGATTATGTGATTTAAATATTCCTAGAAATATGGCTAAACTAATTAACTATTTGCAAGCAATGGAGACCCTGATTAGACGCCGCAGAATTACCGTCTTGAGGATTTGCAGGTCAAATACCCTTTTGTAGGTTTGCAGTCTAAAATGGATTGAAGTCTCTGTTTCAAATCGGTTGCTTGCATAAGACAACTATACAATTTGAGATAAAAGAAACACTTAATGTATAATTTTTTTCCGTTTACGAGAATCGCCGTTTCAAATGGGCGCGGAATGGTTTACTTTTCTAGGCTCCGATTGTAAATTTTTGTCAAATGGTGCTTTATTATTTCGTTTTGGAATCACCAAATCGAACAGTTTATGAGGTTTCAACAAGACCTCAACACGGACCGACAAATATATGTTTTTACCACAATGGAAGCTGATGGCGAGGATTGGGATCCAGTTAAGCTAGCTTAAGCCCCCAATAATTCATTACTGACCGTTCTACCTTAGAACACTATCTATAACTATTTACAAAAAGTACCATAATGAAAGTACTTTCATTGTGGTACTTTTTGTAAGTAGTTATAGATAGTGTTTTACTTTTTAATGTTTTTCTTGTAATAATTATGTAAGTTGATTATATATTCAGTTAAGTTCGGGTAACACAGTTCCGACCTTTTTAGGGAAAGAGTTCCACCTCCGCTTGCCGACTGTTCATTTCGGGGCTTCTTTTTTGTATTTATCGTATTTGCCTGTCATTTCATTTGATGTTGGGTACTTCATGTGGATCCGATAGTGTCAGTTTTTGACCCCCTTAAACCCCACTTTTATATAGTAAAACTGGGGTTTACAGGGGTATACATTATTTTTCTTATTACTGCATAAAATATAGATTGTGGGTACTCGTTAGAACCGCCTCGCCGAGGCGGTTCTAACGAGTACCCACAATCTATGTTTTGAGCAGAAATATAAAAAATATCGGAGTTTTTATCTGAAAAAAAAATCAGTTTTTTAAGGTGAAATTTTCCATATATTTGAATAGGTGTGTTTTCGTAGTGAGTTTTCTTATTTACATTCTAAATAGTATTAAAGTAAAGCATTATTGTTTATTTAGAAAATATGCGTAATACAAGGTTTTTTCCGTTCACGGATTTGCGAAGCAATGATGAGATTTCTGAAAAACGAAAACGTTCAGTGTTGTATGTTCATCAAATTACTGAAATCTAGAATGAAACAAATATCATATTTTGCACTTTTAAAAACTTAACAGGAAATGCCACAATCTCGATGTACAGCCTCCCCGAGGCACCGAAAGAAAGATATGAGCCAGCGCATGACAACACCTACCATTGCAAAAACACTCCTATTCAAATATATAGAAATTTTACCTCCAAAAACTGAATATTTTAAGATAAAAAAACTTTAAAATTTTTCATATTTCTGCTCAAAACATAGTTTGTGGGTACTTGTTACAAGAACCCACAAACTATGTTTTTGAGCAGAAATAAAAAATAATGTATACCCCCATACCCTCAGTTTTACTATATAAAAGTGGGGTTGAAGGGGGTCAAAATTATATAGGTATGTTTTCGTGATGCAAAATGGCATGTGCGCCAAGCGAAGATTCAGATCAGGCTGGGCACCCGCCCAGTCTGATCAGAGCCTTCGCTGTCCGCATGAGTAAAGCTTAGGTTTTTAGCTACCTAATGAGCGCACAGCAAAGACTGATCAGACTGAGCGGATCTGAGTTTTTGCTGGGCGCACATGCCATTTTGTAGGTTTTGTTACGCGCTGGCTCAAACGAGGAATAAACAATGACTGAACACATACCACGTATAAAAACACATACGCTCGAAGAAAGAAGAACGACAACAAAAAAGCCGCATTGGAACCGCCAGTACAAAAATACAATTTGAATTTTGAGAGATTATACTCGTATCTAATACGGAATATACATAGAGAAAACACAGCGAACTATTGTATGATCTAGGCAGTGTTTCAAAAGAACTAGTATTGCTTCCATTAATTGTAATCACCCAAAACCCTTGACGTTGCATACGTTTTGCTAAATAATAGTGTTCCTTACGTAGACAGATATATCTTAGAAGTAAAGGTAACTTTTTAACGTTCATTAAAGTATAAACAACACCAGGTCACGAGCAAATTAGGTAAATCCCAAAACGGTATGTTGCTCATACTCCAATGGACATTAAATAAATTGCCTTTATTACTCATTTTTATATCATTTTCCATCCATTATATGGCGAAACAATCAGGGCCCAGTTGTTCAAAGCATCGTTAGCTTAACGAGCTCGTTAAGGGTCATTTCGTTAACTGTTTTAGCAGATTCAATATACAATATTCTGATATTTTTTGCTGAAAAAATGTGAGTAGCTTTTGCACTGCAAAAGCTACTAACATTTTTTCAGCAAAAAATTTCAACATATTTGCGTATCACTCGATGTAAATTTTAATGAATCGTTAACTAACGATGTCGTTAGCTTTGAACAACTGGGCCCTGATTTTAGGGCTAAACTTGAAACAAGAAAATAATTTCTTGCAGATTTCCTATTAACAGCGAAACAGCGTCATTGACGTAATAACGTCACCATTGTCCAATCATACGAGCGTGAGTCGATGTATCCATTCCATTTTTTGTTCTGTAAATGCTGTGAGATTATAAATATTGAAGCATGTATTTATTTAAAATAGAAACAAGTTGGTCTCTGGTGTAATGTATGCCCATATATTGCATTTTGTTTGTGTTGCTTGAGTTCGAGCTTTATGACCTAGTCAACACTGTCGAGCCAGCTAGTTAACCCATGCACAATTGTCCTGGGCTGGCTTAGTCCTGTAAGCGTTTAACCAATATTTTAACACATACCTTTGCCAGTAACTGACGACTTTCCTTCTTGAATCAGCTGGACGGGGAGGATGTCCACGAAAATTATGTTGCCTAAATTCAAACTTACAACACTTGGATCTGCAGTCAGGCGCACTACCATCTGCATGCGGTATGGACCGAAAAATATATTGTTTTACCACTATGTAAGTTGAGGGCGGGGGGTTGGGATATCGTAAAGTTAGATTAAGCCCCCCACCCCCTCCACACACACACACACACACACACACACACCCTAGTGATTCATTACTGGCCATTCCTAGGCGGTACTTACATTGTGGTACGTTTTGTTATTTATTATGCAGTGTTCCACTTTCTAATATTTTTCTTTTAATAATTACATGTATGTAAGTCGATTATATATTCAATAAAATTTGGGTAACATAGCCCCCGCCTTCTTGGAAATAGTTGCCAACTCTGCTTGCCGTCAGTTCATTTTGTGGCTGCTTTATTGTGTATGATTGTATCAGTTCCTGAGTACTCTCATTTACTTTGCATCTTACACAGCGAAACAGAGAAAACAAGTATTTGTAACAAATGGCGACAGCAGTTTCTTATTTGCTTGAATGCTGAAACACATGATTCATTTACGCTTGCGCAGATTGCAAGAAGTGGGAAATTCAGATTCGTTTTCCTTCAATATTAGCTTCTCAAAACTAAGAATACCTTATAGAATACACATCATTCAAAGATAATATTTCAAAGGCAGTTTTCATCCAGTTATCCCATGGGAAATTCATTGCAGAAAATGTATTGACGGATGACCGCGACTTCTCAAATATTGACTGAAGGGCTATGCTTCTCATCAAATAATGATATGAGGCGAATGCAAATATAAATATACAAAGACAAATAAACATCGTCATAACATAAGCCTGACCAAATATATGCAAAGTACGCATGCCCAGGGGGCACTGCGCATGCGTAGACTGTTTTTAATAGAATTGATATCCTCAACATGTTTGTTTGACGAAGAAATAAGAAAATAAAATATCAATACATGATGATAATAAAATACCTTATCTGGAGCAATGGGCTAGAAATATGCCATGTACATAGATGTGTTAATGTGACGTTTTATATGCACGTGGGCGTGTGTTTTTGGGGTGCTTTCCACATGATAATCATTGACTAATAAAATCGAACCGCGCATTTCTACGATACCCAGGTAAGGTTTTTTTTATAGCTATTTTTGTTAATATGACGTCAGAGTGCCGTCTAAAGAGGGGGGGTATCTGTAAAATCTGGACTAAGACATTAGAAAACTGTGCAGACCCTGATCAGACGCCGCGTTTTGCGGCGTCTGATCAGGGTCTGCACAGTTTTCTTAAATAACAGGAAGTTAAAGGTTAAATGAAACATCATATGTCGCCGTTCAGGATCATTTTATCAGTCTACACTCAGAGATAATCGACCCACCAGTGCTTGTTTCAATACGCGGTTCATATATAGGACGGCAAAAAGTGACATTTTAGCAGAGAGAGAAAAACCTTGAAGGGAATGGATATAGGTTCAATAAAGGCACATACTTCAAAATTGTTTGGCTCTATTCTGAAACGTAATCTGCTCTAAAAGGAAAGGGTCTTCTCCAAAAAAGATAAAATCTGCATCCCGCCCCACCCCACCCCTCGAAAAAGCAACAGGTAGACGAAAATGTTAAACTATTTTCTCCCTTGTAAAGTGGCAGAACATCAACCATATATATCTACTCAAGGTACCTAAAGGTGAATAAATATACAGTCGACTCTCGTTATCTCGAATTCCAAGGGACTCTCTGAAATACTTCGAGATATCCGTACATACAGTCGACTCTCGTTATCTCGAATTCCAAGGGACTCTCTGAAATACTTCGAGATACCTGTACTTCGACATATCAGATTTGCAGAATTGAGGAAAAATAATTCGAACAACTACAATTAACAAATATATATGTAATTGGACTCATGAAGTTAGAGATATATTGAAAATATTGTGGAAAAGAGGAGAAATTGCTCCTTAGGAGCAATTTCTCCTCTTTTCCACAATATTTTCACCTTTTGTTAGATCTTCATATTTAGGCAGGGACCAGATTTTCACTTCGAGATAAGCGGTTATTCGAGATAAGCGAGTTCGAGATAACGAGAGTCAACTGTACTTCTAAGAAAGAGCACTCTTTCTAAAACATGATTACTCCCATTTTCAAAGTGAGAACATTACAACAGAAAAATATGCATTTCCCTTGTATATATGTATGTATGCGTTCCTTAAAGGAACTACTTTAAAACATCACGAAAACATGCCTATATAATTTTGACCCCCTTAAACCCCACTTTTATATAGTAAAACTGGGGTTTACAGGGGTATATGTTATTTTTCTTATTTCTAACGAGTACCCACAATCTATGTTTTGACCAGAAGTATGAGAAATATCCAAATTTTTACCTGAAAATTTTCATTTTTTGGTGGTTAGAGTGTTCAGTATATTTGAATAGGCGTGTTTTCGTCATGAGAAACTAAATTTGCTCATGTGGGAGATCACTTTATTCCGTTAAGGATAGCTCGGGAGAGCGGCAATTACTTTCAAGATAGATTAATCTGCTTTGTTCGGTTCTGACTACGTATCTGCAAACAAGTCAGCTTAAGTCAGGAAAAAGAGAGCGCACACAGCATACGAACTAAGCGAACTGTTAAATCCTAGCGCATTACAGCTGGGTTGGGGCGCTAAAGGCCTAGCCAAATTTTACACGTTTAATTCACGTGTGCTGTTAACAAGATTTGATAATAATAGAGGATTGAATTAATTTATTTTTAATACAACAAAGAAGGATACTACTTCTGTGGTAATACAAAAAAGCACAGAGCTGTCATATAGATATAATTAAGAACAAAATAGGTCAAAACTGGCACGTACATGTAGTTACTGGATTAAAAAGGCCAGTCATTGCAGACAAGCGTTTATTGCTAGCATTTATTAGAATATTTGATTCGTTTATTTATTTGAGGTAAATATTGATAATTTATTGACAAAATTAAGAGCATTACATTATGTCCTTCATGGATATTTCTTAAATAAATTCTGAAAAAAATAGGATCCTGTGGACGCAAATGTAACATCATATAAACCAAAATAGCAGACTCGTTCTTTTCTTGCTTCTAATAGGAAGAACTTTTTTCAAGACCTTACAACAAACGTGATGATTTTGATTGACAAGTTTAATTTTCCTTTCTTGAATATTCCTTGGTCTGGGGATATTCCTCGCTCTCCCGACACTCCGAATTGATTAATACTGCTTAATACAAAATCAGTTTCAAAACATTTCTGCATCAAGAAATATCGGAACCAGAGTTCTGCGGTCATATTGTTGAAATATCCATTTTAAAGGAATTGAAAGCAGCAACTGTTACCTGTTATAAAAGGCTAGGATAGAGTACATGTTGTGTAGATATCTTATGCGACAGACTGCATCCTTAGATTAACCCAGACATGACTGATAGCTATTGCAAGACGGCGGGCGGGCCTTTAACTATGAGGGTGCAGACCTAAACCTTTCAAGAGAGGTAGATGTCCACTGTTATATTGCTTCATCGCAAAGATTTGCTTTTTGTGATGTTTCACTGATTGATTTATTTTGCTTAACAACTTTTTTTTATTTGCAGCAGCATTTGAACCTTTGATACAAAGGTGACGATTTGATAACAGCAAAATCTATTTCAACCGTGCACCATTACTAACCGTTCCAATGCGAGAGCTCTTGTATTGTCCTTCCATCACGAAAACACGCCTATATAATTTTGACCCCCTCAAACCCCACTTTTATATGGTAAAACTGGGGTTTACAGGGGTATACATTATTTTTCTTATTTCTGTTCAAAACATAGATTGTGGGTACACGTTAGAACCGCCTCGCTGAGGCGGTTCTAACGAGTACCCACAATCTATGATTTGAGCAGAAATATGAAAAATATCTGATAATTTTTATCTGAAAATTATCAGGTTTTGGAGGTGGAATTGTCTATATATTTGAATAGGCGTGTTTTCAAATGTTTATAGGCTTTGTGACCCCTCACTGCATAGTCTTCTTTGCATTACGAAAACATGCCTATTCAAATATATAGGAAATTTCACCTCCAAAAAACTGAAAAATTTTAGTTAAAAAACTATTTTTTTTTTTCATATTTCTGCTCAAAACATAAATTGTGGGTACTCGTTAGAACCGCCTCAGCGAGGCGGTTCTAACGAGTACCAACAATCTATGTTTTTGAGCAGAAATTTGAAAAATAACGTATACCCCTGTGAACCCCAGTTTTAGTATATAAATATGGGGGTTAAAGGGGTCAAAATTATATAGGCGTGTTTTCGTGATGATATTTTAAAATTAAGGTCACCCGCTGTGCGGGTTTTGCTTCGTTTTCCTGTCGTGGTTTCTTGTTTGGATGCTAGCACTGATAGCATGCACTGTGATTACTTTTTGAGGAGGAGGAAACTAGTTGTATTACCTTACCTTGGTTTATAAAGTGTATACTATCAGTCGTAGTTTGTTTACGTGTATACTATCAGTCGTAGTTTGTTTACTTGTATACTATCAGTCGTAGTTTGTTTACGTGTATACTATCAGTCGTAGTTTGTTTACGTGTATACTATCATTCGTAGTTTGTTTACGTGTATACTATCAGTCGTAGTTTGTTTACGAATAAATTTTACCGAGAGTTTGCTGCTACAAATCTCTGGGCCCAGTTGTTCAAAGCGTCGTTAGCTTAACAAGCTCGTTAAGGGTCATTTCGTTAACTGTTTTAGCGGATTCAATATACAATATTCTGATATTTTTTGCTGAAAAAGATGTGAGTAGCTTTTGCACTGCAAAAGCTACTCACATTTTTTCAGCAAAACATTTCAGCAGATTTGCGTATCACTCGATGTAAATTTTAACAAATCATTAACTAACGATTTCGTTAGGTTTGAACAACTGGACCCTGGTGAATAAAAACAAGTTAATTGTTAACAACAGCGCGTCCGGTTCTCGATTAGGCGACTATTACCCTGGAATTAGAGTTCTATAATACAACCTGCAAGTGAAAATGAATTTACCTGTGAAAGTTGTGACACGTTTATACACACCTATAAATAATTGTTCTTTTAATTGGCCGTGGTGGAGAAGGAAGATTTAAGCCCTTTCAACAGTTCACCGGAGGTGTTTGTTTGTGCACGTAATTTAATCACTTGCTTTTCATAGATAGCTTAGGCCCAGTAGAGATGGCTTGTCAATAGACTTGTCTAGAAACTTTTTATTGTCTACGGATCAAATAAAAATCATGATTTTTGTGTCTAACATGTACAGCATCTGAAGTAATTGCAGGATAATCATAGGCATGAAATTGGTAGGGATGGTGATCCCAGTCAGCATTTTACGTAAATCTATATCGGGCCGTCATCGGCCCATCAGGGTAGCTGACGGGCCGATGACGGCCCGGTATAGATTTACGTAGAATGCTAGCTGGGATCCTTTTGCGAGAATAGCGGACAGGAGTCAGCCACAAATGTGAGTGAGATACTCTAATTGTCTCACGAGATATTGGCTTCGGTTACATTCGAAACTATGGCCATCCTCTAATCGAAAGGTTTAGGTTCAACTATTGGTTTTCATTTACTCTGGCATACAGTAGAATTAGCCATAAGTACTCGTCTTTGTTTATTATAGTGATTAATTTGATTTTTATGTTTTCGCTTTGATGCATTGACTGAGTTGGGAGCCTTTATGCGAACCGATTTTTAATGTATTTCTGTATTAAGAGTAGCATCGGGACCCAGGGTGAAGTTAGCTAGCTGTAAAAGTGCTTTAAAGCCCCCGGTGGTTTACTCTACTGACCGTTCTAAGGCGGTGGTCCCGGTGTTAGTCTTACTCTTTGTTACTTTGTGGTTTATTCTACGAGGCGATTTGTTGTATGTCTTACTATGTGTCATTTTGTTCTTGTGTTTTTCAGTCCTTTTAGTATTGCGATTACCTCGCTTGGGGAAGAGAGAGCTAATCTTAGTGCTTTGCGTACGTTTGTTCGATTTGTGCTTGTTTGGATTTGTCGGTTCCCTCTTCCTCTTGGTGTCTGGGAAGGGCTGCGGTTTGTGATTGTGGCACTCCCTGGACTTTTCTCTTACCTTTTTTTGAGTACACTCGCCGTGCATAAGAACACCTAAGACCCGTCCGACTGGCTCAGCTGACAGAGCAACCTTCGGATTTCTGAGACTGATACCAACTGCTCTTTGTATCGACTTTCAGCATTATATAGAAGAGCTAGGATTGGTCATACAGATGACAGTTTAATATGGCTGGTGATAGTATCACGTCAATGTGGCTGGGGCGTTTGTGCAGTGGAGCAGCACTGTAAAGGGGCATCAGTAAAAATCGATTGACAATGCGTTCAAACTCATCTCAAACAAAATAAATGCCAAAGAGAACAATTGCCGCATGTCTGTATTGTCTGAGGACAGCAAGAAACTTATCCAGCAGGTAAGCTTTTTACGAGTCCTCCGATCATATAAACACGTCTCATTCATTTGTAACTTAAGGATAGCTGTATTCCAACTAAGTTTACCTACTTGACCATGAATCATTCTGATCTACATATTCACGGACCGAGATCAAAACGACAAGTTGCGCCAGCTTTGTTTAAATAAGATATTGCCTCTCACAAATAATATTTACATTTAAAATAAATCGCCAAGCAAAATACCTATTGTCAAGAAATGTCGAAAACACAGTACATAACTGTTTTTCTTGTTTTTTTACAGTACGCAGAAATGTTACCATAATACTTGCTTTGAATTTGTTGTATGTATTTAAGCCAAGTAAACAGACAGTGTCTCATCAAAGACATTTCAATGTTCTATCAATGGCTTTACGTTTATACGTTTAAGTGACGTCGACATGATGCTGCTGCGACGCTCTACGCCTGCTAAGAAGTTAAATTTCATGTAAAGCTGGACATTATATTCATTGAAATGTATTTATACTGCGTATTAGGACCGACAGGTGTCGGCAAACAGTGTAGAGTAAAATCAAAAGTCAGATCGCGGCGCCTGATCAGTGTCTGCACAGGTAATAATTCAGCCATTGTAAGACACATCACAAGGTAGCTAAATGGACTTTTTCAAGTTTTATGACAAGTATGTTAAGGCGTCCGAATAATTGGGGTAAATACCGTAGTCGAAACTGTCCAGACTAAACGGAAAGGAAAGGAAATCGAATGCAATTACAAACGGCTGTAGATGTTATCTGACATTAAATTCAAATTAGGAATCACAGCTCTTGAGACAATAGGGACGGCTATAAGCAGCCATAACAGTGCCAAACAGGCTCGAATCTGATGTGTAAGAAATTCAGTTGTTCTTAAGCCAAAGACAGGGTATTCAAAGCTGCACGAAAAACAATCACACTCCAGAATAGTGAATACCCAGACTAGCCTGTGACTAAACAGTTTTAAGAAAGTTTGTACTATTCGCCTTGATCATACTTGAAATTTTAGATATTAGATATGCCATCAGCCGCTATGACCCGAATCAGTTGACGATTGTGCAGACTGGTCCGGGTTTAGCTGTTGGCATATTTAAATATTGGTGCTTTTCTCAGAGTACCTCTTCTCTTCTAAACGATTTCTGAGAAGTTTTCTTTCATTGATCTCTTGGGAAATTCGTGACATATAGCCGCTTGGATAATTCCCCAAACTGGTCTAAACAGATTAGGATACGAGAGAAAATTGAAAGCCAGCAGAAAATCAAATGATATTTATACTGACGAGTGTCCTATTAAGGCAATAGTCTCCTGCTAATTAATCAAATATGTTTGTCTTTATATCTTTCATTTACAGAGTATGTAGTTCTGATCCAACTTCTTTATTTGATTTTCTGGTATGAACCAACTTTTGTTTCACGCCATATTCTGGATCAATGCTGGATTGTTTTATAGATCTGTTGACCGTATTCTGATGCTAATTCAAAGAAAACACTTCGTTGAATCAGCACACTTTCAACGTCCCCGAAACGCCGTAACATTACGGCGGTACTTAAAACATTTTTAGATTTATATATTTATGTTCAATTATCTTCAATGGACCGAGTAAAGTGAAAAAGTGCCTTCAACCATGAAAAAATGCGCAGATTCAGATCATCCTGCGCATGCGCAAACTATCATCCTGGCTTTGCTCTCCATTTATACAGTCTGTAGTATTCAATGATTCTGTTAGCGGACAATGAAGGCCTTGGTTAGAGTGCGCATAAGCTCGAAATCACCTTTTCGCATGGCGCGGCCCAAATGTAGATTTATACTTATCTTCTGTAAAAGTGTTTAACAAATCTAGCTATGGCGTCCTCAAAAGAACATTTTTTTCTTTCGCTACATATCATTATATGTTTTCCGGATACGTTACCGTTAAACGTGTAGTGTTCTTCCATATATGGACAAGAATGTTTCGTTGGGTTGAAGTTTAACGACCCAGTCAACACTATTAAGTCATGTCGATCCGGTTAGTTTACCTAACCACATTTATTCCTCGGCAGGCCCAGTCCTCTAAGCTGTTAACTAGTATGCATGCACATTCTTTCGAAAGAAACTGACAATTGCCCTTCTTGAATCAGCGGAAAGGAAAGAATGACCGTACAAATAGTTCCTGATCAATCTCCACGAAAGAATGTTGGCCGGACCCGGCAGGGATCGAACCCGCGACCTCCTGATCACCAGTCGGACGTGCATCCTACTAAGCTACTGAGGCCGGCTTATACATGGACAAGATCAAAAGTAAGCTGTTCATGTATTTACATTTCAGTGGCGTGTCTGACAGAACTGAAAGTACTTTCTGTCCCAAAAGTGATAATTCGGTCGCATACGCGATAAGAGCTTATCAGCATTGCTGCCGCACACCAAATGATTTATGTGACGAAAGACTGACGTCAAGATTAAAACAAAGTTGTTTTCTACTCAGTAGTATCATCTAAAAAGGAAGAACAATCTTTGAAGCGTAAGAGATTTGTATCACTTTTAGTACTAATTGTCAGGGAAGGGCCAGCAAAGATTTAAGATTTCATAATCTTGTAAATACTGAAAAAATAAATATATATATAATGGAGTAAACATCAGACAGATTAAACTAGGGTATATACTGGATAGAGCTGAACAAGAGACCGTTTTAAAAAGACATGTCTTTGATTATTCAGAACTACGGAAACACTCATAGATTATGATAGCTATATGCAGGCTGTGATAAAACAATATCTTCATTCAGACAGTTGTTTCCTACAATGAATGACTTAAGCAGCAACACTGTCTTCAGATTATAAGGTGGAAACAAAACACAAATCAGCCGCAATGTGCAGGCTGACATGAATTTTCGCTGGGCGCAAACGCCCAGCGAAAATTCATATCAGCCTGCACATTAGCTCAGTCTGATAAAAACCGTCACTGGGCGCATTTTGGATAGCCAACGATGCAAAGATTGTTTGCGGACAATGAATACCCTGATCAGTCTGGGTGGATGCGCAAACTGATTTAAAGTCTCTGTTGCGGGAGTATGTCAGATGGTACATTGTCATACGTTGCTGCTCAAATATATTTCTAAGGACACCAGTTGTGTTGATTCTGTTAAAACATAAAGTATATAGGGGTTTATAAATAGACATGATGTCAACAAAGAAAGGCCACGATCACAAAGCACAGCCTTCCCTAGCACCGAAAAGCTGAAGAACAAACAAGATCAAGATACATCGCTAACGAAGGAACCACATCGGAAAGACTAGTAGATAAAACTACAGTGTTCTAGCAAGGGCATAAACGAGTTTTACTCACGCGAAACCTCACCCTTTATTCTGATGCAGCTCCAAATTATAAACATATATTCGGTTCGCATAGGGTCCTCTGCCTCATCAGGGAAATATCATAGTGAAATACATATAATTACAACCCTGTGATGAAAAAAAATAGCAAAGGTCTCAATGGCAGTCTGAACGTAGAACACATGGAAATTAGAAACAGGACCACGATGGTCTCCACCAAATACATTGAAAGTCAAGCTCCACCCCATCACGAAAACATGCTATATAATTTTGACCCCCTTAAACCCCACTTTTATATAGTGAAACTGGGGTTTACAGGGGTATATAGTATTTTTCTTATTTCTCCTCCAAAACATAGATTGTGGTACTCGTTAGAACCGCCTCGCTGAGGCGGTTCTAACGAGTACCCACAATCTATGTTTTGAGTAGAAAGTTGAAAAATATCAGAAACTTTTATCTGAAAAGTTTCATTTTTTTTTTAGGTAAAATATTCTATATGTTTGAATAGGCGTGTTTTCGCAATGCCTTCTGAAACAGATTAAGGAGGGTAGCCCTCATTTAGTCTGAGGATCGGCTCACCAACAATTTAAAACTTAGCTCTGTGGTTCCGCTAATCAAAATAGCAAGCACACGACAAAACCTTCTTTAAGACTTGTGAAACCAGCAAATACTCAGGTGAGGACGTAGATCCACGCAACATGGCAAGGGATAAGCCGGAGGCTGTAGAAGGCACGCGCGATCAGCAAAGACTTTAATCGGACTACGCGGATGCGCTGGTCGAACATCTCTCATTTTAGGTTTTGTCGTGCGTTGGCTCATATGCCTTGTTCTCCTGCCTAATATCTGGAGATTGACAGAACAATTACTGTTCAACATCCGATCAAAGTCTTCCGATGTTCATTTAAGGCTAATACACTTTCAGGTGAGACGACTGTCAAAATTGATTGCTTCCTTTGTGAAATTGGGAGCAACTTTTTTTTATTCTTTTACAGTAGACCCCTTTTCAGAAGGGGACTGGTTCGCAGTAAAAATGTAAAAAACAATGGAGCCCAACCAACGAAGACGCAAAGCAGCCTGCGCATCCGCGCAGTCCATTACGAAAACACGCCTATTCAAATATATAGAAAATTTCACCTCCAAAAACTGAAAATTTTCATATAAAAACTTTGATATTTTTCATATTTCTGCTCAAAACATAGATTGTGGGTACTCGTTAGAACCGCCTCGCCGAGGCGGTTCTAACGAATACCCACATTCTGTGTTTTTGAGCAGAAATAAGAAACATAATGTATACCCCTGTAAACCCCAGTTTTACTATATAAAAGTGGGGTGTAAGGGGGTCAAAATTATATAGGCATGTTTTCGTGATGCTGAGTAGATTCTTCGTTGTCTTCATTAAGAAACTTTGTACCATTGTTTATCAAAAATGCGCCCAATGAAGATTCTAATTAGACTGTGCGAATACACAGGTTGATCTGAATCTTCGCCTCGTGCACATGTCCGAAGGAACGCTTTCCAGTGTTACGATTCATATGTTTATGTGTGCAGAAAGTGTTGCAGTTCACTTTTCTTTGCATCACGAAAACACGCCTATATAATTTTGACCCCCTTAAACCCCACTTTTGTATAGTAAAACTGGGTTTTACAGGGGTATATATTATTTCCTTATTTCTGCTCAGAAACATAGAATGTGGGTACCCGTTAGAACCGCCTCGTCGAGGCGGTTCTAACGAGTACCCACAATCTATGTTTTGAGCAGAAATATGAAAAATATCAGAAATTTTTATCTGAAAATTTTCATTTTTTTGGTGTGAAAATTTTCGGTATATTTGAATAGGCATGTTTTCGTAATGGACTTGGACAGATATACAGAAACGTTGCACATGTGACTGGTTCAGTAGCAACAATTATTCTATACGCAGCATACTCACAGTGATCATCACGAAAACATGCCATATAATTTTGACCCCCTTAAACCCCACTTTTATATAGTAAAACTGGGGTTTACAGGGGTATACATTATTTTTCTTATTTCTGTTCAAAACATAGATTGTGGGTACTCGTTAGAACCGCCTCGCTGAGGCGGTTCTAAGGAGTACCCACAATCTATGTTTTGAGCAGAAATATGAAAAATATTGGATTTTTTTATCTGAAAAGTTTAGGTTTTTTGGAGGTAAAATTTTCTATATATTTGAATAGGCGTGTTTTCGTAATGTTAATTACCTAAGGGCGTGAACGCATTTACCCGTCGCCACATTTCTCCTGAAAGTTTATCCAGTCTGTTTCACTACCTTTTAACGCGACTCAAATATACCAATACATCAGCTCAATACATCATACAAATATAAAATCAAATATTCGCAATTCACCCTTTCAGTCTATTCTTTGGATCTTTTGGAATTGATTAATGACAAATGTCCTTCGCTTTGAGAAAACGTGAGACAAAATATCAAGTGCATTGTATTTGCGCTCTGCTGAAATAACCTATTGTCTGCTGAAATAATATTGATGGTAAAATACAATGCCTTTTGCACCTGTGAACCACGTCTGGAAGTATGTTATAAAACATGACGAAATGCACTATTATACGTTCACACTGAATAGGCAAAGAGTGTATGCTGCACTATTGTTCACTCATATTTAACCCATGGTATACTGAATAGAATCTACCACACTATATATTGGAAGAGTCCAATTTCAATTTTAGGTACGTCCGGCTATGAGACTTACATATTCCTAGAGAAAAATGGCTAAACTATTTGCAAACAGTGAAGACCCTGATCAGACGCCGCGTTCTGCGACGTCTGATCTGGGTCTGCACTGTTTGCCAATTACCCTTTTACGGATCTCCCGACTACAATGGATTAAAAGATTTATTGAATGAGTTTAATCGTTGTTGTACACCATTTTATTTATGTCTAACCTATTATAGTCGGGAGACCCGTAAAAGGGTACTTGGCAAACAGTGCAGACCCAGATCAGACGCCGCAGATCGCAGCGGCTGATCAGGGTCTTCACTGTTTGCAAACAGCTTAGCCATTTTTCTCTAGGTATATGTAAATCTCATAGCCGGACGTACCTAAAATTGGACTTTTCCTATATATAGTGTGGGAGAGTTTATTCAGTCTACAATGGGTTAAGCTACAAATAATTTATACTAAGGCTCGCAACATCAGAAAACGTACTTTTTGACATGTGCGCCCTGTGAAGATTCAGATCAGCCTGCGCATTCTCGGATTCTGATCGGACTCTTCACTGGGCACATTTTTGATTGCGAAGGATGTAAAATTTTTACATGGGACAACACCTACTCTTATCAGACTGTGCGCGTATGTCAAAGGTATGTCATCTCACATAGTGGCGCCTATGATTTTTAAAATGGTCATGTAGAGGTTTGCAACCTTTTCAACAATACTTCAGTCACATTGAGTCATCTATGTAGGCATGTTTTTGTTCATTCCTGGTGCTTCCACATATATATTTGGCTGCTGTCAGCCTCTAAATGTCATCCGTTCAACTCTCAGTCCAGCCTAGTTTCTCTTGTACTAAGATCCTTTTTTGCTGCGACGTTACACTATGGACATGTCTTACAATTACAGGAACTTGCGTTATTTGAGACATGCAACATCTGCGCGTTTCATTAGCCTTTATCAGTGCAATAAAACGAAATGATGTTAATCGAACACAGTGGTGTACCAAGTAGGGAATTCTTTTTTACGCACACTCAGGAAAAATCTTTAACAAAAATGATGCCTACACAATTGCTTCTGATGCACGGTTAAACAGTAAAATATTTATGTTTATGACACTTTCTTATGAATATTTTTCTTACCATTACGAAAACACGCCTTTTCAAATATAATGAAAATTTTACCACCAAAAATGAAAATTTTCAGATAAAAAATTCTGATAATTTTCAAATGTCTGCTCAAAACATAGATTGTTGATACTCGTTAGAACCGCCTCGACGAGGCGGTTCTAACGAATACCCACAATCTATGTTTTTGAGCAGAAATAAGAAAAATAATGTATACCCCTATAAACCCCAGTTTTACTATATAAAAGTGGGGTTTAACCGGGTTAAATTGTTATAGCTATGTTTTTGTGATGCGCATGTTCCGCACATGCGTATTGAGCGCAGTGAGCGCTACGCCTCGGGAAATGAGAAAAACGTTATCATATGCGGATAATAAATGCCGAAATCAGACTGTGCTTCCGTGCATTCTCATCAGGACCCCTGCAGTAAGGCGAAATATATTACAGTAGAAATTGTAAGAGACAGTGGAGGTCTTGATTAGGGCGACGTATGTCTGCTGTGAAATACGTTGTTTCCCCAGGCATAAAAAGGAACCATTCGTCATTTTCGAATAGCATAGACAATGACGCGATATCACAATAGTTCTCAGCTGTATTCCCCAACGTATGGAGACATTTCTGCCTTACGTACCGCAGCAAGACGGTCCTTATACCATATGAGCGCAATGAAGGTACATATCAATTTGTGCATTTATGCAGGCTGATCGTGGCATGTGTTGTTTATTCAAAAACTGGTGACCCTGCGTTTGTTGTTCGCATATGGCATACGTATTCTTTCCTTGATCATAATATGAGCCGCAACGTCAGACAGCATACCTTCGGACATGTGCGTCCAGCGCAGTCTGATCAGAGTCTTTGTTGCCTCATGAATACACTTTGTGTCCTTGGCTATCCAGAATGCGCCAAGTGCTGGCTTTAATCAGACTGCTGATCTGAATCTTCGCTGGGCGCATATGTCCGAAGATACGTTTTTTGACGTGGTGGCTAAAATGGTTTTCGATAGAAGCCGCACATGTGCGCAATCTGATCAGAACCTTCGCTTTTCTCCTACAATGGGCTTATTCAGCAAGCACCCAACTTCATTTGGACGTCAAGGCGACGTCAACACGACGTTGTATGTTTACTGGGTAGCTGCCATAAAATATATTGATGCAAAAGGTAGGTTCTGATTAACCTGGTTGGGTGTGTAGGGTGATCTGTCTCTTCGTCTTTCCACAAGTACTAATGTCCTACTTACTTGAAGCGACACTAAGTATTTCCTAAGCATTTTCCTGCATGTTATAGACAAAATATTGTATTAGATATACTTTCTCCGTGAAAATTATAGTCGACAAAATTACCCGATTACCCCGTGGGCAAAATTATAATTTTCAGGGCCCAGTTGTTCAAAGCATAGTTAGCATTGACAAACTTGTTAACTGTTGTAGCTAAGGTATTTTCAAATACATTAATATTTTTGCTGCAAAAATATAAGTAGCTTTTGCACACATTGATATTTTGCAACCAAAATGTGCAAAAGCTACTCATATTTTTTTCAGCAATAAAAAATCAATGTATTTGCCATATTTCAAGACAGAAAGTTTGACGTCACATCAACTAATAACTTCACTAAGTTTTGAACAACTTGATTTTCATTAAGGGAATAGAATACGCTTTCAGGAGAGGCAATTATGTCAACAGTGTTTGCCGCCCTTCCGAAAAAGGAGTCTACTCTTAAGGAAATAATGCCCTCAATGAGATCGAGTTCTTTCATTTTACAGTGATCTCTTTTCACAGAAGAGGTTCTTCATGCAACAAACCAAACTTGATACTCTAAATGTTGTCGCCCTTGTAAAAAACGCGGATAAAATTAATGGAGTTGGATTATATAGATTATATAATTTTATAATTCTGAAGTCCGTTTTACACTTACCTGTATGTGCTTCTTTAAATATATGCTGTATGGTATTTAAATATACTTTCTCGTTGTTCATTATTTTAGTCCGATGTCTGAATATACACTTTTCATGCCTTTTCTACTCTTGATATACTGGCGCATGAGTTTAGTCTCATATCGAAACCACCACTCTTCACATGTCTGGTTATATTGGCGCATGGGTTTAGTCTCATGTCGAAATCTCCACTCTTCGCACTGTTTCTACTCTGTTTATATTGGCGCATGAGTTTAGTCTCATATCGAAATCAACACTCTTCACGCTATTTCTACTCTGTTTATATAAGTGCATCAGTTTAGTCTCATATCGAAATCTCCACTCTTCACGTTGTGTTTACTCTCGTTATATTGGCACATCATTTTAGTCTCATATCGAAATCTACACTCTTCACCTGTGTCTACTCTGGTTATTTTGGCGCATCAGTTTAGTCTAATATCAAAACCTACACTCTTCGCCTGTGTCTTATCTGGTTATATTGGCTTAGTCTCATATCGAAATCTACACTCTTTACCTGTGCCTACTCTGGTTATATTGGCGCATCAGTTTAGTCTCATATCGAAATCTCTTTACGTTCTGTTTACTCCCGTTATATTGGCGCATCAGTTTAGTCTCATATCGAAATCTACACTCTTTACGCTGTGTTTATTCTCATTATATTGGCGCATAAGTTTAGTCTCACATCAAAATCTATACTCTTTACCTGTGTCTACTCTGGTTATTTTGGCGCATCAGTTTAGTATCATATCGAAATCTCCACACTTTACGTTGCGTTTTCTCTGGTTATATTTGCGCATTAGTTTAGTCTCATATCGAAATATACACTCTTTACCTGTGTCTACTCTGATTATATTGACGAATCGGTTTAGTCTCATATCGGAATCTCAACTCTTCACCTGTGTCTACTCTAGTTATATTGGCGCATCAGTTTAGTCTCATATAGAAATCATTACTCTTTACCTGTATCTACTTCGGCTATATTGGCGAATCTCTACCTTGTCACTACGCTAGTCTCCAAACATCCCAAAGTTGATTTTAACTAAGAGGGGGCTAAGATTACAGTGAAAAGTAAGTTAATACTCTAGGGAAATCTAAGACACATTATTCAAAGATAATCAGACAACTTTCTTTGCAATTGACACACAAGTAAACGTCAAAGTGACACCTGAACCGCAACGTGAGAAAGCATACCTTCTGAAATGTGCACCCAACGAAGACTCAAATCAGCCTCAGCATCACGCAGTCTGATAAGAGTCGTTGCTGTCTTCATGGAGATACCTTGCATTCCTGGCTATTCAAAATGTGCAAAGTGACAAGTGAAAATTCTGATCAGCCCGCGCTAATGCGCAGTCTGATCTGAAGTACGTTTTCTGACGTTGGGACCAAAGTGCTTCCAACCATGTGATACTGTACATGCAACTTTCACATATTTAAGACAGATGGATTCTTGCTCTTGGCTGCGTTGCATTATATATCTAACAAAATAACACATTATTATTATTTACTGCTAAGCTTATTGTTGTAGACAATTACTACTATTATAATAATTTCGCTTTCCCCATCTAATTCATTAAAAAATGTCACTATTCTTCATACCAATGAATAGTTTGCTTTATTATCTAACATTCTCTTATACTATTCATCTCGCATTTAACTCAATGGGAGTAAAACTGGTTTGAGCCCCACCCTCACCCTCCCCACCCACAAACACCCCAGTAGTAATATAGGGATAGGGTGCTACTCCCAGTAGTTTCCTACTGACCGTTCCAGTGCAATTCGTCTGTTACAGTTTAACATCTTTGTGTGCGTCTGTGGTTTCAGATTAGGTGTTTGTTTATCTTTATTTGTTTTTCATCCCTTCTTCTTGTTCTACCTCAGAAGGGCTGTGCTTGTAGCATTTCCTAGTTATCTTCACATATTTTGCGATGATTTTTCTATGTTCTATAATGTGTCAGTCATTCTTTTATATTTAAAAAAAAGCATTTTATTTCTTTCTTTGTCAGGAATCATTTTATTCAATTTATTCGTCAGTTTATTCTTATCAGCTCATGCTATTTCTCTCTGACAAATATCAAGCTGAAATTATTGATTTTTTTTTTTCAAATAGAAAGGAAGGCAATGATCAGGAATCGATACAATTACCTAACACCTTCCGTTCAAGATACCAAAGGGAAAGAAGGACGCACTTAAAGCAATGCCACCACAATAAAAAAACACTACAAGCAGAATGCCAAAAGGATAGTTTCTTTCCCAAATATTTGGCCAAACGGATATCTAAAATAAAAACTTCTACAACGACGTACATGTAACGACATGACTGAAATAGTAATAAACAACAGAAGCCTTGGAACGGTCAGTAAAAATCTTAGCGGGGTTGGGGTGCGGGGGTTAGGGTGCGGGGGCGGGGGACTTACCCTCTCGCCCTTAGTTCTTTCATGGTATACACATTACATTAGTTCAGTCCGCGTGAAGGTTTTCTAACTCATTAGTGAAACATCTCCGAGAACATAAAAATCCATCGAGTACAGAGATGAAAAACGATGCAGACTCAAAAGCAAGAAATAACCGAAATGTTGAAGTAAAAGGAAACCAACAGTTGGACATCGGTGAGCTGACCAGAGCCAGAGCATCAAGCACCAACCGACTTACTTAAAAGTCATCAGGCCGGAGCCGTCATAGAGTCAGACTCCTGGCCCGCCGGCATACAACCAATGAGGGAAGCAAAGTTATTAACTGTGAATGGGTACACCACCATGCATGCAGTCTGTCGTGTTACATTTATGTTGTGCCCAGTCTTTATATGTCGAAGAACGTGTTTACGAAATTGAGTGCTAAAGTTATTGCAAGTATATGTTTTTCTGAATTTATGTACTGAGTCACCATAAAATTCAGATTCCGATAGACTTTGTTGCAATAGAGATTTAAGTCAAACACTGAATGGTGAAACTAAATCGAAATGACGTATATAAAATTTAGAAAAGGCTTTGCGGAGTCTATGGTACCAATAACCCTGATTAAGATGTTTAGCAGACAATAATTTATTTCGAGTGTTGAAGTCAGTACCATGACTAGACACTCTGGCGAACCGAATTAGTTGCGATATATAAACACAAGGAACATCCCCATCAAGGTTGGGAAAGTTAACAATCTCAAAATCAAAATCATTGTGTTTACCATAAATTTTGCATGAAATAAACCTATCTAAAATAGACAAATGCAAATCCAAAAATTTGCTTTATTTAATTGAAGCTCTGAAGGATAAATTTGACTGCTCAAACCATCGAAGTAGTCATTGTCAATATTTAATAAATCGTCCAAATATGTAGACGTCGAGCTGAAAGCTTCAATAACTTCAGATTGTTTTTCTTCAGAAAGAGACATCATGAAGTTTCTTTCGTAACAGAACAAGAACAAAACAGGCACAAGCGCCGCTCAATTCATACCCATCGGAAAACTCAAAATTTGTCTAAATAGCTTAGTGCCAAATGTTATATAAATATTGTCAAGTAGAAAGGTGAGAGCTTCACACACTTTCAGATACCTAACTGACATGCTTAATACTAATAGTATATATCTTTGTCGATGAAACCTGGCCCCTATAACTTCAGTTATATAATGCTGTTACTTTGATACCGAAACACATTTTAGTGACTTCAATTTACTGATATCAAATATATACTAGACGACTTTGATTTTGACATTATTAATTTTCTGTTTTAAATAGTTTCTCGACTTCTCTCTTAAGGAATATAAATATCTCAACTTATTCGGTTTGCAAGGTTATTGTCTCGTGTAAACATTTCACAATCGGAATAAAGTCTTGATTGCCAGCAAGAGTTTTGTTGCGATCTAGTTAATAAATTTTAATAACAATGCTCGGAAATTCAGATTTTTGAAGACCACACAAAAATTTTGGCCGTTATCAAGGGTAAATATAATATGAAATTTATCTGGTAAACTGCCTGCTAAGTTTTCCAATCAATCAAAGTTAGTTTAAACATATTTTATTAAGAACCGAAGACGCATTAAACACAACCAAATAAAAGCATACAAAATACCAGGACTGGAACGAAAGCGAATTTCTAATGATCATCTTATGGTATGTAGTTATACTGTTCTCTTTATTGGCGCGACGGTAGTGTCCTAGGATGTTGCTGACCTAAGTCTTCCTTTATGTTGTGAATGGTTCAATTAGAAATTGAGTAACGGAGCTTGTATGTGAGCCGAACAATCAATTCATATTAACCTCAGACTCATCACCAGTTGAATCTTTATTCAGTTTGGGACCAGTAAAATCGATTTAACCCCAAATTTACCCCGGTAGTTATTTTTCTACCGATCGTTCTAAGGCGGTAGTTCTGATGTTTGTCGTTCTTTGTATGCTGTAGCGGATTTTGCATGGTTTGTTCTGTTCGTTGTCTTATTGTTGCGTTTAGCGGATCCTGTCTAGCATTGTGATCACCTTTTTAGGTAAGAGCTGCTTGCTTTTTATTTCGTTGATCTATGGTGAGTGTGCGCTGATCTCTGTCATAGTTTGCTTGCTATTCTTCTTGGTGACATTGGTAGGTTATGGTTTTTGATTGTGGCTATTCCTGGACACCTGTTTATACTTTCTGGTGTTAGTGTCATGTGGTAAAACGTCTGCCCGTATTCACTATAGTGTAGTTTATATATTCTGGTCCTCTGTAATCATTTATCTCATAGAAAAAAAAAAGTGAGGCCTAATGTGTCGAAACTAGTTTGACTGGCCATATAAAAATGACACTTCGGCTGTTTTCAGGTTTGTGAGTGCGTTTTGTGAGTGCGTTCATTGCTCTCAATGGTGATTCCTTTTAGTATCTAATATCCTTAAGCTCTGACTGCCAGTATCTGAGGAGAGCTCTCATCCTTGTTTCTTTATAGTGACTGAATTTGATTGACACATTTGTTGTTCTGTTTCACTGAGAGAGTGAGGGAGCCTCTATGCGAGCCAAACAATCATTTGTTTTTGTTTTAAGATATTAAGCAATTAATAAGATCTAAACTCTTGAGCTTCACGCAGCTTTAGATGAAATCCAAAAGCCATGGAGTGTGTCAGAATATTTAATGCTTTTGTGCTTGTTGAATGTAAATACCTTGTCGCTTTCAAAACTGCGCTTCTCTGAACCTTACCGAAGGGAAAGAAACACAAACACGAAATAACTAGACCCTAATGGAAACATCACTAGCAGAAAGCCAAACGGACAGTCACCCTCCGACAAAGTAGCCTACCGGCCATCCAAAACAAAAAGATGTTAGCGACACACACATTCAAAGACGAACTATAACAAAAATAAACCATGACGGAAGAACCGCATTGGAACGGTCAGTGAAAAGTATTTCACTGGGCGGGAGCGGGGTGGGGGGGGGGGGCGCTTAAATCGATTTTACGTGGCCACAATCCTCACCCATACTTCTGCCGCGGTTTAGACACATATTTTGTTTCAGTCCGCATGAAGGCTTCCTAACATCAGTGCAACATGTGCGGGAACACAAAAAAAAATCAACTAATTACAGAGATAAAACAACGATGAGGACTCGACAGCACGAAACAACTGAAATGCTGGAGCAAAAAAAAAAAACAAAAAAAAAAAAAAAAAAAAAAAAAAAAAAAAAAATAAATAAAACAAACCTTTCAATTTGATATCTACACTCTGTTGACAGACTTCCTTTGGACTTCTTTAGGGCAATCGGTCTTCTCTGCAGGAACTCCCATGTTCCATTTATCACACCAGGCATCAAATTTCCAAATATAACTTCCTACTACCTTTTCAACGACCAACTAACTGTCACTATAACAAATAGTGTCATCATTTGCAGATTCTGTGTGATTGCTCTCTAGGTCCTCCATCGAGTCGTGGGTATAAAAGTTGCATTAAGCAGATCAAATATCCTTGTGGAAAACCTACCCGAGAAGTTAATACTGGTAAAGTGAAACAAAATCATTCCTCTAATGTAGAATTTTCTACCATTAACAACATTTCTTATATATAACCACAGTCTCTCCTTGACACCAAACTACATACACAAACTACATTTTATGCATTTCCGCTATTATGCTCAACAAAAATGGAGTACCGGATCTGACGTAACGTCATGGTAACATATCGCATCAACGTTGCAACAATGTTAACGCGACATCAGAGAAGGTAAGAGAAAAGTCCAGGGAGTGCCACAATCACAAACCGCAGCCCTTCCCAGACCCAAACAGGAAGAGGAAACCGACAAATCTAAACAAGCACAAACCGAACAAACGTACGAAAAGCACTAAGATTAGCTCTCTTTTCCCCAAGCGAGGTAATCGCAATACTAAAAGGACTGAAAAACACAAGAACAAAATGATACACGGAAAGATATATAACAAATCGCCTCGTAGAATAAACCACAAAGCAACAAACAGTAAGACTAACACCGGGACCACCGCCTCGGTCGGTAGAGCAAACCACCGGGGGGGGGGGGGAGGGGGGGGGGGCGGGCAGGTTTAAAGCACTTTTACAGCTAGCTAACTTCACCCTGGGTCCCGCTGCTACTCCTAAAACAGAAATACATAAAAATTCGGTTTGCATAAAGGCTCCCAACTCAGTCAATGCATCAAAGCGAAAACATAAAAATCAAATTAATCACTTTAATAAACAAACACGAATACTCATGGCTAATTCTACTTTACGCCAGAGTAAATGAAAACCAATAGCTGAACCACGGCGGGCCAAGCCAAAGACATCGTCAAGCCCCAACCCACTGGTTAAAGTTTTATGAAGAGGACGTCATTGAGTCTGAGGCCCGAACCGCCGCTGCGCAATCAAAGACCGAAGCACAGCCACCAACAATGATTGGGCTGACAACCAGGCACGCAGTCTGTTGCATAATATCCAGGCTATAGCCAATCCCTCTACAACGGTTAATAAGTTTTCTGAATTGCTCACTAAGTCACCTTAAATTCGGGTTCCGATATACCTTGTTGCAGAAGTGTTTTCAGATTGACGCTATATTTTTCTAACAAGGCACTGTGTCTGCGATAAAATTTCGAAAACGCCTTACGAAGTTTAAAATAATGATAGCCCTGCCTAAGAAGTTAAAGTCATTAAGATTTGAAGAAGCTCTGGCGAATCTTATAAGTTGAGATATGTATACCCCATATGAAGTACGCCGGGGGACATCGCAATCCAGAAAAGGGAAATTGATTATATCAAAATCAAAATCGTCCCGTTTATAAGTAGACTTCCCAAATCCCGGACATACGCTTCTACCGATATTTCCTTTGTTCAGGCCCATGGGCATGGTGGGCGAAGCTTGCTTACCAAGTAATGCTTACTATCCGCAGACGCCTGATTACACCCTTTGTTCTGGGGCCCATGTCTGTTGGTCTGAACATTCTGATTCGTCATTCGTTTATGGATTTATGATTTTGAATTACGGCTTTGGTACCATGACCGCTTCTACTACTTATCATAAATTTTGGTGGAAACTGTACCATTAGATATACATAGATTCAAATCCAAAAAAGGTGCCTCGGTATCGGAAGAATTTGCTCTATTAAATTGGAGTTCTGTAGGGTATATCCGGTCCACCATTTGGTCAAAGTAAATATTGTCAATATTTAATAAATCGTCAAGGTATCTTGAAGTTGAATTGAAAGCCTCAATAATGTCAGCCTGATTTTCACGTGAGAGAGACTTCATGAAATCTCTCTCATAACAAAAAAGAAACAAATCTGCAACAAGAGGAGCACAATTAGTTCCCATCGGAATACCAATAGTTTGTCTATAAAGTTTAGTTCCAAATCTAATAAAAATATTATCCAAAAGATAAACAAGGGCATCACAGACTTTTTGACATGACCATAAATTGTGATTATTATATACATCAGAAGTGAAAAAAGCACATTCTTCGTTGCAAGCCAAATATTGTGTATTCTCCCAAATAAACGTTCGGTTAACTAAATCAATAAGTTTATCTTTTATAAGACGATGAGGTAACGTAGTATACAGTGTAGAAAAAGCATATGTAGACAATTTAGAAGCCTGAAAGTTTTTAGATTTAAATTTATTGAGAACATCATTAGAATTTTTAATTGACCAAAAATAGTTAATTCCGTCCCTTTCGTAAACAGTATCATAGTATCTAATCCAATGTTTTTTAACAGCAGTAAGGCATGGTTAGCAGTTTGGACAAAACAGTAGTCGTACAAGAACTAGAATTAGCAATGAAACATGCTTTATATGGTCGTTTATGAAGTTTCGGTAACCAATATAACGTAGGAAGTCTGTCTTGCTTTTCTTTAATACTCACTGCAAACTTAGCAGTACAAGATATTGCACGCAAAGAAGAGTTACAATTTGATAACGTTTGAATTTGTTATCATTCATACTGGTGAAGAGCCACATTACATTTATCGAACATTGAAATCACCTCGGCACAAATGAAACACTAAAAGAAGCTACAGCCATACTAAATGTCCATTCATCTGTCATTACTGACGATGAAAAATTCTAATCAAATGCGTGAAGTGGTATTGCTAGTGTGTTCTAAGATTGGTCTTATAGCTTATAAGACCAATCTTAGCTCTAAATTGCCTGTCGCAGACAGAGCAAGTGAGATCTGAGGACGAAAGCTCTGTTTGTGGTGCCTCAGCTCTGACTTTCCGCTGATCACGTTTCTGCTCGGCTTCGCTAATTCTGTTTGCTTCGTATTCACTAGCACTCCTTCATATGAGGCTCCGCCACTTTGCTCGACCCTGTGCGATCTCTTCTCACTACTTTGTTAGTATATTGAGGTCTTTAAGGGGGTGGGGTGTATTTATGGGTGTCTTTGTATCGCTTTTTCTGACCATCATAGGAACGTTTTCCCACTTGTAGTTCTCCATAGAGAACTTTGTTTGGCAAACGTTTTCTTCTAGAATTTTGGTGACATGGCCTGCCTATCATAATTGTGCCAATTTCAGAAGAGTGTGTACACTCTGCATCCCTGCCCTTTTCAGGACCTTTGTCTGGAATCCTGTCTTGCCACTCGATCTTTAGAAGTTTTCTTAGACAGCTTATATGAAAGTGGTTCAGTCTTTGGCATGCTGTTGGTAAACTGTCCAAAAAAGGGAAAGAGAAAAGTCCAAGGAATGCCACAGTCACATGCCACAGACCTTCCCAGACACCAACAGGAAGAGGAAACAGACAAAACCAAACAAGCGCAAATTGAACAAACGTGCGAAAAGCACTAAGATTAGCACTTTTTTCCCCAAGCGAGGTAATTGCAATGCAAAAAGGACTGAAAAACGCAAGAATGAAAAAACAAACAAACAAAAAACACAAGGCAAGACTTAAAACAAATCGCCTCGTAGAATAAACCACAAAGCAACAAAGAGTAAAACCAACACCGGGACCACTGCCTTAAAACGGTCAGTAGAATAAACCACTGGGGGATTTAAAGCACTTTTACGGCCTGCCAACTTCACCCTGGGTCCCGATGCTACTCTTTATACAGAAATACATAAAAAAAAATTGGTTCGCATAAAGGCTCCTAATTCAGTCAATGCATCAAAGCGAAAACATAAAAATCAAATTAATCACTAAAATAAAGAAGGACGAGTACTCATGGCAATTCTGCTGTGTGCCAGAGTAAATGAAAACCAATAGTTGAACGACGGCGGGCCAAGCCAATCGTCAAGCCCCAACCCATTTGTTAAATGTTTACGAAGAGGCCGTCATTGAGTCTGAGGCGCGAATCTCCAAGTTTCGCATCTGTATAATAGTGTAAGCATCACCACAGATCTGTACACTTTCAGCTTTGTGTAAAGTCTGATTCCACTTCGATCCAAAATACTGCACTAGCTTTGACATTCCTGGCGTTTAATTCTTGGCTTGTGTTATTTTGTCCTTGTGTGTTTCAGTCCTTTTAGCATTGCGATAACTTCGCTTGGGGAAGACAGAGCTAGTCTTTGTAATTTTCGTACTTTTGTTCGATTTGTTTGGTTTTGTCTGTTATCTCTTTCTCTTTGTGTCTGGGATGGGCCGCGGCTTGTGATTGTGGCACTCCTTGGACTTTTCCCTTAGCTTTTTGACATCATCAATTTGCACAACTCTAGACAATGTGCTTCCAAGGTAGGTGAACTTGTCTACCATTTATTATCGTTGACCTTTCACTATAATGGTAGGGTGGCGTATGTATGCTTCCTGTGACTGTGAGTTGCTGATTTAGATGACATGCGTGTGAATTGAATTATGGTTAGGGAGAGGTGCGCAAACTCACTCTATTACGAAAACACGCATATTCAAATATATTGAAAATTTTACCACCGAAAAATGAAAATTTTCAGATAAAAAATCCTGATATTTTCATACTTCTGCTCAAAACATCGATTGTGGGTACTCGTTAGAACCGCCTCGTCGAGGCGGTTCTAACGAGTACCCACAATTTATGTTTTGAGCAGAAATAAGAAAAAAATGCATACCCCTGTAAACCCCAGTTTTACTATATAAAAGTGGGGTTTAAGGGAGTCAAAATTTTATAGGCATGTTTTCGTGATGTCTTGTCCTGACCTGGCTGGATCCAGAGGCAAGACAGTGTCAAGACATCTGGAGCTAAGCCCTGATGCAGTGGATGACCATCACTTCTGCTGTGCCTTGTCATGCTTTCCATACTCCACAACATGCTGCTGCATCGCCGTTTGGGCCGTTGAATAGAAAATTAGTGATTTCCTCCACTCCAGCTGCCAAAAGCAGACTTTAGATAATTGAAACCGGCAAATCCAGATATGCAGGTTTTTGTTTGAATTTGCCGATTCCCAGATGGATTGCCGACTCCTAGCTGGATTAACTATAAAAAAAACATAAATAAATAATAAACACAGATCGGCCTACGCTGCGCAGTTTAATCATTGTCACGATTCTTCACGATTGCCACTGGTAAAGGTTTATTAATCTGTTTTGGGTTAAGAAAACCGAGACACATTACAGGAAAATCCGTCCCCAGTCGGTTGCCACTAACATGAGTGCTGACCAACCTGTACATTCGCACAATCTATTCAGCGTCCATGTTATTTTCCACGACAACATCGTAGATATTACATTAACAGGCACTGGGGCCAGAAGCAACCAGAAGATATTTAGGTGTTTCTATTTACATAGATCCTTTTATGAGTTGCGATAGTCCAACTGAAGATGTTATGTATTCATTGAAGGTTCAAATCAGCTTGCTGAACACTAATTTCGGGAGTTTGGTACCAATAATTTAGTAGACTTATTAGTACAGAAAATCTGCCGTTGTCTGATTTTGGCTATATAACCCTTATCATAAGTGATTTAATTACAGAAAATTGACATTATTTCAAGCAGGCTTCTTTTAGTCTTCTTGTGAGCGTGCATGTGCGCGTGCTTGTATTGCAAATACTGTACCTGCGGAAAACCTCATGTAATGTAAAATTTCTCCGCCATCTGCAAGCCGTTACTGATCAATAATTACCAGTCCCAGATTTATTAACAATTTGCTGTTCTTGCTAACAAGACAAGTAATGACGAAGCAAATTATTACACCTTATCTCCAAGGAGTCGCGTGTATCAGGAAGAAGGAAACGTTGCCGTACTTGGCTAGTTTATGCATTTGGTCTCATATACATTTTAACTTTTAGCACTCTATAGGCTAAGTAATAAGATTAGAACTGGTGTTTTTTTTTTTTTTTTTTTTTTTTTTTTTTTTTGTTAGACGACATTTCTGCAAGTTATCTTCGATGTATAAAATATCATTTACCTTTCTGTGTAATCTGTGACAAAGTATAAGACAAAAAGACGATGTTTGCTTTTATTTATAAACAACAGGACAAAAGTTATTCCACTGGAGACCGGAGACCCCTAAACGGGTAACTGGTAAACATTGCAGACTCAGATCAGACGCCACAGAACGCGGCGTCTGATTTGGGTTTCCACTGCTTGCAAATAGTTCAATCGTTTTTTAGGAATATCTCGATCGTATAGCCTGACATACCTAAAATCGAAATTGGACTCTTCCAATATATAGTGTGGGGGAGTTTATTCAGTCTTTAAAGGGTTAAACTATCAGTTTCGGAACCTCGGAACGTCTCAAATGTACTCGGGCAAAGCTATTAAATATTGTCAATATTTACTTTGACCAAATGGTGGACCGAATATACCCTACGGAACTCCAATTAAATAGAGCAAATTCTTCCGATACCGAGGCACCTTTTTTTGATTTGAATCTATGTATTTCTAATGGTACGGTTTCCTCCAAAATTTATGATAAACGAGACGATTTTGATTTTGATATAGTCAATTTCCCTTTTTCTGGATGGCTATGTCCCCCGGCGTACCTCATATAGGGTATACATATCTCAAATTATTAGATTCGCCAGAGCTTCTTCAAATCTTAATTACTTTAACTACCGTAATAAAGCCCTTACTGCCAAACTTCTTAGGCAGGGCTATCGTTATTTTAAACTTCGTAAGGCGTTTTCGAAATTTTATCGCAGACACAGTGCCTTGTTAGAAAAATATAGCGTCAGTCTGAAAACACTTCTGCAACAAGGTATATCGGAACCAGAATTTTACGGTGACTTAGTGTACAGATTTAGAAGAAAATTGTAGGTAAATCTAACTTTTCGGAGCATTTCAGAAAACTTATTAACCGTTATAAAAGAATTGGCTATAGCCTGGATATTATGCGGCAGACTGCATGCCTAGTTGTCAACCAAATCATTGTTGATGGCTATGCTTCACTCTTTAATTGCACGACGGCGGTTCGGACCTCAGACCCAATGATGGCCTCTTCGTAAAATTTGAAACAGTGGGTTGGGGCTTGACGATATGCCTTTGGCTTGGCCCGCCGTGGTTCAACTATTGGTTTTCATTTACTCTGGCATACAGTAGAATTAGCCATGAGTACTCGTCTTTGTTTATTATAGTGATTAATTTGATTTTTGTGTTTTCGCTTTGATGCATTGACTGAGTTGGGAGCCTTTATGCGAACCGAATTTTTATGTGTTTCTATATTAAAAGTAGCATCGGGACCCAGGGTGAAGTTAGCTAGCTGTAAAAGTGCTTTAAAATCCCGGTGGTTTACTCTACTGACTGTTCTAAGGTGGTGGTCCCGGTGTTAGTCTTACTCTTTGTTGCTTTGTGGTTTATTCTACGAGGCGTTTTGTTGTATGTCTTTCCATGTGTCATTTTGTTCTTGTGTTTTTTAGTCCTTTTAGTATTGCTATTACTTCGCTTGGGGAAGAGAGAGCTAATCTTAGTGCTTTTCGTACATCTGTTCGATTTGTGTGGATTTGTCGGTTTCCTCTTCCTCTTGGGGTCTGGGAAGGGCTGCGGTTTGTGATTGTGGCACTCCCTGGACTTTTCTCTTACCTTTTTTGTAGGTTCTGCTCTTTAACAGTGGACTTGTAATTAAAGAAAGATAATTCCTAAAATATTTCTTAGGTTTAAAACACAGCGATAAAAGAAATAATTCAGATATCATGCAACCCTCCTTCCGCCAGTTTCCAATTTATATAGTAAATGGGAGTAATCCGGATGTCAAAAGGTATCGGAAAGCTCGAGGAATGGAATAGCTGTATGAACAGACAAGTATGGATACGTTTAAGCATGACGCACATACGTATATCGGCGGTTTATAACTGCTACATGTTTTATATAACTATAAATAGTTATATGTATGAACTGTTTATGAATAACCACATATATTTCAGGTTTATAAACAGCTACATATATAAAAGGATTATAAACAATCGCGTAAATGATATGTTTATGTTGATACGCGTGTGATAGGATTATTAATGACCACATACATGACAGTATTTATGTGAACTTAGGAACTGATATAATTAGATCCATATAAAGTTCTCAACATGAAAGGGGAAGACAGATAAATACAATTAAACAGCCACAAAAAGGAACAGATGACAAGAAGAGTTGGTAGCACTGTCCCAAAAAAGGTGACAAATTTGTTACCCTAACTTAACTGAATATATCTTTAACTTACGTAATTGTTAAAATAAAAAAAAAATAAATAAATAAATAAATAAATACATTTGTAAGTGAAACACTAAAGGCCACAAGACCACACACATGATATGTTTATGTACATTTATTTATAATATATTTATAAAAAATTAGACGTATGACAGGTTTATTCTGTCTAATCATTATAGATATTTGTTGTCTTTAAATAAACATAGAGTCAAACTTCGACTCGAACATCGAAAGGTCGTTTAGCGCTGCTGATTCGAACTTAGTGTTTGAGTCCATAGGACATTCTTTCGACAATTGAAAACATTTAGAGATATTTTACGGGTTGTTTCCTATTTTGTCATAAAAATATTCCAACTGATTCAAATGCGTACATCCAACATACCATTACTTTGTAGAAGACCGAAAAGGCATCCCTAAATAACCCCACTAGCCTCTTGATCTGACACTATCCCAGCGGACACATGACGTCTATACAACGTCGTCTCAACGTCGATGCAACGTCAAGACGTGACATTGACGTTGAGGCGGCGCTGTATAGATCCCATGTATCTGCTGGGATGATTAACTCTCAGTGGCTCGAACTAACCATGTCTAGAACAATTTGCGTGGTCCAAAAAATGTTCGACCCGTTGTAGATACTCTTTAAAATAACATCGATGCGGCGATTTCAAAACTACTCTCAGTTTGTTTATGTTGAAAAGTAAGGAAAGTATTTTACAGACGTTAATAAATAGAAGGGAAGGCAATGATCAGGAATCGATACAATTATCCCACACCTCCCATCAGAGAGATCAAAGGAAAAGAAACACAAACACGAAATAACTAGACCCTAGAAGTTAATAAACCTACCACGCTACTCGGTGTAACTATGTGTCCGTTTATATTGTTTACGAACAGCTTTATGTCTGAATTGTTATGACATTTTACATGGCTGCTTTACAGGTTTATGAAAACATGTGCTGTTGTGGCACATTACCTACTTGCAATCTAATCAGGACATTTGCTATCCGCCTACGAAATATTTAAGTGATAATTGGTGGAAGTTTCGTCATTTCTGCCAAGGAAGACATTTTTTATGGTTTTACTGCTTTGCTAAGCCCAAATCTGAGTAGGGGCAACTCATTAAGGAAAGAAGCTACTCCCTTGCAAACAACTAACTGACTGTCTCCATTGAAACATATACTAGCGAGTTGATGTAGACTTCATGTTTGCATGCACCCGGAAGATACCTTTTCACTAAATGGGATCAGTTGTGACAAAGTAGCCTTTCGTGTGACATTGATAGTACTTGGGAAAAGGAAGTAAACTCTGATAAATCGATCACTTGTCGATACTCCCATGCTCACTTTGATATTGCGTAACAATGTAATAATTCAACTAGTTGACACAAATATCAATAACGAAACAGAAAAAAGAGTGTCGGCTACGTCATTGTACATAAGAGGGATTAGCACAGATTGAAACAGTTTAAACTAAACCAGGGTTCAGGATGTACAGTATAAGCTTGGACTAACTTGTTGTATGAATGCTACGAATTCTACTGCCCAGTGAGCATTATACGTAAATCTATATCGGGCCGTCATCGGCCCGTCAGGGTAGCTGACGGGCCGATGACGGCCCGATGTAGATTTACGTAGAATGCTAGCTGGGTGCTGGCGAAATGTGAATGCCCTAGTCAGATACGTTCGTATGGATATGAGCATCGGGTTTACATTTAGAGGCTTTCGACTGTCTTAAGCCCCATATTTCTTAAAGATGCTATGTAATAGATCTAAAGAAAGTATTTGCAACACATTGGGCGCGCCAAGTGAAAATGAATCTTAGAGATATATGAAATTCAGATCATCCTGGACATCCAAACACTCTCGCCAGTTATTCTGTAAGTGAACAATGTTACGCCCAAGGGCGGCAAAGACGTACCGAGGGTAACTTTCTATTTGATTAACGTCACGAACACATGCCTATATAATGTTGACCCCCTCTAACCCCACTTTTATTTAGCAAAACTGGAGTTTACTGGGGTATACATTATTTTTTAATTATTTCTGCTCTAAAACATAGATTGTGGGTACTCGTTAGAACCGCCTCGCCGTTACGGTTCTAATGAGCACCACAATCTATGTTTTGAGCAGAAATATGAGAAATATCAGATTTTTTATCCGAAAATTTTCATTGTTTTGGTGATAAATTTTCAGTATATTTCAATAGGCTTGTTTTTGTAATGAGCCTCTAGTTTGGCGATGTGTAATTGTACTTCTACACAAAGACTCTAACAACGTTAGAACCTTTTCCAATCTTTTTACATGTACTATTTACAACATATAATCACAATAACATACAACAATAAAACACCTGCAATTCTCTGCACGTCGGCCGATTCACAGCACGATCGGAGACTAGTCTATAATTTGATTAACCAGGCTTGTTTAATTACTTGTTTGAATGACCAGTGTAATCCCAACCGAGATAACTCTACCGTGCCATTGCGAAGAGAATACTCTACCCCCTCAACACCTTTTAATCACATACAGTTATTTGGACCCGGTTCGCTGTGCACTTGGAATTTCGAATATTGATATTCTTATCTATTTTTATTATTACTAATACTCTGATCTGATAGCCCTCTCACTGAAACATTTTAGATGGGTTTATTTATGGTAAGACTTTACCCGTGCAATACACTTTTTAAAATTCGTAGTTTATGCTTTTTAGCGCTTTTTGCAAGCCGTCTAACCTGTTTATAAATTTGCGTAAGACTTTACTGTAGCTGGTGTTGTGCCGTAAAAAGTCTCCCCGTACATCATCAGAATGCAGGTTATACTCTATTTCCTTTGATAAGTGAGCCCATCCTGATTGTTTTGAAAATCGAATACCGCTTAAGCCGGCGCTAGGGGGCAATCTACAGTGTTGCATATGAAGAGACTCAATCAAACCGAGTCTCCGATTTTCGTGATTTTGTGTGTTCTTTGTTTCCAAAGGCAATCCTTTATTACTTTTATTTTAAATTACGCAACTTTTACACGTATGGGTAGCAAAAGATCTATCGGGACGAAAAGGTATCCCACACAATAAAAAATGAGTTCAGCCTGCATCGTGCACTGTTGCGTGTCGTAACAGACAGCAAAGGACTTGACCTGATCAGACTGTTCCTATATGACGGAAATGCATATTTGCCTTTCTCATCCTTTGAAATTAGAACAGGTGAGTTCACTGAATATTTACGGGCCCTCCAAGATTCCACTAGTGGTCTCCTTTAGCTCCGGCTGCCAGTGTCTGAGGTGATTTCCATGACCACTTATCCTTGTTTCATTACGAAAACACGCCAATTCAAATATATTGGAAATTTCACCTCCAAATATGGAAAATTTTGAGATAAAAAAACTCTGATATTTTTCATACATCTGCTCAAAACATAGATTGTGGGTACTTATTAGAACGTTAGAACTTTTGAGCAGAAATAAGAAAAATAATGTATACCCCTATAAATCCAAGTTTGAATATAAAAGAGTGGTGTTTGAGCGGTTGAAAATTATAAAGGCGTGTTTTGGCGATGATTTTAATTACCGACACATAATTTTCCTGCGATGTTTCACTGATGTTTCAGATTACAAACCTATGTTCGGTCCGCTTAGGAACCTCTACCTCATCAGTGAAATAAGTAATTGAAGCCGTTATCTTAAATGGGCACCATGTAATTTTATTAGCTTAAATCACATTCTCATAAGCTGGCTCCAACGTAAAAAAGGTAAGAGAAAAGTCCAGGGAGTGCCATAATCACAAACCGCAGCCCTTCCCAGACCTCAAGAGGAAGAGGAAACCGACAAATCTAAACAAGCACAAACCGAACGAACGTACAAAAAACACTAAGATTAGCTCTCTCTTCCCCAAGCGAGGTAATCGCAATACTAAATGGACTGAAAAACACAAGAGCAAAATGACAAACTGAAAGACATACAACAAATCGCCTCGTAGAATAAACCACAAAGCAACAAAGAGTAAGACTAACACCGGGACCACCACCTTAGAACGGTCGGTAGAGCAAACCACCGGGTGGGGGGGGGGATTAAAGCACTTTTAAAGCTAGCTAACTTCACCCTGGGTCCCGATGCTACTCTTAATACAAAAATACATAAAAATTCGGTTCGCATAAAGGCTCCCAACTCAGTCAATGCATCAAAGCGAAAACATAAAAATCAAATTAATCACTATAATAAACAAAGACGAGTACTCATGGCTAATTCTACTGTATGCCAGAGTAAATGAAAACCAAAAGTTGAACCACGGCGGGCCAAGCCAAAGACATATCGTCAAGCTCCAACCCACTGTTTTACGAAGTTTTACGAAGAGGCCATCATTGAGTCTGAGGCCCGAACCGCCGTCGTGCAATTAAAGAGTGAAGCATAGCCATCAACAATGATTGGGTTAACAACTAGGCATGCAGTCTGCCGCATAATATCCAGGCTATAGCCTAAGACTAACAAATATCAGATAGATCTACAGATTTTAAGAGATAAAAAGAAAAATTTACCATAACGTATTTTATTTTCCTTCGGGAAATACATAATTACAATCTAATCGGCTGTGAATACAGACACTGTGTACAAATGTCAAAATATATGATACGCATGAGTATAAACGTTTTTACAGTAAAACATTAGAGTCAGTGCACAGAAAAAGATTTATGCGACCACCGACGACTAAGATCAGCCTGCGCATCTACACAGTCTAATCCATTACGAAAACTCGCCTATTCAAATATATAGAAAATTTCACCTCCAAAAACTGAAAATTTTCAGATGAAAAACTCTGATATTTTTCATATTGCTGCTCAAAACATAGATTGTGTGTACTCGTTAGAACCGCCTCGCCGAGGCTGTTCTAACGAGTACCCACTTTCTATGTTTTCGAGCAGAAATAAGAAAAATAATGTATACCCCTGTAAACCCCAGTTTTACTATATAAAAGTGGGGTTTAAGGGGGTCAAAATTATATAGGCGTGTTTTCGTGATGAGAGTCTTTGCTGATCGCATGTGTCTTCTACTAACTCAGAGCTTTCCAAAGAGGAATGAACAAGATCCTTTGTCATACTGCGTGGATGTACAGGCTTATCTGAGCTTTGCTGGTCTCACAGATTTATTGTAGGTTCTGTCACGCGCTGGCTCAAATTAACATAAAGTATAAACATTCAATGCTAGATCAAATTGCATTCGTTGTTCGTATGAATGGATTAATGTTACGACTCTCATCACTTCTGAATGAGGCATATTTGCAATGTTGCATTATCATCCTCATAATTTTAACCTCTCCCCCAGTTCCATAATGTTACTATATGAAGTGGTTAATGATGGTGTAGAGGGGAGAGGAGGTAAGGGGGTGTAACTGAAATGCGAACGAATAAAGTAAATAAGAGAACTTCGGAACTGATACAGTCAGTTCTATATCAAGCCCACGACAGCAAAGAGAAAGACAGGCAAATAAAATAAACCAGCCACAAAATGAACAGACGGCAGGCAGAGATAGCAGCTTTTTCCATAAAGGGTGGGGCTTTTTTACCCAAACTTAAATCTATATACTTACATAATTACAGTCCTCTCGTTATCTCGAAATCCAAGGGACCCTCTGAAACACTGTGAGATATCCATACCTCGACATTTCAGAATTTAGGAAAAAATAATTCAGACAACCACATTTAAAAAAATATATGTAAGTGGACTCTTGACGTTAGAGATATATCGAAAATATTGTGAAAAAGAGGAGCAATTTCTCCTCTTTTCCACAATACCTTTTAGTTGTTGTTGGATTTTCATGTTTAGACAGGGACCAGATTTTCACTTCCAGATAAGCGGTTATTCGAGATAAGCAAGTTCGAGATAACGAGAGTCAACTGTATTTAAAGAAAAACATTTAAAAATGAAACACTATATAACAATAAGAACAGTACCACAATGGAAGTACCGCCTTGGAACAGTCAGTATTGAATTAATGGAGAGTGTGTGTGTTGGGGGTGGGGTGGGGAGCTTAAGCTAGCTTTACGGGATCCCTAACCTTGCCCTCAGTTTCCATAGTGGAAAAACATATATTTGTTAGGTCAGCATGAAGGTCTTCTAACTCTTCCATGAATCATTACGGGCAACAGATAGATTACAAAAAAATGTCTACACTGAAGCAAAGATAAGGACTCTACAGAAACAACGTGTTGAGACATTTGGAGATCTTGGGTAATCAAACAACACCACTGGAATACTGGAGTAAAAGAAAGCCACCAGTTAAACTCCGGTGAGCCGAGAAACAGACATAAAAAGTTCCGGCCCAGAAAAGCTAATGAATAGTGTTTTAAGTCGGGCCATCATAAAATCTGAATCCCGACCAACCGGCATGCAATTTAAGAGATGAGCAAAGTGGTAAACCGTGATTAGATTAACAGCTAAGCAAGCAGAATATTTTATGACATCTTTTTTATGACTGTATACAAAACATCGCAAAATTTAAATCGTTTTTTGTTTATCAAAAGAGACCACCGTTGCAATAAAGCGAAGCCTAATTCAGCACACGTACATTCGAATAGCTCCAAAATTAGATGCTTAAATATTAACCGGTTGACTATAATTAAAAGCTGGACACATCTAAAATAGATATTCTTATTGTCTGTAAGAATAAGAAATATATCATTTGATTTAGCTTGCAAAGCTTTAAAAGCTTAAACTGTTTATGGAACTGAACACGTAAGGACAGCATTGGTTGTTACATGTGACAACATTTCAAAGATGGATGATGTCGTCTTCTGTTTACTTGGAGCATGTTTTACAGTTGCAGCAACATACGTCCGATGAGCCGCAACGTCAGAAATCGTACCTTCGGACATATGCGTCCAGCGAAGTCTCAAAATAAGTCTATGCATTTGCGCAGTATGATCAAAGTCTTCTTTCTCCGAATGAAAAATATTTGCATCCTTGGATATCCAAATTGTGCGCAAGGAAGATTCTGAGCAGACTGCACGAATGCACAGGTTAATCTGAATCTTCGCTGGGCGCACATATCCTATGGCACCTTTTCTGATATTGCGGCTCACACAGCACGAAAACATGCCTATATAAATTTGACCCCCTTAAACCCCACTTTTATATAGTAAAACTGGGGTTTACAGGGGTATACATTATTTTTCTTATTTCTGCTCAAAACATAGATTGTGGGTACTCGTTAGAACCGCCTCGCCGAGGCGGTTCTAACGAGTACCCACAATCTATGTTTTGAGCAGAAATATGAAAAATATCAGAGGTTTCTACCTGAAAATTTTCGGGTTTTGGAGGTGAAATTTTCTGTATATTTGAATATTCGTAATGGGTACTTTTTCTGATATTGCGGCTCATAAATGTAATCATCGAGGCATTTGGTCCGTCCGCTGAAAATGGTTATAACCTGCGTCATTCAATGGGGATATTTACATAAGTATGACTATCCTTTGTTCTGATTTATGTGAGACAATATAAGTAAGAGTCACAGGAAATGCCACAGTCCGGAGGAAAAGCCTACCCTTTGCACTTAACGAAGGAGAGATTAGCAGCAGACAATGATAAAACAAACGTTACCTATGACAAAAAAAAGGTAAGAGAAAAGTCCAGGGAGTACCACAATCACAAACCGCAGCCCTTCCCAGACTCCAAGACGCATGAAACCACCGACGCATTCTCATGTCTTGGGTATGCATCGCAGCTTAGACAAACGCTTTACCTTTATAAAGATACCTAATGCATATAACTTAATTTGGTGTACTTAATAATTTTTCTGAATGGTACAAAAAAACTAATGCAACAAAGTTCCGATTAGAAGAATGTCGAAATAATGTGATGGTATCATTACTACTATGTTACTATAACAGGGGTTAGATTTTCACGAAGGGACTAGCTTCGCCTATATTTTTGGCAGTAATCTATTATTATCCTCATGACCAATAGATTGTATGTCACCACCATCTCATTATACTTTATTCTTTCTTAAAACGGGTCAAGATCAAACTTTTACTTTCTAAAATAAATCTACACTCATAACTAAGGAATCTTAACCCTTTTTATCTTTGTAGATCAAAAGATCTTTTTTCCAAACACTGTAGATCCTTATCAGGATCTACACTGTTTCAATTCATGGTATTGATTTGTGCCTGAGGCCCCTATTTGCAACAATGGTTGTGTCCAAACTTAGAGCTGGAAGAGTTATTTCAAAACCTCAGGAGTAAAAGTGTTCATGTATCCGCAAACTATTGCGTCGACAACAGCTTGTAGGTCTACACTGTTCTCTGTAACGTTACCACCGTCATGTAAGTTTGTCAGTGTTAAATTCAGATAAGCATTTGAGCCTGCAACGTGAGGAAACGTACGGTCAGATATTTACGCCCAGTGAACTCAAATCAGCCTGCGCATTCACACAGTCTAATCACAGTCTTTGTTACCCGCATGAAGAATTTCTGCATTCTTATCTATTCAAAATGCGTCAAATGAAGATTCTGATCGGACTGTGTGAACGCATATGTCCGAATGTACGTTTTCTGACGCTCTGGTTCATTTGCATTATGCATCAGCTTTTTGCTCATGAATAAGAGCTTTACGAAGTATTTCAGGTATATTTAGTTATATAATGTCGATTTGTGTTAATTTTTGCCTGTCTCCAGTTAATGCGATGTTTAGAATCAACGATAGAGTGTGTACCTGTAAGGCGAATGCTATGTTGAAAACTATTTATGATAGTCAGTTACATATTGTACAGTTCACACATTGATGTTTTGATAAGTTTTGAGATATTGTACATACATATTGCTGTTTTCAGCTAAGGCGTTTGCATTTTAAGAAGTGCTATTGCCTGAGGTAGATGTTAACCTATTGGCTGTACAATTTGAAGGTACTTCTGGGAATGCCCTGGAGAAAACGCAATCATTTTTAACTATTATGGCTGTCTCTTGCATATGCCAAAGGCGCAGGTATGGATCAAATGTACAGTCTAACAAAAGAATCTTCTCCCTTTCTTTGATACTTTTTACTGTATACAACGATTATTTATAAAGCGGTAAGCGAATACTTATGCACGGGCTAATTGTCGATCTCATTGTACGCGTATGCTCACAACAGTAGTTTCTTTGGTCAAGCCCAATTAACAACAGATAGAATTATTAGAAAATAACTTTTGAAAGATTAAGAAATTATTCTGAGGAAAGTACACAGTCATACCTATTTCTTTGCATTGGTTTTAATCTACAAGCGGTTTATTGCACTACCCTAAGCAGACAGAAATATCTCTCTCTCTCTCTCTCTTTCGCTCTCTGTGTTTGTCGAGTATGGTTTACAGGACGTTAGTGCTTGATTTCGTAAACAAATTTCTGAAATGTCTGGCTTTAATGCTATTTTACTATACAATTAAACATGGCGATATCCAGGATAGGCCAACATAAGTGGACCCAACCCTCCCAGGTCTCCGGGAAATCATAACTCAAAGTAGCACTTCCTCGAAGACAGAACAAACAAACAGAGAGAGAGAATAAACAAACAAAGAAGAGCTGCAAGAGAAACTCGCCTTTGAACGATCAACAGCAAACTATATCGGGGCTTAAATCTGGTTCTATGGATGTCTGACCACCCCCACTCCCATCTACCCCTTACACCTGATACAGCATCAGCCAAACATACATGTTCCTTCCACGTATGGGTCCCTAACACATCACTGGCTCATCACAAAGACTGCGGATCAATTAATTTCTTAACACATAATAAAACTACGGCTGGACTAAGCTGTATTTTTTTTTACTCGTAGAGATTGCATTTTAAAGCGTAATTCACACTTCCTCTTTTTTCCTATGTCGGTGTTGCATGTAAGCCGTTTTGTTTCGTCCTTATCTGTTCCTCATCTCTCCTCTTCTTATATACAGAAGCAGTGTTTTGTGATTATAGCTTTTCCTGGTAATTTAGGTGTCTTTTATTAGATTCCGTTGTGTGTCTCCTACTCGCTTTAATTGTGTCAGACTGATATTTACATTTTGAGCGGTTTCATTTGTTAGATGTGAAGTCAAATTAACCTTTGTCGCTACGTGATGTTCAATGTACCGCACTTACCCTAAGTATTCAGAAAGTCAGGGCTTAGAAAACAGTGTAAACCCAGGTCAGACGCCACAGAATACGGCGGCTAATTAGGGTCTAAACGGTTTGTCACTCAATTATCAGATGTAGATACATCAACGGGTAAAATGGACTTGTTCAATTTTAGATAAAGTATGTTTAGATGATAAGAAGTCGAAAGGTTAGGGTAAATACGGTATCCGTACTATACAGGTGATCACGTGTGCGCTGGTCTAGTAATGTAATACAGGGCTTGAGTATTTTAAAATCTGATCAGGATGTATATCTCTGTACAATGGTCAGGGTACAAAGATGTTGTTACTGTTTATGACATTGTATCACTAGGCCTTCAGCAAATTGACCTTATCCCATATTCGTGCAGTCCTATCAGATCCACGTTACCTCCTTATAGAATCAGTAAACACTGTTTTCATATGACGTAACGTCAGATGATTACAAGTATGAGCCGTCTTGATTTTGACTTAGTAAACTAAGCGTGTCCCCCACTAGCCCTCTCCTCCGGGTAATTGTTCTGTCATCCATTGCAAGGTGGATCTTCTGTTGCAGTCCTTCTTTGTTAGCGCGTAGGTTATTGCAACTATACCGTTGTTTAGTCCACATCTCTGCCTTTTCAGTGTATAGAGAAGGCTGTTTTTCGTGATTGTAGACTTGCATGGGTACTTTTTTATATAGTCGTAAGTTTTGCCTAGTCTTACATAGTTTATGGCTGGCTTACCTTTTTCATCTGTGGTTGGGCTAATCGTGATTTTACTGGTGTTTGTTGTAGGGTCAGTTTGTAATTGATCCCTAATTTTTGTTTCAACATATTGTTGCACAGGTCATTTGTATGTTTTCTGTGTTGATCTGCTAATGATTAAGAGAACCCTACGTGGACCAAACAATTATGTGTTGCAATAACAATATCAGGATTAAGGACGCAGTGTAGCTCCAGTAAAATAAGGCTACAACAATAATACAGAATATGTCCAGGAATAGCAACATTCACAGGCCAAAGCCTACTAATGATACCAAGAGGAAGACCAACCAAACCGTGACAGACAATGCCACAAATCAAAGGAAATAAAAGCAAGCAGCTGTCTCTTCATTTATAAGGTGATCACACTGCTAAAAAGGATCCATTAAACACAACAATAAGACAACGAACAGGAAGAAAAATGTCTCCCGCTCCCAGTCCTCATCTGTGCTAGTGACCATTCCAGAGCCATATATTTACCTGTATATACTATGTTAACGCTGCGTGTTGGAAAGGAATTAGGATTAAGCCATCATTGAGTCGGCTGCCCGATCAACAATCGTACAATTTATGATGACAGAAAAGTTGTTTATTTTCTCCCTCACTTGGTTCGTCCGAAAAATAAATATTGTCTTTCCTAACACTCTTAAGACTAGAAAATGTACGGCTGATATAGAAACTTGTCTTAAGATAAAAGAAGATAAAACAAGAATGATATAGAAGTGTCGCTGTTCGCTACAGATCGACCTTTTTTTTCTTTAATAACCAGAACAAATTACCACATGCACTATAACTAAACTACTACAATATAATAAACATCTGTAAACAAATATTAAACTCCTTGTCTATATTCTGCGGTTCTATTAACCTTAACTTTGAATGTCACAATTACTTTATTATTTAACTGTAAATGATTGTTCCGCATATCTTAGTCATCTAAAGCTTAAACGGGTAACAAAGTGTATTGATACCTAAAGCTCAAACGGGTAACAAAGTGTATTAAAACCTAAAACGTGTTTAGTTCGCTCACTCTGAAACCTGCTGGTAATTGAAATTACTGAAACTGAATTTCTTACGAGATAATTAATAGCTTAACGAACAATTCATATTTACAATTTTTTCGAAGAGTTTCACTCTGAAAAAACTGAAGTAAAAATAGAGAGAACAACCAAATGTTCCCTATATGCAACAATTCTGTGTAATTACTCAAAGAATAGCAGGAAATGACAAAGATCAAAAGAAACTGTAAATACTTGAAAAAACTCGTATCTGATCATTTTTTCAATCAGAAATTTTATGTACAAAGTATACCTGCAGCTCTTCTGTAGCGAAAGCGATCGACTGAAGACAAATAAAATGCTAAATCTTTAAATAACCCAAAATCTCGTGATTTTCATGATTCTCTTTATTCTCAATAAACTCAGAAAGCATGGTGAAATGAAACATTGCGAGTTTGTTAAGACTGCATGACTAAATTAAATCTCTTTAAACCAGATATATTACTTTGAAAGAGTGACCGAAAAGAAATGGATTAATCTTGATAGGGTTTACCACAAGGATGGAGTCTGTCACATAACATCTATGTTATGCGATTTCCGTTTAAAGCAAACCGATTGATTATCGTTTTAAACCCGTCGGCTAGAACACTTCTAAATTTGTGCAGTAAGTATACTGTCTTAATGAGTATAAGACTGCCTTTTAATATGCACACAAAACAAAATAATCAGGGCCCAGTTGTTCAAAGTGTCGTTAGCTTAACGAACTCGTTAAAGGTCATTTCGTTAACTGTTTTAACGGATTCAATATACAACATTCTGATATTTTTTGCTGAAAAAATGTGAGTAGCTTTTGCAAAAGCTACTCACATTTTTTCCAGCAAAAAATTTCGGCATATTTGCGTATCTCTCGATCTAAATTTTAACGAATCGTTAACTAACGACCTCGTTAGCTTTGAACAACTGGGCCCGGGAGGTGACAAAAATATAAAACAACTTTAATCCTTTCATCCCCGAGTTTCTGACATTGACTCTTTCATCTCTGAATTCATACACTTCCATTGTTGCAAATCGAGGTTTCATAAATAAACAACAGAATTGCAAACAGTGTATATCCCGCAGAGACGGTTCCGTCGTATCTGGATCTGCACTGTTCGCAAAGGCATTTGTATTGGTCTGTAGGGATGCAAAGGTTAAACACCATAAGCTATCCAAGTTCAACTTGTAATATCTTGTAACTTGTTCACATTGACTGCATTTTCTTAGAGCCTAAATTAAAAGTATCATCAACCGAGACTCGGAAACTATGCACTTTTGCAGCACTGATGTTAGTAACGTTACGTATCCTGACGTCAGAACGTCAGCCATGAAAGTGCAGAAGTTAAGAATACACGGCCGTAAAAATCTAAACTTTAAAAGTTTACGCTAGAACACAGCTCCCGGAGGAAAGTGAACAGTTTATAACAGAAGAATACGAAGCAGGGATAAATGAGAGCTCGACTGAATCGCGCTTAGCCTCTAAATTCTAAACATATGTTTTTTCCAAGTCCGTGACCTTGACCTCAAGATTACTCGTTTGGATCGAGATAGTACGGCATAAAACTTCAGGGCCCAGTTGCTCAAAGCGTCGTTAGCTTAACGAGCTCATTAAGGGTCATTTCGTTAACTGTTTTAGCGGATTCAATACATAATATTCCGATATTTTTTGCTAAAAAAATGTGAGTAGCTTTTGCACTGCAAAAGCTACTCACATTTTTTTTAGCAAAAAATTTCAGCATATTTACGTATCACTCGATTTAAATTTTAACGAATCGTTAACTAACGACGTCGTTAGCTTTGAACAACTGGGCCAGTATCAAACATCAAAACCAGTATGAACTGATTTCATCTAGAGGTTCAGGAAGTATGAAACGCTTTAACCAAAAGCTTTAACAAACATCGACGCCGACGCAGTAGTGAGCGCTATACCTCTACCTATACTTGCATACAGGCGAGCTAAAAATTAAACAGGAATCGATAACAATAGCGAAAATGAATGTGACAGTAAAATCAGATTTTCGCAACCTTGAAAGTTTGTTTGTCTCTTCTAATGTTATCTAAGGTAATCTCGCAATACAGCATTTATAAACTGACAAGATAAAGAAACATCTCATTCCAACTCATAGTAAAATATTTTGTCAACCGTAATTAAAAATTAGAAAAGAATTCGCACAACTGATCAATAAATAGAATTGATGATTCACTGGACAGTATTTTATAGTCTCATTATGCATCAAATACTGAATTTCATCAGATTGGTCAGAGCAATTTCATTGACACAATGAGTAGCGCGTGTGGCCACCTCTACTTACAACCACAGCAGAAAGGCGTCGCCCAGTGGAAGCACACAGGTTACGTAGCAGAGATTGTGGGATTCTGGCCCATTCCTGGTGGACCGCTGTTGTCAGTTGCTGGACGTTAGTAGGCTGCGGTTGACGTTTACGTAACCGCCGTCCAAGGTAATCCCAGACGTGTTCAGTAGGATTGCAGTCCGGTGACACGTGCAACGTGAGGTCAGGCGTTGTCATGCTGGAAGATCAGCCTTAACGTTAGCGGAATATAGGGACAACAACAGGACGTAATATCTGGTTGATGTAATGCCTGGCATTGAGATTACTTTGACACACGACGAGTTGGGACTTAATATATAGCTGATGGCTGACCAGACAAGAACTCACCCCTCCCCCCACCCCCCCCCACCCCCAACCGTGCTGCACAACGCAGTTGGTAGCGTAGTGTTTATGCCGTCGTCTGTAGACATAAGTTGAAACGTGACGCCACACTAAACACTATGTTCTGCCAACGCTGACCGCGATGGTTGCGGGTCAAAAAACGACGTTGCCAATGACGTCGCGTAAGAACTAAATCGCGGTAGGGCCTTTGGTAGATAATTCCCCTTTCTCTAAGCTGATTGCTCACTGTATGTTACTCACAGGGTGCCTCGGTTTCCTTCCGTCACAAATCTGTCACGCAGATGGCGTTGATATATGTAAATATTCTGCCGTACTGACGTTACACTCAGGCCACCTGAAGTGGCCTATCCGCAAATGTTTCCGTTACAGTGACCCGTCGACTGAGACGCAATAATGTCAATTGAGAGACGTTAGAACGTCTAGCGACTTGTTTTTGCGTTCACCTACATTCAAGCATTGCCAAAACACTGGCCCTCTCTTCGGAATTTAACCTCGGCATTATCAGAAACTGGATAATTGTCAGAAAACCTCTGAAATATGGTTCTGAGATATGGCCACCTGAACGTAGCCTATCCGCAAAGGTTTCCGTTACAGTGACCCGTCGACTGAGACGCAATAGTGTCAATAGAGAGCCGTTGGAACGTCTAGCGACTTGTTTTGCGTTCGCCCACATTCAAGCATGACCAAAAACATTGGCCATCTCTTCGGAACTTAGCTTCGGCATTATCAGAATCTGGATAGTTGTCAGAAAACCTCTGAAATATGGTTCTGTGTCTACTTACTACCACATGGTTGACACGCATGGGCTGCACGAGCAAATCGTGATCAGATGCATAAATTTAACAATGGGCTGAATAAAATCGTTCGAGTTTAGGTTGGTTGGATATATTGTTCATAGTACATGTAATTTCTGACATTGCTACCTAAAATTTAAAATTCGTAACAAAATTAACGCCAGCTTTCCATGAGGCGTTTTTCCATCTCGTCAGTATATATAAACTGCAATGAACGAAATACTGTATAAAAGTGAGTTTGAATGACGAAAACATGGACTACTGGGAGGAAAACATTGAACTATGGAAAACACTGGCGCCGTTCTCATGTACGTTTTTACCCGATGTTGTTTCAAATCTCACCGGCGAGCGGCTTTTAATACGTAAGTGAACACTTTGGAACACCTGAACACTGACGTCTCTATCTACCCTCTAAGTGGTTACCTTTCATACCGTATTTTCCCAAAGTATTGGAACGCCAAATCTCATTACTATACTTACCAATAAATTGAAACAAGTTCATTTGTGATACCTGCTAATGTGTCTAAAAGTTGGAAGCAATGTAGATCCTGATCAGCCGACACGTCTGATTTGGATCTGCATTGTTTGTCAAGACCTGTCTGTCTGAATACTATAGGTAAATACGGTATTGTGCAGTGTAGTGACGAAATTAAACAAGTAAGATATACTGCGTACACTTGCCTCCTTTCAGGATATGCAATGATGGAACTTTATGTAAACAAATTTCTAGCTACCTTCTGAAATTGATTTCTGAGAATATAAATCAGAACCGATATCATTTACATATTCGATTGATACAGTTATGTAACATATTATTGCAGAATTGAAAGAATAATTATTGATATTGTAAGGCTTGTTAGAGAAAAATAATATTTTATCACTATTTTGTCCATGATACGAGTGGAGCAGGTAGCGGCCAGCCGTCGCATGCCTATGTAATTATCTGTCTGACATATCGTATTATTAAATCCCTTTACAGTGTTGGCGTACAGGAAATAAACTTACCAGACGAAACGTTTCACAATTTTGTCTTTTAAGCGGTTTGCAAATGGAACTAATTGGTTTTATTAAAGCGGTCCGCATTTAGCGCTTAAACAAATTTCAAAGAAGTTTTAAAGCGTTGCTCCCTCAGGGAAATCCACCACATTAAATGTTCAATAAATCGTTCACATTGCTAGCAAATAAACTGTGTAAACATAAAAGAAAAGGAAACAAGAACATGAAAATACGCAAATGTGTTCTGTACAAATAATTTGTTTTGTATTCATATCAGTATAATCACTCGCAAAGCATGCAGAGGTAAATTTATATTCGTGTATATTAAATGATAATATGATAATATTTCAAGAGTATCGACACATTTAGTATGCTGTTTCCGCATAAACCTGTTTTAACCCTTTGCACACTTTCTGAAGAGTCGACTCCATTGTTGAATTTGGACAAGTCCATTGATGCAAATAGGGTTTCAGTCTAAAAACAAAATGGCAAACAGTGTAGATCCTTATGAGACGGCTAATTATTAGGACCTACACTGTTAGCAAGGTATCTGTTCTGGTCTGCAGGGCTGAAGGGGTTAATTCTGAAATAACAATGCAACATTGTTGAAAAAAAACTGTGTCACTCTTAGTGATGGCATCGATGTGTACAATTGTTCAGTTGTTCAAAACTTAAGGGAATTGTTTGCTAAGGTGACGTTAAAATTTTAATCTTGAAATACGCAATTGATATTTTTGCTGAAGAAAATGTGAGTTGCAAAAGCTACCCACTTCTTTTTTTGCAGCAAACATATCAAAGTTTTTTTTTAAATACCTTAGCTACAACAGTAAATGAGTTCGTCATTAGAGTTCTCGTTAAGCTAACGATTCTTTGAACTGAGCCCTAATTACTGACCGTTTCAGGCAACAGCTCTTCTTCTGCTGCATTGTCGGTAACTGCCATGTATAGGTTATGTATTGCTTACCCAACATTACGCGTTCCGTCTCATGAATCATTAACCCTTTCATCCCCGAGTTTCTGAAATGGACTATTCCATCTCTGAAACTGGTCAAAACCATTTTCCAAAGGGAGGTCTCAGTCAAAGTCAGAAGAGAATGGCAAATAGTGTAGATCAAGAGGAAACGGCTCATGATAAGCCATTTCATCAGGATCTACATTGTTTGCAAAAAGAACTGTTTTGGTCTGCAGAGCTGAAGGATTATATAGCACTCCGTAGGCCACAATTTTGATATGACAGTGAGATATTTTAACAGAAAACTTAACATAACGGATATATAATTCCAGACTATGTATATATATATATATATATATATATATATATATATATATACATATATATATATATATATATATATATATATATATATATATATATATATATATATATATATATATATACTTTTGTTTGCTTTTGTTTTTTTTTTGTTTTTTTTTTTTAGTCAACAGTTTAATGTTGTTGTTGATTTTATTTCTTTATTTTTACTTTCAATTTTAGAACGAAACATTTAACTGTGTCCTTGCACAAACCGCAGCCCTTCCCAGATACCCAAGAGGAAGAGGAAATCGACACAAACAAGAACAAATCGAACAAACGTACGAAAAACACTAAAATTAGCTCTCTCTTCCCCAAGCGAGGAAATCGCAAAGCTAAAAGGACTGAAAAACACAAGAATAAAATAACACAAGGTAAGACATAAAACAAATCGCCTCGTAGAATAAACCACAAAGCAACAAAGTTTCTTAAACTATTTCGGAGTTTCTAAACAAACCCCAGAAACGAAATGCTTCATTTATTCACATTACTTTAGCAGGTCTATGTAATGTAAATCCCCGTGTTCCTATAATATATAGTGTATACAAAGATATAGATGATATGCATTCATCAAACAACATTTCACCTCGATACTGAATAGAGAGCTTGTTGCTTTATCTTTCTCTTTACTGTAACATGTGTCGTGGTTTGTTTCTCTTCTACTTTGTGTCATTTATAGGCCGTGTTTTAGAGATTGTAGCTCCTCCTGAACATCAGGGCCCAGTTGTTCAAAACTAAGAATGTCGTTACTTAACGTATCGTTAAAACTTTTATCATTAAATATGGCATATATACTAATATTTTTGCTGAAAAAATGTGAATAGCTTTTGCATTTGCTATTTGAGTTACGCTCGTAGCTATTTACTTACTAGAACAGTTAACATTTTGACAACTAACGAGCTCGTTAATCTAACAATGCTTTGAACAACTAGTCACAGCTATATTGTTTTTTGAATATTTCAATTTTTTAAATCTGATTTCAATTTTGTTCCGGTGTTTGTATACCGCATACAAACGTCTTGGTGAACGTAATGATCAAATTCTGTTCTTTTTAAGCCATTTTGCATAATAATAGTGTAATTGCTTGCATAGTCCTAGATACAAGGGTTATTCCCAGCTAGCATTCTACGTAAATCTACATCGGGCCGTCATCGGCCCGTCAGCTACCCTGACGGGCCGATGACGGCCCAATATAGATTTACGTAGAATGCTGACTGGGTTCAGTTCATATGACATCTCATTTCTCCATTACAACTACTTCTTGACACTCATCGGAAGTGGTGCTTCCAATGAATACACGCAATATATGTTTCTGAGGATAGATTAGAAAATAACAATGCATCATTGTTGAAAAAAAACTGTGCCACTCTTATAGCTGGCATCGATGTGTACAATTTACACATATGAATGTCTACATAATAAGAATTCTGGGAAACCCCTAATTCAATGTTTTACACAGTGCAATGAAGGAATCGTCACGGGGCGGGGTGTGTATGTAAGGGTATTAAGAATTATGACGTAGTTCATATATATGCCTCACTATCCTTACTTCTACTTACGATGCCTTGGAAAGGAAATCTTCCATGGATATTTAGGCTTTATGTTTTCCTGTATATTTTAAAGAGAATTGGGGGCTTGAGACTACAAACGGCAGTCTGCTACCACAGTAGAAGAAAAACATGAATTTCTCATGACATATTGCCTTACCTCCACAGTAACAATGAATCCCAATCTCTCTCTCTGAAAAGGGGTTATCGAGCTACTTCAAAGTAATGCGGAAAATAGCTGGAGAAGCGACAAAAGAAGGCGTTATGTGATAGCAAGTTTCTGTCAACAATGTCTATAAAGAAACGAACATGGCAAGCCAGATGTACGGTACGTAGGTAGAAATTTAGCGTTACATTTACAACGTTACATTTACAGCAATAACTAGCTATTCTCCAGCTGTTATTAAATATATATATATATATATATATATATATATATATATATATATATATATATATATATATATATATATATATATATATATATATATATATATGTAGAAAAAACAGACGTACCACGTCTAATGCCGAACAAATCATAGTAACATGCAAGATCTGACTGTTTCGAAGTGTTTATTTCGGTGTCAATAACCTGCTTTTGCATAACCGCAGGTATTAGTTGGATGGAATTTACGTTATAAGGAAATATATATGATGTCTTGAAACAGTCGTTTAGACGAGTCATGTTTTGTTCTGTTTAGAAAGGATCATTACGTTAGCACAAATATAAGTGAAGATACCGAGGAAATGTCACAATCATAAAACGCAGCCTCCCAAGGCACCAAACGAAGAAGAGATGAGGAACAAATAATGACAAAACAAACTCTATTGACTGAAAGTTATAACCACAAACAAACTGATGAAAAAAGCAATTAAACAAAGAAAAGGACCGAACACACATTACACACACACAAACACAGACACGGACACACACACAAATAGGATCACGGCGGGCCGAACCCAAGACATTGACAGTCAGGCGCCACCCGTTTTGAACAGAATAACAAGCCGTTATTTTGTCTAAGGACCGACTTACCGTCGTTCAATTAAAATGTGGCCCTTGCAATATATCGAGTAAACAAAGTATACAGGCATCTACATGTGTATGCAGGGTTAAAGACGTTTGCAGCTTTTAAACCGGTTTTAATGGGGTTTTTTATGTTAATAATAATAAAAATAGTAATGATAATAATAGTAATAATAATAATAATAATGCTCCTAGATAATAAATGCTGCAAATGAGTATCCATGGCATATGCTTTTGTGCAGAAATCTGAACCAAAAACATCATTATTTGTGAACAAATTGCTTATATAGAGAATGGCTAAGAAATATACAGTTTACATAGGTGTATTAAAGTGATGGATTTTTTTACATGTAATAACACAGGTCAAATGTATAGTTTTACCATTTCTGAAACTGATTTGAACACGTTTGTTATTGTTTGTTATTTATTTTTGTATGGGTTATAGGCCGACCAAATTGACCAGTCGCTTTAACCTTTTGATAAGAATATTTATAAGTGCTCGTTTACTGCACGGACAAGTAAAACACAAATCACCTGTACTGTACAGATGAGTGAATAGCTGTATCACGTCGAATGCAGACACGTGTCTTATTTATAGAAAAAAAGGAGGGGTAAGAGAAAAGTCCAGGGAGTGCCACAATCTCAAACCGCAGCTCTTCCCAGACACAAAGAGGAAGAGGAAACAGAAAAAAAACCAAACAAGAGCAAATCTAACAAACGTACAAAAAGCACTAAGATTAGCTCTCTCTTCACCAAGCGAGGTAATCACAATGCTTAAAGGACGGACTGAAAAACACAAGAACAAAATAACACAAGGTAAGACGTAAAAATCGCCTCATAGAATAAACCACAAAGCAATCAAGAGTAAACAACAGTAAGAGAAAAGTCCAGGGAGTGCCACAATCACAAACCTCAGCTCTTTCCAGACACCAAGAGATAGAGGAAACAGACAAAACCAAACAAGCGCAAATCGAACAAACGTACGAAAAGCATTAAGATTAGGTCTCTCTTCCCCAAGTGAGGTAATCGCAATGCTAAAAGGTCTGAAAAACACAAGAACAAAATAACATAAGGTAAGACAAATCGCCTCGTAGAATAAATCACAAAGCAACAAAGAGTAAGACTAACACCGGGACCACCGCCTTAAAACGATCAGTAGAATAAACCACAGAGGGCGGAGGGGGTGGGGGAGGGTAAAACACTTTTACAGCTAGCCAACTTCACCTGGGTCCCGATGCTACTCTTAATACAGAAATACATAAAAAAATATCTGTTCACATAAAGGCTCCCAACTCAGCCAATGCATCAAAGCGAAAACATAAAACTCAAATTAATCGCAATGATAAACAAAGACGGGTACTAACACCGTCAAGCCTTATTTGCACAATGGACCATTACGAAATCAGGCCTATTCAATTATATATAGAAAATTTTACCTCCAAAAACTGAAAAGTTTCATATAAAACTGATATTTTACATAGTCTTCTCAAAACATAGATTATGGGTACTCGTTAGAACCGCCTCGGCCAGGCGCTTTTAACAAGTACCCACAATCTATGTTTCAAAGCAGAAATAAACAAAATAATGTACACCCCTGTAAACCCCAGTTTTACTACATAAAAATGGGGTTTAAGGGGATCAAAATTATATAGGCTTTTTTTCCTGATGATATCCTTTTGATTATTAAATAGAAAAGTCAAAGCGATCGATATATAAGTACATTTAATGTTTTCATGGAATAGCAATGGTCAGACTATATTGTACTCTTTGTCGCCCTATTACATAATGGAAATGCCACAGCGAAGCTCTAGATAAAAGAAATAAAAGATGTTTTTGTTATTTGTCAACGAAAATATGTCGTTGTAGTTGTTTTTAATGAAGCACCCACAACATATTTTCGTTCACAAATAAGAGTATTATCGGTTTATTATTTTTGAAAACAACATTGCATTCAGATGATTAAAGCGCTCAAACATTTCGTCCAACAACTGCGTGTTCAAATTTCACCGGTCAGTGTATTTACGACTTTTCCGTATTTACCCTAAGTATTCCGATACCATAAGTCCTTTATATAATTGTCCTAAAGATTTAACTAGACTAGAGTATTACCATATGCCTAAAAACAGTTAAACAATTAGGAAACATTAAAGACCCTAATCAGATCCTGTCTTCTGCGATATCTGATCTAGGCAATCAATGTTTCCACAGATCTTTCTGTCCAAACATTTAGGGTGAACTGTTATGTATTGTCGTACAACGACTACTACCTCAACCAATAATTGTACTTCTATTCAATACTTCTGTAGAAATAGAGTGCATGAAATCATCCCTGCCCAATACGATCACGCTATTTTACACCAGATGAAGACCCACTGTGTAAAAAATGCAAAAGTATATGCAGGTCATTCGCAGGGTCTGCACTTTCTTTCGCGCTGATAATATTTGAACCATGTACACAGCGACCAGCTGTTTCATGGCCGAGCTTAATATTAACACATCGTTTAAGCCAGACTGCAGCAAAACCATTCATGTCGTGTTTAAAAAACGAAGGCTTCGGTCAGCCATCATGCGCATCAAAGAAGTCTAACCAGAGTCTTCGCTGTTCTGGCTACGAATTCCTTAAAGTACAATTTCAGGAGGCAAATCTGTCTAAACTGATTTTCCCTTCTGAAAAGGTCTAAAAGGAAAGCAATTTCTCCACTTTGGAGCATATTTTTCTGTCTAGACAGACCCCTTTTCAAGAGAGTCCAGGTGTGCAAGAGAGTAAATAGCAAGCCACAAAAATTTTCTTCTCGTGAATAAATGGCAGAAACCAAACCAAAGTACAGAACGTGTCTTTGTTATCAGAATATCGGAACGCGCAGGCTGATATGTTTCTAGTCTGTTCGCACCTGAATAATATTGTTTATTTTGTTGTGGCTCGGTGATTTTGGACCTTACACAATCTAGGGAACTGGTTCGATTATTTTTACTGATAGTGTGGCGGAAAATATTGGTTACCAACAAAGTGTACTAGATCAGGACGCAGAAAATATCCTTGTGCCATATGTGACAACGAAGGCTCAGATCAGTATTCGCATTCACATAATCTAATAAAGGCATTCGTTTTTCTCCTCTACATTATCTACAGTAGTCATGGATACTTAATGAAGCCTCTGATTAGACTGTGCTAATGCGAATGTTGATAAAAAGTTTTATTGCTTGCATATAAAATAAGGGTCATTTTTTCTGCATTGCGCAACAATTTAATAATTATCTTAGCAAGCTGAGTAAGAATTTCAGGAGAAGACATTTTGAAAACATTTTGCTGAATTTGCCCATAGAGTGGTCATTACGAAAACAAGCCTATCAAATAAATTTTACCAAAAAAATGAAAGTTTTCATATTTCTGCTCAAAACATAGATTGTGTGTACTCTTTAGAACCGCCTTCTAACGAGTACCCACAATCTATGTTTTTGAGCAGAAATAAAAAATAAATGTATACCCTTGTTAACCCCAGTTTTACTGTATAAAAAGGGCTTTAAGGGGTCAAAATTATATAGGCATGTTTTCGTGATGTGAATTTGACCATAGAGTGGTTAATGCTTCATAAGATATGACACGACATCTTGTGGCCAAACATTCTTGAAAGAGATTGCTTCTTTTATTTTTTCAATATTGACATATTACATTATTACAGCAGTAACTATTATAATCCCACGTGTATAATGCACAACACAAGAGAAAAATCACACAAATTCAAGTCACAGTACATAAGATGACATAACAACAAGTCACAGATACAGCTGCTTACCTTATTAATGAAAATAGTGTCCTTTGCCTCGCATCAGGTATTTAATCCAATAGTAATGAATTAGATCCTCTTCTACTGAAACTCTTTAATTCCTAATTCACCAGTACTTCAATATATTACCGGTCACGACATCAATAAAATTGCAAAGTCAGCAGACCGCTATTTAAGACCAACAATAACAGAATGAAAGCAGAATAATATTCCTGTACAAGACAATATAGACACATCCCCATCCAGTCGCCGTCTAGCACTGATTGACTAAATCCTACCTTGTCATTTGAAATATAAGCTCAGCGCGACTGCATTCAGTTTTCCAATATACAGAAAGTTCCCGGCAGAAACAGTCTTTGCTCTGATATTATTTCAAGTTCTAAGCTCTGAGGAAAACGGGGCATATAGCTTTGACATAATGATACAAAGTTCAGACTATTTATTAACATAGCCGCGTCAGGCAACACCGATGCTTAACGCTACTTAGCAAAATGCAAAGGCCCAGGCTCTTTGCATTTTGCCAGTTGATTTATTAGTACCAAGCTGCGCGACAGATCTCGGTCTTTAGTATTCACATATGCGTGATATTAGCTTCTCTTGGTTCACTTAAATAACAAGATGGGATTCGAACTTCGGACTGCACTTATAATAAAATAAGAGTAAAGAACTTCTTTGAACGTTATGTCGCATCTGCATATTAAAATGTGAAAAAAAGCACAAGAAGAGCGAGAGTTGTCATCTTTGTTTAGCCCATTGACATAAAACAATCAGTGAAGTGAACCTCACTGTAAAGTTTGGCAGTTTGTAGACATCTTGAGAAACATAATGATTAAATTGATTTCATAGTGAAGGGTCCTCTAATTTGCATGTAACGGAATAATGTTTTTTCACTTCCGAAAAGCATAGAAAGTATACCTTATGGTCATGTCAAGAAGTGTGTAAAGCTCTCACCTTTCTACTTGACAATATATATATAAAATTTGGTACTAGGCTATTTAGACAAATTATGGGTATTCCGATGGGTACGAATTGCGCACCACTTGTGGCGGATTTGTGTTTGTTCTGTTATGAAAGAGACTTCATGATGTCTCTTTAGAAGAAAAACAAATTGAAGTTATTGATGTTTTCAGCTCAACGTCTAGATATTTGGACGATTTATTAAATATTGACAATGACTACTTTGATGGTTTGAGCAGTCAAATTTACCTTTCTGATCTTCAATTAAGTAAAGCGAATTCTTCTGAAACTGAAGCCCCGTTTTCGGATTTGCAAAATTTTGTCTATTTTAGATGGGTTTTTTCATGTAAAATTTATTATAAACGCGATTATTTTGATTTTGAGATTGTTAACTTTCCTTACTTGGATGGGGATGTTCCTCGCCGACCATCCATGTTTATATATTGCAACTAATTCGGTTCGCCAAAGTGTCTAGTCATGTTACTGACTTCAACACTTGAAATAAATTAATTGACTGCTAAATTTCTAAATCAACGTTTTCGGTACCATAAACTCCGCAAAGCTTTCTCTAAATCAAAAAGACATCATTTCGATTTAGTTTCTAAATTCAGTGTTGGACTTAAATCTCTTCTGCAACATGGCCTATTGGAACCTGAATTATATGGTGACTTAGTTTATATATTCAGAAAAATATATGTTTGCACTGACTTTAGCAATTAATTTCATAAAATCATTATTCGATATATAAAGATTGGATACAACATAAGTAGTATAGGGCGCCACTATGGGTACTCCTTATGGCATATGGCGTCCTATACTACTAAGTAGTTGCGGTCATGGTACCAAAGCCGTAATCCAAAATCATAAATCCATAAACGAATGACGAATCAGAATGTTCAGACCAACAGACATGGACCCCAGAACAAAGGGTGTAATCAGGCGTCCGCGGATAGTAAGCATTACTTGGTAAGCAAGCTTCGCCCACCATGCCCATGGGCCTGAACGAAGGAAATATCGGTAGAAGCGTATGTCCGGGATTTGGGAAGTCTACTTATGGCGCGTCACTGGCAAAAACATCAGAAACAATTCTGGAAACTGCCACATTGTAGGGATTGACTAGATCATGATGTCTCCCATAGAACTTCTTAAGTGTTGCTACCAGTTTGGTTTTTTGATACCCCTGGCTCAACAACTTTTGAGTGAGCACTTTCCCACGCTCCATGAAGTCCTGATAATTTGAACAAGTTCTGGCATAACGGATTAACTGTGAAACGTAAACTAACATAAATGTAATACGACGGACAGCATGCACGGTAGTTTACCCAATCATGGTTAATAACTCTGCTTCCCTCTTTGGTTCTACGCTGGCGGGTAGGGCCACAGACTCTATGACATCTCCAACCTAAAGACTTTTAAGAAAGTCGGTTGGTGCCTCGTGCTCTGGCGCTGGTCGGGTCCATCGGAGTCCACCTGTTGGCTTTCGTTTGCTTCAGTATTTCAGTTATTTCTTGTTGTCGAGTCCTCATCGTTGTTTCACCTCTATATTTGTTTGGTTTTTATGTTCCCGGAGATGTTGCACTGATGATTTAGAAACCTTTCACGTGGACTAAATAAATATATTGTGTATAATAAAAGTCAAGAAGGACTGTCTTTGGAAGCAAAAAAAACACACAAAACCACGAAAATCGAAGAATTGGTTTGAGTCTCTTCATATGCAACTTTGTAGTTTGCAAGGCTGCATAAGACTCCTAGCGCCGGCTTAAGCGGTATTCGATTTTCAAAATATTCAGGATGGGCTCAATGATCTCAAAGGAAATAAAATGTAACCTGCACTACGATACGGGGAGATTTGTTACGGCCGCCACACGGCACAACACCAGCTATAGAAGAGTAAAATTAAAGTCAAAAAAGATTGTCTTTGGAAACAAGAACAAACAAAATCACGAGGATCGGCAGAACTAATGGCGAGGGTTGTGGCCCAGTAAAATCGATTTAAGGACCCCCCCCCCCACCACCACCACCACCACCACCCCCACCACCACCTCCCAGAAAGGTTTTTACCGACCGTTCCAAGGCGGTGCTTCTGCTATGGTTTACTATTTCGGTCCTTGTATGTCTTTGAATGTATGTTCTGGTGAAATTTATTTTGGATAGCCGTTTGGCCGATTTTGGTAAAGAAGCTGCTCTTTTGGCTTTCTGCTTGTAGTGTTTTGATTGTGGTGCCTATGCTTTAAGTGCGTCCTTTTTTCCCTTTGGAGTCTGGGACGGAAGGTGTTAGGAAACTGTATCGTTTCATTTAGAATGGATGCTAAGGTAGACGTAGCTATACAGACGAGCGAATGTACGAACGGACAAACCAATGTTTCTTACCTAAGTCGCCTATGCTAGGGGGCGTATGCAGCATCGCAATCTACATATGAAGAGGTTCAATCTAACCGAGTCTCCAATTTTCATGGTTTTTGTTTTGTGGTTTATTCTACGAGGTGATTTGTTTTATGTCTTACCTTGTGTTTATTTTGTTCTTGTGTTTTTCAGTCCTTTTAGAATTGCGATTACCTCGCTTTGGGAAGAGAGAGCTAATCTTAGTGCTTTACGTACTTGTGTTCGATTTGCGCTTGTTTAGTTTTGTCTGTTTCCTCTTCCTCTTGGTGTCTGGGAAGGGCTGTGGTTTGAAATTGTGGTACTCCCTGGACTTTTCTCTTACCTTTTTTATGTGTTCTTTATTTCCAAAGGTAAAAAAGGTAAGAGAAAAGTCCAGGGAGTGCCACAATCACAAACCGCAGCCCTTTCCAGACCTCAAGAGGAAGAGGAAACCGACAAATCTAAACAAGCGCAAACCGAACAAACGTACGAAAAGCACTAAGATTAGTTCTCTCTTCCCCAAGCGAGGTAATCGCAATACTTAAAGGACTGAAAAACACAAGAACAAAATGACACACGGAAAGACATAAACAAATTGCCTCGTAGATTAAACCACAAAGCAACAAAGAGTAAGACTAACACCGGGACCTTCGCCTTAGCACGGTCGTAGAGCAAAGCACCAAGGGGGGGGGGGGGAGGTTAAAGCACTTTTACAGCTAGCTAACCACCCTGGGTCCCGATGCTACTCTTAATACAGAAATACATAAAAATTCGGTTCGCATAAAGGCTCCCAATTCAGTCAATGCATCAAAGCGAAAACATAAAAATCAAATTAATCACTATATTAAACAACGACGAGTACTCATGGCAATTCTACTGTTTGCCAGTGTAAATGAAAACCAATAGTTGAACCACGGCGGGCCAAGCCAAAGACATATCGTCAAGCCCCACCCCACTGGTTAAAGTTTTACGGAGATGCCGTCATTGAGTCTGAGGCCCGAACCGTCGTCAAACTCCGCCTCATACGAATACAAAAACAAGTCGGCAAGTAAACAAAGACGAGTACTCATGGCTAATTTTACTGTATTCCAGAATAAATGAAAACCAATAGTTGAACAACTCTCAAGTCAGAGAGCTACACAGTGCAGATATTCAAGAAGAATTAGTTATGGTGTAAAACAGGATTGCCAAATATGTGCCTTCGTAGTACAGTTATCTAAAACATTCTCAAGTATCTAAATACGCAGGTAAGAAACTAGATAGACCCCATGTATAAGTATCTAAACGATTTAGCCAAACTACCTAGTAGTAGCTGAGTCAGAAAACCTCCACATGGATCAAAAGTTAGCTTAAGCATTTCTGACCGTTCCAAGGTAGAACTTCCGTTGTGGTAATTTTTGTTAATTGTTACGAAGTGTTTCACTTTCTAATGTTTTTCTTTTAACAATTGTGTGAAAGATTATATATTCATCTAGGTTTGGTAAAGTTGTTCCCACCTTTTAGGGAAAAGATTGCCAACTCTGCTTGCCTTCTGTTCATTTTGTAGCTGCTTTATTGTATTTGTCTGTCGTTCCTTTGGTGTTGGGGATGGGTGGGGGGGAGGGTGTGGCTTGATGTAGATATTATTGTATCAGATCTTGAGTTATCTTATTTACTTTGTCAACTCTGCTTGCCGTCTGTTCATTTTGTGGCTGCTTAATAGTATTTGCTTGTCGTTCCCTTTGGTGTTGGGGTCTTGACGTGAATCTGATTGAATCAGTTCCTGAGTTCACTTATTGACTTGACACTCTAGCTGTTTTTTTTTTTTTTTTTATTTATTTATTTATTTTTTTTTTTTTTTTAATTTTGTGAGTGTGTACATTGCTCTAAAGGGTCAATTCGTTTAGATTCATTTCAACTTTTGGTTCTATAATGTTGCCTTCATGACATTTAACGCTTAGTATGCTGAGGAACGATTACAGTTTTCTCAGAAAATAGGCTTCGGCATCACGCCTATATAACTTTGACCCGCTTAACACCCACTTTTATATAGTAAAATTGGGGTTTACAACAGTATACAAATTTATTTTGTTTTGCTAAAAAGCATAGATTGTGGGTACTCGTTAGAACCGCCTCGCCGAGGCGGTTCTATCGAGTACCCACAATCTACGTTTTGAGCAGGAATAAGAAAAAAATCAGAATTTTTTTTATCTGAAATTTTTTTCTTTTTTTGGTTGAAAATTTTCAATATATTTGAATAGGCATGTTTTTCGTAATGTATAATTACCCAGAGACTGGTTTAAGTTTGAAAACTATACTTTATTTTCCCAGGTGTCCAAGAAAGCTTTGTTATACTGCAAAATATTTACCTGGAATTTGATTTGATTACACACCACAGTAATATTCGATATTTCTGAATAAAATGTTCAGACAGCTTTGTAATTTGGGACCGTACAAATGAAAATTCACAAGAACAAATGTGTTTTCGTCTTTTATTGCAAGCAATTTCAATTCACTTTACCAAACGCAAATGTTATTTGTGCACAAAAGCAAGGCTAAAACCTTAAAGAATGAATTTAGAATTGACGTCATTGAGCTGCATTAACAGACCAGAAAACTTGACAACAACGTTGTTGTGTAGTGGTTTATCGTTTTGCGCGTTATTTCAATGACATTGTCTCTCTTTAGGCGTCATGTTTATTCAGTGATTGCGAGTTCTGTGACAAATATCTTATAAATCTCTCGCTAAAAGCGCAACACTGTTTAAGTTTCTCAAGAAAAGTAAACTCTCTATAAAAAGCTAATTCGCCTTTCTTGTATGTTATCGAGTATTATTGCATAAAACGCAGTGCCGCTCGTTATTAACAGCCGTGCATTAACCGGCGAAAAGCCGTGTATTAACAAGGCAATTCTCACGTTGTTAATGCACGGCTACACACTTTTCAATATGCTCGTACCGGGGCCACAGAATTGCTGCCGTCACGAGATGTGTACTGCCCTGTCCTAGAACGAGCATAGTCTGTAGAAATAGCGTTCGCGCGACATCGGTGAAAAGGCAAAACAAAATAGTGCAAGAAAAAAAAACGCAAAATGTAGCAATTTTTTCAGTTTATATGCAATAATAGCGATCGATCATGGGTTTTCAATGCATTAACATTCGCCAGGTCCCTTGGGAGGTGTTGACAACCCTCCCATGGGACCTTGCGAATGTTAATGCATGAAAAACCATGTTTGATCCCTATATCGTCATATTGCACAATTACAATGTAAGTATATTTCATCGGATTAAACAAAAACAGGTGACTGTTAACGGACCATTACGTCACACGGGGATACTGAGACCAGACGTTTCAATGTAAAACATGGAAATCCCATGCTGCGTCATGGTCAGTGAGCAATCATCGATTTTATCTTTTTGCAAACACAATTATAAATGCTACTTTGTGAAATAAAGACAATATTCAAAATCTAAGAAAACGAAGTTTAACACTTTCAGTCCGGCAGACCAAAACAGATATTGTGCAAACAGTGTAGATCTAGATCGAGGCGGCTTTTCACGAACCGTGTCATCAGGATCTACACTGTTTGCTTTTTTTGTTTTGGTTTCAGACTGAAACCCCTATTCGCATCAGTGGATATGTCCAAATTCGGGGATGGAAAAAGTCCACGTGAAAGTGATAATGACGTATCTCACTGTCAGTCGATTGGTTATCTTGTTTAATTATACTGTAATCATAGGTAGCATTTTACATCTAAAAGTTAAAAATTACTTTCACTTTTTTGCGACCAGGATATCCTTTATCGACAGTTTAAGTTTCATGACCCTCAGCTGGGTTATTGCGACAGCGTCTGTATTTTGTTTTATCTAAGTAAAACGGGACTTTCTGACATTTATCCGCGTCATTTTGTTTTGTGTATGATTGTTGTCTAACGACATTAGCTTCTGTCTGTCATAATGAAACTATTTCGGTTTTACTAAATGTGGGTGTTATATGTAGATTACCAGACAATATTTTAGAATGTTCAGATCGGACACTAGGTCAAAATTATGAGAAAAGTAGTATGAAAAATTACAAGGCGGTTTGCTTTTGGTCATTTTAACGAAAGACATAATTTCAAAACTTTAAGATGCAAATTTGGACTCATGTAAATGAAATTTCCGTTACAGTCGATCAAGAACAACCCAGCTAGCATTCTACGTAAATCTACATCGGGCCGTCATCGGCCCGTCAGCTACCCTGACGCGCCGATGACGGCCCGATATAGATTTACGTAGAATGCTGACTGGGAACACGAATACTTGTTCATTTAGTGGTTTATCAACAAGCCCGATAAAAAGGAGTACAAGTTTTGATTTGTTCCAATGTCACCCAGTCAGCATTCTACGTAAATCTATATCGGGCCGTCATCGGCCCGTCAGGGTAGCTGACGGGCCGATGACGGCCCGATGTAGATTTACGTAGAATGCTAGCTGGGTTATCACTACGTCTATGGGGCCTGCCTTGAAGAAGGTGCTTGTAACATCTCATTAGATAACCGAAATGATAGTGTGCATAAAAACTCTTTTTAATTCTTATTTTTTTTTAATTTTCATCTGATTTAGATCAAATTTGCAACACTTGCAAATTATTCAAGATGTTATTGAAGATATACTCTTTATCAACATTTACCATTAACACCAGGTTACAGAATCATGCTTGCAGATTGCCTTTTACCTTTTCATCCCTGAGTTTCTAAAGTGCGCCCTTCTATCTTTGAAGCTGGTCAGAGCCATTGTTCAAAATAGGGTCTCCGTCAAACAATGAGAGATAGCAGTATTTTTCTATTATCTCCCTTGCCAGATGAAGTGCAAGGTAGACCAGATACTAATTAGGTCTTTCTAATTGGAATACTCTGATTTTTTTCATTGGTGCTTGTTGAATTTAAATGTTTTTTCACTTTATTTTTTTTTTCTCCTCATCCACATACAAAAATATAAACATATACTTTATTGCACAAAATGTTAAATGTTTCCTTTTGATATTTTGGAAGTTTTATTGATATATGACCATAATTAAATTAGATTTCTCAAGGCAAAGGAAGCTATACTTAATGGAGATACTAATAATAAAAATAGAGGAAAACCAAATGATTGGACCTACTCAGGGGAGTTAACCTACTACTATCTCCCATAAAAAACAGAACTGCAAACAGCCTAGATCCTGATGAAACGGCTCATTATGAGCCGTTTCATCAGGATCTACACTGTTTGCAATTGTCTTTTTTTCATTCTGCAGGACTGAAAGGGCTGATCATAAAATCGCCAGTTTGCAAATAACTGGATTTTAGAAAATGGGCTTAATAACTTGTTCCAGTCAGTTCTCCAGTCATCATTTGCATATCAAAGCCTATAAGGCAGAAATAATTTATGGCCTACACAGAAAAGATCAATCGAACTGGCTATCCAAATAATAGTTTATAAACGGATTCATTATCGAAAACAATACCAGACATAAAATCAGTCTTCATTATTTCTTCATGAGAAATAAAAATAAGACCATGACAAGTAAAAAAGGGTCTTTGTCACAAAGGCGGAGAGCAAAGATCCAGATCAGCCTGTGTACGCTTTTGGTCTATTGGAAAACTTTACTGTCCGCTCGCATCTGATAGAGAATGTATTGCCAAATTAATGGAAAGGCCCATTCAGACTCTGTAGATGTGGTTGTAGTCGATACAGCTGGTAACCGTTTGAGTCGTTTTAGCAGACAACGTACCTTCGGACATGTGCACCCAGCGAAGATTAAGATCAGCCTGCGCATTTACATAGTCTGAATAGAATCTTCACTGGGCATATTTTGAGTAGCCAATTTTGCAACGAACCTTCATGCGGACAACAAAGACTCTGGTCGTTATGCACAAACGTTAGAAGGTATTTTTTCTCTCGTTTTATTACGACGGTATCGATTGATTGATCTTGTTTTTTATTTTATATATCCCATTCTTGCCATGCCGTACCGTAGTTACCCTGTTAATAGGAGAAGGGCTGTAACTAATTTGTGAGAACGTGGCAAAACCCATCTCCTGTGTTTGGTATTGCAATATATATGCTGTAACTGAATACCCTATCTGCGGGTACCTTATTACCTAATCACCTTACTTTGAATTTTAAGAAAACTATTAGTCCATTTGACTGGGGCCTTGACCGATGAAATGGTATGGCAATCGCCTACGGTTTCGCCATTTTTTTCCGTCGTTGCATGCCCTGGCATAACTCTTCACAGTGCCCTTATCTCAGGATAGTTACTATTGCTTAACTGGTTACTCTTGGACCCATATCTTGCAGACAGCAAGACTGGTATAATGGAAATGTGAGAGAAATACTAGGGCTCAGTTGTTCAAAGCGAACAATGTCGTGAGTTTAAGATTCGTTAAAAATTATATCGAGTGATATGCAAATATGCTGAATTTTTTTCAGCAAAAAATATCAGAATATTGTGTATTGAATCCGCTAAAATAGTTAACGAAATGACCCTTAACGAGCTCGTTAAGCTAACGACGCTTTGAACAACTGGGCCCAGGAGTTCCAACGAAATGTACTGCAAACATAACCATAACTCGGTAAAACATCTCTTCTTTGAAGTCAAATGTGTATTACGGTCCGAGAAGGTTTAACCTTTAAAGAAGAACAGCGTGAATCTCAAGAACTACACTCTACAGTTAAATGCAACCTTAAACTGTTTTCTGTTGTCTATTCCAAGACAGTATTTCTGTCACAGTTCCTCTTCCGGCATTTTTTCGCTCATTTTATGATGAAGTGCTGTTTTTGTTCTCAATTCTTGTCTCTCTTATCCGGTGTCTTGGGCGAGTTGTGTCCGTGGTTGTGTATCTCCATATTTAGTCATTTTATTATAATATTTTACACTGGGCTATATCAGCAGACGACACATTGAGGATATATTTTTTTATTTCCTAGAAAATAGGTCTTGAAATTGCATGAAATGTCAAAACCTATTTATTTTTTTATGGAAAAAAGAAATCAATTTGCATTCTCCTGAAAATTTACCCCAAACTGCTAAGCTTTTAAAAGCCGGCATTCAGCAGCATTTACAAGACGGTCCAGAACAAGCTTAACGATGTGTGAAATAGATGGTTAAGCAGAAAACTGTCCAATCTAAATTAGTATTGCAAGTTCATCTGCAGAACTATCCCGCTCGATTCGTGGCAGGCTCTTCAGCGCAGAGATTGGAATCTTAATACAGCTACAAATGCACAAAAGAACAAAAACTGTATCGGTTGTGATAAATGCACAAAAGAACAACCACTGCTATGGGTTGTGATGATCATGATCAGTCATGACCGACAAACCGGACAACAAAAGTTCTTGTAGGCGGACTGCAGAACATCACGAAAACATGCCTATATAATTTTGATCCCCTTAAACCCCACTTTTATATAGTAAAAACTGGGGTTTACAGGGGTATACATTATTTTTCTTATTTTTGCTCTAAACATAGATTGTGGATACTCGTTAGAACCGCCTCATCGAGGCGGTTCTAACGAGTACCCACAATATATGTTTTGAGCAGACATAAGGAAAATATTAGAATTTTTTTATCTGAAAAATTTCATTTTTTGGTTGCAAAACTTTCAGTATATTTGAATAGGCTTGTTTTCGTTATGAAAGATCCACAACTGATTTTTGCGTATGCGGAGCGCCTAGATCAGTCTGTGGATATTTGCAGTCCTCCTACGTGTTACCCGCATATCATTACGAAAACACGCCTATTTAGATATACTGTAAATTTTACCACCAAAAATGAAAATTTTCAGATAAAAATTCTGATATTTTTTCCTATTTCTGGTCAAAAAATAGATTATGGGTACTCGTTCGAACCGCCTCGACGAAAATAAGAAAAATAATGTATACCCCCGTAAACCCAGTTTTACTGTATAAAAGTGGGGTTTAAGGGGGTTAAAATTATATAGGTATGTTTTCGTAATGTGTCCCGACGATTCAGCTTTGCAGTCAGATCTTGGTGTTTGCGAATTGCATGAAATCCTTTTCTGCGTGTAAAATTCTCACATTTTTCTGGCTGGAAGTTATGTTGTTTCAGCAGACAATTACGCGAGTCTCCATTAAATGTATGGTAAATACCACTGCGTGAGGTATTTGCAAAAGTGTCGTGCTGTTAAAATCTCAGACGATTCGAGCAATTTCTCAGTGATAAGGTGTGGCATGTGATTTGTCTGTCGTGTTGTCTAGCGTAGACCACTTTAATTCTATTCCCTTAACACATTATTTTCTGTTAAAATGTATCTGCAAACCCACAATGCCCAGAAACAGGAAAACCAAAATGCTGCCATAATATACAGACTAGGGCCCAGTTGTTTAAAGCGTCGTTAGCTTAACAAGCTCGTTAGTGGTCAAAATGTTAACTGTTATAGTAAGTACAATATCTAATCCACAGTTATTTTTGCTGAAAAAATGTGAGTAGGTTTTGCAAATGCAAAAGCTACTCACATTTTTTTCAGCAAAAATATTAGCATGTATGCCATATTTAATGATTAAAGTTTGAACGAATGCGTTAACTAGCGAGATCGTTAGTTTTGAACAACTGGGCCCAGGCTGCGCATCTGATGATGCAGTATATTGGATGACTAAGATGTACACTAAGTGCACTATTATTGGCAGCTAATTTAATGCAGTCGAACTTCAATGGTTCGAACCCCTTTGGGACCATGGAAATTTGTTCGAGATATGGGTAGTTCGAGCCACTGAGGGTTAATCATTAGCCAGGTCAGGAAGCAAATGGCGACAATTTAATGATTTTTTTCGAGTTTCTGGACAATAATGGTATGTTGTGCGTACTCATTAGTTCATACAACATACAATCCCATGATAAAATAAGAAAAAAAAACAACATTAAATATTTGTTTTCGTGAGCTATTGGAAGAATTTTGTAGGGACTGAAAAAAGTGTTCGAATAATCCACGGTAAACGAGCCATCCGTGTTCGAGCCATTGAGGTTAAACTGTATATGCACCAGAACGTAAGGGGACCAGATACACTTACATGGGCGGCCGCTCTGTCAAAGTTGGTCCGCCAATTCAATTCTTAAAGGAAATGATTTGCTCCTAAGAATTTTTCTCAAATAGGAAATCTTTTTCTACTTTTGAAGCAAATACTTTGCATTTAGAGTGTACTTGGAAACAAAGAGTAAAGCACAAAAGTTATTTTCCTGATACAAAGGCGGAAAATCAAGTTTGTATATTGCACAAGTCATTTGAAACCCCGTCGGGCCTTTTGGGCCAGAGAATAGGGGCTTTTATTTTTTCAGTTTGCAAAGCGCTGGTTAACGCCCTTCACTGCGGGGACATATTAATGGTTGACTCCCTGCTAAAAGTACCTGTCCCCCATGGGATGAAAATAATAATAAACAAACAAAAAATGAAGTGATCAGTTAGGATAAACTTTACAAACCTGTCCCTTGAGAGCTGTTCATGAGATTTAGCTTTAACTGGGCCAGATGTGTTTTATAACACACACACACACACACACACACACACACACACACACACAGAGAGAGAGAGAGAGAGAGAGAGAGAGAGAGAGAGAGAGAGAGAGAGAGAGAGCAGAGAAATACACAAACGATTTTTAATACAACATAACTCGTACTCTGTATTTTCTGAAGTCTCTTCTAGATGGTTTTAGGTGTTAAAAATAAAACACACAATGTATACCAAAACTTATATTGTTTCAAGCTAATCATACTTGGCAAAAAAGAAGTATTCTCGTATTCTTTCACCTCCCTGGAGGCCATAAAATCAGAACAAAAAGATGCAACAAAAGAAGATATGATGCCAGCCTTGGTCAAACAGCAAAAAAGGTAATGATACAGCTTATATACTGACTTTTGCTGCGTGAAATTTAAAAATTGCTTAATGTTAAAGAATAATCATTATATGACACACAATTGTTAAGCCCTTTCTGTCAATAGATTACCAAAAGGGTCTCTCAAAGAAGGGGTCAAAATCAAGCGATACGATATTAATTCACATTTGCAAGGTCACTGTATCTTAAGTACAGTTTTTTTTTGTTTTTTTTTTTGTTTGTTTGTTTTTTTTTTTGTTTGTTTTTTTTTTTTTGTTTTGTTTTTTTTTAGACGAGAAAACTTTATTCGTTTAGACATGTATTGAAATTTGTTCTGAAATTAATATCTATTGCGGAACTTCAGAACCACGACGCTTTTATCGAGAAGACCGTTTTATCAAACTTAACAATGTTTGTAATGGAAATCCTACAGGAAATTGTCATCCATTTTTCATTATTATCTTTATTGAAAGGGAGATAATTTCAGCGTGAAACAACTTTGAGTAATTGCCATTAATTAACCAGGTGGAACAGACAAATGTTTTGCAGGAAGTTTTATCGACAAACAATGGACTTTTTGTGTTGAAAATTATGCTCTGCTTTTGAAGTTGTGAGAAATGTGAAAATACTGTTTTTGATGAAAATGCAGGTAATTCGAGACTGGATTCACTTATACGAATGAGCTCCCATGAATTCTGTTGATACTAACCGCGGAAAACAATTGAACCAATTTATTACAACAAAATCGAAGTAGAAACAACATTACTCATTAAAAACACGTGAAAAGTTACTTTTGGTTTAGAGTATATAAGGTTTATAATTAAGTCATTGAATGTTAACAGTCTCTATAGAACCTCTATATGCACCGTGTACTAATATTCATTATAATAAAAATAATAATAATAATAATCGACTTTATTTATAGAGGGTAACACATTTAGTAATCTAGTACTAATCTTCCATGTGGCCCTCTTTTTTCCTGGGTAGAAACCAGTACTAAGCAATGTAGATAATGTCTCTTGCTCAAGGAAACAACACTTGCTGTTAGTGGGGATCGAACCTGGTACCTCTCGATCTCGAGTCCGATGCTTTACCACTGCACCACAGCGCTCCACGGAACTGTGGAAAGTTTCGCGAGAAGTAAATTCCCGGTGAATACACCATACTATATCCTGGTAAAACGTGGCTCAAAGCCTCGCTGTTTCTCCTGGCAATTTTATCTCCCTTTGTTATGTCTGACAGTGATTATCCATTGATTTCGTGTCCGCTCTGTAAGTCAAAAACCCTATGGGATATCTTTATGATACTTGGTAGAAATGTAGAACAGGACCAGACAAAATGTCATGTACAAAATGACGACTCTGCCTTTCTTACTTTTGGCGATATCTTCCTTTCTTATGTCTGACAATGATTATCCATTGATTTCGTGTCCGCTCTGTTTCAAATGACGTGCATATCCATTCCCCTTACGGATGTGTTCCATCATCTGTCTGCGTATCCACGTAGTCTTATAAGGAATGTTGCTGGGCACACTGTGGATAGCCAAGGATCCATCATTTCCCCTAGAACTCGTCGTTGCATAAGATGTATTTCTAATGTTGACAGCGTCCCCCAGAAAACACTGACTGGGACTGCGTCTTACGCTACCTTTACCATGAATATTGGGACATCTAAACTCTTAACTAGAAAAGGTTTTTAGAAAATAAACAAATGCCACCCTCACACCCCCACCCCCGATCCCGCCACAGTTGTCATTCTTGAACGCAACACGTCATCTCGTCCTGTTCTACATTTGTACCAAGCATCAACAAAATATTCCGTAGTGTATTCGTATTTCAGAGCAAAGACAAGAAATCAAATTCAAACATAAGATGGGGAGAGAACTCCAAAGGTAAAAAAGCCGAAGTTGTCATTCTTATATGTGACATGTTGCCGGGTCCTGTTCTTCATTACTACCAAGTATCATCAAAATATTCCAATGAGTGTTCGTCTTACATTGCAGTCACTAAATCAATGCATTATCAGTGTCAAATATAACAAAGGGAGGTAACAGCAAAAGTAAGGAAGGCAGAATTGTCATTCTTGTAAGGAACACGTCATCTTGTCCTATTCTACAGTTCTACAAGTTACCATCAAAATATTCTGAAGGGTATTCAAGTTTCAGAGCAGCTGAGAAATCTACTTCAAACAAAACAAAGGAAAACAACTCTAAAAGTAAGAAAGCCATAGTTGTTATTCTTATAAGCGACACGTTGTCTGGTCCTGTTCTACATTTCTACGAAGTATCAGCAAAATATTCCAAAGAGTTTTTTACTTACAGAGCGCACACAAAATCAATGGATAATCATTGTCAGACATAAGAAATGAAGATATCGCCAAAAGTAAGAAAGGCAGAGTCGTCATTTTGTACATGACACGTTGTTTGGTCCTGTTTTACATTTCTACCAAGTATCATAAAAATATCCCATAGGGGTTTTGACTTACAGAGCGGACACGAAATCAATGGATAATCACTGTCAGACAAAACAAAGGGAGATAACGCCAAAAGTAAGAAAGGCAGAGTTGTCATTCTTGTACGCGACACGTCGTCTGGTCCTGTTCTACATTTCCACAAAGTATCATAAAAATATTCGAAAGGGTCTTTGACTTACAGAGCGGACACAAAATCAATGGTTTATCACTGTCAAATATAACAAAGGAAGATAACCCCCAAAAAGAAAGGCAGAGTTGTCATTCTTGTACGCGACACGTCATCTGGTCCTATTCTACATATCTGCCAAGTATTATCGAAATATTCCAAAGGGTATTCCAGTTACATAGCAGACCAGAAATCTATTTCAAACAAAACAAAGGAAGATAACTCCAAAAGTAAGAAAGCCAGAGTTGTTAGTCTTGTACGCGACACGTTTACTGGTCCTGTTCTATATTTCTACCAAGTATCATAAAAATATTCTAAAGGGTCTTTGACTTACAGAGCGGACACAATATCAATGGATAATCTCTATCAAATATAACAAAGGGAGATAACACCAAAAGTAAGAAAGGCAGTTGCCAGTCTTGTGCGCGACACGTCATCTCGTCCTGATTTACATTTTTACTAAGTATCATAAAAATATTCGAAAGGGTCTTTGACTAACAGAGCAGACACGAAATCAATGGATAATCACCGTGAGAATAACAAAGGGAGATAACGACAAAATAAGAAAGGCGGGGATGTCGTTCTTGTACGCTACACGTCGTCTAGTTCTGTTCTACATTTCTACAAAGTATCATAAAAATATTCTATAGGGTCTTTGACCTACAGAGCGGACACGAAATCAATGGATTATCACTGTCAAATATATCAAAGGGAGATAACGCCAAAAGTAAGAAAGGCAGAGTTGTCATTCTTATACGCGAAATGTTGTCTGGTCCTGTTCTACATTTCTACCGAGTATCATAAAAATATTCCAAAGGGTCTTTGACTTACACAGCGGACACCAAATCAATGGATAATCACTGTGAGACATAACAAAGGGAGATAACGCCAAAAGTAAGAAAGGCAGAGTTGTGATTCTTGTACGCGACACGTCGTCTGATCCTGTTCTACATTTCTACCAAGTATTATAAAATATTCCAAAGAGTCTTTGACTAACATACGGGACACGAAATCAATGGATTATCACTGGCAAATATAACAAAGGGAGATAGCACCAAAACTAAGAAAGGCAGAGTTGTCATTCTTGTACGCGACACGTCGTCTTGTTCTGTTCTACATTTCATCCAAGTACCATCGAAATATTTCAAAGGGTATTCGAGTTACAGAGAGGACACGAAATATTTTTCAAATAAAACAAAGGGTGATAATTCCTAAAGTAAGAAATGCAGAGTTGTCATTCTTGTACGCGACACATCATCTGGTCCTGTTCTACATTTCTACCAAGTATCATCAAAATATTCCAAAGGGTATTCAAGTTACAGAGCGGGCAAGAAGTTTTACCCCGACGCCGTAGCCAACGGGATCCGTCACAAAAACAATATTATGTCCCCCTATCTCGCCCCCCCCCCCCCCCACCCACACACACACACACCTTTGGTAGGGTGGGACATAATCATATCTTTCAGAGCAGTTTTTTCGACTACCTGTTGATCTGTCTAAAACCTAGTGGATGAGTGAAAAGCATGACAGACCTTGTCGCGATTTCGTCAATTTGCGGTTTCTTATGTGGTTCTATCCCAGTAAGCATTCTACATAAATCTATAGCGGGCCGTTATCGGCCCGTCAGGGTAGCTGACGGGCCGATAACGGCCCGCTGTAGATTTATGTAGAATGCTAGCTGGGATTCTGTATGCACATGCATTAACGTATTTATCTGAACCTATTTATGCATAGCGTCCCATAAATGGGATCTTCGCGAACAGTGTAGACCAAGAGCAGACGCCGCGTTCTGCGGCGTCTGATCAGGGTCTTTACTGTTTGCATTTAGTACAAGAAATTCTATAAAAGACGGGAAAAGTAAATCTAATCAGATATTCCTATACTTGGAAATGGATCTGTCTAAAATGCTTAGATGGAAGAGTCCATTCGGCATAAATGGGTTAATATTCGGGCAACTAAACTTCCTACCATACTTGTCCATACCTTTTAAATATACCAAAAATGCTATCTGTTGAAATACCTAATACTTCCGCGGAGTCTGGTCTGAGTCTACACTGTTTGCTCAGGCCAAACTGTCCGGCTACGGAGGATACATATAGTAGTCTTGGCATTCGCTATTTCCGTTACCTACTTTACTTACATACAAACTTTGATGATATTTTTTTACAAATTCAGTTTACAAGAGCTCTCAGCAGGTTAAATCAGCAGACGACAAAATGATGATATTTTTTCGTGTGCCTTCTTGAATGAAAGCATCAACATGTTCAACTTGTCATAATGAGAAAGTTAGAATGATATAACAAGACCTGTTTTTCTCTGAACAAAAAATATAAGAGACCATTAAAATATGTCGTCTGGTCGTAAATTTATCAAGGTCAGCCTTTAGCACTCTCTGCAGGCGACAAATTTAATCTTTGTTCTGTGTGTGTGTGTGTGTGTGTGTGTGTGTGTGTGTGTGTGTGTGTGTGTGTTATCCCAGAATATAGCATTTGGTATTTCATACAAATTGTGCATGAGGTGTCAAATACTATTTACTAGGGGAAAATATATGAATAATATTTCGAAATCTCGTCTACTGAAAGTTTTACCCAGCCCGCTAAGCGTTAACCCTTAAAATGCAAAGAAAACCTGCATCTGAAAATGTTGTCTGCTTATGCCGCCTGCTGAATATTCTTGCCAACTTTTCAAACCTATTTTTAAAAACAAGCAAAAAGTGTGGACCCTAATCAGACTGCTCCTACAGGAGCTGATTTGGGTCCACGCTGTTTGCAAAAATGACTTTTAAAATCACAAGCAGATGACAAAGCAGACGACAATTGTTGTGATTGGCAGTTTAAGGGTTAAGGAGCGTGGTACATCATAAACAGTCAATGTAAGGACAGGAATCGATACAGGCGGCGCTGCAATATGTAGCTGACACGCATAATGAAAGAACACGCAAGATGCCCTTTAGTCTTGATCATCCAGACGCTATATAGCGTCTGGATGATCAAGACTAAAGGGCATCTTGCGCTCGTCGTTCATCAAAGAAAAATTATAAAAAAAATTATATGACCCAGGTCGTAGCGAAGTTAACAATGTGAGCATCACAATGTGGCCAAGCCTAAAACTGCCTTACTGTCTACGAGACAATCATAATATTTAGCCATTTCTCCGGAAGCAATTTATGAAAGGTCACGGACTGGTCCAGTGCTATTTTCCATGGACTGATCAACTTTATATAACCAATTTAATCTTTCACAAAACGTTTGATCTACGCTTAGCATACAGTGTGTGCTAAGCGTAGACCAAGCTTTTTGATAAAGCTAATACTTGTATAGAAGTACAGACTGTTTAGAGTCTTCCGCTCACCAAATATAGCTATAAAGGTACCTAATTAAAGATTTATGAAAAGCAAACGTTGTGATAAGACTGCGCTGATGGTCATGGCGGTCCCGGAATTTTCTCTATTTTATTCCGGTTTGTCTACAAGAATCTGCTAGCTTTTCGTGTTACGGCGCTCTTAACCCTTAAACTGCCAATCACAACAATTGTCGTCTGCTTTGTCAACTGCTTGTAATTTTAAAAGTCATTTTTGCAAACAGTGTGGACCCAGATCAGACTGCTCCTTTAGGAGCAGTCTGATCAGGGTCCACACTGTTTGCTGGTATGCAAAAAAATAGGTTTGAAAAGTTTGCAAGAATATTCAGCAGACGACATAAACAGACGACATTTTCAGATGCAGGTTTTCTTGGCGCTTTAAGGGTTAACGCTCTGCATGCTGAGTAAATAAGACAGCAGACGACAGTTTGAAATAGTTTTCTTATTTTTCCCAGAAAATAAGGTTTGGCATTTGATGCTAATCGTAAGATGACAATTTGCTTGAAATGTCAAAACCTATTCAAATATAATTAGTTTGTCATCTGCTGAATTAACCCAGACATTGGTTTTGATTAAGATAGTCCAGATTTGTTAGGGAAACATTGCAAAATGACTTGAATGTTACAGACATCACAGTCGACCGTTATTTTCCTAAATACTTGTTATTTTTAAATGTACCATCATTGTTTTAGATTTTGAACAATAGACAGACTCTGGTACTCTAGCTGCTTTCAAACACAATCTGAATGTTGATTTCGGTTATTCTATATTTAACTCTTTCACCCAGGCAGACCAAAACAGATAACAGTGAAGATCGAGGTGAGAAGGCTCGTCACGAGCCGTCTCATCAGTATCTACAGTGTTTGCTATTTTGTTTTTGATTTTATCCTGAAATTCCTATTTTGCATCAGTGAACATGTCCAAATTCAAGGATGGAAGAGGCTATAACAACTCAGGGATGAAAAAGTTAAGTCATATGGTAGTCGCTTAGGCCAAATGCACGGCTTAGGACAAGATGCGGTGCTTTTTTATTTTATTTATTTATTTATTTTATTTATTTATTTATTTTTTTTTTTTTTTTTGGTTTTCAAAGCAGTTTTAGGGATACATATTTGTCAGTTGACTTTCTTCTGGATCTCCTTAGTATAGATGTCATACATGCTATGTTTTCTTTTGCATTCCTCTTTAAGCATTTATACAAATAAAATTCTGGTTAAATCAAACGGCTCTGAAAATCTTGCTAACGATTGCCTTTATATGACACTTTGTTTGCCGTTGCAATGTAAAACAAAATAATGCTTATAATTTTTTTGTAATTATAAAGTGAAAGTTGTTTATAAAAAGTTCTCTAAACGTAAGAAATTGTGATATGTATCAGAACTGGTAACCATAACAACCAGTAAGTATAAATTGCGTTAGCTCGTCTGTGTGAAAGTAGACGAAAAAGTATTACATTAATCATGACGTCGGCGTCGGCATTGGCAGTCGTGTCCAGGGCGAGTCAATGAAAAAACAGCCTAACTTATTTCTGGGTGAGACTGATCTCTTCTTTTTCGATGTAATTGCCCTCTAGAATAATGGCCTTTGGACCAACGGTGTTCCAGTGCCATCAGCCCAGAACTGAAGAAGCCAGGGTCCTTGTCTCCGACCCACTCCTCAACTGCCGCCATGACTTCTTCGTTGGACCGGAAATGACGTCCACGGATCCGATATCCTTTTTCAAGTTTGTGAATAGGAAATAGTCACTAGGAGCTAAGTCCGGAGAATAAGCGGGGTGCGGTATTAGCTCGTATCCATTCCGCTCAACAGCATCTAATGCAATTTTGCAAGTGTGGGCTCCCGCATTGTCCTGTTGGAGCAGAATCCCTTTGGAGAGTTTACCTCGGCATTTTTCACGGATCGCAGTACTCAGTTGGTCGAGCAAATTTGCATAATACGCACCTGTTATTGTACTTTTCTTTGCTAGAAAGTCCAACATAATAGCGCCTTGTGCGTCCAAAATACAGTTGCCATCACCTTGCCAGCAGAGGGTTGCGTTTTGAACTTCTTTGGCCTCGGAGACCCCGGCCCTACCCACTGGCGACTTTGAGTTTTATTCTCTGGCTCATAATGATGGACCCAGGTCTCATCTACAGTCACCAGACGTGAAAGGAAATCATCTTCCTTTGACCTAAACCGCTTCAACAATGCGCTGCATACTGATGCTCTGGTTGCTTGTCGCTAATGGGATTTTGGTACCCAACGAGCTGTTAGCTTGCGCATACCCAAGCGATCATGTAAATTGTTGAAACGCTACCATGTAAAATGTGTAATGCATTCGCTATTTCTTCCACCTTAACTCGCCTATCAGAGTTCACCAGATCCCATACTTTGTTACACATTTCGTCATCGGTGACATCTGATGGGCGTCCAGACCTGGTTTTGTCTTCTAAAGACGTTCTACCGCGTTTGAATTCCCCAGCCCAGAATTTAACTTGTGCATACGATGGTGCAGAAGACCCATAAACATTGGTCTACTCGCGGTGTATTTCCTGACCTGTTTTTCCCTTTCAAATACAAGCACCGAATTACAGCAAGGTACTCAACTTTTGACGAAAAGCTTGCGTTTGCATCGCTAGCCATGTTTGACATTCAATATCTTATGAGTGAATAACACGATAAGAGTGCAATTTTGCTCTCAGGCCTAAAACATGTATTGAAATAAGGCATGAAAATCGTGGGTGTCTCGGTCCATCGGAAATGGGATAGGCTGGTTACTTATTCACTTGTCCTCGTATGTTACAATCTATGTTAAGCAGTTTAAGAAGTCAAATCATCCTTAACTTTTGTAGAATTCAGTCTATACCTGTTGGTAGATATTGGTCGAGAGCATAGACATGTCTCCTGCAGGCTTTAATTGATTTAGTTGAACTTTGGATGGTATTAGATATTAGGCTAAAAACTGTTCATTACAAGCTATACCTCTTCTATGATCTTAAGATCAAGATTGGCTTAGAATTAGAATATGTTAAATGATTAAAAAATATCTAAATGCATGGATGGATTTAGTTGACACTAGGAGTTGTGCTATTTACTGGTCCACCGTTTTGTTCAGTTAAAGCCCCAGTTCCTCAGAGGTAAATTTTGTTTACTGCAACCCCCATACTCCCCGCCCCACCCCAACTCCCAACACACACAATGACCCTTAAGGTCAATGTCAGACAATGATTTTCATATTTAGATTTAACTAAATCACATGATGTTTAAATATTCAAAGATGTACTGAGTAACTGGATAGACGTTATTGTTGTTTGGACTGCTGTTACATCTTGGTCCAAACATCTACTAAAAGAAAGACCCCTCCCCCACACCTCAGTGACCTTGAGGTCAAGTCAAAGTCTTAACAGTTTTAATATGGTGGACAAGCGCGTTCAGGCAAGCTTTCCTGTTCGTTGACCGATCTTGTTTCTCTAAAGCTTTCTAACATTCCGGAACAGAAAAGAGTAGAGATTTTTGGGTTCTGCCATACGTCGCTTATCACCAACTGCATGATTCTTAGGGACAGTTGTACTTTAGAGGTTCAAGATTCCTTGTTGAGCATATTCAGTGAAAATTAAAAGTGGCACCTTAAATACTTTAGAATCATCTTTTAATGAGTTTGTCACTCTTGTAAACGGTTTAATGTTAATGTTTTAATTTAAATGAAAGTTGGATGTCTTAATAATAAAACATAGAAATAGTGCATCTAATTAAGACTGTGTTTAGTTGCATTCTGTATCTGTAATACAGTGCGTGCTATTCTTTATTTTATTAATTTGTGTAAAGATTTACCAGTTTGAATTTACATTTCTGTATTGTAACTTTTCGCATTCCCTATTTTGTTATGTTCAGTACAAAAGTCACCTTTTCTTATTTTTATTTATTTTTTATTCCGAAACGGACATTATGTCAGCAGCAACGTTACAAAATGTACCTTAAGACATGCGACTAGCGAATATTCAGATCAGCCTGTTCGCATTTATATAGCCAACGAGGGAAAGTTTCTTCATGAGGAAAACGAAGACTAATTAGACTGCGCGGATGCGCAGGCTGATTTGAATCTCCTTTGGAGTGCCTGACAGAAAGTACCTTTTCTCACGTTCCGTCCCATAAAGTTTGGGATACAATGTAAGTGTAGAAACACCTCATTCATTGAGAAAACACACATATTCAAATATATTGAAAATTTCACCACCAAAAACTGAAAGTTTTCAAATAAAAATTCTGATATTTTTTTCATATATCTGTTCAAAACATAGATTGCCAAGGCGGTTCTAACGAGTACTCACAATCTATGTTTTTAAGTTTTACTATATAAGTTTTACTATATGAAAGTGGGGTTTTAGGGGGTCAAAATTATACAGCATCACGAAAACTTGCCTATATAATTCTGACCCCCTTGAACCCCATTTTTATATAGCAAAACTGGGGTTTACAGGGGTATACATTATTTTTCTAATTTCTGCTCAAACACATAGATTGTGATACTCGTTAGAACCGCCTCGTCGAGGCGGTTCTAACGAGTACCCACAATCTATGTTTTTAGGAGAAATTTGAAAAATATCAGAATTTTTTTATCTGAAAATTTTCATTTTTTTGGTGGTAAAATTTTCAGTATATTTGAATAGGCATGTTTTCTTAATGGTATGTTTTTGTGATGAACAATCATAAGATTATTATTACATGAATTAATCTTGTCTGTCAAATGCATGGTTCTTTATCAAAGGATACTTCTAAATACTAACTGTTATGTTGATTATGTATGCTGAGATGGCAGAAAAATGCGGGTTTTCTTCGCAATGAGCGTGCCAGTAGTTACCTTGGTAACCATTTAAATTTGCTTGACTGAATCTATAGATGTGATTCTGGAATAAGGTAATATGAGTATTATTTTTATAAGTGTCTGAACTGTACCTGGAGTATAATCTAATATAGAAAACCTGAACGGATAACATTTGTATCAATATTTTATTCATTCTATATATTTTTATACAAAGCTTCTTCGATTGACATTTAAAATTATTCATCTTATTTGAAAACCGCACTGTCTGAAGCCTCATTAAATATAAAAATAATGGTGGCGCGATTGACAGTGGTTATGATTTCCTTAGACATTATAAACATTCTATTTTTCTTTTTTGTTATTCAATTTTGATCAATTTGCATCATTATGCATAATTTGTCAAGATCTTCCTTCTCAGGTACAATCATTGCCATTATTGCAGTTTCTTTTAAGATTCGAAACGATGTTAGCCGCAACGTCAGAACACGTACCTTCGGAAATGTGCGCCATGCGAAGATTCAGATCAGCCTGCGCCTTCGTGCAGTCTGATCGGAATCCTCTCTGGGTGCATCTTTGATAATCAAAGATGCAAAGTTTCTTCTTACGGACAACGAAGACTGTGATCAGAATGCACGGATGCGCAGGATAATTTGAGTCTTCGTTGGACGCACGTGTCAGAAGATATGTTTTCACAGGCTGCTTCTTATTTTTGTTTTATATGTAGGTAGTATACTTACAGAGTGCAAAGTGAGACAAGGGCCTCTCGCCATATGCGGTTAATGAAGGCCCACTTCTGACCTCGCCCCCAATTTCCTACATAAAGTGGTCAGCCCATGACTGTATGACGTTTCATTGCACATCGCCTTTCATTACAACCCAATTCCATGCCCATATGACTTGAATAATATTGAAAGAGACGTAAATTATCATTATCTATATAAGATGATAAATTGTGGGATTAGCTTTATTCTAAATAAATAGAACAATGCTTTGTATGGTTGTATTTAATACTTTAGAAGAAAAATGAAACCGATATGTTTATTAAACCACCCACAGAAAGGCGGAGACTACCTCTGTGCAATGACATTAGAGCGGTTCCGAAGGAGGAAGTTTAAACTTTGACCTGCTGCTGCTTATAATAAAAGAAGCAGTGTTTATTCACAGAAAACAAGACTTATTCGGATCGTCTTATTCAGAAACAGCTTGAATGAAATGTCAAGTCTAATTTCTTTTTGTGATAATACAAGAACTATATCAATAATTTCTGTCTGATGTGTTTAGCTTACAGAGTGCTATAGCTAGACTTTAGACACCCCCTAGGCAGATTAAGCAGGCGACAAAAAATGGTCATTTTTCTTATTTTACCCAGAAAATAGACTTTGACATTACTTGCATGAAATGTCAAAGTCTATTTTAAGAGATATATAACAAAATATTTCAAAATGTCGTCTGCTGAAAATTTTACCCCGAAAACTTTACTAAATAAGGGGGTAAGAGAAAAGTCCAGGGAGTGCCACAATCACAAACGCAGCCCATCCCAGACACCAAGAGGAAGAGAAAACAGACAACAACCAAACAAGCGCAAATCGAACAAACGTACGAAAAGCACCAAGACTAGCTCTCTCTTCCCCAACGAGGTAATCGCAATGCTAAAAGGACTGAAAAACACAAGAACAAAATAACACAAGGCAAGACATAAAACAAATCACCTCGTAGAATAAACCACAAAGCAACAAAGAGTACGACTAACACCGGCATCACTGCATTAGAAAGGTCAGTAGAAAAAACTACCGGGGGTGGGGATGGGTTTAAAGCACTTTTACGGCCAGCCAACTTCACCCTGGGTCCCGATGTAACTCTTAATACAGAAAAACATAAAAATTCGGTTCACATCAAGGCTCCCAACTCAATCAATGCATCAAAGCGAAAACATAAAAAATCAAATTCATCATTACGATAAACAAAGACGAGTACTAAGCCTTAAAATGTATATTATACAGAACACACAATGCGTTGTCCGCTTACAGAATACACTTTAGTTTACTTTTATATCGACATTCAAAGAAGGATATCATACTGCGAGGATGCTCTACATCACAGCATAAGACACAAGGACCTTTTTTTAACCCGTGACGCATCAGCTACAGCAGTCGGAGCCGTATCTACCCCATTACGAAAACACGCCTATCCAAATATATTGAAAATTTCACCTCCAAAAACTGAAAATTTTCAGATGAAAAGATTCTGATATTTTTCTTATTTCTGCTCAAAACATAGAATGCGGGTACTCGTTAGAACCGCCTCGGCGAGGCGGTTCTAACGAGTACCCACAATATATTTTTTGAGCAGAAATAAGAAAAATAATGTATACCCCTGTATACCCCAGTTTTGCTATATAAAAGTGTGGTTTAAGGGGGTCAAAATTATATAAGTATGTTTTCGTGATGCCTTGTAGTTGGGCAAACACTGTTTGCAATAAATACAGGAATAAACTTACGCTAAGGTGCACGACCTGCAAAAACGCATTGATATGCCTGTTGATATTTAGCAAGTTCATTGATTAGATCATGTTGATGTCGATCAATAAAAAAAACTCTAAACTATTCCAAGCAGTATCATATTTTCACATCTTTTATCTAGAGCACAACAAGTTTAATTTCATTTATCTGGAGTCCTAAGAACCTCTAATGGTTATTTCTCTAATCTGGCGCCCTAAGAACCCCTTTTGTTGTATCTTACTTATCTGAAGCCCTAATAACCTACATCGGTGTGTTTTTCTTATCTGAAGCCCTAATAACCTACATCGGTGTGTTTTTCTTATCTGGAGCCCTAATAACCTACATCGGTGTGTTTTTCTTATCTGGAGCCCTAATAACCTACATCGGTGTGTTTTTCTTATCTGGAGCCCTAAGAACATCTATTGTTTTATCTTTCTTATTTGCAGCCGTATTTTTTTCTCACTTCTCTGGAGTCCAAGAATCTTTTATTGTATCTCTCTTATCTGAAGCCCTAGGAATCTTTATTATCTTAACCCTTTTATCTTGAGTCCCACAAGCTCTCTTATCTAGACCCCTAACAAGCTTTATTGTTTACTGTCTCATATCTGAAGCCCTAAGAATCTTTAACGCTTATTCACTGATATCCAGAGCCAACAGGACATTTATCGTTTATTTCCTCTTATCTGGAGATCTAAGAAAATTTATTGTTTTATCTCCTATCTCGATTGTCTTATGAGTAGTACATATTAATTTCACCTGGTCGCATTTGGCAATTTCATTGTTTAGCGCTTGTATATGCATGCGAAAAATGATAAAAAATGTTCCAAGCTGTTTAAAAGTTACAGTGATTGTCACAAATTGATAAACGACTGACGATCATGCCCGATATGGCTATTAAAAAGACATTTGGGGTATAGAAAATTTCATTGGTTAGATCTTGTCAATACGTTTGTGCATGCCCACTTTATTGTTTTATTATATTATACAGAGCTCTAAGAGCCTTCAAAGTTCTTTCTTTCTTATCTGAAACCCCGAAAACTCGAATTTGAAACTTTCATTGGTTAAATTTTGTCAATTTTTATCTGCATGCTAATTTTTATTGTTTTATGTCACTTTTCCGGAGCCCTACGAATCTTTAATATTTTACTCTTATCTGGGGTCATAAAAACCTCTATTGTTTTATGAGAAGTACACATTAATTATACCCGGTTGCATTTGACGATGTCATTGGTTAGACTTGTTAATATGTGTCCGCATGCAAAAAAATATCAAAATATCCCGAGCGGTTTTGCAAGTATAGTGACTTTCACAAACTTGTTACTGACAAATGGACTCTCCCGACAAGGTTATTTATAATGAAATCTGGTACTTACAAATTTCATTGGTTAGACCTTGTCAGTATGTATCTGCATGCCTAACTTTATTATTATATCTCTTATCCGGTGTTCTAAGAGCCTTAAATGCTTTCTCTCTCTTATCTGGAGCCCCGAAAACTACTATTTTGTTTGAGCGGCACACAATCATTATACCTGGTTGCATTTTATAATTTCATTTGTTAGGTCTTGTTAGAATGTATCTGCATACCAAAATATCAACAAACTGATTAGGATTACGGACAGAAGAGCACACCGCCAAGGCTATTTATAAAGAAATCTGGTATTTAGAAATATCGTTGGTTACTTCTTGTCAATACATATATCTGCATGCCAAATCATCACGAAAACACGCCTCTATAATTTTGACCCCCTTAAACCCCACTTTTATACAGTAAAACTGGGGTTTACAGGGGTATACATTATTTTTCTTATTTCTGCTCAAACATAGATTGTGGGTATTTGTTAGAACCGCCTCTGCGAGGCGGTTCTAACGAGTACCCACAATCTATGTTTTGAGCAGAAATATGAAAAATATTTGAATTTTTTGTCTGAAAATTTTAAATTTTTCGGTGATTAACTTTTCAGTATATTTGAATAGGCAGGTTTTCGTAATGTTTAGTATTTTATCTTTCTTATCCGGAGCGCTAAGAGCCTTCGATGTTTTCTCTCTTGTATCTGGATCTCTTAAAACCCATTTTTATGAGCAATACATAATAATTATACCCAGCTGCATTTGAAAATTTAATTTATTAAGGCTTATTAGTATGTATATGCATGCAATAAATAATCAAAATATTCCAAGTTGTAAAAAAGTTTTCACAAACTGATTGCGGACAGAAGGAGACACCCGACATGGCTATTTATAAAGTAATCCGGCATTTAGAAATTCATTTGTTAGATCTTGTCAGTATGTATCTCCATGACAAACTTAATTGTTTTATCTCTCTTATTTTTTTCCATTCTTATCTGAAGCCCTGAAAACTGGTATATATATATATATATATATATATATATATATATATATACATGTATATATTCTTACGACATGAAAGCCGTAACAAAGGAATGAAGCATAGCTGAAAAAATTTCTCACGTCTGCCGTGGGAATCGAACCCGGTCCTCCCGGTTAAAAATCCAATGCTCTAACCACTGAGCCAAAGAGTCGACTCCCTGACGCAGTTGTCAGAGATTGAATATATACTTAGAAGCTATGCGTAATCTGCCAAGGCAGATAATCGAAGGTAGGAGTGCTCGGTCGTAACAATATATATATATATATATACTATAATTATTTCCGTTTGCATTGAAGATTTCATTTGTAAGGTCTTGTCTGTATGTATCTGCATGTCAAACATTATCAAAATATTCCAAATATTTTAAAAGTTATAGCGATGTTTTCATAAACAGATTACGGATGGATTGGCGTGACTTGGCGAGGCTGCTTATAAAGAAATCTGGCATTTGACAGCGTTTAACAAGTCGGGCTGTTTGTGTCTTAACCCTGCTGCATGGGTGAATGGCAAACCGTGACGACCTTGATCAGACACCTTTTAGAGCAAATCCTAAGGCAGACAAACAATTTTGACAGCGTTGTCGTCTTGATTGTATATTCATTTCCATTCAATTGATTACATTACCGTCGTTGAGTTTTGTTCACCTTACTTCAGTTCTCTAGCACTTAAATAGTTGGAAATAAGAACAACTACTAGAAGGAGTACATATTTTTTTAACCCTTTCATCCCTGCAGACCAATACAGATATATTAGCAAATGGTGCAGATCCAGATGAAGAGTCCATTTAAGAAACTCAGGGGTGAAAGGGTTAAGAGAAACATTAAGTGAGAAGGATAGTAAAACATTTTCAAATTGTGGGTACTTTCCTTGAATGGGTATCCATTCCACTTAAGTGACGAGAGAGAAATAAGGTTCCTATAACGTTGCGACCATGCGCGTGCAGGTTTATAGTTTCCTTGTTTGCGGACCTAAGAATACTTTTTGACTCGGACACTTTCTGAAGCTCTGCTTTGGCTAGTAAACTTGGATCAATACTATAACTAGCTCTTTGGTCTTCGAATTGATATCACTGTCACAATTAATCGACATTTTGTAATTGCAAATTAAATCAAGCCGTTTATACCGTGTTATCCTTTCCGCAATGCGATCAAACTGGCCGCCTCATGCTGAAAGTACCTCGTCGTCTGTATGAAAGCGTTAAAACAAATACATCTTTTAATTAGCTCAGCCTGATCAGGGTCTATATTTTTTATATCTAGGTCAATCAATCCAGCTAATTTGTCTGAGAAATCGGCAGTCTTTTTTCTAGTTGCTAGAATATCGATGTGCGGGCTAACCTGCATCTGACCATATCGCCTGTGTTTTAAGATGCCTTGTCGCTAGAATCGCTGCATATAATGGAAAAATCTGGTAATTATAGCATTGTTGATGCTTTATTATTTGAACCGCTACGTAAGAAACCGTACCCTCGGACTTGTGCGCCCAGCGAAGAATCAGATCAGCCCGCGCATTCGCGCAGTCTGATCAGAATCTTCACTGGATAGCCAAGGATGGAAGCTTTCTTCACGCGGACAGTGACGACTCTGATCAGACTGTGCGGTTGCGCTGGATAATTTGAATCTTCGATAGGCGTACATGTCTGTACGTGTTGTATCAAGTATACAAGAACGAGTCATGACCTAACACCCAATGTTTCAATCTACTTTATAGTTCCGCGAGCTCTCAAGGTTGTCATGGAAACAATTCTGAAGTCATTAAAGGCAAGGTAGTTTTCAAAGGTGCGGAGGTCATTTAGCAGTATTTTCCAAGCGGGCACACAATGTTGAAATGACGTCTTTCTAATGATGAGTTATCGTCCTAGACGTTGATTCAACGTTGAAACGACGTTGTTTTACGTTGGGAACCCACTGGGTGGCCTTATTATTAATACAAAGAGGCCTGGACAAACAATTTCGGCCAAGCTCGGACCATCACGAAAACACGCCTATATAGTTTTGACCCCCTTAAACCCCACTTTTATATAATAAAACTGGGGTTTACAGGGGTATACATTATTTTTCTTATTTCTGCTCAAAAACATAGATTGTGGGTATTCGTTAGAACCGCCTCGCAGAAATAAGAAAAATATCAGATTTTTTTTTTGTCTGAAATTTTTCATTTGTTTGGTGGTAAAATTTTCAGTATATTTGAATAGGCATGTTTTCATAATGGCTACAGACATACGAGATCTCTGATCATGATCTGCACTGTTTACCACTCATCCAGCAGTTTTAAGGCACATTAACAGGTAATCAAATGAACCTGTACAATTTATAAAAAGTAGTGTTACATCCTACGATAATTATGTATCATTTGGAAAACACGCCTATTCAAATATACTGAAAGTTTTACCACCAAAAATTGAAAATTTTCAGAGAGAAATGCTGATATTTTTCATATTTCTGCTCAAAAACATAGATTGTGGGTACTCGTTATAACCGCCTCGTATACAGGGGTATATATTATTTTTCTTATTTCTGCTCAAAACATAGATTGTGGGTAGTCGTTAGAACCGCTTCGACGAGGCGGTTCTAACGAGTACCCACAATCTATGTTTTTGAGCAGAAATAAGAAAAATAATATATACCCCTGTAAACCCCAGTTTTACTATATAAAAGTGGGGTTTAAGGGGGTCAAAATGATATAGGTATGTTTTCGTGATGTATTTCTCAGTTGATCCCTTTTACTAGAACTAGTCAAGTAAGTGAGTTTAAAAATCGAAATTTTATTTTAACTGCTAAACTTCTTAACCCTTCTCTTGCTGAACACGACATGTCTTGTCTTAGCAAACAGTGTAGATCCAGATTAGTTGGCTTTTGAAGAAGTCAACAGATCTGGATATGCACTTTTTGTCAATAAATACGTGAATTTCTATCAAAAACCCGGATCAAGTAATCTGATTGCCTGGAAATTGGAAGTGGGTGTAGTATCTTAATTTATTCAGCATAAGAAGGGTTGAGCATGGGTGCCGATATCATTAACTGCATAAAACATTTTCAAGTTCCATTTACATGATTCTCAATCAATTTCCAGATATAGTGTTGATTTGAAAACCTTGCTGCATTAGAACCTGAATTTTAGAGTGGCGTAGTCTATAAATGCAGAAATATTATTTGTTAAACTGATTTTTTGATTCTTAACGATGGTCATTCACTAAAATAGGTTGCAACGAGGATTTCTAAGGCAAACTGCATGCATGGTTGTTAACTCATAAATGACAGAGCTATAAATCATAAATAGCTCTGTTTCTCTCTTCAGTTGGCACCTGACTATCAATGTCTTTGGTTTGGCCCAATATGGTCCTATTTGTTGTAGGGAGCTAGTTGCTTTGCTTTGGTTTGTTTTGGTTTGTTGCTTTTGTAGGCACAGTGGCTCAGTGGTAGAGCGTCCGCTTTGTGACCGAGATGTTGCGGATTCGATCTCCGGCCGGGTCATACCAAAGACTTTAAAAATGGTACTAGCAGCTCTTTTGCTTGGCGCTCGGCATTAAGAAAGTAGAGCTAGAACTGGTCAGCTCATTGTCAGTATAATGTGACTGGGTGGTATCATGTCAAAGTGTCTAGGGCGTGATATTTAATTGAGGCAGCACTCTAAAAGTGAACATCGAGCTCCCTGTCACATCCTAACACCGTCGCGACGTTAAACCCAACTCAAACAAACAAACAAACTGTTTGTCTTGGTTTATAAGTTCTGCCTCTTGGTGTCATTAGCAGGCTATGCTCCGTTATTGTGGCTCTCACTGGACATCCAAGTACTGTTTGTCTTGTGTTCTCGCTTCAGGTTTCCATTGCTTTGTTTTATCTAAATTATTGTGGTTACCTGCGCGTGACTATGAGAATCCTTATGCGGACCGAGTATATAATTGAAGCTGCATCAAAATTTAGGATCCGCTCCCTGATCCCCACTCCCTCAAGTAGTTTTTTAACTGGAAGTTCATTATTATAAGTTTGTACATTATGATTCTTCAGTTCTTCTGTAGATGCCTTTGGAAGGTTGTACAATATGATTTGTCAGCTTCGCATTTGCAATAACCAAGGATGCAAAGGATGTTTCTTCATGCAAACAACGAAGACTCTGATCAGACTGCACGGATGCACAGGATGATACATGTCTTTGTTGTGCTACATCACGAAACACGCCTATATAATTTTGACCCCCTTAAACTCATCTTTTATATAAATTGGGGTTCACAAGGGTATAAATTATTTTGCTTATTTTGCTAAAAATGATTTTGGGTACTCGTTAGAACCGCCTTGCCGAGGCGGTTCTAACAAGTACCAACAATCTATGTTTCGAGCAGGAATATGAAAAATATCAGATTTTGTTTTTATCTCAAAATTTTCGTTTTTTGTTTGTAAACTTTTCAATACATTTGAATAGGCGTATTTTCGTAATAAGAATCGCCCATCGAGGCAATCTTAATGAGTTAATTCAACATACCATTGTTTTTTAGAAGATCGAAAAGACATCACTGTGATATCCTTTTGTCTCCTGACCTGGTGTTATGATAAACCCTCAGTGACTAGAACGAATTACCACGGTCCCAAAGACATTCGAGCCATTGACGTTCAACTGTATTCCGAATTCACTAGCAAATCTGACTAAAACTGGCGCATCACGAAAGCATGCCTTTATAATTTTGACTCCCTTAAACCCCACTTTTATATAGTCAAACTGGGGTTTACAGAGGAATGCATTATTTTCCTTTTTCTGCTCAAGAACAGCTTGTGGGTACACGTCAGAACCACCTTGGCGAGGCGGTTCTAATGAATATCCACAATTGAGCAGAAATATGAAAACTAATCAGAATTTTTATCTAAAAACTTTCATTTTTAGGTGGTGAAATTTTCAATATATTTAATAGGCGTGTTTTCGTAATGTACAATAGCACAATGTTCTGATGAATAAAATTTACCTTTCTTTGTTTTAGGGACGGGACGCGACTCGCTATAATTTTACGGCAAGGTCAATTTTGAGGCCGCATACATTTGTAATGGAAATTGTTGAAAAATCACTTTCTCAAAATGAATTAAAGACTAAAGGTTGTAACTTACAATGTATGATTAAAATAGTAAAACTGTCTAGTTGCATTCAACATTTTGTTCCCCTGTGGTTATCTGAGTTTGCCCCTCGACTGAAACTTACAATGTATGATTAAAATACTAAAGCTTGTCCGTTTAAATAAAAAAAAATTGTCCCCGGGGCATATACGCCATTCCCTCTGGGCTATGTACATGTATAAATCATGTAATCTTAAAACGTATTCTTCTCTGTAACCAAGACTAATTTTCACCGGATAGCACACGGAGCCTTCTGTCGAAGGGATATTGACATTTTTTTCAAATGGTTTGCACCGTTGAAAAAGATGGCCGCCATGCCCATATATGGTAAACACTTGGTTTAAACATGTTTATTTCAAATCAATCAACTGACATACATTTGATATTAGTATACAATGACACGTTCATGGGATTGAAATGGAAGCAACATGCTTCTTGAATCCCTTTCCCGCTATCGAAGTATAGAATGTACAATATTGGCAGGTCATGTGGTAACTAAATATATGCCAGTATACCCATGGAACTAATGGTAATAAGCATCAGTAAAGAGGCATTTAACATCTTTGCACAAAATAAATAATAAAATACTCATAGTTAGCTAGGCAATAATAAAATGTGAAAAGAAAAGAATGAAAAAAGTTGTTATGCGAAAGCGAAGAATTAAAGGAATTTCGAACAATACGCTACATGTAAAGGCGCGTTAAAAGAACCATAACAGAGAAAGCAGCAGGATCATCCATCGGCAGCATACATGTACGGGGGACTGGGAGGGGGTAAGGGTGTGGCGGAACGTCATGTGCACACAATTAAACACTTAAAAAAAAGCACTTCTCAAAAACCAGGAGAGCTTTGAGGCAGAATTTAAATAAATAGCATAGTGGACTCAAGGTCTACTAAGTTTGTTCAAACTATGATCCCAGGGTAACCTTTGACCTTTGTACGGCACGGTCAAATTTGTGTCCTAGTTGCTGCAGCAATACTGGAAGAATGTTGCATGGCATCTACAGATATTCCATGGATGTTTTTCTCAGGAGAGCGAATCATGACCCATGGGCTTCTTGTTTTATTCTTAATTATATGTGATAGATGTGTTATAGAGAACCAAATACTTCTAGAAAAAGAAGCTGAAATGCATGGCCACAAAAACGGTGAATGAGGTCATAGTCTCTATCATTCTGCGGCGTCGTATTATTTGGGTCTCTTCTGTTTGTTCAGCCTGTCTCTTCGAACACAGGATTATTGCGACGGATTTGACGAATATATACAGGAAATCTCAAAAGCATTTACCCGCAGGCTCGTTCAGACATTTGATAATATGTAAATTCAGGGTTGATTATGTCTGACATTTCTTTCAGGATCTCACTCAGACAGTGCGATATGCTAGTCTGTAATGTGATTGACCTCTAGTTCTAATTCTTAAACGTATTTGTAATAATCCTATTGGGACAGACACGACTGAGCAAACAGCAGAGATTCCGATCAGACGCTGCAAATCGCGGCGTCTGATCAGGCTAAATACATGTTGCCACTCATACAGCGGTTTTTGACACATCACAACTCATACAGATGTTTTGACACATCAAAATGTATTTAACTGGGTTTGATGAGGCTTAATGGGTCGAAACTAGCTAGTCTGCCCAGAAAACTTCACACTACTGCTATTCGTAGTTTTGCGTGTGAGTTCATTGCTCTCAGAAGTCATTCCTCATTACATAAACACGCCTATTCAAGTACATAGAAAATTTTAGAACCAAAAAATGAAAATTTTAAGATAAAATTATTTGATATTTTTCATATATCTGCTCAAGACAAAGATTGTGGACACTCGGTAGAACCCCCTCGGCGAGGAAGTTCTTACAAATGCCCACAATCTATGTTTTAAGCAAAATAAGAAAAATAATGTATACCCTGTAAATCCTAGTTTTACTACATAAAAGTGGGGTTTAAGGGGATCAAAATTATATAGGCGTATTTTCGTGATGTTTATGACTCTACTGTTCAAATGTCAGGACAAGGAATTACGATGTCCCAATATTTAGGGTAGATATACGGTAGTATAAATGCATGTATCATATTTATCGTATGTATTCAGTCAGACAGTCCTCAGCAAACAGCGTAGACCAAGATGAGACGCCGCAGAACGCGGCGTCTCATCAGAGTCAACATCATTTGCCACATATCCAGCAATATTTAGACACAATATTGGGTAGTAAATTGAACAAGTATGGTGAGGAGTTGAGGTGTCCAAATACTTAGGGTAAATACGATATATCGGGCAGGTCATGAATGAACCCCTTCGGAACATATGCAAATTGACATGTGCATTCATGTAATCCTATAAAAAATGTGTCCGCCATGCGCAAAATTGAGCTCGGGACATAGGCGAACTTGTATCCAGTAAGCATTCTTCATAAATCTATAGCGGGCCGCTATAGATTTATAAAGAATGCTAGCTGGATAAGACACGGATCCACCTGCACTACCGTCCTGTCCGATGGGTTCTTTTGGAGCTTGTTAATTTTATCTGCAATATCGTGATTCTGTAATTGGATAGTTAAGGTCCTGCGAAGGCTGATTTTGATCTTCGTTGTTTGCATATCCCAAAGGCACATTCTCACATTTCGAGATTCATTTATCATTAAGTCTTAACACTCAGCACTCTGGGGGAAAATTCAGCATACGGTATGTGTCTTTCTTTTTTTTTTTTTTTTTTTTTTTTTTTTTTTTTGTTGTTGTTGTTGTGTTTTTTTGTTTTTTTTGTTTTTTTTTCCTTAATTTTCAAGAAAACAAGTTTTGACATTTCATGCAAATGGTCTTCAAATTATGGTCTCCAATGGAGACCATTTGCATAAAATGTCAAAGCCTGTTTTCTCGAAAAAAAGATAAATATCACGAATTTGTCGTCTGCTAAATTAGCCAAGAGTGGTGTTCACATATTAATGTACACAAGAATGGGCCAGTTCAGGTTTCGTTGTCATATTTTATTACTACGTATACTTTGATGCTAAAGGAACCAGAGATTTTAAACCAAAGCTCATAAAGGATGCACAACTCGGAAAATTGGTCCTTTTTCTACATTACGAAAACACGCCTATGCAAATATGTAGAAAATTTCTCCTCCAAAAACTGAAAATTTTCAGATAAAAAACTCTGATATTTTTCATATTTCTTCCCAAAACATAGATTGTAGGTACTCGTTAGAACCGCCTCGGCGAGGCGGTTCTAACGAGTACCACAATCTGTTTTATTAGCAGAAATAAGAAAAATAATGTATACCGCTGTAAACCCCAGTTTTACTATATAAAAGTGAGGTTTAAAGGGGTCAAAATCATATAGGCATGTTTTCGTGGTGATATACGAGCAGCTAAGGCCAAGGTCAGCTTGCACATATACTCAGACTGCGTAAAGGTGCGATCTAATCTTAACCGTCTTGCCTCAAGCATGGCATAAATGTTTTTTCACATCATTCGCATCATACTTTTTTCTTTCTTTATGTCCTCGAGACTAAATGAGTTCAATTAATTTTCAGCTTCTAGTTAATTAATGTGCGGGTTTTCTAATCTAAAGTTTGAAAGTAAAATGTCTTTTATAACCAGTGGAGAATATCTCCTTATAAAACAAGCGTACACTGCATAGATTCACTGAATACAAATGCAATTAATAAAAGCACGTTGATGATTAACCTTTAGTGATTGGCTCCATTTGTCTAGTTTGAATGAACGCATTCAACTGCCTTGATAAATGACGAAGATATAGCATGGATTGACATACATTTGAGCTGCAACGTGACAAAACGCCTTTTCGGACATGTGCGCCCAACGAAGACTCTATTCAGCCTGCGCATCCGCCTGAAGACAATATGCACGAACGCCATATATCAAAATCTTCGCTGGGCACATATGTCCAAAGGTACGTTTTATGACATTTCGGCACGATGTGTTTTTTTTTCCTATTGCTCTGACATCGGTTCAGTAAACCTTCAAAAACAATATATCGAACCATGATCAAAGTCATTTCTGGAATATGCGGTCAGTGATACCCAGACCAGCGTACGTTTCTGGACAATCAGGAAAGAACTTTGAATGTTCGCTAACAGAAACAGTGCGTACTGTAGACTCTAACGACGCAATTTAAAATACAGATAACTGGGCCAGGTTAGCTTTTACCGCTCTCTTGGCTAATTCAGAAGACGACATGGATGATATTTTTTTTTCATTTTTCACAGATAATTGGAGACAATTAGCATGAAATGCCAAATCCCGTTTCCTGGGAAAAATCAGCGAAAATATTTCAAAATGTCGTCTGCAGAAAATTTTACCAACGGTGCTAAGCGTTAGCCTGCAAACATATTTATTTGCTTTTGTCATTCTCTGGGTTAGTTTAGCAGACTACAAATTGATACAGTTTTCTTATTTTTCCGAGACAATGGGATTTGACATTTTATGCAAATAGTACCAAAATGATGAACTATTTTGCCTAGCATGATATGCGTTAAAGTTGATTGTTCTTTCAGGCTTAAATTCAATGTTGGACTTAAATCCCGTCTGCAAGAAGACCTATTGAAACCCGAATTTTATGGTGACGTAGTATATAAATTCAGAATAATATATGCTTGCAATGACTTCAGTACCCGATTTCGTAAAATCATTCTTCGATATAAAAAAAAATTGGGTAAAACATAAATGTTATACGACAGACTGCATGCATGGTTGTTAACCCAATCACGGTTAATAACTTTGCTTCCCTCTTTAATTGCACGCGGGCGGGTTAGGCCTCAGATTTTATGATGGTTCCAGCGTAAAGGCTTACTTAAAATTTAATTTTGGGTAATGTTGGTTGGTACTTGGTGCTCTATCTTTGGTCGGGCCCATCGAGGTCTTACTGTTGGTTTTCTTTTGCTCTAGCATTTCAGTTGTTTCGTGCTGTCGAGTCCTCATCGTTGTTTCGTCTCTATAATTTGTTGATTTTTTGTGTTCTCGGAGGTGATGAGTTAGGAAGCCTTCATGCGGACTAAACAAATTATGTGTCTAAACCGCGGCTGAAGTAAGGGGCGAGGATTGTGGCTACGTAAAATCGATTTTCGCCCCCGCCCCCCCCCCCCGCGCCCCCCTCGCCCCCCTCGCCCCATTGAAATACTTTTCACTGACCGTTCCAAGGCGGTTCTTCTGTCATGGTTTATTTTTGTTATAATTCGTCTTTAAATGTGTGTGTCGCTTACATCTTTTTGTTTTGGATAGCCATTTGGCCACTTGGTGGGAAAATAAATGTCCGTTTGGCTTTCTGCTAGTGATGTTTCCATTAGGGTCCAGTTATTTCGTGTTTGTGTTTCTTTCCCTTTGATGTCTCTCATGGGAGGTGTGGGATAATTGTATCGACTCCTGATCATTGCCTTCCTTTCTATTTTATTTGGAATGTGATGACCAGTCAAAACAAGCAGGCGGTAAGAGTATGTGAATTAATATATGCGGTCACCTTATTTTCAGTACTTGCCCATTTTGCTTTCTGTCTCTTTCGGAGTGTTTTTGTTTGTTTGCGCGTTTGGTTTTGCCGCTGTTCAAGCCTAGTGTGCTTAATTTATTTTTAATACAATTTGTGAAGCTTTGGATATTGTTCACTTTGCTGTGTGTCTCTCTGAGCTATATTTGTTTCGTATGTATTGTGGTCAGTATTTGAATCTCTCTCTCTCTCTCTCTCTCTCTCTCTCTCTCTCTCTCTGTGTGTGTGTGTGTGTGTGTGTGTGTGTGTGTGTGTGTGTGTGTTATGTCGGCTTTTTGAAGTTCATGCAGACAATAATATTCTTTCTATCAAGTAAGGAGACTGTTGGAGCCCTTGCACTTAGGTAAACATTGAAGTTCATGCAGACTATTTAAGTGCTTGTGCTCAGGTCACTAGTGAAGTTCATGCAGACCATTCATTTCCTTGCACTCGGGTCAATATTGCAGTCATTGCAGACTGTTCGAGCCCGTACATTCAAAACAATATTGAATATTCATTACAGACTATTTAATTCCTTGAATTTGGGTCAATATTGAAGTCATTGCAGTGTTTGAGTCCGTGCAATCAATATTGAAGTCATCACAGACTCTTCAAACACTTTCGCGCAGATCAGTATTGAAGTTCATTCAAACACTTTGGCGCCGATAAACATTTCAATTCATGCAGACAGTTCAATTTCTTGCATTCAGTTTACTATTGAAGTTCATGCAGAAAACTCGTTGGCAATTCTTTGCGCTCAGGTCAATTCCTTGCACGCGGGTCAATATTGCAGTCATTGCAGACTGTTCGAGCCCGTACATTCAAAACAATATTGAATATTCATTACAGACTATTTAATTCCTTGAATTTGGGTCAATATTGAAGTCATTGCAGTGTTTGAGTCCATGCAATCAATATTGAAGTCATCACAGACTCTTCAAACACTTTCGCGCAGATCAGTATTGAAGTTCATTCAAACACTTTGGCGCCGATAAACATTTCAATTCATGCAGACTGTTCAACTTCTTGCATTCAGTTTACTATTGAAGTTCATGCATAAAACTCGTTTGCGATTCTTTGCGCTCAGGTTAATATTGAAATTCATGCAAACTATTTAAGTCCTTGTGTTCATGTCAGTAATGAAGTTCATGCAGTCAAGTCATTGACAAGTCATTGCGCTTAGGTCAGTATTAAAGTTCATACGAATTATTTGCCCTTGTGCTCAGGTCAGTATTGAGTTACATGCAGACTATTTAGGTCCCTATGCTCAGATCAGTATTGGAGTTCATGCACACAATTCATTGACAAAAAAGGTAAGAGAAAAGTCCAGGGAGTGCCACAATCACAAACCGCAGCCCTTCCCAGACCCTAAGAGGAAGAGGAAACCGACGAACCCAAACAAGCACAAATCGAACAAACGTACGAAAAGCACTAAGATTAGATCTCTCTTCCCCAAGCAAGGTAATCGCAATACTAAAAGGACTAAAAACACAAGAACAAAATGACACATGGAAAGACATACAACAAATCGCCTCGTAGAATAAACCACAAAGCAACAAAGAGTAAGACTAACACCGGGACCACCGCCTTAGAACGATCAGTAGAGTAAAACATCGGAGGGTTTAAAGCACTTTTACAGCCAGCTAACTTCACCCTGGGTCCAGATGATTCTCTTAATACAGAAACACATAAAAATTCGGTTCGCATAAAGGCTCCAAACTCAGTCAATGCATCAAAGCGAAAACACAAAAATCAAATTATTCACTATAATAAACAAAGACGAGTACACATGGCTAATTCTACTGTATGCCAGAGTAAATGAAAACCAATAGCAGAACCACGGCGGGCTTTGCGTCAAGTCTTTGCGCTCAGGTAAATATTGAAGTTCATACAAAAGTCCTTGTGCTCCGGTCAATATTGTTTTGCTTGCAGATTATTTAAGTCCTTGTGCTCAGATCAATAATAAAGTTCAAGCAAATTATTTAAGTCATTTTTTCAAGTCAGAATTGAAGTTCATGTGGACTTTTCAACAACTTGCACTTGTGTCAATATTGAAGTTATTGCAGATTATTTAAGCCCGTGAGCTCAGGTCGATATCTAAGCACTTGGGAATCGGTAAGGTAAGTACTTGGGCATCGGCAAGCATTGAAATTCATGCAGACTTTATATTTCTTGCACTCAGATTAATATTGAAGTTCGTGCAGACAGTTCATTGGCAACCCTTTGCGCTCAGGTCAATATTGAAGTTCTTGCAAACTATTTTAGTTCTTGTGCTCGGTCAATATTGAAGTTAATGCAGATTATTTAAGTGCTTGCGCACAGGTCAATATTGATGTTATTGCAGACTATTCAACCCCATGCTCCAAGTCAATATTGAAGTTCACGCCAGCTATTCACCCTAATGCGTTCAGGTCAGTATTCAGTCGCTCAAGCCAATATTTATTCCATGCAAACTAGCCAACACATGCGCTAAAGTCAAAATTAAAGTTCTTGCAAGCTATTCAACAGACGCCCCCAGGTCCATCTTAAAGTTCATGCAGACTATTCAACACCATGCGCTCAAGTCAATATTGAAGTTCATGCAAACTTTTCAGCCCCTTGCGCCAAAGTCGATAATGAAGGTGATGCAAACTTTTCAATGCATGCGTTCAGGTCCACATTATATTTTAAATAGAAACCTTTTAAACGCGTGCACTCAGGTCAATATTGAAATCCGTGCAACATATTTTACCCTATGCGTTTAAGTCAATATTGAGTTGCAAACTATTCAACGACTTTGGGCTCAAGTCAATATTGATGTTCATGCGAACTATTCAAGTCCTAGTGCTGAGGTCAGTTTTGAAGTTAATGCAAATTATTCAAGTCCTTGTGCTCAGGTCAGTATTAACGTAAATGTACATTATTCAAGTCCTTTTGCTCAGGTCAGTATTGAAGTACATGCAAACCGCAAAATTAAAGCCTCTTTGCGCATGTAGTTCATACAGACTGTCCAAGCCCTTGGATAAGAATGGAGTTCATGCAGACTAATCATGGACCTGTGCTTAGATTAAATATTGGTATTTAATTGGGTCTGGGAAGGGCTGCAGTTTGTGATTGTGGCACTCCCTGGACTTTTCTCTTACCTTTTTTTTTTAACACGTAGCTGCATGTTCATTTTAACTTTTACCTTGTTTGTCCTTACGCTTGTACAAGTCCATTTGACTACCTGTTGTTGTGTCCAAAAAGAACTGAATGCGTGATAAACAGTGCTATTTATGATCAGAAGCCCCGCCTTGTGTCATCCGGCCAAGGGTAACACAGTTAAGTTGGTAAAGGACAAACTTTACATAAATGGTCACTTATATAAGCCCGATGAACCTATGGCAACCGAGACCTCCAGCTAGGGAGGTCAAGGGAAGCAACTGCGTGTTCTCTCATGGAACGTATACAGACTTATCCGTAAATTGACTGACTGCGAATTCTTGGAATATGTGAGTGACTATGATCTGTTGTTGCTATCCGAAACATGGATAAGTAATAAAACTGCTTTGAACGTAGAAATAAACGGTTACACCTGTAAACATGTTTGTGGTAACAAAACGCCTGGTGCTAAGAAAGGCCGATATAGCGGAGGCGTTTCACTATATGTAAAAAGTCACCTAAAAATTCGGTGCAAATTATCGAAAAGAATCCTATTGGTCTTTTATGGTTCAAAATTAATTCAGATGTGTTTGTATTAAAAGAAGATGTTATTATATGCAATGTCTATATACCTCTAGCGGAGTCTAGAATTTTCAATGCTATGGATTATAACTATTGGGAAGAGATAGAAAAAGGGCATAGAGAAAATCTTTGTCGTAGGTGACATGAACGGTTGCACATCGGACTTTCCTGACATTCTTGACTTCGACAGATATCTTGAAGATTATGATCTATTTACTGATATTCCCCATATACCTGTGCGCGTAATCCAAGATCCTATTGTAGATTCCCACGGGAGACAACGTTTAGATTTATGTAAGAGTTCAGGTTTTATAATTGCTAACGGTCGCTTAGGCAATGACCACGGTATAGGGGAGGTAACCTATCAATCCACACACGGTGGAAGCATTGTTGACTACCTTTTACTACATAACACTGACATAGGATCGTTATTGAACGTTGAAGTGTTAATGCCAAATGAATATTCAGACCATGTCCCGCTATGTTTTTCATTTTTACAGCAAAATCATTCCAGTGTTTCTACTGATAATGCGAGCACGCCGCAAAATAAGATATTTTGGGACAGTGATAGAGAACCACTTTTTCGGCAGCACACTACAGAGCCATTACCAACCCTTAATCATATAAATAATGCAAAGTGTACAATAAACGAAAAGGTTGATATTTTGAGTAGTTATCTCGCTGAGAATTCAACAAAGGTGTTCGGCAAAATATGTTATTGTGCATGGTAGCTTAACAAAACGCAGCAATACCAAAACACCCTCTTGGTTCGATGCTGACTGCAGAACAGCAAAGAAAGATTTCGCTAAAGCAAGTTATCTCTACCTGAAACAAAAGAATGACATTAATCGTCAAAATTTCGTAAAATACCGTACAAAATACAATCGAATCAAAAGTAGAGCCAAGCAAAAACATAAAATTGCTGAAGGCCAAAAGTTAAATATATAATTGTATACCGAATGCGTAAGTCAGATGCAGATAACAATATTAATTACAATGGTGCTAAGTGGGCTTCTAAAGTAAAAAAAGATTCTTCAAACTCGTTTTTTTTTTCTAATATATGGAATAATCAGGATGCTAACTCGGTTCCATTCTCTGTCATTAAGCAACGCATACCCGATGTTTATCACCAAAGTTGGTATGCGGATATAAATAATTCCCCAAAACTTTGTACATATTGTAGATTCAAACATACGTTTACACTTCAAAAATACCTTGACTTTATTTCTGAAAAGAAGTAAAGAATCGCGTTATGTAAATTTTGCATTTCTGCACATAATCTAGCTATAGAGAAAGGGAGACATCAAAATATTCCCCGTGATAATAGAAAATGCAATTACTTTAACTTAAATGCTATAGAAAGTTGATGTCATTTATTGTTTGTCTGTCCTCAACTTATAGAGCTGACACGAAAGTATTTATTGTCATATTACTGTCACTGGCTACGTTTGACTAAATTTGACTCTATCATGTCATCGCAATGTAAGAAAACTGTACTGAAGATTGTTAAATTCATATATTTTGCAGAAATACTTAGAAACAATCACAACTGAATGTCTTTTCTATATCCAGATTATTAATTTAAGCTTTTTATTCTGCTAAATGTCATTCACGTGTACGTTTAGTCAATATTTGGAAATATGTTTTCGTTTCTATGTAAATGTATTTCTCATTACTCCCATTTGTAATCTAAAACATTGTACATGTATAATGTTTAATGCTGAATAAATTTATGTTATGTTATGTTATGTTATGTTATTTGCTCCGGCCTATGACTTCAGATAATTAGGGTAAATATGTAAACTCGGATCATATTTGACCAAACAAAGCTGGTCTGTGAAAAACATACACGCTTATTTCTGAATGTATTTTTTTGCAATACTATAGATTTGTAATATTAAAAAATAGCAAGCATGCTTTTTAGCACTATACTGGACGAATTTGGTTTTAAATAAGCATCAAAAGATCAGTTTCTTTCTGACAGCAACTTTTGTTTTTACGTCTCTTATAACTTGGTCCGCGTCAAGCACGGAAATGCGTTTTCGATCATATAGGTTCAGATCATCTTGTGTATATGCAAAGTATCAGCCGAGCCTTTGCTTTTTATTCTTACATTTTGTAGTACTCAGTGATTCTGTTAGCGGGAAGCAATGCCCTGATCAGACTGTGCGGATGCGCAGGCATCCGCGCAGGCTGATCTGCGCCTTCGCTGTCCGCATATGCCCAAAGACACGTTTTCGCATGACATGGCCCACTTATTTGTCGTCTGTTTAATGTTACTTGTAACAGGATAAATATTAGATCTTTGAGTCATTTGTGTCCCAGACATACTTCAGATGATCGGATAACATCCTAATTGCATTATCAAATTCATTAACTTATACACACACAATTAAACAGAAATAATTTATTCTTTTGAATGCAATAATAATATATAATTAAAAAGCAAAGGGAAAAACTAACATAGTTGCGAAATACGAGACACAAGTGGTTTTACTACATGTTAATAGATGTGAACATGTATAGTTTGTATGGCAATGTTCATCATAACTAAATCGCACCGTCATAAAATGGATCAGCTTGTGCATTCGCGCAATCTGATCAGAATATCAACTGCACACATTAAAACTAGCCAATGATGCAAAGTATTTTCATGCGGAAAACGAAGACTCTAATCAGACTGCCCAGATGAGCAGGCTGATTTGTCTTCGCTGGGCGCACGTCAGAAAGAACTTTTTGTCACATTGTGGCTGAAATGTACTTTGATGCTCATTAACCGAACCGTAAAAAGGTAATTGGCAAACAGTGGAGACCCAGATCAGACACCACAGTACGCGGTGTCTGATCAAGGTATCCACTCTTTGCAAATAGTTCAATCAGTCTTCTCAAGGAATATAAAAATAGCATAGCCTGACATACCTAAAATCCAAATTGGACTTATCCCATATATGGTGTGGGGTAGTTCATTCAGTCTTCAATCGGTTAACTAGTCAACGTTAGGAGGAAGACGGAGTGACCGTCTCTAAAGGAGTATGGTGTAGCGCGAAGCAAGGCTTTCTAGTGTGATTAGCCATTGTGTTTGTTAATTACCTTAACAATACCCTGTCTGTATTCTGACATGCATCTGAATTACCTAAAACGAAGATCTCCACCATAGTTCTGAGTTTAATTTAGCCTGAGGACTGACTTACCATCATGCAATTAAAAGGGGAGCAAAGTTATAAATCAAAATTGGGTAAACAACAATGTATGCATTTTGCCGAAGAATATCCATGTTGTAGTCTCTTTATCTGTACCGTGACAATCGTTTTGAATTGTTTCGAAAAAACAAAAATGTGAATAACCCTTCTGAATTGATAGACTAAGTCACCATAAAATTCAATTCCGATGAATTTTCTTGCAGGAGTGTTTAACAAATACGTAAAACATTTCCTAAGCTGTACCGACGTCATATTGAATTATTGTTTAAATATAACATTGGTTTGAGAACGCTGTTTCAAGAAAGTCTATCTTTCCCTCCCACCCCAGTTCAACACTAAATATAGTAAAAAGTGAGAATCATGGATTGGACGGGACAGACATTATGAGAAATGTCACGTGATTCATATTATAAAAAGGAGACAAATATTGTCATATGTTGTTACTAGGTAGTCAAACAGCTAGTTTTGTATTGTGGGAACATTTCATGTTCAGAATTTAGATGGTATGATTGTTTTGTTTTAATGTTTGTTTTTCTGCATACAATAATGATATATGAAAAGTGTGCACGTCGGTTGAGCATGACATTATATATGTATGTAACGAAACGTAGGAAAAGGACAGGGTATATATATCATCAGCTGACAGGGTCTTCGTCATTTGAGTCATACCTGTTCAGTGTTTCTCTGGTCACTTAAAGAATCTGCAAACATCGGATACTAGGGTTCCATTCGAAAAGCAGATAAATAGCTGGTCAAATGAGTGACACATCAGAGAAAACACGAATAAAGATAATGCCCAACTCGTAAAATAAATGGAATTCCCTGACTGAAAAGGCTGCTGAATGCTAATGCTAGTATCAGCTTTTGCGGTTCGCATAGGCCATATCAAGCATTTTCCCACACTGCGCATTAATATTTAAAATCATATCCACAACGTTGAAAAACGGCTATTATGCCATATGCGAGCAGCGAAGGTCCAGATGAGCGTGCCCATCCGTGCAGTCTGATCTTGGCTTTCTCTGTTTGTCAACATATACTAATGTATGCAGTAATTCTGTAAGCGGGCAATGAAGGCCCTGATAAGCCTGCGCAAATGTGCGGGCTGATCAGGACCTGCGTTGCCAGAAAATTGCATAAGGGCCTTTACGTGCGTTGCGCATCAATTATCATAGTTGTACAGGCAATCTTTGCTTGTATAGAAGGTTGGAGAGTTATACAGTGTTAGTTTATTGATGAATCTATGTTCTCCTATGTGAAAATCTAATATCATAGGCAACACATTCTTAAGGTAATACGCATACGAATATCCGGTAAAGAACGTAATAAATATGTACTTGAATTGTAAGTAATCCTCTTTTGGGTTCACGTACAGTTAACGCTTCATGTTTCTTGTTATATGTGTCTATATATCATAATAACGCTAAGTATACGGAACGACAGGCCGAGCCGAGACCATGAAGCCAGAGCTTGCTGAATGATGTCCTTCTGCATGTCACAGCTAAGCGGTGATATGGCTATTAGGAAAATTGAAAATTAATTACTTATCTTAGGACTACTGAAAGAGAATCACGAAAGAGTTTGTCAAAGTTTAGTCTTAGCCCATTTAAGACTAGAAACCACCAAATGGTTAACTGGCAAACAGTGCAGACCTTTATCAGACAAGAGAATGCTGCGTCTAATCTGTGTCTACATTATTTGCATTAAATAAGGAAATTTTTATACAACACAGTGATATTAAAAATAACTTACCAGAAACCCTGCTGTTGTAAAGACACCGGCCCAAAGAGTTATGGTAGAAGATCCTCTCGACGTAAACGGTAAATATATGCACTTGTACATACTGAATTTACAGAGGGGCCACTAGTTTTTTTCTACTGACCATTCCAAGTCAGTTCGTCTGTTACTGTTCGTCTTTGCTCATGCGTCGGTGATTAGAAATATGGCGTTTGTTTTGTCATTGTTTGTTCCTCATTTCTCTTTCTTCATGGCATTTTCACTATTAACCAGTTTATTCAGTGCGTTCCATAAAAAGGACACAGTATGTATGCTGATACGAAATGCTTCGTTACATAATAAGTAAATGCATGTGTAAACAGTTTGCAGTTTTAAATAAAGCGTACATATTTGCATAACAGCAATGGAAAAAGTATCTGACATAACGTATTTCATAAAGAAAACAAAACACAATAAAAGAATTCCATCACAGGAGCACAACAGAGTCAGTGAAAAAAAAGAAAAAATGGGCTTAAGCGAGACATTTCGAGACAGGCCGAATGGCTGGCTTACATAATTAAGTATATTCTCTCATATATTTCCGTGATAATACTTGATATTTAGAAAAATGATTTGTTCCAGTGCCATTTATCTGAACAAGTGAAATGACACTCCATCTACCATTGTAGTTGTAGAGATAAAGCAATATATTATGATACTGATGATAGGAGACGATAAGACAAAAGTAAAGTCGATAGAAGAATTTAGATTTAATAACCATTATCAGATATTTCTAAGAACCATTTTGGTATCTCTGATGAATTTCTGTACTGTATTGAATATTCTGGTATTCACTTCCAGAGAGAAAGTTGTTTTCAAATAGCAGAGTTCCGAGAGATCCTGCAACATTTCATCTCTTGGCCTTTGGTAATACTGACGTTGCAAAACGCAATGTCACAATGGCAAGTGTTACAAGCCAGGCGTAACGAGAAAGAAATGAAAGTGAACCCAGCAACAAGCTTTAAATTAGTAACAATATTTATTCACAAAAAATAAGATAAGATTCAAAACAAAAGAATGTAAGTGAACAGTACCTTTCAAGTTTATGTCACAAAGTCCCTCCAAAATAATCCACAATAATTTATAAAACAAATCCTTTTAATATCAGTTTCTGATCCCACAATTTAAAGTTCCTGAATTCAGAATTTAAGTCCAGAATGAATAAAATATTAAAGTAATGTAAGCGCCTGTCACCAGCATAAACTTAATTTGGTACGCTGTTATTTGTTTGATTCAAACAAGATTTAAATGATACACCAGACAGAGATTTTCTGAGCTCTTCTGAAAGTAAGAAAGGTAAGAGAAAAGTTCAGGGAGTGCCACAATCACAAACCGCAGCCCTTTCCAGACCCCAAAAGGAAGAGGAAACCGACAAATCTAAACGTTCGGTTAATTAAATCAATAAGTTTATCTTTTATAAGATGATGAGGTAACGTAGTATACAGTGTAGAAAAATCATATGTAGACAATTTAGAAGCCTGAAAGTTTTTAGATTTAAATTTATTGAGAACATCATTAGAATTTTTAATTGACCAAAAATAGTTAATTCCGTCCCTTTCGTAAACAGTATCATAGTATCTAATCCATTTTTTTCTAACCGCAGTAAGGCATAAAGTTAGCAGTTTGGACAAAACAGTAGTCGTACAAGAACTAGAATTAGCAATGAAACGTGCTTAATAAGATCATTTATGAAGTTCCAGTAACCAATATAACGTAGGAAGTCTGTCTTGCTTTTCTTTAATACTCACTGCAAACTTTGCAGTAATATCGATAGAATGGGTATTGACAATAGATCTCTCGTTGGTAGAAACCCGCTCATATGTTTGGTACTACCAAGTTCTTGTTTTAGAGTATTGATATAATAAAGTCGTCACACTGCAACAACATTATTAGCAGCTTTATCAGCTAGAGCCAAAACATACTTCCCAATGAAATTCTTGAAACCTTGTTTCAAATATCGAAAAGATAATTTAGGCTTAGGAGGGAGATTTGTTTGTGTTGAGGTTTTACGGCCCAGTCAACCCAATGGGGTCATGTCGAGCGCGGTCAGTTTACCTAACCACACGTTTACTTGGCAGGCTTAGTCCTCTAAGCGGTTAACCAGTATTGTGCACATTCTTTCGCCAGAAACTGACAACTGCCCTTCTTGAATCATCAAGGCGGTTCTTATATTTCAGTTCTTCTTTGTTTGACGTCTGTGGTTTCATATGTGGCGCTTGTGGTTCCCTTTTTTGTTTCTCATTTCCTCTTCTGAAATAAAATCCAAAAGTCACAGCTAAGCGATTATACAACTGTTAGGATTATTGGACTAGTTTATCTTAAAAAGAGAATCACTATAAAAATATAGATGTTAAATTCAGATTCTATGTATGTACACATATTCATACTGAATGTGAAGATAGGCAAACTAAGAGTTTGCTATGATCAAGGTGAACATAACATACAACGAAAGATTAGAAATTTTATTTATTTCATGGACACTTATACATACTAAATGTAAAATATAGCGGACTGAGTGTGTGCTATGTTCTATGTTCAAGTGGACACTGATGCAAATAACACAACCATGATATCAGTGTGTAACATCAATTTTTAAAATTGGGATTCTCAAGTAAACACAAAACACTATTCCTATATGTAGCATATTTATTTATAACTTTTAACATTGATAAGTATATACTGAGCATTTGACTATTAACAGACATCGGTTCAGCACATATGGCATTGAGGAGTGTATTCGCAACAAGGAAACCACGCTCAACAATGCACATCCAACGAGAATAGCCCATATTATTGCTGTTTGTTTTGTCTTACCTTGTGTCATTTTGTTTTAGTGTTTTTCAGTCCTTTTAGCATTGCGATTACCTCGCTTGGGGAATAGAGAGCTTTTCTTAGTACTTTTCGTACGTTTGTTCGATTTGTGCTTGTTTGGATTTGTCGGTTTCCTCTTCCTCTTGGGGTCTGGAAAGGGCTGCGGTTTGTGATTGTGGCACTACCTGGACTTTTCTCTTACCTTTTTTTTTGTTGTCGGGCTAATCATTGTCCAACTTGTAGTTTTCTTCTGTTCTGGCTTCAGATTGCCTTTGGGTCCTATACTGTGTTACATTGAAGTGTCACTGTAGTGTAATGATGACAAAGTACCAAAACTTTCAACTACATTAAGGTGCAATACGGGGAGACATTTTACGGCCACCATATGGCATTAACCCTAGCCCCAGGTGAAGTGAAGATAAAAAGATTAAGTAGTTGTGGTCATGGTACCTAAGCCATAATCCAAACTCATAAATCCATAAACGAATGACGAATCCGAATGTTCAGACCAACAGACATGGACCCCAGAATAAAGGGTGTAATCAGGCGTCCTTGGTAAGCTAGCTTCGCACACCATGCCCAGAGGTCTCAACGAAGGAAATATCGTTAGAAGCGTGTGTACGGGATTTGGGAAGTCTACTTACGGCGCGTCATTGGAAAAAACATCAGAAACAATTCTGGAAACTGCCACATTGTAGGAATTGACCAGATCATGATGTCTCCCATAGAACTTCTTAAGTGTTGCTACTAGTTTGGTTTTTTGATACTCCTGGATCAACAACTTTGTAGTGAGCACTTTCCCACGCTCCATGAAGTCCTGATAATTTGAACAACGAATGTCCATTGAAAGCAGTGCACATACAACAGACACACGCACGCGCACGCGTAAAAATAGTTGTGTCGTATTGTCTTGGCCAGACCAGCTAATGTAGGCCAGTAAGGAGTAGGCCCATTGGTCACAAAAAAAAAGAATAAATCGATTGAATTATAATGAACATTTTCTTGTTTCGCCCAGAAAATTAGGATTTTTCTCACTGCCTTTCATTCAGGTATTCGCGCGAGCAAAACTTGATTAAGACCCCAGTAGTTTACCTACTGACAGTTCAAAAACGGGTCCTCTGTTGCAGTTATTTTTTTTGTGCGTCTGTGGTTTCATATGTGGCATTTGTTCTGTCCTTATTTGTTTCTAATTTCTCCTATTTTTGGTGCCTCGGGAGGGTTGTGCTTCGTGATTGTAGCATTTCTTGGGTATCTTCACTTATATTTTACTAGATGTAATTAATACAAAGACCTGTGCTGACTTGTTTAGATTATCATAACTTTGAAAAAAGTCTTCTCTGCTGTGCTTCTGTGGTTTTACATGTAACGTTTGTGTTGTCCTTATTTGTTCCTCATCTGTCCTTTTTAGTGGCACCAGAAAAATGTGCTTCGCGGTTGTGTTTTTGGGGTAGCGCACCTATATTTTTGATCATGTTAAAAATAAGCGGAACAAGTTAGATCCGGACACTGTCTAAGTATTTACACGCCAGCTTTCATTTTATAATAAGAACTGTTCGGTCTACCTTTCCTACTCATGGATTCAGACTGGCTGATCTACATTCTAGTGGCTTAAGTTTAATGGAAAAAGTATGTATAACTAGTCTTTTCAAATTTGCTAAACTTTTTAAAAACGAGTTTTACGCTTTCCCCATACTTTAAAAACATTAAAAAAAAATATTCTGCTTCTTTAGAACCACTAAGCCGATCGCCTTGAAACTAGGTATGTAGCATGTGAATCTCTAGTACTACAGAGTTTATATAAATGATGACCCTGGGTCCTCGCCCTATTTTACGGCAAGGTCAACTTTAGTTATTTAGACTTTAGAATGGAAAAAGCTAAAAAGGGCATTTTGTGTTGCTATTATAATCTGTGATATGGAAATGCAGTTATCTTCAACCCCTATGAATGTTAATGTCAAGCTCATATAGTGACCATGGCCTCAGGTCAATGGTTAAATATATTTAAAGTCCGGTTTCTTAGAAACTATTAGGCTAATTAAAATTATATTCGTATGAAGTCTATGTCGAATAGAAGAATGAAATTATATTCAAATTGTCCACGATTGATGATTGAGATGGTCGCCATGCCCACAAATGTTTAAAACATTTAAAATCTTCTTCTCCACAATCACTGCGCCGATTTCCTTGAACTAGGTATATAGCAGCTGGAACTCTAATTCTATAAAACTTGTATAAATAATTACTTGGATTGACCTTGATCTATTTTACGGCAAGGTCACATTTAGTCCCTAGGCCTTTGAATACGCAAATCTGAAAAAAAAGGCATTTTTCTGTTGCTATTATCGTCTTTGATATGGAAATGCAGCCAACTTTAATCCCTATAAGTGCTAAAGGTCAATAACATTTAGTTACCTTGGCTAAGGTCATTTTGGTTGAATATATTTTAAGTCTTTCTTTTTTCTTAGAAATTATAAGGCTAATAAAATCATATTTCATATGAAGCCTATATGGAATAAAAGAATAAAATTATTTGTAAATGGCCCAGGTCAGATGACCAAGATGGCTGCCATGCCCATATAAACTAAAAATCTAAAATAATTCTTCTACTCCAGAACCACTGAACCGGATGCCTTAAACCTTGGCATGTGGCATTCGGGACTCTAGTGCTACAAAGGAATTATAAAAGATAACCCTGAGTTGACCTTGACTTATTTTACGGCAAGGGCAATTAGATCCCTTAGGCTTTGGAAAAGCTGAAACAGTGCATTTATCTGTTGCTATTATAGTCTCTGATATGAAAATAAAGTCAGCTCCAACCCACAAGGCTAAAGGTCACTTTGGTTGATTATATTTAAAATCATTTTTCTTAGAAACTGCTAGGCTAATTAAGAGTTCATTTCATATGAAGCCTACGTGGGATGGGAGAATGAAATTATATTCAAATGGTCCTGTTCAGATGAGAATGAAGTTATATTCAAATGGTCTAGGTCAGATGACCAAGATGGCCGCGGTGCCCATATAAGTTAAAGCATTAAAACATTCTTCTCCAGAACCACAGGGCGGATTGCCTTGAACCTTGGCATGAGCATTCGGTACGCAAGTACTATAAAATGTATATACATGCTGACATCCGAGTTGAACTGTTTTACGGCAAGGTCAGATATGTTTCTTTAAATGTGATCCTGTCTACATGAAATTTTAAATCTGTAGGATTACAGTTTTGAGAAGTTTCATATTACTGAAAAATTATCCCATTTTATAGAATTAGCGGAATTGGCATTATCAAATATAAATTTGATCCGTAATGCTACTTATTGGGCTATTGTATTGGCAAACAGTATTCAGAAGCAATGTTTATAGTCACTTAAAATACACGAACCTATATGACTATAAAAGATCGGTAAGTTCACAGCGGAAATAAAATGACTAAGAAGTTCATATCAGATGACGGTCTCAGAGCTCAGTAGAGCGATCAGGACAGACCTTATGGTCATCTTGTTTTCGTTGTGTTTAAATTGTTTCAAGGGTCAATCCTTCTAGAATATATTCAAAACAAACACCTGCACAGGTCGACTTATCATTACAAATATGTTCAAGTTTTCTAAAAAACAAAACAGCTGCATTGCTTTCGATCTCATCATGTTGTATGTTACTATTTGCGTTTAGCTTAATCCAACTTGCATCGAATTTATTAGTATTAAATGATCATATCTCTGGATTAAAATGAAACATCCGATACTCTAAATAACAAATAGCTGCTTGTAAGAACAAACACAATTATAGTCATATTCTCTTTCCTGTTGGAAAGAAAAAGCACACAAACTGTCGGGATATTCATTATACACAGCAACCTCTGTATAGCACGATTCATTATAGTGCGGTTTTCCATATAAACAGCATAAAGATGGTTTCCAAAATGTATAGATTAGATATAAAATGACCATTTATGGTTATTTGTCTATAGAATCTAAACATTTTGTTTGCAAACAACACTGTTGTGTAGCTAACACGTTTTTGGCTTTGGATCCCAGCACTATTGTAATAAAGAGGTTGTTGCGTATTTATTAGCCTTTGAAGAGCCAGGTGTGTATGTATCGTCCTCTTTTCATATAAATGAGGAAAGTTGTGCAAACTATACATGAAATAAGATTCAATGAATTCATTATAGTACTAGAGATGTCAATTTTGAATGTTGTAAACCATTGTTCCACTGGTGAATAAATAAACGAATTCATATTGTCGCAAGGAATAGCTTGTGTGTATTAATTTTGTTCGTTGTTTCTTCCTCTTTGACAGTTGACAAGCACTACACAGGCACAACACGTTCATATAATCGTATTTCAAACAAATAGTTTTAAACTTAACTAAATCAATTTGTATGATTTGTACGAGGTGAGTTCTACGGTAGAGAATATGATTAAGGAAAAGTAACATACAACGATATATACCTTCGGCAGAAATCGCTGTGACCATTTTTTTTCTTTTTTCTTCCCGGAAGTTTTCACCGGAAGTTGATATTCACCAAATGTGGGTCTTACTAATGGGTGTCACGAAGTGACAAGAAACGAGTGTCAATAAGTGTCACAAACATATTCTGCTGATTATTTTTATTATTTAATATGAAAATAGGCTAAGCCTAAATGCGAGCAGAGCACAGCACAGACCTATCTGTAGTCTCTTCAAAAGTCCTTCACAGCATTATTAATATCAGTACATAAAAATTATATGTAAATCAATAATAAATAATAAGAATAATCAGCAAAATATGTTCGTGACACGTATTGACACTCGTTTCTTGTCACTTCGTGACGCATATTAGTGAGACCCGCCCCAGTCAGTTCTGCCAACTTCCGGAAAGAAAATTGGTCAGAGCTATTTCTGCTGAAAGTATAAATCGTTGTATGTTACTTTTCCTTGATCATGATCTCTACCGTAGAGCTCACTTCGTTCGCGACGCGCTTCGCGCGTCGCGAGCTGTACTCGCTAATATGAAAATAGGCTAACCCTAAATGCGAGCACAGCACAGACCTATATCGGCACTCTTCAAAAGTTCTTCACAGCGTCATTAAAGAATGAATATCAGTATATAAAAATATTATGTAAATCAATAATAAATAATAAAAAATAATCAGCAAAATATGTTCGTGACAGTTATTGACATTCGTTTCTGGTCACTTAGTGACGCTTATTAATGAGACCCATAATCAAGTCCGCCAACTTCCGGTGACAACTTCCGGGAAGAAAAAAAAAAAGAAAATTGGTCAGAGCGATTACTACTGAAAGTATATATCGTTGTATGTTACTTTTCCTTGATCATATTCTCTACCGTAGAGCTCACTTCGTTCGCGACGCGCCAAGCTATGCTCGCTAATATGAAAATAGGCTAAGTCTAAATGCGAGCACAGCACAGACCTATCTGTAGTCTCTTCAAAAGTACTTCACAACCTAAGAATGAATATCAGTATATAAAAAATATATGTAAATCAATGAATAAATAATAAAAATAATCAGCAAAGTATGTTCATGACACTTATTGACACTCGTTTCTTGTCATTTCGTGACGCTTATTAGTGAGCCCCAAATTTTTAGAATAGCAGTATAATCAAGTCCGCAAAGGTCAGTTCTGCCAACTTCCGGTGACAACTTCCGGGAAGAAAAAGGAAGAAAATTGGTCAGAGCGATTTCTGTTGAAAGTATATATCGTTGTATGTTACTTTTCCTTGATCTTATTCTCTACCGTACAGCTCACTTCGTTCGCGACGCGCTCCGCGCGTCGTGAGCTGTGCTTGCTATTAGCGAGACACACATTTTCAGTCTGCCAACTTCCGGTGAATACTTACCGGAAGAAAATGGAAGAATTTTGGTCAGAGCGATTTCTGCTGAAAGTATATATTGTTGTATGTTACTTTTACTTGATCATATTCTCTACCGCAGAGCTCACTTCGTTCGCGACGCGTGTGCTCGCTATTATTGATTTACATGTATTTTTTATATACCGTTATTCATTCTTTAATGATGCTGTGAAGGACTTTTGAAGAGACTAAAGATAGGTCTGTGCTGTGCTCGCATTTAGGCTAAGCCTAGTTTTATATTACAATTATGGGCAACTCGCGTCTTCCGACACGCTTGTCAGGCAGTAGTATACATCGTATTTGTGATTTTTCAATTCAAATACAGCATTCGATTGATTCATGCAGTAAGAAATAAGATATAGTTTTCGTATGGCAAACCATTAACAAAGGTATAGAAGATGCCCAGGAAGAGGTACAATACAGAACATAGCCTACCAATGGCACCAAGAGGAAACCCTAACAGAAGTACATATGGCAGAAACCATAGAAAAGCAAAGTAACCAGCTTCGCTTTCCTAAGCGAAGTGATTACAGTGGTAGACAAGATCCATAAAAAATAAAACAATAAGACAACGAACAGGACAACATATAAGCACGCCCCACAGCAAACAGCCAATGATTTTATATATACTGGATATATATTTATAAATAAATTCAAAGTTAGGGCATACTAATACTAGATCGAAGTGATATTCTAAACAAGAGGACCATGATGGTCCTATATCGCTCACCTGAGCAAACAGATTTGCATACTTAATGTTGAAGTTTCAGCCAAGTTCACTGCTCTAAAATTTTATGTATAAATTTTATAACCATGACGAATCATGACAGCTTGAACAAACCTGGTAGAGGGTAACCAAAGGAACATTCCTGCCAAGTTAAACTGAAATCGGTTCAATGGTTTCTGACAAGAAGATTTTTAAAGTTTTCTATTTAGATATAGAGGGAAAATAAGCCCCACCCACTAGCAGGCATGTTTTTTGACAAATCAGGATTGCTTGAACATTCTTGGTAGAGGGTCACCAAAGCATTATTGAAATTGGTCAGGAGGTATTTGACAAGAAGCATTTTAAAGTTTTCTATACAGATATATACCAAAAATAAGCCCCGCCCCCTGGAGGCCAGGTTTTTTGACATATCATGAAGGCTTGAACCATCCTGGTAGAGGGTCACAAAAGCAACATTCTTGCCAAGCTACATTGAGCTTGGTCCAACGGTTTCTTACGAGAAGATTTTTAAAGTTTTTTTATATAGACATATAGGGAAAAATAAGCCCTGCCCCGTAGCGACCATGTTTTTTGACGATCATGACAGCTTGAATAACCTTGGTAGAGGGTCACCAAAGAAACATTCCTGCCAAGTTATAATGAAATTGGTCCATTGGTTTCTGACAAGAAGATTTTTTAGTTTTCTATATAGATATATAGGGAAAATAAGCCCCACCCACTAGCAGCCATGTTTTTTGACAAATCATAATTACTTGAACAATCTTGGTAGAGGGTCACCAAGGAAACATTTTTGCCAAGTTGTAATGAAATTGGACCTGTGGTTTCTGAAAAGAAGACTTTTAAAGTTTTTCTATATAGATATACAGGGAAAATAAGCCCCGCCCCCTGGCGGCTCTGTTTTTTGATGAATCATGACGGCTTGCATAATCTTGATAGAGGGTTACATAAGAAACATTTCTGCAATGTTAAATTGAAATCAGTCCAGTGGTTTCTGACAAAAAGATCATTAAAGTTTTCTATGTAGATATACGGGGAAAAAAAGCCCCGCCCCCTACCAGCCATGGTTTTTGACAAATCATGATGGCTTGAACATTCTTGGTAAAGGGTCACCAAGGAAACATTTTTGCCAAGGTATATTGAAATCGGTCCAGAGGTTTCTGACAAGAAGATTTTTTCAAGTTTTCTATTTAGATATATAGGGAAAATAAGCTCCACCCCCTAGCGGCCATGTTTTTTGACAAATCACGATTACTTGAACAATCTTGGTACAAGGTCACCAAGGAAACATTTTTGCCAAGTTAAAATGAAATCGGTCCTGGGGTTTCTGACAAGAAGATTTTTCAAGTTTTTCTATATAGATATATAGGGAAAATAAGCCCCGCCCTATGGCGGCCATGTTTTTTGACGAATCCAAATGGCTTGAACAATCTTGGTACAGGATCACCAAAGTAACATTTCTGCCACATTATATTGCAATCGTTCCAGTGGTTTCTGATAAGAAGATTTTTTAATTTTTCTATATAGATATATAGGGAAAATAAGCCCCGCCCCCCCCCCCCCCCGGCAGCCATGTTTTTTGACGAATCCAAATGGCTTGAACAATCTTGGTACAGGATCACCAAAGAAACATTTCTGCAAAAGTATACTGAAATCAGTCGAGTGGTTTCTAACAAGAAGATTTTTAAAGTTTTCTATATAGATATAAAGGGAAAATAAGACCCGCCCCCCCTGGCAGCCATGTTTTTTGACGAATCCAAATGGCTTGAACAATCTTGCAAGAGGATCACCAAAGGAACATTTCTGCAAAATTATATGGAAATCGGTCCTGGGGTTTCTGACAAGAAGATTTTTAAAGTTTACTTTACAGATATATAGTGAAAATAAGCCCCGCCTCCTGGCGGCCATGTTTTTCGACGAATCCAAATGGCTTGAAAAATCTTGGTACAGGATCACCAAAGGAACATTTCTGCAAAATTATATGGAAATTGGTCCAATGGTTTCTGACAAGAAGATTTTTTAAAGTTTTCTATATAGATATATAGGGAAAATAAGCCCCGCCCCCTGGCGGCCATGTTTTCTGACGAATCCAAATGGCTTGAACAATCTTGCAAAAGGATCACCAAAGAAACATTTCTGCAAAATTATATGGAAATCGGTCCAGTGGTTTCTGACAAGAAGATTTTTAAAGTTTTCTTTACAGATATATAGTGAAAATAAGCCCTGCCTCCTGGCGGCCATGTTTTTTGACGAATCCAAATTGCTTGAACAATCTTGGTACAGGATCACCAAAGGAACATTTCTGCAAAATTATATGGAAATTGGTCCAATGAATTCTGACAAGAAAATTTTTAAAGTTTTCTATATTGATATATAGGGAAAATAAGCCACGTCCCCGCACCCCCCCCCCCCACCCCATCCCCCGGCGGCCATGTTTTTTGACGAATCCAAATGGCTTGAACAATCTTTGTAGAGGATCACCAAAGGAACATTTCTGCAAAATCATATGGAAATCGGTCCAGTGGTTTCTGACAAGAAGATTTTTAAAGTTTTCTTTACAGATATATAGTGAAAATAAGCCCCGCCCCCTGGCGGCCATGTTTTTTGACGAATCCAAATGGCTTGAACAATCTTGGTACAGGATCACTAAAGGAACATTTCTGCAAAATTATATGGAAATTGGTCCAATGGTTTCTGACAAGAAAATTTTTAAAGTTTTTTATATTGATAAATAGGGAAAATAAGCCCCGCCTCCCCGGCGGCCATGTTTTTTGACGAATCCAAATGGCTTGAACAATCTTTGTAGAGGATCACCAAAGCAACATTTCTGCAAAATTATATTGAAATTGGTCCAGTAGTTTGGGACAAGAACATTTTTAAAGTTTTCTATATAGATATATAGGGAAAATAAGCCCCGCCCCTGGCGACCATGTTTTTTGACGAATCCAAATGGCTTGAACAATCACCAAAGGAACACTTTTGCAAAATTATATAGAAATCGGTCCAGTGGTTTCGGACAAGAAGATTTTATGTTTTTAATTAAAAAATCTATTTTTAGCTCCTGTGACCTAGATATGCAATGAACCGGAATCATTTAAACAATTTGAAAGAGGACCAACCAAGGATCATTCCTGTGAAGTTTGGTCAAATTCCCACAAGTGGTTTAGGAGGAGATGTTGTTTAAAGATTGTGGACAGACGGACATCCGGACGACGACGACGACGACAACGACGACGACGGACGGTGAGTGATCACAATAACTTACCATGAGCCTTCGGCTCAGGTGAGCTAAAAAGCTGTATATTCATACACCATAAAACACGTTTTGCACATTAAAACTGGTATAGAAGAAATGTTCCGTTTAATGTTCCGCGTTAGAACCGCTGACGTCACTTATTGCTTCTGGGCGTCACTCTGACGTACCTCATTCTCTGCAAGCAGCGTCAGGTGGACTATCACCTACTGTGCCATTTTGTTTTCTTTGTGTCGATTTCTTGCGTTATATATTGCTTTGAAATTTATTTGAACTCATTTTCTAGACACAAAACTACGTTTTTACCCAATAGTATGCCCTTCAATACACTGAACAAGACCAAATTGACGCAAAACGGTTAGGGAAAAAGTAAATTTAACGATGTAAGTGTCGAAGAGTAGGTAGAAACTTAACTATTGTGAACAAAAGCATAAACGAAACAGAAATTTTGATTTTTTTTTTCAATGTAGAATTGAATTTTATTTTACTCATGAACACCAAAACTCGTATTTTCACTTGTAGCTATCACCACTCGTGTTCATTCGTTGAAATTAAATTAGATCTTACACTGAAATAAAAAACTTAAAACGATAATACACCGCCGTTATCGTGTCGCTGGCAGATAACTGTCAAAATTGAAATTTGCCCATCAGCAATTCCAAACCAGATCTCCACAATATGAATGCACATACGAAAATACGAAGGAAATGCGGACGGAAGTACGACCAGACGGCCAGACAGACACATGGACGTCCAACGTGAAACCATAAAACCCGCCACTGTCGTGTGGTGGGATATAAAAATGAAATATCTTCTATATCTTGAACGAATCTGCGATGATCTCCGAAATGCAGTTCACCCATCACTATTCTCTACCGAAATATTTTAACCACAACGTGAGAAAACGTTCTTTCTGACATGTGCGCCCAAACAAAGACTAAAATCAACCTGCGCATCTATGCTGTGTAATCAGAGCTTTCTTTGCCAATATAAAAACTTTGCATCCTTTTTTTAATAATAAAATATTTTTCAAAATGTCTTTCCTATACCTTGAGTTGACTCAGAAGAATTCAAAGCATCACGAAATCATGCCTATATAATTTTGACCCCGTTAAACCCCACTTTTATATAGTAAAACTTGGGTTCACATGGGTATACATTATTTTTCATATTTCTGCTCGAAAACGCCGAGGCGGTTCTAACGAGTACCTACAATCTATCATTCGAGCAGAAATATGAAAAATATCAGAGTTTTTTTTTATCTGAAAATTTTCAGTGTTTGGAGGTGAATTTTTCTATATATTTGAATAGCCGTGTTTCCGTAGTGGAAAACAATAGTTCACTGATGAAGACACTTTGCATCCTTAGCTATCAAAATGCGCCTAATGAAGATTCAGACCTGCCTGTGCTAATTTTCGCTGGATGCATATGTCCGACAGTATATTTTCTGATGTTTCGACTCATGTACATCTTAATCCAATATCTGATTTAGTCTAGACTTGAACCCATTTATGTCGAATGGATTCCCCTACTCTAACTCTTTGGACAGGATCATTTCCTATATAAGGGGTATCTGGATAGTTTAATTTATTATTGTCATTTTTATTATTGTTTTGTAGAAATATCTTAACTTAATGCAAACAGTGTAGGCCCTGATCAGACGCCGCGTTTTGTGGCGTCTGATCTGGATCTACATTGTTTGCTCAGTGTCCCTTTTATAGGACGCCAGGCTTATATGGGTAAAGCACGTCCATTTAATATGGTTTGATACAATTGGTAGAATACCCAAGTGTTAACAAGGGTGACATTCTGCGACAATTCGTTTATTTTCCTGTATACTGCGGTCCTTCTGAAATGCGGTCTGATCTAAAAAGAAAGACTTGGCTCCAAATGGTCACCCTAGAGGTCAACAAACTCATATGTGAGAAACGGATAGTTATTTTATGCTGTTTTTGTCCATCATACCCGGAGGATAATTTTGCCGTTCCATCCAATTTTCTGAGAGATTATTTAAATTGTCGAAACTATTATTGTTCCCTTCATTGAGCTAGTAGTAACCGCAATTGTGAAGTGGTATCATCTTGATCAAGGCAATTTTACAGTTGGGATGTAATTCGGCCATCTCACTGCATATGTGACCATCTTTAGCAGCAATGATAAATTCTCCACCTATCGTTTGTCTCTCGTCTGTCTGTCTATTCTGAACACATTTTAGCCGCAACGCGAGAAAACGTACATTCGGGCATGTGCGCGCAGGAAAAGTAGTTGCGGTCAAGGTACCTAAGCCATAATCCAAACTCATAAATCCATAAACGAATGACGAATCAGAATGTTCAGACCAACAGACATTTGAACAGGTTCTGGCATAATGGATTAACTGTGAAACGTAAACGCCGCTCAGGAATGGAAAGTTAACAATGGGAAAATTGAAGCCATCCCGTTTGTCGTAAAGCCTAGTAGTAAGCTTTCCATTGTCAATGTAGAGATAACAATCCAAGTATGAGGAGGAGGCTGCAGTCTCCGTTGTTTCCTTTATTTCAAGTTCACGTGGATAGATGAATTCTAAATACTCTTTTACAAATTTTGTGTTTTTCAGAGACATACATCATCTATATATCTGTAGGTGAAACTGAATTGTTGTGCGAGGTGTTTCTTGCCTGCTCGAAGGAGACCCTGTACAAACTCCGCCTCATACGAGTATAAAAACAAGTCAGCAAGTAATGGTGCACAGTTAGTACCCATCGGTATGCCGATTGTTTGCTGAAATATCCGTCCGCCGAACTCCACAAAAGTATTGTCGATTAGATATTCCAGCATCTTTATGACATCTGCATCTGAGTATTTCTTGTGGCGCATCAGTGATCCCGAACGATGTATGCGTCTTTGTAGCCAATGACAACATACTGAAATCGACGGTTACCATTCTTGTGGAAGAAACACTTGATAATTTCAAGATTTCAATTTATCATGAGGAATAGTAGTGTAAAGAGTAGAGAGTTCGAAAGAGTTTATACTGTTGACGGAATAGTAGTGTAAAGAGTAGAGAGTTCGAAAGAGTTTATACTGTTGACGGAATGAAGAGATTGTGCCTTTAGATTTTCTAAAAGCTCTATCGAGTTTTTCAGGATCCACATCTGATTAACACCACTTCTGGCATATGCAGTGTCACAATACTACTGAAGGCCTTCTTTAACTGCGGTTAGGATTCGTGTTAGAATCTGAGAAAGAGGCTTGGTTGAGCAGTTAGCTGAACCCGCAATATATCTCTGCTTGTACGGATTTTTGTGAAGTTTAGGAATCCAGTACAGTTTGGGAAGGTCAATATCTTCCTCTGGGAGGGAAATTCCAAATGTCAGCATCACCGAATGGTGGTTTTGTAGAATTTCTTCCTAGAACATAAAAGCAAATCAGCCTGCGTGTTTGTACAGTCTGATCAGATCGTAACTGGGCGCTTTTAGGATAGCCAAGGATGCAAAGTTTCTTCATGCGGAGATCGAAGTGTCTGATTAGGTTGCGTAAATGCAAAGGTTGATGTGCGTTTTCTCACGTTGCGGCTCAATTCGTGGTACGGCTTTGTTAACGTCTTATCTAATGTAACGGCACATTTAAAATAATTCTGGTCTTGGTGCTGTCACGGGAACGGACGAGCGTTGGGCCGGTGACGATGGACTAGACGCGATCACACGCAATCAGAAGATAAACACAACACTTTATAAATAAAAACAAGCATGTACTTAGAAAGTTAAGAAAAAACTATAAAGCAATCATCAAAATTTCATAAATTGAACGTCCGAGATATTTCTGGAAGATGCTGGCCGCTTCATAATTTAACATGTTAAAATTGAAAATAATGACGTAACTTTTCACTGGTGATGTATACGGATGTATACTCAATGTCATCTACCGGGTACCACTTGTACTTGATTGGATACAACTTTGGATACAACTTCCCGGAAAATCTTGTAGATGTCAAATCATGGTTATAGAGTGACGATGATAACAGGCTACAAACACAGTGACGAAAACAGATACGTATACGGGACCTGAAAATAAGTATCATGTCCTAGAAATCTCGATATCAAACATTACAAGATATTGCCTTATTAATTTCCACTAGGTATACAGAGTGTGTACGCCAAATGTTGTAATTTAACAAATTCGTTGCAATTGATTTTTATATAGCAAAATCAGATCCAAAAACCACAGGGGCGCTGTAAATGACATATAATATGACACATATATCCAACACAGGCAGACACACAGTCAGGACATATCTGACTAACACACCAGATTCTACATTAATCGGAGGAATGGCATCTCGACGATTACACATGCTTACAGGAAGAACCCATGCGTCTTCCACTGTAAGAATCCCTTTAGAACGCTAAAGGCTACAATAACTTATAACTGCCATTACACCACAACTGCCATTACACCACAAGGATTACACGATCACACATCGTCCCCACGTAATATTGGGCGCAATATCAACATGCCATCGTCATAGCCTCAAACATGACTCCTTGCTGCTTGAGCCATTTTACAGTACAATATTCTAGTGAACAGACGCGTATAATCAAATAAAAAGAACCTCTGTATATGTGTTTAAGATAATTATCATATGTTTCATTTGTGTAAATTATGTTAACTTCTGACTGTGTGCAGATAACGCCTACCTGTGTCGTACATTCAAGCGTATAACGCCTTACTGCGTCATACATTCAAGCGTATATGTCTGGTGTGTGCAGTTAACATAACGCCTAACTGTGTCGTACATTCAAGCGTATATGTCTGGTAATCATAAAGGTTAAAATAATATACATGTCAGATTAGAATATGTTATTTTAAAATATGCCTGTGCTATCATTGCTCTGATCCATTTATCTCTCTACTCAAGTAAGAATATTAATGTTTGCATTCTGATCAAGGTCTACAGGACCGATCAGACTCACCTGACTGACTAGGACCTATAGAATCGACCAAATGTAATTTCTATCTGGTTGGAGTCTACACACCCGGCACGGCTTATGCGTCTGTTCAGGGTCTACAGATATAACCAAAGTGTACACATCTGATCAGGGTCAGCATATATGGTTGCAGTCTGTACATTTGATCAGGGTCTACATACACGGCAATATTGCGATTACCTCGCTAGGGGAAGAGAGAGCTAATCTTAGTGCTTTTCGTACTTTTGTTCGGTTTGTGCTTGTTTAGATTTGTCGGTTTCCTCTTCCTCTTGGGGTCTGGGAAGGGCTGCGGTTTGTAATTGTGGCACTCCCTGGACTTTTCTCTTACCTTTTTTGCACACCTGATCACAGTCTACTGAATTGCACATAATGTACAGTCTGATTAAGATCTACATATCATGTCAGGGCTATTAAGTACGAACGATATATGAATCGCAACGTAGTAAAGCAATAAATTTACCTACTCGAATCTTAGCTGCGGTAAAGACGAGCAAGAATATTGCAAGAATAAAATTAAATAAATTATTGACTTACCATGGTCAGATCCCCGAGATACAGCACAACATCATAACATAATAGAAAGGAAGGCAATGATCAGTCTTCAAATGAAAAATATTGTAGTGTGTGTACCTAGGTTCCCCAGGGAACTTTTATAATAATGTGGCACGTTTTGAAATATGTGTCCACAAGAAACCCGTGATATTCAAGATCTAAAAATAATATTCACAAGAAAACCGTGATAGTCAAGATTTAAAATAACCTGTTCGATTGTCCGAACGGTGCAAAATCTTACACAGCGACTGCTCAAACTTTGAAGTAAAAACATTTTTTTCCCTCGGAACGCTACAAAACTGCAAGATTACGAAAGAAAATTGTCTCCCCATTTAAAAGATAGCCTTGAGACAAAAATCAATCTCAGAACAGTGAACAGTGATCACTGAACCTAGGTTCACTCGGAATATACAATGTTCTGGTAACCGCTCAAGTATATAGATGTAAATAATCAAATACGCCCTCAGCATACATATCTCGTGATTATCGTAATACCGTAACTTGAAAGCTGAAGTGTACCTACTCGCTTAAAAAGTAAAACAGTCATCTTAATCAGCGCTCCAGTTACAAATTCAATAATCTAACCTGGTAATAAAAATCAAAACAAACTTCTTTTTATACTATGTACATATAAAAATATATTCAAGATAAAACAGGGACGTGACAGGTGCACCACAGAACAGGCCTTCTGATCAGGCCATCTGCTCGGAATGTCATTAGTTGTTAGGACGTGTTCCGTATTTGTGTTGCTCTTTCCTGGCTGATTCCATATTTATGTTATTGTTGTTGTTTTTTTGTTGTTGTTGTTTTCAAAACGAACCCATTTTAGACATGTTTTCCGTAATGCCCCTTTAAATAGACAGTATACTTTCTTACTTAACAGGAACACTGATGATGTATGCGCGCTAATTGTTGATAGAGGTGCATCAGTGTTACAATCCTTCTTAAAGAAAAAAGGAAATAGTTTCGCAGCGCCAAGGGTAAAGATTTATTTGGCTATATGTGAAGGTTCAGGTTACACATTGTCTCATGCTGTTATATTATTAAGTACCCAATGATTTTGTCAACGAAATCACTAAATAGACAGCTCAACTACGCTGATGTGTGCCTTTATCAAATTATTCGTTTTGCTAGAGCACCTAGTTACACCAGTCATCTGAATAATCTCTAAACCCTTGCTATGCTGAATAAATTAGAATGCCGTACCCACTTCTGATTTTCAGCCAATTAGATAACTTGATGCAGGTTGTTGACACAAATTCATATACTTAATGGCAAATAGTGAAGATCCAGATCAGTTGGCTTCTTCAACTGTCTGTATCTACACTGTTTGCAAAGGTAGGGTATATCCGGGTTCAGCAGGACCAATGTTTACTAATAAGCTTCTTAAACAGAGGTATCTTTATCAGACACTTTCCAATTACTTTCCAAGTATAATATTGGTTTGAAAACATTTCTGCTAGAATTTTTTCGGGACCCGAATTTTATGGGGATTAAGTCAATAAATGCATACGAATTCTTTGTAATACAGACTTTTTTCGAAACAGTGCAAAACGATTGTCAACTGTCAAAAAAATATAGGTTGCAAAACACATGGTATGCGGCAAACGTCATGTATGATTGTTAATCTAATTTAACTGATTACTTTCTTCCCACTTTAATTACAAGACGGTGAGACTGAATGATGGCTTCTTCGTTAATCTGCTGCAGACGACTGGCGGCTGACCTGACTGTTGCAATCTCTTATCGGCTCCATCGTGGCTCAACGTACTTTTTCGTATGCTCTGGTTTCAGTAATCGCTTTTTGTTTCTTTTATTTTTTGCTGATGAGGTAGACCGTACGCCGGCTGAGCACATATTTATAATATTAAGCTACACCATAATTAAGGATGAAGTTTTGCTCGAGTAAAACTAGTTTAATCAACCCAGTAGTTGTGACTGCTGACCGTTCCAATGCGGTTCCTCTTTTATGATTCTTCCTTCTTTGTACTTCGGGTATCGCAACAGTTCCGTTGTGTCTTGTCTTTGTCTGTTCGCCAGCTTCTTCTTCAGCGCCTTCAGAAATACATGCTTGCTTCAGAAAAACAAAAGTATTTGTCACTTCTGCCAGGTTCAGTAATGTAGTTCTGGGTGTCTGTATATTTATTTGTCTCATTTCTTTTATATCGTTTGTGATAGGAAAACACAACATTCTTCAAACTGTTATTTTAAGAATCATTGCATATTTTCATTACAAAACATGAAAATTGCCGATTATCATATATACCATAAGTATTCGGACAGACAGGCCTTAGCAAACAGTGTAGACCTAGATGAGATGTCGCAGAACGCGGCATCTCATCAGGGTATACACTGTTTGCCACTCATGCAGCAATGTTTAGACACAGCACCGAGTAAACCTCTCAAAATGTGGTTATGGAGAAGATAATTAAATTTGAATATTAACATTTGTAGTTAATGACTTTTCAATTCTGCCAGTATAGCATTTAAGGTATAAACATTACGATATTGGCTGGCTAAATCGTGACCAAACATTATTGTATATATGATATCTTGTTTTTCCACGTCACAGAGTATACGACTTTTACACTCATTCAATAAAAAAAATATTTGCCAGAATCAGTAACGTAGCATGAGTGAATAGCGACCACACGGATCAGTCGCAGACTCTACCTTCTTTTCTTTATAAAGATGTTTCTGTGGTCTTTAGATTTTTAACCCTTCTCTTGCTGAACATGACATGCCATGTCTTAGCAAACAGCGTAGATCCAGATCAGTTGGCTTCTTCGGGAGCCAACTGATCTGGATCTGCACTGTCATTAAATATGTTAATTTCTATCAAAAACCCGAATCAAGTAGTCTGATTGACTTGAAATTAGAAGCAATTAGTGGCAATTTATTCAGCATGACAAGGGTTAAAGTGAGCAATCAGACCACGTCGATACACAGGATGGTCTAAGTCTTTGCTTTGCGTATATGCCACATTCTTTGTTCTGCTTTTGCACGGAGGAAATGTGAAAAAAGCAAGGATCGTGAGCTTTGAACAAAGCATTTTCAAGCTAAATATAATAATAATAATAATACATTAACCTTTCCACATAGAAAAACTTAAAGCATATGCGACCTGCGACTTTGTACACTGTGATCAGATTTTACGCTGGTTGCTGACATACTATATGAGCTGTAGAGATTATATGATCAAACAATGTAGACCCTGATCAGACCACACATATGCAGACTGATCTGGTTTTACGACGGTCGCCTATGCCATTAGATTGTTTTGCCCTGTGAAAAAATTATACCATCTTAACGAAGATTCTGAAAACAACTACGCTGTATATTTGCAAAAGCAATATAAACCCCAGATCACGTAAAATGTTTAAAGGCAACTTCACTTACCTATATATGACTGCGCATATGCTAAATAAGGGACCATAATTACCACATATCATCATCAGTCCCTTAACCTTGTAAGACCTTTGGATACAATTACTGACTTTGCGACTAGTTCTTTAGACGTTTCTATTTTTCCAAAAGCCTTTTAAGAGCTTGCATACGTCCTCATTTGTGTCGTAGTTCATTGGTGATACGCGATTAACCCTAGTCCTGTTGAAGCCTGGTATGTCTTGTACTTGGAAATAGTGCAGATCCAGATAAGAAGCCAACTGATGTAGATCTGGTCTGTTTGTCAGAAAGTATGTGAATTTGTATCAACAAGCAGGATCAAGAATTCTGATTGGCAGAATATTAGAAGTGGACATGGTATCTTAATTTATTTAGCATGATAAGAGTTAAGCGAGTATCTCCAGAACAAAGTAGTAAAGAAGATGCACAGTAAGAGTCAGAATCACAGATCATAGCCTACCAATAACAACAGGAAGAGTAAATTAACTGATATTGACATTAATCCATTGAACAATTTGCTATCTTTCATTACGGAGTTTTTGATTGTATATGTTCACTGTATGTTTTATTGATGAGCTAGGGACCCCTATGTGCACATAACATGTATTTATAATTGGGAACTTCCATCAGAATTACGGGTGAGATTTTGCGCGAAAAGAATTGGTTTATGCAACTCATTGAAGTTTTCATAATGGCCGTTCTAAGGCGGGGCCTCTTTTGCTGTTCCCCTTTGTTTGTGCGCCGGTGGTTTAATATATGGCGTTTGGTTTAACACTTCTCTTGCTGAATACGACATGCGCTATCTTAGCAAACAGTGTAGGTTCAGATCAGTTGACTTCTGAAGAAGCGAACTGATCTGCATCTGCACTGTTTGTCATTAAATATGTGACTTTCTATCAAAACCCCGGATCAAGTAATCTGATTGGCTGTAAATTAGAAGTGGGCGTGGAATCTTAATTTATTCAGCAAGGGAAGGGTTAATATATGGCATTTGTTTTGTCATTATTTGTTCCTCTTCTTTTCTTCTTTTGGTGTCTCGAGAAGGCTGTTCCTCGTCATTCTGACATTTCCTGGGTATCTTTATATATGCATGTATTTACTTATTGATGCTTTAAATTATGGACAAGCTAATCGTGCTTCGAACTAGCAACCAAATTTGCATATTTATCTTAAATATTAAGACATCCTAACTCACTACATTTACTTGTCCTAACATTTGAACAATAAAAACTAAAAGGTTTAAAAAGTAAAATTTTCTGTTGTAATTATAATATTGAAGAAGTGTATAGTTAAGACTATATGTTGATGTCATAAGGTTTTGTCGCTTATACATGTATGTGCTATGTATGTATGTCTGTGTGTTCAGAATAAATTATACGGTACAAAAAATATCTAAAATGTTGCCTTTAGGAATACATAACTCCCTACAAAACTAAAATCGGAGACTCGGTCTTATTAAGTCAATCTGACAACCTGTTGATGTCGCTTAAACGGCTGGATGGATAGCAAACATAGTAGACACAGATGAGTTGCCGCGTTCTGCGGCGATTGAACTGTGTCTAAACAGTTTGCTCAATCCTGTCTGTTAAAGTGCTTAGTTCATTATGTCAATTAATGCCTTATTTGAAATCATAATGTTAGGATTAGAAACCTCCATTAAGAGGAAAACTGATGAAAATGTCTACTATAATTTCATTTTGCAAATATACATAATTAACACTGGAAAAGGTTTCTATGACGTTCACAACTTTTGGTTCTTTGTCCGCTTACATCACGAAAACATGCTTATATAGTTTTGACACCCTTAAACCCCACTTATATAGTAAAACTGGGGTTTACAGGGGTATACAGTATTTTTCTTATTTCAGCTCACAAACATAGATTGTGGATACTCGTTGGAACCGCCTCGCTGTGGCGTTTCTAACGATTACCCACAACCTATGCTTTGAGCAGAAACATGAAAAATATCAGAATTTGTTATATGAAAAGTTTCACTTTTGGGTAGTGAAATTTTCAATATACTTGCATTTCTTAAAGCAAGACAGGATCACTGAATACTGTAAAATATATCAACATACGCTCGTATCGCCCTGAATGTAATTTGGAGCTGTATTAGAATCAAGAGTGAGGTTTCGCGCAAGTAAGCCTATAAGTGAAGATACCCAGAAAATACCACAGTCATGTAACACAGCCCTCCCAAGACACAAAAATAAATAGAGATGAGGAACAAATAAGGACAACACAAGCGGACACATATTTCTATTGACATTTCCAAGGTTGTAGCTAAGTTGCAGCTCTTCTTTGTTCGTGCGTGCGTATTTTTATATGTGGCGTTTTTGTTGTTGTTGCCTTTTTTTTTTTTTTTTTTTTGTTTGTTTGTAAGTGAAGATACCCAGAAAATGCCACAGTCATGTAACACAGCCCTCCCAAGACACAAAAAGAAATAGAGATGAGGAACAAATAAGGACAACACAAGCGGACACATATTTCTATTGACATTTCCAAGGTTTCCAAGGTTGTAGCTAAGTTGCAGCTCTTCTTTGTTCGTGCGTGCGTATTTTTATATGTGGCGTTTTTGTTCTTGTTGTTGCCTTTTTTTCTTTTTTTTTTTTTTTTTTTGTTTGTTTGTTTATTGTTTTTTTTTTTGTTTTTTTCCATCATCTCTTTTTATGGTTGAGAAAAATCAGCTATTTTGATTTGAGTGGAAATCCTTCCGAGACAGAGAGTGGAAATAGTTTAATTCCTTTCCTCTGAAAACAATTATTTCATACGTCCGACGTTTTAAAATCTTTCAAACACTAGAGATAATTTACTTTCTTTAGGGTTGCCTCACTTTGAATGAAGGTAAAACTTTTTCAGATGTATTCATCTTATAGTGGGATGCTTTCTTCTCAATGCACGAGAGATAACTCGTTTGTTATTTCAGACTATGCTCGTGGTGAAGTTTAAGCTCCTGCTATACAATAGTTACTGTAGCTGCCTGCAGCAAAAGCATTTATTGTCGTCTGCTTTGTCTTCTGCTGGTTACTTTAAAAGTCACTTCTGCAAACAGTGTGGACCCAGATCAGACTGCTCCTTTAGTAGCTGTCTGATCTAGGTCCACACTGTTTGCCTTTATGCAAAAATAGGTTTGAAAAGTTTGCAAGAATATTCAGCAGACGACATAAACAGACGACATTTTCAGATGCAGGTTTTCTTGGCGTTTTAAGGGTTAATTTCAGTTTTCTTTACAATTCTATTAGAATATATGAGCCGTAGCATCAAAACAGTAACTTCGCACCTGTACACTGGTGAAGATTCAGATAAGCCTGTGCATTGTCTCAGTATGATTAAAATCTTCACTTGGCGCATTTTGAATACCTATAGATTCAAAATTTCTTCATGCCAACAGTAACTACTCTGATCAGACTGTGCGGATACGCAAGCTTATTTGTGTCTTTGGTGGGCACACATGTCAGAACGTACGTTTTCTCACGTTGCGACCTATATGGCTTCGTCAAGCATAACATATATGATTTATCCGCGCAGTCTGTTCTGGATCTTCACTATTCCAAATTCGTTAATACTGTTTAACGGAATGCGAAACCCTAAGTGTGTGGATGCGCAGGCAGAACTCGATATGTGCAGCTTGCATGTTTTTGAAAACACCGTTTAGCTTGATGCGACCAAAGCAATATCTGTACCTGAGTAACCTTTTCTCATAGCGGGGTTCAGTGATAGCTGGAACATCATTAGTAAACATATAAGTGACGGTACAAAAAATATCTAAAATGTTGCCTTTAGGAATACATAACTCCCTACAAAACTAAAATCGGAGACTCGGTCTTATTAAGTCAATCTGACAACCTGTTGATGTCGCTTAAACGGCTGGATGGATAGCAAACATAGTAGACACAGATGAGTTGCCGCGTTCTGCGGCGATTGAACTGTGTCTAAACAGTTTGCTCAATCCTGTCTGTTAAAGTGCTTAGTTCATTATGTCAATTAATGCCTTATTTAAAATCATAATGTTAGGATTAGAAACCTCCATTAAGAGGAAAACTGATGAAAATGTCTACTATAATTTCATTTTGCAAATATACATAATTAACACTGGAAAAGGTTTCTATGACGTTCACAACTTTTGGTTCTTTGTCCGCTTACATCACGAAAACATGCTTATATAGTTTTGACACCCTTAAACCCCACTTATATAGTAAAACTGGGGTTTACAGGGGTATACAGTATTTTTCTTATTTCAGCTCACAAACATAGATTGTGGATACTCGTTGGAACCGCCTCGCTGTGGCGTTTCTAACGATTACCCACAACCTATGCTTTGAGCAGAAACATGAAAAATATCAGAATTTGTTATATGAAAAGTTTCACTTTTGGGTAGTGAAATTTTCAATATACTTGCATTTCTTAAAGCAAGACAGGATCACTGAATACTGTAAAATATATCAACATACGCTCGTATCGCCCTGAATGAAATTTGGAGCTGTATTAGAATCAAGAGTGAGGTTTCGCGCAAGTAAGCCTATAAGTGAAGATACCCAGAAAATACCACAGTCATGTAACACAGCCCTCCCAAGACACAAAAATAAATAGAGATGAGGAACAAATAAGGACAACACAAGCGGACACATATTTCTATTGACATTTCCAAGGTTGTAGCTAAGTTGCAGCTCTTCTTTGTTCGTGCGTGCGTATTTTTATATGTGGCGTTTTTGTTGTTGTTGCCTTTTTTTTTTTTTTTTTTTTTGTTTGTTTGTAAGTGAAGATACCCAGAAAATGCCACAGTCATGTAACACAGCCCTCCCAAGACACAAAAAGAAATAGAGATGAGGAACAAATAAGGACAACACAAGCGGACACATATTTCTATTGACATTTCCAAGGTTTCCAAGGTTGTAGCTAAGTTGCAGCTCTTCTTTGTTCGTGCGTGCGTATTTTTATATGTGGCGTTTTTGTTCTTGTTGTTGCCTTTTTTTCTTTTTTTTTTTTTTTTGTTCGTTTGTTTATTGTTTTTTTTTGTTTTTTTCCATCATCTCTTTTTATGGTTGAGAAAAATCAGCTATTTTGATTTGAGTGGAAATCCTTCCGAGACAGAGAGTGGAAATAGTTTAATTCCTTTCCTCTGAAAACAATTATTTCATACGTCCGACGTTTTAAAATCTTTCAAACACTAGAGATAATTTACTTTCTTTAGGGTTGCCTCACTTTGAATGAAGGTAAAACTTTTTCAGATGTATTCATCTTATAGTGGGATGCTTTCTTCTCAATGCACGAGAGATAACTCGTTTGTTATTTCAGACTATGCTCGTGGTGAAGTTTAAGCTCCTGCTATACAATAGTTACTGTAGCTGCCTGCAGCAAAAGCATTTATTGTCGTCTGCTTTGTCTTCTGCTGGTTACTTTAAAAGTCACTTCTGCAAACAGTGTGGACCCAGATCAGACTGCTCCTTTAGTAGCTGTCTGATCTAGGTCCACACTGTTTGCCTTTATGCAAAAATAGGTTTGAAAAGTTTGCAAGAATATTCAGCAGACGACATAAACAGACGACATTTTCAGATGCAGGTTTTCTTGGCGTTTTAAGGGTTAATTTCAGTTTTCTTTACAATTCTATTAGAATATATGAGCCGTAGCATCAAAACAGTAACTTCGCACCTGTACACTGGTGAAGATTCAGATAAGCCTGTGCATTGTCTCAGTATGATTAAAATCTTCACTTGGCGCATTTTGAATACCTATAGATTCAAAATTTCTTCATGCCAACAGTAACTACTCTGATCAGACTGTGCGGATACGCAAGCTTATTTGTGTCTTTGGTGGGCACACATGTCAGAACGTACGTTTTCTCACGTTGCGACCTATATGGCTTCGTCAAGCATAACATATATGATTTATCCGCGCAGTCTGTTCTGGATCTTCACTATTCCAAATTCGTTAATACTGTTTAACGGAATGCGAAACCCTAAGTGTGTGGATGCGCAGGCAGAACTCGATATGTGCAGCTTGCATGTTTTTGAAAACACCGTTTAGCTTGATGCGACCAAAGCAATATCTGTACCTGAGTAACCTTTTCTCATAGCGGGGTTCAGTGATAGCTGGAACATCATTAGTAAACATATAAGTGACGGTACAAAAAATATCTAAAATGTTGCCTTTAGGAATACATAACTCCCTACAAAACTAAAATCGGAGACTCGGTCTTATTAAGTCAATCTGACAACCTGTTGATGTCGCTTAAACGGCTGGATGGATAGCAAACATAGTAGACACAGATGAGTTGCCGCGTTCTGCGGCGATTGAACTGTGTCTAAACAGTTTGCTCAATCCTGTCTGTTAAAGTGCTTAGTTCATTATGTCAATTAATGCCTTATTTAAAATCATAATGTTAGGATTAGAAACCTCCATTAAGAGGAAAACTGATGAAAATGTCTACTATAATTTCATTTTGCAAATATACATAATTAACACTGGAAAAGGTTTCTATGACGTTCACAACTTTTGGTTCTTTGTCCGCTTACATCACGAAAACATGCTTATATAGTTTTGACACCCTTAAACCCCACTTATATAGTAAAACTGGGGTTTACAGGGGTATACAGTATTTTTCTTATTTCAGCTCACAAACATAGATTGTGGATACTCGTTGGAACCGCCTCGCTGTGGCGTTTCTAACGATTACCCACAACCTATGCTTTGAGCAGAAACATGAAAAATATCAGAATTTGTTATATGAAAAGTTTCACTTTTGGGTAGTGAAATTTTCAATATACTTGCATTTCTTAAAGCAAGACAGGATCACTGAATACTGTAAAATATATCAACATACGCTCGTATCGCCCTGAATGTAATTTGGAGCTGTATTAGAATCAAGAGTGAGGTTTCGCGCAAGTAAGCCTATAAGTGAAGATACCCAGAAAATACCACAGTCATGTAACACAGCCCTCCCAAGACACAAAAATAAATAGAGATGAGGAACAAATAAGGACAACACAAGCGGACACATATTTCTATTGACATTTCCAAGGTTGTAGCTAAGTTGCAGCTCTTCTTTGTTCGTGCGTGCGTATTTTTATATGTGGCGTTTTTGTTGTTGTTGCCTTTTTTTTTTTTTTTTTTTTTTTTTTTTTTTTTTTTTGTTTGTTTGTAAGTGAAGATACCCAGAAAATGCCACAGTCATGTAACACAGCCCTCCCAAGACACAAAAAGAAATAGAGATGAGGAACAAATAAGGACAACACAAGCGGACACATATTTCTATTGACATTTCCAAGGTTTCCAAGGTTGTAGCTAAGTTGCAGCTCTTCTTTGTTCGTGCGTGCGTATTTTTATATGTGGCGTTTTTGTTCTTGTTGTTGCCTTTTTTTCTTTTTTTTTTTTTTTTGTTTGTTTGTTTATTGTTTTTTTTTGTTTTTTTCCATCATCTCTTTTTATGGTTGAGAAAAATCAGCTATTTTGATTTGAGTGGAAATCCTTCCGAGACAGAGAGTGGAAATAGTTTAATTCCTTTCCTCTGAAAACAATTATTTCATACGTCCGACGTTTTAAAATCTTTCAAACACTAGAGATAATTTACTTTCTTTAGGGTTGCCTCACTTTGAATGAAGGTAAAACTTTTTCAGATGTATTCATCTTATAGTGGGATGCTTTCTTCTCAATGCACGAGAGATAACTCGTTTGTTATTTCAGACTATGCTCGTGGTGAAGTTTAAGCTCCTGCTATACAATAGTTACTGTAGCTGCCTGCAGCAAAAGCATTTATTGTCGTCTGCTTTGTCTTCTGCTGGTTACTTTAAAAGTCACTTCTGCAAACAGTGTGGACCCAGATCAGACTGCTCCTTTAGTAGCTGTCTGATCTAGGTCCACACTGTTTGCCTTTATGCAAAAATAGGTTTGAAAAGTTTGCAAGAATATTCAGCAGACGACATAAACAGACGACATTTTCAGATGCAGGTTTTCTTGGCGTTTTAAGGGTTAATTTCAGTTTTCTTTACAATTCTATTAGAATATATGAGCCGTAGCATCAAAACAGTAACTTCGCACCTGTACACTGGTGAAGATTCAGATAAGCCTGTGCATTGTCTCAGTATGATTAAAATCTTCACTTGGCGCATTTTGAATACCTATAGATTCAAAATTTCTTCATGCCAACAGTAACTACTCTGATCAGACTGTGCGGATACGCAAGCTTATTTGTGTCTTTGGTGGGCACACATGTCAGAACGTACGTTTTCTCACGTTGCGACCTATATGGCTTCGTCAAGCATAACATATATGATTTATCCGCGCAGTCTGTTCTGGATCTTCACTATTCCAAATTCGTTAATACTGTTTAACGGAATGCGAAACCCTAAGTGTGTGGATGCGCAGGCAGAACTCGATATGTGCAGCTTGCATGTTTTTGAAAACACCGTTTAGCTTGATGCGACCAAAGCAATATCTGTACCTGAGTAACCTTTTCTCATAGCGGGGTTCAGTGATAGCTGGAACATCATTAGTAAACATATAAGTGACGGTACACGGGAAATACCACAGTTACAAAGCACCTCCTTCCCGAGGTGCCGTAAGAAGCAAAGCCGAGGACAAAATAAATTTAGAAAAAAAGTCTGCGTAGTTTATGATAACGGTACCCTTGCTTAAGAAGTTTAGCAGTTAAAACTTTATTTCAGTTATCAAAGTCACTTTCTTGACTAAATGCTGTAACAAAACGAATAAAATGAGAAATATATACACTAGGAGGGACATCGCCATCCAAAAAAATGGAACATCAAAGTCGTCCCGTTTATCATCAACTCTGTGTCATTTATTGTCATTAGATATTGATAAATTAAAATCCAGAAAGGTGCTCGGTGTCAGAGGTATTAATTTTATCTAAATGTAGTTTTTTTATCAATCATTAGTCTAGAATATCTATTGAGCCAGCGCAAGACAAAAACTACAATAAGTCTTGTGCCACCAGCGAAGACTCGATCAGCTATGCATTCGCGTAGTCTGATCAGAGTCTTCGCTGATCGTATATCAGCTACCCTACGAGGAATGAACAAGGACCATTGGCATACTGGGTGTATGTACATGTTGATCCGAGTCTTTGCTGGTCACACAAGTCTTATTATTGTAGGGTTTGTCGTGCGCTGGCTCAATTATCAACATTAAGTAAGTCATCCAAATATCGAGATGGTGAATTGATTGCTTCAAACATATTGGCCAGATATTCGTAAGAAGGGACAGCATAAAACCTCTTTCGTAACAGAACAGAAACAAATCCGCAATAAGATGGGAGCACAGTTTGTACCCATAGGTATACGTAAATTTGTTTGCATGATTTAGTACCAAACAGAATAAAGATATTATCAAGAATAAAACGAAAGTATAATGTATATGATCCTCAGGTGAGTAAAAAACACGGTAAAGAGAATTTTCTCTTAAGAAGGCTCCTTTAAATGAATCAAGTTTAATTTTTAATCAGCTTGTGCGGCAGTGGTTTCAGCACCATTACCACCACCAGTAGGTTTTCTGTTGACCGTTCCTAGGCGGTTCCTCTGTTGCAGTTCGTTTTGGTTCGTGTATCGATGGTTTCATATATGACGTTTGTTGTTTTATTGTTGTTCCTGTTATCTCCTTCCTAGATTCCTCGGAAAGCCTGTACTTCGTGATTAAGGTTTTTCGTGGGTGTCTTCATATACATGTTTTCATGAACAGTCTCAATTAAGCGGGTCTGCTACTATTGTTTCTTCAGTTTGCTCCGCATTTTAAGGACCATTTTGTCAGAATAAGTTCACACAGCTGGTGTTAGAGACCGCGTTATGGCCATAAAATGTCAACCCGTACTTCTTTATTGTAGTTTTGTTACTGGTCCTTTTAGATTAGTGAGAGCCAGCTACGATACTGTCGCATGAAGAGTCTCCATAAAACTGCGATTCCGATTTCCCTTCTTTTATATGTTCTTAGTTCCCAGGGACAAACCTTCATAGACCTTTACTGACTTCATTGCAGCTGGTGTTACGTGCCGTAAATAGTCTCCATGTACTTCAGTATAGTGCAATGTTTATTTGTACAGTCGAACTTCAATGGCTTGAACATCTTTGGGACCGTGGAAATTCGTTCGAGACATGGGTAGTTCGAGCCACTGAGGGTTAATCATGGCACCAGTTCAAGAAGCAAATAGCGATACCTTAGGGAAATATTTTTGATTTTCTACACAATGATTGTATCTTTAGTGTACTCATTAGAATCGCCTCGATAAGGCGATTCTAATGAGTACATATAACATACAATTCCATGATAAAATAAGAATAAATCCCTAAATATTTGTTCTCTTGAGCTATTGGAAGGATTTGTAGGGACTGAAAAAAGAGTTCGAATCGTCCACGGTAAACGAGCCATCCGGGTTCGAGCCACTGATGTTATACTGTATTTCAGAATGATTAAATCCGCTGTGGTATCATGAAAACTTGAGTGCCACTTAAGCCGGTGCTAATGGGCACATGTAGCCTTACAAACTAAATTGGTCTCATATAAAGAGGCTCAATTAAACTCGAGCCTCCTATTTTCGTTCTTTAAAGTGTTCTTAGTTTTTTAGGACACCATTTGTAAAAAGTGTTTTTAATTTTGCTGCAGCTGGTGCTGTACCGTGGACTGCCTTAAAAGTCTCCCTGCACTTTATTAAAGTGTAGTTTGTATTTATTTTCCTTCGGGAAATCTTTTCGATTGTCTACACAATGATTGTATGTTGAGTGTACTCATTAGAATCTGCGTATCTTGGAAATTCGAGTTGCACGGAAAATCATAAAAATAATATGTGTCTCGGTCATTAGTCATATCACTGATAAGTGAATGGGCTAATATACTGTTAACAAACAATAGACAGGGAGAGTCCCAGTAGGGGTATTTAGTACTGGCTTATTTATCCGATTCAAAGGGAAAATCATATGAGCCTAACAAAATATTTATTACCGCCGGAAGGCCCATTACGAAAACAAGCCTATATAATTCTGAACCCCTTAAAACCCACTTTTATATAGTAAAACTGGGGTTTACAGAGGTATACATTATTTTTCTTATTTCTGCTCAAAACATAGATTGTGTGTACTCTTTAGAACCGCCTCGCCGAGGCGGTTCTAACGAGTACCCACAATCTATGTTTTGAGCAGAAATATGAAAAATATCAGAATTTTTTATCTGAAAATTTTCCTTTTTTGGTTATAAAAAAATCAATATATTTGAATAGGCGTATTTTCGTTAAGCTCTTTACTGTCCATTCCTGGGATATCATAATCACTTCGTTATGATGGACTTTTGATCTTTATCGAATAACGCCTGGGTAGCTATGTCTTTAAGCCGGTGTTAATGAACGTATGCAGCCCTGCACACTACATTGCTGTCATATAAAGAGTCTCAATAAACCAAGACTATGAAATTCAATCTTTTATGTGTTCTTTGTTTGGTTTGGCAACTAAAGAATTGAATTGTATTTTCATTAGTGTGCTCGTTGCTTCCAATATATCCATTTTCTCAAACTTCAAACTTCCTGGATAGAAGATACTCTGCATATATTTCATGATCTACTATGTCCCTTCCAGGTTATTGTCTAGATAAAAGAGGTACATATTGCTTTAAACCCCCAATAGTATTATTGTTTATCTTTCTAAGGTTAGATTACTATTGCAGTTTCTCTTCAAACAGATCGTGCAATTTAGGAGAGAAGCATATATACCAAACATAATTAGGTTAAGAGTGGACATGGATATCCTTGTTGTGACCAATTATTTTGTAGCGAGTGACATATTTTTAATTTTAAACACTAATATGATAAGCAACACTATACTCACCTCCTTGCACCGAGGTCAGCAATTAGTCTCTTGTATTCACAACGTCTTATCGTATCAGAGACCAGGCATACGTATTTGCGCGCAACAAAATAAACAGAAAACTTCAAGAGCATGTGGACGGATGCAATTAGCAAGATTTCTCAATGTAAACACACAGTAACAGCCAACAAGAGGTGTAATCTTATAAACAGACTACAGTATGATTATCTAGGAGTCATGATTGTCTATCTGAATATGTGTATTAGGTCTCATTACAAAGCAGATAACAAGGCTATTTAACACTAAAAACAATTAAATTCAGAACATCTATGTAATGCAGTATTTGTCGCAGGTACATTTAAATATTTAGCATAAAGGGCCAATATAATTATGGTATGTGGATCTGAATCCATTTAAAAATAGGTATATTAATTTTGTAAAAAGCCATTACGAAAACACGCCTATTTAAATATACTGAAAATTTTACAACCAAAAAAGGAAAATGTTCAGATAAATAATTCTGATATTTTCCATATTTTTTCTCAAAACATAGATTGTGGGTACTCGTTAGAACCGCCTCGTTGAGGCGGTTCTAACGAGTACCCACAATCTATGTTTTTGAGCAGAAATAAGAAAAATAATGTATACCCCTGTAAACCCCAGTTTTACTATATAAAAGAGGGGTTTAAGGGGGTCGAAATTATATAGATGTGTTTTCGTGATGCAACGTGAGGGACTAGATCAATCTTCAGCGTCAGGAAAACATAGTAAAGAAGATGTCCAGGAAGAGCCACAATCACACAACATAGCCGATTATTTGTTGACGTAGCTCAGACTCAGACAAAATAGTCGGAGTAAAGTTTCTCTGTGCAGGTTATTTGCATGTTTTCTTTCTATATGGCTAGCATAGGCCGGTTAGTTTGATGTGACATAAACTCACGATACCATCGTACACTGTGATGGAAGGACAACCTGGATAACGAGCCAGATAGAAACTATTGTCTTCTTATCAAGATAAGTGTTGTTTCAGATATCTATATCTAAACAATTTTACAGCATACTGTAACAACAGCTATCCGTTAGTTGTATGTACTTCAGTGTTAGTCCTGGAATGTTTGAAAGATAGTAAATTATGTCAGAGTGAAAGAGATGTGAAATGTGATTGTAAGTACGATCCCTGAGGATGAAATAATGCTATTATATTTATGAACGGGGAGAAGTTTTACGACTGCCATACAGCACGGACACAATAGTATAGACAAGCTAGGGCTGATATTAAGCCGCTTAACAGATTTAGGTTCAAGCCGTTATTTAGTCTATTGCTTGACCCGCTGTCGCCCAATTAAACAGTGCAAGAAATACTTAACAGCGATTGAGTTAACCACCAAACATGCATTTCCTAATGAATCTTTAATCACCCTTATACCCTTATACCCAGTCTGTCTACATTTGTAGCCTCAGACATCATTAAACACCGCCACCCCCATACCCTACCCCGCCCTCCCCCATCCCCCCCACCCCCCTTACCACGAAGTATCTCTTTTAGAGGTTTTTATCTACACGCTTTTTTAAAAAAACGATGGGATATTGATGACGCCTCCGTCCCTCCGCCCGCCTGTCCGTCTGTCCGTCACGCTATCTTCTCTTATTAAACCACTGGGCGGAATTCTACTAAACTTGCTACATCATTTACCCTTATGATAAGGGTGTGCAAGAGCAGAATTATTTTTCTGTGCGTCCGTCCATGCGTCCGTCGTCCGTCCATTTGTCTGTCACACTATCTACTCCTAAACCACTGGACGGAATTCAACCAAACTTCCCCTCATAGTCAGGGTGTACAAGAACAACATTAATATTACGTGTGCCCGTGCGTCCGTCGTTCGTCCATTTGTCTGTCACGCTTTCTCCTCCTAAACCACTTGGCGGAATTCAGCCAAACTTGCTACATCACTTCCCATCATGGTAAGGGTGTGCGAGAGCAACATTTTTTCCGTGCGTCCGTCGTCCGTCTATCTGTCATTCACGCTATCTCCTCCTAAACCATTGGGCGGAATTCAACCAAACTTGCTACATCACTCGCCCCTCATGATACGGGTGTGCGAGAGCAACATTATTTTTCCGGTTCGTGCGTTCGGCGTCATCCATCTGTCCGTCACGCTATCTCCTCCTAAAGCACTGGGCGGAATTTAAGCAAACTTGCTACATGATAAGGGTTAGGGAGAGCAAGTCCATCCGCCCGTCATGCTATTAGCAACATTAGCAACATGCGTGGGGATTTGCGATGGCGCGCTATCGATTGCGCATTCTAGTTGTCTTTGCAAACGGATTCATATTCCACGGAAGCAAATTTTCTGGTAGACTGATCTCTCTTTTCGGAGGATGGGAGCAACTTTCTGTATAGATACGTTTTATTTCAATTTGTAGCTAATTGGCTAAATGTTTCTTTGATGTTAAGATGCCAAATGACGACAATTTCCATGATGACCTTGATTACACAACCAGCAACCACACAGTCTGGTCGTGGGTTATGCTTTCCGCTAATAGATTTCAACTCTAGAACTCACAACTGGGCCGGGTCCCACAACTGGGCCGATTTCCACAACTGCGGAAAACTGCTGTTTCTGTCTGTATATGTCATGGATCTACCACATTTAAAACAGAGTAAAACCTGTGCGAACAAAATAAAATCATTCTTGATATCCAAATGTGATACGGAGTGTGTGAGATATATACAATTTAAAAGAGTATTTTATTAATAAAACTGGTGTACATGTATGTAAACACAACTCCTGCAGATATTTCAAACTTTAATATTCTGAATGAGATGTAATGTTAGCGTTTACAAGTCATATTTCTGCTTAAGTTTATACAATTTTAGGCGTCAGGAATAAAATCTGATTCTGGAATAAGAGCATATTATCTATTTCTGAAGCCAGTTTAGTAATTTCAGCACAAAATAAAAACGAATTATCCCGTGAAGAAAAAAGAAATCAAAGTATAGTAGAAATATATTACCTCTAGAGGATTAGACAGGCCGTGTATTCAGTATAAATGACATTACGTCGCAAACTTCATGACGCCATCAGAAATGTTTAAAAAAACCGTAACACGGAATCTGAAGATACCGACTACGGTATATCAGTTTACGCACCTTGTGCTTAAAATTCAGAAAATATTTCCTTCAGTATTAGCAGAATTTAATCTTATATCGGATTTGCCATTTTCCTGATAAATATATTCTGTTCTTCAAACTTAAGAACAACTGACCTCCATTTTTATTTCAAAGTTAATACGTGCTCTGGAATAAAGCTCTACAAATGGCATCTTAATTTGACATACTGAACTACAGCCCGGCCAAAAAAAGGAACTTCCTTGACCTAGAACACATTTACTTTCACCTGCTTCAGCTGACCATTTACAGGTAACGTAGCATAGGAAAGCCAACAGGCTATGGTAAGTCGTTGGCAGCAACCAGCCAGCTAACGAAGAGATGTGATGTCGCTCATTCTAGGGTCAATCCGAACTATTGCTATTCTGGCCAACTTTAATACAAAGTTTTCGTCAAGCAAAACAAACACAGTCTGATACAAAAGAGAGATACTCAGGTTTTTTATATGTTACAGAGGCTTGGACCAGATCTTGATTGTTTAAACCAAACTTGACGTTTACAATCAAAAGCTATAGTAATTTCTACCATTCCCATAAATAACTATCATTTTGTCAGTCTACTCGAAACAGTACTAAGAAAATCTTACACAATACTATTAAAATATTAACACGTTGCTGCTGTCCAAAAAGGCTACATCACTCAAACTCCCATACCCTCAACATAATCACGTTTCCAACACCCCCCACAAACAACAAAATTTCAGATTTTGACCCCAACGATAGTCCAAGCACCTGTAGATGTCAATGAGCTAGGCTATTCATAGTGGGACTGAACAAGTTCTTATATAAATACAATTATTATGCAAATATATATGGATACAATCGTTATGTACAATACAATACATTACTTACAAAACTTTATGCAAATTGTAGGCATGTATAACATCGGAACAAGATATCAAGATACAATAACTACAGCCAGTACAAAACAAATATGACAAAACAACTATATATTTTGTTTATACACACACGCTATTGACAGTTTAATAACTTGAATCAATGTATATCATGATACAATGATTATCCCCTTGGACATGCGACTTGTAATGGTGTCGTCAAGATACTGGGATCAGTTTTGCAAGTGCGCTCAGTAATATTAAATAAAATATGTTCATAAGTCTATGTATTTAAATTTTCCTATTTTCCTCTATGACATATAAGGCAAATCCGGGAACTCGAGGGTATATATTATTAGTCGACTGTTTGCGATTTACTTATTTCAAACACAGTTTTAGTACGATTGTTATTTCTAGTAATTTGTCGTACCGCACAACTCTATTTTTCTTGACACAATAAAAAAATTCTAAGAAAAAAGTAATCCGTTCTATTTGATGGACACCATAAATGCTGAAATCAAAACGGATACATTTTTGTTAAATTTATACCATAAATTCTGAGAAAAAAAGCATCCGAAAAGCTCTGCAAACAAGATGTCTCAATGGCGAGCAAATGCCCGGACGAGACTTTGTGCACGTACATGATGATGTGTATTCGCACACTTTGTGCATGCTCGAAGGCATTTTTTGCTTGACGCGGCCGATATTGAAAACACAAACCAGCATGTTGCTTGGTTTTATTGATTCTATTCATTCGTTGATCCCAAATGGTCAAAAGGTATAATTCACACTAAGATGAAATATTATCCCTTTCCTTGCAGTTTGATCGCCATAGAAAGGCCGTGTATTTACAGAAGGAAAAGTTTCTTGTTGGTGTGTCGAAGTAATAAAAAATCTATAAGAACATACCGATTGATTCAATGTAAGCCTAAGGTAATGGAAGCAAACATATTTGATATCATTTTCTACTTGGAACCTACAAATGTATAATTTTATCTAAAATACTACTTCGGTTTCTTTGAAAAGTAAAACTGGAAAGACGACAATACCTATGAAGTGGTGAAATTATGAACAGCTAAATATTGTAGCTAAACATGCATGGCATGTGTAATTTTATGTTTGATATGCAAATCTACACCCACTGTGAAATCGAGTTATATTCATTCGGCTATACTGTAATGTACACACCATCGAGCTAGTCAAGATGACCCGCAAAGTAGGTAAGTAAATGTACATAATAATATGTGGGCCTGACGAAGACGTATCCGCACAGTCTCTTCCGAATCTTCACCTCGAAATCTGTATACAGGTAAGGATCCAGATTTCTTCCGACGAATAGCAATTGTTCTCGAATGAGCACAGTATTCGCTGTGCAGACATGTCATAAGGGATATTTTTCATTTCAAGGCTCACTTATGCCCTATGTACTAAAGCATATATTAAAATTAAGCCGGGACATAACGTTTTCTACAAGATAGCGTCTGAGCCCAGTGAATATGCAGATAAGCTTACGCATCCGCGCGGGCAGATAAGAGTCTTAGCTGTCCGTCAGAAGACGCGTTAATATTTGGTTACCCACAGAGTACTCTGAGAAGAATCTCATAACACTGCGCGGATGCACAAGCTGATCTGAATCTTTGCTGGGCGAATATGCAATCTTGTAGTAAATGCTGTGCCCCTGCTCAGTTGTTATCATGAGTACAGCAACAGATTACTTCGGTGGGGCACAATACTGTCAAACCATCCAACGTATATTATTGATTTGGATACCTGAATGTTTTTATTTGCAATAAATAAAAACATTCAGGTATCCAAATCAATAATTGTTTTTTCTTAATTTTCGACAACAACTTAGAGTTTAAACTTGCCTTTAACTCTTTCACTGCCACAGCGATAATAAAAGGCTGTGGCGAACAGCGTAGTTTCAGATGAGACGGCTCATGATGAGCCGTCTCATCAGAAACTACGCTGTTTGACATTCAGTCTTTCAAATTTACATATAAACCTCTTTTCAATCGACAGTCGATAAACCCAGTCACCATTCTACGTAAATCTATATCGGGCCGTCATCGGCCCGTCAGGGTAGCTGACGGGCCGATGACGGCCCGATGTAGATTTACGTAGAATGCTAGCTGGGAATCTAGTCTGAAATTCGGCATCGAAAGAGTTAAAAGAGAGTTTTGTGTTAACCCAGAATATATATGGTAATGGAGAAATGATAAAGATACCAATCGTTTTGTTTGGAAAACAATGCCTAATGAAGGGCTTCAAATTAACATACAGGAAATATTGGTGTCACTGGTAGGCTATAATCTGTAATTCTAACTCTTCATGATCAGTTTCGTCACTACTTTCCAAACGTTAATGCACATTTATTAAGTATTAGTCTTGTTTCTGTGATCGGCCCCGAAAAGCAACATCGTGATCAAACACATGTTTCAATCCAGGTTCGCAAGGAATCTTTCTAATACACAACTCATATTTGTGTTCTCGGATAAATGTAACGGTAGATTCATTCAACAACTTCATGAGTGCATGTATGATGAACAGAGAGATTACTGATTAGACGACCAAGATGTCTGTGCAGTTGCAGTCTGATCAAGGCCTGCGCTTCATATGAGCAGTTTCTTAACGAGAATGGTTACACCTTCGTGTGAAAAATTCCTTTGCCTCACTTCTGAAGAGGATCTATCTAAAAGAAAACTAAGAGTCATTTCCTACCTTTTTGAGTACCCCGTATTAATCATATATATTCAGGCAGACAGGCCTGAGCAAACAGTGTAGACCCAGATGAGACGCCGAGTGCTGTGGCATCTCATCGGGGTCTACACTGTTTGCCACTCATCCAGCAATCGTTAGACACAACGGGTAGTAAACTGTACTTGTTCAAATTGTAAAACAAGTATGGTAAGGAGTTGAGGTGTCCGAATACTAGGGTAAATATGGTAGGCCCATTTTTAGAAAGGGACTGGTGTGCACACAAATATACAGTCATAAATGTTGACTCCCTTGTGAAAAGGCGAACCATATAACAGATATATCTAGTTCCCTTAACACTCGGCATTCTAGGTATATTTCAGTGGAACTAGTTTTTCGTATTTTTCCAAGAAATAGGTTTTGACGTTTCATGTACATCATCTCCTATAGAGACACTTTGCGTGAAATATCAAATCCTATTTTCTTCATTGGAGACAATTTGCATGCAATGTCAAAACTTGTTTTCTGAAGAAAAAAAAATAAAGACAGAAATCATCAATTTGTCGTCTGCTGAGTCAGTCCCGAGAGTTGTAAAGGTTAGTAAACAGTAAAAATTATGCACCAACAGTATGGAGGCACATACTAATATGGATATTTCCTGTTTGCAAATTCACTAAGCCCGTCATCAATGACCCATCTATGATACGCAACGAGGAAATATATATGGGTAATGAAAGACAATATCACCGTGTGCGTCCGTGCAACCGAATCCACACCTCAGTAGGAACGAACCTAGAAGTCTCTGATCTGCTGCGCGATTACACAAACCGACCGGCGTATTCATTGCTCACAAATGAAAAAAAAAAAGAGCATGTGTTTTTCTTGCGTTGCGCACTTCTTGATTTATAGAGATGTCCGTCCAATCACTCTGCTTATCCGGACACACGTGTTGGACTATTACTTCTGAGTTGAGTTCGTGGTAGATATTGTTGATATTGGCTTGGGCACACTTGGATCACGTGGAGTAAACCTTTTATTGTGTATATTTCCTGCGTTAAATCCGCTATTGTCGTTGTGATGGGGACGAAACACAGCCATGACCTGTTCAAACAAGACACAAAACAGATCGTTTACTTCCCGTGTAATATAAATAAATAAATATGAACGGGCATTGTTTTCTTCGTGCATTTTCATACCGTTACCAATCATCTAAGTACCAAGTGTTGTTGAATCTTTAAACTTCAAAGTGGTGATAACACAGCGTTGCTTATAACCACTTCTGTGACAAATTCTAAGCTTGCAAGAATACGGTAAGTTGTGTCATGTAGAAAGTGTACCTGGTTCTCATTGTGTAGAAAGCAGTTTTTTAGCTCACATGAGCACGAAATGCTCAAGGTGAGCTATTGTGATAGTCAATGTTCGTCTAGCGTCGTGCGGCGTCAATAATTTGCTTTAAATTACAAGTCCTCTTACATCCCTGGGCAGATTGACTCGAAACTTAGAAGGAGGAATATCGCGGTGACTGGTAGATCAAAAATACCTAAAATCGTTCCAGTCCAAAATCCAAGATGGCCATCTTGAAAACCTATTTTGGTCTTCTTCTCCTGAACCGAAAGGCCAGGTGACTTGAATTTTAGTAGTTATTATAGAGGTAATTTGTAGATCAAAAATAGCTAAAATCATTCCGATTGCAAATCAAAGATGGTCGCCAAAACCACCATTTTGAAAATATATTTGTAACTTCTCCAGAACCGAAAGGCAAATGGACTCGAAACTTGACAGTAAGTATCAGTGTGACTTGTAGATCTAAAATAGCTAAAATGAATACGATCGGAAATCCAAGATTGTCAACACCGCCGCCATCTTAAAAATGCATTTTCTCCTGAACAGAAAGGTAAATTATTGATTCGAAGCTTGATAGGAAGTATAAATGTGACTTGTAGATCAAATATAGGTAAAATAGTTCAGAACTGAAGTCAAAGATGACTGTCATGGTCGCCGTCTTTAAAATCTATTTTGAACTTCTCCTGAACCTAAATTGACCAACTGACTCAAAATTTGGTATCAATATGGAGGCGACTTGTAGATCAAAAGAAGCTTAAATATTTTCGATCTGAAATCCAAGATGCCTGCAATAGCGGTCATCTTGAAAATGAATTGAGCTACTTCTCCAGGATGGAAAGACTAACTGACTCCAAACTTGGTAGGAATTACCGGGGTGACTTGTAAATCTAAAATAGCTAAAATCGTTTCGATCAGAAATCCAAGATGGCTGCCATCTTGCAATTGTTTTTTAACTTCTTCTTTTGAACCAAAAGGCCATTTGACTGGAAGCTTGGTAGGAAGTATCGGGGTGACTTGTAAATCTTTAATAACTAAAGTCGTTTCGATCAGAAGACCCAGATAGCCACCACAACCGTCATCTTGAAAATGTATTTTGAATTGCTTCTCTTAAACTGAAAGGCCAATTGACGCAAAATTTGTCTGGTACTCCGCTGAGCGATACAGGGCTATCTTGGCCCTCTCGCTTTAATGTCACGAACGATGCAGTCTAATTGGTACCCTAGAGGACTTTTGGTACTTTAATTTCAATCAATACAGCACCCCGCGACGTGTATTTTGGCGGTTAAGGCCAATACTTAAGTAACGTTACGGCATGCTTATCACGGTAATGATATGTTGTATTCCTTCGATTTTATGTGTCATCAGGTCTTTAAATTTGAAACAATGATCTCTGTTCAAGCTAAACGAGTGAAAATAAAAGTTCTTCAAATCAGTTTGTTGCTTTACTAAAGGCCATTTTTTCTCAAAATAATATATCCCGCCCATCGCAAACTGTGTTGTGTTACACCCCTCGCAAACTGAGTTTGTAAAAAAGGAAACAGTTTTATGTGGTCTTTACGACCCTTTGTCCATTTGTCCATTATGTTTTGCTCTCGGCGGGGGCATCTAATAAGCTATGCTAATTGACAGTTCTTGTAGATTTTAATGTAAATTTAACGTTTGTTTCGTGTTGTGTATAAAACCTGGCTCGAAATGACATTTTAACTCTTTCATTGCCATAGACGATAATAATAGGCTTTTGCAAACAGCATAGATCCAGATTAGACAGCTCATAATAGGCCGTCTCATCTGGATCTATGCTATTTGACGTCCAGTCTTTCATTTTTACATATAAACGTCTTTCCAGGCAATAGTTTGTTAAAAAAAAAAAAAAAAAAAAAAAAGACGACAAATGTCGTCTGAAATTTGGCAGCAAGAGAGTTAATAGAGCATCTCGGCATATCGGCATTTTAAATGTGCCTTCGGTTATGTTCGCTAACGAAAATTTAGATAAGCCTGTGTATTCGCGCAATCAGATCAGAAGCTTCACTGGACACATTTTGGACAGCCAAGGATGCAAATTTCTTCATGCGGACAACGAAAACTCAGATAGACTGCGCTAATGCATAGGCTGATTTTAACATTCATTGGTCTCACATATCAGAAGAAATATTTCCACATGTTACGGTTCATTTTGAAATGATGGAGGCCTAGGCTCTGATCGAGAACAACTAGTTAAAGTTAGTTTTTCTGCTGTCCGTTCCAAGGCGGATCCTCTTTTGCCGTCTCATTTCTTCTCATTTGTACGTCTGTCGGTTCTTCAAAATGTGTATGTGTATGTGCGCGCGCGTACGTGCGTGCGTATATGTGTTTGCCATTTCTTGTGCCTAATATCTTCTCATTTTGATTTCCTCATGACCGTAGTCATGGTAAGTGTAATTATATTTTGCATATCATAGCTATTAAAATTGTGCTGCGTGTGTCGACCATAAAACGTCACCCTGTATGTACATTTCATGCTGTTATTTTTCCTCAGGGATTTCATTTGGAGTTCTCAATAAAGATCTGTTCTGTTCTATAATCACAATTTACGTTCCTTTTTTTCTATGACATCATTGACTATATAGGAGCCGTTGGATGCGAAACCGTACCTTCTGGCATATGATCCGAACAAATACTAAAATCAGACTTCGAATTCGCACAGTTTGATCCAATTCTTAATTATCCGCATGAAAAAACTTTGCATCATTGGCTATCAAAATGAGAACTGTAAAGATTCTGGTCAGAATGCACGAATGCGCAGGTTGATCTGAATCTTCGCTAGAGCCATATTCCAAGGTACAGTTACTGACGTTGAGGCTCATATCCCGTTGGAGGTTAGGTGTTTACTAATGTTCTTATCTCGATTAAAACAAGTGACTATTGATGTTTCCGTGGACAGGAGTTGGACATAAGTGTCTTTCTGTGTCGTTTCTATAAAACCAGTCATTCTCATAGTGAAAAATGCTTATTCGATTATGCAAATCTGTTACTTATAATCACTTTAAACTTCGCATTTCACGTAATGTTATTTTTCTATGTCAACACTATGAGTACTTCTATTTAACTTAAGTAGTCTTTCTTCTCTAAGCATTACGAAAACATGCCTATTCAAATATACTGAAAATTTTACTAACAAAAAATGAAAAATTTCAGATAAATAATTCTGATATTTTTAATATTTCTGCTCAAAACATTGATTGTAGGTACTCGTAAGAACCGCCTCGACGAGGCGGTTCAAACGAGTACCCACAATCTATGTTTTTGAGCAGAAATAAGAATAATAATGTATACCCCTATAAACCCCAGTTTTACTATATAAAAGTGGGGCTTAAGGGGGTCAAAATTATATAGGTATTTTTCGTGATGGGCTATATTTTGCATCATCTGTTATTCGTTTTAAACCTATGCTCAGTAACAACATTCTTCTACAGTTTCTATTTCTTCAACTGATCATTCCGGAGTGAGGCAAATACAAATAATATACATAATAATCAGACTTTCGCCTTTTGATCTAAATCATATTGATTAAAAAAGATCCTGCACAAACTGCGCGGAATATATAAGCTGATCAGAAGCTTCACTGTGCTCACATGTCATAAGGTTTATTCTCAGGAGTATGATAAGCAGTGAAGTAGGGGGCGCTTACCTTGGGTACGAAGACAACGAGTTGTGTGGCTGTTGTACCTATGATCAAGACACCGGAAGTAAGAGGCGCTTACCTTGGGTACGAAGACAACGAGTTGTGTGGCTGTTGTGCCTATGATCAAGACACCGGAAGTAATCCCATATAATAAAGCAGGCTGGTCATCCAGTATAAGATTCAGTGTAAGGCCTACAGCGCTTAGTACAACCACATTATAGAGACACATTCCAATGAACTGCGAGTCGTTGAGAGCTTCTATATGCACCTGCGAAAGCATGTAAGTATAGAGAGTAGTCAAATGCTTGCAAACATACATTACGAAAACAGGCCTATTCAAATATACTGAAAATTTGACTGCCAAAAAATGAAAATTTTCAGATAAAATTTTTTTTATATTTTTCATGTTTCTGCTCAAAGCATAGATTGTGGGTACACGTTAGAACCGCCTCGGCAAGGCGGTTCTAATGCGTACCTTTAATCTATGTTTTTGAGCAGAAATAAGACAAATATGTATAACCTGTAAACCTCAGTTTTACTAAATTTCAGGGGGTCAAAATTATATAGGCATGTTTTCTTGATGTCAAACAAAATCAACTCAATCCTGCCGAGTGGACTCTAGGTTTTTTTTGTACAGGTCCCTTTCTAATTGCACGGAGTGTCTGATTAGTCTTTATTATTTAATTATCTCAATTTACAATATATCCATGTACATGATGCAGATAAGGAAGATCTTGGTCACCAGCGCGTTCTGCGACGTCTGATCTAGGTCAACTCAATTTGCCTAATGTTCCTTATATGTGTATGTCGGACACTAGGCATTAATGAGTTCATCTGCCATTATCTCTAAATATTCATCTGTAGTAATTCATTATGTAAATTATATGTTTCACATTTTAACGCTTAGCTGAGTGTTACAGAACAGAACAGAACAGAACATATTTTTATTTGACTTGTACATAGTACATCGTCACACAAAGTAGCATAATATCAAATGCATATAATGTCACGAATCAGTATACTTTTTATCCGAGTCTACCAGAGTTTCGTTACGAAAACGCAACCATTCAAACATACAAAAAATTCAACCAAAAAAAGTAAAACTCTCAGACCAAAAATCCTAATATTTTTCATATTCAAGCCAGAAACACAGACCGCGGGTACCCGTTAGAATTCGGCGAGACGGTCCTAACGAGCACCCGCAATCAATGTTCCTCAGCGAAACCAGAAAAATAATGTATACCCCTGTAAACCCCAGTTTTACTATATAAAAGTGGGGTTCAAGGAGGTCAAGGTTATATAGGAATGTTTTCATGGTGGAAGTAGGATTCTCTCACCCATTTACAGTTACATGAGGATGAACCATAAAGTAATTTTAGCATAAGTAAGGAGCTTATTAAATTTGTTGTCTCATTCAACCCAAAATATGCACATATGTACGAGTATATTAAAATAATTGAAGTAACTTACCTATAGTTATTTAGAATACTTGATCTCTTTTTTAAAGCTTGTTTAATATATTTGGATAAATTTTGTAGTAAAGACATACTAGAAGATTTAAACAATTCTGTCAATTTAAACATGGACGGTCTATGATAATAATAGTTGTTAATATAACTTTCTCTTAACTCACGATAACATGGACAAACAAAAATAAAATGAAACATATCTTCTATATTTGTTGTTTGGCAACATAGACAATATCTTTCATTTCTTGGAATTGCATTCCTAGCATATCGACCAGATTGAATACGCAATGAATGGCCCGACAATCTGAATCTAGAAATGTAGAATCTCAAGTCACTACTTAACATATCTAGATATTTTTCATACCCAAAGCCATTTTTGAAGTATTTATACTCCTCTAATACAACACTATTATTAATTTTACCATACCATTCCTGGAAAAAGCAGTCAATGACACGCTGTTTAAAAACGCATTGAAAATTAGTCAAATCTACATTAAAGGCATCTGTAAAAACAAAAGAATACCCATATTCATTTAATAATTTTTTCACACTTGTTATCCAGTTGATATTTCCGTTCTCACAGTCTCTAAGCCCTTGCTCATATAACTTTTTAATAATAATATTATCTGAATTTACAACTTTACACCAGTATTTAATAATCCTAACATACCGAGAAATATAAAGTGGGTATCGTCAAAGTTCACCATATACCCCTGCTGTACATGTGTTCAATCTTACATTTAGTAAACGCTTGCAAAACTTTAAATGCACCCTTTCAATTTCTTTAGATTTTGAAAATCCCCATATTTCCGAAGCGTACAGTAAAATAGAGCCCACGAAAGCATCAAATAGTTGACATAAAATTTTGGGCTTTAGTGGTAATTTCTTACAATTTACTAACAATACGTTTAAAGCTTTTAAAGCTTTACCGACAATATATTCAGTGTTTGATGAAAAGTTACCAGTATATTTAAAAATAGTGCCCAAATAGTTAAACTCATCTACCACCTCAATCTCTTGGTTATTATATGTCCAGTGTTCTCCCCGAAGTAAACGCCCCCTTTTCCTAAAGACCATAATTTTTGTTTTCTCTGCGTTAACTTCTAATCCCCAGTTGCTACAATAAGTATGTAATAAATCAAGATGATATTGTAACTCTTCGGGTGATTTACCAAGAATAACCATATCGTCTGCAAAAAGCAAAATAATTAATATAATATCATCTATTAACAAACCTGATTCTGCTCTATTTTGCAAGTATAATTCTAAATCCTCCAAAAACAAAGATACCAAAATAGGCGAAATTACTTCCCCTTGCCTTAAACCGACAGAATACTCAAAAAATTCGGAAAAGGTATAACAACTTTTTACACAAGACTTAACCTTCTCATACATACATTTAATAATTTTTAACATTTTACCCTGTATACCAGCTCTAAAAGGTTTGAGCCACAATGCATTTCGGTAAATACTATCGAAACATTTCTTCAAATCAACAAAGGCAACATATAAACGGTTATTATTACTGAGATAATTTTGTACGGCGGATAATAAAGCAAACATAGCATCTACTGTTGATCTCCCTTTACGAAAACCAAACTGGGCATCAGAAATCGTATTATTAGCTTTACAAAAATTTTCTAATCGACTATTTAATACTGAAGTGAATATTTTTGATAAACAACTTAACAAGGTTATGCCACGATAATTATTCACACATTTCTTATCTCCCTTTTTATATAAGGGTATAATTATTCCCTCAGTCCACTGTTCAGGAAAATAACCAGAATTTAATATAGCATTGAATAAGTCACATAAATACGGAGCTAAAATGTCTACACTCTCGAGGAAAAATTCATTTAATAAACAGTCAGACCCATGGGCTTTACCCGATTTTAACCTTTTCACCGAGGACAAAATTTCTGATATAGTAATTTCTTTATCAAGTTCTTCATTAGACGACTCATTAGTATAAAAATCATGCAGGCTACAAAATTCCTCAGCCTCTTTGTTTTCACAGGTAAAAATATCATTTTCTAAAGTCGAAAAATAATTAAAAAATTCGTCTGCTGAAATATCATATTTTTGATCATGTTTACGTTTGAAATAGGCCCAAAACTGCTTCGGTTTACCATGTCTTAAATTTTCTATCTCTGTCAACTTCTTCGATTCAAAGCTTTTTTTCTTCTTACAGATTAATTTCTTATATGCTAATTTACACTCACATAGACGCTCTCTATTGAAATTAGTGTCTAAATTTTGAAAAACGCGTAAGGCTTCTAAATATCTTTCTTTCGCTTGCAAACATTCCAAGTCAAACCACTCAGCAGAACTTGCGTACGAAGAGTCATTAAAATATATTTTCTCTTTCTGGCTAATATGTGTAGAAAAAAGTGGATCAGTCACACTTCGAACAATATTAGTAAAATCAGTTAGGACTTTATTAATAGATTCTTTACTTGATATGTTTATGTCACTTGTTAACAAATTAAAATCAGGTAGCTTTCCTATAAGACCAGTTCTAAAATTATTTTTGTACTTACTATCCCATCTAATCTTCATTTTTTCTTGTTCAACTGGCGCATGAGAGCAACGATTATTACAAGACAAAGAAAAAGAAATTGGCGAATGGTCACTCCATTCATTTAGGGGCTCAATATAAAAATCTGCAATGCGCGGGAAATTACTTTCCCTCGTTAATAAATAATCGATTACTGAGGCACCTTGATTTGATACAAAAGTGTAATCCCCAATATTGTGATCGCGGCCAAGTCTGCCGTTAATAATGCGTAGACATGTAAACAGTGGGGCAGTTTGACATGGGTCTACACTATCTTTCCTAATATTTACGTTAAGTACGGTATTCCTATTTAAGAGGGAGTAATGAAATAATGATAATATGTTGCTGTGCGGCGTCATATCTACCTGGTTGATCAGGTCTGTCTGCCCCGATACTTGGGACCAATAGTTATTTTACGTTACTTATTGATAAGTTTGTTTTCCGTGGAACAAAATACTATGCATTACGAAAACACGCCTATCCAAATATAAAGAAAATTTCACCTCCAAAAACGGAAAATTTTCAGGTAAAAAACTCTGATATTTTTCATATTTCTGCTCAAAACATAGATTGTGGGTACTCGTTAGAACCGCCTCGGCGAGGCGGTTCTAACAAGTACCCACACTCTATGTTTTGAGCAGAAATAAGAAAAATAATGTATACCCCTGTAAACCCCAGTTTTACTACATAAAAGTGGGGGTCAATGGGTCAAACTTATATAGGCGTGTTTTCGTGATGATTTAAGACTATATATGCATTCAATCTCTGGTTTGATTGAACATACAATGTGCATAAAATAAATATTACGAGTGTTTAATTTATTGTACCTTTAACTCATGACCCATTTAATTCTATCATCAACGTGCAAAAAATCGGTTTGCATTTATGCAATATATGAGCATTTTTTCATGTAAAACACATCAGTACTAGTTGTCACTATCCGCTCGTAAGAATAAAAAACAATATCAGCGAACATATACAGGAAATGCCACAATAACGAAACACAGCTCCCGAGTCACCAAAAAAGGAGAGATCAGGACTAAACAATGACAATACAAACGCCACATATGAAACTACTGATGCATGAACAAAGAACAACTGCAAAAAAGAAAAACGCCTAACGGCATTATGGAAGGCTTTTTCAAACCGGTTAACCAAAAGGTAAACCTCGGACCTCAGGGTAGATCAGTACATAATGAAGAAAGTGAGAGTTATCTCCCTTGCACGTGACACTCCTTCTGTTCCTCTTCTTCATACTTACCAAATATGAAAGCAATCCACTGAAGAATAACTTCGAAAAAAGGTTAACCAAAAGGTATATCTTGGACGACACCCGACACCCGCCCACCCGGACATCGCTATTTTCAAGGACGATTTTTTTTAAAGTTCAGCCCAAAAAGAAACGGCCTTGTAACGGTCAGCAGAAAATTACTGGAGGATTTAGACCAATTGTATTCTGGCGAAACATTACCTTTAACTCTTTCACTGCCACAGGTGATAATAATAGGCTTAGCAAACAGCATACATCCAGATGAGACGGCTCAATATGAGCCGTCTCATCTGGATCTATGCTGTTTGACATTCACTCTTTTCACTTTACATACAAACTTCTTTACAAGCGACAGTTTGTTTCAAAAAAGCAGACGACAAATGTCGTCTGAAATTTGGCGCCGGAAGAGTTAACTCTGATACAACCCCAGCTCAAGATTACAAATATATTCGTCCACATAAGGGTCCTCTACCTCATCAGTGAAAGACATATAATCACAATAAAACATCACAATGAAACATATAATAATAAACACTGTGATGAAACAACGCAAAGGGCTCAATGGCGATCTGAAGCCAGAACACAGTCGACAATTCGCAAGAATGATCAAGCCTGGGAAATACCGTCAGCTGTTTTTTGTACTTTTATTTTCTACCGAGTGCTAAAAGATGGCCACATAGCTCACTGTTCATTAAGGCAACTACATATGCTTGGTAGATTTCCCACCATTTTACAAGGGATGTAACTTTTGAGACTTAAACTACTCTCCTGCACATAATGCCACTTTTGAAGACAAAACTGCTTTAAACGTAAAGAAACTGGTCCCAACAGAAGCAAATTTATTCCTTTCGAAGTGGACTTTTTTTTCCAGAAGAGAAACAAAACGATGTTGACAGAACTGTCTCTGAAAGTGTATCATTTCTCTTTAACAGCTTTGAGTTTAACCCATTAAATAAAGACTGAATAAACTCTCACACACTATGTATTGGATGAGTCCATTTTCGAATTCAGGTATGTCAGACTATATGGTAGATATTCCTAACGAAAAATGGTTGAATTATTTGCAAATAGTGGAGACTCTGATCAGACGCCGCGTTCTGCGGCGTCTGATCTTGGCCTGCACTGTTTGCCAGTTACCCATTTAGGAGTCTCCAGTCCTCAGTGTGTTAAAAGCAAACTTCAATAGTTTGGAGTTTAAGGTTTGACAATGATTTGCATTCAACAATAAATATGTCCAATACAAACCTTTCTCGTTTCAAAGGCAAGAAAAGCTCCAAAGGATAGAAGTGTACCTTCCAAAATGTAAATAGTCCACGAGAAATAATTGTAAAAATTAGAGGTACACACAGAAATATATGGCCGAACTTCGGCATCGTCTTCTTCTATCAGGTATGCCTGAAATTAAGTATTCCGATATTAGCTATGCTGATGTAAACCGTTTTCACTCTAAATATTGAACACCATATCTTACATATCATATGTCCTAAAATTCAACAAATCTGTCATACTAGCTGTTAATATGTCTAAAATACTTATCGATGAATAAAGAATACCAAACAGTACAGACCCTGATCGGAGGCCTGTGATCTGGATCTACACTGTTTACACAAACCTCTCTGTCAGTAAACGCAGAATAGATATGAAGTAGATGTGCTACAAGCGGAAAGTGCCTTAAACGCATATGCGGACAACGAATACTCAGATCAACTTGCACATCCCTATAGTCTGCTCTGACCCTTCGCTTTTTGCTTACAGACTTGCTTGATACTGCGGAATATATCGAATAGAAGCAAAAGGCCCTGATCAGAATGTGTGGATGCGCAGGCTAATCAAGCCTTCAATCTTTACATATGGTAGATTATGCCGACTTATCTGGGTGTAGCAAATAATTCACACAAAACTGAAAACATTGGTCATGAGTTTATCGGAGGTAACAAATATTGACAAACCATACGTTGTGATGCAAATTTGATTAAAATCGGATACAAACTTAAAAAATAAATGATATTTTAAGATGCACAGCTGTTCTTAAGGGCACCGCCATTTTGGATATTTAATGCGATCCAAAAAAAAAATTAAAATATTAAATAAAATATTCTTTCGGAGAGAAAACAGTGCAGATTTCAAGCAAAGGCAATAGCAGCAAGAGAAGAAGCTACATGTACACAAATAAAGAGGGTAAATTACTATTGCATTGCGTATATACTGTAAAGTATTTTTTTAGGTTTTGGACGTTTAATTAGGGATTTGTTACGTCATAAATTCTCGTTAAGTATTAAACATGGCAGCGCCCATAAAACCAATTCTGCAATCTTCAAATCCCGATATTATTTTTATCTCTCTGAATTTTATGAATTTGTCATCAGTGAATGATTTGATAAGATATTTCGTTTCAAACACAGCCCTTACGAATATTGCCTTTTATTTTAACTGTCTGATGACTATTTACCAATCCCATTTATATAAGGACAGATTTTTGGTGAAAGGACGCCACACACACACACACACACACACACACACAGAGAGAGAGAGAGAGAGAGAGAAAGAGAGAGAGAGAGAGAGAGACTATTGAACATATATGCAAATATTGGAATAGCTGAGGTCCAGGCCCCATCAGTGATCAGTGTACATTGTTTTAAAAATCCCGAAAGGGGCAAATATATAATATAAATGAGTTATCCAGAATAGGCCACAATTATAAAGCACAACCTTTCAGACGAGACGAAGAGGCAAGAAACAATTAATTAAAGGGCAAATATAAAGAAATATAAAATATTCCTGGTTTTCAGGGTGTGGATAGAATGCTTTAAGAGAATTACGGCGTTTACGTTTCAGTTAATCCGTTATGCGAGAGCCTGTTCAAATTATCAGGACATCATGAAGCGTGGGAGAGTGCTCACTACAAGGTTGTTGAGCCAGGGGTATGGTAGAAACACTTAAAAAGTTTTATGGGAGACATCATGATCTGGTCAATCCCTACAATGTGACAGTTGCCAGAATTGTTTCTGATGTTTTTGCCAATGACAAGTCATAAGTAGACTTCCCAAATCCCGGACATACGCTTCTACCTATATTTCCTTTGTTCATGCCTATGGGCATGGCGGGCGAAGCTTGCTTACCAAGTAATGCTTACTATCCGCGGACACCTGATTACACTCTTTATTCTAGGGTACATGTCTGTTGGTCTGAATATTCTTTCGTTAACGTAGTTATAAGTTTTGATTACGGCTTGGGTACCATGAACACTGCAACTTTCAAAGGTCAGCAGTAAATGAATGTAAAACAAGGTAAGAGAAAAGTCCAGGGAGTGCCACAATCACAAACCGCAGCCCCTCCCAGACCCCAAGAGGAAGAGGAAACCGACAAATCTAAACAAGCACAAAGTGTACGAAAAGCACTAAGATTAGCTCTCTCTTCCCCAAGCGAGGTAATCGCAATATTAAAAGGACTGAAAAACACAAGAACAAAATGCCCCTCCCAGACCCCAAGGGGAAGAGGAAACCTACAAATTTAAACAAGCACAAACAGAACAAACGTACGAAAAGCACTAAGATTAGCTCTCTCTTCCCCAAGCGAGGTAATCGCAATACTAAAAGGGCTGAAAAACACAAGAACAAAATGACACACGGAAAGACATACAACAAATCGCCTCGTAGAATAAACCACAAAGCAACAAAGAGTAAGCCTGACCCGAGATTTTAGAAATTTTATGCTCAACTCAACTAAGCAAGAAATTTGTCCTGCTAACAAATCTCAAATTACAAACACTCGCAAACTTTTTCTTTCAAAACATAGCTGAGCATGAAAATTTCTCTATTAATACATCACGAAAACATGCCTATATAATTTTGACCACCTTAAACCCCACTTTTATATAGTAAAACTGAGGTTTACAGGGGTATACATTATTTATTTTATTTCTGCTCAAAAACATAGATTGTGGGTACTCGTTAGAACCGCCTCGGCAAGGCGGTTCTAACGAGTACCCACAATCTATGTTTTGAGCAGAAATATGAAAAAAATATCAAAATTTTTATCTGAAAATTTTCATATTTTGGTGGTAAAATTTTCAATATATTTGAATAGGCTTGTTTTCGTAATGAATATGAAAATACCAACAATTGTTGGCATTTACATATTTATTAGCAGAGAACATTGCCTGCACAGCTAAGGTGAACATGAAAACGTTTATAACCGTGAGGCAAAGGACTGTCGCCGAAAAAATATTAGTGAAGAAGCACAGCCTTTCCGAGGCACTAAAATAAGGAGAGATGTGGAAAATATGATGAACAAACAAACGACATATGTGAAACTACCGACGCAAAAGAATGACTGTAACAGAGGAATCATTTTAAAACGGTCAGCAGAAAAATTACAGGTAGTGGGGCTTACGTAAAATCTCATCCTTAATTCTGTAAAAGGTTCTCTGCCTTATCAGTGAAAAATCACAGTGAAACATATGTAATCACAAATACTGTGAAGAAGCAAAGCAAATTTCTGATGGATATCTGAAGCCAAAACACAAAAAAACAAACAAACGGAACACCATATGCATATTGGGCACTAGGAGTAGAAACCACAGCTCCAATCGAAGAGGCAACACACCGTCATGCAACTGAAGCAAAAAGCATCATTATCAAACATGAATAAGTAAATAATGCAATGTGCTACAAAATATTAATGTTATACTTTTTTATAACAGTTAACAGCATTTTAACAGCATTGTTCAGAAAAATGTCTGGGACAGTCTTTCTAAATGTTATTAATTTAATCACCATTTGCACCGGGTCCTTGTGCTATAGGCGCGTTCAAACCAAGACAACATTTATCAATCAATTCAAAATATAAACTTTTAAACAAAACTTATAAAATTCATGATACCGACAGCCTAATATATGACGTTTCGAATTCCAACTCTTAAAATCGTTAACGTCAGCCTTATATCCTCGAAAACACAAGAAAACTAATTTAGCGTGGGAGAGTGCTCACTCAAAAGTTGTTGAGCCAGGGGTATCAAAAAACCAAACTGGTAGCAACACTTAAGAAGTTCTATGGGAGACATCATGATCTAGTCAATCCCCACAATGTGGCAGTTTCCAGAATTGTTTCTGATGTTTTTGCCAGTGACGCGCCATAAGTAGACTTCCCAAATCCCGGACATACGCTTCTACCGATATTTCCTTCGTTCAGGCCCATGGGCATGGTGGGCGAAGCTTGCTTACCAAGTAATGCTTACTATCCGCGGACGCCTGATTACACCCTTTGTTCTGGGGTCCATGTCTGTTGGTCTGAACATTCTGATTCGTCATTCGTTTATGGATTTATGATTTTGGATTACGGCTTTGGTACCATGACCGCAACTACTTAAATATTGTTTGCTGTTATTTATAGTCAGCATGTTATTTTAACCTTTACCATTCTCTGTGCGAACGCAGAAGACTACAAAATGATGTTGTTTTTTCTTGTTTTAACCATTATCTGTGTTTAATATGTCTTGCAAAAACAATAAAACTATTAAGGCTTCCGCAGATTTTTCTCAGGATGCTACTTTAAGCTTAACAGATAGGTGAACTGCATTAGAATTGGGATACCCTGTGATCCACTAGCGCTGACATGGTTCGTTAATTTTGAGTCACCACGATACAGCAGAAAAGTCGAAATGTGGGTATTAGGAAAGAGTCTTATACGTGATGCCAGGTATAAAACACCCTTTGTTTTACGTTTATAAACATATCATTGGCAACAGATATACTTTCTGGATGAGAAAACATTGACAAATTAGTTTTGACTCCCTTCTGGAAAGGTGTGGGCCTTTGACTGCAAAAACAAAATAAAAAAGTCACGTTTGTCCGCTTTGTAAACATGGCGGAAGCTCTTCCATGTGTGACCTGTTATATAAAATAAAAACAAAAACAGAACAGACTTTAGTCATCCACTGATATATATATATATATTGTAAACTTTTTACTTACTTCTTTATCCAAATGTCGTTTCATTATGAATAGTGGATCTATGAATTCCCATAGCAGTAAGACAAAACACAGTACTAGTACCAAGACAAGCACTATTCCAACTAGCTGAAAGTCTCTGATTCGCTGTAATGGGAAAGGTAGAAAACGAGATCAACAGATTAGAGGAGCATTAAATATTATTGTGTGAGTTAACATTTGTACAAAATAGTTGATTAATGAACGGAAATAAAACTCTCGTCACGGGCCCTTATCGAAATTTAACAAGTTTCGTTTATACATATTACTAAACGAGAACATGGTATAATGGCCAACGTCGATCAAAAACCTTGGGTTAGGGCCTCAGACTCAATGACGGCCTCTTCGTAAAACTTTAACCAGTGGGTTGGGGCTTGACTATATGTCTTTTACTTGGCCCACCGTGGTTCAACTATTGGTTTTCATTTACTCTAGAACAGATTAGAATTAGCCATGAGTACTCGTCTTTGTTTATCATAGTAATTAATTTGATCTTTTATGTTTCGCTTTGATGCATTGACTGGAGCCTTTAAACGAACCAAATTTTTATGTATTTCTGTATCAAAAGTAGCATCGGGGCCCAGGGCGATGTTTGTTAGTTGTAAAAGTGCTTTAACCCCACCCCCCCCCCTCACACACCCCCGGTGGTTTATTCTACTGACCGTTCTAAGGCGGCGGTTCCGGTGTTAGTCTTACTCTTTGTTGCTTTGTGGTTTATTCTACGAGGCAATTTGTTTTAAGTTTTGCCTGGTGCTATTTCGTTCTTCTGTTTTTCAGTCCTTTCAGCATTGCGATTACCTTGCTTGGGGAAGAAAGAGCTAATACTAGTGCTTTTCGTACGTTTGTTTGATTTGCGCTTGTTTGGTTTTGTCTATTTTCTCTTCGTCTTAGTGTCTGGGAAGGGCTACTGCTTGTGATTGTGGCACTCTCTGGTCTTTGTTCTTACCTTTTTTTCAAGTATACGCAGGAAGATAAAGAGTCTCTGAACAGACAGGTTAGACAGTTCGATATTCAATTACAAACTGCAAACTACAGGCTGCATTAAATTTGACCTGGCCTAGTCCATCAAAAATGTATATTGTTACGACCGAGCATTCCTACCCTCGATTATCTGCTTTGGCAGATTACGCATAGCTTGTAGGTATATATTCATTCTCTGACAACTGCGTCAGGGAGTCGACTCTTTGGTTCAGCGGTTAGAGCATTGGATTTTTAACCGGGAGGACCGGGTTTGATTCCCACGGCAGGCGAGAGATTTTTTTAGCTATGCTTCATTCCTTTGTTGTGACTTTCATGTCGTAAGATGGGGGCTCGTCCGGGATAGGACTTTATACGCCGAAAATGGCTTCACGTCATCATAAATGATGACTTCTTTGAACGGAGGGAGCGTTACCACCGAGCATTCCTACCCTCGATTATCTGCCTTGGCAGATTACGCAGAGCTTGTAGATATATATTCACTCTCTGACAACTGCGTCAGGGAGTCGACTCTTTGGCTCAGTGATTAGAGCATTGGATTTTTAACCGGGAGGACCAGGTTCGAATCCAACGAAAGACGTTTTTTTTTTCAGCTGTGCTTCATTCCTTTGTTACGACTTTCATGTCGTAAGAATATGTGGGAAAAGATCCACCTTTCATCCATTCAAAACATATCATTTTTGTTAAAAGATTCACCCTCAAGCCAAGACAGTTTATATATGCACGAATTGTGTAGATTCAGATCGTCCTGTACAGATTTTTGCTGTCACTTGATTGATTGTTCATTGCCCAATGATTATGTAAGCGGACATCGTATCAGACTGTTTGCCAATGCCCATACAACTCGTTTGCTCGGTTAGACGGAGGCACTCATCTTCAATGCTTGCAAAACTCTTACGGCAAGACAATTTCTATGTTCAGACTTATATGGGCTGCGGTTTGTGATTGTGGCACTCCCTGGACTTTTCTCTTACCTTTTTTTATACCTGTTTACTCTTAATATCGATACACTTTAACATCATGATTGGAAAGGGTTTATTTTACTTCCTGCAGCTAGTGTTGAGTGTCGTGTTGCGGCCTTAAACCGTCTCCTCGTACCTCACCATAGTGCAAATCATTTGTGTTACTTCCATTAGGATCAATTAGCCCATTCGGGTTATTTTTAAAATAGGTTACCGCTTAAGCCGGCGCTAGGGGCTGTATGCAGCCCTGCAAATTGCATTGCTGCATATTAAAACATTAAATAAAACCGAGTGTTCGCTTTTCGATCATCTGTGTTTTCAAAGGCAACTTTTTTGCATATATTTTTTTAAATTATAAAGGTATGATTATACTGCTAAAGACGACGTCTGTCATTGTACTGCCCCTAAAAGCTGAACAAGTCTATAAGACACATTGGTCTTCTGTCATAAAGGCTTAGTTGATTGGAAAATGGTGCGATTTTCTTGCAAAACTGCAGGTCTAGAAGCTTGTGCTACTAGCATTTATTACCTTATCCACGGCTGATGTTAGATGTCAGGTGGCGGCGGTGTTAGGTCTTTCGTAACACATTATGCGGCAGACTGCATGCCTAATTACCAACCCAATCACTGTTGGTGGCTATGCTTTACTCTAAATTGTACGACGGCGGTTCAGTCCCCAGACTCCTATTCATGAGCTTTAACACCCTGGATGTTTTATTTTACCTTTTTTTTTAAATATAGTGTACTTAACACGCTCACGTTTTTTGAGATCAATAAACCAATTTCAAATGTATTCAAATATACCATTATACAACCTGAGTAATGTATAATGCCGTTTATAAACAGACAGGTTACAGATTTAAATCCTGCTTGATGAGGCTCTTGTCTTCAAGTTTCTACAATGTATGTGAGTTTTTTCATTGCTCTCAAGGTACATTTCTTTCAGAACTTATTTGTGTGTGTTCTACAGAATGTAAATGCGATAAGTTATACAAGTTGTAAACATAGCTATGCCCTTGTTGAACACAAACACATTTTTGCAGTTAACTTGTTTGGCAACACTAAATTCAAAAATCTTTGAGGGAAGATTCCACATGAGTAGGTATTGATAATCAGCAAATATCCATATCTAGCTTATCGCAAATGCCATGAATCGCAAAACACAGTAGTAATAGCTACAAGACTGGAGAGGCTTATGCAAGGGTAGAAAAGCTAGTACCCACACTATAACGGTGTGCAAATCAAGATAACCACAGACTCGAAAAAGGAGGTGTTCATCACTGCCAACAGAGACGACCCATTCGAATAAATCAGATAAAGTACAAACCAGGTACATAAATAATAACAAGTTCTTAAAATCTCCTCACTAGAAAACGACTTCCCTTGCCTAAGCACTTAGGAAGTAATGTTTATGAGCGCTTTATAGTATGGGTTAGACCCAGTATGTTCGATTATCCAAGCAAAAACAGAAGGCAGTGATACGCTAGTTTTTTTTTATGTTCAAAACTAAGGCAGATTTAGTGATACGGCTAAACTAAAATGTCTTTACCAGTTTTAAAAGTTTCTTGTTGGAAAAGATTCTGTAAACTCTCCATGTCTTTGAGAATAAAGCCCCAAAAGCCATCGAGAAACCAATTGTAAAGGTAAACGTCCGCAGCTGAAAATCAAACACATGTCTTTACTAGAAATATTAGAGCGCAACGTCAGTAGACGTACCTTCAGACATGTGCACTCAGCGATGATTTAGATCAACCGACTCATATGTTCAGTCTAAGCTGAATCTCCACTGGGCAAATTTTGGTTAGCTCAGGATGCAAAGTTTTTTTCATGCACATACGAGGAGTCTTATTGGAGTCTTCGCTGGGCTCATATTTGAAGGTATGTTTTCTCCAGCTTTAGCTAATTTGTCATGTCAGTCAAAGATTGGTAACAAAGCATCTCTATTTCAAAGAAAAAATGTTATAATATATACATGTATCATGACAAGTATTGAACTATTCTGTATTCAATATTTCATTCAATCCTCTGCAAGCATTTATTGTGATACAATAAATATTTCTTAAGTGTTTACAATTAATTGATCAATTAATCTGTCCGATAGTATATTGGTAAGAGCAACAAAAACAAAAAAAAAAAGAAAAAAGAAAAACACATATTCAGTCAGTATGAAATATTTATTGTAAATATTTACTCATTCAAAACATATTTATTAATGAAAATATGTACTTATTCAGCATAATATATATATAATTCAGGATATTTATCTTTATGGGATATTTCTATTAAAGCACTGCTTTTTTCGTTTTATTCGAATACTTACCTTGCAAAGAACAGCATTTTCACCAACTAAGGACTGCATAAAAACTGAGGTGTATGTCAGGATGCATCCAAGCAGAAGAACATTATTTATGTTTGGGGATGACAGTTTAATATACCTGAATAAGAACAAAAAATAACATATCGTTATCTATATGAGCTGAGAAGACCGAAAACCAGTTGTATTGTATGCGACGATACATGTTTTCCGCGCATTCTGACCTGGAACTTCGCCCCCGCTTGTAGAATCTTCAAACTGTTTAAAGCCTTTTAACGACCATGGTATAGTTTGGTATGAATTCGTGCACAGACAAACTCTGATCTATGATATTTTTAAAGGTCACATGTTTGTGTTGGTTCCGAGCACACAACTAACGCGGCAACAACAGCGTTTTGGCATCGTTGCGACGTGCAGACTTCTGGTGACGTCATAACAACGTTGTTACGGCACTGTGTCTTGAAGAGTCTCAATAAAACCGAGACTCCCATTTTCTAATCCGTAGTGTGTTCTTTGTTTCCAAGGGCAATCTTTCTGACGTTTATTAAATAGGACATTATAATAGTGAAAGAATGCAAAGTGCAAAGGACAAAATGTTAAAAAGTATACTGAAAGTAAATATACTGTATAGGGAAGCAATTTTATTTTGGTATCATTTTCTCTTACTGTTATTCAAGTGTGTTGTGACATTACGATACACTGGTCGCGTGACATCATGTAACACATTGCATTAACACCATTCCTTACTTCATTCCAACGTCTCGAAAGCTGAATGACTTATTTTGTGTGTTCTTTGTTTCTAAAGGCAAACCATTTTGACTTTTAATATTTTAGTACAGTTTATTAAAAAGAACTACAGTTCAATAAATCTGACACCTATGGCACCGAAGTCAAAGTTATCAATATCTAACTACACAATCTCTACTAAAATCCATAACACACGAATGACTTTGTTTACGAACGGGGCGACAGTTTGCAAACTTCATTACTGCTTATGAAGAGCCTCAATAAAACCAAGACTCCCGTTGTTTAATCCGTACGGTGTTCTTTGTTTCCAAAGGCAACCTTTTTGACGTATATTTGACTTTGATATTGTAAATTTTCCATTTATTGATAGCGATGTCCCTAGAGCTAAATTCTATGGCATGTATAATTCTCAGTTAATTAGGTTTTCTAGAGGATCTAGTCAAGTAAGTGCCTTTAATAATGGAAATAAAATTTTAAGAGCAAGGATACCGATATCATAAACTACGAAAAACTTTTTTCTTCTAAATTTTATCGTCGTCATTCTGAATAAATGTCCAAATATAACATTGGTTTGAATACATTTCTGTAAGATGGTCGACCGAACCTGATGTTTTGGCAGCTTAGTCTATAAATTCAAAAAAGTGTTTTGCAAAACTGACTTTCCATACAATTTAATAAGATTATCACTCGCTACAAAAAATAGTTAGAACATGAATATTGTGCGGCAAACTGCATTCATGAATGTTAACCCCAATTACGGTTGATAGCTTTGCTTCCCTGTATTAATGACATGACGGAGGGTCGGTATTCAGACTAAATGACGGCTCCCTTCTCAACACGTTTTAGATTATTGGTACCTAACTATCAATGTCTGTGGTCGGGCTCATCATGGTCCTATTTGTGGTTTTCATTTGTTCTGCTTTAGACTGCCATTAAGCCCTATGCTTTTTCCGTCAGTGTTTTCGAATATATGTGTTTCACTGTGATGTTCACAGATGAAGAAGAGGACCCCTAAACGGACTGAATATATATTTGTAATTTGAACTGCATCTGAATTAATGGCGAGGTTTAGCGAAAACAAAACTAGTTTAAGCCCCGCGCCCTCCCCTCCACACCCCCCCCCCCCCCCAGTCCACCTTTAGTAGGTTACCACGTTCCAAGGCGGTTCCTCTGTTGCAGTTTTTCGTTGTCTGTGCTTCTGTAATTTCATTTCTAGCGCCTGTGATTTCATTTGTGGTGTTTGTGGGTTAAAATTATTAAAGTCAAATTATTTAATCAACTCCGGTGATAGCTCCTCCGACCTGTAAGACTACCAAATATTAAATCATCATTTCGAATTTTTTTAGATATCTTGTACACAGGCTAAAGTGTAATGTGTAATGTAAAATGCTTACTTTTCTATATAAAAGCATATGAAAATTATATAATATTAATATTATGCGACAGACGGCATGTAGGAGTTAACCAAAGTAAGAATAAACATTTCACGATAGAGATTCAATGCCAATGCCAGATTAGTCCTGAACCTTTTATAGATGGTGTGTACCGGACCTCATTCAACACGTCTAATACTTTTTTATGTGTGTGTACACGGTTGCAAATGATCATTCCTACTAGAATCAACTACTTTATATGTAATTAGGCTCAATATGATACTACAAATGGTTTATTTTAACTTTCAATTTGTAGACGAATCGTCATCTGAGGTGCACATGAATTTAATTAATATGTTATCTGTGACGATCCAATTTTGAGTTAGGGAACCCCCTACGCCGACAAAACAATTAGCTAAAGCTGTATCAGGAGAGGGGCGAGGTTATTGTGCTCGATATATCAGGTTTAAAATCCCAAAGGTTTTTGTTGACGTTTCAAGTTCGTATTTCTGTTACAGCTCCTCTTCCTTTGTTCCTTCTCTTTTTTGTTAGAGTCTTATGACTTTCACTTAATCCTGAGCCGGTGCCTCGTTGGAGTTTTATTTCTTTTGCCTTCCCTAGGTATTCACATACATGTATTTGTTCTGAGTAGTAGCCAACCGAAATTAAAGATTGTAATAAAACGTCATTCAGGTAGTCATCCTGTTTTTTCACATAGGCCTTTGTAGCTCGAATGAGATTAGCTGGATACAATATACCAAGCACAGAACTTTTTTATCTGTCTTCGCGAATGGTTAGATTGTAGTTTGCTTCCGAATATTGTTTTCGGGTCTTTTTGCACGCGCTGTTAATCAGCTTTATTAATTAATATCTACACCTGTCCTAATTCTAATCAGAATACGTCGAGTTTTGTCTTATGGTTATCATGTTTACAATATACCGTAATCGGTATTGCTTTTGCATCTTTTTATACCCCCGGCTTAAGAAGTTTTCGTCGGTTCCGTCCGTCCGGCTGTCCGTCCTTCCGTCCGTCTGTGATTCCGACCGATAACCCTTTCTATAACCATGTTTTACTTCGAATTTTTTTTTCGATTACTTATAACTCTGCAGCGACTAATCAAAAACTTTTTTTTATATTTAGTATGGGGGTACCTGGGATGGGTCTCTTCCATTCTACATATAAAAAAAACCCTGGGTCATGCCCCGGGGCGGGGCTAGAAGTCAAAATCAAGGACACCCAATAAAGTAATATATTGCAGTTTTTTCATACAAACAACTTCTTAATTAAGAAGGATAGGCATCAGACAAGTTTATCACATCAACACTCAGTGTAACGGTTGCATCCGTCCGTTCGTCTGTCCGTCTTTCCGTGATTCCGTCCGTTAACCCTTTCTATAACCAAGTTTCACTTCGAAGTTTATGGATTAATTATAACTCTAGAGCACTTGATCAAAAAAAAATTATATTTTACATATTTGGTATGGACGTAGCTTGGAGAGGTTTCTTCCATTCTACATGTATGAACCCCTGGGTCATGCCCCGGGGCGGAGGTAGAGGTCAAAATCTAGGACACCCAATAAAGTAGTATACTGCAGTTTGTTTATTCAAACAACTTCTTAGTAAAGAAGGATGGGCATCAGACATGTTTATCACATCAACATTCAGTGTAATACGATCAAGGTCACTGTGACCTTATTTTCATGTTCCAGTGATTTTGTCTTATATTTTGAAGACTATTTCATGGATTAATGTGATACTTAGGATACTTGGTTCTGTATGACACCACAATTAATCTCTTAACAAATATAGTACATCTTGACCTATAGTTCATGGTCCAGTGAGTTTGCCTTATATCGTGAATATTATATATAGTCATGTACATGTATCTTTTGAATTTGTTTGCTAAAAAATGTTGTCTTATTGTTTTCATACCCATATGAAACTGCATTCTGAAGTTGTTTTTATGCTTTGAAAGTACTCTCCTCTCTTCTCTTTATGCTTTGAATGTACTCTCCTCTCTTTTTGGATATTTTTTTTGCGGATGGGGGAATATGAGTGCCTGTATTTTCAGGTAAAACCCAGACATATTGACAGACGGTACAGAAATTATACACCAGATGTCCTTTTGAAAGCTTACGAAGCAGTTGTGAAGGCAGGCACTCCAGTTAAGAGAGCAGCTGTACAGTTTGGCGTCCCAGTGCAGACTCTAAGAGATAGAGTAAAAGGGCATATTGATCCAGTCAATTTTCAGGTAGGTGGAGAGACTATACTTAAATCTGAAGAAGAAGAGACTCTTGTAGAACATGTAGAAGTAATGGCCCAGCTAGGATATGGGTATAGCAATATTCAGCTGCAGCATCTAGCTGGTGAACTAGCTTATGATCTTGGGAAGAGGACGTCCATGAAAGCTTTAAGCAACAACTGGCTATTGGGTTCTTAAACCGGTGGGAACATAGACTTGTCTCTTTAAATCCTAGGAAGCTAGAAACAACCAGAGCAAAATCATCAACTCCAGAAACTGTTAACAAATACTTTGAGAATCTGTCAGAAATAATTACAAAATACAACCTATGTGACAAACCACAAAATATTTATAACATTGATGAAACTGGATTACAACCTGAACATAGACCACCAAATGTCATAGCCAACCCTAATACTAAGCCACAGGCAATAACATCACCCAGATCAACAACAACAACACTTATTGGATGTGCTAACGCCTTGGGAAATGCATTGCCCCCTTTTTTTGTCTTCAAGGGAAAGAGGTACAACCCTGAATTAATGAAAGGTGCTACAACAGGAGCTGAAGGTGTAATGTCAGAGTCAGGATGGTCTAATTCTGATATATTTAAGCAGTATTTACAGGATCATTTTCTACCATATGTAAGAACCCAGGCAAGCAGCAGTGAACCAATTCTGCTGATTTTCGACGGACATGCCTCACATGTTTCCCCTAGTTTAATTGAATGGGCCAACAACCATAACATTATTTTATTTGTTTTGCCTGCCCATACGTCCCATCTACTTCAACCTTTAGATGTTGCTATGTTTGGTCCATTTAAATCATTTTATTATACAGAGTGTGCTATATTCATGAGAAATCACATTGGGCAGAGCATAACTAAGTATGACATGTGCAGCATGGCTTGTAAAGCCTACCTAAAAGCGTTTATACCCATCAACATCCAGTCAGGGTTTCGCAAGACAGGAATCTATCCATTTTTAAAGGATGTCATTGACAAAGAAAAGCTATTTCCAAGTGAATGTTTCAGAGAAGATCAGCCGCTGGAAAAAGTAAAAGCCATCAAGACAGGGAAGGATGCAGTTGAAGAGTTTTTGAAGCTGAAAGTTGAGAGGATACAGTCTGCTAAGAGTTGTCAAGAATGTAATACATGTAAAAACTTAAAAAGATCTAAAGAAAGCAATGTAAAACCAAAACCCGGGGGTACTGCCATAACTGAAAAGGAATTTACAGATAAAATGAAAACTTATAAGGATAAAAATGAAGTAAAGAAATCTACCAAATGTCAAAAGATACAGAATAAAACAACACTAAAAACATCTCCAATCAGTCCCAAGCCATCAACCAGTGGAATATTACCAAGTACCAAGCCCTCAACTAGTGGAATCAGTGGAAAACCAACCAGCACCTCATTGCAACATGAAGATATGAGTGATGATGAAGATGATGCTACTACTTGCTGTGTATGCAAACAGAAGTCACCACCAAGTCATAATAATTTACAGTTTCTGAAAATAATAACATGGGCAAAATGTGATGTTTGTGATCATTGGGTTCATCTAGCATTCTGCACACCTGTACGTGTAGTGAGAAGGCATAGTGAATTTCTATGCCCTCACTGTGATTATTAATTTCAAGGACGTAAATAATACAAGTAATTTTATACGTCTTTGTTAATTTTCCCAAATTGCTCATAGTTTAATAATGTGTAAATATGTTATTTAAAAATATTCAGCAGTACATTTTGTTTTAAGTTTAGTTTTTTTTCCCAGCATTAGTAATAAGATAAATTGTTAATTTCTTTATGGTCATGTAATTCTATGAACAATAACTATCAATATGGATAAAGCTGAATTTAAGTGGAATACTAATAAGTTGCAAGTGTGTTTGAAGTTTGAATGAGACATGTTAAATCAGCCAATGGTCAAAGGGACACAACCAAAACGGGTTTATTAAACGGGTTTATTAACAAAGGGCACGAATCTGATGAGAAAGCTTCCAAGTGATCTTGATCAGCTATGACCCACATTAAGGTAAGCTATTTATAGAAATTGACAAAAATTTGTTGCATTTCCGATATTCTGAATTATAAAATATTCTTTACAAATTTATTTGAAAGACTAGTTATATTTTTATCATAAACTGACATTGAACAAATAACATTAAATACGTTTAGGGGCACGAATCACCGAGAAAACGGCATATTTGATGTATGAGCAGCATTATTTAGGATTATGAATCAGTATAATCCAACAGTTGACCTAAAAGTAAATGTTGGTCACTGTGACCTATATTTCATGGTCCAGTGTTTAAATGTTACATCTTGAAGACAATGTGATGTATAACTATCATAGTTTTGGATTATATGACCTATATTTCATAGCCCTGTGAGTTTGTCTTATAAATCTCACTAGTTGCTGCATAAGTGTCATAAGTACATATAATGACAAAGTGTAACCCAAACTTTGACTTTAAAGTAAATATAAATCAGCATGAATTATATTTCATGGTCTAGTGATTTTGCTTTAAGTTAATAGCTTCTAGATTATTTAATGGATTAACATCAAAGTTGGTATAATGGATCAATGTGACCATCAGATTGACCTGTCAAGTTTATGTAGGTCATTGAGGTATATTTTATGATTCAGCGATTTAGCTTCACGTCTTGAACACTATTTGCTCCAGAAAAGTTCACTTGGGATTATAGATCAGTGTCACTCAGACTGACCTTGTAAACTAAATATAGGAAAGTGACCTATATTTCATGGTCCATTGATTTTGCCTTATATCATTGTCATTAACTTTAAGATATTTTATATTTAAAAACATGGCACCGGTCGGGGGTATTAGTGAGCCTCTGAGCACTGTCTCTAGTTGGATAAGTGAATACTGCTGAAGCTGGAGCTAGGGTGGGGGCGTATGCAGCTTCACTAACTACATTGCTGCATATGAAGAGGCTTAATAAAACTGGGTCACTGATTTTCGTTATTTGCTTGTTTTTCTAAAGTCAAGCTTCTCAATAAAACCAGGACTCCCATTTTCTGATCTCGGTGTGTTCTTTGTTTTCGAAGGCATTCTTTTTTACCTTTATTTTAGACTTTTATTGTATATAATATAATTTACCATATAGGTCCTAAAACCATCGATTTTGATCCTTTAATTTTTTTATTACCTGTTTAGTTCGAAACAATACCAACAGTGAAACAATTTGTTACTTACACATTTTTAATGATTTTCCGGCACATTAGCATAGTCTGTATTTCCGTTAGAAACAATACCAACAGTGAAATAGTTTGTTACTTACACATTTTTTCGATAGATGACATTGAAAACGAAAAAGCAAAGTGCCAGAATGATTCCGAAACCAGCAATGGCCGTCAATACAATATACTCGTCGGTCGGGATTATAACTTCCACCCCCTTTACCAATGTGGAGTCTCGTGGTACAACACCATCTGAAGAAAATCAAAGTAATCAATTAGTCAAGACGTACTTAGCGGAGGCCTAGGTGTGAAACTATGAGGTCCAGATCAACCTATACATCTATGCAGCCTGATAGACAATCGATGTCTACAAAAATTCAGGAATTAAAAAAACGAATATTCTGCCTTTATGTTACCAGATTGTCTTGTAAAACAGTGTTTAAGCATGAATACTTCTACATATACAATAACATACGGTATTAGGTAACAATCGATGAGACTGAGAATGGGACTTTGTAAATACAAGCAATCAAAAACAGGCATAAGCAAACTAAGTAAACGCATACAAAGATACGACACCTATAAACTTCTATGGGATTTTCGTATGTACCTATTATTGGTATATATTCTTTTGGTATATACTCTTTTTGCACTCATACTACCTTGCCTGTTAACGATAAACTTCTTGACCTTATTGAAGAAACTTTCAAATAGGAAGATTCTCTTTATTTTTTTCGTTAATTGTAGAACGGAGTCGGTCCTCAGGCTTAATGGCGGATCCCCCGTCCATCTGCTTCTGAAGACTGGGAGCTGAGTATAAGTGCCTGTAGTCGGGCCCATCAATGTATTGTTTGCGGTTCTTTGTTTGTTCCAATATAGTGTTTGAGATAATGTGCTTGTCACTGTAGTATTTCACACATAAGACAAAGGACCCCATGTGTAACATGAAGCTGCATCAGAATTTAGGGTGAGGTTTCTCGCAAATAAAACTGGTTTAGGTCACTTGTTTTGTGAACTACTTGTTTTGGCATAGTTTGTTCCTTATCTCTCCTTTTTGATGCCCCGGGGAGGTTGTGCTTCGTGATTGTGGATTTTTTTGTGTATCTTGATTTATGTTTTTTATACCCCGCTACACGATAGTGGCGGGGTATTATGGTTTCACGTTGGACGTCCGTGTGTCTGTCCGTCAGTCGTACGCCCGTCCGTCCAATCGTCCGTCCGTTTTTCGTTTCCGAATGATAACTTGAGTAAACATTAATGGATTTTCACCAAACTTGGTATGTGCATTGATATTGTGGAGATCTGGTTTGGGATTGAAATTGGCCAAATTTCGTCAAATTTTTACGGAGTCATCTGCCCGAGACACGTCCATATTTTCGTTTTCCGGACGATAACTTGAGTAAATGTCAAGGGATTTAACTAAAACGTTGTACATGCATTGATTTGAAGGAAATCTGGTTTGGGATTGCTTAGGGGCAAATTTCGTCAATGTTTGACAGAGTTATTTGCCCGCGACACGATAATGGCGGGGTAGTATAGATTAACGTTTTTATTGTTTCTATTCGTAATTGTCTGTGGTTGAGCTAACTGTGGCTGTACTATAGGTTTTATTTTTGTTTTTGTCTTTTTTGGCTTAACTTTCAATTTGCAGTCGCCTCCACATTAATATTTCGTCATAGGGCTGAAATTTATTTACATGTTATCTGTGTTGAACTAGCGATGTGTTACGGAATAGCTACATAGACCGATCTATTATATGTAGCTGGCATTGTGTCAGGATTAAAAGCGAGGGTTCAACGCTTGTACGTAAATCTAAGTTAAGTCCCAACAGTTGTACTGTTGGGAGTTCCAAGGCAGTATTTATATTGCAGTTCCTCTTCGTGTTTTTCTATTGTTCTGTGATGTCGTATCGTGTTTAACTTATTCGCTGTCTTGGGAGGGTTCTGTTTCATGATTTGACCTTTCTAGGGTATTCCTATATTGCGATGTTTAATTGATTTACTTTAATCAGTTTCGTAACAAATGCATGTTGTTATGTCAGATAGTTCCATTATTATGACGTATTATAACGCATGTGTATGCAAACACCAACTCCAAATACACTTTGTGTTCTTACTTTGCCAAAGGATTCCACCATTATACCATTCAAGAAACCATTCTTCCACGTCTGTCCAGTAAATTCCAACCATCACTTTTTTACCACCTGTAAAAATTTATTGATACTATTTAAAGAGAAATATATTATACAGTTAAACCTCTTTACAGTCACCTCTATTACATCATTTCTTTTAAAATAAGTTTCTGGGATTTCAGTGTTAAACTACCACATATTGTAAGCAGAAGGACTCCAGTCTCCCAAGTGAGGATGCTGATTCTACTTTTAAAGTATGAAATAATACAAATATACTTATGCTGTTAAACAGAAATGAATTATCCAACCTTAGAATCTATAAGGATTAAAGAACAGTATGTTAAAGACGCTATATCAGTTTTACAATGTAATAAAGCATCTGGTCCTGACCAGGTCAGTCCAAAACTTATTAAAGAAGGTATGAACCAACTCTTGACCCCGTTAACTAGTCTTTTTAATATCTCCTTACGACAAAAGCAATTTCCGGTGCCATGGAATTATGCAAATGTTATTCCAGTATACAAGAAAGATAGCCCCTCGAAGCCAGAAAACTACCGCCCGATTTCTCTTTTAAGCTGTCTAGGAAAAATCATGGAGCGATGCATACACAAACATCTTTTTAACTATTTGAAACTAAACAACATAATAACACCTCATCAGTCTGGGTTTCAGAGTGGTGACTCTACTATAAATCAGTTGGTCTATTTATACAATAAATTTCTGAAAGCTTTGGATGAAGGGAAAGAAATAAGGTTAGTATTTTGTGATATAAGCAAAGCATTTGACAGGGTATGGCACAAGGGATTAATATTTAAACTTAAGTCTATAGGTGTTTCTGGGGATATGCTAGAATGGTTTACAAATTACCTTAGCAACAGGAGACAACGCGTTTGTATAAGAGGCTGTATATCACCCTGGTTGAAAATTCTTGCTGGTGTTTCTCAGGGATCTATCCTAAGACCAACTTTGTTTTTTATTTACATAAATGACATAATTAATGGCATAAAAAGTAATATCAGATTGTTTGCGGATGACACTAGCCTGTTTAAAATAGTAGAATGCCCGATTACTGCTGCTCTTGAACTAAATTTCGATTTAAAGCTCTTATACACTTGGGCCAGTCGCTGGCTTGTTAAATTCAATCCCTTAAAATTCGCATCATTAATAATAAGTAAAAAGCGTACAAAACCACAGCACCCTCCCTTAATTATGGGGAACGCTACTATAAGTGAGGTAACTCAACATAAACATCTCGGACTCGTTTTCTCCAACGACGCGACATGGACAAACCATATTGCTGGGATAGTAGCGAAAGCATGGAAGCGAGTTGGCTGTTTAAGACGGAACAAATTTATTTTGGACAGATCCTCACTGGAACGAATGTATATATCATTTGTCCGTCCTCTTTTAGAATATGCTAACATAGTTTGGGATAATTGTACAATAGAAAATAAGCGCACAGTAGAAAATATACAGTTGGAGGCTGCTCGAATAGTCACAGGTGGAACAAAGGTTTGTAGTATTCAAAGATTATACGACGAAACGAAATGGGAAACTTTACAAAAACGTCGAACTAAACATAAACTCTGCCAGCTATACAAAATGATTAACGGATTAACCCCAGCTTATCTTCAACAGCTTATACCAGAAAGAGTCCAACAATTATCAAGATACTCTCTTCGAAACTCACAAAATTTCTCTCTTCCAGTCTCGCGTACGGTTACTTACTCTACTTCCTTTCTTCCTTCTACTATAAGGGATTGGAACTCGCTCTCCACAGATCTTAAGAACGCGGTCTCCATCGCAAGCTTTAAAAAAACCTTAACACTCCTATCCTTACTCCACCAAAGCATTATGTAAAGGCACAGTTATCACGAGCTGGACAAATCTACCACACAAGACTAAGACTTGAGTGCAGCTCTCTCAACCATCATTTATATCAAAAGAATCTTATTGATAACCCATATTGTACGTGTGGCCAACTAGAATCATCCACCCACTTCTTCTTGCAGTGTAATAAGTATAATTTGCAAAGACAGCGTTACCTGGCCGTTATACCGTACCAGCTGACCCTTTCACTCCTTCTACACGGGATCCCTGGTGAATCAGCGGCTGTAAACGACACTATTTTCAAGCAAGTTCAGCTCTATGTTACCTCTACGAGACGATTTGTATTCATAAATAACGATGCTCACTAATTATATAAAAAAATCGAACTACTATCATCACAAAAAAATATGTAATCAGACTGGCCTATGGACTACAAGCGTAAATCTTAGTTGAGACCCTTAGTCACCGGGCGGGGTGGGGAGTGGGAGTGTCATGGAAGCGACATCCTATTATCATTGTATATGTATACACATTTATCCTTTATATCGACATATATATATGTGTATTTGTAAGTGTGCGTATATGTATGCCTGTCTGTACGTATTTGTCTGTAAGGAAACGCATATATATATATATATATATATATATATATATGTATATATGTATATATGTGTATGTACATGTATATGTATATGTGTGTATGTATGTATGTATTATGTACATATGTACGTGTGTATGTATATATGTGCATGTAAGTGTGTATAAACATATATATAATCTACGTTTACTAGATTGAGAAATCACGCTATGTTCTTGAAATAAAAATATGTCAAAATGATATTCGATATATTTCTATGTTGAAATATGTATGTAAATTTTGCATGCGTGTGAGGAGATGGACTCTATAAGCTTTAAAGCTTTCGTCCAGATCCTCTTCTAGAACGAGCGTTCGATTATGAATGTATGTTTGTATTTTCATAAAAAATAGAAGAAATAAATATTGTTTAAACCAAACAGAAATGAAACAAGCAAATTTGATGAAGTGTGGGTCGACGTCTTTGTGCATGGAATGGACAAAGGGTGTATAAAGAAATGATGCTTTCTATAAATTTAGAAGGAATCAGAACAAATTTATTACGCGGAACAATCTTTTTACAATGTAACAGAACATGTCATGTGAAATATAGTGATCCCCATTACGACCGGTTCTCGGTGGCCCGTCAAGGTGATGTTGGAGAGCAAAGGTAACATGTCTATGATATGAATACCCTATCAAGTATGGAAATGTTTGGACCGAGGGGTAAATATTGTAATAATCCGCATAAATATATAATACTACAACACCAAAACACACATATCATTTGAATTCTAAAAATAAAATTGCCCTCAGTCAAATGATTTCTGCATCATATTCTAAATTGGGTGTACTGAATAACATTATTGTAAGACAGCCTGTACAGACTATACATACTAGATAAGATTTCTCCTTAGATTTTGTAAGTGGTTTCTCTGTGTAAGATAAAAAGCGATTAACAAGTGATTGATATTCAGCAAGAGTGGACGTAATCTGATGTTACAAATTTCAGATTTTAAATATATGTAGCTGTTTCTCATGTTTTAAGCGCTTTCAAATTTTCCACACTTGTATTTGAGGTAGAAAACGTTTGAAATCTATAGAAACAAACGACAAAAAATGTAGATACTTCATAGATAGTTCGATCTATTACTGTTTATTTCTTGAATAATAATTAAAAAAAAAAAAAAATAGAAAAAAAAAACGTGAAAAGGTTATACCCCGACAGTATCGTATCGCGGGCAGATAACTATAAAGAATTGACGAGATTTGCCCGTTAGTTATCCCAAACCAGATCTCTACAATATCAATGCACATAACACGTTTGACGAAAAACAATTGATATTTACAAAAGTTACCGTCGTGAAATGAAAATACGGAAGAACGGAAGTACGATGGACAGGCGGACGAATGGAAGACACACGGACGACCAAAGTGATGCCATAATACCTTTCACTGTCGTGTGACGGGATATAAAAATTTATAAAACACCAAAGACACAAATGAACGAAAATCGAAATCTCATTTTATACAGACTCTTCATATGGCGGAAATGTAGGTCGCAGTGTGCTTACGCTCCCTAGCACCGGTTTAAGCAGAACCCGATATCGAAGATATCAGAACGAGCTCAATGATCACAATGAAAATAAAAACAAAAACAGTACTATGAAAAAAAATCACATTTTGTCCCTTCACATGCGCGAACTTTCTTTACATGATCATTACGGGGAAAAGAAATGTTTAAACAGAGGAACCGCCTTGGACTTAACTAATTTAACTTTATTGAACTTAGTTATAGTTTGATTTTAAACTTCTTTAAATTTAGAACAAGTACGGTAAGGTGTTAATGTCTCTGAACACTTAGGATGAATATTTACTGTTTACCTTGTATCTGATCAATTCTTATATTCCTCATTGGGTCTCCAGAGCGTTCAAATTTCACCTGTCCTGTTATTCCAAGGAACGATACGTTATAAACGCAGGCCGTCACTATATCGCCTATATCTCTGTCGAATGCAAACTCATGAAGAGACTTCGGATGACCTGAAGGAAGACGTACATTTCAGCAATATTATAAATAATCAGTGACGTAGAACAATTAAAATACATTCATGATTGTTTGTGTTCGTGTATACACAGTGATACAAATTGCATTTGACAAGCAGCAAAGGGTGCAGGCTATTTTGCACATTGTGGTTAGGTTAAACATATTCAGCAGAAGTTATATACCAAGCTATTTTAAGATATTGACCTGTCTACGTATTTAGGAATCATATAGCACATTCTTCGGTTACCGGTGCCCAGGTGTATTTTTATTTATTTAAATATATACAGAAAGATCGTGAACCAATCAATGCCTGGCGCCTCATAAAAGTGACAGTGGCAATCAGGTGGGACGCAGACCAGATGCCACAGAACGTTGATTACGGTGTTTGCATGTTTGACTGAAAGTGCACTTGTTAAAATTAATATAAATTTCTAAAATACAAATCAAGTAAACATATATTTTACTTATATTTGCTTTATTGTCAGATGGTGTTGTATTTCAGGATGTTGTTAGTATATCACTGTGCAGCAACTACAATCTTTCTCATGAGGCATTAAACGTTGCTATAAATTAATCCGAATTTATTTCAAAGAAATGTGTGCTGATGGCTGCTTATTGAAAGTATGTAGTCATATGATACATTCGTAGCGGACAGAAAATCTATCTCTTACATACATTAGTGAGAATGTTTCGTTATTTGTCTTAAATATATACATTTATAACTGTTGCAATGATATCATGTAAAATTTTACATAAATTCTAAATTCACAAAATTCAATATTAAAATTATGTGTATAATTGTTAATATTGACAAAAAAGAGTTATAAAAGTCATTCGCTTTCTTCCGTATATTTTGTATAATAATTTGTTTTGCTATTATATAACACGAATCACTATTTATATATGTAGACTAATGCAATTAAAATGCTATGTCAACAACACATTGTAAAACTGATACATTTATCAGTTATTCAAATACAGATTTTGGCTAAAAGAACGCACAAAAAAAAAAAAAAAAAAAAAAACTTATGTCTTTTTTTTTTGTCTTAGTAGGATAGTTTTGGTTTCTGTTTTGATGTTTTGTTTGATCCGTTTGATTCTTTTTATTTTATGACGACACATGCTGAGCTGAAACAATATATACAATGACATTTTATATTTATAAGCATGACTGGATAGAGATATGTTTTCATTGCAGCAGTTAAATTTGTTTCAAGATGGAGTTAGTGTTCGCACAGAAACCGCTGAGCAAAATAAATACAAACTGTTGTAATAACCCTGTAATTGAATGCTACGCATTATTTCAGGTCATTTAATGTCGAGAGGAAATCCTACACATGAATCATTTGCGGCAAAGACAGTCTTTCTCGGCCGTTTTGTTGTTGTTTCTTTTTTCTTCTGTTAAAATCGATTTCTCGATTATTGCGGTTTTAGAATTTAAAATAATAATGACTTTACACTATTTTGTTTTTTTAACAAAAAGAAGTTTCTTCAGTCTTCTAAATCTCCCATAACAACAGTTAGACGTCCATGTTTGTGGCAAAGGGGTATTTGTTTTTTAGATCAACATCGCCGCTTTTCATCTAATATAAAGATACAGGCGGAGCGATGTTATGAAAAATAACACTTTATCGCTTATGCGGCCAACACGACCCAGACACGCCTATTAATCTGCTTATTCTGATCAGTGCCTTCTTTGTCTGTACACTGGGTTGTTTGAATACCATGCCCGACTTGCCCAACTCATGATGCAGCTCTGTTTTGTCTTCAGATCTGACATCATTCGTGCATTATAACAACCAATATTAAAACTTTCTTGTTTAATGAACGGATGATTTAAAAGAAAAATATTTGCTAGTGAAACACTACATAATAATTAACAAAAAGTACCACAATGAAAGAACCGCCTTGGAACGGTCAATATTAAATTACTTAAGCTAGATTTAAGTAATCCCGACCCTCGCCCTCAGCTTCCATATTGGTAAAACATATATGAGCTAGTGCATGACAAACCTAAAATAAGGCTTGTGCGACCAGCGAAGACAGTTCAGCCTTCGCTGATTGCTTGTGCCTCTCGCAGTCTCCAGCTTATCTTAGTACAGGTTTAAGACCTATTTGTTACTAATGTCCCAAACGGTAGACTGTAGCGGCAAACGTATATCCAGATCATACGCTGAATGATGCAGCGTTAGATCTGAGCCTGAGTAGTTCGTTAGAATATGCTTGGCGGAACGCAAAGTCGCAATATTTAGATACTGGATGGATAGACAACTTCTAAACGCAAAGACACTAAATGGCATATGATTAATGGAACTTGCTATTATCATTATAATGGCATGAACCTTTACATTGCTGTTGTTGGAGATGGATTTTAAAACTTGATATGTTTTCTAATTTGGTATGCCATTATTAATTTTGCTGGTTCCGTAAGCATAAGTGATAAATGACTTATATTGCCAAATTATAGACAAAGAGTTACATTGAGGCGTTCAATTTAATTCAAGATACCTTGACGATTTATTAAATGTTGACAATATTTACTTTGACCAAATGGTGGACCGGATATACCCTACAGAACTCCATTAATTAGAGCAAATTCTTCCGATACCGAGGCACCTTTTTTGGATTTGAATCTATGTATATCTAATGGTACAGTTTCCACCAAAGTTTATGATAAACGGGACGATTTTGATTTTGATATAGTTAATTTCCCTTTTCTGGATGGCGATGTCCCCCGGCGTACCTCGTATGGGGTATACACATCTCAACTTATAAGATTCGCCAGAGCTTCTTCAAATCTTAATGACTTTAACTACCGTAATAAAGCCCTTACTGCCAAACTTCTTCGGCAGGGCTATCGTTATTTTAAACTTCGTAAGGCGTTTTCGAAATTTTATCGCAGACACAGTGCCTTGTTAGAAAAATATAGCGTCAGTCTGAAAACACTTCTGCAACAAGGTAGATCGGAACCAGAATTTTACGGTGACTTAGTGTACAGATTTAGAAAAAATTGTAGGTAAATCTAACTTTTCGGAGCAATTCAGAAAACTTGTTAACCGTTATAAAAGAACTGGCTACCGCCTGGATATTATGCGGCAGACTGCATACCTAGTTGTCAACCCAATCATTGTTGATGGCTATGCTTCACTCTTTAATCGGGCCTCAAACTCAATGACGGCCTCTTCGAAAAACTTTAACCAGTGGGTTGGGGCTTGACGATATGTCTTTGGCTTGGCCTACCGTGGTTCAACTATTGGTTTTCATTTACTCTTGCATACAGTATAATTAGCCATGAGTACTCGTCTTTGTTTATTATAGTGATTAATTTGATTTTTATGTTTTCGTTTGATGCATTGACTGAGTTGGGAGCCTTTATACGAACCGAATTTTTATGAATTTCTGTATCAAGAGTAGCATCGTGACCCAGGGTGAAGTTAGCTAGCTGTAAAAGTGCTTTAAACACCTCGGTGGTTTGCGCTACCGACCGTTCTAAGGCGGTGGTCCCGGTGTTAGGCTTACTCTTTGATGCTTTGTGGTTTATTCTACGAGGCGATTTGTTGTATGTCTTTCCGTGTGTCATTTTGTTCTTGTTTTTTTCAGTCTTTTTAGTATATATCGCTTGGGGAAGAGAGAGCTAATCTTAGTGCTTTTCGTACGTTTGTTCAGTGTGTGCTTGTTTAGATTTGTCGGTTTCCTCTTCCTCTTGGGGTCTCGGAAGGGCTGCGGTTTGTGATTGTGGCACTCCCTGGATGTTTCTCTTACCTTTTTTACATTCATAAAGCACCACGTTTCTGGGGCACAGAAAAAAGTAAAGATGATTAGGAACAAACAATGACAAGACACGAGGACACAGTTCCAATGACTGACATACAAATCAAGAAAACCTATTAGATAAGATATAGTAGAATTTTCACTCACCACCGAACAGCAGCATTCCCGAAACACCAGAAGATTAAAAGATGAATAACAAACAATGATAAAACAAACGCAACACATTAAGCACCGACGCACCAATGAAAACGATCAGCTACATAGAAAAAAAGGTAAGAGAAAAGTCCAGGGAGTGCCACAATCACAAACCGCAACCCATCCCAGACCTCAAGAAGAAGAGGAAACCGACAAATCTAAACAAGCACAAACCGAACAAACGTACGAAAAGCACTAAGATTAGCTCTCTCTTCCCCAAGCGAGGTAAACGCAATACTAAAAGGACTGAAAAACACAAGAACAAAATGAACAAAATGACACAGGGAAAGACATACAACAAATGTGAACCTCCTCTGCCGTTTGTACTCTTCTTGTTTGTTCCTCATCTCTCCTTCTTTTGGTACCTCGGGAGGGCTGAGTATCGTGATTGTAGCATTACCTTGATATGATAATTATAATTTTGGAAAGGTCAACAGCAAAATAAAAATCTATTTTGGGGTTTAAATCAGTACTATTGGTGTAAACCAGCGTCCGTAATTCTGATGTTGCTCCAAATTGCAGAAATTAAAGGATAACTGCAACGGTAGAAATCGCTTGTAACAAAAACAACTATGTTGGGTCTTAACCCAGCGCGAAAAAAAGCCGCGTCTCACCACAGACAGTATCCTTCACCCATTTGAAACAGACGGACGAAAAAGCTATCGTTCAGGCTGAAGCTCGATTAAATGGCGTGCAATTTCAAAGGGCAGCAAAGTTGTCCACTTTACCGTGTTTAAAACAATACATGCAATTGTCACATAACATCCATGTCATAAACTTCGGTGTTTAATATTTTGCATTTGTTTTATCATTCGTTCTTCATCTCTTATATATGTGATTTTGGTGTAGTAGTCTCTCAAGCGCGAAAATAGTCAAAATTTGTAGCTTGGATGTACTCTGTCGTTGCTATATATCCGTTATCATTAAACTATACTCTTCTTAGTTTGGTCTGTTTGAGTCTAAATGTGCGACTCCTATGACACTATACTTTTCAGAAACAGTAAATGAATGGTATATTCTTCCAAAATAAGACTAGTTATCTAAGCCGGTGTAGCCCGCTTTTTATTGAGAATTTGTGTGAAACTAATATGTTATCAATATAAATTATTATAACATTTTGGCTAGTAAAGTATTTTAAACATTAACATATTAAGTGTTACTTTTAGCTCAAAACTGAATAATATATGGTATATGTTCTGATAATGAATTCTTTAACCAGTCAAAACACTATCAATTAGTGATCATTTGACAACGTAATTGTTTATTCTTATAATGTACGGTGAACCAAATAACATTCCGTACCTTGTTCTTTTAAAACTCTATCGGTACAATTGAAAGTTAGTGCGATTGCCCAAACCACGTCATAACACTTTGGACCGATGACCTCGTAGTCAACCATCTCTGGACGATACGTTTCTTCCTGTTTGTAAAGCTCTTTGTATTCAGGAACTGTCAAATTTGCGATTCCTCTTTCAATCCTCATATTTTCGTACATGTTTCCTGTCAGAATGCTTCCTTCGGCTACTAAAGCCATTTGTTCACTGAAACAAAAACCAAACCGTAATACAATTGGGTGGTAATTGTGGCCTGTTCTTGGTAACGTTATTCTATACTTATTTCAAAAATTAAAAATCACCTAACAACTGGAATATTGTATTATGCATAGTAGACCAAAGGGTCATATTACTAGTTTTGACACGACACACCTTTTTACTCAGCGGGAATGTTGTGGACAGTTCTAATTAATTGAGACATTTTAACTGCAATATATTAGGCTTGAGGGGCTGTATGGTGGCAGAATAAATTATGTTTAATTGTCCATAAACATTTTATTGCAAACACTTGAGATCACTGACTCTGTTATAGTTTTAAAGAGGAGAAGCCTGTTGCCTATAAATTGCGTATGAAATTTAAAGACTATAGCAAATAAGGAAAATTTGACAAAACTATTTTTGTCGATATGGCCAGTGCCATAACTGCCAATAAAATACTTTCTTAACCGAGCCAATGAAAAGATCCCATGATTTCTTACTGTGACAGTGGTTTTAATTATAGGCATACCATCATGTGACCTACCTCATCATTTCTGTTCCCTCCCACAATTTCCGCTTGAATGATTTAACGATATTCTCAGAAAAATTACTATTTGAATATAATGCTAATCCTTATTTTCTATGAAAAAATAACAACATATGTCCCTAAATTTTCATCTTATGATTTAGCGTCGAGAGTGCGTAAGTTTCAAGTGCATATGCGACAGAAACCCCCATGCTTTGATTGGAAGGAAACTAATCTTTATTTTACTAAAATGAAAAAGGTGAATGCGCAATAGTTGAATCAATCTCTTGAGTGGGTCATTATACAGACAGTGATTTTCTTAGCAAGCATGATCATAGTCGAGTCTAGCAAAGGCTGTCTGCTATCTATCTATATTCTGGAGATAAAGATTATCAATGCCGATAGACTTTGTGGGAAAGTAATTGTCCTTTTGGCTTTCTGCTAGTGATGTTTCCACTAGTGCCCAGTTACTTTGTGTTTGTGTTTCTTTCCCTTTGATGTCTCTGATGGGAGGTGTGGGATAATTGTATCGATTCCTGATCATTGCCTTCCTTTCTATTAAGCTTACACTTCGCCATTTTTAAAACACTTTTATTCTTAAATATGCACAATATCCCTAATTTTCATCTTATGATTTGGCATACAGAATGCCAAAGCTTCAAGTGGATATGCGACAGAAAATCTTCTGCTTTGATTGGAAGGAAACTAATCTTTAGCCTACTAAAATGTAAAAGGTGAATGCGCATTAGCTGAATCAAAGTCTGGAGTGGATCATTTTTTGGACAGTGAGTTTCTTAACCAGCATGCACATCAGGCTAGTTCAGCCTAGGCTGTCTGCTATCTTTATTCTGAAGATTAAGATCATCAATGCAGGTAGGTTCGCCTACGCTTCGTCGTACTTTTTAAACAGTTTTATTCTTATACAAAAAAACATTTGTCCAAACAAACTGCATGAATTCTATATATCATTCGTTTATGGAGCAATACTCGGACAGCAATGACTGAGACAACGGTATTGTTTTAACTGAGCTGCTACAAGTCAACCGTTTTATCAAGTAAATGGAACTGTGACAAGTTTAAGCATAAATACAGTACGGCAGTAAGGAGCGGAACTTCTGGGATACTTATGGTATATTTCTGGCTTTCAGTGTCCCAATTTATTTATTGTCTTACAAATGTTTGGTTTATTAACGCTATGCACCCTGGGTAAAATTTTCACAAGGCGACGTTTTGATTTTTTTCCAAGAAAACAGGTTTTGATGTTTCATGCAAACTGTCTCCAATGATGGTGGCTCATCGCAAATTTTGCATCTGCTGAATAAGCCTAGAGAGCTCTAATGGTTATAGTAATGAATCTTAAACTCACTTAGTACAATTCACCTCAGGGAGTTCATCTTCCCACCATCGATCTTTGTACCAGCCAGGAAACATCCAGACAATCTTTTGACCATACAAACCAACTTGGTATGCCTAATATGTAAACAGAAAAAAAATGCAACTAATTATCAGTAGCAGATTACTGGAAATTCTGAAGACCCAGTTGAGTTTCTGCTCGCTTACAAACTACGCCTTCTCTTAGTGCTATTCGTACGTTTGTTCGATTTGTGCTTGTTTGGATTTGTCGTTTCCTCTTCCTCTTGGTGTCTAGGAAGGGCTGCGGTTTGTAATTGTGGCACTCCCTGGACTTTTCTCTTACCTTTTTTTCTATAAGTTAAGCGTAATCAATGTCATGGCTCATCCTTTTAATAAAAGTCTAAAAGATTGCCTTTGGAAACTAAGAATATATTACAGATAGACTAGAGGCCTAAGTGAGCCAAAAACGCCCACCTGGACTAGGCGAATCATGATATGTTACACTGTGCCATGGTGGCTATCTTGGCTATTAGATCAGATTGCCTTTAGCAATCCAGAATCTATTTTGTTTGAAGAGTTTCAAGATTGCCACCATGGCCGCCATCTAGGATATTGGAACTGAACCAGTTAGCTATTCTGAATCTCCATGTCACCCAGATGCCTCCCATTAAGTTTCGGCTCAATCTGACTTATTATTTGTAGGAGGTGTAGTGTGAAGAATTTCAAGATGACAGCCATCATGGACATTGGAACTTAACGATTTTAGCAATTCTGAATTTCCATATTATCCCAATGCCTCCAATCATGTTTAAGCTCAATCAGACTTCGATTCGTATTAAAATATTCAACAGCCTGATCTAGAGGCAGTGTATACAAACAATTTCAATAGCGATTATTTATTTGTCTTCTTCTATCTCTGTATGGTTTGCATATTTATACAACCATACTTTTCTTTTGAACAGTTGTCGGACATCATATTGTTAATGTACAGTTATAATTATTTGCAAGTAAGAAGTCCTCATTTAGGTGCCCAAGAACGATGACATGTTTCCTTTTTTTTTCTGATTTTGATTTAATCTCTCAAAGAAATTTCTATCACTAGTCCTTGGACTAAAAAATAATCCAGTTTAATATATACTACTCTTTTGTTTAATTTCGAACCAGATAAACTCATCTCAGAACTGTTTAAGTTCATATACTCTTTCGATATCTCCTCCCAAACCATAAGTCAGATTGCACCGAAGCTTGATGGGGGTGGGGGGGGGTGGGGGGGCATCGGAGCAACATAATGATTCAGAATTGCTAAAATACAAGATGGCCGCTATTTTAAAATTCTTCAAACGACATCTCCTCCAAAACCGTAATTCGGATTGAGCCAAAACTTGATGGGAGACATCACAGTGACACAGAGATGTCGAAAATATAAAAAAAAAGTTAATGCCGGAAGGTCAATGGACAACCAGCCATGACAAAGTCTGACCAGGAGCAAAACATAAGCAGAACTCAAACATACCACAATGGGCCCAATGGTTCCAAAGGAAATGAAAATATCCTGTGTTTCTAATGTTGACTTATTTGTCTTTTGATTTGATCAGTGTCACGATTACAAATAGGATCGTGAGGCAAAATCCATAAACAGAGAAGCAGATAGTTTCAATCCTGATGCCGTCTCATCTGGAACTGCACTCTTTGCAAAGGTGTCTGGTTTAATTTATAGGGTTGAAAGGATTTATTGCGCGCATGAACGTGTGCGCGTGTTTGTGCGTGTGTGTGTTTGTGTGTTGCAAATAAACTTAAAGGCAATATAATGTACACAATTTCGAGTTTTGAGTACCGGCTTGTGTGTTACTGTTTTGTCAAAATGTTTCTATTGTCATTTTTGTCAAACATTTGTCTTTGAAACTCACGAAAGTAATTTTTTCGCAGTCACAGTTTATGAAGTTATGAGCTCTTACAAAAACAGCATTTTCAGTAATAACTCGCTTATTATTCCGTCAGAAGAGGAATGAAAATGTCAAAAACGTCATGTTCTTGGTATAGACATTTGACAGTGTACTCTATTATGCATTTGAAAAGAAGGTAAGAGAAAAGTCCAGGGAGTGCCACAATCACAAGCCACAGCCCATCCCAGACACCAAGAGGAAGAGGAAAAATACAAAATCAAACAAGCGCAAATCAAACAAACGTACGAAAAGCACAAAGATAAGCTCTCTTTTCCCAAGCGAGGCAATCGCAATGATAAAAGGATTGAAAAATACTATAACAAAATAACACAAGGCAAGACTTAAAACAAATCCCCTGGTAGAATAAACCACAAAACAACAAAAAGTAAAACCAACACCGGGACAACCGCCTTAGAACGGTCAGTAAAATAAACCACCGGGAGGTTTAAAACACTTTTACGGCCAGCCAACTTCACCCTTGGTCCCGATGCTACTCTTATACATAAAATTCGGTTCGCATTAAGGCTCCCAACTCGGTCAACGTATCATAGCAAAAACATAAAAATCAAATTAATCACTGTGATAAACAAAGACGAGTACTCATGGCAATTCTACTTTGTGCCCGAGTAAATGAAAACCAATAGTTGAACCACGGCGGGTTGAAACGTCATTACAGCATTTTTATCCTTCTATCGACTGAATGCAATACAAATGTATAAGCGTAAGTTTCGTTGTCCAAAATGTACTTTTAAAAGGGAAACTAGTCATTGTTCGTTTCCTTGCTCTTTGATAGAACCTCCTTAAAATGTTACAAATTATGCATGAATGATGTTCTTAACTAAGATATTAACAATTTATGTACATATGTAAAATCCTTTGAAAAATTAAAAATCAAATAGTTACCTCTATACTTATATTTGCCTCTCAGTATATCAGGAAATAAACATTCTAAAAGGAATGATCTTTGAGAGCAACTGATATATACAAAACGCCAAAATTAACCAGAAGTGGCAAGAAAGATGTTTGGGCCCGTCTAGCTCGTAACTCTTATTTACCCCTACAGGGAAATAACATTTCAGTTGATTGTTCAAATATTTGAAAGCCTTTGATTACGTGAGGTAATATTCTCGCGGAATTCGAATAATATAAAACACTACTCGTGTGAAGAACCTTTGCAACCTCTGCTGTCTTAATATTACCGGAGGTAAAATGTAACACCGTATGCCTATTTGATTAGAGCCAGACATAGGAAAACAGCTCGAAGATCGTCGACGGTAGCTTTCTTTTTTAGGTACAAAGGATGATCAAAACGTTCCCGTACATGCTATTCCTTTAAATTTGGAAATCACTAGAAAGCATGTGATATTACAGGAGAGGGTAAAATTTTAATTATGGTTTTGTCTAAAAAGACTTCACAGCTATATATTTTAGGCCTGCTGCGCTGTCCTTGTGAGAAAAAAGCACATCGGCAGTAAACCAGAATGCTTCTCATATCTGTTAAGATTGACATAGTATCGGCCACTGGTATAAATGTCAGGTGGTCACCTTTGATTGAGATTCTATTTGTAGCTTCGCTGAACATTTCAGCCATTTTACTAATGTTGCGCACGAACTCTAACAGCCGTTTCATGTCCTTATGTTTCTTAAGTTTAACCCTTGAAGCGCCAAGCAGACGATTTCCTATATTTTACCTTTTTTTTTTTCAGAAACAAATGAAGACTAAATTTTGTTTGAAAAATAACAAAAAAAATCAAAATGATGCCTGCTGCAGTTGTGCTTAGCGTGTTACCATATAATTAATTAATGTCCTGCCGTTCAGATATCACGTCAGTCTCGACTTTTCCTCTGTTTTGAGGTTGTATGTCACTATCGACGTTCGACATTACAATTTACACGATTTGAGGAATGAAACATTTATATAAGCAGAGGAGCTATTAAGGAGGAGTATTTGGTGATAATTATGGGATAAATTTCTCCAGGTTTCCATAAAAACATATGTTGTGGGTACTTAATAGAAGCGCCTCGGCGAGGCGCTTCTAATAAGTACCAACAATATATGATTTTTATGGAGAAATAAGAAATAATATCCCAGAATTATCACCAAATACTCCGCCTTATCAATTCTTCTGATAAGAGCATGATTTTGCTATATTTTTTAATTTCTACTGAAGAGATTGGATACACATTTTTTCTGGAGGCTTTCTGCCATGTTCACAAAGGGGTCAGATTTTCTACTTTAATTACACGATTGTGGGTCGGTCCTCTTTCTAAAATACGTTATGTTTCAGATGGCTGGCGCCTTACTATCAATATCTGTGGTCGGGCTCATTGTTGCTCTGTTTTTCGTTTACGTGTTCTTGCTTTAGACCGTCATTAAGCCCTTTCCTTTATTTCATCACAGTGTTTTTTAGTTTTTTTATTTTTGTTATTTTTTTTTTTTTTTTTTTTGGTTATGCGTGTTTCACTATGAAGTTTCGCAGATTAGGTAGAAGACCCAAATGCGGACCGAACATAGGTTTTTAACTGGAGCTGCAACAGAATTAAGGGTGATGTTTCGCGCGAGAAACACTGGTTTCAGCTCCTCAGTAGTTTTCCTACTGACCGATCCAAGGCGGTTCCTCTGCTGTAGTTCTTCTTTATACGTGCGTCAGTAGTTTCATATGTTGGGTTTGTTTTGTCGTTACCTTTCCACATCCCTCCTTTATCTGATGACTCCGGATGGAGATGTTTCGTGAGTGTGGTATTCCTGGGTACCCTCACTTATATTTGTTTTCCATTTTGTTTTCCAAATCACCACCAATACCCTTCTCAAAAAATATCTACCCTGAGAAAGCAGTTTTTTCCTTCCTTTCAAGTAGACCCCGTTTTAGGAGGGACATTAAATAATTTTAAAAAAGTTGACTTTTCTTATAGTGTAGTCATTCTACTTAATTAGATTGCAATACTATCACGAAAACACGCCTATATAATTTTGACCCCCTTTAACCCCACTTTTATATAGAAAAATTGGGGTTTACATGAGTATACATTATTTTTCTTATATCTGCTCAAAACATAGATTGTGGGTACTCGTTAGAACCGCCTCGCTGAGTACCCACAATCTATGTTTTGAGCAGAAATATGAAAAATATAAGAGGTTTTTATCTGAAAATTTTCAGTTTTTGAAAGTGAAATTTTCTGTATATTTGAATAGGCGTGTTTTCGTAATGACAGACCAATATCATTGCCTTCCTTTCTATTTATCTGTCTACAGATATTACCCGCAAACGTTCTGATTATCCATTTTATTTAGCAAAACGGAAATATCTTTGAACATTCAAGTCATATGATAAATCAGACTTCACACACTTTATGTTTATGACTAAAATATCCTTAAAGTGAAGAAATAGTACAAATGCACAGATTAAATTAAGGCAGAAGACCACCGTTTGGTCTGGCTTTCCTTCCCAAAATATGGGGACTGGATACTACAAGAGAGACAACCTCTGCGACTTCCTGTTTGCTTTCCTGCACATTAAGCTGCTTCTGATAAAAAACATACATTCTATAAAAAGGGAGCAAATTATTTCTTTTTAGAGTAGGCCCCTTTTCACTAGGAGATACTTTTTAATTAGTCTGACGTAATTGCCATCCTTGAAAATGTACGCATTCACCTTAAGCCATAAACATATGTCTTCTATTCACGTCTGTCATGAACGTCAGAAAGGTCCAGTAAAATAAACGTCAAAAAGATTGGTTAAAACGGATGGTATATGGAATTTGGCTTCCTTGCAAAATACTAATGTCATGGTAAACAGATTAGGGTCTAAAGTGTTTGCTAAGGTGACTTGTGAGAATGCCATGAATTATCATAGGTTACCGTAGAAAGTTTAAATAACACCAGAATCCCTGACTGATCAATCTGCGCAAGTGTGTTGTTCACAAATTTAGTAAACAGTACATTTCCGTATAGCTGCAATTACCCGCATAATTGAGGGCAGTTTCAGTTATTATATGTAGTCTTTTCAGTGTAGTTTGCTTTTTTGAAAATGTTGGCTTTACCAAATGACAAGAATGTAATTTTTCATTATCATATTACTTTATTTTTTTTTTCGAGCATTTTTTTTTTTTGCCGTGCCTTGGCCAAAATGCCAATGGATAGAATATTTTATAGCTTCAACTAGTTAAGGCGACTTGATACACTCGATAGATATTAATCCATTTTTGACAATGATGACGACTTGTGACTTGACATCAAACTCCTTCGAAGACACATCTATTCTAACAGGATATAATAAGATTCCAAGTGAAGGCTTTTTTTTTTTTTTTTGAGTAGAACCTTTTATTTCAGAAGGAGACAAACCATTTGAACTTTCAATGAAATTTGTCAGTTACAGTTTTACTTGTACGGAATATGTTGTTGATGTTCAGGTAACAGTCGATCCCTTCTGTTATGTAACTCAAAAACTGAAGAAGCGGACATAATTATGTTGTTTATTACATATTATCAACGAAAACTGTTTTCTAACTGTTGCATTTTACTACAGCTATACGTACAGAAGGATCTCAGCAAAACTGATCATGTTCGGTATGATCAATCGGCACAGTACATTTTAGACACATTACTAGGTTGTCATATGGATTCGTTCGAAAATTCAGGTAAGTATCATAAGGACTTAGGATATCCGAATATTTAGGGTAAATATAGCATGTTCCAATTATATGTTTAAAATCACAATACTTACCCCACATAGTACACGCTTGGCATAATTCTCGTAGGAAGCCGTCATTATAATTCTTGCATCCTTTTGCTGAAAAAAAAAGAATAAAAATGAGCTGGAGTAACAGGATCGCCAACAGGACTCTATGTATTCCCAGCGAAGACTCAGATCAGCCTTAGTGCATTCTGATCAGAGTCTTCCTGTCCACCTGAAAACGCTTTGGATTCATTTACCTTAAGGCAATTTTCTTTTGTACTCGTAGTCGTAGAGCACATATTGAGAGTACTTATTCAAATTCGAGTAAGCTGTACAGCAGAATTATATCACTAAAAACATCTGGCATCGGTTTGGTGCAGCAGGATATTGACAATATCAAAACAAGAATGTACACACCTCACAAAGATAAAGCTGATTTATGAGAGTTATTATTATTATTAGAAGTAGTAGTAGTAGTAGTAGTAGTAGTGTCGTTATTAATTTAGAAACCTAAAATGTGGATTTCCATACATTCATCTCGGTGTCGCATATATGGTCTTCGATAATCATACTATCTGCCATAGGTATAAAGGAGTTTGCAATGGGGATACTACAAAGCTGACATGACAAACATTTGAACTAAGGAATATCAAAATCATATTATAACTGGTTACACTCTACTGACTAAAATGCCGAGTGTACATAAAAAACACAGGGTTTTTTTTGCGTCCCATTTAACTAAACTGCGTCTGTCTTAATGCGCCTGAGTATGAATCTTGGAATCAAGCAGATTGACTTCTTAAGGCAAATAATTTTATTGCAATGTGAACAAGGCTTGTCTGGACGTATGATAGTAATGAAGTTATCCGGGAAATGGAATAGTCAACCAAGGTACCAAACGAAGAAGAAATGAGAAAAGTTCAATGATAGACAACAGCACAACTACAATAAGCGACATACACACAAAGAAGAACTGCAACAGAGCAACCCCGCTGAAAATGTCAGCAGAAATGAAATACTGGCAGCTTATATTAGTTTTACTCGATCGAAACAATTTGTTTTTATTCAACTCCAAGTAACAAATATGTGTTTGGTCCACATAGGTCATCCGCCTCACCAGTGCAACGTCAGAGTGAAACACAAACAATCACAAAACTGAGATAAAACAGTAGAGGATCTAAGGCGCTCTGAAACCAGAGCAAACGAAATCACTAAGTTATCCGCGATAGGCCCGACCACATACAGCAATAGCCAGGCACCAATCTTTTGTGGAAGGAACAGTTATTCAAATACTGTAGCCCGACCAACCGTTCTTAAATTTCAGTGGAAAGTAACTATTTCAACCATATTTGTTAAACTAACTTTACATCGGAAACCAACCGAGAATGTCGATGATAGAATCCAGAAAATTATTTAAGCAACCTACATACCTATTCCAAGAAACCCAACAGTTTAACAGAAAATTAGCAGTTAAAATGTTTACTTTGAATTTTTAAGTCACTGACTTACTAAATACTCTAGCAAAACGAATATGTATATCACAAATTGTTGCATGAGGGACGTCACAAGACATAAAGGGAAAATTAACAATGTTAAATTCAAAAACACCCCGTTTCTTATAAAGTTTAGAAAAGATTATATCATTGGCTACTTATGTTAAAATCTGAAAATATCGAGGCATTAAGTTTGTTTACCTGCAGACCCTTGGACTGGATAAATTGTACCTACCAGTTGGTCAAAATAATCATTGTAAGTACTACACAAGTCATCTAATTTTGTAAAATTGAATCGAATGTTTCAATAACATCGGCTTTATTGCCGTCAGAAAGTAAGAACATAAACATTTATAAGTTTAGATACTCAGGAAATGCCACAATCATGAAGCACAGCGGCCCCACCCCATCCCGTGCCCCAGCCCCAACACCCCCTCCGTCCCCACACTCCTGAGGCACCAAAAGAAGGAGAAATAAGGAACAAAAAGGACCACACAAACACCCAATATGAAAAAAGGTAAGAGAAGAGTCCAGGGAGTTCCACAATCACAACCCGCAGTCCTTCCCAGACACCAAGAGGAAGAGGAAACAGACAAACTCAAACAAGCGCAAATCGAACAAACATATGAAAAGCACTAAGGTTAGCTCTCTCTTCCCCAAGCAAGGTAATCGCGATTCTAAAAGGACTGAAAAACACAAGAACAAAATAACAAAAGGCAAGACTTAAAATAAATCACCTCGTAGAATAAACCACAAAGCAACAAAGAGTTAGACTAACACCGGGACCACCGCCTTAGAACGATCAGTAGAAATCACAGAGGCACAAACAAAGACGGACTGCAGCAGAGGAGCAACAAAGGTAAGAGAAAAGTCCAGGGAGTGTCACAATCACAAACCACTGCCCTTCCCAGACCCCAAGAGGAAGAGGAAACCGACAAATCTAAACAAGCACAAATCGAACAAACGCACGAAAAGCACCAAGATTAGCTCTTTCTTCCCCAAGCGAGGTAATCTTAATACTAAAAGGACTGAAAAACACAAGAACAAAATGACACACGGAAAGACATACAACAAATCGCCCTGTAGAATAAACCACAAAGCAACAAAGAGTAAGACTAACACCGGGACCACCGCCTTAGAACGGTCGGTAGAGCAAACCACCGTGGCGGGAGGGGGGGGGGGGAGGCGTTTAAACCACTTTTACAGCTAACTAACTTCACCCTATTCCAAAATTCTCTTTTGTAATAAAACAAATAAATCTGGAACAATGAGAAGGGATGATTACAATTAGTATCCATCTGTAAACGCATAACGTATTTGTGTCATTTAGTACCAAACCAATTATAACATTACCAAGAAGAATTGAAAGAGCATCTGAAGCTTTCTGTCAAGTGCATAATGTGTAATGTCTTTGATTTTTAGAAGTGCAAAAGCATGTTTCTAATTAGAAGTAAGATAAAGAGAATTGTCTCTTATGAACGTTCTTTTAATTAAATCAAGATGTTTATCTTCATTAGTTTATTTGACAATGTCGTATTAAGTGCAGACAAACTAGATACGTAGATATAATTAGACGCGATTTTAAAAAAAAAGTGTTAAAAATTTGAACTGACCAAAAGGTGTGTTACCATGTCACCTGTAAATATGAAAATAACAAAAAAGGTAAGAGAAAAGTCCATAGAGTGCCACAATCACAAACCGCAGCCCTTCCCAGACCCCAAGAGGAAGAGGAAACCGACAAATCTAAACAAGCACAAACCGAACAAACGTACGAAAAGCACTAAGATTAGCCTTCTCTTCCCCAAGCGAGGTAATCGCAATACTAAAAGGACTGAAAAACACAAGAACAAAATGACACACGGAAAGACATACAACAAATCGCCTCGTAGAATAAACCACAAAGCAACAAGGAGTAAGACTAACGCCGGGACCACCGCCTTAGAACGGCCGGCAGAGCAAACCACCGTGGGGTTCAAAGCACTTTTACAGCTAGCTTACTTCACCCTAAGTCCCGATGCTACTCTTAGTACATAAATACATAAAAATTCGGTTCGCATAAAGGCTCCCAACTCAGTCAATGCATCAAAGCGAAAACATAAAAATCAAATTAATCACTATAATAAACAAAGACGAGTACTCATGGCTAATTCTACTGTATGCCAGAGTAAATTAAAACCAATAGTTGAACCACGGCGGGCCAAGCCAAAGACTTATCGTCAAGCCCCAACTCACTGGTTAAAGATTTACGAAGATGCTGTCATTGAGTCTGAGGCCCGAACCTCCGTCGTGCAATTAAAGAGTGAAGCATAGCCATCAACAATGATTAGGCTGACAACAAGGCATGCAGTCTGCCGTATAATATCCAGGCTATAGCCAATTCTTTTATAACGGTTAATAAGTTTTCTAAATTGCTCCGAAAAGTTAGATTTACCTACAATTTTTCTAAATCTGTACACTTAGTCACCGTAAAATTCTGGTTCCGATATACCTTGTTGCAGAAGTGTTTTCAGACTGACGCTATATTTTTCTAACAAGGCACTGTGTCTGCGATAAAATTTCGAAGACGCCTTACGAAGTTTAAAATAATGAAAGTCCTGCCTAAGAAGTTTGGCAGTAAGGGCTTTATTACGGTAGTTAAAGTCATTAAGATTTGAAGAAGCTCTGGTGAATTTAATAAGTTGAGATATGTATATCCCATATGAGGTACGCCGGGGAACATCGCCATCCAGAAAAGGGAAATTGACTATATCAAAATAAAAATCGTCCCGTTTATCATAAATTTTGGTGGAAACTGTACCATTAGGTATACATAGATTCAAATCCAAAAGAGGTGCCTCGGTATCGGAAGAATTTGCTCTATTTAATTGGAGTTCTGTAGGGTATATCCGGCCCACCATTTGGTCAAAGTAAATATTGTCAATATTTAGTAAATCGTCAAGGTATCTTGAAGCTGAATTAAAAGCCTCAATAATGTCAGCCTGATTTTTACGTGAGAGAGACTTCATGAAATCTCTCTCATAACAAAAAAGAAACAAATCTGCAACAAGAGGAGCACAATTAGTTCCCATCGGAATACCAATAGTTTGTCTATAAAGACCGCTAATATTTGTAAAAAATATTTTAACGTTACTTATTCTGTGTCATTGATCATTTCCTCTGGCCTTGTCACAGGAACTAGTTGCAATATATACGTAGCAAAAACAGAAAGTATCAAGTTTTTAATAAAATATTTTATGAGAATGTACTTTGGTACTTCTTAAAACTTTCTATGATTATAGTTTGCGAGACATCAGATTACAATATGCTTAAACATACATTAAAATTTCAACTTAGCAAGAGTTATCTTCGCAACACTGCTTTTAGTAAATTTGCGCAAACGTATGTCTACGCATGCGCAGGAATAAAATTTTGTTTAACAGTCAATTTGTTACAGTACAAGCATTAATAAAATTATCGAAATGACCTTAAAAAAATCAACTGATTCTCACAATTAAGGTTAGAAAACATTTCACATTAAAATTATTTCCTATGGAATTGAGCATGTAGAGATTTCTGAAGTGTGATTTTTTTTTACTAATTCATAAATTTGAACTTTTTTGTTTCAAATTGTGTTCCTTACATTACAGTCTTGTCTTACTGTCATCAGAGAGCATGTAATTAAATATTGCGACAAAGTCTATGAAAGATCAGGTAGGACTCTGTTTTGTTAGATTTAAAATTCGAAAGAAGATTTGGATAAACTAAAATCCAGAAGTTTTGGGCATCAAGTCTGTCTAGGTATGTTTTTTTTTCACGCTTTACATTATACTACCTCATAATCTTATAAAAGAAAAACTTAATGATCAAATTGAATAGACATTTAATAGGAAAGGTTCCCCCTATCTTGCATGTAATGGAAGAAATGCTTTTTTCACTTCCGAAAAGCATAGAAATTATACCTGATGGCCATGTCAGAAAGTGTGTGAGGCTCTCACTTTTCTACTTGACAATATTTATATAAGATTTGGTAGTAAGTTATTTAGACAAATTGTTGGTATTCCGATGGGTACGAATTGCGCACCGCTTGTAGCTGATTTGTTCTTGTTCTGTTCCGAAAGAGACTTCATGAAATCTCTTTCTGAAGAAAAGCAATCTGGTTACTGAAACTTTCAGCTCGACGTCTAGATATTTGGATGATTTATTAAATGTTGATAATAAGTACTTCGATGGTTTGATTTGTCAAATTCAGAGCTTCAATTAAATAAAGCAAATTCTTCTGAAACTGAAAAAAAGGTAAAAGAAAAGTCCAGGGAGTGCCACAATCACAAACCGCAGCCCTTCCCAGACCCCATTTTCATTTGTCTATTTTAAATGAGTTTATTTAATGCAAAATTTATGATGAACGCAATTATTTTGATTTTGAGATTGTAAATTTTCCTTACTTAGATTGGGATGTTCCTCTTCGAGCATCCTACGGCGTTTATATCTCGCAACTTATTCGGTTCGCCGGAGTGTCTATTCATGTTTCTGGCTTTAACACTCGAAATAAATTGTTAACTACTTTACTCCTTAATCAGGGTTATCGGTACCATAAACTCCGCAAAGCCTTTTCTAAATTGTGTAGTCGTCATTGCGATTAAGTTCTAAAATTCAATGTTGGACTTAAATTGCTTCTGCAACAAGGCCTATCGGAACCTGAATTTTATGGTGACTTAGTGTATAAATTCAGAACAAAACTATATGCTTGCAATGATTTTAGCACACAATTTCGTAAAATCATTCTTCGGTTTATAAATATTGGGTACAACATAAATCTTATACGACAGACTGCATGCACGGTAGTTAACCCAATCACGGTTAATAATTTTGCTTTCCTCTTTGGTTGCATGCCGGCGAGTCGGGCCTCGGACTCTATGACGGCTACGGCCTAAAGTCTTTTAAGTAAGTCGGTTGGTGCCTGATATTCTGGCTCTGGTCGGGCCTACCGGAGTCCTACTGTTCGTTGTGTTTTTCTCCAGCATTTCAGATTTCTTGCTGTCCATTGTTGTTTCATCTCTGAATTCGTTTGATTTTTATGTTCTCCGAGATGTTTCACTGATAAGAAAGGAACCCTTCACGCGTACTGGACAAATGTCTTGTGTATACCACGGCAGAACTAAGGGCGAAAGCTGTGGCCACGTAAAATCGATTTAAGCCCCCCACTACCCCCCCCCCGCCCCCCACATACAACTAGTTATATTTTACCGACCGTTCAAAGCCGGTGCTTCTGCTGTAGCTGATGTTCCGTGTAGCGTCTCTCCATACATCATCATACTGCAGATTATATTTTATTTCCGTTGGGGTCATTGAGCTCATCCTGGTTATCATGTAAATCGAATACCGCTTAAGCCGGTGCTAGGGGCCCGTGGGGTGGGGGGGGGGGTGCAGGCGTATTCAGCCTCGCAAACTACAGTGTTGCATATGTAGAGACTCAATCAAACCGAGTCTCCGATTTTCGTGATTTTGTGTGTTCTTTGTTTCCAAAGGCAATCCTGTTTTACTTTTATTTTACAGCATGTATATCTGCTATCTTACTATGTCTTTGCATATATGTCTTAGCGAAATTTCTATGTTGGATAGCCGTTTTGGCCATTTTTGGGGAAGAAACTATCCTTTCGGTTTTCTGCTTGTAGTGTTTTAATTGTGTCGCCATTACTTTAAGTACGTTCTTCTTTCCCTTTGGTTACTGGAACGGAAGGTGTAAGGTAATTGTATCGATTCCTGTTCATTGCCTTCCTTTCTATTTATTGTAAGGTGCACCTTATGAACCAAACGCATTCTTTAGGTAGTTATAGCAAATTAAATTTGTTATGGAAACGTTATTATAACCGGAATTTGAACAGACAAAGTCAGAATTAAGCACATTCTTTGCATCCCTGATACACAGGACAAAAGCAATTGCTGGATTGCAGACTCCCGGCGAACCTCGAATGGGGTATACATATCTCAACTTATTAGATTCGCCAGAGCTTCTACAAATCTTCATGACTTTAACTACCGTAATAAAGCCCTTACTGCCAAACTTCTTAGAAAGGGCTATCGTTATTTTAAACTTCGTAAGGCATTTTCGAAATTTTATCGCAGACACAGTGCCTTGGTAGAAAAATATAGCGTCAGTCTGAAAAAACTTCAGCAACAAGGTATATCGGAACCAGAATTTTACGGTGACTTAGTGTACAGATTTAGAAAAAATATTGCAGGAAAATCTAACTTTTCGGAGCAATTCAGAAAACTTATTAACCGTTATAAAAGAATTGGCTATAGCCTGGATATTATGCGATAGACTTCATGCCTAGTTGTCAACTCAATCATTGTTGATGGTTATGTTTCACTCTTTAATTGCACGACGATGGTTCGGGCCTCAGACTAAATGATGGCCTCTTCGTAAAACTTTAACCAGTGGGTTGGGGCTTGACGATATGTCCTTGGCTTGGCCCGCCGTGGTTCAACTATTGGTTTTCATTTACTCTGGCATACAGTAGAATTAGCCATGAGTACTTGTCTTTGTTTTTTATAGTGATTAGTTTGATTTTTATGTTTTCGCTTTGATGCATTGACTGAGTTGGGAGCCTTTATCCGAACCGAATTTTTATGTATTTCTGTATTAAGAGTAGCATCGGGACCCAGGGTGAAGTTGGCTAGCTGTAAAAGTGCTATAAACCCCCGGTGGTTTACTCTACTGAACCTTCTAAGGCGGTGGTCCCGGTGTTGGTCTTTCTCTTTGTTGCTTTGTGGTTTATTCTACGAGGCGATTTGTTATGTCTTACCTTGTGTCATTTTGTTCTTGTGTTTTTCAGTCCTTTTAGTATTGCGATTACCTCGCTTGGGGAAGAGAGAGCTAATCTTAGTGCTTTTCGTACGTTTGTTCGGTTTGTGCATGTTTGGACTTGTCTGTTTCCTCTTCCTCTTGGTGTCTGGAAGGGCTGTGGTTTGTGATTGTAGCACTCCATGGATTTTTCTCTTACCTTTTTTTTTTTTTACAAATATCGGTCCATCAGTGTATGAGTTGAGATATTGTTCACTGAAGTCTGCGATTTTTTAAATTTTCTTCTGTAAAAAGAGAAAACTACTCTTTTTGCGTTTGAAGTAGCGTACCATTCATTATTGACTTAGCATTCCAAAATGACCTTACCTGCCACCTAGCTAGATGGTTCATGTTTCAAAACATGAATTAAACAGGGATGAATTTTCATCCGTGTTGACTCGTGCATGAACATGTTATCTGAATAATTTCTTTTTCTCTTGAATATTTTCTTGAGTATATATTATGGTGCTCAGATCCTAGGCAAGTCGATACAGTGTTTACACACAAAATATTAAGTATTACGTTTTGGTGCACAAAAGACCAAATACAATTCCTTTAAATAGCTGAAACATCTTCGGGACCATGAAAATTTGTTCGAGTTATTGAGGTTAATCATAGCTTCAGGTCTTGATGCAATCTTTTAGTGATATCTTTTTTATCTTTTCTATAATAATAGTGTGCCGAAAGTACTCATCGAGGCGAGTCTAATGAGTACACAAAACATTTATTTGCCGAAAATACTCATCGAGGCGAGTCTAATGAGTATACAAAACATTTATTTTTGTGATAAATAATAATAGTGTGCCGAAAGTACTCATCGAGGCGAGTCTAATGAGTACATAAAACATTTATTTTTGTGATAAGATAATATTATTCCCTAAACTGTCTCTAAATATTTGCTTTCTTGAGCTGTGGAAATAATTTCTTAGGGACTAAAAACGAGTTTGAATCAGCCACGGTAAACGAGCCATCGTTTTTTGAGTCATTGAAGTTTTATACTGTATATGGTGTTCAGGTTTATATCATCCGTGCCTGCTTTTACACATCACGCCGTTGATCTAGGTTTGTCCCGGCTTGTTTAATGCTGGGTTAAAAGGTTGGCAATATCAGTCAAGGTCAACATGTCTCTAGTACTAAGTTTGTACCAAGTCCATTATCTTTTATGCCTTAATTCAATCTAGCACGTTATTCTAATTGACTGCAGCACTATATCTTTTTTTTTTTTTGTTTGATCTCAAGTCTAATTCTCTAAGATACCTTATCATCAGACATCAGAAAACTCCCTTTAAAATTAAACTGATAAGCAAAACTTAAAATATCATGTGCTGAGGTTATGTCGTCAGAATAGATGCATGTACTGTACATTCAGACAAATAAGTATGAACAAGTTGAGTAAACCACATATTAAACTGTTATTAATAAGTCCGTCATATGAACTCGAATTTTAACATTTATAAACCTAATGTCATTTAAGAATTATTTTTTGCAGTTCATTGACACATGAATGCATTGCTTTGTAAGTGAACCCTGAAGGGTTCACATAAAGTCTACATGTAATTCGATGGATTCATGAGTGAATAAACTCCATTAAACAAACTTCGACGCCGTAGAAAGACGGTCTACAATCCTTGCCACTCAAACAGCATTTTCAGACCTTCTATAAGGTAATAGGTAATAGAAAAAGAAATGGATAGGAATTAAGGCGCTCGAATAGTTATAAGAAATATGGTGCCTGAAATGCCAGCAAAAGGGAAGTGGACACGCACGGAATATTTTCCGCCATGTTTTGCATTCGACAAAATTTTTTATCTACGTCCTGCTTGCTTTCCTACACAGTAAAAAACCTTCTGTGAAGGGTTCAAACAAAGAAGTTTGCACCCAAACGGAGTATCTGTTTCCTTTAGAGTAGACTCCCTTTTTATAAAAGCCATTGACATTCTTCGAATGAACATCATTACACATCTCGCATCGTAATATATATTTGTCATCCAGACGTCTGATACCTTACAATATGATTTCTCATAGTCACACGATACATGTATCTAATCAAGTTTGGTTTGTAATTGACGCTTAGCACTCTGGGTAAAATTATCAGCAGTTGACATTGTGAAATAGTTTTCCAATGTTTCTCAGAGAACAGGTTTTTACATTTCATGCAAATTGTCTCGAATTGTTTTGTTTTTTGTTTCTTTTTTTTTCTTTTTTTTTTTTTTTTTTTTTTTTTCTTATTTTCCCAGAAAACAGGATTTGACATTTCATGCAAATTGTCTACTTTCCCCGAAAACTAGAATTAGACATTTCATGCAAATTATCTCTTACGGAGACAATTGTATGAAATGTCAAATCTTGTTTACTGGGTAAAAATAAGAAAACTCTCACCACTTTGTCGTCTGCTGAATTAGCCCAGAGACTGGTAAGGGTTATGCGGCGTTTGTGATTGTGCTTTCCTGAACACCTCTCTTCTCTTTTTGCATGTTATTAATCTTGGACTTGCTTTGCTTATAAGCTCTGCATGTCTGCCGTTACATTATTCAAATGCACCTGAAAATTTTCTTCTTCAAAGATTGCGTTTTATATTTATGATTGTCTTCTTTTCTAATTTCATGTATTTTTAAATCAACTGACAAAAAACAATGTTAAATTAGATCATTTTGATTGAAACGTATCTCTAAAGTATCTCCAATTAGAGAAATGGTGGAAAATTGAATGTTGCTGGAAGCGAAATTTCCCAATATCACATTATCCCTTTAAGTTGCAGACAGCATTTTAAAGTGCATTTTCACTGATAGAAAAATAAACAAAACAATTTCAGAATGTCCTCTGTTGTTATAAATGACGCTTTAAGGGTTAATAAAATGTTCAATTTGTCATATTCCAAAGAAAATAAGATTTCACAATCCAAGAAAGACAACAATTACAAAGTCACAATCAGCGTCCTCCTAAGTTTTATATTCGCATGATAGTTTATATCATGGGGGATTAATAATATGAATTTAATTTTAGAAATACCATCTGCAAATACTTAAATTCAATACGAATCTCTAACTTAAATACCTCCATCGGATATACAGACGAAGAATGACTGGTCAAACGAGCCGGCGCATTTGCTCAGTCTGATGAGAAACTTCTTTGTCTGCTTATAGCATAACTGGATACTGAAGAATATAGTGATAAAAGAATTTGATACCGTAGAATACGGACGATAAAAAATCATCCTGTCAAGACTTTTATGAACGAACAAACTAAACACAAGCCATCAGGTACATTTTTACATTTAACAAATATATTTAGTACTAATTATAACAACGGATATGTCTTATCTTCCGTAACATGATTTCAGTGCTGATGTGATAGGGTTATGCTGTATATAACTGATATGAATCCAGCTTACTCAAACTCTGATCATTACCAGTAGCATACTGTGTAAAACTTTCAGCAGACGACATAATTAAATACATATTTTTCCCAGAAAATAGGCTTTTATATTTCATGCAAATTGTCTCCTCAATTTGCGTGAAAGATCAAATTCTATTTTCTGGCAAAAGTACAAAAACATATAATCAATTTGTCGACTGCTGAGTTTTCCAGACAGTGGATAATATCAAATAAGCATCATAGGATTGCCGAAATCTACGTGCTGTTGAAACAAAACATATGATATAACCTATGCATCAACGCATGGTCTTCTCCTTTGGTTACTAGTTTGCAAAAAAAAAATGCTTAGAAAACAAGAAACTAAATATACACATGGAATAAATCTACTACTAAGCAATACAAATAGACTTCGAAAGGAATGAAATCGTGCATCTTAGTAGGCTGTAATAAAAAATAAATGATGCAATTATAGCGATCAAATCATGCGAGCTTTCAGTTTAACCTAATAAGTAATCGATTCTTCAGTTGCTCGAAAATTACTGTAATTTCAACAGACATCACGTAATTACCATCAATATAGAAACATAAAACACGTCGTGATTTAGTTCTTAGTATTTCAAAGTTCTTACTATGGCTTTAAAAGAAAGCATAGAATTTAAACTTTGTAACCAGTGCTGACATAAATGCTCTTTATATATCATGCAATTTGAAATAAAACGTGTATGGCGTCACAGAGATGATATTTTTTAAGGACTGAAATCACCATTTTGAGCCTCCATTACGAAAACACAACTGAGATATCTGTTATCTATTATAAAAATGTTTTGTGAAGCTTAGAACATACGCTAGGAAATACTTCCTACACCGGAAACGGTTTAAGACGCTGTATATAAAAAGTTTCATACATTGATAATACATTTTGAATGGAAAACCAATCGTATGTAATCTCACTGAAAATATCCCGTCTAACTGTTTCTCAAGCATATCAGCAAACAACCCTGCCACGATTTATAAATCTCGTCAAATTGGACATTTTCTGGTTTTCAGTAACATATACTCATTTTAGTCAGAGTGACGAGGTAAAATATACTGCTGCACATCTTGAATTTATTTTCAAACGGAGACAAACTTGTCAAAATTGTTTTTAACATGAAAGAAGATTTTCTGCAATAGTTGGGGACATTGCAGAAAATGTTCTACTGAAGTTTTAAATATACAATATTTTTCCTAGAGGACTTCTTCGGAAAGTACAAAATAGGAAAGTAGAGGTCATCAAGCTAATTTCGTTTTAGTAAACAATCAGTATTCTCGCTCCCACATAAAATACACATTAGAACAACTAAGAAAGAGCGTCAAACACATTTATATAATGTCCACTTTCTCATACACAAATAGCTTGTCACAGTATACATTGAAATAAAATGTGCTAGTAAGTATTACCATTAAATCCCACTGAAAAAAATGCCAAAGTTCCAAACATTTCAGGACTAAACGTAAATTAGAAGGGAAAGCAATGATCATGAACCGATACAATTATCCAACACCTCCCATCAGAGACATCAAAGAGAAAGAATCACAAACACGAAATAAATAGACCCTAATGGAAACATTACTAGCGGAAAGCCAAACAGATAGTTGCTTTCCCACAAAGTGGCCAAATGGCTATCCAAAACAAAAAATATGTAAGCGACACACACATTCAAAGACGAACTATAATAAAAATAAACCATGACAGAAGAACCGCCTTGGAACGGTCAGTGAAACGTATTTCACTGGGGGTTGGAAGAGGGGCTTAAATTGATTTTACGTGGCCACAATCCTCGCCCTTACCTCTACCGCGATTTAGACACATAATTTGTTCAGTCCGCATGAAGGCTTCCTAACTCATCAGTGCTACATCTCCGAGAACACAAAAAATCAACTAAATACAGAGATGCAACAACGACCAGGACTCGACAGCAAGAAACAACTGAAATGCTGGAGCAAAAGAAAACCAACAGTTAGACTCCAGTGGGCCCGACCAAAGATAGCGCATCTAGTACCAACCAACATTACCCAAACTTAAATTTCAAGTAAAAAAAGGTAAGAGGAAAGTCCAGGGAGTGCCACAATCACAAACTGCAGCCCTTCCCAGACACCAAGAGGAAGAGAAAACCGACAAATCTAAACAAGCACAAACCGAACAAACGTACGAAAAGCACTAAGATAAGCTCTCTCTTCCCCAAGCGAGGTAATCTTAATACTAAAAGGACTGAAAAACACAAGAACAAAACGACACACGGAAAGACATACAACAAATTGCCTCGTAGAATAAACCACAAAGCCTAACACCGGGACCACCGCCTTAGAACGGTCGGTAGAGCAAACACCGGGGGGGCGGGGGGAGGGGGGTTAAAAGCACTTTTACTGCTAGCTAACTTCACCCTGGGTCTCGATGCTACTCTTAATACAGAAATACATAAAAATTTGGTTCGCATAAAGGCTCCCAACTCAGTCAATGCATCAAAGCGAAAACATAAAAATCAAATTAATCACTATAATAATCAAAGACGAGTACTCATGGTAAATTCTACTGTCAGAGTAAATGAAAACCAATAGTTGAACCACGGCGGGCCAAGCCAAAGACATATCGTCAAGCCCCAACTCACTGGTTAAAGTTTTACGAAGAGGCTGTCATTGAGTCTGAGGCCCGAACCTCCGTCGTGCAATTAAAGAGTGAAGCATAGCCATCAACAATGATTAGGCTGACAACAAGGCATGCAGTCTGCCGCATAATATCCAGGCTATAGCCAATTCTTTTATAATGGTTAATAAGTTTTCTGAATTGCTCCGAAAAGTTAGATTTACCTACAATTTTTCTAAATCTGTACACTTAGTCACCGTAAAATTCTGGTTCCTATATACCTTGTTGCTGAAGTGTTTTCAGACTGACGCTATATTTTTCTAACAAGGCACTATGTCTGCGATAAAAGTTCGAAAACGCCTTACGAAGTTTAAAATAACGAAAGCCCTGCCTAAGAAGTTTGGCAGTAAGGGCTTTATTACGGTAGTTAAAGTCATTAAGATTTGAAGAAGCTCTGGCGAATCTTATAAGTTGAGATATGTATACCCCATGTGAGGTACGCCGGGGGAAATCGCCATCCAGAAAAGGGAAATTGACTAAATCAAAGTCAAAATCGTCCCGTTTATCATAAATTTTGGTGGAAACTGTACCATTAGATATACATAGATTCAAATCCAAAAAAGGTGCCTCGGTATCGGAAGAATTTGCTCTATTTGATAGGAGTTCTGTAGGGTATATCCGGTCCACCATTTGGTCAAAGTAAATATTGTCAATATTTAGTAAATCGTCAAGGTATTTTGAAGTTGAATTGAAAGCCTAAATAATGTCAGCCTGATTTTCATGTGAGAAGACTTCATGAAATCTCTCTCATAACAAAAAAGAAACAAGTCTGCAACAAGAGGAGCACAATTAGTTCCAATCGGAATACCAATAGTATGTCTATAAAGTTTAGTTCCAAATCTAATAAAAATATTATCCAAAAGATAAACAAGGGCATCGCAGACTTTTTGACACGACCATAAATTGTGATTATTATATACATCAGAAGTGAAAAAAAGCACATTCTTCGTTGCAAGCCAAATATTGGGTATTCTCCCGAATAAACGTTTGGTTAATTAAGCCTTTACGCTGGAACCATCATAGAATCTGAGGCCTAACCCGCCGGCGCGCCATTAAAGAAGGAAGCAAAGTTATTATCCGTGATTGGGTTAACAACCATGCATGCAGTCTGTCGTATAACATTTATGTTGTACCCAATCTTTTTATATCGAAGAATGATTTTACGAAATTTGGTACTGAAGTCATTGCAAGCATATATGTTTTTTGAATTTATACATTAAGTCACCATAAAATTCGGGTTCCGATAGGCCTTGTTGCAGAAGAGATTTTAGTCCAACATTGAATTTTGAAACTAAATCGGAATGACGTCTATAAAACTTAGAAAAAGGCTTTACGTAGTTTATGATACCGATAACCCTGATTAAGAAATTTAGCAGTTAGCAATTTATTACGAGCGTTGAAGTCAGTTACATGACTAGAGACTCTAGCAAATCAAATTAATTGTGAAATATAAACACCGTAATTCCCTGGGGTATTTATTTCGGAGCTGATCAGATATACAAGCTCTAGACCAGCGGCAGAACATGACAAAATACATTGCACTGAATATATCCTCTTCGTGAGCAATATATATATATATATATATATATCTTCGTGAGCAATATATATATATATATATATATCACCATAAAATTCGGGTTCCGATAGGCCTTGTTGCAGAAGAGATTTTAGTCCAACATTGAATTTTGAAACTAAATCGGAATGACGTCTATAAAACTTAGAAAAAGGCTTTACGTAGTTTATGATACCGATGATATGGTGATATATATATATATATATATATATATAATGGTCAGGCATTTGGTGAACCAATTACAGACATAGAGAATACATCACCTTTAGATTTTGTATCCTTGTTAGTGGATCTTGATCAAATATTTCCTGTGAGATAATTGAAATTTCCGTTCCCTTCACCTCTTGTACCAGGTTATCCGTCACCTAAAAGCAAGGAAACACCTTTCATTATGTTAAAACACAAATGGAGGCTCATTAGCTGTAGACAAAGTGTTCTTGTCAACTAAAGTATGGTATGTTTCTAATCTCTCGATCAAAATATGGTACGTAAACTCATTATTAGAAGCGTTTTCATGCAAAACTAACAGAAAACATGTACCTAGATACCTTCATGTCTAAAGACACGCACGTTATTCTATAAATACATGAAAACATCAAGATTTCATCATATAACCAAGAGGTCATCAAGCTAATTTCGTTTTATAATTCAGAAATATTGAATATAGGAAAAACAAAGGATTTCACACGGCAGAACATTGGAAATTTGCCTACTAAATATATATGTCTACTCCTGTTTACATACTAGAATACGAGTAAACAGGTGGGTCTACATTGCGTAGACAGGCACATAAGTATACAACGCTATGTATACCGACAGACAAATGTGAGCAAACAAAGTGGGAGTCAAAAAAAATTATCGGATCTTGATACAATGGTCTTAGATCCCTCTGTTTACTGCAGATGGCAAACAGACAGAGCTGTTAATCGCAAACGGGCGGCACATTTCCCGGCTTTTGTTTAAATTTGTCTTAGCACAGAGTGTACGGGTCTAACAGATGGTAATTGCTAAAATCACCAAGCCCAATATATGAGACATATTCTGGTAAAAACTTATAATCTGAGTAAATAAAGCATAACGTATAGGAAAACAGTCTGTAAATCATGCGATCAGCAGATTACTGATCATCTTTAATGCTATAAAATAGACAATCGTAAGCAATAAAATCATACATTTTGCATGATCGTAAACCAGCACTAATCTATAAAATGTAAATGGTCTGTAACGTACGAAAATCTACCTTCGGACATGTCTCTCAGTGGAAAAATATTAATAAAGGTACCCAGGAAGTCTCATTCTGTGCATAAGGGTAGCCAAGAATCCAATGTTTCGTCATGCGGACACAAAACACTTTGAGCATAGAACACATGGCGATGACAGGTCCGAAAATAGGTTAGCTTATTAAGACATTAAGACTCCTCATTCAATGACGCACAATAGTCTACTCTGTAAACAAGGCAATATAAATGATTGTTTGACTACGTTTGCCCTATTTAGTAATTATAACTGAATGTTCCAACATCCATATCAATGATCAATAGGACGAGGTCATAGTTAAACTGTTCATACATAGTATACTAATTAAGTATATTTGACGACTGGACTGGGGCTGAGATCAGGTGTCACACCTGAGCAAACAGTGCAGATTCAGATCAGATGCCGCAGCAGTACGTGTCCGATCAAGGTCTTCTCTGTCAGTTACCTATCGTTTTCTTTAACCATATCACTGGGTGTTCAGATTTTAGGGTAGGCATTTAGGTGTTACGGTGTCTGGATGTTTGGCATAATTAGGCCCGTATGCATCTCCTCCTGTAGCAGTAACAGACGTATTCCGATAGACAAAGGTGGCATGAACGATAGAAGTCAAGGACACAGTAATACACTACAGCCTCCCAACCCATCAAAAGAAGAAGTAAGGAATGTGAAACACGAAAAGAGAATAGATACATTTCCAGGGTAAAATAAAAGTAAAACAGGATTGCTTATGGAAACACACAAAATCACGAAAATCGGAGACTCGGTTTAATACAGTCTCTTCATATGCCACACTGTAGTTTGCGAGGCTGCATACGACCCCCTAGCACCGGCTTGAGCGGTATTTGATTTTCAAAATAGTCAATAACCAGGATGGGCTCAATGATCCCATGGAAATAAAATAACCTGCACTATGATGATGTACGAGGAGACTTTTTACGGCCGCCACACGTCACAACAACAGCTACAGTAGAATCAAACAAAAGCCAAAAAGGATTGCCTATGGACAAAAAGAACACATAAAATCACGAAAATCGGAGACTCGGTTTGACATGGTCTTTTCACTGTAATATGCGAGGCTGCATACCCCACAAGCACCGGCTTAAGCGGTATTCGATTTTCAAAATAATAGGATGGGCTCAATGATCCCAAATGAAATAAAATATAACCTGCACTATGATGATGTACGGGGAGACTTTCTCTGTCAAAATTGGTTTGCCTCCCTTCTGTCTACTGGGAAAACTTTGCTCCCAAGGGTTCCCGTAAACCATAGCTTATACTTCTCTTCTTTTAATTCTTCAAGTTTAAAGCAACACACCAGAAATTAGTGTGATTTTGTTTTTTTGGAAACAAGTAATTGAAGATACCCAGGAAATGTCACAATCACGTTGCAAGGCTTCCCGAAGCACAAGCGATAGGAGAGATGAGGAACAGATCAGAACATTCCAACACCACGTATGAAATCACAGACGCACAAACAATGGAGAACTTCAACAGAGAAACGATACAGAATTGGCTATTTTAATTTGTTGCATGGCGTTTTTTTTTTTTTTTGTTTTTTTTATTTTTTTTTTTTTTTTTATTTTTTTATTTATTTATTTTTTTTTTTTTTTTTGCTTGAACCGCTGCGGGCCAAGCCAAAGACATATCGCCAAGCCCCAACCCACTGGTTAAAGTTTTACGAAGAGGACGTCATTGAGTCTAAGGCCCGAACTGCCGTCGTGCAATTAAAGAGTAAAGCATAGCCATAAACAATGATTGGGTTGACAACTAGGCATGCAGTCTGCCGCATAATATCCAGGCTATAGCTAGTTCTTTTATACCGGTTAATAAGTTTTCTGAATTGCTCCGAAAAGTTAGATTTACCTACAATTTTTTCTAAATCTGTACACTAAGTCACCGTAAAATTCTGATTTCGATATACCTTGTTGCAGAAGTGTTTTCAGACTGACGCTATATTTTTCTAACAAGACACTGTGTCTGCGATAAAAGTCACCCTTATTCCGTCCTGACCGCTTTAGAGCATAATACCGCCTTGAAACAGTCAGTAGGAAAACTACTGGGGTTTAAACTAATTTCACTCGCGCAAAACCTCACCCTTAGTTCTGATGCAGTTCCAAATTACAATATAAGTTCAGTCCGCATAGGGGTCCTGTACCTCTTATTATGATATATCACAGTGAACCACATATAATCAAAACAATGTGATGAAACAAAGCAAAGGGTTCAATGGCTATCTGAAACCACAACACAAGAAAAACAGAAACAGGACCCCGATGAGCCCATCCACAGACATTGATAGATTAGAAACGACCATCTGAAAAAGATAGAGAAGAAAGCCGTCATTTAGGCTAAGGACCGACGGTACATCGTACAATTAAAGAGGGAAGCAATGCTATCAACCAAATTTAAGTTAACAACCATGCAGTTTGCTGTAGAATATCTCATTTAGTCTTCTAGTTGTGGATTACGCTACAAACAAGTCAAGGTTACATTACCGCAGAAAAGTAGTCCAACGCTACGTTCAGTGTCGCAACCTTCTTCCAGTTAAAATGTCGTGCTAAAGCAATACGTGCTAAATTAAATCTCGAATCTGGAGCCTCCAGCTTAAATAGCCTTGGGTAAATCTGCCTATCTGACAGAAGAGGAGACGCACCGCCATATGTAATCTGAAAGAAAAACGAAGAGATGAGTCACAACGTCATAAAACGTACCTTCGGACATATGCGGCCAGCGAAGATTCAGATCAGCCTACGCATTCCCGCAGTCTGATCAGAATATTCAATGGGCACATTTTTAATAGGGAATGTTGCAAAGTTTCTTCATGCGGGTAACGAAGACTATGATCTGATTGGGGCTATTTCTGTCTTTGGTTTAAACATATTTTATTTTTCCAAATATTACATAACATTATACATTGTAGCACGTAAGAAAATATGACCAGAACGAAAGTATGACTACTTATTTAGTTCTTCTCCTTAATAATTACAGTTGTACACATAGTGACGGACAAGATGTTAAACAATATGGATTTCAATTTGTCAATGTGAATTAAAGATACAGAATTAAAAAAATAGAAAAAACAAACATATAAATACATAAAGGACAATGAGAAAGAAAGAAAAAAAAATGCTGGAATTGATTATAAGGTCAGATTCCCCACAACTGATAATTGGTTCATACTAATACCACATCTAGGGCTGATAATATCAGTCGCAGAAGTCGCTTTAATATTATCACAAGACCTTAAGAGACTTTAGTAAAGACAAATTCGGGATAAGGGCAGAGCATCCCGGGCGAGTATCCCACAGAGTCATAATAGTTAACAGAGAGTTGCATTTACATAACATTTTATTAAAGTGGCTTCAACAGCTAAAATCGTTTTGTGTCACTTATATACTTTTTCAATTATTAGAACATTTGTTGTGTATGGTAAAGAAGCATCTCCAAATAGTAGAAGATTAAACGATATTGTTTAATACTGTGATACAGCGTTAAAGAGTTCGTTTCTCTTGGCGGTGAAAATGGACAGCAAAGTAGATAGTGGTGTGAATTTTCTACTTGTTCGCAGCGGCAAAATGGAGATTTGGTTAGTTTTTGAGTAGAGATCGCTGTTTAGACTGCTACATTTTGTTCGGAGACGTGTTTGCAAGATTTGTGTTTCCCTATTGTCTGTATAGAAACAGAATAGACGTTCTGTTATGGTTTAAAAATTCTCAAAAGAAGTAACCGAACTTAAACGTTTTGCTTCATCGGACAAATCGTTTCATTACCTTACAACAGAAGGTAGAAAAAACTGAAAATATAGATTAGTTGTAGCGTGAATGGATAGTAAATTATTTGCATTTCGGAGGCTGTATTGGGATATATTATTTATTGACTGTGGTACTAAAGAAGAAAGATAAGACGGAGTTAAGTCATTACACATTTTATAGAACATGGCGAGTTTATGATTTTCCCGTCTCTTTTCTAGTGTAGTCCAGCCAGTTTCTTGGTACATGGCAGTAAGAGATATTAGGTTGGTTATTCCAGTTTAATTTGTGCTGCTACAATTTGGATTTTCTCAATTTCTTGATTTTCGAATTTTGTGCAGTTGTCCAATATTATATACCCGCTTTCAAGTACGGGCCTTATTGAAGTAGTGAATACTATTTCGAGAGAATTCCTGTTCGATTTAAATTTAAGTTTTCGTATAATATTAATCCTGTTCCACGTTTGTTTAGTTATTGAATCAATATGTTGGTGCCAAATGCAATCTTTGGACAGAACCAAGCTTAGATGATTATGTGAGGACACTTCAGCTGTTTGTACTTCTTGCATAAATAGGGTAGGGTGAACAAGCTTGTTTAGTTTTCGAGATATCAATATTGATTCGGTTTTGATCGGATTGAAGACAACTAACTAGTTGCTTGCCCAGATAGAAACTTTTGAAAGTTTTCAGTTAACTACAGTGTTGCATATGAAGAGACTCAATCAAGCCGAGTCTCCGAATTCCGTGATTTAGTGTGTTCTTTATTTCCAAAGACAATCCTTTTTGACTTCTACTTTACTCCACTGTAGCTGGTGTTGTGCCGTGTGGCGGCCGTAAAGAGTCTTCATAGTGCAGGTTATATTTTATTTCCTTTGTAATCATTGAGCCCATCCTGGTAATTTTGAAAATCGAATACCGCTTACGCCAGCGCTGGAGGGTGGGGGCGTATGCAGCCTCGAAAACGACAGTGTTGCATATGAAGAGACTCAATCAAACAGAGTCTCCGATTTTTGTGATTTAATGTGTTCTTTGCTTCCAAAGGCAATCCTTTTTTACTTTTATTTTAAGGCAAATGGCAGATGTAATAGGATTTTCAACAATGATGTGGAGGTTAGTATCGCCAGCGAACAAGCGAATGTTGGAGCCGATTTCAACGACTGTATCATTAATGTAGACCTGAGTATGGAGCTTTGCGGCACTTCAGCAAGAATATATGTCCAATCTGATGTGACACCAGGAAGTATAACGAGTTGTTTCCTTTCAGCTAAATAATTAGTAAACCATTTGAGAAGTTCTCCCTGAACACATGCTGCCTTAAGTTTGTGTATAAGCCCTGCGTGCCACACAAGATCAAATGGTTTCCTGATGACACAGAAGACACTCTAACTTCTTTGCCCATGTCTAAGGCTTGACAGAATGTATTATACAGGAACGGAAGTTGATTTACAGTGGAGGCTCCTTGTATGAGCCCGGACTGTAAAGATGATAGAAGGTTATTATCTCGAAGATGATTGTATAAGTGCTTTCATATGAGACTATAGCCTCAGACTCAATGACGGCCTCTTCGTAAAACTTTAACCAGTGGGTTGGGGCTTGCCTAGACTGCATGCCTAGTTGTCAACCCAATCATTGTTGATGGCTATGCTTCATTCTTTAATTGCACGACGGCGGTTCGGGCCTCAGACTCAATGACCCAGTGCTTTAAACCCCCCGGTGGTTTGCTCTACCGACCGTTCTAAGGCGGTGGTCCCGGTGTTAGTCTTACTCTTTGTTGCTTTGTGGTTTATTCTACGAGGCGTATTGTTGTGTGTCTTTCCGGGTGTCATTTTGTTCTTGTGTTTTTCAGTTCTTTTAGTATTGCGATTACCTCGCTTGGGGAAGAGAGAGCTAATCTTAGTGCTTTTCGTACGTTTGTTCGGCTTGGGGTCTGGGAAGGGCTGCGGTTTGTGATTGTGGCACTCCCTGGACTTTTCTCTTACCTTTTTTTGACGATATGTCTTTTGCTTGGCCCGCCATGGTTCAACTAGTGGTTTTCATTTACTCTGGCATACAGTAGAATTAGCCATGAGCGCTCGTCTTTGTTTATTATAGTGATTAATTTGATTTTTATGTTTTTGCTTTGATGCATTGACTGAGTTGGGAGCCTTTATGTGAACCGAAGAGTAGCATCGGGACCTAGGGTGAAGTTGGCTAGCTGTAAAAGTGCTTTAAACGCCCGGTGGTTTACTCTACTGACCGTTCTAAGGCGGTGGTCCCGGTGTTAGTCTTACTCTTTGTTGCTTTGTGGTTTATTCTACGAGGCGATTTGTTTTAAATCTTTATCTTGTGTCATTTTGTTCTTGTGTTTTTCAGTCCTTTTAGCATTGCGATTACCTCGCTTGGGGAAGAGAGAGTAAATCTTAGAGCTTTTCGTACGTTTGTTTGATTTGTGCATGTTTGGATTTGTCGGTTTCCTCTTCCTCGTAGTGTCTGGGAAGGGCTGCGGTTTGTGATTGTGGCATTCCCTGGACTTTTCTCGTACCTTTTTTTTTTTTTTTTTTTTTTCAGAGTTTTGCAAAGAGATGGTTCTATAGTTACTTACTAATAAGGGATCGTCTTTTTTATGAATAGGGCATGCGTTTGTTTCTTTCCATTGACTAGGTATTACACCTCATCTGAGTGATTGGTTTAAGAGGACACACATTGGAAGAGCTAGTTCCTTTGACAGTTTTGCTTAATCCGTTTGGGTCGGATGCTTTGCCAATTGGTAGTGATTTTAGGACAGATTCAACTTCTAAAGGGGTGGGTATGATAGAATGGATTTGACATTATATGGAGGTAAAGCTGGAAATTAAGCGTGACCATCATCTAAAATGTTTGTTCCTTGAAATAATTATTAAGTAGATTAGCCTTGTCTTGCTCATCTGTATGTATACATCCATTACTTTCCAGAGGTGGGATGAAAGAGGTGGTAGTGTGAGATATCACAGGTTTTAGAGAGGACCACCAGTCCTTACAATATGAGGGAGTCTGATTTTAGCTTTTTGGCGATATTTTCATCACATGTTCTTTTCCAAGTGATTTATCAACGAGGCGAATTTGTTTCTGAGTTTCCTGAATTTATTCCAGTGACCCTGCAAATTAGTTCGTTTAGCTTTTCGATAAGCCCTTTTGCGTTTTCGAATATATCGTTTTTGTTGCCATTAGGTCCCAAACAAAGTAATTACAATGCCAGACAGAATCCATTGAACATAACAATAATACAACGAACAGGACAAAACTTGAAAAAAGCCCCGCAGCGAGCAGCCACAAGGCTACCTGAAGAACAAACTAGAAACATCGCCTTTGAATGGTCAGTAGTAAAAACAAACCAGAAACATCGCCTTTGAACGGTCAGTAGTAAAACAAACCAGAAACATCGCCTTTGAACGGTTAGTAGTAAAAACAAACCAGAAACATCGCCTTTGAACGGTCAGTAGTAAAAACAAACCAGAAACATAGCCTTTGAACGGTTAGTAGTAAAAACAAACTGGAAACGTCGTCTTTGAACGGTCAGTAGTAAAAACAAACCAGAAACATCGTCTTTGAACGGTTAGTAGTAAAAACAAACCAGAAACATCGTCTTTGAACGGTCAGTAGTAAAAACAAACCAGAAACATCGCATTTGAACGGTTAGTAGTAAAGACTACTGGGCGTTTAAATCGACTTTACTGGTAAGAAATCTTCACCCTATTTTCAAATGTTGTCAAACTGCAAAATGACTGTTCGGCTCACATAGAGGCTTTTTAACTCAACTTGTAAAACATTGCAAAACGACGTTTATTAAATTACAATTCACAAGGGTGGGCTCGTGTCACTGTCAGCCTGAGCCAAAGTAAACCAGAAAATGAACCACGGACGGTCTGATCAAAGAGATAAAATCAGACATCAACCTTCTAATGATAGATTTAGGTCGTTACCTTTAGAGTTCGAGACCCGGTTCCCTGCCCCGTCGTGCCATTAAAGAGGAAAGCATTGCTACCAACATAATTGGATTAAACACTATGCATGCAGTCTGGCGCACAGCATGTAAGATATATGCAATTCTGTAAGAATTTTTGAATACTTCAAAACAAAATACATTCTAAATTTATAAGTAGTTGCGGTCATGGTACCTAAGCAATAATCCAAACTCATAAATCCGTAAACGAATCACGAATCAGAATGTTCAGACCAACAGACATGGACCCCAGACTAAAGGGTGTAATCAGGCGTCTGCGGATAGTAAGCATTACTTGGTAAGCAGGCTTCGCCCACCATGCCCATAGGCCTGACGAAGGAAATATCGGTTGAAGCGTATGTCCGGGATTTGGGAAGTCTACTTATGGCGCGTCACTGGCAGAAACATTAGAAACAATTCTGGAAACGGCTACATTGTAGGAATTGACCAGGTCATGATGTCTCCCATAGGACTTCTTAAGTGTTGCTACCAATTTGTTTTTGTTTTTTTTTTTATACCCCTGGCTCAACAACTTAGTAGTGAGCACTTTCCCACGCTCTATGAAGTCCTGATAATTTGAACAGGCTCTGGCATTACGGATTAACTGTGAAACGTAAACGCCGTATGCTGGTGCAGAAGGGATATTACTGCTCAGGTATGGGAAACTTGAAGTCATCCCGTTTTTCGTAAAGCCTAGTAGTAAGCTTTCAATTGTCAATGTAGAGTAACAATACAAGTATGAGGAGGAGGCTGCAGTCCCCATTTGTTTCCTTTATTTCAAGGATAGATGAATTCCAAATACTTGCAAACTTTGTGTTTTTCAGAGACAATACATCATCAATATATCTGTAGGTGAAATTGAATTGTTGTGCGAGGTGTTTCTTGCCTGCTTGGAGGAGACTTTGTACAAACTCCGCCTCATATGAGTATAAAAACAAGTCGGCAAGTAACGGTGCACAGTTAGTGCCCATCGGTATGCCGATTGTTTGCTGAAATATCCGTCCGCCGAACTCCACAAAAATATTGTCGATTAAAGGAAATAAGAGAACTAGGTCACCGTAAAAGTATTGTTCCGAATTTTGTTGCTGCAGAAGTGTTCTTATGCTAACTTTATATTTATAAATGAATTTGGTGTGACTGTGATAAAAGTTTGACGATTAACGTAGCTTATGATACTAACAGCTTTTCGCAAGGAGTTAAGCAATCAGTACTTGATACTGATTGTTTAAATTGTTTACATGAGATGATGTCTTTGCACAACGAATAAGCTGAGATATGTATACTCCGTACTAGGGAGATCGAGGAATACAAGTCGGAAAAAGGAAAATAATCAATTACTTTTGTCATATATGTCCATTGGGTATCGATAAATTCAAATACGAAAGGAGTTTTTAGCTCATATATCATATGATGCTAGATCAAATATATAGCAACGTGTACAGTACCAAGGACAATAAATGCAAGAAGAGTTAGCTTTATTTAACTGAAGCTTGGTCTGATACATGTGATCAATCATTTTTTTCAAAATTAATATTATCAATATTTATCGTGTCGTCTAGACATTTAGAACTCAATTCAAAGCTTTAATAATAAAAAACTTTATTTGTCTACTGTACCCATACTGTTATTGGTTCGGTCTGATAAAATGGGACTGTTCAGCTAATACATATGAAATTAGAGTTCCGCACAAAATATTCCTAAGAAACTGAAATGAATAGAAGTCGAAATTGATACAGGTTTATTAGAAATACCGTAGCAGTGGTATCATTTTGTCAAGGCAAAGTGCCGTTTTTAGCTCATATATCATATGATGCTAGATCAAATATATAGCAACATGTACAGTACAATGGACAATAAATGCAAGCATCGCTGGAATAAGCCCAGATTTAAAGATTAGACTTATACCTTTTTAATTAAAGGGTTTATGGCCGATGTTATGTCGTTGATCGGGCCTCCCTGGTTCTGCAAGTTGTTCTTTTTAGCCCTGGATACTAGTGTCTGATGTGTCTTAAGTAGTTGTCACTTGTTTGACAATGGTTTAATTTGATTTACATGTGCTTCTATGATACTTCACTGAGTGAGATAACAAGCCTCTGTTCTGCAATCATAATACTCCCCGTTTTTCACTATAGTGTAGTTTAAAGTCTCTGAGCCTAGTGAGTATTGAGCTAATCCGGTTTTTGAAAATTTATATGATGTTCATTGATGGAGCCTAAGTAGCCGTAAAAAATGCTGAAAAAAATTTGGTCGGTAGGTAGGAGAAACTTTTTTTTTATTTTTCTATTTTCTTCTCCAGAAAAGAACAGAGTCGGGTCTGTAATTTTATGAAAATATAGGTATTGTTTTGAGAGTCGGTGCTTTATCTTTTTATTTTGCATTTTTACTGATAAAAAAATAGCAGAGTTTGAAACAGGGTCGGTCGGGTTAGTACTACGGGCCAAATTACTAACAATTGCAAATTCTTTCTTGCTAAATATAGCTGAGCATGAAAATTTCTCTGCTAATAAATATGAAAATGCCAACAATAATAACAATAAATTTATATTTATTAGCAGAGAAACATTTTCATATTTATTAGCAGGACGAATTTCATGCTCAGCTGAGTTGAGCATGAAAAAAGTTTTATAACCTCGGGGCGAGGGGCTTTTTAGTGTTTGGCTTAGCTTAATTTCTTGTTTAATGAGCCCTGTTTGGCATTGTAATCTCCTCTTTTTGAAAGGGGAGATGATTGCTCTGTTTTCCATTGTTCTGCAATGTATGTACTATCCGTCATATTTTTTTTTTCACTCTCCCTCTTGGTATCATTGATAGCTAATATTCTTTGATTGTTGCACTCCTTGCAGTTCTTTACTGTTTTATATATTTTGGACGACAGGGTTCGAAATTACATTGTGCTTACGTGCGTAATGTTCCAGTTTGGTGTCATTTGCGCAGCGACTTCCAACACTTCCGAACATCCGGGTCCTAAGATCATATGCTTCGTTGGTTTGGAATACAACATAGCGTACATGGAGTTTATTGCTAGGCCAATATCACACTGAAAATAGATCAGATATACATATACTGAAAGCTGTTTACGTTTGGAGACGGACTAACGATTTCGTCCATCTCCTACCAATACAGGTTACAAGGTGTGTGCGCGCGTACTAGCAACAGTGTGGGTAGAGACTGGTCAAGCTGTACCGATGCGGAAGCTGAACTGCGTCATCACCGTATGTACGTCATAAGTTACATGTTGCAGTTCAGGTATAAGAAACCAAACTTTTACATCAGATACCGTATTTACCGTATGCATTCAGACAGACAGAGCAAACAATGTAGACCCAGATGAGACACCACAGAACGCGGCGTCTCATCATTGGTCTACACTGTTTGCCACTCATCCAGCGACTTTTTGACACAACAATGGGAAGTAAATTGTACTTGTTGAAATTTTAGAACAAGCATTCAAAAGAGTTGAGGTGTCCGAATACTTAGGTTAAATACGGTAATCATTATAATGTATCTTGTAAGTTATTACCTGTACTCTGAATGCAAAAAGCCGGTGAAGAATCAGGCACTTTTAGATTATGTCAGGTAGCGAAAATCATATTAACTTTCTTTGATTTTCGCTGTCAGGTAGCTATTAGGAAAATTAAATAGCAGCAACATTTAGTTGATTATATGGGAAAGCCGAAAAGACAAGCGAGAATATTTCCTTACATCCTAACAATGCACGTGCACCTAGTGAACTCATATAAGCCTGCGCATCCACACAGACGAATCAGTCTTTGCTATCCGCCTAAAGTCGCTTTGGATCCTTGGCTAGCCACAAAGTATCCCGTGATGACTCTGTCAGACTGCGCGGATGCGTACGCTGATCTGAATCTTCGCTGGGCGCACATGCAATCTAATAGGAAATGCTTTGCCCCGACACAAGTGTTATGTTATTACAATTATAGTAACCATAACAAGTGCCTTTATAAATTCCTTTAGTACAACACGTAGCCTTATCCTCCATGAACTCTCATAAACTGAAACAGGACACCAGTTAATTTCCGTTCTTTTCTGCTAAATATTGGAATAGAAATGTCCCTTCAGGGGCTCCGTACTCTGCCTATTAGGTTTCTCTAGTGAAAACTGTTACATTATGTAGTTATTGTCCTGTCGGCCATATTCATCCAGAGAAGAATCGCTTTTCTTTACCGCGCTGGGAGAATGATTACATTATTTAATATGAGCACAGCGAAGTGTAAATGTGGTCCTTTTATACCGAATGACCCTTAAAGTGGACCTTTGCATAAAGTGTAGACCAAGATCAGAATGCAGCATCTGTAACACTAAAAAATAGACTGTATTTTCTACTTCAGTCGCCTAGCAGTGTTGGTCTTAGCGGCATGACTGCTAATTTTTGGATTGTTTATTTCAACCTGGATCATTTGTGAGATGACGAAGTTATGTTTAGACTGTAAAAAAATGAACATCAACCTAGGGAGAGCAGAATCTTACACTGTATGTGATCGGTTGCTCACATTAATCACTAGCGCATTGCTTCATGATTGTGGCTTTTTCTGGGTTACTTTTTTTACCTATTAAAATTATTCGTTATGTCTTTGCAAGTGTTAAGACGCTATTGAAAATAAGGGTTTTCGTCTATAATCAAAATTAAAACGGCAAACATTGTGGATCCTGATGAGATGGCTCATAAGGAGCCGTCTCATCTGGATCTACACTTTTTACAGAGGTTTTGTCTGCCAGACTGAAAGGTTTTATGTAAATATCGTAGTTCCTTTCGATACCAAAATTTGTTGAATGTAGGGATAGCTGGGGTTCAGAATTGCTTAGAGTAGGAAAATAAATGTAAAGTATGTGTAAAAAAGAAACTATTTACGTAAGCATATCATCACGATCAGTTTATGTTCTAAATTTTCTGTGTAGTTCCATATATTCTGTAAAGAAGTCTTTTATCGGAATATTTTGTTTGGTTATAAGATAAGTATAAATAAATCCATAGATATCGTCTTGATATTTCTGTAAGCACAGTGTACGTTGACAATGTCGGAAACATTTTTAATTCTTAAATATATATACATTAATCTGGATACTTTTAACAACAGTTCCTTCATTGAATATAAATGTTTGTTTAGTAGTAGTAGTAGCAGTAGTAGAAGTAGTAATAGAAAAACGTCACTCTGACAACAGCTAATTGTGTCTAGGCATGCTAGCATATTGTCCAATATAAAGTATGTCTATAATGATAAGATTTGTAAACATAGAAAGCTTATTTATAGAAATGCTTTCTTTAATAATTCTAGATATCAACAGTCATTGCGCCAAAGCTGCTTTGTGTTCTGTTGTCTTTGTTTCCAAAGGCAGTCTTCACTACACGGCAGCTGGTATTGGTGCCGTGTGGCGGCCATAGAACGTCTCCCAGTACTTGACCATAGTGCAGATTATATTTCATATCCTTTGGGATCATTGAGCCCATTGTGGTATCTTTGAAAATAGAGTTCTGCTCATATATACGCTAGAGGGCGTAAGCAGTGTTGCAAACCAGTACTGCTTATGAAGAATCTCAGTAAAACCGAGACTCCCTGTTCTAATCTGTAATGTGATCTTTGTTTCAAAGGCAATCTTTTTGACGTTTATTTGACATGTTTCTTATTTATTTATTTCCAGTTGACTCTCATTATCTCAAATTCCAAGGGACTCTCTGAAATAATTCGAGATATCCGTACCTCGACACATCAGATTTGCAGAATTTAGGAAAAAATAATTCGAACAACCTTATTTAACAAATATATATGTAATTAGACTCTTGAAGTTAAAGATATATTGAAAATATTGTGGAAAAGAGGAGAAATTGCTCATCAGGAGCAATTTCTCCTCTTTTCCACTATATTTTGTTACATGTGGTTAGATTTACATGTTAAACAGGGACGAGATTTTCACCGATATAAGCGGTTATTCGAGATAAGCGAGGTCGAGATAACAAGAATCCACTGTATTTGTATTGCGAAACTTCTACTTATTAATTGAAAACAGTTTTGGTCTTATTTACTTATTTCTGCTTGATTGCATAACGCACGTTTTTAAAAGTTCTACTTCACAATAAATAGTAAGAAACAAATATAAAAGGAAGAAAGAAAAAACAAACACTATACGAACCTTATATTTTGTTAAAGACAAGTAAATTGTTGGCTGTTGATATCTGATATTGCATATATGTCGTGGTAATTTATTTACAATTACATAAAATTGTAAAAATCAAAAAAAGACAAAGGCACTACTGGTTAGTCTGCTTAACCCTTTCAACCCTGAATTTCGCAGTTGGACTCTATTTTCTTTGAATTTGGACAAATTCATTGTTGCAAATGGAAATGTCAAGCAAAACTCAAAGGTAGAAAAGGCAAACAATGCAGATCTGACGGTTCGTTACGAAATTGTTTACAGAGGTATTTTATTTGGTCTACAAGGCCAAAAGACTTAATGATACTATCTGAACTTTATATGCCATGTACTAGCCAAATGTGTTGTAACCAGCATGCTGCTCTGTTAGCATGTGCAACAATTAGGTGATAACGCAAGTTTGTTTTATGCAGTTCGTCCAAGGTTTCGTACTGAATCATGTATAAATACGATAAACAACATTAATTTAATTTTATTAGATATAAATGTCAAAACAGACTAATGGTGACTGAACAGAACTAAGATTTTTTTGCAGGTACGATAAAAAGCTCTTTTGCTTTAAAATGAATAAGTACGAGCCTGACAGTACATTTGAGATAAGGACCAATTTTGAAGGATCAAAACACGTTAATTCAAGGAAATGAAAAGAAAACATCACGAAAACACGCCTATATAGTTTTGATTCCCTCAAACCCCACTTTTATATAGTAAAACTGGGGTTTACAGGGGTATACATTATTATTCTTATTTCTTCTAAAAAACATAGATTGCGGACACTTGTTAGAACCGCCTCGACGAGGCGGTTCTAACGAGTACCCACAATCCATGTTTGAGAACTTTTTATCTGATAATTTTCATGTTTTGGTGGTAAAATTTTCAGTACATTTCAATAGGCATGTTTTCGTAATGCAAAAATGTCGACTTTTATGCATTGTGTCTCCCATAGTTCCTAACATATAAAACGTCAATATCCGAGATGTTACTAAATATAACTTAGCAAAAGGTCATTGTATGACCTGAGACGGTCGACAATAAAACATCTTGTCAAAACCGTTGTTGGTTGTTCATTCTGTCTTTTATCCTTTATCCTTATATATGAGCTACAAAGGTTGCCCTTGGAATCACCTTTATCATTAAATAATGAAAATAAGAATATCGGTTTTCTTGAGATTCTTCGTATGGCTGCAATAGGGTGAAGCCAAAGTCACTGAAACATCGTAACTACCACCGACACATGTCCTATAATCTTAACACCCATTTTACTACTAGTTCAAGGGTATTTGAACCACATGCAAAAGTGGACAATCATTCAGTTTCAGTGAAATGAAGCAACTGAGGTAAAATGCAGACAGTATAATTAAGCCCTACTGCTTATTGTGGGAGTCGAGTCTGGTCTTCTCTAAAATAGTAGAAATTAAACCTATATAAGATTATCTTTTGCCTTCGTCATTACTGGATTACACACTTACTCTGTCTCTTTATTCTACGGAACCCCGGAATGGGCCTTTCCTCTCCAATGTTTAGCAGAAAAGAAATTAGATACTATGTTGCTTAAACGAGATCTTAGCGTTGAAAAAAAGACAAATATAGTCGTAAAAACGAGATAGAAGTTGATTTATTTTCCATTCTCTTTTCTTGAGAAGGTTTTCTGTCCGATATTTAGCAGAAAAAAAAAATATAATAAAATACAGAACGGAATTCCGATCGGCACGATTTTAGCTATTTTTGATCTACAAGTCACCCTGATGCTTCCTACCAAGTTTGGAGTCAATTGGCCTTTCGGTTCAGGAGAAGAAGCGAAAAATAGATTTTCAAGATGGCGGCCATGGCGGCCATCTTGGATTTCCGATCGGCACGATTTTAGCAATTTTTTATTTACAAGTCAACCCGATGCTACCTAGCAAGTTTGGGGTCAATTGGCCTTTCGTTTCACGAGAAGATGCGAAAAATAGATTTTCAAGATGGCGGCCATGGCGGCCATCTTGGATTTCCGATCGGAACAATTTTAGCTAATTTTGATCTACAAGTCATTCCGATGCTTCCTACCAAGTATCGAGTCAACTGACCCAGGGGTGTAGGAGGAGTAACTGGTAACAATACATAATAAGTCCTCAAAGTATGAAGGATTAGCATTGACAGTGGAGGACATCCGTCGGTTCGCTTTTACAGCATCTCTCCAAGTCAAGTTTTAGATATTTAACAAGGGCACACTGACACGATCGAACCACACCGAGTATAGTGCAGATTATATTTCTTTTCCTTTTGGATCATGAGTCCATTGTGGCATATTTTAAAGTGGAGTTCTGCCCGTGTGTGCGCAGTGGGGCGTAAGAGGTGTTGCAGACTTATTACTGCTCATGAAAAGTCTCAATTAAACCGGGAGTCCCATATTCTGACATTCTGGGGGCCGTCTTTTTTTGACTTTTATTGTGTCGATGGATGTCCCGTCTCCAATGCATGATCTGTTTACTTTGGCACGAAATAATACTTTTAGACCCAATCAGTTCGTTTTTCATTATGTATGTTCTGTTCAAATTGTATCTACATTGCTTTTATTCTTTTTATTTGTAACAATCATTTACTTACATATTTGTCGCTGACCGAGACCACGAAAGCCATAGTGCACCCACTAGCAATGGACCATGCTCTCCATTTTAAATCATGGTGGCCAACAAGACTGTTGATCTTTCTAGAAATGATCCGTTGTAGTATCTAATGCTCAAGAAACTTAGGTCAGACGGTCTTGGTGGCATCCATGGTGTGTCAACAACAATAAATTTTGGTGCCCGGAAACAGATTGATAATAGGTGCATTAAGCTAATGATTATCTTAGTGTTAACAACATTACTCCATGCCATTCAAGCATATAACATTTCCGGCCTTAGTCTCATTTTATCCCTGCAACATAGTAATGAAATTTACAGACTCATAAAACGGAACAGCAAAACTACAAAATCTTAACTAAAGCTCCTTGGAACGTTGAATTCTCACGCTCTTGCTTCAAAGCCCTTCTCATTATAAACACCCTCTTATGGTTGTTCGAGCTAATCATCTTAAGTGGTGACGTACACACAAATCCTGGTCCAAATTCAGTCAATACTGACGACAATGTCGTGTCTAGTCTTTCTCACGATTCTTTACAAGAATTACTTGCTTGCCATCTAAGCATTCTCCATCTAAATATCCAGAGCTTAAGACCTAAACTAGATCTAGTACGGTCTGAGGCAGAAGCATTTGATATAGCCGTATTTTCTGAGAGCTGGCTCAAGCCTGATATCCCCGACGACGAAGTGCTGCTTGAGCACTTTCTACCACCATTTCGAACGGACAGGACGGACAGACCTGGTGGAGGTGTCGTAATTTACATTCGAGACTCGATTTCTTGCAAAAGACGCCCTGATCTGGAAGTTCGGGGTCTGGAGGCTGTCTGGATTGAAGTTAATATAAAGCGCAAGAAAATGCTTATTGGCGGTTTCTACAGACCCCCCCCCCCCCCCCCCCCCCCCAAATAGCAATATAGAATATTACAATTTACTAATTGAAAGTATCGACCGTGCGCTCAATACCAACATAAACGATGTTATAATTACTGGGGACTTCAACTACAATATGCTTTCTAACGATTCAAATAAAATAAAGGACCTGTTGCAACTTTATAATCTCAAGCAACTGATTACAGAAGAAACACACTTCACCGAAAATTCAGCATCCCTTATAGACTTAATCATGGCACGAAATACCAACAATATAGTATATAGTGGCGTCGCTGATCCATTTATACCCGACCAGGTACGCTATCACTGCCCTGTAATACTGCTTTTAAAATTCGCCCGACCATCGATTAAATCTTATACCCGTAAAATATGGACCTACTCGCAGGCTGACTTCGACAAATACAGAGAACTTCTTACAGAATACCATTTAGAAAACGCAGCAGAGCAAGCTGACATTAAAGACAGTGTACAAATTACACAAGCAGCTATCCTTGAGGCCGCAGAAAAGTCTATACCTAATAAACTTGTAGTAATACGTCCTAATGACTATCCTTGGATCACATGCTTCATTAAATCTCTTATAAGAAAAAGAAGACGCTTGTACAGAAAATTTAAAAAGACAAACGATATGCATCACTGGATCAGGTTCAAAGCACTTAGAAACAAAGTGGTTAATCATGTTAGAAAATCTAAGACAGAATATTATGACAAGCTTGAAACAACACTAAACACTGAAAACCCTAACTCAAAACTATTCTGGAAAACATCTAAACAAATTCTAAAAGTCAATAACAGCACCCAGTCAGTACCAACCCTTAAACACAATAATGAAATTGCTGAAACTGACATTGAAAAAGCTTCTATGTTTAACAATTATTTTGCATCACAGTCTGTTGTCAACGACAATAACAAACCTCTTCCACCAAACACTGCTGTGTCCCATGAACATCTAGAACTGACTCCCTTTACCGTACAAGATGTCAAAGATGTTTTTGACAATCTTGACATCAACAAAGCTTGTGGTCCAGACCTCCTGAACCCTCGACTTCTAAAAGAAGGGTCTTCTATCCTAGCACTGCCATATAGCATTATTTTTAATCGATCGATACAAGCTGGACATTTTCCCTCTCCATGTAAGATGCTAATCTCACGCCAATTTACAAGAAAGATGATAGAGCTTCTCCCACCAACTATCGGCCAATCTCTCTCCTCTGCCAACCTGGAAAATGTATGGAACGTTGTGTGCACAAGCAACTATACAATTATGTTCAGGAAAACAACCTCATTACACCCCTCCAGTCGGGCTTTACTCCTGGGGACTCAACCACCTTTCAACTAATCCACACTTACCACGTTATTTGTGAGGCTGTGGATAGCGGGAAGGAGGTTCGAGTGGTCTTCTGTGACATAAGCAAGGCCTTTGATAGAGTGTGGCACCGTGGTTTACTTCATAAGCTAAAAAGTCTAGGGTGTCCTGAAAGTCTGTTGAAATGGTTTTCTAGCTATCTTTTGGGTCGACGACAGCGTGTAGTTATTAATGGGCAAGCGTCAAAATGGGCTTATGTACAGGCAGGTGTACCTCAGGGCTCGATCCTTGGTCCCTTGTTATTTCTCATTTACATTAACGACATAGTGAATGAGCTACGTGCGTCTGTCAGACTTTTTGCGGACGACACTAGCTTATATATCATAGTTGACACACCGAACTCTGCAGCTCTGGTACTAAATAATGACTTAAGATACATAACTGTTTGGGCCGCCGAATGGCTGGTCGACTTCAATGCTTCTAAAACAGATTCAATGCTCATATCTCAAAAACGCAACCCGATTCAACATCCTCCACTCTATATGAATGGTACTATGATAAAAGATACAGAGTCACACAAACATTTAGGACTTACATTTTCTAACACATGCAACTGGAACGAACACATCAATAAAATCGCAGCAAGCGCTTGGAGTAGATTAAATCTCTTAAGAGCTCTAAAATTCAGACTTAAAAGGCATTCCCTCGAAAAAATGTACTTTTCATACATAAGACCGCTCCTGCAATACAGCGATTCAGTATGGGACAATGCCTCTTCCGAAAGTAAGAAACAACTTGATGCAGTACACATCGAAGCTGCTCGAATTATTACTGGGGCGACCAAACTCTGCAGTTTAGAAAAGCTCTTTGCGGAGTTGGGATGGGAATCACTCCAAGAACGTAGAAATAAACACAAACTTATAATACTCTACAAAATAATTAATGGTCTAACGCCACAATACCTTCAGGATACCTTGCCCCAACTTGTACACGAAACTACCAGTTATGACCGTAGAAACTCCAACGACTTAAGAAACCCGAGAGCAAATACTAATCTGTTCTTCAATTCTTTCCTTCCTTCGTCAATACGGGCTTGGAACGACCTACCCGAAGATACAAAAAACTCTCCTACAGTCTCCTCCTTTAAATTTCGTCTAAACAGGAACAGATATACTCCACCTAAATACTTCATTGTAGGCTCAAGGAAGGGTCAAATACTACATGCTAGATTAAGGATGGAGTGTAGTTCCCTAAATTCTCATCTCTTTCGAAAAAATATAGTACCCAGTCCTTCTTGCATATGCGGTGGATTTGAAAGCACATACCACTTACTTTTTCAATGTCCAAAATACTCAAGGACAAGAAATTTGCTTTTACCACCAAACCTACTTGACTTTACTACGGAACACTTACTATTCGACAGAGACGACATGTCAAATACTGATAACGAACAACTATTTATACAAGTTCAAAACTACATTCTAAACACTAAAAGATTCATGTAGCTGTTATATTTCAATTGTTCCATGGCACCAGCAGTCATTCAATTTTTAACACAACCTTGGTCCAGCTTGTCCTTGGGGTGGTGTCTACGGTCTCGGTCACTGTCTAATTACTCTTGCTACCAACAAATATATGTCATTCAATTGTGTACATCTTTATATTACAAAATACATATTTCATCTATTGCGATGTCTGTATGTACTACAGTTGTTGTCATGCAATGTTTAGTACCAATTAATATATTCCTACGTTTATCATAATTATTATTATAATTGTTACTATTACTATTATTATTATTACCATTATTATTATTATTATTAATGTTTATCTATTGTGTTATACTGTTCATCTAGTACCCATCATTCATAGATTAAAATTGCCAAAATTGTTTCAGGAGATGATTTATATAAGCTTTAACCTTTTTATCAGATCCTGTACCATGAAATATTGTGTTTTCTATGTATATGTGAAGAGTTCTAAATAAATACTGTTTAAACCAGGAGGAGTAGGCTTTTAAAGCAATTATTGACGCCGCACGACGGACGAAGGACGATGCACGACGGACGACGGACATAGACTGACCACAATAGCTCACCATGAGCACTTCGAGCTCAGGTGAGCTAATAAGCCGTTTAAACGACGTTATGTTGTTTAAACGAGATCAAATGATATAATAAGTCTAAAACGAGAAACTATTTTGTTTTAATTTCCATTCTATTGTTTTAATTTCTTTTCTGCTAAATATCGGAAAAGAAATGTGCTATTTTTGTTTTAATTTCTGATCTGCATTTTTTTTTTTTTTTTTCTTTTGATTTCTTTATGCTAAGCATTGGAAAGGATTTGTCCCTTCCGGAGTTCCATACTCTTTGTTGTTATTTTTCACTGCTTTCATAATCGAAACTTTGAGAATTGTTCTATTTTATCGTTTTATTTTTATTTTATTATTATTATTATTATTTGTCTTTGGTAGATGACTGAAAACTAATTTGTTCAAAATGATGTTTTGCATGTTTACATGTCGCGAAGAGGTTAATGACGTCACATAGGATGCATTATTTATTTGTACTTTCTATGGAACTTTGCTTTAATTTTCTCATCCACCATTCATAATATTGTCATTCTAACCTATTTTACACGTGCTTACTTTTAATTTATATCTAATATTTTACCCAGAAAACACAATAGACACCACTAAACTAACCGAAAGGGCCAAGAGAAAAGGCAGTTTTCTTTGTGAATGGTTAAAGCAATTTGAAAAGCTAGAGTATTGCTCTTTTAAAGAAGAAAAAAAAAATACAAAAAAAAAAAAAAAAAAAACAGAATGAAAATTGTTTCTTTTTACAATGTAAGATCCGATATGTTTTCAATCATAAACACCAAATGTAGTATTTAAAAAGTTAAATCATAGCCGTGTTGAAGCGGAAAAGAAACAGCGAATTGTATTTGTTTCATTGTAAGATCCATTTTTATTTCACTCATGAGCACCGCTCGTGAAATACTGCCTTTGGTGTTCATTCAATGAAATATTGTCCGTCTATGTGTTAGTCTGTGTGGTTTTCTAATATTACTAACGTTGTAGGCGCAAATACTTCAAGCGTTGTAAATCTGCATGATTTCCGCAATGCATTAAGGGGACGGTGTAATTTGAGATGTTTAAGACCATGAGATGTTTCAGAACGCATGCGGAACGGAAGCGGATACTGAGTGAGGGGGAAAGGCGTGAGAATTGTCAGAATTTTTCTGCCCCAATATTGACTTCCGTTTTTGCTGTTGTCTATAAAGTATTGTTTTTTCTTTTCTCCGTGCTGCGTTTGAATTTAGAATACACAGATGAATTATGGAGGTATTTGTCTTGCTTCGACACCTGTATTATTTTTAATGCCTGTTGACATACGACATGAAGAACGAAAACATGTGTTCGTCTTCGCCGTGTGCGACACTTTACTTACCAGCTTACGGTTTGATACCTACAGAAGTGTAGTTTTGTTTTTTTCTTATTTAATAATATATTTAACAGACAGCATACACATGCATAATAGTTTAATCAAAGCATTTTAATATTTTGTTGTTGTTGTTGTTGTTTTTTTCAACCGAACAAAGTACTGAAACATAACGCATTTAACTCTTAGCACTATGGGTAAAAGTTACAGCAGACAACATTTTGAATTTTTTTTTTTATTATTATTCCAGAAAACAGAATTTGATTCTCCGAGACAATTTGCATGAAATGTCAAATCCTGTTTTCTAGGAAAAATTAGAAAAATATCAAGTTGTCGTTTGCTGAATAAGCACAGAGAGTGATAAAGATTAAAGATCCGTTGCGTGCATGGTGCGTGCATGGAATCTAAAAAAGGGTCTTTGGAGCGTTTGGAAGCAAGAAAATATCAAATTAACGACATGATCAGACTCCATCACGAAAACATTTATAGGGGTATACATTAGTTTTCTTATTTCTGCTGAAAACATAGATTGTGGGCACTTATTAGAACCGCCTCGACGAAGCGGTTCTAACGAGTGCCCACAATCTATGTTTTCAGCAGAAATATGAAAACTATCAGAATTTTTACCTGAAAACTTTCAGTTTTTGGGTGATGAAATTTTCAATATATTTGTATTATAGACGTGTTTTCGTAATGGGTCTTATTAGGTCTGTTCATGTAACACGCAACACTGTTCACACCTCCTTTCTCCGGAATGAGTCAATCCGTATTTACCGTATGTATGCGGACAGACAGGCTTAAGCAAACAGTGTAGACCCAGACGATTCGCCGCTGAACGAGAATGCGGAGTCTAATCAAGGCCTGCACTGTGTGCCACTCATTCAGCAGTTTTTAGACACATCATCGGTTGGTAAATTGTATTTGTTCAAATTTGTTCAAATTTCAGAACAAGTATGGTCAGGAGTTGAGGTGTTCGAGTAAGGGTGAATACGATACTCTAATTTTAAATATATCCTTGATTACAAGAAAATATCAAATACACTTCAGTGAAGAACGAGATGGCTTTTTTTTTTTTTTTTTTTTTTTTTTTTTGGCCGCCACACATCTGCCATTGTACTAGAACAATAACACTCTGTAAAGAGGAGCCTTTTGGAAGTAAGAAATACAGCAAACAATTTCGGTTTTACTATGTCAGTTTATGAACAGTAATGCTATGTGTAACATTACCCATGCTTAGTAGCCACGGTGTGAGCAGTTTTTGAAGTTTTCGTTTTGTTTTGTTTTTTCAAATAAATCAACAGGAACTCAGTGATACACAAGAATTTGACAGTTTAAGCGCTAAACCGATTACGGGGAGACGATATACGGAGTCTATAAACAACTTAAGCCAAATCTACGTCAACATTCGTATGATAGAATAAAACTATTGGCAATCATATTATAATAAGTGTTTTAATTACCTGTCTGGCAGATTAAGCGACATCTTCACGTAAGGATGTTTCTAGAAAATTCATAATGACACGAGTTACAGATGTCTTTCAAGACAGATTATTGAGATAAGAACGCAAAATAAGTTGCTAATGGGGTCGTCATGGAAATCGATAGAACCGAGTCACGCAAATACTATTCATTAAAATGCGCACCAGTGTATTTATCTCAACTTTTATCGTCAACACACTCAATTAATTTCTAAAAATAATGTTGGCTTGAAAAGTTGATGTAGCAGGGAATGTCGGAATTTATGGTGATTTTGTTGGATTGCCAATATTGCCCTTAATTACTTAATTAAGGGTTTCTCAACACAATACCGTAAATTCACATATATATTTGTTTTCTTTTAGGCAGCTCTGACCGTACAAGGTTTGTGGTGTACAGCTAATACGTTTACTAACAGTATACAAAAATCTGATAACCGTATTTTTGCTAAGTATTCGGACACCTCAAGTCCTAACCATACTTGTTTAAAATTTTAACAAGTACAATTTACTACCCGATGTTGTGTCTAAAATTGCTGGATGAGTGGCAAACAGTGTAGACCCAGAGGAGACGCCGCGATCTGCGGAGTTTCATCTGAGTCTACACTTTTTGCTCAGGCCTGTCTGTCCGAATGCATATGGTAAACATGGTACCATTTGGCTTACCATGTATCAGATATCGGATGCATATATGGAAGTAATTTCTTTTTGGCATATGGTAGTGAAGAATTTTATCACTTCCGAATTATAATGAGAACGAGAGAGACATGCAGGGCGTGTGATCAAGCAGAGGTACAGTACTTCAGCCTATCGTAGCCGAAAGTCAGTTTTACGCTAGTCAGTGCAGATCATATTCTCTTTAACATAGTACAGTGTAACCTCAATGGCTCGAACACGAATGGCTCGTTTACCGTGGATGACTCGAACTGGTTTTTGAGTCCGTAGGACATTTTTCCGATAGCTCACGAAAACAAATATTTAGAGATACTTTCTTAATTTATGTTGAAGATACTTTCTTAAATTATGTTGAAAATGGATGTTGTGTGTACTCATTAGAATCGCCATGATGAGGCGATTCTAATGAGTACACACAACATACCATTATTATATAAAAGTTGGAAAAGACAATCCTGAATTATCCCCTTTTGCCTCCTGAATTGGCGCTATGATTAACCCTCAGTGGCTCGAACTACCCATGTCTCGAAAATTTTCCTTGGTCCCAAAGATGTTCGAGCCATTGAGGTTCGACTGTATATGGTTGTTACGACCGAGAGCGGTCTAGACGGCCTATTGATTAAGTTCTAGGCTGGGTGAGCGTGACTGTATCACTACAAAGCGATTCTAACACCGTTAGGATTTTTTACGATTTTTACACATATATTTTTACACCACATAATACACAAAATATATAACTGCTATCCTTTTCGCGTCGGCGGCAATGATCACAACACGATCGGAATCTATACTGGTTTAATAGTGGTTTATAATTTGATTAATCTGACTTGACTTATCGAATTGTTGACAACCTGTACAATCCCACACTGGTGCGATGAACTTTGTCGCGCCGATGTAAAAAGAATGCTTTCTCACGACACTAACTATCAACTAAATAGTACAGCGCATTATTTCCTCTCCCCTGTTTACAGTTCTCCTGGGCCACTTCCATTTATAAGTCATTCTTCTTTAAATAAAGTACTTTATTGTTTCGCAGTTCGCACAACAACTTAATTTTTTCCACCTGAATTTTATGGCATTCGAGGCTTACTGATAAATGATCACGTGATTTGGATTCCTTACATCGCGATGGCAGCCTTGTTTAGTATAGACGGAACATACTGAAGGTTGCTGCATCTACGACTAACGTCGGTCCCTCCCGGCCGATTACGTCGTCCAGCCCTGCTTACATTAATTTTGACTTCCCGGCGGTCTTCACACATTAAAACCGTCCTAGGAATGACTGTAGATGAGCGGGCGTAAACCGAAAACACCCCGATAAATGTTACTTGTGACGTTAAGCGTCGTATACTGGTTTGCCCTTTGTCGTGTAACTTCTGAGGATTATACTTCGCGTGACTTAGATATGATGTGGCAATAGTACTTTATGCTTGCAGGTCGAAAACGGTATCAGTCACTAAAAAAAGAGATCTCGCGTCCAAAACAAAAAAAAAATGTACAATAAATTCAGCCTGCTCTGTATCGTAACAATGGTATTAAAACAGCATGTATCATTTAAGTAAGTGTGCATATATTAGTTTTAACGCAAAGCATTTTGGGTGCAAATTCCAACAGACCATCAACTGATGACATTTCTTTCTACTTTTCCCCACATAATTAATTTTAACATTTCATGCAAACTTTCTTCTTAGAAGATACGAGGGTCCTGCAAAAAGTTTTGTCACTAGGTTCAGATTACTTCAGTGCTACGTTTTATCAAACATATTTTTCAAAGTATTCCCCCCTTTACTGAAACACATTTTTGTAACCTTTTTACCCAGTCGCGAAAAGCAGATAAATAGTCTGCTTTTGGTATCTGTTGGAGACAATGATAAATAGCGCTGCCAAGAGAACTTCTAGACGTATACTTATTCCCAGAAAGCATTTTCTTAAGCCTTGGAAATAAAACGAAGTCACAGGGACTCAGGTCAGGTGAATAAGGTGGATGGTTTAAAACTTTCACCTTTTCAGAAGCCAAAGAAATACTTAACAACCTCACACTTATGAGAGGAGGCGTTGTCATGTAAAAAGTGGACTCCTGACCATCCTTTGCTTGGTCATTTCTTATGGTAAAACTCTTTCACTTTCTTCAGTGCAGAATTCTTGTAGAACCGGCCAGTGACTGTATGACCAGATGGACAAGGCACTTGAACGACTGGCCCACTTGAATTAAAGAAAATTGCGTGCAACATCTTTTTCGAACTTATGGTTCTCTTGGCAGTACATGGGCGTTTTTCATCTTTTCGCTTCCATTGTTTATTATCAGCCCTTCTTTGTGGCTCAAACATGTGCACCCAGGTTTCATCACTTGTTAGCAAGTTAGAAATAACCCGAATATTACAGCCTTTGTATGTTTTCAAAAGTTCCCGGGCACATTTAAGGCGTTGTGTCTTTTGCTCCTCAGTGAGCAAATGAGGTACCCACCTAGCGCAAACCTTTCTCAGGTCTAAACGCTTTTCAGAATTGTTTGCACACTGCCTTCTGATATGCCAGTACAACTAGCTATATCTTTGATAGACAATCGCGCATCCTGTTCGACCACAATCTTTACAGCAACAAGCCTTGGTAACAGAGGTTTTAGGCCTTCCAGGACGGGTATCATCTTAAACAGAAAATCTCCCAGCTTTAAAAGCTTTAATCCACCTAAAAGCTGGGCGCATTGAAATGGTCTGAGGTCCATATATACGACACAATTCATTAAATATCTGTTTTGAATCTATATTAAGCTTAATACGGCATTTAATATAGCTACGAATTTCAGTCTTCTGGTCATTGTTCCAATGTAATAAGTAAATTGGTCAGTGTATATGACTGCATCTATTTCAGTTTGAAATAACTCGGTCAGTTGGAAAGCAAATTGCACGAAATAAACGGGTATCGTTAGCTATTCAACACACCATTCAAGTGCAGTGAAGCATTTTAAAATATACCTGGGATAAAACTAAGAAAGCCTTTTAGTGACAGAACTTTTTGCACAAACCTCGTAGTTTACATGAAATGCCAAAGCCTATTTTTGGAAACTAAAAACATAAAATTCGACTGCCGTCTGCTTATTAGCCCAGGGAGTAGCAAAGGTCGATAAACAGACGAGAAATTACACACTTGTCATCTTGTTACCGATGTGTACAATACAACTTCTCCCAATAATATGTGATTTGTAGGCACTTCGCAGATATTTTCCAAATAAAATACATTGTAAACATATTTAAACTTGTCTGCATCGAATGACAATTAATTTCAAACAATCAAATTTATTTGTTTGTTTGTGTTATTTGTTTGTCTGTGTTGAGGTTTACGACCCAGTCAACCCAATGGGGTCATGTCGAGCGCGGTCAGTTTACCTAACCACACGTTCACTGGGCAGGCTTAGTCCTCTAAGCGGTTAACCAGTATTGTGCACATTATTTCGCCAGAAACTGACAACTGTCCTTCTTGAATCAGCGGAAGGGAGAGAATGACCGTAGAAAATATTTCATGATCAATCTCCACGAACGAATGTTGCCGACCTCGGCGGGGTCGAACCGCGACCTCCTGGTCTCCAGTCGGACGGCGCATCCAACTGAGCCATCGAGGCCGGCTCAGACAAACAAAACCACATGTGATACTAAAAAAGAAACCGACCTACTTCTTCGAAATGTGCAGTAGAAATTAAGTGTTCTTACCACAAAAAAAAAATAACACGAGATGCATGATGGTAAATGAATTATTTCATTCTGATAAATAATCTTCGTTGATCTCATTTTTACAAGTTATTTTACTCACATGTTTTGCATACATTTCGAAAAATGGCCGATAGATTTGAAGGCCAGCGAAACGCGCATGCTTTAAATGACGTCAAGGGGAATTAAACATAAAGGTATCAAAGTCTCTATATCAGATGATAGTATCATTAACACTGTTTTAACTGAGCCACATCAAACAGAAGGTATCTTTTGGCATATGCAAATGCTCAGACTCGCATTTTCTTGCACATACCCACACTTGCTTTCTTTGGAGATTAGAATTTAAGGGCGGGTCTTAGAATAACTTAATGAGCAATCTGATCAGGGTTTTTGCCATTTAATCTAGTAATATCTGTTTACGCGGGTGAACTGAAAAGCATTAACTATTCGTTAGCATTCATTGGACCCATGATCCGATTGTCATGGAGAAAAAAAGTAAGAGAAAAGTCAAGGGAGTGCCACAATCACAAACCGCAGCCCTTCTCAAACACCAAAAGGAAAAGAAAACAGACAAAACCGAACAAGTGCAAACCGAAAAAAACGTATGAAAAGCACTCAAAAACTCATACAATCTTGCTACCACAGTTTTTATTTCATGTTATTATGTAAAATATGTATAGAAAGAAAATGTCACAACTAAAACAACGCTGAAAACAGGAAATTGTATATGAACCCGTTATCAAAGCAAGGTTTCTATCGACAAAGTGCACAGTGGAAACCAGATAAGCCTACACAGTCTGATCACGATCTTTGCTTTTCGCCGGTAGAATCAATATCACCAGGGCTTTTTCCAAACTGACAATGAAGGCCTGTCACATGTCATAAAACATCAGGGCGACTTGATTGAATGACTTTGCATTCAATACTTATTTTCTATTATCTCAAACAAACATGTCATCGGATAAAATACATATTATCTTACGATCTTATTGGCATATCTTAGCACTTTGTCCTTCTTTCTTCTTTCTTTCTTTCCTTTTCTTTCTTATTTGTACAGAAACAAGAAAGAAACTTTCTGGTCTATATATCTAGTACATCTTCCAGGCATGAGGTGAATATCGATGATCTAGATCAAACAGCATATACGGGGGATATTCGAAATGAATTGAAATTTGAAGTTTCCACATAGAAATAAGCAATTCATTTCGAACATCCCTCGTAATGTGTGTACAGTGATATTAGAACCTCTGCTGTCCGCTTACAGGATTAGAGGATACTACAAACGTATAGCCATAAACATTTTAAGGCCTTGATCATACTGTGCGAAAGTTGTTTGCACACCAATCCGTTTTTCATGACCCGTTATCAAAAGATACGATATACCATGGATTTTGTGCGACAGCCCTCATGCCCTTAAAATGATTTTAACAATCGCAATAAAGCTCTAACTGCAAACCTCATTACACACGACAATCGGTATCATAAACCGCCTAAATCGTTTACAAAACTTTACCGCCGAAACTAGATTGATAAAAGTAGCTTAAAACACTTCTACAGCACGGAATATCTAAACAGAATTTGGTACTGAGCTATTTAGTAAGATTTGTTACTAGGCTATTTAGACAAAATGTGGTTATTCCGATGGGTACGAATTGCGCACCGCTTGTGATAAATTTGTTCTTGTTCTGTTATGAAAGAGACTTCATGATGTCTCTTTCTGAAGAAAAGCAATCTGGTTATTGAAGCTTTCAGCTCGACGTCCAGATATTCGGACGATTTAGTTGATATTGACAATAACTTCTGTAATGGTTTGATCAGTAAAATTTATCATTCAGAGCTTCAATTAAATAAAGCAAATTTTTCTGAAACTGAAGCCCCGTTTTTGGATTCGCATTTGTCTATTTTATATAGGTCTGTCATGCAAAATTTATGATAAACGCGATGATTTTAATTTTGGGATTGTAAATTTTCCTTACTTGGATGGGGATGTTCCTCGTCGAGCATCCAAGGGTGTCTATATATCGCAACTAATTCGGTTCGCCAGAGTGTCTAGTCATGTTACTGACATCAACACTATTTCTAAGAAAAGGTATATACTATTTCTAAATCAGAGTTATCGGTATCATAAACTCCGAAAGCCTTTTCTAAATTTTATAGACGTCATTACGATAAAGTTTCAAAATTCAATGTTGGAATTAAATCTCTTCTGCAACAAGGCCTATCGAGACCTGAATTTAACGGTGACTTAGTATATATATAAAAAAGTAAGAGAAACGTTAAGGGAGTGCTACAATCACAAAAAAGGTAAGAGAAAAGTCCAGGGAGTGCCACAATCACACCCAGACCCCAAGAGGAAGAGGAAAGCGACAAATCCAAACAACCACAAATCGAACAAACGTACGAAAAGCATTATAAAAAGCACAAGAACAAAAATGACACATGGAGACATACAACAAATCGCCTCGTAGAATAAACCACAAAGCAACAAAGAGTTAGACTAACACCGGGACCACCGCCTTAGAACGGTCGGTAGAGCAAACCACCGGGGGGTTTAAAGCACTTTTACAGCTAGCTAACAAAGACTAAGACTAACACCTGGACCACCGCCTTAGAACGGTCAGTACAATAAACCACCGTGTGTGTGGGGGGGGGGGGGGAGGGGAAGGGGGTAAAAGTACTTTTACAGCTAGCCAACTTCACCCTGGATCCCGATGCTACTCTTAATAAAGAAATACATAAAAATCGGTTCACATAAATGCTCCCAATTCAGTCAATGCATCAAAGCGATAACATAAAAATTAAATTAATCTCTATGTTAAAAAAAGACGAGTACTCATGACTAATTCTACTGTGTGCCAGAGTTAATGAAAACCAATAGTTGAACCACAGCGGGCCAAGCCAAATGTATGTCCTGGTGAAATTTTTATTTTGATAGCCGTTTTGCCAATTTTGGGGAAAGAAACTGTCCTTTTGGCTTTCTGCTTGTAGTTTTTTGATTGTGGTGCGGTTTATTTACGTGCGTCCTTCTTTACCTTTGTTGTCTTAGACAGAATGTCTTAGGTATTGTATGGATTCCTGATCATTGCTTTCCTTTCTTTTTCTACAGTGTCCTACTTTATGAATTAAGTAACATTGCTTGCTAATCCCAAGTATATAAAAGAAGTAAAACCATCATTAGCCTTTATCAAAATATTGGATATAACTTAGATATTATCCGACAAACCCCTTGCTTAGTTTTAACTCAATCACGGTTGCAATCTATGCTTTTCTCCTTAACTTAAAGGGTCGAGTCTTAGATTCTAAGATGGTGCCGGCCAAAACCATTTATTAGAGTGTTGATGTCTAACGTTATGTCTTTGTTCGGGCCCGCTGCGGTAAAATTGTGGATTTCTTAGGCCTGGCTGTCATTTTCGGAGGTGATCGCCACGAGCACTCATCCTTGATTCATCAAATCGTTCAATTTTATTTACATGCTTATTTTGTGATGTTAATTTGTATCTTTTGATAACATTTGAGCCAATCATAAAGGTTTATTGTCAATAAATGGTAGTTCTTACAAGTCATTACTAAAACACGCCTATTCAAATAATTAGAAAATTGCACCTCCAAAAACTGAAAATTTTCAGATAAATAAAAACTCTGATGTTTTTTAAATTTCTGCTCAAAACATAGATTGTTGACACTCGTTAGAACCGCCTCGGCGAGGCGGTTCAAACGAGTACCCACAGTTTAATTTTTTGAGCAGAAATAAGAAAAATAATGTATACCCCTGTAAAGCCTCGCTTGGGGAAGAGAGAGCTAATCTTAGTGTGTTCGTATGTTTGTTCGAAATGCGCCTGTTTGGTTTTGTCTGTTTCCTCTTCCTCTTCGTGTCTAGGATGGACTGCAGCTTGTGATTGTGGCATTCCCTGGACTTTTCTCTTACCGTTTTTACTGTATAAAAAGAAAAGGTAAGAGAAATGTCCAGAACCACAAAATGCAGCCCTTCCCAGACACCAAGAGGAAGAGGAAACCGACAAATCCAAACAAGCACAAATCGATCGAACGTACGAAAAGCACTAAGATTAGCTCTCTTCCCCAAGCGAGGTAATCGCAATGCTAAAAGGACTGAAAAACACAAGAACAAAATGACACAAGGTAAGATATAAAACAAATCGCCTCGTAGAATACACCACAAAGCAACAAAGAGTAAGATTAACACCGGGACCACCGTCTTAGAACGGTCAGTAGAGTAAACCCCAGGGGATTTAAAGCACTTTTACAGCTAGCCAACTTCACACTGGGTCCCGATGCTACTCTTAATACAGAAATACATAAGAATTCGGATCGCATAAAGGCTCCCAACTCAGTCAATGCATAAAAGCGAAATCATAAAAATCCGAAAAGTTAGATCTTCCTACATTTTTTCCAAATCTCTACACTAAGTCAACGTAAAATTCTGGTTCCGATATACCTTGTGGCAGAAGTGTTTTCAGACTGACGCTAGATTTTTCTACCAAGGCTCTGTGTCTGCGATAAATTTCGAAAACGCCTTACGAAGTTTAAAATAACGACAGCCCTGCCTAAGAAGTTTGGCAGTAAGGGCTTTATTACGGTATGTAAAGTCACTATGATTTGAAGAAGCTCTGGCGAATCTAATAAGTTAAGATATGTATACCCCATATGAGGTACGCCGGGAGACATCGCCATCCACGAAAGGGAAATTGACTATATCAAGATCGTCCCGTTTATTATAAATGTTGGTGGAAACTGTACCATTAGATAAACATAGATTCAAATCAAACAAACGGTGCCTCAGTATTGGAAGAATTTGTTCTATTTAATTGGAGTTCCGTAGGGTATATGCGGTCCACCATTTGGTCAAAGTAAATGTTGTCAATATTTAACAAATCATCAAGGTATCTTGAAGTTGAATTGGAAGCCTCAATAAAAGTGGGGTTTAAGGGAGTCGAATTCTATAGGTACGTTTTCGTGACGGATCGATCTCAAACTGTGGTGTTAGTGTTGTTCTTCTTTGTGGGACCTTGTAGTTGCTCACTGCGGCGCTTTTTCGTGTTTTTGTTTTCTTCCTGTTTGTTGTCTTACTGTTGTGTGGATGGGTCCTGTCTGGTAATTATCTCTATAGGGAAGCAGCAGCTAATTACTTTGGTTTTAAATGGTTTGCAAACTGTGTGTTGTACGTCTTTGTTTCATTGGTAAACTGTGCTCTGTTACTGAGGTTTCTCCAGGACATCTTCTTTACTACTTTGCAGCCAATTAAGTTGCCGTGATGGTGGATAGTACATGAATACTAATGTGAAAACAATTAACACATCATTCTTTACCTCTAAACATTAATTTATTCCTTTCCTCTTCTTCTTTAATACCTTTTTCGGGGTTTGCTATTGTCACCCAACATTCGAATTATTCGAATACAGACAAAATATAAAATATCAAAACATCGACCGTAAAATATCTACTGTTGTTGGTTATAGACATGCCTAGGTTGTTAAGACCTGTAAGATAGCATTAGTGCTCCTTGTTCTTTGTTTCCAAGCAGTGATCACAGTCGAGAACTAAACTGCAGCCTGAGTGATTTATATTAAAAAGTGCAAGGCAACTATCAAAGAAAACTAGGGAATGAACAGCGCGACAGCGAAATTAAAACGTAAGTGGAGAAGATACTGTAATGAGATCTAATCCAAATGCCACTTTAAGGGGACTGGATACACCTGGTCGATATTCCAATATTTTAATCAAGGGAGACAACTTTTGTAACTATCTGTTTGTTTTTCTGGGCAATGTACGCCCTCTGAAAAGAATTTGCTGCCCTTTCCTATAAAGTAGACCCTTTTTCAAAAGATATACAAACCAGTTTGGAAGGACTTCGTCCCATGAAAATTCATCAGTTCCCCTTAATAAGCAGATTTTAACAAAATTATTTTGAATTGTAAGTAATTAAGGGGAATCACAATTCATAAGCGAACGAGTTGATAACAAAAAAAAGCATAATTCATCGAAAGGAGCAATTTGTATTACGAATGCTTGCTTTTAACATCAGGAAGTTCATTTGATTTAAATGAACTCCATACACAATTATAAATACGTAATAATAGGGATAATGAGAACTGAAAATTGCCTACTTGTGTAAGCATGCGTCAATAAAGCAATACGAAGTAAGAAATGAATTCATGAATCAGACAGTTTTTACTGTACACTGGTATCTATGTCAAAGAGGGGGCATGTACTTAAGAGTAAGATAGTTAGACATAATGGTCAAGCAAACTCTGGCTAGTCAGATTTTCGCGAGTGCTAGTTAAAGGTATATTTTAAACCACTTTACAATTGTTGTAGGGCTGTAAAATTAGGACATGAATTTGAACCAACTATGTTTATATTGATATTATATTCAATTTATATCGATATCATATTTAATTTCTAAGCAGACTACATCGCATAATATGCACCATCAATTGTTATTTTGCTTGCTAAAAATGCGACACTTTGCAAACAATATGAGCGATCATTGACTATGTTTTCTTAATGTCTCTTGAGCTGCTAGACTATCTTTTCCTTTAGTGTTAGGGGCTTTATGTGGATCTGACTGTATCAGTTTCTGAGTTATCTTATTTTCTTTGCAGGGATATAGCACTGAAATAAGCTTAATAGCAATTTAGGATTTGGCGGTCGCTGCATCCTTTAAGGACAAAACACACTTTACCGTCAACTTGAGTGAAATATGGCAACGTAATTAATTACTTTGTTCTGCAAATATCTTTTGATCGGATATGTGAATTTTCCCAAATTAGTAGGAATAAAGCATTCAAGTAGTCATTATGTGAACGCCTCTCTTCTTATAAGAATGTAAATAATGTAATAGCGTGGCTACTACATCAGATCTATGTAATATACACTTCATATAAAGATAATAAACATATGCCGATTAGTATGAAAAAAAAAAACATACCTGTTTTCAACAATAGTTTACAGGAGAAAATGGGGTCTTTATTACATAGTCTTCTTAATGTATTAATTGTTTATATTCATATTCACCGATATTCAAAAACTTAAAATGCCATTTCACTTCTATTTACGCTTGAGCACAATATGGTGGCGGTTTAATCACTTGGATACGGCATTAGGACCACCCTAGGAGCTGCAAAGTTTGGTGACCCTGGCATTTTGGGTTAAGTATAGAATTCAAAGTGCCAGATTTTAGCAAGATAGAGATTGCGTTCAGAATGCCTCAGGAATAATTGGATGGCGTGTAAGCATTTTATTAAATTTTGCTGAGGTATTAGTGATATTACACGCGATATACGGCGTTTTTAGTAAAACCTTTAAGCCAGGTATAGATTGTGGGCATGCGAACAGATTGCCGTTTGAATCAGAGGATGATATCTAATGCGTGAACTGGGTTTTGATGGCTTGCTATTTTTGTTAGCTTTTGATGGCTTGTTACTTTTGTAAGCTTTGACATGTTGTAGGTCAAAAGTAAATTATCTGGAATTGTGAAACGTTGGCTTGAAAAGTCTTCATCCTTCACAAAACCTATCGAATGCCATGAATTTAATGGTGACCTATTTTACAAAGCCAGAAAAAGTTGTTGGTAGTTTACAGAATCATTCAAAATTAATTGCATAAAAGGACTGAATATATTCTAGATGTAAAGCGACAGACGCCATGCATAATGGTTAAGCAAATCAGCACCTTTTACTTTCACTTCGGATTTATCGTATATACAAAGAAGACTCAATCCTAAGATATTTTCTAGACGCCTTGTATTAGTAAAACCGAGCCAGCTGTTTTCATTGCTCTAGTGTGCTCTTTGTTTTCAAATATTTCGTTTTACTGCATATGTTAAATAACAAGCATAAACATTTTCCCAACACAGGCTCAATTATAAAAAAGGTTTGGGTTTCAGGCAGCTTTGCTGTTTACCTTTTATCCGGCCTTTATGCGGTGATTTGCCTTGAAGAGGACTGTTTCGAGACTTGATTTGCAAGTTTACAGCTTACTTAAGCAATAATCAGTCTTATATAGGTTTTACATTTTAATGGTTCGGTAAAATAAAGTATCCAAAATCGGACCATATCCGGTCTTGATAAAGTAAACAATATTAATTGAACCCGAAAATCGCCAACTGCAGCAGAAGACATGAAGAAACTTTGCATCCATGTCTATCCAAAATGGGTCCCGTGAAGATTCTGATAAGACTGGTCGCACATGTCCGAAACACGTTTCATGACGTTGCGGCTCATTTGCAATAATGTATTTAGCTGTCTTTCTGTTAACACAAATGTGCACAAAGGGCTATTGAAGAAGTTAATTAAACCAGGTACTAACAAAGTTAAAGTGGGTTTGATAGCTCCAAGGCGGTATTTCTGTTGCATTTCCTTATCATCGTTTCGTTCTGTTTTCGTTCTTGTGAGGTCGTTGCATGTCAGTCAGCTCTTAGCAAATGCGTTCTAAGACAGTATAACTACCGCCACGCTAAATGTGCCCAAGAGGTATTGTGACATTGGTTTTAAAACACTAGGTTGATTTTTTTGTTTTCAAGTTTTATTTCTTCGTATGTTAATTTTATATTTGGCATACATGGATGTATAATTTGTTCCTTATTGTCTATTATTGATTGTATGTGATCCATTGTAAACTATTGCATGACCGATTCTGAGAGAAAATGTTTTATATGATAAACTGTTAGGTCCCAAAAGCGTTAACGGTCAGTGAAGTGTCTGTGTTTGCCTAAGTGATCGGACAACTAACTCCTTAACATGCCTGTCCTAAATTTTGAACACGTCTATTTTACCACCTGTTGATTTGTCTTAAACTGTTGAAATGAGTGGCAAATTGTGTAGATCCTGCTCATAGAGAGGTTTCTTTAACGTTTGCTTCGGGTATGCACTGTTTTTTTTTTTTTTTTTGTTTTTTTTTTTTTTGTTTTGTTTTTTGTTGTTTTTTTTGTTGTTTTTTGTTGTTGTTGTTTTTTTTTTTTTTTTTTTTTTTTTTTTTTCAGACATATCTGTAAATATTGTCTAGCAAATAACAGGTCCAAATAGAATTAACCATAACTGAAGCAAAGGCGTTCGTTTACCAAGTTTGAATATTCATAAGCTAAAAAGGTAAGAGAAAAGTCCAGGGAGTGCCACAATCAAAAACCGCAGCCCTTCCCAAACCCCAAGAGGAAGAGGAAACGACAAATCTAAACAAGCACAAACCGAAAAAACGTACAAAAAGCACTAAGATTAGCTCTCTCTTCTCCAAGCGAGGTAATCGCAATACTAAAAGGACTAAAAAACACAAGAACAAAATGACACACGGAAAGACATACAACAAATCGCCTCGTAGAATAAACCACAAAGCAACAAAGAGTAAGACTAACACCGGGACCACCGCCTTAGAACGGTCGGTAGAGCAATCCACCGGGGGGGGGGGGGGGGTGTTAAAGCACATTTACAGCTAGCTAACTTCACCCTGGGTCCCGATGCTACTCTTAATACAGAAATACATAAAAATTCTGTTCGCATAAAGGCTCCCAACTCAATCAATGCATCAAAGCGAAAACGTAAAAATCAAATTAATCACTATAATAAACAAAAACGAGTACTCATGGCTAATTCTACTGTATGCCAGAGTAAATGAAAACCAATAGTTGAACCACGGCCGGCCAAGCCAAAGACATATCGTCAATAAGTTTTCAGTTATTTTCCAAATGTCCTGACGTGAAAAATAAGTAGACTAACTTATGGCAAACCGTTTATTTAAAACACAAGCACAATTTCATAAGCAAGCGCGTATGACACCTACACATTGTTGCATGCTAAATCACCAGGCTATCCAGCACAAACATAAAAAACCACTTGGGAGATTCTTAGTATGTTCACATATATAAGTACCCTTTATCTACTCTTCATTTTACACAACAACAGACTGCTCTGACTTCACAGGGTATTTGCAATCTTGTCAAGAATTTTTATGTTTACATAGATAGCAAGTATTGTTGACTTCATTGGTTTGTCTCAATCTTGATTTCCCGGTAAATACTGACCTTTTAACTCATTTACGCCTAGCGCCCATTTTGTACAAGGAAAGGGGGTGAGGGGCGGGATGTGCTATATTTTTTAAACTTTTGTTTTAATTTAAGGGACTGGTAAAATTTCTGCTATTTTCACAAGAGAGAAAATCTCCATGACATCTTGCTTGCTTTTTTACGTACCAATGCACTTTATAAAATCTACTCAATAAGGAAAACAAGGGCTATAAAAGGGAGCAAATCATTTCCATTAGAGAACATCCATTTCAGTAAGGAGCCAAAAGACAGCAATGACTTTTAGCAGAGTTATCCTATTTATGCAGATAGGCATGCCTTACTAAACAGTGTAGCCCAGATAAACGAATGCTTCCGTTTTAGGATAAAACCCTTTTTAGCTTGGTACGCATGAAAACAAACAGGAAGTCATTGTCACGACTGCATTTGACACTGTTGGCAAAGATATGGTTAATGGTGTTAATAATTAATGAGTTAAACATACGAGCGTACATGGAGAAACTGCAAAGACGCTGAAGTCTACAGTCTGTAACCCTTACCTTATTCCATTTATCCCGAGTGAACTCTTCTACCCCAAGCATTTGGACAAGTTCATTTCCTATATAGGGGGTGTCTGGTTAGTTATTATTATTGCCATATTTTTGTAGGAATTTATCAACTTAATGCTAACTGTATAGACCCTGATCAGAATCAGCGTTATGCTGCGTTTGATCTGGATCTATCCTGTTTGCCACTGTCTTACGGGACGCTAGGCTTAAATGGGTTAAGCACGTGTATTCATGTAATGTGCAATGTGCTAAAATGCATTTATTTCATATTCGCAGAGCGAGGACCAAGATCAGTCTGCAGTTTCGCACAGTATGATCCGGACCTTTGTAGCCCGCTCACAGAATAATTGTACAGTGAAGAATATCTGGACGAATAGAGAGGGCGCTGATGAGACTGTGTGAATGCGCTGGCAGATCATATATTGCAAAATTTCTCTTTTCGCACGTACTATTATAATAATTAAGGTTAATGGACAACCTTGTAGTGCTTCCGCCCTTTCTGCCAAACTGAGACAACAATTGCGACTCCCTGTTTGCATCACTTCACTCCTATCCCCTTCTGAAAAAGAGTCTACTCTATCATTACGAAAAAACGCCTATTCAAATATATAGAAAATTTCACCTCCAAAAACTGAAAATTTTCAGATAAAAAACCTCTGATATTTTCATATTTCTGCTCAAAACATAGATTGTGGGTACTCGTTAGAACCGCCTCGACGAGGCGGTTCTAACGAGTACCCACTATCTGTGTTTTTGAGCAGAAATAAGAAACATAATGTATACCCCTATAAACCCCATTTTTACTCTATAAAAGTGGGGTTTATGGGGGTCCAAATTATATAGGAATTTTTTTGTGATGAAGAAAAACAATACTGCCTCTGGGAGCAAATTCTTGCCTTAAAGAATAGTCCTTTTTCAACAGAGCGCAACAATAATTTAGACAGAGTTATCTCACTTGAAAGTGTATCAGATCCCCTCAAGTACTGTAAATCTACAAATCGACCGAGTTGTAAATGACTCGCCAGGATGTAGTGTAGCTTTCTGAAACCCCATAGGCATACACGTGCATCCATTATTGTTAAGGATCTGAAACTGAAGCTATTAGCTTAATGTACGTGACAATCACAACGGTATACAAGTTAGGCTGCGGGAAAACCAGACTTTTTCCCGTAATCCGGTTATGGTCAATGTTTTCCACCGTACAAGTTCCACGTTCCCTATTGAATAGACGAGCAGTAATTGCTATACTGGGTGGCAGAGATTTTGATCAGACAGCGCGTATGCGCAGGTTGATTTGAAACTTCGCTAGGCGTATATGTCCGAAGGGACATTTTCTGACATGGCTCAATTAGGTATCGCCTAGGGAATTTGTCGTTCATGTCATTGGCACTGTTACAAACAACCGACTCAAGTAATTAAACGTGACGCGTATCAAAGCCACAGATGCAACCATAGGCGAAACAGAGAAATATGTCTGAGATTCGCCACGAAGCGAGAAGTAAAATTATGGTGTATAACAATTGTAAAGCGGTAAATTTATTCATTTTATTTTACAATATGAAACCCACGAAAAGAATATATACTATGGACCAGGAAATAACGTTTGCGACAAAAGTGAGGCTTTTACCGTACACCCACTTCCAGTACACGTTCACAAACATACACATGCGCACACATGCACACATAGGTGCGCCCATAAATGCACACACAACAAAACGAACCTGTGAAGTATTTTACTGCTGTATGTCCAAAGAGCTAGTGTATCCGAGCGATCTTGTCAAAGTCTTACACTCTGCCAACATAAGATTCTATCGGGCTACAAGCCTAAATCAAGCTGTGCGGACGGAAAGACTTATCTGACATTACCATGATAAGGATAAGTATTGGAACTGGCCTCCGCAAACAGTATAGACCCGCATGAAACGACGCCTACTGCTGCGTTAGATCAATGTTGACACTGATTCTTTTCTTACAGCAGCCTTTTGATGCATTAGCAGGTAGTGGAATTGACTTGGCAGGTCTAATAAGGACCTACTGTGTACCGATATATTTAGGGGAAAGCCGAATATTTAATTGCACACCTTGCAGACAGAATGTTGCTTCATTAGTCAAAAATTTCAAAAATTAGTCATTCATTTCAAAAATGGGCAAACACGTAAAGGACAATATTTTCTACCAGAGCTCTCATAGGTGAAGGGTCCATATTGCATACGTAGACAAGGCATGTCTAGTTCAACCAGTACAGTCTGAGCAGGGTCTTTGTTGTCCGCTTACAGAACCAATTGGTATTGTTGAGTATTCAGATGAAGCCATACAGCGTGGACGTTGTTACGACGTTGTGCATTTACTGGAGAAGGCACTAATCATGTGGATTCGCAGCTAGATTTGGAGCCATTGGTGGGCTATGAGATTTGTGGCTCTTTCTGAACATTTTAGACGAAGTCTCATAAGATCAGTTGTGCCTTACTTCTGTCAGCCTTTGTATGGAAGAATGTATGTGCATTGAAAAATTGATAAATCTGACACGGTTATTTTGTCTAATCGTTTGATTCAACTTTCAATGTGTGCATTTTAAAACATCTTTACAGTATGATCTTGAAGTTCACGCCAAAATCAAGTTTTGAAAATCAAAGAAAACCTTCTCTGTTTAGAATAACAATTTGATAGAATTAATGATGTACACTGCGCGAAGGCGCTTTCGAACGAAAGGATAAATAATATGCCTTTTTGGCGGGACCGAGCGGAAAATGAAATGGTACAACAGTATATGACGGACTTTTAATGAAAGTTCTCAACGTCAGAAGATCAAAAAAAATGTTCTGCGCTTTGTTTTCAGCATTATTTGGACCCTAATTCAGACGAAAGGAATTTTTTGAAACTCGCAACAAATGTGCACAGTCACAAGCATTACGAAAACATGCCTATGTAATTTTGACCCCCTTAAACCCCACTTTTATATAGTAAAACTGGGGTTTACAGGGGTATACATTATTTTTCTTATTTCTGCTCAAAAACATAGATTATGGGTACTCGTTAGAACCGCCTCGCCGAGGCTGTTCTAACGAGTACCCATAATCTATGTTTTAAGCAGATATATGAAAAATGTCAGAGTTTTTTACCTGAAAATTTTCAGTTTTTGGAGGTGAAATTTTCTATATATTTGAATAGGCGTGTTTTTGTAATGAGGCTTTTTTTGTTGACACCATGAACTATGTATACGATGTACCCAAAGCCAAAGAGCGTTCATAAAACACTGAACCAGAAGAAGTCAGAATGTTCAGATGAACAGACATTAGTCCCAAACGAAAATGTGTGCAATCAGGCGTTCTAAGAATTTAACGACCGCGACAGTCATTCCATACCTTTATAATGCGGTATGGCTAACTGACGAATAAGAGCTCTCGCTATAAGAAGGTGCGTACGGCGGTGAAATTATATATCAACCCCTATATCAGCGTTACATAAAGTACAATATAGGATGTGACTTTTACAAGGCAAACTATCAAAGTATCGGGTGTAAAGTGGACTTCGTTTTAAGAACCTCTATTATAATATTGGAAACATTGCCAAAAGTTATCAACTCGTATTCTTTGTCGCTTACCTTCGTTTTTGAATCTATGTTTTTGAGTAGAAATAAGAAAAATAATTTATACCCCTGTAAACCCCAGTTTTACTGTATAAAAGTGGAGTTTAAGGGGGTCAAAATTATATAGGTATGTTTTCGTGATGATGATTCTTGTTTTACCTGGACTTCCATAGCTCTCATATGGCATTAGGGGCTTTAACCCAAATTTTGCATCAATTGTATAATGAGAAACGTTGTGCCGCGAGTCATTAAGACGATAAATAAACCAGGAAAATGACACGATATGGGCCTAGACAGTCCAACTGCAATTACATTTTAAGCAGAGAATAAATAATCAAATGAAAACTGGTGATATTCTGTCATCTTCTCTCTCGAAAAAAGGGGGAAATATGGAAACAATTTGAATGAACTGTCAGAGCTTACTTTCTATGAAAAATAAAACAAAGATCTACTGTCCTTTCGACATCTTTCGGAAAGACGTTGTTTGCTTGGCGTTTTATCTTAAATGAAAATATTTTGTTCTGACTGACTATATTTTATCAGAAACCATTTGTCTTTTCTGTTTCTGTGTTTTGTTCTCAAATATGTACCCTAAAATTAAATTTATCGCCGAAAATTGGTCTGACGTATGCAATTTCTATAGTAAAGTGATTTTTTGGAATTTTTGTCTTAGTAAATAATTTTTACTTTTCTTTGCTGAATTTGAAATATTGATGTTTCAGAACAATAGTGTGAAAAAAAATCAGAAAAATTGAACAAGTGAAACTTGTTGAAAATCTGCCTCCAAGTTACCTACCCCACAAATTTCTGCATAATTTTCATTCATTTTTATTATGGGAAAAAGTGAAAATATTGGATTTTTTAAAAATCACTGACAAGAATAAAACTTTTTGCACATAGGAAGTTACGACAAATGGTTTTGCATTAAATCATGACAAAAGTTTACAAATTTACTTCTTCAGTTTAAAGCGCCGAGCGAAAAACGACTTTCTGAAAGATGTCGAAAGCACAGTAAATGTTATCTGTTTTTATTTATAATTCGGAAAGCCACGCACACACACCACCACCACCACCACCACTTCTGGCTAACACACCGACCCCATTTAGCCTTGTTGTACAATACTGGAGTGATACCAGTATTGTACAACCAGATACTGGAATGGGTTCAATGATCCCAAGGACCAAAACATTAAAACTGCATTATGATGAAGTACATGTACGGGATGACGTTTTACGGCCGCCACACGAACTTGTATATTTCACAGGTATGCTCTGATGTACCACAGACTGGTGACTGGTTGTTATTCCGCTTGCATGTACTCATAAATTGGAAGTCATTCCAAGTTGCATGTACTCATGAGTGTTTGATTCACTATTTGTCAGACGATTTTAGATGTGCTGAAGAATAATGCCGTGCTTTCAGGTATGTACATTTTGTGTCATTTTGTAAAAGCGAGACAGCTTTTGTGACTTCCTGTTTACTCTCCTGCATGCTTTCCCTTTCTGAACATGGGTCTACTTTAGATGTATTTAGAGCGTATTGTTTCCCGCATGAGACCGGGGGATTCGGGCGGGTTGGGGAGGGGGGCTTAGTTCCCAGTAAGTATTCTTTATAAATCTATAGCGCGCCGTTATCGGCCCGTCAGGGTAGCTGACGGGCCGATAACGGCCGGCTATATATTTATAAAGAATGTTAGCTGGGACTCAATTCCCCTTAAGTGTAATAGTGTAAGACAGTACAACGTGTTATAACCAAATAGTTCTATAAAATAATTGTTTTTCTTCTCTATGACGACGTAAGGGCCATTTACTGTAGCATCTTACTATCTCAACTTAATTTTTATGTGTAAGAACCTTATATCCTAATTATGATAAGGTTTGAGCAGCTGGTGCCCAGACAGCTTAGATATTATTTCTTTTAATTTATATCTCAATTTAATGTATTTAACATAGATATTCTGGCACCTTAACTCCATACCATACTTGTGCTAAAATTAAAACAATGTCATTTTTTCATTTGTTGTTGTACCTAAAACTGCTGGATGAATGGCAAAGAGAAAGAGTGTAGAGCCTGCGCAAACCCCGTTTCCTACGGCATATCAGCTGGGTTAAAACAATTATGATATTGCAAACCACGTCTAATCTGGGTATGTATCCGTCAACAAAATAACAATAATTTATCCCATTTTAATTGGTCAAAAGCAATTTTAAAACGACATTTATTTTTCGATAAAGTCACCGGGCACTGAAATTATTCACTTTGTACATTTCTAAAATGAACTATTTCACCCGTGTTTTCAACGTAAATATGGCCGAGTTGGAATTGTAAGAAATGGCTTTTACTTTTTTATGGATAATATCGATGTGTAAATGCCGGAGAAATTCTCACAAATTAAACATAAAGTAAATCAACTGTTAAACAGTGTTTTGTTTGCTACAGTAAAAAACAATAAATACGGAGATACCCAGGAGAGACTACAATCACAGAACATAAGCCTTCGAAGACACCCAATATAAGAACCGCAATATGACAAAACGTACCCGGACATGTGCCTCCAACGAAGACTCAAATTAACCTGCGCATCCACGCAGTCTGATCAGAGTCTTTGTTGTACGCTTGAAGAAATTGTGCATCCTTGGCTATTCAAATACACGCAGTGAAGATTCTGATCAGACTGCACGATTTAGCAGGCTGATCTGAATCTTTGCTTGGTGCACATGTCCGATGATGTGCTTTCGGCCGTTTCGGCTCTTTAGGTACATGATATAAGTACCCAAAACAGCACTTCGTCGGAAACAGAACAAGCAGACCAGAAAAGGACGAAAAGATGAAAAGGAACTGAAGAAGAACCTGTGCGCCTTGCATCACGAAAACATGCCTATATAATTTTGACCCCCTTAAACCCCACTTTTATGTAGTAAAACTAGGGTTTACAGGGGTATGCATTATTTTTCATAGATTTCATAGATTTTCGCCGAGGCGGTTCTAACGAGTACTCACAATCTATGTTTTTAGCAGAAATATGAAAAATATCAGAGTTCTTATCTGAAAATTTTCAGTTTTTGGAGGTGAAATTTTCTGTATGTTTGAATAGGAGAGTTTTCGTAATGGAACGGCCAACAGTAAAATCGCTGGGGTGCTTAAAGTTCGTTCTGTGGATCCAAACATTATCCTTAATCTAGAACAGTTTCAGCTACATATAATTATTCGGTCCGTATAAGGATTATCTAATTCATCTCAATGGTTTACAGGAATAGCGTAAGGAATCATTATACCTAGAAACGATGTGATTGTGTGCACGTTCGTACGTCGTATGTGTGCGTCTGTGTCAATACGTATGAATGGGGACAGTCAAGTGGTGGAAGAGAAGAGGCTGATACATGTACATTGTTTTCAGTTTGTCATCGAAATCATTTGGTCTTAGGTGATTCTCTTGAGAATGAATTGAAAGACTTTCATTAATTTTACATATATGTACTGATCTTGACAAATTCTAGTCTGGGGTATAAAAACATTTTCATAACTCTCTTCTCCGTCGAAAGGCAATGAGACATGAAGTTTGCATATGTTCTGATACAGTACATTTCTGGGTGGGGATTATAACAAGAAGACGGCGTTATAACCAGAAGACGCCCGTGTACTTCCAAGAAAGAAGTGGTTTTTACTCGAGCGAAATAAACAGCAATAAAAAACATCGTTTCCTCCAAGCTTTGAAGTTGAATTACGAACTAACAGAGATCCATCGCAATTGGCATTTGCTACTATTGGTTTGGATATTAACACGGAAAGCTTTATAACTTAACAAAAATTGGCAAAATCTTAACAAGATGATAATAACAATAACACTGGCTATTTCAACTATTTCAATTGTTTAACTAACGTAATTCTAATTATTTTAAAAATACCAAAATCATATAAATACCAGTTTCATCTAAAGTACATGCAGCTAAACGGAGGATGCTATGTACTGAAGTCGACTGTATACACATTAAGGGGAGGCGACTGTCAAAATTGTGAAAAGGGATGTATCCTTAAAGGAACGAATTTGCTCCAGATTAGAGCCACTTCTTTCCTTTTAGAATATACTTCTTTTCTGAATTGACTTGGTGTGCAGAAACGCAAACAGGCCCTAAGGTTATAAAACTTTTTTCATGTTCAACTCAGCTGAGCATGAAAATTTCTCTGCTAATAAATATGAAAATGCCAAAAATAGTTGGCATTTTCATATTTATTAGCTGAGAAATTTTCATGCTCAGTTATGTTTAGCAAGTAAGAATTTGCAATTGTTAGTAATTTGAGATTAATTAGCAGGACAAATTTCATGCTCAGCTGAGTTGAGCATAAAAATGTTTTATAACCTCGGGGCCAGGCTATCACAAATGGTTATATATACTGTTAAAAATGACGAAAATTCTACCGGCGGTATCCAATCACTCTAGGTAAATGGAATACTTGATTAACAGTGCACAATCAATATAAGTGTTGCTTTTTTCTCACACGCCTCAGAACTGCACAGCACATGTATGTGAATATGATATGAAAGACAAAAAGAAATCAAATAAGAACAAGAGAAAGAGAAAGAACATAATAACGTTACAGTAATGAAAATACACGCTTACCGCACCATCTTGCAATGTAAGATTCAGCTTGAAACCTTTTAGAATTTCCCCTTGTTCTTTAATATGCCTTGCCGCCATTTCTGCAGCAGTTAGACAAGCCGCTCCCCCTGGCCACTTTTCTCCAGTCATGGGTAACAGACCCATGATATTTAACGGTTTTTCTGTGTCTTCACCGAGAGTTATCTTCAGAACCAGCAGGAGTAAAACCAATAAATAGTTCATTTTTGTTTCCTTTGAAAGGAGTTTCTTCTAATTACTTATTCAAGACTTTGTAAACGCTTAACACTCTGGGTAAAATTTTCAGTAGTCGACATTTTGAGATATTGTTCTTATTTTTTCCAGAAAACAACTTTGACATTTCATGCAAATTGTCTCCAATGTAGACAATTTGCATGAAATGACAAATCCTGTTATGTGGTTAAAATAAAAACAAAGAAATATCTATGTCATTCATTACATAGCTTTTAGTACTGTTTCTGTCCAACAGTAAACACGCACTTGCCTCCAACTTATATTTTCCAGAAATGTGAGCATACAGTTGCAATTCTTAGTTTGAAAAAGGCAGTCTGCTCAAACATATGTAGTTCTCAACAAATTAAATGGTTACTTAAAATTTGGTCATTTTCTTGGTTTATTTATTTGTTTAATTGTTTATTTTTTCATTGTTTCTCTTATTTATGAATTTTAAGAAATATCTAACGTTGTAGCTACTTCAGAAAAACAACATTCACGTCCTAACGTATTCGTTAGCTGTTTATTTCCTTATTTACATCTTCGTGCGTGTCTTGTAGTTTTGTTCTGTGTCATTTGTGGCTCGTCTGCGCTGCAAAACTTTCATAACTAAGGCAGTAATCGATAAAGGATGGTTTGAATAATCAGCGCTGGTACAAGAAAACTTTAGCTGTATCGCATTTAGTCAGGGTTCTCATTTCTCACATTTTGCTAAAAAAAAGCCCTACAGCTGATGTTTTGCAAATATAAAGCCTGGCTATTGCATGATACAAAACTACTGCATAGCAATTCGAAACTAATTGCATTTTGGTAAAATGCATGCGTTTTGCATGGCACTGGTTTTGAGTTTTGCCCAGCAACTGTAAGTTTACTTTAAGCCTACAATAAACTTGTATACACTGACAGGGAAAAACACCCGACTCGCAATAGATTACTCTGTAAAATTGTTGTCTAACTATTGATAAGCACTGTATGTTTCTTGTCACGTTTTGTTAAACGGCTTGTTTTCTATGGAATTTCGATGAACATTTTTGTTTGCGGAAATTACTTGATTCATTGTGTTTGGTCTTCATACAGTCTTACCGAATGTAGTCCGTTAACAACTGTTTCATGACGAAATTCGCAGAGAACTCCCCCAACATGTAGTTGTTTAAGACTTACATAAGTATAAAACTGTATTGTATATGAATTAATCATATAGGAAAATCATAAGCATGAACGCCTGAAAGGTGACTGGTAAAAATTAAAATGTGTCATTCAAAATGATATTGTAAAATTTCCAAAACAAGCATTTTCTTATAACCTTATCGTAGCGGCTATACTGGATCAGAAATCAGACATTGTTTTTGTGTGAAACCATTTTTGTGAACCTTTTATAAATGCCATCGAAAAACAAAGTAAAAGATGTATTTAAAATACAGTTTGCATGCTAAATTTTAGAACTGGTTTCAGACAATTAACCAGGGTTCGCTCTCTAGAATGCGGAAAACAACTTTAGTATCACGTTTGGCTTCATAGCTGCATATGCACATGAGAAAATAAACATTCAGCATTCTGTTTTGAGCATTTTTGTTTTCTTTTTCTATGAACTTAATTTGAATAATTAAAGTTTTGTATACTTCGATTTTTTAGTATCAATTAGCCTTCCGTAGAAACATGTCTGTTTTCGCGAAATGCATTGTATGTATATCTGCTGTACAGTTGTTTATGTACGGGCATGTCCAAACTTTCTTCCAATATCAAAATAAATTGCATATCTTTCCAATTCTAGGATTAGCAAAATTTCGATATTGGGACCCGTACTAATTGCTAGTGGATAAACCGCATATATAGACAGCAGACAAACCCCAAGAAATTCTTTCGCAGTAACCACTCTTCAAAGTGGTCCGCTAATCGATAGAGTAAATAAAGGATAGTTTTAATAATCAGGGAAGGTACAAGAAACTTTTTTCTGTTTCTCATTGCCAGTGGATAAATCGCATATATAGGCAGCAGACAAACATCTAGATATTCTTTTACAGTAACCACTCTGCTGTAAAAGCGGCCCGCTAGTGTCTTCTAAGTGAAGCTATACACACGCCCGCGCGCGCACTCAGGTAACCCATTCCATAATATTTTGATTGATATGAAGGTTACAGACGAGGCTTAATGACCGAAACTTGCTAATCTTCCATAGAAGCACAACACTTCAGCCGTTGTCAGAGGTCATTCCTTTTATAATCTATTCTAAAAGGATTTCTGACTTCTGTATAAAAATGTATTCTGAAATAAATGAATTCGATCAACTTTCGTGCAGATTATTTGCTTTAGAGTAGGACATGGCTCAAAAAGGACTTACCCAGCTAGCATTCTACGTAAATCTACATCGGGCCGTCATCGGCCCGTCAGCTACCCTGACGGGCCGATGACGGCCCGATATAGATTTACGTAGAATGCTGACTGGGTATGTGCAGGAACGCACACAGAAAGTCACAAGCATTATCTCCATTTTAAAACAACAGACAATCATCCAAACATATCAATTCTCCTTTAAAAGGTTACCTTCTCTGCAAATCCGTTCTCTGTTTTAGACTTTTTTTTTTCAACTTTTTTTGTTTTTACTTAGAGCCTAACCGACGTACTAAAGTTGACGCAGTTCCATGTGACTACCTTTTGATGTGTCTGAAAAGGCTGAACGAGTTATATATAGTGTAGACCCTGATATTAGACGTAATATAATAATTATGTGTTGTAACAGAACAAGTCCATGTTGTAATGGAAAAGTATGTGTTGTAACAGAACAAGTATGTAATTTAATAGAACAAACAGTACATGCTGTAGCAGAACAAGTACATGTAATACAACACGTATATTTTTAATATAACAGGTGCATATTGTTATAACACTAGTACATGTTAGAACATGTATGTGTGGTAGAACAGGTATGTGCTCTAGTAGAATAAATACGTGTTGTGATGGAACAAGTAAATGAGGTAATAGTAAAAGTACGTGATATTATAGAAAAATGTACTCTTTGAAATAGAACAAGTACAAGTTGTGGTACAACAAACACGTGTTGCAAAGAGCTACAAAGAGTAAGAATAACACCAGGACCACCGCCTTAGAACGGTCAGTAGAATAAACTAACCGAGGGTTTAAAGCACTTTTACAACCGGCCAACTTCACACTGGGTCCCGATGCTACTCTTAATACAGAAATACATAAAAAAAAATCGGTTCGCATAAAGGCTTCCAATTCAGTTAATGCATCAAATCGATAACATAAAAATCAAATAATCACCATGATAAACAAAGACGAGTACTCATGGCTAATTCTACTGAGTGCCAGAGTAAATGAAAACCAATAGTTGAACCATGGTGGGAAAGCCAAAGCCCCAACCCACTGGTTAAAGGTTTACGAAGAGTCCGTCATATAGTCTGAGGCCCGAACCCGTAGTATGTGATATTATAGAACAAGTACATAATTTAACAGACAAAGAACGTAATATAGATTTTCGTTGCTATAGCAGTTGATCCATATTGATTACCATAAAATATTAACTCCGGGCCCAGTCGGTCAAAGCACAGTTAGCTTAACGAGCTTGTTAATGACAAAGTCGCTAACTGTTGTGGCTAAGGTATTTTCAAATACATTGATAGTTTTGCTGCAAAAATGTGAGTAGCTTTACATGTTTTCAGCAAACACTATCAACGTATTTGCCATATTTCGAGACAGAATTTTTAACGTCACGTTAGCAAACAACTCCGTTAAATTTTAAATATCTGGGCTAAGTTTGGAATTGCCTCGAAGATGTCAATACTCAGACGTTTTAAAGGAAACGGATACATCTACAAGAAAACATAACTAATTCAGAACTATTTGCTTCTCTTCTTAAAGGAAAGTATTTACAGCCTCTGGGAGAAAATATTAACTGTAAGAACTGCCCTAGCCCCCACCTTGATATGGTTTAAAGTTGTAAAAGCTTTGAAGCAGATGACATTATGTTGTTTTTTTGTTGTTGTTTTTTGTTGTTGATTTTTTTGTTCTATTTTTTGTCGTTGTTGTTGTTGTTTTTTGACGTGTATTTTTTTCTTCAGAAAATAGGCTTTGACATTTCATGCAAGTATACTCCTTAGGAGAACATTTGTATGGAATTTCAAAGTATATTATCTAGGAAAAAAGCGATATCATGACCTTGTCATCTGATGAATTAGCACAGAGAATAGTGAAGATTAACAGGTTACTCAATTTGCAACATGGCGGCGAAAACTCTCATGGTATTTTAGGCTTACTGCGTTACCAAGGTTTAATACCAGTCCTTTAACCTACTTAGTGCGGCATTTTAACTTGTCTAGGTTTAAAGAGCAAGTGGTTATGCAACTGATCCATAAGTCGTTGATGTGTGACCTTACACATGTATCTAACCTGCCACATACACATGTGGATAAGCAAAATAAATCGTTCTTATTATTAGGGTGTGACAAGTATAAAATTTCCCCTGTCACTGCAAGCAACATAAGCAGAGTGCAGAATGATATTTATTTTACTGTGAAGTTATATACCAGTTCCAATTATGTCTTCAAATTTAGTAGAAATGTCATTTGTCACACAATTGGGCAATTTCATTAATAACATATCGATTTTTATGGCAAAGAATCCGCCAGAGACGTTCGTAAAGAAAATGTAGGTACCAGGTTTAATTCGAGTTGTGTCACAGGAAGCCGACATTTTCAAATAATAAATACTGAGATACCCAAGCTCCGAGGTCATAAAACTTTTTTCATGTTCATCTCAGCTGAACATGAAATTTGTCCTGCTAATAAATCTCGAGCTACTAAAAGTTGCAACTGTTTTCTTGCTTAGCATAGCTATTGTTGGCATTTTCATATTTATAAGCAAAGAAATGCACCAAACAAACATCTTAGGCCACGATTTTCTTGTACGTCAGCTGACTGATCATGAAAAGGTTTTATGACCTCGGGTCTAGGAAAGAAATGCCATAATTACGAAATAAAGACCCTCAAAGGCATCGGACAAAGGTTTAATTTCATGATACAAAAATACAAAACAGCATGTCATCAAAAGCAGAACAAATAAAAGGAGAAGAACTATAACAGAATATATACTATTTACTCTAAGTATTTTGGCACCTTATCTACTTACCATACTTGTCCTAAAATTTATAATATCCCATTCTTCTATCTCTTGATCTGTCTAGAATATTGCTGTATGTATGGCAAACAGTGTAGATCCTGATCAGATGCCACAGAATGCGGTATCTTATCTTGGTCGACACTGTTTGCAAATGCTTTTATGTCTCAATACTTAGGATTATTACGGTATACCCCCTTTTCAATTTTACTGTTTATCAGTTTTGACATCAACAGAGCAACAGACCAACAAATTATATGTAGCTGTCACTGTTTCAGGATTAGGGGTATGGTTGGATATCCTTAAACCTCATTAACAATATTATAACAGTGGTTATCAACAGTAGGCCTCTAATCAATAGAAATACATTGATATGTTCAAGCTATGATGCTCCTGTTGTAAGCTATTTATAAAATGCAGCCAAATACAATGGTAGTAAGGGCTTTACCGGCTGGAACCGATCCATACTACCAATAAAGTTACTGAATACCCTTCGTTGAATGCCGAAAAGAAAACTGCGTGGTCCTGTTTGTGCATTTGATTGTTTTTTTTGGTTCGTTGTTTGATTTGTGTGTGTGTGTGTGTGTGTGTGTGTGTGTGTGTGTGTGTTTTGTTTTTCTTTTGTTCGTTTGTTTTTGGGTTGTTGTTTTTTTGTTGTTGTTTTTTGTTGTTGTTTTTTTTGTTGTTGTTGTTGTTTTATTATTTTGTTTTTGTTTGTTTGTTTTTTTTGTTTGTTTTGGGGTTTTTTTTTGTTTGTTTGTTTTTTCGGGTTTTTTTTGTTGTTGTTGCTTTTGTTTGTTTGTTGTTTTGTTATTTTTTTGTTTGTTTTTGTTCTTTTTAGTGATCTGGCCTAATTGCCTTTAATCCGTTTGTTTCATTTTGATTACATGTATTTCAGGTAGAGAATTAATATACGGACCGATGGATAAACGAAAAGGTAAGAGAAAAGCCCAGGGAGTGCCACAATCACAAACCGCAGCCCATCCCAGACACCAGGAGGAAGAGGGAACAGACAAAACCAAAAAAGCGCAAATCAAACAAACGTACAAAAAGCACCAAGACTAGCTATCTCTTCCCTAAGCGAGGTAATCACAGTGCTAAGAGGACTGAAAAACACAAGAACAAAATGACACAAGGTATGACATAAAACAAATCGCCTTGTAGAATAAACCACAAAGCAACAAAGAGTAAGACTAACACCGGGACCACCAGTACTCATGGCTATTTCTACCGAGTGGCAGAGTAAATGAGAACCAATAGTTGAACCACGGCAGTCCAAGCCAAAGACAGATCATCAAGCCCCAACCCACTGGTTAAAGTTTTACGAAGAGGCCGTCATTGAGTCTGAGGCCCGAACCGCCGTCGTGCAATTAAAGAGTGAAGCAACTAGGCATGCATTCTGCCGTATAATATCCAGGCTATAGCCAATTGAAAACACGTCTGCAGCAAGGTATATTGGAACCAGAATTTTACGGTGACTTAGTGTACAGATTTAGAAAAATTGTGAGAAAATCTAACTTTTCGGAACAATTCCGAAAATTAATTAACCCGTTATAAAAGAATCGGTTATGGCCTGGATATTATGCGACAGACTGCATGCCTAGTTATCAACCAAATAATTTGTTTGGCTATGCTTCATTCTGTAATTGCACGACGGCGGTTCGGGCCTCAGACTCAGTGACGGCCTCTTCGTAAAACTTTAACCAGTGGGTTGGGGCTTGATGATCTGTCTTTGGCTTGGCCTGCCGTGGTTCAACTGTTGGTTCTCATTTACTCTGCCACTCGGTAGAAATAGCCATGAGTACTGGTGGTCCCGGTGTTAGTCTTACTCTTTGTTGCTTTGTGGTTTATTCTACAAGGCGATTTGTTTTATGTCATACCTTGTGTCATTTTGTTCTTGTGTTTTTTCAGTCCTCTTAGCACTGCGATTACCTCGCTTGGGGAAGAGAGAGCTAATCTGAGTGTTTCTTGTACGTTTGTTCGATTTGTGCTTGTTTGGATTTGTCGGTTTCCTCTTCCTCTTGGTGTCTGGGAAGGGCTGCGGTTTGTGATTGTGGCACTCTCTGGACTTTTCTCTTACCTTTTTTTGCCTTGTGTTATTTTGTTCTTTTTTTTTTTTTCAGTCCTTTTAGCATTGCGATTACCTCGCTTGGGGAAGAGAGAGCTAGTCTTGGTGCTTTTTGTACGTTTGTTTGATTTGCGCTTTTTTGGTTTTGTCTGTTCCCTCTTCCTCCTGGTGTCTGGGATGGGCTGCGGTTTGTGATTGTGGCACTCCTTGGACTTTTCTCTTACCCCCTTTTTGTACCTGCATTACTCGTCTATGGGTCATCATGATTCTACTAGTGATTTCTTTTGATACGACTTCTTTGAGTTTTTGTCTTTATTGTATCAGTTTTACTTTGTGTTTACAGCACATGACGTAAATATAACGTCGCCTCAACGTCGATGCAACGTTGCATCGACGTTGAGGCGACGTTATATTTACGCCATGTGCCCGCTGGGGAGTTGGCGCCTGACAATACATGTCTGTGGTAAGGCCTGTTACGATACAGAGCATGCTGTTTTAATATGTTGCATAATTTATTGTCTTTTTGTGAGTAAAGCACCTTTTCTACTTCATAAGTACATTTTATGCTTCTACTTATGATTCAGTTTCGTACGATGTCAAATAGACGAGGAAATCTAAAGGCTCCTTATTCTAAAAAAATCGCACTATTTGATTATAAATAAACCTCACTAAAATACTGCAGAGGGCTAGATACAGGCGAGGCGTACGCATCTAGCGTCAGTAAGAGAGAGACCTCAGTCAGATTTTTTTCAGTGAGTGGTATTTTATTTTGTTTTAACTGTTGGTTTTCATTGCAAATATTGAAATGTTCGGTTTGCATATCTAGCTTAATTTGATTCTACGTACATTGCCTGTTTATTGTCTAGATCTCTGAGCAGGCTGCATTAAGATTGGTATTGTCTGATAAGGGTCTCTCCACAGTATGCACTGTAAGAACTGCCTAGAATCGAGCTTGTTGGGTACAAATGTAGTATTTTCGGTACATATTGTAAGGAGTTTAACCTGGATTATACCGATTTATGGTAAATGAATACGCGAGTTTAAGTTGTTAAATCAGGTACACACACACACACACACACACACACACACACACACATGCATACTTATGTATCTAGGTGCATATGCTCATACACACACACACACACACACACACACACATGCATACTTATGTATCTAGGTGCATATGCTCATACGCAGTCACGGTAGTGTCCGTACTGACAATATGAACGAGTGCGGGCATACACATATATACGTGTACGTGTGCGCATGCGCGTAATCGTACAGACGCACAGACACATGCAGTTTATTTATTGTTCTTAGATCAAGGTTACTGTTTCAATTTTGCGCAGGCGGAGCATTTATTTTTATCTGGGCACACTGTTTTTTTGAGGATTCTGGTTGTGTGAATTTTTGATACTAGAGTTCTCTCCCTAGATTATCATCAAGTCCTATTGGATTATTATTATTTTTTTTTTTTTTTTTTTTTTTTTTTTTTTTTTTTTGTTTACTGTCCCAAATCGGTATCTCTGTTACAGTTCCTCTCCATTTGATTGGTCTGTTTTAGATGAAGTGCTGCTGTGGACTGACATGTAACGGCATTCACCTCTTTTACGGGTCCTTTGGATTGTTGCCGTTCCTGGGTTTCACCAGTTGTATTGCGTGAAAATAATGACCTAATGCTATACTATGCGTACATTTTATTGCTTTTAAAGGGCCTGGAGTTTTATTTTCCCGCTTTATATTTTAAGAGTTGCATATAATGTTTGCAAAATGAAATACAGTTTTTTGCATCGACGTATATGTTCAATTAGCGCATTGAAAATATACTGGATTCCTCATTATTTTTTGTAATGCCCTTACCGAATATATTCAAAATACTTACCAACAAAGTTACCTTGAAATCAGACAGACAATGTCTCTCTATAACTGATGTAAGATCTTACAATCAACTTATTTTGCACTCTATTCTATTCCATTCTAAACGATTTTATTGACCTGTGGCCACAGTAATTAGATGACATCAAAGACTTTTGCTTATCCGTTTTATAGCAGACAACAGAAAATTGTGTCAGTAGGGTTTCCCGTGAGAAGCCATATGTCTCTTAAGTCTAAAGACAGTTATTATAAGTTCGGCTCTATAACTAATACTGCCCCTCTAAAGGACTGTCGTTTTATCTACTCTGCCGAATCCGTCCCAATGTAGATGCGGGTGATCAGTTTGATCTGAACCTTCGTTATTAGAATATGATATACAGGTTCATTTCTCACGGTACGAACCATATTCTAATGACGTTTGACTTCTTAACATCTCGCAACAAACAATTAACTTAAGAATCATGTTTATTATAACGAGAAGTTAGCGCTCATATGACACTAAGAAAATGTGATTTTACAATTAACCAAAGGAGATTAACTATATATTCTTAATTATATATTGTACGTGTTCATCTTAACGTAACGTTACCGCACTAAGTAAAGAAGATGAAGAAACCGCGTGAATCTTATGGTGTTATTAGTCCTTCACAGATCCACCAGAAGGGGCAATAGTTGTTCCACATTTCCATCTACACTTCCATCTATCCATCCATCCGTCCATTTATTCATCCGGGATGTTGAGTTCACTGTTTGTGTACTAAACACCCCAGAAAATGCCACAATCACGTGACACATCCTTCCCCTGGCGTTTGTTTTGTCATTGTGTTATCATTGTTTGTTCCTTTTCCCTTCTTTTTTTTTTGAGCCTCGGGAACACCTCGTGATTGTAGCATTTCCTGGGTAATATGAACATAGGCAATGCCTATAGGCGAGCTCGCAATGCACTAAGTTATCATACTATACGTTTCACTTCGAAAATATGCTTAGAACTGTTAAGTTAGCACTGAGCTGGCCCAGTAGTTTAGGGAAAAAACTTTGCCTTGGGATTTCCATAGACAATTAGGTTCTGTGTAGAGCTCTCTATATCAGCAATGAATGACAGAGGTAAGAATTCTTCATATACATTTCAACTTTAAGGACCTATCGAGTATGCGGGCCAAAATCGTCCAAAAAACCAACGTATAAGCTATACCGTTAAAGTTTTGGCACCGGATTCTGGTACAGAATTTACCAGTTGGTCCCGGCAAATACAAATAGATCTGCCATATTAATTGAGAACCCGAGAAACTGCAAACAAAATGTTTATTTCCGGTTTGGTTAGACGTTACGTGTGCAATACCATATATCTTGCGTCTAGTCTGGGTCTACACTCTTTGCAAAGACATATCTGTCCCAATACTTAGGGTTATTACAGTATACTTTGTAGATCAAAAGTTGCACAAATTCGGCTTTGTAAATTCAGCACGTTATCTCTAAAAGTCAGTATTCGTTAAGGGCTAATTATACTTTGCGGAACGGAACGGATTTATATCGTTCGTCTGTCATTACTGACAATGACTAATCCTAATCAACAGTGTGCTGTGTTTTTATTTGTGTGTTCTAAGATGGCTGATGAGACCAATCTTAGGTCCATCGCCACAGGGCTTTTGAATGACTTGCATATGTGCGCTTGCTGTGAATGTGTATTGCTGATTATGATGACATGCGCTGTGAATTGGATTATAGTGAGGGAGAGGCGCGCAGAGTCAACCTCACTCTCTCGTCCTCACCTAGCTGGATCCAGAGACAAGACAGTGTCAGGACATCTGGAGCTAAGCCCGGATGTAGTGGAACGGAACGGAACTACTTCAGGGGCACACAATGGGGAATAAATAGAAAATTATAATATTTGTTCTTGTCCACTGTTTTTTAGAGTATATAGACTTATTATCGATTACAAGTTTATCCTCTTGAACATCTAACTTTTTTGAGTTTGTTTTTAAATAAGAATAGTTTGTGATTTGCCATTTAAGAACTCTTTTCCGTTCCGTTCCGCAAAATATAATTGAACACTGATAATTATATTTAACGGAACGGAACGAAACAAGAACATCCAGAAATGCTTTCATCTTCCAGCGAATTAGATAAATGAGCCAAGGCAGCATGCAGATACACTGAAGACTCCATATGAAGAGTGCATTGCATTGTAGGAATGAATGGCAGGGAACAAGAAAATGCATAACTCCTTTGATTATTTGTTCTTGTGCAATGTTTTAAAGAATATTTAGTTGTTGTATAAGGCTTATTATCGATAAAAAAATCATTCTTGAACATTTACCTGTCCTGTGGTTGTTTTTAAATAAAAAAAGTTTGTCTTTTGCCATTTCTAAACCTTTTTTCTGTTCCGTTTCGTAAACTATAATTATCCACACCGATAATTTTATTCAACGGAACGGAACAAGAATATCCATACCTGCTTGGAGCTTCAAGCAAATTAGATTAATGAACCCTAGCAGCATACAGATATACTTAAGACTCTACAAGAAGATTGCTTTGCAATATAGGAATGAATGGAAGGTACTACGAATATGCAGAACTTTTATTATTTCTTCTTATCCAATGTTTTTAGGAATATGTAGTTGTCGTATGTAAGCCGTATTATCGGTCATAAATGGTCCTTTTGAACAGTTACCTTTCCTTTGGTTGTTTTTGAATGAAAATGTTTGTGTTTTAGCATTTATTAACCTTGTTCCGTTCCGTTCCGCAATTTATAATTATCCACACCAATAATTATACTTAACGGAACGGAACAGAACAAGAATATCCAGAACTGTTTTCAGCTTCCAGCAAGTTAGAAAAAAAATGAACTTTTGCAGCATGCAGGTATACTAAAGACTCTATATGAAATAGTAAGAAAGAATTATTCTCAAAGACCACAGCCATCCCAAGCTACCGAATAAAGTAAGATAAGGCAAGATGACGATACACACACAATCGAATTTTGACGATTGTTTTACATTATAGGAATGGATAGAAGGGACAAGTATGTGCAGAACTCCTTGTTACAAAAATGTTAAACTGAATGTAATAGAATAGCATAAGGACAGACAGATGGAGGGACGGATGAGGAGACGGAAGTACGTACGTATGACCCTACCACTATATAAAACAAGTATCATGCCATTGTGGGGCGGGGACGTGTGTGGGGGCGAAAAAGGTGTCCATGTGGCTGTATGTAGGTATGTAGGGCTCCGTTCGTCTATTTGTCTGTCTGTTTGCCTGCCTACATGTATATATGTATGTTTGCATGCATGTATGTTTGCATGTATGTATGCATGTAAATTTCCACTTGGTACAATACGTAAGAAGAATCTAAAAATCTACCAGTTACAAAAGTGTTAAACTAAGTGTAACAGAATTACGTAAGGAACAGGCGGACAGACGGAAGTACGTACGTACATACGACCCGAACACTAAATGAAACATGATGCCAATGGTGGGGAACGGGGGCGAGAAAGGTGCACATGTGTACGTTTGTAGGTATGTATGGCTCCGTATGTATGTATGTATGTATGTATGTATATATGCTACATAGGACACTTGAGTTACTGCTTTTGTATAGCTGTAACCGAATATGTATAGCAATATCCAGGGCAGATGGAGCCTTCAAACCCGGGTCGGCAATCCATCTAGGAGGAGGCAACTCCAAATAAAAACCTGCATATCTGGCTTTGCCTGTTCCAGCTATGTAAGGTCTGCTTCGGTAGCTGGGGCGGAAGAAATCATTTCACTGATTCAACGGCCCAAACGGCAATGAAGCAGTATGTTGTGGGGCATGCAGAGCATGACAAGGCACTAAAGAAGTCATGGTCATCCACTGCATCCGGGCTTAGCTCCAGATGTCTTGACACTGTCTTGCCTCTGGATCCAGCTAGGTCAGGACGAGAGAGTGAGGTTGTCTCTGCGCCTCTCCCTCACTATTATCCAGTTCACAGCGCATGTCATCTTAAACATATACTATTAGTATCTATATATTCATTAATGTATGTATTCTCTGTTTACCCTCTTGTACAGGTATCAGTCTTGAATAATCTTGATGAAAAGTTTGTTTTGCCATTACTAAACTTTGTTCCGTTCCGTTCCGCAAAGTATAATTATCCACACTAATAATTATATTTAACGGAACGGAACAGAACAATAATATCTAGAACTGTTTTCAGCTTCCAGAAGCAAGTTAAAAAAATACAAAGTGTTACGGCGTCAACGTCCCCTGATGTATATATGTAGGTATGGCTCCGCTCGTCCGCAGGTCCATACGTATGTTTATCAGTGTATGTGTCTGTCTCTCTTCCTCCCTACTGCACGTATGATATGTATGTATGTATGTATGTATGTGTGTCCTCTTTTGGTTATTTTTTAATAAAAATGTTTGTGTTTTGGCATTTACTAATCATGTTTTGTTCCGTTCCGCAAAGTATAATTATCCACACCGATAATTATATAGAGTTTATTTGGTAGTTTTGATCGATTACGGAGACATAATTCATTAGTGTTTTAAGGTTTGCGCGTAATAAAAAAAAAAAAAAAAAAAAAAAAACGAGTGAAGCGAATGAGTTTTTTACAAGCAAACCTTAAAATACGGATGAATTATTTCTCCGTAATCCACCAAAACAATCAAATAAACCGTTTATTACATTTTTATGCATGTTTTACCTTTAAATTTTCACATTCAGCCATTATGATTTCTTACCAAAATAGTTCCAGTCAGTGCATGAATTTCAATAGGCGTGGTTTAGTTTGAAAATCAGTCGCCATCGTGTTTTCACTTTAATGCAAAAATCACCATGTGCTTGAGATACAGACACAATAATGTCACGAAAGTTGAACTGGATTATCAAGAAAATCATACTTTATATTTGTGTTGCAAGTCTTTCCTCAAAAACGCCAACTGAACGTTAAAATTAAAGTCTGATTTCCATGGTTTTATCAAACCTACTGTTATTGTTGTTACTAACAACGTCAGCAACGCCGCCTAGCAATTATGACGTCAAAACGTTCGAAATGAAATAATTCACTCAGTGAATTATAGATCATAATCCACCGACAAATCTCAGTAAATCACAGTATTAAATTTAACGGAACGGAAGAAGTATATCAAGAACTACTTGCAGGTCTCCAGGATATCCAATGTATAGGTAAAGGTATACTGTAACAACATGTACACCTGTCTACATATGGACCAAACGCGTATGTTCTTCAAGGTTATACTTTATGAACAATATTTTTGCACTGTCCTAATTTGGGTAGATACTGTACCGCTCAGGTAAACATCAAAAAAATTCTTTATTCTGAATCTCGGCGTTTCGCGGACTTCCCAAAAACTATCCCAGTTATTCCGAGTAACCGCATATACTCGGAGGACGATGTTGAAAAGCCTATAGGCCATAAAAATTCGTGCGAACAGCGAAGACTGATCAGACTGCGTGAATGCACAGGCTGATCTGAGTCTTCACTAGTAGCGCTGGTCTTAGTTTTTTTCTAAAAGTACTTTCCAAATTCCCATGTTCCCCGTTCCCCCAAATTAGTTTAATTCCTTTGTTCTCTGCGGCGTCTGATCTGGAGCTATTCTGTTTGCATAGGCCTGCCTGTCCCAATAATTGTGTTCTATTTTTAACACGTATGCATTTCTAACGAGAAAAGGCTCTATAATTTAATTTAACGAACATAAGTTTGGTTTTTTTTTTCTATAGTAACTTTTACACCGCTAATCGCAACTACAGCAGACGACTGTTTCATTTATTATTTACTGTTATTTTTCAGAGAAAATACGGTTTGGAATTTCGGACGAATCACATGAAATATCAATCATTTTATTTTTATTTGTTTAATAATATGAAAAGGGGAAGCACATTTAGCTATAGGCCCTTTGGCTAATCTACCACGTGCCCCCCTCTTTCCTCAGAAAAAAATAAAAATAAAGAAAAGGTTGCTTATGGTCAGGTTAGCTGACCGTTGCTCACATACGGCAACGTGTTGGTCTAGGTTTCCGCTGGTTTTACGTAAATACCTTAATATATGTGGAGCTTTGCGGTGCAGTGGTAAAATATCGGACTCGAAATCGAGAAGTAGCGGGATTGACACCCGTGAGCACCAAGTGTTGTGTACTTGAGCAAGACACTTTATCCACACAACATAGTATTGATTTTGTACCCAGGAAGACCCTGCCTAGAGTTCCCGTGAGGGCATTAAACAAAATTGATAGCTTGATGACGATCGCCTTCTTATTAACGTAGCCAGGCAACAGCGGTCACATAGGAATACGCCGACGATTGTCTGCCGATGCTAGGTTTATAGATATGCGTCATTTAAACTAGTTAAATCAATTATGGTTTTGGTTTTGCATATCGAATGCTAAAGACACAAAAACAGAACACTTTACATGACAAACGAAACTTCTGAAGAGTGCTCTGTAAGCCAATAATTATGTTTTCATTATATATAATGTAAAATAATAACAGTACTAATATTTATTTGTACCCTGGTAAATGCGGGGTTAGGCTCTCACTCTATAGGTTAACTGTTAAAGGGAGCTAATTGCATATACCTCGATAATTCAAATTTCGAGTCGGACCCATGGGAAATTGGATGTGGAACAGCATTTTTCATGAATATCTGGGGCGGATCAGGATGGTTTCTGAATGGCTTCAATTTGATCAAAGCTCCATACTTACTCTACGTATTCGGACAGACAGGCCTGAGCAAACGGTGTACACCCAGAACGCGGCGTCTGATCAGGGTCTACACTGTTGCCACTCACCCAACAATTTTACATACATTCGCAGGTATTAAAATGTACTTGTTGCAGAGAAATATATTAAAAAGAGTAAAGGGTGTGAATATTTAGGATCAACTTCTCAAATATATCCAGAATTTCCCATGAAAATGAAACTTTGGCCCACGGGCCGACTGAACCACCCCGCCCCTCCGCCGTCCCCACCACCCCCACCTCTCCCCCCAACCTCCACCACATCCCCCCTCCCGAACCCCCACTGAATTTGTTTTTTTTTTCTAAAGCAGTTCTGGTTCTTATTCTTGTTCCGTCCGTTCCGTTCCGTTAAATATAATTATCAGTGTGTGTGTGTGTGTGTGTGTGTGTGTGCGTGTGTGTGTGTGTGTTTTTGTGTTTTGTTTTGTTTTTTTGCGGAAAAGAACGGAACAAAGTGTAGATTTATTCAAAAACAACTAAATGGCATGTACCTGTTCAAGAGAATACATACATACATACATACATACATACATACGTACGTGCAGTCAGGGAGGAAGACACACACACACACACACACAGATAAACATACGTATGGACGAGCGGAGCCATATATACCTACATCAGGGGACGTTTTCGTTCCCTAAAACTTTGTTTTTTAACTTGCTGCTGGAAGCTGAAAGCAGTTCTAGACATTCTTGTTCCGTTCCGTTTCGTTAAATATAATTATTTGTGTGGATAATTATACTTTGCAGAACGGAAAGGAACAGAGTTTTGTAGTAGCAAAACATACTTTTACATCAAAAACTTTCAAAGGCAGGTATCTGTATAAGAGGATAAACAGAGCATACATACGTACGTACATACATACAGACAGCAAGCACAGACAGACAAACAGACGAACGGAGCCATACGTACCTACATACCCATGGGCATTTTTTTCGCACCCCCACCTCCTTTGGCATGAAAGTTGTTTCATATAGTGTTCGGGTCGTACGTATGAGATCTGCAAGGAGATCTGCATATACTTGTTCCCTTTTATTCATTCCTATAATGCAAAGTAATCTTCTAATTTTGATTGTGTGTGTACCGTCGTCTTGCCTTACCTTACTTTCTTCGTTAGCTTGGGATGGCTGTGATCTTTGTTTTTGGCTTTTCCTGAGTAACCCTGTCTTACTATTTCGTGTAGAATCTTTAGTATATCTGCATGCTGCAAGAGTTTCTTTCTCTAACTTGCTGGAAGCTGAAAGCAGTTCTAGATATTCTTGTTCCGTTCCGTTTCGTTCCGTTAAACATAATTGTCGGTGAGGATAATTATACTTTGCGAAACGGAACGGAATGGAACAAGGTTAATAAATTCCAAAACACAAACACTTTTATTTAAAAACAGCTAAACGATTGGTAGCTTTTAAAAAAGGATAATCTGGGAACAACATACATACATACATACATACATATGTACGTACGTACGTACGTACATACATACACACGTGCAGTCAGGGAGGAAAACATCCAGACGCACACAGATAAACATACCTGCGGACGAGTGAAGCCAAACATACCTACATCAGGGACGTTTTACTCCCTAACACTTTGTTTTTTTTAACTTGCTCCTGGAAGCTGAAAGCAGTTTTAGATATTCTTGTTCCGTTCCGTTTAATATAATTATTAGTGTGGATAATTATACTTTGAGGAACGGAACGGAACAAAGTTTAGTAATGGCAAAACAAACTTTTGATCAAAACATTCAAAAGACAGATACCTGTACAAGAAGATAAACGGAGAATACATTCGTACATACATACATACATACATGCATACATACAGGCACAGACAGACAAACAGACGGAGCGATACATACATACCTACATCGTAACCATGGGCAACTTTTTCGGCCCCCCTCCCAAACCATTAGCTTCATACTTGTTTCATTTAGTGTTCGGATCGTACGTACTTTCGTACTTCCGTCTGTCCGTCCCTCTGTCTGTCCTTACGTCATTTTGTTACACTCAGTTTAACACTTTTGTAACTGGTTGAATTTTAGATTCGTTTTTTTGTAGCAAGTGAAAACTTACATGCATACATACATGCAAACATGCATACATACATGTAGGCAGACAGGCACAGATAGACAAACAGACGAACGAAGCCATACATACCTGCATACATACACATGGGCACCTTTTTTGCCTACCCCTCCCTCCCACACCATTGGCATGACACTTGTTTGCTGCAAGAGTTCATTTTTCTAAAATAAAAGGTAAGATAAAAGTCCAGGGAGTGCCACAATCACAAACCGCAGCCCTTTCCAGATACCAAAAGGAAGAGGAAACAGACAAAACCTAAATAGCACAAATCGAACAAACGTACGAAAAGCACTAAGATTAGCTCTCTCTTCCCATAGCGAGGTAATCGCAATGCTAAAAGGACTGAAAAACACAAGAACAAAATAACACAAGGTAAGTGTTACGACCGAGCACTCCTCCCTTCGATTATCTGTCTTGGCAGATTGTGCATAACTTCTAAGTATATATTCAATCTCTGACAACTGCGTCAGGGAGGACGGGGTTCGAATCCGACAAAAGGCGGGAAATTTTACCAGCTATTCATCATTCCTTTGAAACGACTTTCATGTCGTAAGAGTAAGACATAAAACAAATCGCTTCGTAGAATAAACCACAAAGCAACAAAGAGTAAGACTAACACCAGGACCATAGCCTTAGAACGGTCAGTAGAGCAAATCACCGGGGGAATCAAAGCACTTTCACAGCAAGCCAACTTCACCCTGGGTCCCGACGCTACTCTTAATACAGAAATACATAAAAATTCGGTTCGCATAAAGGCTCCCAACTCAGTCAATGCATCAAAGCGAAAACATAAAAATCAAATTAAACACTATAATAAACAAAGACGAGTACTCATGGCTAATTCTACTGTATGCCAGAGTAAATGAAAACCAATAGTTGAGCCACGGCGGGCCAAGCCAAAGACATATCGTCAAGCCCTAACCCATTGGTTAAAGTTTTACCAAAAGGTCGTCGTCTAACTTGCTTGAAGCTGGAAGCAGTTCTGGATATTCTTGTTCCGTTCCGTTAAATATTATTATCGATGAGGATAATTATAATTTGCGGAATGGAACGGAACGAGGTTAATAAATGCCAAAACACAAACATTTTTATTCAAAAACAACCAAAGGACAGGTAACGGTTCAAGAGGATCATTTATGATCGATAACACGGTTTAACCGACAACTACATATCATTAAAAACATTAAATGAGAAGAAATTATAAAAAGAGTTCTGCATACTTTTGATAACTACCATTCGTTCCTATATTGCAAAGCAATCTTTTTTATGTAGAGACTTTTGTATACAGTCGAATCTCAATAGCTCGAACACCGATGGCTCGTTCACCATGGCTAATTCGAACTCGGTTTTGAATCCCTACGAAATTCTTCTGATAGATCAAGAAAACAAATATTTAAGGAACCTTTTTATTTCATTATGAAATTGTATGTTGAGTGTACTCATAAGAATCGCCTCGAAGAGTCGATTCTAATGAGTACACTCAACATACAATTATTGTGTAGAAGATCGATATATTTTCCAGAATTAGCGATATTTGCTTCCCGAACTGGCGCCATGATTTTTCTTCATTGGCTCGAACTACCCATGGCTCGAACAATTTTCCATGGTCCCAAAGTGTTCGAGCCATTGAAGTTCGACTGTATTTGCATGCTGCTAGGGCTCACTCTCATTTGCTTGATGCTGAAAGTAGGTCTGGATATTATTGTTCCGTTCCGTTTCATTCCGTTGAATATAATTATCGGTGTGAATAATTATACTGTGCGAAACGGAACGGAACAAAAATTAGAAATGGCAAAACACAAACGTTTTATTTAAAAAAAAAGATAAGAGAAAAGTCCCGGGAGTGCCACAATCACAAATCGCAGCCCTTTCTAAACACCAAGAGGAAGAGGAAACAGACACAATCAAACAAGCACAAAACGAACAAACGTATGAAAAGCACTAAGATTAGCTCTCTCTTCCCCAAGCAGGGTAATCGCAATGCTAAAAGGACTGGAAAACACAAGAACAAAATAACACAAGATAAGACATAAACCAAATCGCCTCGTAGAACAACCAAAGGACAGATAAATGTTCAAGAAGGTATTTTTATCGGTAATAAGCCTTATACAACAACTAAATATTTTTTAATACATTGGACAAGATCAAATAATGAAAGGAGTGTTGCATTTTCTTGTTCTCTACCATTCATTCCTGTAATGCAATACAATCTTCATATAGTCTTCAGTATATCTGCGTGCTGCCTTGTTTCATTTTTCTAACTCTCTGGAAACTGAAAGCAGTTCTGGATATTCTTGTTCCGTTCCGTTCCGTTAAATGAACTGCATTCCTAGTTATCAACCCAATCATTGTTTATGGCTATGCTTCACTCTTTGAATGCACGAATGCGGTTCGGGCCTCAGACTCAAACGCCTTACGAAGTTTAAAATAACAATAGCCCTGCCTAAGAAATTTGGCAGTAAGGGCTTTATTAGGGCAGTTAAAGTCACTAAGATCTGAAGAAGCTCTGGCGAATCTAATAAGTTGAGATATTTATACCCCATATGAGGTACGCCGGGGGACATCGCTATGCAGAAAAGGGAAATTGACTATATAAAAATCAAAATCGCCCCGTTTATCATATTTTTTTGTATCTGGACACAGTGTTTACCTGTTATGGGAGAAGGAAAGAAAAATAATAAGGAGCTACGTTATTGACCATTTTGTAAATTAAAGTAAGCTTATGATTCTGTCGCCTTTGCTGAAGCATGCCCCAACATATTTCTTTGTATAAATTACTTAAAGAGATAAATTTAGTCGTACACGTAGCTATTCTTGCTGTTTAAGTTTGAATTTTCTCAAGTTCATTTTTGTCGCTTTGGAAACAGTTGTCCCAGACAACGTCAGCATTCTCCAGGATAAGTCTAATAAAAGCGATTTACAGCCGAGTTTGAATTTTAATTTTCTCATTACGTTTACCCTGAACCAAGCATTTCCTTTATATATTCAATTTCTTTGTGCCAAGAACAGGCTTGAGAAAAGTATAAACCAAGATGTTTATGGAAATCTACTTCGTCGAGCTGTACATTTTCCATGAATAAGGGTGGATGATTAGGTTTGATTAGTCTACGTGAAATAAGGAAAGCTACACCTTTTTGAGGGGTTGAGTCACTAGTCATGTACTAGTCTATTGGGAGAGCTTCACGAGCTGATGCAGGATCATTTACATAAAGAGACTTGTGTCATCTGCAAATAAATGGATATTTGAACCAATATCGTTTATGTATAGTAAGAAAAGTAATAGGCTAAAATTGAGCCCTGAGGCACGCCTGCTCTAATATATGTCCAATCAGAAGAACCATCTGGTAACACTACATGCTGTCTTCCGTCTGAAAGTTAGTTCCTGAACCATTCTAGAACCATTCTAGAACCGCTCCTGTGACACCAGCAACTTCAAGTTTGTATACGACTCGCATGCAGACACGATCAAATGCTTTGCTGATGTCACAAAAGACAGCCCTAACCTCTTTGCCAACAACAAGTTTCACAAAAAGTATGGTATAAGACCAACTCTTATTGTGCGCTATATGTTCAGAGTCTTCATTGTCCGCATTACGAAAACACGCCTATTCAAATATATTGAAAATTTTACAAACCAAAACAGGGAAATTTTCAGTTAAAAACGCAAATATTTTTCTTATTTCTGCCCAAAACATAGATTGTGGGTACTCGTTAGAACCGCCTCGACGAGGCGGTCCTAACGAGTACCCACAATCTATGTTTTGAGCAGAAATAAGAAAAATAATGTATACCCCTGTAAATCCCAGTTTTATTATATAAAAGTGGGGTTTATGGGGGTCAAAATTATATAGGCATGTTTTCGTGATGGCATGATGAAACGTTGCACCCTTGGCTATCCAAAATGCACCCAGTACATACTCTGATCAGTCTGCATGAATGCGCAAGCTGATCTGAACCTTCCTGGGTGCATATGTCCGAATGTACGTTTTCTGATGTTGCGGCGCAATGATAAAATGGCTCGATTGTTATCTTCTAACGCGAATGGGAATGAAACCCTTGGAAATGACGATATTTTCGGCAATGATCAGCAATGCTTTGAAGCACCTTCACTTTTCCTAAGTTTATCAACCAGATTCTAAGATCAGGACGGTAACAAGATCGCAAAACCCTGGTGTTGGAAAATCAGATCCCGTTATGTCTATCTTAAGTGTTAATGTTACAAGAAATGGACTTTTAAACTTTTCTATTTGAAAGATCCGATCAGCTAATGAACGTAACAAAATCATAAATGTTTAAACTTGGTTGCGGTAATATTTGGGTTTAGTTGTTTTACATATGGGCCGCGCCATGCGAAAACGTGTTTTCAGGCATATGCGGACAGCGAAGTCCCAGATCAGCCTGCGCATCCGCGCAATCTGATCAGGGCCTTCACATTCCGTTAATAAAATCATTGGGTACTACAGAATGTATGAATGGATGCCCGGATGAGACTTTGCGTCTGCGTGGACTAAATCTGAGCCTTTGCATTTTGCGCATGCTCGATAACAAATTTTCGCTTCGCGCCGCCCATGTTTAAGCTTTTCTCTGTGGTTTTACATGTTATCAGTCATTAATTCCATGTGTTTATCGTTTCAGTTGTTATACTTTAATTTTATGTTTAACCTTTACCACTCTCTGGGCTAGTTTCACAAACGACAAATTGCCCAGTCAGCATTCTACGTAAATATATACCGGGCCATCATCGGCCCGTCAGCTACCCTGACGGGCCGATGATGGCCCGATATATATTTACGTAGAATGCTAGCTGGGTGGTGATGTTTTTCCTTTTCCCCTGAAAAAAAGCTTTGGCATTTCATGCAAATTGTCTCCAAAGTCCTAAGGAAAGCAATTTCCATGCCAAAGGAAAAAGCAATTAAACTATTTCAAAATGTCATCTACCGAAACTTTTACCTAGCATGCTAAGTATTTGTTTGTCACCAAATCTGTTCATTTTGTGGTCTGTCTGTATATTCATATGTTACAATAATCTGCGGTATAGGAGACAATGACCAGATACCAAAAGTTATATGGGAATCTCCGAGCAGAAGGGAATCTTCGATATGGTCGAACAGAAAATGTCTAAGTCAGCCGTATCTTTCAGGCATATGCATACAGAATCTGTGCAGTCTGATCAGGGCTTTTGCTGACCCCTAAAGAGTAAAGATACACAAGGATACGTCGAGAAACAAGAATCAATCTGTTCAGATACGAGAAGCTGACATCGACCGTTGCTGTTCATTATGGCATAAAGGTAATTTTCATCACGAAAACATACCTATATAATTTTGACCATCTTAAACCCCACTTTTATAAAACTGAGGTTTACAGGGGTACATATTATTTTTCATTTCTGCTCAAAACATAAATTGTAGGTACTCGTTAGAACCGCCGCGACGAGAAGGTTCTAACGATTACTCACAATCTATGTTTTGAGCAGAAACATGAAAAATATCAGGACTTTTATCTGAATTATTTCAGGTTTTGGTGGTAAAATTTTCAGTATATTTGAATTGGCGTGTTTTCGGAATGTGTCACCTTGTGCACCATATGATTTCTAATCTCAGATATTAGATGTTAATCAATAACAGTTCGCGAAAATTTATTAGCGTTTAGTAGCGGCAGTTCTCTACATTTTAATTATCTGTATGTTCTTTCAGCTTATTTATTGATCTGTAATAAGTAGATGAGTATGTATGTGATTTAGTTAGATGGAAATCATCGATACGGACTGTTTACCAGAGCTGATGTATACGCATTGTGCCTTATTCATCTCTAATTTTCCATATACGTAATTGTATTGTACGTCAATTTAACCTAGGGGTCCGTAAATTACACCAAACCACATGGCAAATGAGACATCACGAAAACATGCCTATATAATTTTGACCCCCTTAAACCTCACTTTTATATAGTAAAACTGGGGTTTAAAGGGGTATACATTATTTTTTTTATTTCTGCTCAAAATCATAGATTGTGGGTACACGTTAGAACCGCCTCTGCTCTGCGAGGCGGTTCTAACGAGTACCCACAATCTATGTTTTGAGCAGAAATATGAAAAATATCGGAGTTTTTTATCTGAAAATTTTCAGTTTTTGGAGATGAAATTTTCTATATATTTGAATAGGCGTGTTTTCGTAATGGTACTACAAAGCTGCATGCTCCCCATTTAATAAATGTTCTATATTCATAGCTCCAGACAAGAGGGACTATCTACACATATATTTCTTATTTCTTCGAAAACATATGTTGTGGGCACTCATTAGAAAGGCCTCAGCGAGGCGCTTCAAATGAGAACCCATAACTTATGTTTCATGAAGGAATACGAGAAAAAAAACAAAAAAAAAACAGAAATTTTCGGTTCAAGAAAAATTCACTTTTTCTAGAGCCAGGTTTATTGCATTCAATATACCTGATGCTTCTCAATGTTTTAGTGCTAAGTATGGCCCTTTATTATATATAGGGGTTTGAAATACGAAATGAGAAAATGAACAAAAATTCAAAAACATTTCACATACTTTCTTTTAAATAACGACATCATATGTCATATTTTTTTTTAAATAGACTCCTTATTGAATCTAGGGGAAATACATTCTGTAAAAACCATTACGAAAACACGCCTATTCAAATATATTGAAAACTTTCACCACCAAACAAATCTAGGAGTTTTCTGATAAAAATTCTGATATTTTTTCATATTTCTGCTCAAAACATAGATTGTGGGTACTCGTTAGAACCGCCTCGCCGAGAAATAAGAAAACAAGAAAAATAATGTATGCCCCTGTAAACTCCAGTTTTACTATATAAAAGTGGAGTTTAAGGGGGGCAAAATTGTAAAGGTATATTTTCGTGATGTAAATGTGCGCTTAGTGGAGTCAATCTTGTCGCAGGATGTGGTGAATACCCTATAGACCAAACTAGCGGTAAACTGCAAACACGACAAACCAAGAAATAGGAAAACCTTTGACAAGAATTATCGAAGCGTGCCCGAGTTGATTAGCAGAAACCGTAATCAGACTGTGCGGATGTCTGTAGGGTGTAAAATGGAAAGACAAATACAAGTCTTTCACTGTGCGGATGCGTAGGCTGATATGTACCATTGCTATTTACTAACGATATTACGTGAACAAATCTATATAAAAAGTACACTACATAGTCATATCTCTTGATAAGCCATTTTAATGATTGTTGTCTCATTTATTTACCAACACATGATTTCGGTACTCAAAGAGACGCTTCTAATGAGTACTCAATACATATGTATTTGTGGAGAAATAAAACAACTATGTATCTTTATAACCTATTATCTAGAAATTTAAGACTGAGGTCAACATACTAAAATCATAAATAAATATACTCAAAAATAAAATGTAGAATGTTCAGACAGACAGACATGAACCCAAAATGAACAGGATGTAATCAGGCGTCCATGGAAAGTAAGCAGTACTTGGTTAGCATGCTTTGCCCACTATGCCTATCAGACTGAACAGACATTTAGACAAATATGGAAATAGTAATGTCCGGGGTTTAAAAAGTCTGTTTATGGTTTGTTTATGGCAAAACAAAACATCGAATATAAGTCTGGAAATAGCCACACAGTACAGGGACTGATAAGGTCGTGATGCCTCCCATAGAACTTCTTAAATGTTGACACATCACGAGAACATACCTATGTAATTTTGACCTCCTTAAACCCCACTTTAGTATAGGAAAGCTGGGGTTTATAGGGGCTATACATTATTTTTCTTAGATTGTGGGTACTCGTAAGCACCCCCACGGCGAGGCAGTTCTAACGAGTACCCACAATTTTTGTTTTGAGCAGATTATGAGAAATATCAGAATTTTTATCTGAAAACTTTCATTTTTAGGTGGTAACATTTTCAATCTATTTGAATAGGCGTGTTTAGTAATAACCAGTTTATTTCTTTGATATCCCTGAGTCAACAGTTTTGTAGTGAGCCGTTTTCGTCGTTCGATAAAATCCTGACAAGCAAAAACAGGCTGTAGTATAACGAATTAACTGTGAAACGTAAACACCTTATGCTGGTGCAGAAGGAATATTACTGCTAAGAAACTGACATTTAAACATTAGATAGTCGAATTCATCCCGTTACTTGTAAAGCCTTGTAGTTATCTTCCCATTGTTGATGTAGAGGTATAAATTCAAGTATGAGGAAGAGGTTATCGTCTCAGATGTTTCTTCGATTTCAAGTTCACGAGGGTAGAAGAATTTGAAGTACTCTGAAAACTTATTATTATTGATAAAATACATTATCTATGTATCTGTAGGAGATATTGAATAGTTGGGAACAGAACAGCACAAAACTTTACTACTCTCAAGTTGTAAAACATATGCTGTACTAAATACTTATCACTACAAAACACATCATCAAATACAAGGTACCCGCACATTTTTGGGACAAGGTATTTAGTTAACAAATATCATAAAGAACCTATTAGAACTTCCTTGATGTGGATCTGATTGTATCAATTCCTGAGTTTACTTATTAACTTTACTAAGTACAATAGCAATAATTCACTTAACCTGTTTAATATTCTAACACTTGTGATTGTCATTAATTTTGCAAACTTGTATGTATTTAAGTGTCTCAGGCAATACGCTTGTAAATATTGTTTTAAAGATTCCTTAAAAAAAACTCGCATTCAAATGTTCATCACCGATCAAATCTTTGTTACATAAATGACAAAATCTTTTGTTTCTTTCGACATTTTCCCACCTCCCCTTTTCTATTATGACTGTTTGTAGTTCTAAAGTTTGCTAATACAATACAAGATCTACCAGAAAGTTCTGTTACATATATATCAATATCAAAGCTGGTTTTAAAACTTTGATAATTTAGACATAAAAAACTACTAAAAACATCAGCATTCCAATTCTGAATACGTTGACATTGTAACCTATTTTTAACCTCTTCGCATAAGCATGCTTATTTGGAATTTCGTTGTTAATACATACATAATTTAGTCCAACACTGTGTTAACATAGTTTCTATATGTAAAATCCATTCGCTTGGGTAAATATTATTTTTGTGTAATTGCAACAGTACATTTACGGCAAAATGATACTTTTATTATTTTTTCAGTTAAAAGCTTTGACCAGTACTTTATCAAGCGTATGTTTACTGCAATTTGTAGGGGATACTTGCCTGATTCCCCATATACTATGACAACATGTGGAGTACTCTTTTTTGTTTTCAAAACCTTTTTTTTTAAAAATGTCCAAATGATTTTCGAATCCACAGAGTTCACTACCATACAGCAAAATTGGTTCATTTGTTAGGTCAAGATGTTTTAACTGGCAATCAACAGGTAAATGTGGGTTAACTATGCGTTTCCTTAACAAGTACATAGTGTTTCCTGCCAGTTTAGAAAGTTCTTAAAGTAATGTATGAATCGTCCATTTTGTGCAAACAAAACTCCAAGATATCTGAATTCTTTTACAACCTCAATTTTATCTCCTGTAAAAGTAATATAAACATTATTTGATCTAATATTACCACTAAATATCATTATTTTTCCGGTATTTCTTTTAAGTGTCCAACGTTTGCAATAAAGATCAAAGCAATTCTGCATGTCATGGAGTTTAACAGTATTGTCACTCAAGCATACAGTATGGTGTTGTGAATTTACGTTAAAGTAACGTCGATTTTACCGCCATACAACGGTCATGACAAAGTCATTATGTTTTCTTGTGTATGTACATAACGTTATTCGCTGAACAGAACCTGAACAGATCACAACGCTTCTTTGTTACTATTTTCCTCAAGTTTCATATACGATCTAGCCGACATTGGTGCCGTGACCAAAAGGATAATGAATCTACAAAAGTTGCAAACACAGAGAGAGAGGGGCATCGACGTTTCATCGAGAGATATTTGCAGAAAATCGAGCAAACGAAGGAGAATGATTCAATGATGGAGTTCGACGCCATTCTCGCAGCTATCGAAGGGCAAGTGCAAATTCTAGAGACATTAAATGACAAGATCTTGTCGCAGACTGACGCGGATGGAACCGAGGAGGAGACGTTTCAAACCGATGAATATTTCATGGAATTGGAGATCGAGTTGTGCCGCCTACGAGCTTTCCGAGGTCAACATTCTGAGAGCATCTCAACCCACGGAGAGGATCAAGGAAATTCAGGGGCCAGCGAACAGCAACGGAACAACAACGGTTTGAATCCCAACACAGACACTATCCATCCCGGCAGAACTGTGAGTAGCTTTTCTTCTTCTAGTAACTCTGCAAATTCGGCTCAGTTCTACAGATTACCAAAGATTTCGTTGCCAAGCTTCAGTGGTGATATTCTGCAATGGCAGTCCTTTTGGGACAGTTATGAGTCTACTATCCATTCTAATGCCAATCTCACAGATGTTCAGAAATTTACGTACTTGAAATCCAAGCTTGAAGGCACCGCCGCACGTGTTGTTGAAGGATTCGCTATGACAAATGTAAACTATGTCCGAGCAATAGACTTGTTGAATGAAAGATTTGGCAAACAGCAGAAAATTACTCACGCCGCTATGCAAGCCTTGACCAAATTGCCCGCGCCCACTAGTAAAGTGTCTAGTCTCAGAAACTTTTATGATAAAATGGAGACTTATATTCGGAGTTTAGAGGCTATGGGTCAATGTCAGGAGTCGTATGGTAATTTGCTTGTGCCTGTTGTGTTAGAGAAAATGCCAGGAGAAATTCGCAAACAATTAGCCCGTGAAAATGGTGATAATGACTGATTTGAGCAGATTTACGCCGCGCGATTAACAGAGAAATCGGCATTATGCAGGCTGGCACCACACACACTGAGCCGGGATTCGACGATTACGCGATTACGGCGTCATTTCACACCACAGCGAAACCCGGGAAAAGAGCACAGCCAGGCCCGAGACCGTCAAACGGAGGAACCAAGAGCCGTGATAAAGTGTGCATTTTGCGACGGCGGACACAGATCAGGCGACTGCGCTGTTTACACAGACGCGGATTCTAGGCTGAAAGTGGTGAAAGTGAAACGCTTATGTTTCAACTGTTTGGCCAAACATCCAGTGGCAAAGTGCAGTTCCAGTAACAGATGTCTAAAATGCAAGCGGAAGCACCACACAACGATTTGCAGCAGCCAAGCAGGGAACCAATCTTCAAGTACTAGCAGTAATGAGACTACGACGTCAGAAACAGCCGTATTACATTCAAATACAAACCTGCCAGACAAAGAAGTTTTACTGAAAACTGCTATAGCAACCGTTACATCGGCTAGTCACGTGCACGCGGAAGCCAGTATCCTTATTGATGAGGGAGCGCAGAAGTCATTCATAACGGAGCATTTGGCAGCAGAATTGCAACTTACGAGAGAAACCACCGAGACCATTTACCTGGCGTCATTTGGAAGCACAACTAGCAAGGTGCAGCAAGTAGACATTGCTACGGTGCACGTTATTGCAGAGAATCGCCAGATGATCCCAGTTCGAGTCCTGGTTGTGCAAACCATTTCAACGCCTATAAACAACAGAACACAGCAAGTATCGGAGCTACCATATCTGCACAGACTCGCCCATCCGGGAACCAGCGATTCGACGTTCCAAATATCTATGCTGATAGGTGCCGACTTTTACTGTGACATCGTCGAAGACCATGTAATTCGAGGCAACGGACCTACAGCTGTGGAGTCAAAGATAGGCTACCTATTATCAGGGCCAGTGCATGCGCAGAACTCCGACGCTACTGAACATGTGTTCAACATAATGGCTTCACGACCACCGACAGACGTACTTGAATGTTTTGGACCCTAGAAAGCATGGGGATCTCACAAACATCTGATGATACGGACAAAACAGACTACTTCAACGAATACCAGCAGTCTTCTATAGTGTACCAGGATGGAAGTTACACCGCTAAGTTGCCATGGAAACGTGACCATGCGGAACTGCCTAGCAACTACGATGTCGCCACGAAACGAACGCGGAACTTGATCAGAAGACTGCAAGGAGAGCCGCCTTTATTGGTGAAGTACGACGAGATCATTACTGAACAGGAACGCCGTGGGTTCATAGAGAAAGTCGACAGTAATACCCCAACAACAGGACAAGTCCACTACATTCCCCATCGTCCGGTGAAAAAGGGCTCAACGACCACGCCCATTCGAATCGTTTACGATTGCAGCAGCCGGAAGTCGCCGAACTTGCCTAGTCTCAACGATTGTCTGGAATCTACAGCTCCACCATTGAATGACCTTACCAGTATACTAATGAGATTCCGTATCCATAGTTATGCTGCCACGACCGATATTGAGAAAGATTTTTGCACATCGGTCTTGATGAGAAAGACAGAGATGTTACCCGTTTCTTGTGGCCTAGTGACATCAACAACCCGGACAGTCCATTATCTACCTACTGTTTCAAGTCGGTGTTATTTGGAGCCACTTGCTCACCGTTCATTCTAAGTGCAACCCTCTTGAAACACTTAGACAACAACAAGCACGTGCCAGCAGCAGAGATCATCAAGAGAGACATATACGTTGACAGTGTACTTTCAAGTTTCGAGAACGAGTCTGACCAACTCCAGTATTTCACAGAATCAAGAAGCTTGATGTCAAACGCGGGTATGAACCTTCGGGCATGGACTTCAAACAGTGAAGCATTGCGAACTCAAGCGGACCTCGACGGAGCCCTAGATAGTGACGTAAACGTGAGGATCCTTGGACTGAGATGGGACCCAACCAAAGATGAGATGTCATTTGCGGAGAGAAATATTCCGATTCTTGAAGTTGTGACTAAACGAAACATTCTCAGATATTCGTCACAGATCTATGATCCTCTCGGCCTTCTGAGCCCCGTTACTGTCCGTGCTAAGATATTGCTTCAGGAACTGTGGACAGACAAGTATGACTGGGACACACCCTTACCTGATCACATATGTGAGACCTGGAACCAGCTTGCATGGGTCTCAATAAAGTTACAGAGACGAAGTTTGCCAGACAGTACTTACCTTCAACAAGCCATGGCAGCGAAACCAGCCTTCACGTATTCGTAGATGCAAGTGCCAAGTCTTATGGAGCAGCCGTATACTTGTGTGATCAAACCCAAGCCAGACTTGTCATGGCAAAGAACAGAGTAGCACCACTAAAGTCCTTAACCTTACCTCAGCTGGAACTGATGGCAGCCTTGGTTGGTGCACGACTTTCGTCACATATACTTGAGACCTTACCAACATTGAATGTGACGTTTTGGTCGGATAGCCAGATCGTACTCGACTGGCTAACAACAACGAAAGCCCTGAAACGTTTTGTGCGAGGCCGTGTAGAAGAGCTCAAACAACTGACAAACAGATTGCCATGGAGATACTGCCCTACAGATGACAACCCGGCCGACCTTCTTACACGTGGAATATCAGCACAGGCCTACCTTGGAAATCAATTATGGGACGCCGGACCTGCCTGGCTTCCCAACAGAAATAAATGGCCCACCTGGGAGTTTAGTCAGTCAACATTACAGATGTCACCTGAATATGCAGATGATAAGCCGACGCAGACGACAACCGTTTCGAGCCTACAGTGTTCTGAGGTCCCAGGCATTCACAGAGTAATCAATGCAACTGATTACAGTACTTACCTGAAACTTCTCAGAGTCACTGCATACACGTGCAGATTCATCGTAAATTGCAGACGACAAGTGGCAAGCAAGGTTACCAATAGCCTTACAACAATCGAGATACACGATGCAGAAAAAAGATGGCTGAAATCGTGCCAAGCTACACAATTTCAGGATGAGATAGCCAATATGCAGACAAACAGCAGGAACTCGCATCTACCAATTGTGAAACAACTCAGATTATACTTGGACTCTGATGGCATCATTCGTTGCGGCGGAAAAATACACAACGCACCCCTGGGATATGCAGCCAAGTTTCCATACTTGCTACCAAAGAAGCACGAACTTACCAAATTGATCGTGTTCAACGCTCACGAGAACCAGCTGCATTCCGGAGTAAACTCTACCACCACGCAACTTAGGCAAAAGTATTGGATACCGTCCATCCGGCAGTGCGTCAGATCGTTATTGCGTACATGTGTGAAATGTACCAGAGTAATTGGCAGACAGTACCGTACACCAGACCCGCCACCCCTTCCAAAAGTCAGAGCGGAAGAAGCTCCGCCTTTCAGCGTCACTGGTGTTGTGTTGACTTTACTGGCGCACTATACGTAAAGAATCCTACCGGAAGTGAGAAGAAATGTTACATCTGCCTCTTCACATGAGCAGCTACCAGAGCCATTCACCTTGAAGTTGTGACAGACTTGTCTGCAAACTCGTTTCTACAGGTATTCAGGAGATTTACAAGTCGCAAGTCCTTACCTAAGGTGATGATCTCAGACAACGCCACAACGTATACTGCCGCAGCAAATCATCTTAGGAAGCTGTTCAACTCACCAGCCGTTCTAGAAGCACTCAGCAGAAGGGGAACAGAGTGGCGCTTTATACCTGCACGCGCTCCATGGTATAGTGGATTCTGGGAACGCCTCATCGGACACCAAGACGTCTTTGAAGAAGATCCTGGGAAGGCGATTCGTGTCCATGGAAACATTGCAGACGATCGTGACGGATATTGAAGCGGTTTTGAATGATCGACCGCTCACACACGTGTCATCGAACCTCCACGATTTAGAACGGTTAACACCGTCACATCTACTGTACGGCCGTAAGATGACGTCACTACCGTATCCTGAACACTACACAGACGACGATGTTACGATGTTACGGTAGTTCAGAGTGACCAGACGACATTCACACATCGGTCCAGAACTCAGGCGAACATAATCAGTCAATTCTGGAAACGTTGGAGATCCGAGTACCTCACGGCACTACGAGAGTACCATAAAACTAAGGGATCGAGGGAGGAGCGTATCCGCGTTGGAAACGTCGTGCAGATCCACGACGAGGGACCACGCAGCCGTTGGAGCCTAGGAGTAGTCGAGGAGCTGATCACTGGGAATGACGGATCAGTTCGTGCCGCGAAGATGTAGATGAAACAGGGATTCACTACACGACCAATTGTGAAACTCTACCCCATAGAGACTGTTGCTAGTGATTAATGATACTGAGATACGGAGACTTTGAAGTATTGTTAATCAGTGAAAACGCATAGACGTTATAGTTTTATCTCAAGTGTAAGTACTCATGAGAAATGAGACGTTTTCATTCAGCTCAAGTTTGAAATTATAACTTAACATTTTCCTAACTATTTTTCATAACTTTCACAACTAGTTTCATAAGGTAGCATTTGGTAATTTTTCATGGTTCAAGTTCATATCACTTTTGTGGCCCCCAGAATGTTGTGAATTTACGTTATATAACGGTCATGACTCAACGTCAATATGTTTTCTTGTGTATGTGCATAACGTTATTCGCTGAACAGAACCTGAACAGATCACAACGCTTCTTTGTTACTATTTCCTCAAGTTTCATATACGATCTAGCCAACATGTGGTAAGTACTTTTAACAATACAGCAATGTTTCCATCAGATATATTTATGTTAATGCAATCACATCCCTTATTAATTAAGTAGTTTTCTATATCATTTTGGTATAACTTTGTTTTCTTACTTTTAAAATACTCTAAAAAGGCATGTAGAACAAATATATTATCAATTGTTGATTTTTATTTTTATTTTTTTTATTTATTTATTTATTTTATTTTATTTTATTTTTTTTTTTTTTTTTTTTTTTTGTTTTTTTTTTTTTTGAAACCAGTATGTCAGACAGAAGATTATTGTTGGAACGATTAATTATAAACGAGCTATAATATACAAACGCCAAAATTTCCTTAAGGTAGTTGTCCGCGTGATTATCACTGACCAATGTTTTCAAACCGCGTGTTAGACGAAATCCAGGTAACGGTTATTTGTAGCTAGCTATTCTTGTCGAATTGACGTCAGAGGGCGTGCTGTGATTGCCTAAATTACAGGAAATTATAGGTAAAAATGAAACAGTCTTAAGTCCCCGTTCAGGACCATTTTCTCACTCAGAGATAATCGACCCTCCGATGCTGCCATTTTTCATATATTTAGACAATCTATAATTTATAATAGAAGCAAATAATTTTCCAAGACAAGTAACCAGAGTTATTGATCTGTAGTTAGACGGAGCTATTTTACTGCTTTTTATAATAGTGCCTTTGAACCAGTTGCTAGGTATATGTCCAGTATCTAGTACAGTATTAAATAACAGCAAGTATATCGGTAACATTACTCGTGAATGCTTGGTTGATATTATGTATCCATTAAAAATTTCATTGCTTCCGCTGGATTTATTACGTTTTAATGATTTAATCGACAACACAATTTCACGTTCTGTAATAGTCATTCAAAGCTGGTGATCTGTTTAACACGTCATTTCTTGTGGTATGTATTCGCTTTCATCAAAATCTTGTCTCATCATAAGGTCTCATTAGTATCATTGTTTTTCTAAGAGTTAAGCATCTTGAAATAATCAAATGCAGTCTTAATTTTGATTGTTATTTGGTCATGTTTTTCGTCAATACTATTTAATAATTTCCAGTAAGCTTTTTGGTTTTCTGTACTCATTTCACGAATTCTAGTCTGCACATTTTTTACTATAGTTTCTATGATATTTTGAACAGTAATTTTGCGTTTGTTGTTCGAATTAATAAGCTCTTGTTTAGACACATTACTTTTGTGTAAAACCGTTATGCACCTTTACTATTTTTTCCGCTTTACGACATTGTAGACTAAACCAAAATTTTGAGTGGTTAGTTTTGAACCAACAAATCATTTTTTTTAAACTTTGTTCGGCGCTATTCTCGAAAAGCACGTTTATATGAGAAGAAATATTTTCTAAAACATTTTATGACCCAATTTTTTTTTTTTTTTTTTTTTTCATTTTGCAAGGCGTTTCTGCTTGCTTTCATGAGACCCTGTATAAACTCTGCTTCATACGGGTATAAAAACGAGTCGGCAAACAATGGAGCACAAACAGACTCATACGAATGCCGTTTTTGTTTTTCTGGTTTCTTTTTTTTTTTTTTTTTTTTTTTTTGTTTGTTTGTTTTTTTTACTATATGTAAGCTATGGTATTCTCCCCATATAATATAAGAACTGACAAAGATTTGAGCTATTAAGTGTATTGAGACAGAGTTATGTAGTAAAAAGGGTTGCTAGAAGTAACAAATAAACTTAAAACCTAGCTTAAAAAACTGCAAACTTCTTAAACTCCACCTTCTAATGTAGACCTTTACATACTCCTGTTTCCACTATATATAATGTTCACAAAAAGTAGGGGGTGGGGTATTCTCTTTGAGCCCTCTCAGCCAACAGCTTTCGTATAAACAACTATCGGGTATATCATGTCAATTGTCTATCATTTGTGTATATTCTACCGAAGGGCAGTATGACATTTACGCTCGAATGACCGAGCACGTGGGCATAGATTGTACATGGGGTTGCATATAAATTTTAGCATTAGTGACAAACCGGTTTATTGAGGCGTGGTTTCGACAAAACTTTCTGTGTCGCCTGAGGCCAATTTCATCAATAAAGTTCGTACGATTAATCGAAAAATGTTCGTACGTTCTTTTTTAAGAAGTGTGTACGTCGGTTTCATCAATAGATTGCTAGAAATTCATACGAACATAAATTTGCGTTTCATCAAACATGTCGTATATTTTGTTTGTTCTTTGTTTCCAAAGGCAATCCTTTTTTACTTTTGTTTTACTCAACTGTCTCTGGTGTTGTGCCTTGAAGCGGGCGTAAAAAGTCTCCCTGTACATCATCATTATGCAAGTTATATTATATTTCCTTTGGGATCATTGAGCCCATCTTGGTTATTTTGAAAATCAAATACCGCTTAAGCCGGTGCTAGGATGCGTATGCAGCCTCGCAAACTACAGTATTGCATATGAAGAGACTCAATCAAACCGAGTCTCCAAATTTCGTGATTTTGTATGTTCTTTGTTTCCAAAGGCAATCCTTTTTTACTTTTTTTTACTATACTCTAAGACAGGGCCACAAAATGTCATGTGCTAGATCACGTTTGGACTTATTATAGCTGTGTAAAGTAGACACGACTTCAAGATATCAACAAAAGGCAAAATGGAGATGATTCATATAAGCTTTTAGCTTTTTATCAAATCCTGTACCACATAACATTATGCGATGTATTTATGTGAACTTAAATGAATAAAATATTGTTTAAACCAACAAAAGGCAAAAAAAGAAACTTGGAAAGTTGAAGAAATTGAGTTTTTGTTGGAGGAGGTGGACAAACAACAGTCCATTCTCTCGGGAGAGCACTCTGCATGCGTAAGCAATGAGAGGAATAATGCACAATGGCAAGCGGTGACCACAGCGGTAAACGCGGTGAGTAACAACGAGAGTACGCCTACTCTAGACTTGCATTCCTTTTTCCAAACAATTACAATAAATTGGCCGTAATGTACCGTGGTGCGGGTAATTACTATTCATTTCTTTCAAATTGCTGATGTAAACCCTGTACACTGGCGCTAACTGAATGTTGTTGCCCCTCCTCCTTCCACCTTCCACCTTGTGGAGAAGGACATTGTGTCAACATTAATGTACTCTCCACTTTTTCTAATAGATCCTACTATCACAGCTGTGGTGAGGGTCGATCGAAAGGTTATTGTCCCGCATATAAGCCGCGCTATTCCTCATCACCATCCTATCCCACTCCACAAGTGTACACGGAGGGTGGGGTCAGTAGTAACTGACAATTCGAGCAAAGTGTTGCACTGTAAAGTAGATGCAGTGCGAGTACCTACTCCCTTTGCGAGGTCTTTCAGAAGGAGGTTTTTTGCGTGCCGTCACGCAATGAAACATCCTAATACAAATATTGTCTTATCATTATTTCGTACTCTAAAAGTTCTAAAACGTGCCGCAGTTGTTTTAACATCGGTTTACAAATAAAAAAAAAAAAAAAACATTACGTCCAAACATAAGATTATCTTAGTACTATTCGTACGTTTGTTTGGTTTGTGCTTGTTTAGATTTGTCGGTTTCCTCTTCCTCCTGGGGTCTGGGAAGGGCTGCGATTTGTGATTGTGGCACTCCCTGGATTTTTCTCTTACTTTTTTTTTATAATGTTGAGTTTGCACGAAGAAATTGTTAGCAAGGGCAGTCGCTGATTTCCCGGAAAAAAAATAAAAACTTAAACATTTCGTTACAACGCATACAACTGACACCAAAGAAACCAAAGTGTACTAGGGGTCCAAACATGAAGAAAGTCGACAAATTTGCAAAAATTTAAAATTGAAATTTTATGGATGAACTCCCTTGTAAGTGCTAAACCCCTATTCAACATCATTTTCGGAACATTTTGCGGCACATTTTAGCACTTTTAGTTTACGAAATAATGGTAAGATAATATCTGAATGAGGGTGTTCTATAGCATTGTGATTTCATTAAGAAATACATATATTACATGCTCTAATGCACTTGCAAATAAAAAGCGACATCTGATTGGATGACATCAAAAATTTGCAATTTACTGACGGAAACCCAACCTCATTATAGTATTTCGTTTTTCATTGGCTGACGTCTGGTTTTACGTTGCTGGCAATAACCGCTGTTGGCGCAAAATAATGTTGTTTAAAGAGAAAACAAGCAAAAGTGCATTAGAATGGGAATAACTGTCTATGAAATGTGGTAAGGTAAATCGTCGGTTTTATTGTCGCTTATTCCGTTATATGACACTGCTGAGGCGTTGCCGTGGTTCAAAATTAGCGACCATCAAACCGACAATTTTGTTCCCAAATGACAAAGTTATCCCCTAATTAATTGTACTACAGATTAAAAAAATACATATACACTGTTTAAAAAATAGGAGTTCATGTTCCTTAAAATTATAACAAGCTACCTTAAGGTATTTTTGGATAGACTATCGAAATATCAGTGGGTTAGCATGTATTCTTATGCGATATTTATGCCATACCCTTGGCAAAAATACGAGGGTAAAATAACTAAAATTCTACGTTATTTTTCCATGAAAAACTAAAATTTTTTGTTTAGTATAAAAATTAAAACAAATTTATTCTTAATCATTCTACCTACCTCCAAAATTCAACCTTTTGGCGACAGACCGGCCAATGGGGCAGCTGTCGTGTAGTGAAATAGTCTTACTAAGGACACATTCATTTCAGAACTTTCCAGAAACAGTGTCTTTTTCTAGAATACAGTGTACCATAAAAAAAAACACTAACACGGTACAGTGTGATTCCGGCTTCTTCTCGCGAATGGAAAAACTGGGTCATCTGTTGGAATTTTAAGACAGTATATAAACTATATATGCGAGGTGGGTCTTTCCTTATCATTTTTCCAAAAGTAGAGACGGGCTGAGGACGGGCTGGGTCGACCAGGGTAAGCAAGTACAAGGCATGCACCTAACGAAACTGTTTAGGAACTAAACAAGATTCATTTTGATAAAATAAGAAATTATGGGAGATGGGGCTATACCTGTCTCTGAACACTCGTTTTACTCTCTCTCTCTCTCTCTCTCTCTCTCTCTCTCTCTCTCTCTCAACCTTGACCGATTGGCAGCCTCTTCAGCATCCAATTTCAGTTGAAAAGCAGCAGTCATGGTTTATAAATTATACCCAATTTGACAGGAAAATGTCGTACGACACCGAAATATATATCTTAAATTTACGACAAAAAGTAAGAACTTCGCAAATATCTAGAGTTTTATGAAACCGCGTTTTTATGTCTTACGAGCTTCGTACGATGTTTGTAAGACAAAAATACGTCGTAAACGCTCTGATGAAACTGGCCCCTAGTGTGGTGTTGTGTATGACAATTCCATAAACAGTTATGTTATTGGAATAATGGCTCGGCTAACAGAGGCTCAGCGTTGGATAGCCGTCGGCATGCTACAGACCGGAAGAACATAGCTGCAGACTACAAATGTTATGAATAGGTCACCGTCAGTTGTCAGTCGACTATTGACACGTTATGAGAGGACCAGGAAAGTGGCGGATTTGCAGAAAAAGTGGACGTTCAAAGAGTACTAACGGACGTGATGAGCATCTAGTTGTCAATTAAGCGTTACGCATTCGGAGACTTACATCAGCAGAACTTCAGCAATACCTGTGCCAAGACAGGTGGGTTAATGTCTCTACGCAGACGATCCGAAATCGCCTTCACGCAAATAAGCTTACGGCAGGGAATCCGCAAGTTGTACTGTCGTTGAAAGCTAGGCACCGTGAGCACGTTTTGCATGGTATACACAGCGCAGACGTTGGAACATCAATAAGTGGTCTCATGTTATGTTCAGTGACGAGACCCGGTTTACCTTGGACATTTGTGTATAGAAGTCTGACGTCGTGCGGGCGAACGTTGTAGAGACCCTGCTAGAGTTGCTGATGACCGATATGGAGCAGGGTCTGTTATGGTTTGGGGTGGAATCACTATGACTGGAAAAAAATACTATCATGTGTGCCAAGGCAGGGTTACAGGACTGTATTATCGTGAAAACGTGTTGGCTACTTACGTTATACCATTTGCTGGACGCCATGGCCGCGGATTCACCTTTCAGGAAGATAAGGCTCGGGCTTAACACGGAGTATCTTCAACGGCGAAATGTTCGCACGATACGCGATGAGTCTAGACTTGTTTCCCATCAAACACGTGTGGGATATCATCGGAAAACGTGTTCGAAGACGAGGACCCCCACCAAGGACCCTGTGGGAGCTTGATACAGCACCTCAAGAAGAGTGGCGAAGAATCTTTCAGGTCATGATTCGTCGATTAAGTGGCAGTATTTGATGACGCTGTATTACCTGCTGTGACTACCAAGGCGGTCCGACACGTTATTGCGGGCTTGTAAAAATTGACGTTGACGCTTACGAGATTAACCGCTGTGTCGCTAGATAATGACGTGATCACTGGAATTATTTGTGGTTTCCATTTGTGGTTATTTGATTGTTCTTTGAATTAAATGCATTTGGAACATGTAAAGTTTTACTTATTTTCCGTCATTCAGCGTCAAGTTTGTTTGTTTGTGTTGAGGTTTTACGGTCCAGTCAAACCAATGGGGTCATGTCGAGCGCGGTCAGTTTACCTAACCACACGTTTACTGGGCAGGTTTAGTCCTCTAAGCGGTTAACCAGTATTGTGCACATTCTTTCGACAGAAATATAGAGTTGGGTTACAAAACAATACCTAGGAATGTATGTTATAATACGAACGCATGACGACATTCTTTCGCCAGAAACTGACAACTGCCCTTCTTGAATCAGCGGAAGGGAGAGAATGACCGTACAAAATATTTCATGATCATCTCCACGAAAGAATGTTGCCGACCTCGGCGGGGGTTGAACCCACGACCTCCTGGTCTCCAGTCGGACGGCGCATCCAACTGAGCCACCGAGGCCGGCTCAGCGTTAAGTAAAATATCCTCTACTTTTTGTGAACAATATATGATGGAAGAACATGAGTGTGCATATTATACAAAACGTGATAATACGATGATGTCCGTTTTTGCATGAAATTGTTAATAATGTTTTAATGAAACGATTAAATGTTAGATTGCGGCGCAAAATCCTATATAATCCTGTTTTCAGCATATTTGATGTTTTACAGGTTTGTTTTGCCTTATTAGGTAAAGATTTGATCGGCTGTAAACTTATTGACAGGGAGCGTGATGTTTTTATCATCCTTAACAACAGCAACAAGTAGACCTATTAATAACAATAACTTTTTATCGTGTAAATGCGCCAAGAGGAAAATGGACGTGAGAATAGGTTGATCAGGACTTTCTCTGAACGTGAGAATAGGTTGATCAGGACTTTCTCTGGACGTGAGAATAGGTTGATCAGGACTTTCTCTGGACGTGAGAATAGGTTGATCAGGACTTTCTCTGGCCGCTTAACTGTTTCACAGCCACAGTCGATAATAGTAGGCTTTTGCAAACAGCATAGATCCAGATGAGACGGCTGGATCTACGCTGTTTGACATTCAGTCTTTCAACTTTACATATAAACCTCTTTCCATACGTTAGTTTATTAAAATAAAAAAAAGCAGACGGCAAATGTCGTTTGAAATTTGGCGCCGAAAGAGTTAAAAATCCCTATTAGGGTAGATTATATCAATGAACAACTGACACAGGTTGGAATCCGCGTCTGCACGAAATGACTGGGACAGTCGCTGTTTACATGTGCCATAGCTCCAGATAATAGTGGATGGCCACAATTTCTTTTTCTTATTTCTCCATGAAAACATATGTTGTGCGTATTCTTTAGAAGCGCTCTGGTGATGCGCTTCTGATGAATACCCAAAACATATGTCTTCTTGGAGAAATAAGAAAAAGTGTCAATACTTTTCGGTTCCAAAATGCGCCTTATCTGGAGCTGTGATGTTCCTTAACTCTTCCGGCGCCAAATTTCAGGCGGCATTTATCGTCTGTCGTTTATTTAAAAAACAAATTACCCCTTGGAAAGAAGTTTATATGTAAAGTTGAAAAACTGAATGTCAAACAGCGTAGATCCAGATGAGCCGTCTCATCTGGATCTACGATGTTTGCAAAAGCAACTGTCGACTGTGGCAATGAAAGACGCCTTATCTTCTTTCAAGAATCGAATAAGCCACTAAAAGAGGAATGGTCTCCAACCATAGATAATGTGCTTTATAATATGTCCGCTCATCGAAAACAGAGATAGGTCTCGTATCCGTGCAAGTTTGAATAGTATCTTGTCTGAGCGACTTCTGGATAGCAAAGAGCCCAAATCTTCTTCGGGCGGACAGCGGACACTGATCTAAAGTCACGCATTTCCCAGGTCTAAAAGTTCACACTCGATACACGTACACGCATCTCGTGAGATCATGTGATCTGGAACATTCACCCAATGTGGTCCAGAGCATCTGTAGTCATAATAAGTTTTGTAAAGGATAACGGATCCGCGGCACAGTCAAGGTGCTTACAAACTCATTGGATACTGTAGAATATACATTTGTACCAACAGTCAGCGCCAGGCTTGATTTGGCTGTGCTAATGTGTAGAATGTTTTGTGTTTGCGCTGTCTGTGTTTTTTTTTTTTTTTTTTTTTTTTTTTTTTTTTTTCGATTATTACTAGTTTTGCACATAGTTGCTCAAATATACCATGTCGCATGAGGTGGATGATCTAAAACACAGCGGCAGTATACCAGACTACATTCCAAAATTATATTCCCCTGAAATTGACTCTTAAAAGCGCCGAGCAAAATTTGTAGCATTCGACGTTCTATGTTATTATTATTATTATTATTATTATTATTATTATTATTATTGATCTTATTATTATTAGTAGTAGTAGTATCATTCACAGAAAATAAATCTTGACATTACATGTGAATCGTCTGCTTGGCCGACGATTCCATTTGAAATGTCAAGACATTTTCTGTGAAAAAATTACAAACTGTCGCCTGCTGTAATTGTGATTTGCACTATTAGGGCTAAGGTTCGATATTATTCGGAAATCGTCTGCTAAGATTCAGATGCAATATAAAGACATTTTCTCTGAAAAGTGGCATCTGCTACAGTTCTAACGGCACTTTAAGTGCAAACAAAGTCTGGCACTTGCACAGACCCGAATTACCTTGCATATCCGAACAAAGTCGGTCTTCTTTCTTAATATGCTGTCATTCAAAATTATACGAACATAGAGTTGGGTTTGTTTGTTTGTTTGTGTTGAGGTTTTACGGCCCAGTTAACCCAATGGGGTCATGTCGAGCGCGGTCAGTTTACCTAACCACATGTTTACTGGACAGGCTTAATCCTCTAAGCGGTTAACCAGTATTGTGCACATTCCTTCGCCAGAAATATAGAGTTGGGGTACAAAACAATACCTAGGAATGTATGTTATAATACGAACGCATGACGACTAACTGTTAGTCTAATTTAACTCTGTAAATACGTCACCATCTTCGTAAAGAACATGCGCACTGAGAAAAATGCAATACAGGTTTTTATTTTATTTTATTTTGACACTATTTACACGTATCCTTTCTAACTCTTTAAGCGCCAAGCAAAATGTGTCGCAGACGACATTCTATTTTTATTTTTTATTTATTTACTTATTTCTTTTTTCACATAAAATAAGTCTTGACATATCAAGACTTATTTTCCATGAAAATTAAAAAATGAGTGTCATCTGCTGCAGTTGTGATTGGCGTTTTAAGTGTTAATTTTCTATCGCCAATCTATCGAATGTGTAATAATATGTGCTGTGTGTTTGTTTCCAGTACATAGAACAAAGCACTAGGTCATCATAAATAACCTGTTGGAGGGCTTTCTGGTTGAAACGTATTTACCCTTGGTATTCTGACAGACGCGCTTAAACAGTCTAGATCCAGATTAGACGCCACAGATCATGATCTACATTCATTGCCGGTCATACGGTAGTTTTAAGACGCATTCACTGGTCGTAAAATAGACATGTCCTACGTTAGGACATAGGCTGTCGGAATCTTAACGAAAATACGGTAATCAGCCTGAGTAGTGTAGACGCAGATCAGAACAAGATCAGAACACACACTATTTGTCATCCATCCAGCAGGTTAATACACATCAACAGGTGGTAAAATGAACCTTTGTGTGTTCTTCGTTTCCAAAGACAACCGTTTAGATTTTTTATTGCTCAGAGTTTAGGACAAAAAGTAAGAAAAAAAGGTTTCCGATTATTTTGGATAAATACGGTATTCTCGGACAGACATGCCTGTGCCAGCAGTGTAGACACAGATCAGACACCACCGAACGCGGCGTAGAATTAGCGTCTGCACTGTTTACCACTCATCTATTAATATTTATGCACATTAGCAGGTTGTAAAATGGACCTGCTCAAAGTTTAAATCAAGTATAATAAGACGTGAAGGTGTCCGAATATTAAGGTAAATAGGGTAAGTGCAGGCATGAATAAACATCTACGACTAGACGCCATAGAATATCATGAAAACACGCCTTTATAATTTTGACCCCTTTAAACCCCACTTTTATATAGTAAAACTGGGGTTTACAGGGGTATACATTATTTCTCGTATTTCTGTTCAAAAATATAGATTCTAGGTACTCGTTAGAACCGCCTCGGCGAGGCGATTCTACCGAGTAGCCACAATCTATGTGTAGAGCATATATATAAAAAATATCAGAATTTTTATCTGAAAACTTTCTGTTTTGGGTGTTGAAATTTTCAATATATTTGAATAGGTGTGTTTGCGTAATGTTTGCCAGCTGATCAGGGTCTACACTATTTGCCATCCAGCAGTTTTAACATACATCATTAGATAGTAAATGGATAATAATGTTCAAAGTTAAGGGCAAACATAGTAAGGAGATAAAGTGTCCGAAATGTTTGGATAATGATGGTAATCTCGGACATACAGGCTTGAGCAGAAAGTGTAGACCTACTTCGGGTATCTGTTTCTAAAACAAATATTTGATATTTCAGCAGTAACAAGAAGACACTTTGGGATTTAATTCCATTAACCTTTACCACTCTCTGAACTAATTCAATAGACGACAATTAGGTGATATTTTTCTTGGAGACAATATGCATGAAATGACGAATCCTCTTTTCTGGGGAAAAATAAGAAAACTATTTCAAATTGTCGTCTGCTACAAATTTCACTCAGAGTGCTAAGCGTTACAAATCTGCTGCAGAAACACTTTAAAAATTATATCTAGGCAGACAACTAGCAAACCGACTTAAACCTTAAAGCGCCAAGAAAAACTGAAAATGTCGTCTGTTTATGTCGTCTGCTGAATATTCTTGCAGACTTTTCAAACCTAATTTTGCATAAAGGCAAACAGTGTGGACCCTGGGTCCACACTATTTGCAAAAATGACTTTTAAAATCAGAAGCAGATGACAAAGCAAACGACAATAGTTGTGACTGGCGCTTTAAGGGTTAAAAATAAATATAATTCTTACAACGATGGCCTTTTCAACAAACAGCAGGCGTAGCGCTCGTTATGCACCTTACGCACGTGCATAACATGCGAAAGAAAAATATTATTTGTAATAAAGAGATATTAACTACATACAGTCGACTCTCGTTATCTCGAATTCCAAGGGCCTCTCTGAAATACTTCGAGATATCCGTACTTCGACATATCAGATTTCCAGAATTTAGGAAAAAATAAATCGAAGAACCACATTTAACAAATGTGTATGTAATTTGACTCCTAATTTTAGAGATGTATTGAAAATATTGTGGAAAAGAGGAGCAATTTCTCCTCTTTTCCACAATATTTTGTTACCTGTTGTTAGATTTTCATGTTTAAGCAGGGACCAGTTTTTCACTTCGAGATAAGCGGTTATTCGAGATAAGCGAGTTCGAGACAACGAGAGTCGACTGTAAAATATTTTCTTCTTCAAAATGGCAGGTATTCTTAAAGGACGGATTTATCGCATCCTAAATAGGGGTTACTATAAAAGATGTTAATTCTTTCCTGTAAGAGTCGCCCATATTATAGAAACAATACTAGGAAGAATTCTTGAAGAATTTTCCTGGATGTACCTAAAATAATTCCATTGTGATTATGCCTTTACACAGCTTACAGTTTCACCATTCTGTCAGGTAACAAAACCATCAGTGAACATACCCAGGATATGTCATAATAACGAAACATCATTCTCGAGGCACTAAAAGAAGTAGAGATGAGACACATCAAGTAAACATGCCCATATAGTTTTGACCCCCTTAAACCCCACTTTTATACAGTAAAATTGGGGTTTACAGGGGTATGCATTATTTTATTTCTGTTCAAAACCATTGATTGTCGGTAGTCGTAAGAACCGCCTCGCTGAGGCGATTCTAATAAGTACCCACAATCTATGCTTTGAGCAGAAATTTGAAAACTACCAGAATTTTTTCAGCTTAAAAGTTTCAATTTTTGGTGGTAATATTCTCAATATATTTCTTAATATATTTGAATAGGCGTGTTTTCGTAATGAATAACAAAACAAAAACCATATGTGAATCCATCAACGCACAAAGAACTAAAACAGATGAACCGCCTTGAAACGGCAAGTAGAAAAACTAGGGGTGGGTGGTTAAACTTCTAATACAGCTCCAATGACAAATGTATGTTTCGTTCCGCATAGGGATCTTCTACCTCACCCGTGAAACACATATATTTAAAATCACTGACGAAACAAACCAAAGGCTCAATGGCTTAAGCTGAGGCCAGGGCCCAGTTGTTCAAAGCTAACGATGTCGTTAGTTAACGATTCGTTAAAATTTAAATCGAGTGATACGCAAATATGCTGAAATTTTTTGCTGAAAAAATGTGAGTAGCTTTTGCAGTGCAAAAGCTACTCACATTTTTTCAGCAAAAAATATCAGAATATTGTATATTGAATCCGCTAAAATAGTTAACGAAATGACCCTTAACGAGCTCGTTAAGCTAACGACGCTTTGAATAACTGGGCCCAGATTAATGAAACCCCGACTACAGGCATTTATAGTCAGGTGCCAGCTATCTGAACCAGAGTGAGGAGGGAGCCGTCATTTAGTCTGAGAACCAACCCACCGTGGTGCCATCACGAAAACATGCCTATATAATTTTGACCTCCTTAAACCCCACTTTTATATAGTAAAACTGGGGTTTACAGGGGTATATATTATTTTTCTTATTTCTGCCCAAAAACATAGATTGTGGGTACTCGTTAGAACCGCCTCGCCGAGGCGGTTCGAACGAGTACCCACAATCTATGTTTTGAGAAGAAATGTGAAAAATATCAAAAAAAAAAAAAATATCTGAAAATTTTCCGTTTTGGGTTGTAAAATTTTCAATATATTTGAATAGGCGTGTTTTCGTAATGGTACGAGCATATCTTGATAAACTATGCATTTTGATGTAATTTTGATCAAAGTTGGATAACATCTAAGTCGTTTAAAGATTTAGAAACCATTGTCAAGGGCACCGCCATTTTGTCTAGAGAAGAAGCAATATACACAAATAAAGAGATTGAATATTCTTGCAATTCTTATTTATATAGGTTTTGCAAAGTCAGTTGTGACATCATAAAGCCTCATTAACTATTCAACATGGCGGCACCCATAAAAGCAGTTTTGATATCTTCAAACCTTGAAAACTTACTTATTTTTCATCCGAGTTAGATCAAATCAAAATTGCGTCAAAATGTACACTTTGTCAAGATCTTGCATCTCAGGTATATTCTGCGCCAACATTGCTTTGTTCTTTAAAGAGGGATGCAAAGTTTTCAACCATAATTGGGTTAACAATCATGCATGCAGTTTGCCGTAGAATATCCATGTTGTAACCTAACCTTTTGTAACAAGTGACAATATTTTATTATTTTTTTTTCCGAAAAATAAGTTCTGTCAGCATTTGTTCCGAATTTATAGACTAAGTTGCCATAAATGCAGGTTCGGACAAACCTTCCTGAAGAAGTGTTTCCTTTTTGACTTTTATTTTAATCTACTATAGCTGGTGTTGTGCCGTGTGGCGGCCGTAAAAAGTCTCCCCGTACATTATCATAATGCAGGTTATATTTTATTTTCTTTGGGATCTTTGAGCCCATCTAGTTATTTTGAAAATCGAATACCGCTCAAGCCGGCGCTAGGGGGCGTATGCAGCCTCGCAAACTACAGTGTTGCATATGAAGAGACTCAATCAAATCGAGTCTCCGATTTTCGCGATTTTGTGTGTTCTTTGTTTCTAATGGCAATTCTTTTTTTTTTTTTTTTTTTTTTAATTTTATTCTAACCAACGTTATATTTGGAATTTAATTCAGAATGACGGCGATGAAACTTAGAAAATGCTTTACGTAGTTTATGATTACGGTACCTTTGCTGAAGAAATTTAGCAGTTGAAATTTTATTTCGATTATCAAAGTCACTGACTTGACTAGATGCTATAAGAAAACGACTTTACTGAGAAATATATACACCATAGGATGTAGCACGAGGGACAGCGATATCCAAAAATTGAAAATTTACAATATCAAAATCGTCCTGTTTGTCATAAATTTTAGTAGAGATTATGTCAGTAAATATTGACAACAAAAAACATTCAGAAACAGTGCTTCAGTGCCATAGGTGTTACTTTTATTTCACTGTACAGACAACCCTTCTAAACCGACACACGATACAACGATCAAATTCGTTATAATGAATGACAATTTCACTGTCACAAAACCGTCGCATAAGAGGTAACAGTCACAAAGCATGCAAGAATTTTATACGTGATACTTTAAAGAAACATATGTTTGGATATTTGTTAGAATCGCCTCAGCGAGGCGATTCTAACAAAGATCCAAAACATATGTTCCCTGAGGAAATTAGAACAAAACAATACCTTTCTTAATATCATTCTGTACTTTAAGGATTATTTACAACATTAAATTTATTATAATGGCAACATCTTTAGGAACAATTTTTGTCGTTGTAACGAGGGTTCACTGTAGTTCTTTTGAAAAATACCGAGACGTTGAATTGAATTCTTCAAGAAGATTGGCCTGACTCGTGAGAAAGGGACAACATAAAGTCCCTTTCGAAACAAAACAGAAACAGAATTGCAATATGGGAGGGAGTACAAGTACGCGTCGCGAGAAAAAAGGTCTACGTTTTTTTCCGTCGAATCAGTCTTTCATTTTTTTCAATATGCATACCCGGCTCCTTAGCGATGTCACATGTCTAGTTTTTTAGCTGAAGTCTACCCCTGGCCTACTGCTTACGAGAGTGAACAGCATAGGTTCTGACGAGACTTCGCATATGCTATAACATCAGTTTCCTATGCCGTGGCTCCTTTAGTTTTCGATGTCTGAATACTGAATTATTAAAGGCCCCATATTCCTCAAAAATAGACATTTTATTATCCAAGAAAGTTTTAATAAATTCATTACGAAAACACGCCTATTCAAATATGTTGAGAATTTTACACGAAAAAAAATGAAAAGTTTTAGATGAAAAATTCTGATATGTTTCATATTTCTGCTCAAAACGTAGATTGTGGGTACTCGTCAGAACCGCCTTGATAAATCTATGTTTTTGAGCAGAAATAAGAAAAAGTTGTGTACCCTGTAAACCCCAGTTTTACTGTATAAAAGTAGGGTTTAAGGGGGTCAAAATTATATAGGCATGTTTTCGCGATGCGATGTATGGTATTAATACAATCATAAAATGTGGCACCCGAAAGCCTGTAAAATTTCATTTAGCGTCTCCTTCTTGAAATGAAATGATTTTGATCATATCTCTGAACTAAATGTAGCCAACATTAATTCAGAGATACGATAAAAAATCATTTCATTTTTTATCCACTTCAAAACCGACACAGGCTGTCAGATGCCACATTTTATGATCGTATTAATACTATCTATCAATTTATTAAACCTTTCTTGGATAAAAAAAAAGTATCTGTTTTGAGGGATATGGAACCTTTAAGAGTGCTTTATGATAAAATTGAGAGAACTCAACTAAACAACAATTTACTGGAACAAATATTCAGTGTTAGATTCTAAAGTTGAACCCCTTACAGTGTACATTCTTTGGCATTTGTGTTTGTAGTTCAATCAAACAACAGTCGAAGTTTTTATAACAGGAGAGACAAAATAATGAAAACAGGTACCGACATCCGCAGCTCCAAAACCATTAGTCCGTAGAGTAAAACAAAGTGACAAACAGTGTAGACCAAACGATGTGATTTGTGGCGTCTGATCTGGATCTACACAGTTTGCTGAAGTATGTCTTTCCGAATACTTAGGGTAAATACGATACATGATAATCTGTCTATGTCGCATACAGAGTGACGAGATGTTTGGAGACAATTGGCTTGAGGTGACGGATCCTGTATTCTCGGGCTGTGTGTGTGGGAGGGGGTGGGGTGATAATCAGCTTGTCGGCTGCTGAAATAGCCCAGAGAGTGGTTTAGGTTAGCAGTTTACATGTTTAAATCCAGTGATAATACATCAAATTAAGTGTGCAACAGTGTTGCTTCCCTTTGATCGTCATACTGCCTGGATTTCCCCAAGCATTATGACGCACAAAGACCAGAGATGATGTGATAGTCAAGAGAGGCTGTCCAGCGGGCCCGCACCGTTGTTGTTGCGTTGGGCCGGCGAATATGCAATGCCAGGACATGGCGCATCTACGTTGGTCCGACGTTGTTTTTACGTTATTTTTGACGTTGTGGGCCCGCCGGGTGTGCGATGATACAATGTTCAGTTAAAACAGCAGTTATGGAAATCTTTATGCAGTATATCTGCGATGATATAAAGTTGCAGTTCCAGATCAGAGTGGTCATAATGTAGCAGACTGATCGGTATCTGAACAGTTTTCTAGATTCACAAAGTTCCCCGATCAGTTGTTCAGCAAATTGATTAGTTGTAACAATCTACTGCAAATCATTTTGTTTTCCTGACTGTTTTTCACGGTAACCCTGTTATTACACCTATTCAAAACCAAATCTACTGTAACATATGCCCGGGAAAACTTTTTACTAGGCTTATACTGCAATGCAAAGGTCTTGAGAAAATATGGACAAAGTTGCTAACCTGGATCGGAGTGCTCCCGAAGGATTAAGATGACCGAAGTCTGCATATTCGTCTTCTTTTTAGCTCATCTGAGCACGAAGTGCTTATGGTGAGCTATTGTGATCGGTCAATGTCCGTCGTGCGTCGTCCGTCGTCCGTCGTGCGTCGTGCGGCGTCAACAATTGCTTTACAAGCCTACTCCTCCTACACCCCTGGGCATATGTACTCGAAACTTGATAGGAAGCATCGTGGGGGGAGGGGGGTGACTTGTAGATTAAAAATAGCCATGGCGGCTATCTTGAAAATCTATTTTTCGCTTCTTCTCCTGAACCAAAAGGCCAATTGACTCGAAACTTGGTAGGAAGCATCGGGGTGCCTTGTGCATTAAAAATAGCTGAAACCGTTCCGATCGGAAATCCAAGATGGCCGCCATGGCGGCCATCTTGAAAATCTATTTTTTCGCTTCTTCTCCTGAACCGAAAGGCCAATTGACTCGAAACTTTGTAGGAATCATTGGAGTGACTTGTAGATCAAAAACAGCTAAAATCATTCCGATCGGAAATCCAAGATAGCCACTATTGCGGCCATCTTGAAAATCTATTTTTCACTTCTTCTCCTGAACCAAAAGGCCAATTGGCTCGAACTTAGTAGGAAGCATCGGGGTGACTTGTAGATCAAAAACAGCTAAAATTTTTCTGATTGGACATTCAAAATGGCCGCCATGGCGGTAATCTTGAAAATCTATTTTTCGCTTCTTCTCCTGAACCGAAAGGCCAATTGACTCGAAACTTAGTAGGAGTCATTGGAGTGACTTGTAGATCAAAAACAGCTAAAATCGTTTCGATCGGAAATCCAAGATGGCCACCATGATGGCCATCTTGAAAATCTATTTTTCACTTCTTCTCTTGAACCAATGGGCCAATTGGCTCGAAACTTAGTAGGGAGCATCGGGGTGACTTGTAAATCAAAAATAGCTAAAAATTATTTCTGATTTGACATTCAAAATGGCCGCCATGGCGGTAATCTTGAAATCTATTTTCTCTTCTTCTCCTGACCCGAAAGGACCCACTGACTCAAAACTTGGTAGGAAGCATCGGGGTGACTTGTCGATCAAAAATAGCTGAAATCGTTCCGATCGGAAATCCAAGATGGCTGCAATAGCAGCCATCTTGAAAATCTATTTTTCGCTTCTTCTCCTGAACCAAAAGGCCAACTGACAAAATTTGGTAGGAAGTATCGGGGCCAATTGACTCGAAACTTGTAAGGATTTGTTTTAATGACTACTCCTTCAAAACCACTGAAGCAGTAGGACTCTAATTTGGTACAAATGTTAAATGGGTAAGGGAAATTGAAAACAGCAAAACGTCTGCCAGTCTGCCTCTTGGTTTGGTCGCCATGGCAACAGAAAACTCCCATAGACTTAAAATTAGAAAATAGTTAAATTGCATTTTCTCCATAACCAGTGAAGTTATGATCATTGGATGATTCTACCCAGTTCATGTGTTTTATGACCAGTGACCAGTTTGTTTGGTTGCCATGGCAACATTAAATTTAAAAAAAAAATGATTTTTTTTAAATGACAGCTCCTTCAAAACCACAGTAAGCAGTAGTGCAAACTTTATGACTGCTTATGAAGATTCAGTAAAACCGAGACTCCCATTTTCTAATCCGTAGTGAGTTCTTTGTTTCTAAAGACAATGTTTTTTATATTTATTATATTTCCCTGCCCCTGTGCTGTTTAAATGTATAAAATTATGATATTGTTAAACAACTCTTCAGAAACCACTTAGCCAATTTCCACCAAATTTCACAGTGATCTTACTGTTGAAATGTGATTGAGAGTTTGTTCAAAGGATCACGCTCCACTGACTATCATGCCCATATATTCTTCTTCAAAACTAAGAACTGCTTAAATGATGACCCTTTCATTAGTTGCAATGATAGGATTAGAAAAATGTTGCATACCATCTGCATATCTGCAGTGGCTATGTCACTCAGGTGAGCGAGACGTGGTCCGTGGGCCTCTTGTTCTCAATCTAGTATGCCAATTAGTGGTCGTACAAATTATTAATAATAATCTACTATCAAAATTGCAACAGTTATGGTATAGTAATCCTGATGGATAGACTTGCCTAAGTCTGTTCATTGATATAGACGGCTGTTTCTACTGGATAAATATTAATACGCGGTGCGCATAACTCAAAACTCTTTTTTAAAACTATGATAATTTCAAACGAGAAAAATAATTTAAAAAATACCATTGTATTACTGCCGTAATAGAAGATTCATGAATCGTACCGGTTAGCGTTGTTTTGATAAACGTATAGGGTACAGGGAACTAATTATTGTCCCATAGAGCTCCATACGCCATATTCACTATATTTGGCACGGGAAGTGCAATCTTTTGTTATGCAGAAGTTTTCAGCTTGGTAACTATACTGCAAAGTGTGTTTTACAGGTATATAAATGATATGCTCAGCTGGTCAATGGTATATAACATGGCCATATCTGGTTACTATTTTGTACCGGCTTAAATAGACGATAAAAAGTGGTGTATTTTCTTCGGTATGATGTTGCACTTTAAAAAATGCAATTTTGAATCATATAATGCAGAATTTTAAAGCATTTGCTTGAAAAAAAAAAATCAATTTTATGTTGGCAATTTACTGAAGTTTAATGTGCTTTTTATTTGACCAATTTTGGTCTCCTTTTTATCGAATGACATTATTTTAAGTGAACACAGATATGTCCTAAAAATACTACTGTAACACCCGGTAACAGGGTAACGCCTATTCATAGCCCAGGATTCATCCTTTGTAGATCTTTGCCAGCCATTCCAAATATAAAAAAACTGTTATATATCTGTTATCCCTGGGTAACAGGGTAACACTGGTAACGACGTAGATGTAATGGCGAGGAGAAAATATCGCAATAAAATAACAAAAAACATATTGACGTGTTACCCACACGGGTAACCGCAGGTAACACAGGGACACAAAAACCTCAACTTAAATGGTAAATTTACTAGACAGTGTTTGGGTAACAGGGTAACACGGATAACCACAGGTAACACAGGGACAAAAATACCTCAACTTAAATTGCAAATTTACTGAACTGTGTTTGGGTAACAGGGTAACACAGGTAATCGCAGGTAACACAGAGACACTCATCTCCACTTAAATAGTTAATTTACTGAATTGTGTTTGGGTAACAGGGTAACATGGGTAACCGCAGGTAACATAGGGACACAAATATCTCAACTTAAATTGCAAAATTACTTGACAGTGTTCGGGTAACAGGGTAACACGGGTAACCACAGGTAACACAGGGACACAAATACTTCAATTTAAATTTTAGTGACTGTGTTTGGGTAACGGGGTAACACGGGTAACCGCAGTCAACACAGGGACACAAATGCCTCAACTTAAATTGCAAATTTACTTGACTGTGTTTGGGTAACAGGGTACCTTGGGTAACCGCAAGTAACACAGGGACACAAATACCTCCACTTAAATTTTAGTGACTGTATTTGGGTAACGGGGTAACACGAATAACCGCAGGTAAGACAGGGACACAAATACCGCAACTTAAATTACAAATTTACATGACTGTGTTTGGGTAACAGGGTAACATGGCTAACCGCAAGTAAAACAAGGACACAAATACATCCACTTAAATTTCAAATTTCAGTGACTGTGTTTGGGTAACACGGGTAACCGCAGGTAACACAGGGACGCAAATACCTCAACTTAAATTGCAAATTTTAGTGACTGTTTTCGGGTAACGGGGTAACACGGGTAACCGCAGGTAACACAGGGGCACAAATATCTCAACTTAAATTGCAAATTAACATGACTGTGATTGGGGAACAGGGTAACACGGGTAACTGCAAGTAACACAGGGACACAAATACATCCACTTAAATTGCAAATTTCAGTGACTGTGTTTGGGTAACACGGGTAACCGCAGGTAACACAGAGACACAAATACCTCAACTTAATTGCAAATTTACTGATCGGTGTTTGGGTAACCGGGTAACATGGGTAATCGCAAGTAACACATGGACACAAATACATCCACTTAAATTGCAAATTGCAGTGACTGTGTTTGGGTAACAGGGTAACACGGGTAACCGCGGGTAACACAGAGACACAAAAATCTCCACTTAAAGGGTGAATTCACTTGATTGTGTTTGGGTAACAGGGTAACACTGGTAACCGCAAGTAACACAGGGACACAAGTATCTCCACTTAAATGGCAAATTTACTTGACTGTGTTTGGGTAACAGGGTAACCGCAGGTAACACAGGGGCACAAGTATCTCTACTTATATTGCAATTTTTGTGACTGTGATTCGGGAACAGGGTAACACGGGTAACTGCAGGTAACACAGGGGCACAAGTATCTCCACTTAAATTGTAAATGTTTGGGACGGTGTTAGGGAACAGGGTAATCGTAGGTAACACAGGGACACACACCTCCCCCTTAAAATGCACTTTTTTCCGATCGTTGTAGAGCCCATGGCTGTGTTCAGTCAACCTAGACGTCACTCGCAAACAAGCTGTCTTTTGATACAAACAAGATGGCGGTATGTGAATAAAAAATTTTATTCGATCTAACATCAAATCCTGTATACGAAATTAGAATGAAGAGTTTCAATTCATCTTTATTATTAACCAATCACAGGTCGCTTTACAAAAAATAACTACCCCGGGCTTCCCTACACTTTTTTTGCATTAATCACCAGTCTTGTCACAATTGTTCACTGTGCCCTATATTTCATTTTGAATTGCCATCTTCAAAGTAGTCCGGTTCTGTACCCAGGATGCTCAAATTAGATAGGTCAGTATTTGAAAAATGCCACCTAGCGGAAGATAATGCGCTTTTTACTATTCGGAACACTATGGTATTAACCGGTAGATTAGTGAACCGTAAAATAGTTACTTTCTTCTTGGGCAAGATACGATGACCTAGACCAGCCTGCGCATAAAAATGTTTCTAGGTCCTGTTAACGCTGTCAAGCAAACTGTAGGTCCTGATCGGAATAAGCGGACGCGACAGTCTGCTGCCCTATCATAGTTTTTGGTTACTTTTTTTTTGTAAGTGGTAAGGTACCCTTTTTGATTTAATGTTGAATGACCGCCTTCCGTTACGCAAGCGACTAGTTTGATGTTTTTGTGGACGGTTTCTGATCAAAGTATGCGGCAATCCTTCGAAAATTGGCTGCCGTTAGACAGCTGTTGTGTGTCACGTCCGCAACAAAGTCTAATGGATATTGAAATGCGTAGTAAATGCATAATGGAGTAAACTGTCATTTTTTATGGCAGATATATCTGTCATTCTTAGCTGGCATAGACATCCGGCTTACACTACCATATTGAATATTGAATATGTGTCCGTACAAAAACGTAGTCCGGCTTATTTTCAGCTTTGGCTAGTTCCGAATAGTTTTGCTAGTTCCGAATAATGACAGCAATCTCTAAAAAAACCTCGTCAAAATGGCATATTCTTGGCATGTTTATTCGGCATGTACACTCTGCTTACTGCAAGATTTAGCTCCTATTTTCTGGATTTAATCATCTTTCCAATGTAAAAATATTGCAGTGAAATTTAAGAAGTTGCAAGGAGTATGCGCATAAGGTCCTATTTTACCCCCTTCTTAAGCCCGAAAGTAAAATAAGCTTGCAGTGAAATTATGGGTTTCCATTGTTAATTAATCTATTTGTAGCTGGTGTTTAGCGCCGTGTGATGCCTCCAAAAAGTCCCCCCGTACTTCGTCAAAGAGCAAATAATATAGGCGACGACGAGAAAAATCAGTGTTCGAAGTTTGCACCCAAGTAAGACCGGCCGACTCAGCCATAGAATGGCTAACTCAGCCACAGCACCGAATTAGCTGGTCTTGAAAGTTTTGATAGGTAGTATACTGTTTAGACAGCGAACAACAATGGCGCTGATCAGACTGCACAGATCAACAAACTATGTGTCTTTGTCATTCGCATATGGCATAAAGCAGGTTCATATTTTCGCTTCAGTCGTTTGTCATGTGTGTCAGATTCTTTTACGTACACTGCACCGATATCTACACACATTTAAACACAAAATATGTAAACAACTAACTAAATCGGATGCACACGTTAGCGATCGATTAATGGTTGAAAACAAGCACTTTGTTTAATATCCTTGCAGGGAGCATTTAAGCAGATGTTGAAAAGTATGTTCCACCTAATAGTTGAACAAAATGTTTTAACTGACTGTCTACTTTAAGGCTATCTAGACGAATGTTATTTACACATCTATAAAATTTATGGTCAGTGTAGGGTTGCTGGGGGAAATCAAGGTTATATTTCCCATAATTTTCTGATATTCGAAGAAGAATAAATGAACGACAGAACCATACCAATTTATCCTTTTTAAATTTGACCCCTGTTGTGTATTTGAAGATGATTTTTTCACTTATTCGGAACTAGCTAAAACCCTGGAACTAACCAAATAACTGTACTTGTTAGATTAAAGGGACAGGGATTTATGACCTGTTCGCTGTTGTTGATTTGTTTAACATTAAAATATCTTAGCTGCGGCATTTTAATAAAAGGATGTTTTGGTTTAAGTGCAGCCATAATTGTCAACTAAAAGGAAAAGTGTTGAAAATCTATATTGCTGGCTGCAACGTAATGCTAACTACTCGAAGATACTCCGTTTATTTCCCCTTATTGAATGCTCGATTTTGAAAATGAGCTAATTTTCTGTTTGTAATCGTCATACTTATGCATGTTCATTTGTAAGTTCAGCAAGTGTGAGCAATGTTTGCATGTCATTGCAATTACGGAAAAAGCTGTAACCTACGCTCGGCAAACTCCGTAAATATGGCCGAAAATTGCTCGGCAAACTCCGTAAATACGGCCGAAACTGGCTGGACCAGCTGGCAATTTTCAATTTCTCGAGCCCTGGCTGCATGTATGCAAAATTGATAAGAAAGGGAAATGCCGGAGACGAAATGGCAAACTGCGATTACTTAATTTACTATTCATATCTTTGTTGTTAAATATCTCAAAAACAAACAAAAAAAAAAAAATAGCTATATTTGAAACTGCAAATTACAGAAACTGCATTTATGTTTATCATCCCATATAATTTACTAATGCATAATTCTGCAAAATTACCCCTTTTGACTTAATATATATATTTCTTTTCAAAACTACCAATTCTGGCCAGTTTACTAATTTATATGATTTTTAAAACGTAAACATTTTGAGATAAAGTATTTCTTTTGAAACGTTAAAACATCGAGTGGAACTTCATAGCACTATACATAAACATCTGTAAGCTTTTCATAACTGAATTTGTAGTACTACTTTTTTTTAAGAAATCTGAAACCTTTTTACTGAACGTTTTTTTTTTTTTTTTTTTTTTTTTTTTTTTTTTTTTTTCAAAAATTCGTCCTTTACAATAGCGAAGTCCGGGCGGACGGGCGTCGTCCGACAGGTTTAAGTTTTGGTTAACCGTTTTGAAAACCCGCCCATAATGCCGTTAGGCATGTTCCTTGTAGAGGTCATAGAAGTGAGGTGAGAGAATGCACTGCGTTTCTATGGGACGATCATAGACAATTTTCTGTTCAATAAACGGTTTAAGGAGATTTCATCTAAATTTGGTACCAAAAAGCTGAGCAAGAAGTTTCCGAAATTTCAAGTGAAAACGTCCAACATTGTTTGAGATCCATACTTTTCCAATTCCCTATTATTTTCATTCAAAGGGAGGTAATTTGACTCGGCTAGAAATTTAAATTAGGCTTGAAATCATTTGATTGGAATTTTGAATGAAATAATGATGAAGTTTTATTCACAGAAATTTTAGCATTACATTTATGAAAAGCAAAATGCCATCTGTCTTATACAAAGCGAGTTGTGACTGGAAATACTGTTTTTAATTAAGGGCCTATAAATCCATAATTTATGATTGCGAAAGAATCAGCTTTTGTGATTTTCTGTGCCTTACGAGGGCTGTGTTTTGTGATCGTGGCCTTACCTGGATATTCCTATATTTATATTAATTGATACAGGGACCACAAGCTTCCGCGTATTAAATCAAATGCGAAATAAATACCCCATATGCGACAGCAAAGACAACCATTTATTACAACAAAGAAAGTGTTACTAGCTTATCATTATATATTGGTGCAATACTATAAGTTAAGATACCCAGGAAATGCCACCTTCATGAGGCACCAAAAGAAGGAGAGATGAAGAACAAACAATGATGACATAAGCGCCACATATGAAACCACCAACGCTAAATAGAGAAATGCAACAGAGGAACCACCATGGAACGGTGAGCAGAAAAACTATTGGAGGGGTTTAAACTACAGTCGACTGTCGTTATCTCGAATTCCAAGGGACTCTCTGAAATAATTCGATATATCCGTACCGCAACATATCAGATTTGCAGAATTTAGGAAAAAATAGTTTGCACAACCACATTTAACATATTATATGTAATTGACCTCTTTAAGTTAGAGGTATATTGAAAATATAGCCGGCCTCGGTGGCTCAGTTGGATGCGCCGTCCGACTGGAGACCAGGAGGTCGCGGGTTCAACCCCCGCCGAGGTCGGCAACATTCTTTCGTGGAGATTGATCATGAAATATTTTCTACGGTCATTCTTTCCCTTCCGCTGATTCAAGAAGGGCAGTTGTCAGTTTCTGGCGAAAGAATGTGCACAATACTGGTTAACCGCTTAGAGGACTAAGCCTGCCCAGTAAACGTGTGGTTAGGTAAACTGACCGCGCTCGACATGACCCCATCGAGTTGACTGGGCCGTAAAACCTCAACACAAAATATTGAAAATATTGTGGAAAAGAGAGGAGAAATTGCTCCTTAGCAATTTCTCCTCTTTTCCACAATATATTTTTACCTGTTGTTAGATTTTCATGTTTAGGCAGGGACCAGAAATTTACTTCGAGATAAGCTGTTATTCGACATAAGCGAGGTTGAGATAACGAGAGTCGACTGTAGTTTTATTCGCGCGAAACCTCACGCTTAATTCTGATGCAGTTACAGATAACAAATATCTTTTCGGTCCGCATAAATTTCCCTTACCTCATCATTAAAACATCACAGTGAAGCACATATAATCAGAAACACTGTGATGAAACAAAGCAAATGGCTCAATCGCGATCTAAAGTCACATTACGAAAACACGCCTATTCAAATATATTGAGAATTTTACCACGAAAAAATGAAAATTTACAGATGAAAAATTCTGACATTTTTCTTATTTCTGCTCAAAACATAGATTTTGGGTACTCGTTAGAACCGCCTCGACGAGGCGGTTCTAACGAGTACCCACAATCTATGTTTTTGAGCAGAAATAAGAAAAATAATGTATACCCCAGTAAACCCCAGTTTTACAATATAAAAATGTGGTTTAAGGGAGGTCAAAATTATATAGGTATGTTTTTGTGATGAGAACACAAGAAAACCGCAAACAGGACCATGAAGGGTCCGACCACAGATATTAATAGTCAGGCGCCAGTCATCTGAAACAGATTGACGAGGGAGCCTTCATTTAGTCTGAGGACCGCTCCACCATCGAGTAATTAAAGAGGGGAGCTAATTTATAAAACATAATTGAGTTAACAAACCATGCATGCCGTTTGCTTCTTAGCTTCCTTGAGATGTCACTTACTAGGAGACAGCCTAAATATTAAGCCACCAATCGCATTCGCCAGTATCTTTAAATTCCAATTCTCTGGAATAAATGACATAATTCACAGAGTAGACCCCTTTTCAGAAAAGTGGCAGAACATAATTGTCTACCCTTGATAGTGTAACCATTTTCCTGTTGATGTCTCTGATAATATGAAATGAAGCATATTTCAATCCATTAAATCTTTTAAAGGCACTGAGACAATGCGACTAGTTGAAAATAGCAAATACTCAGATAACTCCTTATGCTTACCCATTTATGTCTAGTGTTCCATTAAAGGGACGATAGCAAACAGTGAAGCCCCAGACCAGACGCCACAGAACGTTGTGGCTGATTAGGATCTACGATGTTTGCATGAAATACAGTAATTTCTATAAAACGTGGTGGTAATAATAACAATTTTTCGGAGAACCCCTCTATTGGAAATGGACCTGTATAAAAAATTTAGGTAGGAGAGTGCACTCTGTATGAAGGGACATATAGTGCCCAATGTAGACCTTCTGTTGTCTTTGACGACAAGGATACAGCTTTACACAAACGGTATTGACTCTGTTCATACCTTTGGACTTGTAAGCTAAAATAATAAGATTTCCATTTTTACCCTAAGTATTTCGACTCCTTAACTCCTTACCCCCTTTGTCTATAAATTTGAACAGGTCCATTTTACATTTGATGCTTTTCAAAACTGCTTGACGAATCGTAAACCCTGAGCAGATCCACACTGTTTGCGCATACTTGTTTGTCTAAAAGCTTTACGTATACACGGTATCATTTACACTGAATGCATCTGACAGCTATTACTACCTTGTCCATAAATATAAATGAAGCTAGCCTAGTAAAGGCCATAAGCTCGAAGCCCTCCCTTCCCGAGGCACCAAAAGAAGTGAAGCGGTACAACCAATAAAACAATGCAATAACTGACGAACAAACAAAGACAAACTGCAACAGTGTATGGTCAGCAGAAAGAAAAGGTCCTCAAGGGCTTAAACTTGTTTCCCTTGTTCAAAACCTCGTCCTGAATTTTGATGCGGCTTCAAACTACAATTATATATTCGATCAACGTATAGATCCGCTACCGCCGGCCTCGGGGGCTCAGTTGGATGCGCGTCCGAATAGTGATCAGGAGGTTGCGGGTTTGACCCCGCCGGGTCGGCAACCTTCTTTCGTTGAGATTTTCTACGGTCGTTCTCCCCCTTCTACTGATTCAAAAAGGGCAATTGTCAGTTTCTGGCGAAAGAATGCGCACAATACGTGTTAACCGCTTAGAGGACTACGCCTGCCCAGTAAAGTGTGGTTAGGTAAACTGACCGCGCTCGACATCACCCCACAGGTTTCACTGGGCCGTAAAACCTCAACATAAACAAACGTAGATCCGCTACCTCACCAATATAAGCGATTCAGAAGAACAAACAGAAAATACAAAAAAGACCATTGTGAACAGTAAAATAGATAATAAAGCACTCTTACCGCACCATCTTGGAGTGTCAGATTAAGCGTGAATTCTTTTAAGATGTCACTTCGTGTATTGATATGTCGTGCCGCCATTTCTGACGCCGTAAGACAGGCAGCTCCACCAGGCCATTTCTCTCCTGTCATAGGTAAAAGTCCCATTATATTTAAAACTTTAGCTTGTGCTCCACTGACGTCGATCATCAGACCAAATAAAAGCAATATCAATAAGAAACTCATACTTTATGTTTAAAGGCTCTTTTAAAATAGTGTTATAGGTTCATGAACTCATGCAAATAATTCAAAATTCAATTACCAGCCATATATCAGACGAAAGTCACTATTATGCTTCTTATTTCAGTACAGGCACTATTTTTCAATTCTGTGACAAATAACAATCTTTGAGCATAATATTTAATACCATACTGTATTTACGATAATTATTCGGACACCTTAACTTATTATCATTCTTGTCCTACAATTTTAACATTTCCAGTTTACTATTTGTCGATGAGTCCTAAAAATGCTAGATAAGTGGCAAACAGTGTACATCCCGTTCTGCGGCGTCGGATCTTGATCCACTTAGTTTACTCAAGACTGTCTTCCGAATACTTTGGGTAAATACGGTATATGTTATATTACGAAAACACGCCTATTCAAATATATAGAATATTTGACCTCCAAAAACTGAAAATTTTCAGGTAAAAAACTCATACCTGTTCAAAACATAGATTGTGAGTACTCATTAGAACCGCCTTGGCGCAGCGGTTTAAACGAGTACCCACAATCTATTTTTCGAGAAAAAATAAGAAACATAATGTATACCCCTGTAAACCCCAGTTTCACTATATAAAAGTGGGGTTTAAGGGGGTCAAAATTATATAGGCATGTTTTCGTGATGAACACGGCATTATACCGTATTATTGCGAGTGTTCCGTTTCCAAAAGTCATTCCTTGTAGAATCTACTACATCTTTTCTTTAAGAATGTGATTTTACTTATAGCTTCGATGAGTTTATTTTTCAGTCAGTTATGCCATTATTGTTAAATATTATCCAGTCTGTTTATTTTAATTTTATCTGTAATTAAAGACAAGCTGTGAATTTTATGAAACACTGGACTGATCTGAGACTTTTTATAACATCCGTTCCCAAGTTAGATATTGACCCTTAAAGCGCCAATCATAACTGCAACTTAAGACATTTTGAAATATATTTCTTTAATTACATTATAAAATGTCTTAACATTTCATGTGAATCGTCTTCATATGCCATGCAGACGATTCACTTGAAATATGAATACTTATTTTCTATGAAGAGTAAAACAGAAACAAAATGTGGTCTGCTGCAAATATTGCTTGCCGCTTTAAGGGTGAATCAATAATGACAAGTAAGTTCAAGCCAACTAGTGGTAATACAAATGAATGCGTCCGCAGATTAATTATCCGCGTATTTTATCTTATGAAGTGTCTTGTAATACGTACACTTGTGCAATTTAGATTTTTCTAGAAGGTGAAATAATTCGATCAAAGTGATATTCTGCCCTGATATACACGCGCATTACCTTATTAAAATGAATACATAAAATCATATGGTTCATGATTAAAACCTCGGAGAATGTCATTTATTTGCCCTAACTATTCGAAATGAGAAAAACTTTGAACAATAATACAAATTATATGTCTTTGCTGACTGACGGATGCTCATATAGACTGACAGACAAATACATGGCAGTCAGTTAATCACTGCGAATGATTGGAATAAACCATTCTTATATCCTACTTATATATCAAACTATCATTACGAAAACAGGCCAATTCAAATATATTGAAAATTTTACCACCAAAAAATGAAAATTTTCAGATTAAAATTCTGATATTTTTCATATTTCTGCTCAAAACATAGATTGTGGGTACTTGTTAGAACCGCCTCACCGAGGCGGTTCTAACGTTATCCCACAATATATGTTTTTGAGCAGAAATAAGAAAAATAATGTATACCCCTGTAAACTCCAGTTTTACTATATAAAAGTGGGGTTTAAGGCTCGTGGGGTAACTTCCTATATATGGCATAGTACGGATGTGCGTGCCGAATAGCCCCCTTTTTCAGCGCTGCCAGGTATATGATTGGCCCCCTTTTTTCAACAAAAAGTATATGAAAGGCCCGATTTTTCTGGATTCCTATGTGAAAGGCCCCATTTTTCTGACATCCTGGTACATGCACATATTTTTCGCTCAGAGATTTTTCAAGGCTGCTTATCCTCTTGGTATTACATGAATTGACTATGATATTTGTATAATAACCAGCAAAAAAATGGCTACAAAAAATCAAAGGGCAGTATATGAATTTTGGATGATCAAGTATATGAATGGGTATGTTTTTTCGAAGGCCAGGTATATGAATGGGGTAGGTTTTGAAATACTGGCTCGCACACCCGTACCAAAATTACCCCTAAGTTACCCCCCCCCCACCCCCTCACCGAGGTTTAAGGGGGTCAAAATTACATAGGTATGTTTTCGTGATGAAATAAAATTACCCAGGAAAGGTCACAATCATGCTGCACAGATTTCCCGAGGCATCAAAGAAGAAGAGAGGAGGAACAAACAATGACAACGGAAAATTCCCAACTGACATACATCTAACGTGGGGTTGACTTAACTAGGTTTGCACGATCGTAACGCCGCCCTTAATTCTGATGCAACTCAAAATTATAAATATTTGTTCTGTCCGTCAAGGGTCCTCTACCTCGTCAGTGAAACGATGGTTGTAAAACAAAAGTAATAATTAATTTATATGTTGCCGTGTGTGTGTGTGTGTGTGTGTGTGTGTGTGTGTGTGTGTGTGTGTGTGTGTGTGTGTGTGTTCACTGGTGATTAAGAGAACTGAGCTCAACTATTGAACAGTATCAGAATTAAGGGCGAGGTTTGATTATCCGTAAAGTAAATAAGTGAACTCAGGAACTGATACAATCAGATCCACATCAGGTTCTTAGCATCAAAGGAAGACAGACACGTATAATTAAACAGCTGCAAACAGAACAGATGGCAAGCAGTTGGCCACCCTTTCCCAGAATGGTGGCGACTGTGTTACCCAAACTTAACTGAATACATCTTAAACTTATATGTTAAAAGAAAAACATTTGTAATTTAACCCACTTATGCCAAGTGGACTCGTCTACCTTAGCTCTTTGGGCAGGTCTGTTTCTAACGTGACGGTTACCTGGTTATTAACCTGGGCCCAGTTGTTCAAAGCTAACGACATCGTTAGTTAACGATTCGTTAAAATTTACATCAAGTGATACGCAAATATGCTGAAATTTTTTGCTGAAAAAATGTGAGTAATTTTTTCAGCAAAAAATATCAGAATATTGTATATTGAATCCGCTAAAACAGTTAACGAAATGACCCTTAACGAGCTCGTTAAGCTAACGACGCTTTGAACAACTGGGCCCTAGTTAAAGCTATGAGTGTATAGACCCTGGTCAGACGCCACATTCTGTGGCCTCTGATCTGGGTCATCACTGTTTGCCAATGTCCCGTTTATAGGATGCTGGGGATAAATAGGATAAACACTGCAGAACATTTAACAAAAAGTACCACAATGAAAGTACCACAATTAAAGTACCACAATGAAAGTATCGCTTTGAACGTTCAGTAATAAACTACTAGGGACTTAAGCTAGCTTTACGGGATCCCATTCATCGCCCACAGCTTCCATAGTAGTAAAAACATATTTTTATGATTTATTTTTTGCCTTTAATGACTAGTGGAAGAATTTGAAGACATCCACGCGTGGATGTCTTCAAATTCTTCCACTAGTCATTAAAGGCAAAAAATAAATCATAAAGCCTTTAATGAAGCAAAGCTGGGGATGCAACTGAAACAATGTGTTGGTGCATTTTGAGATCCCTGGGTGTCAAACAACACCACTGGAATACTGGAGCAAACGAAAACAACCAGTTGAAACCCGGTGAGCCGAGAAACAGACATAAAATGTTCCGGCCCAGACTATCTAATGTGGGTTCATTATACTGAACCTCCTGTAACAGTAGCTCAGTCAAAGCAGTGGAAACAAGCTGGCTCCCCACCTCTCAAGAAGTTTAAGCGGCAAGGTTATGCTGGAAGCTTTTTGTGATTCATGTAATACTGGCTCATTTCATGCCAAAAGGTCGAACTGTGACTGCTAAATACTATTCAGAAGTAGTTTCGAAAAACAAAACTCAAAGAAAAACTGAAAAATTGCGTCCCAGGCTAACCACGAAAAATGTCTTTCTTTTGCATGGCAATATCATCAATCATACTGCCTCATCTACAGCAGAACTTATCAACTCATTCAGGTGGCAATTGTTGCCCCACCCTCCGTACAGCCCGGGTCTTACCCCCGGCGATATTTAGTTGTTTCCAAAACTGAAAAAAAAACTAGCTTGAAACAAATATGAGTCCAGGGCGACTTTGATTTCAGCTGTAAATCGGTACCTCAGCAGTAGTTTTACTTTATGGCTTGCAGGGGGCGGGGGCGGGGGATGCCAAAGTTCCCATGAAGATGGTAAAAGTGTATAGACGTAGGTGGGGAATATTTTGAAAAAGAATTTTAAAAAATATGAAAAATATTTAACGGTTTTTGTCCGAGTATTTTCCGACCGCCCCTCGTATATAAATTTTCAGTTCCCGGAATGGACTCTCTGTTCATAAAGGACCAGAAATTATAAACTACTATATATTATTGCATAAAAAGCAGTGTCGCGCGTTATTAACAGCCGTGCATTAACCGGCGAAAAGCCGTGTATTAACAAGGCAATTCACACGCTGTTAATGCACGGCTACGCAACTTTCAATATGATCGTACCGGGGCCACAGATTTGTTGCCGATATGTTTTACAATATTTGCAAAATATATAGAAAGGGGATTGGAATGTTCATTTTGCAAATTGTTTTTGACAGATGTCAGCAAAAAGTAGGACAGATATTTTTTTTAAACTAAAATTTAATTTTAGATAGACTTTGACGTCATTTTCAAACGGTTATGGGTGTAGGACGAACTGTAAATAGTCAAGGACGAAGAACAGGCTATGCACTATGAAGTAGAATTTAGAAGTATGAAGTATGAACTGTGATATATGATCTGAATTATGCACTGTGAATTGTGAACTGTATAGCATGGACATGAATTGGAAAGGATGAACTATGATCTTTAAAGTGTCAACTGTGGGTACTAACTACGAACGGTGAATTAGGAACTATGAAATATGTAATGTAAAACAATAACTGTGAACTATGGCCTGTGAAGTATGATATGTGAAGTATGAGCAATGACTTGTGAAGCATGAATTGAACCAGGGCAATAGCATTTCCTACAATATTGCATGTGCGTCCAGCGAAGACTTAGATCAGCCTGCACAGATGTGCAGTCTTTGCAGGGTACTTTATGGGTATCATAGGATCCAAAACGTTTTCGAGCTGATAGCGAAGCCGCTGATCAGATTTGGCGGATGCGCAGGTTGCTCTGTGTCTTCACTGGCACACATGCAGTCTTAAAGGCAATGCTGTGCCCCGGCTCGATTCTAAACTGTGAACTGCGTAAAGTATGGTCTACGAAAGCTGAACTGTGAAATAGTCATTATGAACTTTGAAGTAGGAAACTGGAAGTGAGAACTGTAATTTATTAGGTATTAGCTGTCCAGTATAAACTATGAAGTGAAACTATAACTGCATCTTAACACGAAGTACAGTCGACTCTCCTTATTTGGAATTCCAAGGGACTCTCTGAAACACTTCGAGATATCCGCACCTCGACATATCAGATGTTTAGAATTTAGGAAAAAATAATTCGAACAATCACATTTAACAAATTTATATGTGATTGGACTCTTGACGTTAGAGATATATCGAAAATATTGTGGAAAAGGGGAGAAATTGCTCCATAGGAGCAATGTCTGCTCTTTTCGACAATATTTTTTACTTGTTGTCAGATTTTCATGTTTAGGCAGGGACAAGATTTTCACTTCGAGATAAGCGGTTTTTCGAGATAAGCGAGTTCGAGATAACGAGAGTCAACTGTAAATTTTAATAAGAGCCAGAACGTAGGATTATGGGCATTCAGACATTATACAGACTGCAGAGAGCAGTTTGTTACTTTTCAGTAGTTGTCTACAAAGCGTTTATGATTAGTAACGTTCCTAAATACGGTTGAATAATTGCAAGGGTCGACGACTACGTCATCATTTAAACTTGCCAGCCCCCGCAAAATGTTTATTCTTCTAAGCAAGGATATTTGACAGATTGAGTTGGAGTTGCATCACTGCTTGTCAAACACTGATAGGACTGCTCTTAGCGTCCAGGTTTTAGGGTCTCTGCCCACACTGCCGATTACTCGAAAGAACGACCCAAGGATGCATTCCAGCGGACATATGACGTTAATACAATGTCGCATTAACGTCGATGCAACCATTACGAAAATATGCCTATTCAACTATATTGAAAATTTTACCACCAAAAAAATGAAAATTTTCAGATAAATATTTCTGATATTTTTCATATTTCTGCACAAAACATAGATTGTGGGTACTCGTTAGAACCGCCTCGACGAGGCGGTTCTAACGAGTACCCACAATCTATGTTTTGAGCAGAAATAAGAAAAATAATGTATACCCTTGTAAACCCCAGTTTCACTATATAAAAGTGGGGTTTAAGGGGGTCAAAATTATATTGGCGTGTTTTCGTGATGGTTGTGCTATCCGCTAGACAAAGGTTAACTCTCACTGACCGTAAACATTACATTCATGAGCAAAACAGAGGATCCTAACTTATCAATCGATATATGAATTAACTTATTAACAATGAAATGAAACAAAGGATGATATCGTGGCTGCAAGCTATAAGTCTAAGCATAAGAAAGCCATTTGTTGAATGGTGAGCCAAAAGGTCAGGCACAAGTCGTCTAGTAAAATCTTTGTCTTTGCCCTCCAGGGTTCAGCTAAAGATTTTCTTTAGTTTTGACTGCCAGTGACAAAGAATATTGTCACGAGTCATCTTCTTTGGTTCATCATAGTGACTTAATTTGATTTATATGTTTTGATTTCTGTGATGTTTCACAGATTGGGTTAGGAATCCGCTATGCGAGCTGAACAATTAGTTTGTATTGTGTATAACATTTGAATCTAGGATGACCTAGATTTTGTACCACAAAAAATCAACTTAAACGCCCCGGTACATTTTAGTACCGATCGTTCTAAGGTGTTGTTTGTTCTTTGTGTGGCCTTGTTTCTGATCCCTGTGGGACATTGTGAGCCATTACGAAAACACGCCTATTCAAAAATATTGAAATTTTCACCACCAAAAACTGAAAGTTTTCAGATAAAAAATTCTGATATTTTTTTCATATTTCTGCTCAAAACATAGATTGTGTGTACTCGTCAGAACCGCCTCGCCGAGGCGGTTCTAACGAGTAACCACAATCTATGTCTTTGATCTGTGGCTTGTGCACTGTCTGTCAATGGGTGTTTGCTCTTCCTCTTGGTGTTATTGGTAGGTCTTGATCTGTGACTGGGGCAATTCATGGACAGCTTTGATACATATATATCATTCCTTTTTTTTTTTAATTTTTGAGCCTCGATTTTATCTGCCGTGCGATCCATTCTATTAAATTTGATGAGGTTAACCACTGAGCATGCACTCTACAACATTTATAGTATATGTTTTATATCAAATTATAATCTTTCTGAATTACTCTAAACACACCTTAGACTTACCCAAGTCCACAAGTCCAATATTGTTATTTGCGATTTGCTGATGTTTTCCTTGCTTCCAAAGGGTCTCACTTTTTCAAAACGTATTTTGGTATCTACAAAAGGCTATAACCTCGAGGAAAGCCAGTCGAAAAGGACAATTGTAAAAGAAATATCCCCCCCCCCCTCCAACCCCCGAATATTCAGACACATGAGGTAGACGAACCCTATGCGAACCGACCGTACTTTTTTTTTAATTTAGCGATGCATCAGAACTAAAAGCGGGAATTCGTGGGAGTAAAATTGGTTTAAGCCCACTGTATTTTTTTTTCTACTGACCGTTGCAAAAGTATGTAGAGATACCCAGGAACTGACCTTACCATGAAACTGATTGACAAATTTCATTCATAAAGAAGAACTGTAACAGAAAAACTGCCTCGGAAGAATCAGTAGACAAACTACTAGATTCCTCCTCTGTTGCAGTTCTTCGTGTTTCGTCCGTTGGTGCTTGCATATGTGGCGTTTGGTTGGTCATTGTTTCTTCCTCATCTTTTCTCCTTTTTGGTGCCTTGGGGAGGTTGTGTGTCGCAAGTGTGGCATTCTCTGGGTAACTTTATTCATATTTTGTTTTAAATTTTAACAAATTGATGAGCCCATAGACTGGTGGATAAAACGTGCTGGAAGAGCAAGCACGTTATATTCTGATCAGACAGTGTAAACACCACTCTTAAGGAATTTGAGTCAAGTTAAATTCAACTTAAGCAGAACAGAAATATCTACACTTGGTTGATATTCCGCCATTTTTAACAAGGGCGTTTTTTTTGTGACTTCCTGTTTGCTTTCCTGCATATCAAACTGTCCGAAAAGGAATGAATTTGCTTTTTAAGTAACGTAATAACCCTAAGTATTAGGACAGGCAGGCCTTTGCAAACAGCGGAGACCCATCTCAGACGCCGCAGAACGCGGTGTCTGATTAGGGTCTACATTGTTTGCCATACATACAGCAATATTTTCGATACAGCAACAGGTAGTAGAATGAATTATTTCAAATGTTGTACAAGTTTGGTAAGTCGATAAGGTGTCCCAGTATTTAGGATAAATACAGTAGACTCCTTTTCAAAAGGGGATAAAATATTTTGACACAACTGCCGATCCAGAAAGTATAAAGTCCCCTTAAAGGTTCTATATTCCTCAAAAACAGACTTTTTTTTATCCAAGAAAGGTTTTATAAATTGATATACAGTATTAATACCATTATAAAATGTGGCATCTGACAGCCTGTAAAATTTCAATTAATCTCTCGTTTATGAATTTGATCAAAAATGAAACGATTTTTTTATCACATCTCTGAATTAATGTTGGCAACATTAATGCCAAGATACGATGCAAATTATTTCATTTCAAGAATGAGAGACTAACTGAAATTTTACAGGCTGTCGGGTACCACGTTTTATGATTGTATTAATATCATATATCAATTTATTAAACCTTTCTTAGATGATAAAGTATCTGTTTTTGAGGAATATGGAGCCTTTAAATATAATTTGAATGGATTTCAAAGTAAAGCAGTCAACTAGAGTTGGTCATAGGTAGATTGTAAACAAATGTCGACTGTTGCATGCCAAACTGAAAAAGAATATTATCAATGTGTCGTCTATTGAATCTGCTCAAAGGGAGGAACAGGTTATATAAATGTACGCTTGTACTGATAGCACAGGGCAGAAAGAATAACGCTCTTAATTGGTCTGTATAAGCATAAATTTCTTACATCTCAATTAGGTTTCGATCCGTGGTAATTATAACAGTTATTTTATTCGCAAGAAACGGCTGTTAAACGATGCAAATAATTGATTACATGCTAGAGCATTAATGCTCTGCCTGTTGGGTACAAAATCATCCGACGTCACCTTGAAATATTTTTCTCATTTTTACCCAGATAACAGCCTTAGGCATTTCATTCAAATTATCTCCTTATTGCATGAAATGTCAAAGCTTATTATCTGGGAAAAATTAAGAAAAATATCATTAATTTATTTTCAGCTGAAACTGCCCAGCGAGTGGTAAAGGTTGTGCGAAGGTCAAACTTATACGAGAAAACAATTTCCGATAATTACAATGGTCAAATAGCGTACAGTCAAAGCAGGTATTTACGCTGAAACAACTCCGAGGCTCAGATGAAGAGAGTTCACATAAGCTATTCTTGGTTTTTAGTTCGTCTGTACATGAAGAACTCATGGTGAGCTATTGTGATCGCCTGGTGTACGCCATCCATTGTCCATCTACAATATTTCACTTAAACATCGTCTCTGAAACCGATGGGCCAATTTTGCTGAAACTTCACAGAAAGCTTCCTGCCAGCACTCTCTCTCAAATTTCTTCAAAACTCTAAAATCTTCTCCTCATAACTTGCTTAAAGGATTTCAATGACATTTTAGAGGAATATTTATTGGGTGACTCTATATCAGGAATTAGACTACTATTGACGTCACACTGTTTTGGTACCCTGAAAAATAGTCCCATCTAAAAATAAAGTGTACGGAGTAGATATTGTATACAGTGTAAGCTTAAAACGACTGCATTGTTCTATTTATTTCAGGTCACAGGAGGTTCCTGGAGGAGACAAATTCCAGATAGTAAAAGATTCTGTAGGGAACAATTTGTCTGGGTGGAGTGCTACAACGAGTCGGTCATCCCAGTTTGTAACCCTGAACAGGAGGAATTTTCGGGATGTCATATGGCGGGCAATGTCATGTGTTTTCGAAGTGATGAAGAGGACATGAAATTCCAAGGATCTGTTGCTGACTCAAGTGGCTGTCACATCCCACCGAAAGCTGGATCTGATTTGGGCCCATGGAACTGTGGCAGGTGAGACACTTTTGATTTCTTAGCATTGTAGCCTATGAAGAAATTAATAAGGGTGTGTAACCTATCAGATTTCTTCAACTCATTTTAATCCGTTGAAAAAAGACATGGCCGTCGGTGATCGGGGGTGGGGGTGGGGGGCGTGGGGCTTTTTTATGACTCCTTAATAGATTCTTTTGAATAATGTTGATTTGTCGAAAAAACATGGCCGTCAGTAGGTAGGGCAGTTTTTTGCCTTATATGGGTAAAGTGCAAACCTCGAAAATCTTCTTCAGTATCTATTCAAGGGACCTCTCCCTTGTCTCCCTTTGGTGTTGGGGATTGATGTGGATCTGTTTACTTCAGTTTCTGAGTTCTCTTATTTAGTTTTCAATGAAACTTTACAGGAATGTTTTTGGGTGACCCCTATAAGATTCCTTCGACTCAAGTTGATCGGTCAAAAAACAAGACCTCCAGTGGGTGTGCCTTTTTGCCCGACTATAGTACAAAACTCTTTTTTTCTTTGAGCCTGCCCTATGCATTTTACAGGAATGCTATTTGGGTGACTCTCTTACAGATTCCATCAGCACATGTTGATCGGTCGGAAAAAGATGCCTGACATTGGATGGGGCACTTTTATCCTATATGGCGATAATGCAAACTTTCGAAGTCTTCAGATTCTATCCAAGAAATTCAATGAAATTTTACAGTGATGTACGTTGGATGACTCTCTGTCAAATTCCTTTGACCCATATTAATCGATCAAAAAACTATGGCCGCCAGTGAGTGAGACATAATAGTCATTTTACACCTGAGCAATACAGGGCCCTCATGCCCTGCTTGTTTGTTCTTTTTTTTGTTTGTTTTTTTGTGTTGTTGTTGTTGTTTAATTTTATTTTGTTTTTGTTTTAGTAGTTGTTGTTGTTGTTGTTGTTTTTGTTTTTGTTTTGTTGTTGTTTTGTGTAAAACATATACATTCTGAAAGGCTGGATATTTTGGAAACAAACTACACATCAAGGAAATGAAAATAGCAGACTTTGGTTTATTAGTGAATTTTGTGATTTTGACCATAACCAATTCAGAATCAGATTGTGCTTGTACAAAAACAATAATATAAAGCAACACTGCTTAGGGCTCCCAGCTAATGTTGAACGATATCCTACAGTGGCGTAGCCACCACGTTACTATTGTTTACACAGCCAGTAAAAATCTTAAAACATTCTCCTTAGTATCATCTCAAAAATAAGGGTACTCTTAAAGGAAAGAATTTGCTCTCTAGGAGTGAATTCTTACCTTTAAGAGTTGGCCCTATTTTGGAAGCGATGAATAATTTCGTTTATGAACTGTCCCTATGTAAAGAAGCAAAATGTTTTATGTTAACTGATGTCTCTTTATTGCAAATAATATTATTTTTCTGATCCAATGTACGTATGTTACGCATATGCGTAATGTATGTAATGAGCGCTACGCAAATGCCCTTTTTTTAAATAAATTAAAATGGCTCAGTTATCCCATAGGATCAGAAAAAACCTTGTGGACACTGACTGAAATCTATTTCAAAGGTACCCACACGATATTTGTAACTCGCAGGCGAGGTATTCACAGTGAGTATCCAGTCTTCTCAAATGCAGATGCTGCTCTAAAATAAAAGAAGTAACTCCTCCAAAAAGCATAAACCTCATTACGAAAACACGCCTATTCAAACATACTGCAAATTTTATCACCAAAAAAATGAAAATTTTCAGATGAAAAATTCTGATAATTTTCATGTTTCTGCTCAAAACATAGATTGTTGGTACTCGTTAGAACCGCCTCGACGAGGCGGTTCTAACGAGTACCCACAATCTACGTTTTGATCAGAAATAAGAAAAATAATGTATACCCCTGTAAACCCCAGTTTTACTATATAAAAGTGGGGTTTAAGGGGGTCAAAATTATATAGGCATGTTTTCGTGATGTTCCTTTAAGAGTAGACCCAATTTGAGAACGGCTTCGTCTAAAGGAAAAGCCAGTTCGTTTTCTGTTAGATTTGTGACAGTTTGAAGGAGGGACAAATATTTTCAAATTAAGAGTGATCTCTCTTTAAATGTATGTAGCGCCTTAACCCCTCATCCTCGAGTTTCTAGACTTTTCCATCTTTGAATTTGGACGTGTTCACAGCTTCAGATAAGAGGTTCAGTCTAAAATCAAACACAGAATTGCAAACAGTGTAGAGCTAGATGAGATGACTCGTTACTCTGGATCCACACTGTTTGTACAGGTATCTATTATGATCTGCCGGGCTGAAAGGGTTAAGCTTCTTCCAGGTGCTCGTGCAAGATGTTCGTCAAGGACAAAAAAACGCTAACTCTTCCTTTAAAAATTCTTTTAACCATGTCAAGGGAAAAGCATGCATTATCACTGGAGATCTAGTGTGAATCGATAAACTAATTGTTTCGAATCTGCCAATCAAATCATTTGAATTTTCTGTTAAATCATATTAGGGATCGCTTTTTATCTGTGCAAAAAGCGTTGCTATGGAAACCGCAACTCTGCAAAGATTGAAAATCTGAAGCATTAGATTAGTTCATTCGCAACAATTAAGGGGACTTATTACATTTGATATATTTTCCGCTGTTCTTTACAAAGAAGACAGCGTTTGTGACTTCCTATCTTGCTTCCTCGCACGCCAAGTCCTTTCTGAAAAGCGATCTACTGTTAAAGAAAGAATTTGCTCCCAGGGTAGTAAATTCTTGTCTTTTAGAGCTGACCCCTTTTCAGAAAGGAATTAAAACGATTTTGGCAGGGCTGTCTCCCTTGAAGGTGTAGTATCTCCCCTTAATTTACTGAATCAATAAAACGCCCTCATTGATAATCAATCATCTGGCACCAGCAACTACTCAGAACATACTGTGCATTGTCTTGGTACTTGTCATACCTAAGTATTGGGACACATAAACCGTCCAAACAGTGTAAACAGAGATCAAAATCTAAAGAAGAGTCTGTCCAGCGTCTACTCTGTTTGCCACTCATCCAGCAGTGTTCAGAGCAATCAAACGTCAGTACAAAACGTCATATTCAAAGTTTAGGACAAATATTGCAAAGTTGTGCAATTATTCAGAGTAAATACGTACCGTAATACCCCTAAGTATTGGGGCAGACAGGTCTTTGTAAACAGTGTTGACCCAGATCAGACGCCGCAGAATGCGGCGTCTGATCAGGGTCTACACTGCTTACCATACATACAGCAATATGCTTACCATACATACAGCAATATTTAAGACACATCAAGAGGTAGTCGAATGGACTATCTCAAATTTTAGGACAAGTATGGTAACTTGATAAGGGTAAGTACGTAGCTTTAGTAATTTTTAAATGATCATAGTTTATATAAGCAGATAGCGAAGAACCTGATCACATTTGCTACCTGTTAAAACTTTAGGAGAACTGATAAACATTCAAGGATAAATAACTCTGAGATATTTACCTCCCTTCTTACTGAGGAGTGCCCTTATCTTAAACGAACTGCTTTAGTCAAAAGTAGCCATATTTTAAAAGAATTTAAATTCGTTTCTGCAAAAAGTGGTCTCCCTTTGAAAAAAAAAAGCGGCGCTCATCTTAAACCCAATTTTCGCATACCCTCGTATCACAGAAAAAAGTTTGTCCGTAGCCCATATGCAAAGAGCGAAAGTCAAGTTTAACCTTCGCAGTCTATGTAGATTTTCCGCTGTTTGCCTGGAGGCATAGCTACGCATAGAATTTGTTATCAAATAGCTATCCAGCTATCAATCTACTTACATGTATATCAGACCGTTATTGGCCCGACGGAATTCCTAACGGGCCGATAAAGGGCCGATATAGATGTGAGTAGGCTGCTAACTGTGCTTATCAAGGTCAGGCTGCACAAAAGCGCGGATTGATCTAGGCCTTCGCTGTCCGCATATCGGTAAAGTTCCTGTTTTCCTTGGCGTAGAACTTTTTAATCAGCTGTTTATTAGTATTCCTTTGAAGTACAAATAAGTGACGCATTAGGAAGCACAAGATTAAAGGTCATATGACAAATCAGCAATATGAGGTAGTATACCGTCTTTCATTAACCTACCCTGCTCTTATTTATTTGCTGCATGTGAAAAACAGAATGGTTATCGCAGACGGGATAACCGAACCCCGGATCAACACGCGGAAACAGTCATATTACGCGGCCAATTATTCTAAGGAGACCGAATATGAAAATGCTCAGATTAATTGTTTGCGAACTGAAAAATGGCTATAGGGAATAGATACCTATAGATAATTATCGAACATATCCCTACAAGCGCACAGTCAAGCAATTCTGCAATCTTCAGATTACAGCCAGCTTACTTTTTGTCTACTTTATAAATATATATATTGTGCGTACCCATTTGAATTGCATCGACTTGTCGATGCAGTTCAAATGGGTACCCACAACATATGTTTTTATAACGAAAATCAGAAAAAAATAACGCATAAACATCATCAAATAAGTCCTATGCTGATCTTTTTTTTTAAGTTATTTAGTATTTAAGCGCACACTGCGATAATTAGATCGCATACGGTACTTTCAGAGGAATCAATTCTATCAAAATATGTTTGTCTGTCTTCTAAAAGGGGGTCTACACTAAACACTTGGGCGCAAATTGTTTCCCCTTAGTGTAGATCCATTTCCAGAACGGACTCATTGTGCAGGAAGGCAAACAGACACTGTCACAGGGTAGTCACAAAAGCTGGTTGTCTTGTAAAACGGTGAAAAATCTACGGAGTGTATCCAAACACTTCAAAATGTATTCCTGTACTTTAACACATATCGCCTATCCTACTTATCTACTGAAAAAAGTCCATTTCTCGTTAGGGATTTCAATTCTCATGTAGTTATAGTCATGTAAGTAGTTTTTCCGTTAACCCTTCTCATGCTAAATAAATTAAGATGCCACGCCCACTTCTAATTTCCAGCCAATCAGATTACTTGATCCGGGTTTTTGATAGAAATTCACATATTTAATGACAAACAGCGCAGATCAAGATCAGAAGCCAACTGATTTGGATCTACACTGTTTGCTAAGAAAGGGCATGTCGTGTTTAGCAAGAGAAGGATTAATATATATTTTCGACAGCCGTGACATTTTTGTTTTGCTGAATAGATGTAAAACGATTTTGTAGGGAATGGACATACATTCAGGGCACAAGTCCATCATCTGACAAAAGTTTGTCCGTTTATTTGTTCCATTTTTGATGGTGCTGGATTGTACTGTCATTTTAATGTCTTTTTATCCTTACCCGATTATAGGAGGGCTGTGTTCTATGATTGTGGTAATTTTGGGGTCTCTCCATATATGTTTGTTTTCTTCAAAACGAAACGTATTTGTCCTAAGGGGAGCAAAATATTTCCTTTTAAGTAGATCCCTTATTCGTAAGGACTTGTGGTGCAGGAAAGTAATATAACTAAGTATATCTAAGTCCTTAGCCATTTCAGCCTAGCAGACCAAAACAGATACATGTGCAAACCCTGTCGATTCAGATGAGACCTACACTTTTTGCCATTCTGTTCGTTTTTATTTAAGACTGAAACCCCTATTTGTATCAGTGGACAAGTCCAAAGTCAAGGATGGAAGAGTGCACTTCAGAAACTCAGGGATGAAAGGCTTATTCTGTAAAATAGTGTAGTTTAGATGCTCGCTTCTCACAGTGCTAGCACGTTACAGAGTAGAGTATATTTCTTAATCTAAGGTCGGTAATTTTTTCAAGAGTATTGTAACGGAATAGTATATATATATATATATATATATATATATATATATATATATATATATATATATATATATATATATATATATATATATATATATATATATATATATATATATATATATATATATATATATCACTTCTACAGCCTCGCTGTGGAAGCCGGCTTTTATGGTTTTATGGTGACACTGGTAGAGTGAATGGCTTTTTTACGAAGTTAAGCAACGGTTAGTACATTGGTAGAGTGAATGGCTTTTTTACGAAGTTAAGCAACGGAGATCGCGGTTAGCACATTGGTAGAGTGAATGGCTTTTTTACGAAGTTAAGCAACGGAGATCGCGGTTAGTACCTGGATGGGTGACCGCGGTGCTTGACTTCGCAGAAGACCCGGTTTCACGCTACATTGGTGGCAGCGGTGGGATTGAAGACAGTGTTGCATAGGCTCCGCCCTCGAGTTTGCCTTGTGAGGCGTGTGTGACTTCAGGACGAAGTCAAGAGAAGAGGGGGAGAAATGTAACGGAATAGTATATATATCACTTCTACAGCCTTGCTGTGGAAGCCGGCTTTTATGGCGACACTGGTAGAGTGAATGGCTTTTTTACGAAGTTAAGCAACGGAGATCGTGGTTAATATCTGGATGGGTGACCGCGGTGCTTGACTTGGCAGAAGACCCGGTTTCACGCTACAGTATGTACGTTTTCTCCATCATTCATAACTATAAAACTGTAATAAATATGCCTTTGATGGTCTGTTTGATAAGACGACCAGTTTGCTTGCAAATGAAATCAGTTGGATAGTCTTAAAACACTAATTGTTAGATCATTAAATTCACACAAAAAGTGAACTCTTCTATTCTTGGAACCGGTTGAATTTGTATGATTATTACAACAAAGTATTTTCTGCAGTTCAGAACAAACACATACGAACAAAAACGCTTTGAAAGGTGGAAACAATGTATAAAACAAAAGGTAACACTAATGTTTGCCTTTCATGTGTACATTACTGGTAAAACAGGCTCAGAAATTGTGAATCAAGAAACAGTCAAGATTACAACGTAGATGCAACAAGACATGGTGAAAACCTGATGACCATTACGAAAACACGCCTATTCAAATATATTGAAAATTTTACAACCAAAAAAGCAAAATTTTCGGATAAAAAATTGTGATTTTTTCATATTCCTGCTCAAAACATATATTGTGTGTACTCGTTAGAACCGAGGCGGTTCTAACGAGTACCCACAATCTATGTTTTTGAGCAGAAATAAGAAAAATAATGTATACCCCTGCAAACCCCAGTTTTACTGTATAAAAATGGCGTTTAAGGGGGTCAAAATTATATAGGCATGTTTTCGTGATGCAGAGGAATGACCAACCAGAAAGGCAAACAAAAGGTGGCTTGAAGGTAGTCGGACGCTTACGATGCCTCCGGTTTGATCCAGAGTCCTTGCAAATCTTTGTGATGTATACTGCTTGTCGAGAACAGCACAAATATCTCCATGCTGACATCCTAGATTTAGAACATCTACAAGAATCTATGCTTAGAAAATACAATCAATGAATAAAGTCACACATTGTCTTCCTAGTGGTCGACAATTGAAGTGTGAGCTTGTCTTACTCTTAGAGTGCAGTCGTAAAAATCAACAAACAGTATTTTGAAATGTATGTTTTCTTTTCCCAGCAAAAGTAGTTTCCCAGAAAGCAGGTACCTTTTTATAAATAATATATAAACTTTCTGTGGAGACAATTTGCAAGGAACGTGAAATCTTTTATTCTAAATGAAGGATAAGAAAAATACATTACGAAAACACGCCTATTCAAATACATTGAAAAATTTACAACCTAAAAAAGGAAAATTTGCAGATAAAAAAATTCTGATATTTTTCATATTTTTTCTCAAAACATAGATTGTGTGTACTCGTTAGAACCGCCTCGGCGAGGCGGTTCTAACGAGTACCCACAATCTATGTTTTTAGCAAAATAATAAAAATAATGTATACCCCTGTAAAACCCAGTTTTACTATATAAAAGTGGGGTTTTAGGGGGTCAAAATTATATAGGCGTGTTTTCGTGATGAACATCAATTTATCGGCTGCTGAGTTTCTACTAAAGGTCGATACTCTGACAATTTATTCTTTCTGAGTAAGTAAAGTCATGTAATTATAGTCAAGACATGTCACTATATAATTCTTGTAATGCATGAAGATTTCTATACCGTTTCCTTTCTAAGTATTCGGACAGACAGCACTGAGCAAACAGTGTAAATCCAAATCATACTTAGCAGAAAAGAAAAAAAAACGTCTGATTAAAGTCTACGTTGTTTGCTATTCATCCAGCTGTTTCTAATAAAGTTAAAATGTAGCCAAACGAATTAGTCGAATTAAGGTTATGTATTCACAAAGAGTTAAGGTATCCTAAAACTTAGGGTAGTCTGGTTCTTGTGCAGAAAAAAACAGGTGCATCTACGTGTACTGATCTTCTTAAGAGACCCAAGTATGGTCATGGCGGCTATGTTCAATGCCGGTTTCCAATAATTTTCATACATAGTAACACATTTATCCCTACCGACCCGAGACATGTAACTTTCATAGACATTAACCCATTTATCCCTAGCATCTCTCATTGATATTAAACCCTTCATTCCCAGTGTCCCAACAACTTTCATAGATATTAACTCATTTATTCCCAGCGTCCCAATAACTTTCATAGATATTAAACCATCCCCAGCATCCCAATAACTTTCTTAGATATCAAGCTATCCCCAGCATCCCAATAACTTTCATAGATATTAAGCTGTCCCCAGCATCCCAATAACTTTCATAGATATTAAGCTATCCCCAGCATCCCAATAACTTTCATAGATATTAAGCTATCCCCAGCATCCCAATAACTTTCATAGATATTAAGCTATCCCCAGCAGCCCAATAACTTTCTTAGATATTAAGCCATCCCCAGCATCTCAATAACTTTCATAGATATTAAGCCATCCCCAGCATCCCAATAACTTTCTTAGATATTAAACCATCCCCAGCATCCCAATAACTTTTTGAGATATTAAGCTATCCCCAGCATCCCAATAACTTTCATAGATATTAAGCCATCCCCAGCATCCCAATAACTTTCTTAGATATTAAGCCATCCCCAGCATCCCAATAACTTTCTTAGATATTAAACCATCCCCAGCATCCCAATAACTTTCATAGATATTAAGCCATCCCCAGCATCCCAATAACTTTCATAGATATTAAGCCATCCCCAGCATCCCAATAATTTTGAAAGATATTAAGCTATCCCCAGCATCCCAATAACTTTCATAGATATTAAGCTATCCCCAGCATCCCAATAATTTTCATAAATATTAAGCTATCCCCAGCATCCCAATAACTTTCATAGATATTAAGCTATCCCCAGCATCCCAATAACTTTCATAGATATTAAGCTATCCCCAGCATCCCAATAATTTTCATAGATATTAAGCTATCCCCAGCATCTCAATAACTTTCATAGATATTAAGCTATCCCCAGCATCCCAATAATTGTCATAGATATTAAGCTATCCCCAGCATCCCAATAACTTTCATAGATATTAAGCTATCCCCAGCATCCCAATAATTTTCATAGATATTAAGCTATCCCCAGCATCCCAATAACTTTCTTAGATATTAAGCTATCCCCAGCATCCCAATAACTTTCATAGATATTAAGCTATCCCCAGCATCCCAATAACTATCACAGATATTAAGCTATCCCCCGCATCCCAATAACTTTCACAGATATTAAGCTATCCACAGCATCCCAATAACTTGCATAGATATTAAGCTATCCCCAGCATCCCAATAACTTTCTTAGATATTAAGCTATCCCCAGCATCCCAATAACTTTCATAGATATTAAGCTATCCCCAGCATCCCAATTACTATCACAGATATTAAGCTATCCCCAGCATCCCAATAACTTTCATAGATATTAAGCTATCCCCAGCATCTCAATAACTTTCTTAGATATTAAGCCATCCCCAGCATCTCAATAACTTTCATAGATATTAAGCCATCCCCAGCATCCCAATAACTTTCTTAGATATTAAACCATCCCCAGCATCCCAATAACTTTCTGAGATATTAAGCTATCCCCAGCATCCCAATAACTTTCATAGATATTAAGCCATCCCCAGCATCCCAATAACTTTCTTAGATATTAAACCATCCCCAGCATCCCAATAACTTTCATAGATATTAAGCCATCCCCAGCATCCCAATAACTTTCATAGATATTAAGCCATCCCCAGCATCCCAATAATTTTGAAAGATATTAAGCTATCCCCAGCATCCCAATAACTTTCATAGATATTAAGCTATCCCCAGCATCCCAATAATTTTCATAAATATTAAGCTATCCCCAGCATCCCAATAACTTTCATAGATATTAAGCTATCCCCAGCATCCCAATAACTTTCATAGATATTAAGCTATCCCCAGCATCCCAATAATTTTCATAGATATTAAGCTATCCCCAGCATCTCAATAACTTTCATAGATATTAAGCTATCCCCAGCATCCCAATAATTGTCATAGATATTAAGCTATCCCCAGCATCCCAATAACTTTCATAGATATTAAGCTATCCCCAGCATCCCAATAATTTTCATAGATATTAAGCTATCCCCAGCATCCCAATAACTTTCTTAGATATTAAGCTATCCCCAGCATCCCAATAACTTTCATAGATATTAAGCTATCCCCAGCATCCCAATAACTATCACAGATATTAAGCTATCCCCAGCATCCCAATAACTTTCACAGATATTAAGCTATCCCCAGCATCCCAATAACTTGCATAGATATTAAGCTATCCCCAGCATCCCAATAACTTTCTTAGATATTAAGCTATCCCCAGCATCCCAATAACTTTCATAGATATTAAGCTATCCCCAGCATCCCAATTACTATCACAGATATTAAGCTATCCCCAGCATCCCAATAACTTTCATAGATATTAAGCTATCCCCAGCATCTCAATAACTTTCTTAGATATTAAGCTATCCCCAGCATCCCAATAACTTTCATAGATATTAAGCTATCCCCAGCATCCCAATAACTTCCATAGATATTAACCCTTTTATCCCCAACGCCACAATAACTTAGGATGTAGCTGTTGCAGGTTGTTATCTGAGAGCCTGTTATCTGAATGCTATTCTGTTACATGTATATATACACAATGTATTCATGTGACAGAAATGTACAGCGCGAGATCCTTGCAAACTTAATATTACTGCACCATATGTAGAACACAGCGTATCTAGTACGGTGTGTCTGAGTCTCGTTAGATTCCATGAGTATACTGTTAAGTTTAAGTTTGAGTAGTTTAACAATTTCTTTAACTCATTGTAAAAGTTTATTTCCGGTTTATTATAATGTACGCAGAAAAAAATCTCAGCGGGCACACAACGTTAAGACAACGTCGTATCAACGTCGATGCAATGTTGCATCGACGTTGATACGACGTTGTTTTAACATTAAGTACCAGTGGGATAAATAATTAAGTGGTAGACAGCACTTAGTAAATCTTTCAGCAACGACGGTTATGCTTGTTTGTTTATCCCGTGCCTCATTGTTCTGTCAACGCATCAGCTGATACTCCTAAGATGTCACACTGACCTCTACAGCAGGGCATTGCTCCAGCTCTGTGCCTCTGTACTCAGTTCACTTAAAATCCATCAAAATCGTCACCAAAAATCAAATCAAAGGCACAATCTATCTACGATCTGTACTTGTTTAATACAAGACTTTCAGTGTAATTAGTGTAAACTGTAATTAGTTTTCTTCACCGTAATGAAAAGACCCCGCTTTAATAAAGCAAAATCCCTCTACGACAGACTCGCCACTTTGACTAATTGGAGGCATTGCCGATAGTTTCAGACGCAGACACAGTGCCCAACGTCACCGCAAGATTGCAAAAGATATCTGACCATTACAATAGGTAGCGATTTTGATAAAAGTTGCATCAAGTATTAGTGTTTGTTGACCAATATTGCAACAAATAATATTGTTCGTTGACCAATATCTTGCATTTCCTATACATTATTCATCAACCTTACAGTGAACATGTTATTGTTACAGACAAATGGCAGTTTGTGCACTACTGAAAATTTCTATTTGATATATAGAGGATCTTACATGAGTGGTCATTTCATATGAAATGTATGAAACGAGCCTTCGGCGAGTTTCATAAATTTCATATGAAATGACCACGGGTGTAAGATTCTGTTTATCATATGACCATTTTAAATTGGATTTTATTGCCTTTAAAGTTGACAATTATTCAACAGAAAATGCATGGTTGACATGGACGACGTCATGACGTTACTTGTTCCCGCTAAAGTGTTATGTAACGTGTGGTCATACGATTATTATGACATGACGTTATCCATTGATTAACAGCGACGTTATATGATAAACAATGGCGTAAACAGACCAGCATTATTTCTACACACACCCTGTAATGTCTACAAAACTGTCGCCCTAACATTGCTTCCAGGGGGAGCAAATTCTTTCCTTTAATTCTAGCCCCTATAATAGAGGAGGTAATACATGTTTGTTAGGCGATCTCTCTTTCTTGCAAAAGTTTTCCTTATGCGCATTCTTAGCATGCGTGATGAGCGTTTATTCTATGATCTAGCTTAGAAAAGGTTAAACAAATTATTCTAAGGGTAAAAACACAATAGTCTATGAATTAAGAGTGATTTTTAATCCATATACTAAAAGTGACTAGAATGATTTTAATTCATAGACTAAAATTCATAAATTTATATTCATTGACTAGAGTGATTTTAATTCATAGACTAAAAGTGAAAGAGATGCGCCACGCCAATAGTTGTTGTACTACAGAAACAAATATAAGACAGCAAGTATCGGTAATTGTACCTATACAACCGTAACGCTGGTTTCACTTGTGATACGCTGATTTCATTTGTCATATACAGAAAGAAACTCATTAAAAATGGACTAGTATATGAATATTTAAGGTCAACCCAGACATGTGCTCGCTCAGTCCTGAAAGTTTACGAATCACCTTTCCATGGACAGTCCGACTGCAACAGTGCCGGATAAGGGTTAATTGCATGAAATGACAGCAAAAAAAAAAACAGCCCCTGTCGAAAACAATTCAAACAAACAAAAAGAGAAGGGTCAAGAAAGAACTGTAAGAGATATACCGCCTGGAAAAGTTCAGCAGTGAACTCGTTGGTAGTTGGTGCGGCGGAGTAAAAGGCTTTCTTCTGGTTTTAGGAATATCCAAATTTTGCTCTTAATGCTGCTACATTTCAGCTACATTAAAAGTAATGTAAATAACACCATTGAAGGCAGCGGTTGTGGAGTCGGTTGATGCAAGGGGCATAAAGTTTCTCGATTCTGAGATGATAGCAATGTGGCACCGTTGATCTTGGTGCAAATCACATTGAAACAGAAGAACAGAAGAACTTGATCTCGAACAAAAGTAAGGTTGGCCGATTACTTATTGCCTACTGTCCTTTCTACATCTCTTGGAAAGACGTTTTTTTTTTGCTTGACGTTATATTTTGAATGAAAATATTTTGTTCTGTAGAATATCTTATAAGAAACCATTCGTCTTTTCTGATTCTATGTTTTGTTCTCAAAAATTCACCCTAAAATTAAATATACGACAAAAAATTTGTGTGACCTATGCAATTTCTATAGTAAAATGATTTTTTATTTATTTATTTATTTATTTTATTTTTTTTTATTTTTTTTTTTTTTTTTTTTTTTTTAATTTTTATATAAGACAATACTTTTTACTTTTCTTTGCTGAATTTGAAAAACTAGGTTTCACAACATTATTGTGAAAATTTCAGAAAAATTGAACCAGCGGAACTTGTTGAAAAGTTGCCACGAAGTTACCTTCCCTGCAGACTTGTGCATAATTTGCATTCGTTTTTTTTTTAATATGGGGAAAAGAGAAATTATTTGATTTTTTTTTAAAACAACTGACTAGAATAAATTTGTTTGTGCACAGGTAGTTAAGACAAATGGTTTTGCATTAAATCATGACAAAAGTTTGCAAATTTACTTTTTCTGTGTAAAACGCCAAGCAAAAAACGACTTTCTGAACGATGTTGAAAGCACAGTAGTCCTTATATGTTCACCATAGGGGTGGGGCTCGATCTATTTCTGATCATCTTAGTTAAGTAACTCTTTAGTTCCACGCGTCACTCTTTGATCATGTCAATCGTCATCCAAGATGGCAGTATTTGTGAGGCCTTTGTATACTAACCTGCCTTCGCATTACGAAAACACACCTATTCAAATATATTGAAAATTTTACAACCAAAAAAAGGAAAAATTTCAGATAAAAAATTCTGATATTTTTCTTATTTCTGTTGAAAACATAGATTGTTGGTACCCGTTAGAACCGCCTCGCCGAGGCGGTTCTAACGAGTACCCACAATCTATGTTTTTGATCAGAAATAAGAAAAATAATGTATACCCCTGTAAACCCCAGTTTTGCTATATAAAAGTGGAGTTTAACGGGGTCAAAATTATATAGGTATGTTTTCGTGATGGGGTACATGCAAAATGCACGCGTTCTGACAATCCTGCACATGCATGAAATCTCGTTAGAGTACTCACACCTCGTCCAGATTTTCCCAGCACGCACACGATGTTGAAACAACGTCGATTCAACGTTGATTCAACGTCATGACGTTGAATCAACGTTGAATCGACGTTATTTCAGCGTCGTGTGCCGCTGGGTTTATTTGGATTTTGATGATTTTATCACTTAGAATGCTGGGTAACAATTTTTGAAGACTGAATTTTTCCAGAAAATATGTTTCACATTATTTGCCTTAATCCAGTGATAGGGACATTCAGCCCTGCAGACTGCAATGCTATCATATGACGTTTCAATGAGACCTAGATTCCGAATTTTCATTTTTATGTGTTCTTTGGTTCTTTGGACCAGCTTTATAGATTTCATTAGACAATATGCATGAAATGTCCAACACTTTTTTTTCTGGGAAAGCTTAAGAAAAACATCGTCAGCTTGTCGTCTACTACAACTGTTGCCATGAGAATGCTTAAGGCTAAGCGGGAAACAGCCTGCACATGCGCAATCTGCATATACCTCAGGATAAGCTTTGCTTTGGAATCACGTGGATCCTCCCTGCTTGATACATAATGTTTCAGAATCTAAAATTAATGTTTTACGTGATACAATCCCTGTCTCATTTTTTTTTCTAGATTGGAATAGATTTCCACTCAAGATTCGATATTTAGTGAGGATTAATTACATACCAATTCTTATCAGTGGTCTTCAGATGATAGTAATTTGTTTGTAAATCTTGTGAAAATTTGTCTCTCGATGGTTATCTCTAATTCATACTATTCCTATTATTAAACCTGATAGAACCGATCTCCGTACCCTGAACCTGGGGTTTTAGTGCTACTGCGACATACACAATGGTGAAGGTACTAGCATCCCAACGGGCACATGACGTTTATACAACGTCGGCTCAACGTCGACGCAACGTTATGACGTTGCATCGACGTTGAGGCGACGTTTTATTAACGTCATGTGTCTGCTGGGATGCTGGGTAAAAGTTTTAGCAGACGACATTTTCAAATGCTTTTTCTTATTTCTTTTTCTAGAAAATAGGGTATGAAAATTTATGCAAAATGGTACAATTCGCATAAAACGTCAAAGTCTGTTTTTGTGTCAAATGCAGAAAATATTATGAGTTGTCTGCTGCTGAACTTGCCCGTAGATTGGCAATGGTTAAATAGGAATCGGTAATACTGATCACTGACCGTTTACTGATTCTCACAGATTTTAACACTTAGCGTGCTGGATAAAACTTTCATCAGACGGCAATTTAAAATTCTTTTTTTATTTTTCTCAGAAAAGGGGTTTTGATATTTTAAGCAAATTGTCTTCTCGGCAGTCAATTCGATGAAATGAGAAAGCCTATCTTCTTGGAAAATTAAGAAAATATATTATGAATTTGTCGTCTGCAGAATTTGCCCTCTCAAGACATGAAAGTCGTAACAAAGGAATGAAGCACAGCTGAAAAAAAAATCCCGCCTATTGAGGGAATCGAACCCGGTCTGTCCAGATAAAAATCCAATGCTCTAACCACTGAGCCGAAGAGTCGACTCCCCGACGCACTCGTCAGAAATTGAATATATACGTACCAGCTATGCATAATCTGCGAAGGCAGATAATCGAAGGTAGGAGTGCTAGGTCGTAACACCCAGAGAGCAGTAAAGGTTAAATAACAACCGATGTGTTCTTTCTAAGAACCGGTTCAGTCTTATGAAAAATAGAAAGCGTAAAGCGTGATAATTTGATTAGTTCTGCAAAACCCCGGAATAAGCTTGCTGAAAAAAAAAGAAGAAAAATCAATTAGTATCGTCCTGTAACCTTAACCTTTACTACTCTTTGGACAGCTTCAGCAGACGACGCATTGAAATTGTTTCTTTTTCTTATTTTTCCCAGAAAATCAGCTTTGACATTTCATGGAAATTGTCTCCTAGCTTGTTTTCAAAATGCAGTATGCTGAATTTTTTACCCTGCATGCTATGCTTTAGTCCCTGTCCTAATGTGTGGTGGATAAGGAGGAAAAGCACTTGTTGCGCTCGCATTACGAAAACACGCCTATTCATATATATAGAAAATTTCACCTCCAAATACTTAAAATTTTCAGATAAAAACACTGATATTTTTTACATATCTGCTCTAAACATAGATTGTGGGTACTCGTTAGAACCGCCTCGGCGAGGCGGTTCTAACGAGTACCAACAATTTATGTTTTTGAGCAAAAATAAGAAAAAATATATATACCCCTGTAAACCCCAGTGTTACTATATAAAAGTGGGGTTTAAGGGGGGTCAAAATTTTTAGGCATGTTTTCGTGATGGACTTATTCAAGGTGGTTCTTCTGTTGCAGTTCTTCTTTGTTTGTGAGTCTGTGGTTTTGTTCCTCATTTCCTTTTCTTTTGGTGCATCGGGATGGTTGTGCTTCGTGATTGTGGCATTTCTTGTGTATCTTAACTTATATATTTTCATTAACATAGTATCGCAGGTTGAAAACCTACCATTATGAAAACACGCCTATTCAAATATATAGAACATTTTATCTCCAAAAACTGAAAATTTTCAGATGAAAAATTCTGATATTTTTCATATTTCTGCTCAAAACATCGATTGTGAGTACTCGTTAGAACCGCCTCGATGAGGCGGTTCTAACGAGTACCCACAATCTATGTTTTGAACAGAAATAAGAAAAATAATGTATACCCCTGTAAACCCCAGTTTTACTGTATAAAAATGGGGTTTAAGGGGGTCAAAATTATATAGGCATGTTTCTGTGATGCTTAGTTGTGGTGTCTTCTTCATTTGTATTCTGATCGTAAGTACACACCCTTGTATACTACTATAAACTTTGTGTTTTCTTTATGTAAAAATTACGCCCCATTTGTGGATTTTAACTCTTGTCCTGCTGAATAAATTAAGATGACACTCCCATTTCTAATTTTCAGCCAATTAGTTTACTTAATCCAGATTGTTGATATAAATTCACATACTTAATGGCAAACAGTGCAGATCCAGATCGGTAGGCTTCTTCAGAAGCCAACTGATCTGGATCTACACTGTTTGCAAAGACAGGACATATTCGGGTTCAGCAGGACTAGGGTTAACTTAAGAAACGAAACAGAATTCTGTAGGAAGGTCAATCGGAACCCGAATTTATGGCAACTTAGTTTATAAATTCAGACGGAATTTCGGTAATACTGAATTTTCCAAGCAATTTAAAAGATTGTCAATCCTTACAAAAACATAGGCTATAGCATGAATGTTATGTGGTAAACTGCATGCCTGTTTTAACTCAGTAATGACTGATAATTTTGCTTTAATCTTGAATTGCACGACAGTGAATCGGACCCTAGACTAAATGACGGCTCCTAACCTCAGTCTGTAACACATACTTATTGCTGTCTTTGGTCGGGTATATCGTGGTCCAGCTTGTGGTTTTCTTTTGCTCTGGTTTCAGATTTTCAAGTTGTTTCATTGCAGTGTTGTGATTACAATGTATTTGTGTTTTACTGTGAGAGAGGGTAGATCTATATAACCAGTTTAAATCCCAAATGAGCCACAATGTGAGTAAATGTACCTTCTGTGCTCATATCGAAGACTCTAATTAGACAGCGCAGCACAGTCTGGTAAGAGTCTTCGCTGTCCACATGAAGAAACTATGTATCTTTGGCTATATACAGTTGACTCTCGTTATCTCGACCTCGCTTATCTCGAATAACCGCTTATCTCGAAGTGAAAATCTGGTCCCTGCCTATACATGAAAACCTAACAACAGATGGAAAATATTGTAGAAAAGAGGAGAAATTGCTCCTAAGGAGCAATTTCTCCTCTTTTCCACAATATTTTCAATATATCTCTAACTTCAAAAGTCCAATTACCTATTAGTTTGTTAAATGTGGTTAATCAAATTATTTTTTTCCTCAATTCTGCAAACCTGATATGTCGAACTACGGATATCTCGAAGTATTTCAGAGAGTCCCTTGGAATTCGAGATAACGAGAGTCGACTGTAGTAAAAATTATGATCAGACAAGCGCAGTTTGATCTGAATTTTCGCTGGTAACACGTGTCAAGGTACGTTTTCTTATACTGCGGCTCAAATAGTTAGCATTAGACATGGGTAATCGGCCTCTCAGGAGTGTTATGTTTTACGCTGAATGTTGTGAGAGAAAAACATCTGACTTAATACTGATTAGATATATGTCTGGAGAATTACGTCCTAAACAGAGCGTATACTTTGCAAAACAGTTATTGTTGACCGTTCCAAGGCGGTAGTCTTGCTGTTCTTCCACAATACGGGTTAACAATATTGTGTATAGACTGTTCATGCTCCCCCCGACGGTAGGAGGAAATACATGTATTGTTGTGGTGGAAATCATGAGTCTGTTCGCGCATGGCCTGTTCTTAGCACTATATCCCTTCAACCAATGTGTGGATTCTTACAGGACTTGCATGGATATAGCACTGGGACGGGGAAAAGCTTCGTAATTTTTGGAGTCTTTGAACTTATTTTCGCAGGGGTGAAATTATGTCTAAAAACGCTCTTTAACACGTTATCTCCAGACCCAATCAATGGATTTTGGCAAAACTTGATACATAATACAGTTGACAGTTGACTATCGTTATCTCAAACATGGATAACTCCAAGTACAACAATTCAAACTACATGAAGGGCAGCAGTGGTTTAGCTTGCAATATGTTCCATACATTTCAACCCCTGTTATCTCAAACTGCTTCCCAATTCAAACTTAGTCTTTTGGAGTATGAGAATACGAGAGTTGACGAGCTGACTGTATACTGTATAACAAAATCCCTCATATCACATATTTTACGATTCCATTGATAACACGTAACCAAATTTTGTCATTTATCAATAAACTCGATTCTACTAAAGCTACACGCGTTGATGGCTTGGGACCAATAATAATCAAAATAGCAGCTAGTATATTATCCCCATCCATAACCATCCTGATAAACAAAAGTATATCAAATGGGTGTTTTCCTTCACAGATGAAGCTGGCAAAAGTGTTCCCAATACATAAGAGTGGAGAAAAAACTGATCCTTCCAATTATAGACCAATATCGATTTTACCAACTATTTCAAAACTTTTCGAAAAACATGTCAACCAACATTTATTAGGTTACCTCAATAAGCATAAACTTATTCATGAAACTCAGTCTAGATTTAGACAAAAGCACAGTCACCAAACAACTTTGGAAAAAATGTTGATTAGTGGCTTTCAGGCATCGACAAGGAGATATAGTAGGTACACTTTTCGAAGATTTTCGTAAAGCCTTCGATCTCGTAGAGATCAACAAATTTATAACCATTTATAATCAACAAATGGTCTTTGTACAAATTCAGTCCACTATCCCTACGTTGGTTCCAGTCCTACTTATCTTCTAGCAAACAAGCAATAGCACGCAATGCCGGTTTGTCTGAATTCGTAAATATGTTTCTGGTGTGCCTCAGGGATCGATCTTGAGCCCTACATTATTTCTCCTGTTTATTAAATAGCTTGTCGCTTTTCTGCTTTGCAGATTTCTTTGCAGATGTTGCAACGTGTCATACATAGAGGATCTTACACGAGTGGTCATTTCATATGAAATTTATGAAACGAGCCTTCGGCGAGTTTCATAAATTTCATATTGAATGATCACAAGTGTAAGATTCTGTTTATCATATGACCCCTTTAAAGTGGATTTTATCGTCTTTAAAGTTGACAATTGATCAACAGAAAATGCATGGTTGACATGGACGTCGTCATGACGTTACTTGTTCCCGCCAAAGTGTTATATAACGTGTGGTTATACGATTTTTATAACATGACGTTATCCACTGAATAACACCGACGTCATATGATAAACATAATAACAACGTTGATGTTACGGTCCATCATATTCTAGCTGATTTCTCAGAAACGAAGCACTGGATTAAGCGTAACAAATTGCCAGTAAATCATAAAAAGACTACATGCATGTCCGTAGGTACATGACAAGGATTAAACGACTCTCATGAAACAAAGCTGAAATCAGACGATATTTGCACTCAGAGCGTTTCTAAACAAAAGCTCTTAGGCATTTATAGTGACAAAAACCTAAATGGGTCTTTGCATATTGATTACATGTGTTCAAATATTTCTTCTAAAATATTATTAAGGAAACCGTCTGAATATGTAGCGATGGCAATTCAAAAACAGTTTTAACAAAGTTTCATAATGCCTTCGATAGATTATGGTTCTGTCATCTGGGGCTTGACGTCCATAGCAAATCTTGAAAGATCATGCGAGAATAATTCTTAAGACAGACTTCCGAACACCTATTTCATGCATGTTGAAAGAGCTTTGGTGATTATCAGTCGAACAGAGGTTTAAATACAACAAAGAGGTACCAGCATATATTATAAGGCGTTGAATAATATGACACCCAAAAATAATTCCCAAGCATGTTAAAGCCCCTCTCACAAACCCTTTGTTTAAACGTGCGATCAAGTGTAAACTGGTCCCTATATGCACCTAAATCACGTACAACGCTCTATAACGAAGTATTGTCATATTCAGCTCCCAAGCAGTGGAACTCTCTACCTCAATCATCAGAAACTGTGATACATTAAATGTTTTTAAGAAATGTCTTAAAACAGTGGTTTAGATGGAATACATTTTATTCCGAATATTTCTAATCCTTTTAGAATTTTAGGTATTTTATCACTGTTCATTTATCAAATATAAATAGATGCTGCTCATACTTGACAGCCATATCTCACACGTATCTCGCACACTTAACCTTGCTCTGTGTCGGCTGTGCCTAATGTGTCACCATACGAATCCTGGTGCGAAGGACGTGCTGTTTGGACAGGCACAATGTCCCTCGGGTTTCGGTGTGTGGTGCTTGTGCAGGTGACACAGTTGGAGCAGAGTTGGCTAATATCATGTTGTTGAGAGGCTCTACACGACACTCCGGTACACCTCTCGGTCCTTTTGTGAGTGTGGTGTGTGTCCTTCTTTATGGCTACATCTTACTACGTGATGTGTTTTAAAAACCAAATTATAATTTACCAGCTAACCTGCCTATGACAAGCGTTTTATGTGCCCTGCATAATGCTGATCTTACGAATATCTTTTATGAAGTTTAAGTTTTAATTTTGTTCCAAACAGTTAGCATGTATGGAAGCGTCCTAGTGCCAGGTGAAAAAAATATTTAATTCCTACGTAGGAAATAGTAACTCCTACGTTGGAGATAATAAGTCATACATAGGATATAGTAACTCCTATGTAGGTGATAATAAGTCCTGCGAAGGGGATAATCACTTCTACGTAGATGATGATAACTCCTACGTCGGAATTACTAACACCTACGTAGGAGATAAAAACCCTACGTAAGACTTACTAACACCTACGTAGCACTTACTAACACCAACGTAGGAGATAATAAGTCCTATGTAGGACTTACTAACTCCTACGTAGGCGATATGAACACCTACGTAGGAGATAATAACCCTATGTAGGACTTCCTAATACCTACGTGGAAGATAATAACTCCTCCGTAGGACTTAATAACACTTACGTAGGAGATAATAACTCCTGCGTATGACTTACTAACGCATACGAAGGAGCAACTAACACCCACGTAGGAGAGTAAGAGAGATAGTAACCACTACGTAGGAGATGATAAGTCCTACGTAGGATATAGTAACTTCTACGTAGATGATGATAACTCCTACGTAGGACTAACTGACACTAACGTAGGAGATAATAGCCCTTCGTAGGACACTATCACCTACTAGGAGATAATAAGTCCGACAATCCACCCAGACTGTTTCACACGCATGCCTAGCAAAGTTTCTAATCCTAATAGCATAAAAACTGTCTTCTCAAAGAACTTTCTGTTTCTTTTTTTTTTTTTTTTTTTTTTTTTTTTTTATTCTGTATCCTTGTGTAATTTAAGTACAAATCTCACCTCAGGTGAATTTCCTTATTTGTGGAAGTAGTGTATCTCACCTATTCATTAGAACAATGGGGCGTCCGACTATCTAAAATAATGGCCTGTTTTTGCTTTTAGCTAAAGAGGTAATTATGAAAAATGTAGTATAAAAGAATCTTGTAAACTTCTTTTAGAGATAATAATGTTATAACAGTTTTGCTTCAGGTCTTATTCCTAGAGTTTCAACAACTAACCAGCTGGATGGAATCAACAGCACTTTCTGTAAAGCTGTCGGCGCGGGCAAAGAAGTACGTGTCATATTCTTCTGATAGTGGTTAGACACCAACACAATTTGGCTTTCTGTTTAAATTGTACCCGGTTGAAAAAAAAAAGACGCGCTTAACCCTTTCACCCTTGAATGTTTCAAGTGAACTACCATCTTTGAATTTCCAAGTCAAATATTCATTATTGCTAGTAGGGATCTCAGTCAAACAAAGCGTCAGCTTTGGTCTGCAGGGCTGAAATGGGAAACATGGTTCACTGACGACCTTGATAATAGTACCGAAAGGGTGATGCTCCCGAGTTACATCTAAATAGATCCTGTGAAAACTGGCATGCCTAACTGATCAGCCCTAGGACCGTTGCTATTTCTTATGTATAAACAACACTGTCGCTGAAAATATGAATCCTAATGAACTGTATATAAACGAAGTGTTTTTGTGGATAATATACCAGCCTCATGGCATATTCGACAACTTGACGCATTGACCGCGGTCACCTTTGGATAGATCAGTGTCTGGCTACATTTAATCCCAAAAACTATTATCATACGGACAGCGTAAGAACCGCAACAAGAGAAAACTACCTCCCGACATGTGCGCCCAACGAAGACTCAAATCAGCCTGCGCTCCGCGCAGTCTAATTAGAGTCTTCATTGTCTGCATGAAGAAAGTTTGCATCCTTGGCAATCCAAAACGTGCCCAATAAGAATTCTGATGGATTTTCTAAACAGTCATGCTGGTTGCTGCAAAGAGCTAGAAAAAGAGGTTTATTATTGCTCATTACATGACATGAAATAGTCCCTGAGTGAAATCAAAGAAACTGCGTTTTTACATGGAAATGGCCACTACTGAAACTGTGATATTAATGCTTTTGTACTTTAACATTCAAATTGCATACAAATACCACAGAAACGAAGTCACATATTTAATTGACACCTGTGGAAAAACTTGTGGTGAACATGAAATGTTATGTTCTGTATTTAGAATGCATACTAGTTTTTGCCCATAAATATGTTCTAACTCTGCACCCCTCTATCTCCCATGAAAACATCAATTAAAGCGTTTGACTATTCTTTGATAGAGTCCCCACAATATGTTAATTTGACAAGCTCTTAATTTAAAAAAAAAAAAACTAAATCTTAACTTCCCTGTTAATCTTTGGAATGAGGTCAACTGAAATAACCAATTTGTCCCAACCCAAGTTAGGTTTAAAAACCAGTTCATCGCAGTTACTTGTCCAGGGACGAGTACAGTATTTTTGCATTTCTGGGTCCAGTTGTTCAAACCTAACAGTGTCGATAGTTAATATATCGTTAAAAATTTAATCGTTAAATATGGCATATATGCTATTTTTTTTGTTGAAAAAATGTGAGTAGCTCGCAAAAGCTACTCACATTTTTTCAGCAAAATATCCGTGAATTAGATATTGTACTTACAGTTAAGATTTTGACCACTAACGAGCTCGTTAAGGTAGCGATGCTTTGAACAACTGGGTCCTGGTATTGCTTGTTCTTTGTGTAACCTTTTTGTGGCTGCTTGCTGCGAGGCTTTGTTCGTTCTTTGTTCGTGTTTGCCCAGTTTGTTGTTTTATTGTTGTGTTACATCACAAAAACATGCCTGTATAATTTCGACCCCCTTCAACCCCACTTTTATATAGTAAAACTGGGGTTTACAGGGGTATACATTATTTTTCTTATTTCTGCTCAAAAACAGAGATGGTGGGTCATCGAGGCGGTTCCAACGAGTACCCACAATCTATGTTTTTGAGCAGAAATATGAAAAATATCAGATTTTTTTAAACAGAAAATTTTCATTTTTCGATGATAAAATTTTCAATATATTTCAATAGGCATGTTTTCGTAATGGGTGGATCCTGTCTATCATTGTGGTCATCTTGTTGGGGAAGAGGGAGCTGGTTGGTTTACTTTTCTTTGGTTTGTGGCATGTGTACTGTTCTGTCTGCCAAGGTCCTCCATGTGACCCTCCTTCCCTGATGGCTTAAATAATGTTTCGATACGGGTATACTCTGAGAATAGTCATGTGACTTGTCCAAGTGATTAGCCTCATGGATCCATGCTGTCTGTCCTAGTAGTTATAATTATGGTTCTATATGTGTATACTCTGAGGATAACCGCGCGGATCCATGTGACTTGTCCTAATGACTAGCCTCACGGATCCATGCTGTCTGTCCTAGTGGCTAGAATTATATTTCGGTGCGGGTATGCGCTGAAGATGCGCCGCACGGTTCCGTGCGGATCTCCCTTCCTATAGTAACTTGAATTATTTTTCGATACGTGTATAGCCGCGCGAACACATATAACTTGTCCTAGTGACTAGCCTTGCGGATCCATACGGCCTGACCTGGGGGCTGGAATTATGATTCGGTGCGGGTATGCCCTAAGAAAATCCACGCGGACCAATGTGACTTGTCCTAGTGATTAGCGGCCTGTCATGGCTAGAATTATTTCAAATAAAAATCTGAAAGGTTGTCTTTTAGAAAAAAAAGGCCTGTTTTAGAAAAAAAGAAAAGAAAAAAAAAATCAAAATGTCGCCAGCTGAATTTTCATCTGGCATGCTGACCATTAAACTGTGTTTGAAGTTTCAAATCTGATTCAAAGATATATTGTGATTCTATTTCTTCCAAGCAAACACACTACAACGCCATTTCAAAGTTGCTGCACTACAGTTTGTTGGGTTCAAGCCATAGTTTAGACGCTTAAACAAAGGTTTCTGCGTCAATATACGTTTTCAAACCACAGTTTGAAGCTTCAAAGCCAGAGTTAAAATCAAATGCAGAAGAACACTTTCAGTGTTTTTTTTTATTCTAAACTACAGTTTGGAATTCAAATTCCTGTATTTGCACAATCAAGAATAAGCAATAATTATACATGTATATTAATTTTCGCGAACTTAGAAAACCGAGAAATATTTCAAAAATGGGATAATCGTGAAATTCCAACGTTTGGTATTTTTGGACGTTGCCATACGATAATCAGAGCTACTCTTTGGAATACCAATGCCATGATGATAACTAGGCACGCATCTTTACATTCACAGTATTCGAGTTGGAACAGTTAGCTCCCCTTTTTTCTTATCATAAGTAGGAAAATCACACGAATCACCTGGCTTCGTTTTGGTAATAATTTCATCCAAACTCAGTACATTGACGGTCAATAATCAGGGCAAATTTCTTTTGCAGATTTGGTTTAGATTTAAATAAAACTAAGTGTATAAAAAAATGCACCAATCAAATTATGAGATATCGGACCCTCTCCGACATTATAATAAATAACTGAAAACACGGTCAGGTCGATTACAGAAAGCAACCTGTCGACTGTCTTTCATGCCAGTATAAAACCTGCTGATTAAATGTTTTGACCATGGTCAACAAGTCCTTATTAAAGCATTGGAAGAAAAATCCCTAGTAGAAACGTGTCATTCGATCAGACAAATGAAGTACACACATTGGATTAGTTTATATATTTCCTTTCACCAATGCCCCTGCTAAAGAAGTTTAGTGATATTGTTTTATTTCAATTACCAATACGGTTCGCGTCAAGCGAAAATGTGCCTCCGAGCATGCGCAAAATGTGCAGATTCAGATCATCCTGCACATGCGCAGTCTGATCCGGGACTTTTATAATATCCATTGGTTCTGTTTGCGGACAGCAAAGGCCATGGTCAGACTGCGCGGATGCGCAGTCTGATCTGGGCCTTCGCTGTCCGCATATACCCAAGGACGTTTTCGCATGGCAGGTCCCATACAATGTAGCTTCCATGCCGTTTCATATCAATTCCAACTTGATGACATGGCCATCGAGCTGCAGATAATCGTTCGAGCTTTTCAAAGAAAGATTTAGCTGAGAAAAAAAAAATAAATAAAAAAAAAACTTATTTACTAGTTCCATATTCCCCGTTAGCCATATTCTGTTATTATTTTCTTTCGCTCTGTTTAAATGTCAAACTCGTATAAAAATTAATATGTCACACTCGTATAGATGTAATAACACACTTATTAGTGTACTTTATACCATTAATTACTGTGTTCATATTGAAGTCTCTGAATCATAAAAATGCTGTTTGCGGTTAGATATTGCATTATTGAAATGAGGGATAAAAATTCAATTAGCCATAACGTAAAAAACGTATCTTCGGACATGTGCACCAATCGAAGATTCAGATCAGCCAGTGCATTCGCATAGTCTAGTCAGAATGTCCACGGGGCACATCTGGGTTATCTAAGGATGCAAAGTTTTGTCATGCGGACAACGAAGACTGATCAGACTGTACGGATGCGCAGACTGATTTTACTCTTTGTTGGGTGCACATATCAGAAGGTAATTGTTCTTACGTTGCGGCTCACACTGATAAGTCCTGCTTCTTCCTAATTCCCATTTGTATATCATTTTATTTCAAGTACTATATGTGTTGTATTTTTGATGTAGAACATGTACACATACACAAATAGACTTGTTTAAACCAAGCGACGGGTTCGGATGCCTTTTCATTAACTTACCTTATTACTCTCTGGTCTAATTCAGTTGACAACAAATTGATGATATTTTTCTTATTTTTCCCAGAAAACAAGTTTAGACATTCCATGCAAAAAAAATTGCATGAAATGTCAAAACCTGTTTTTCAGGATTTGACTTTTTAAGCATGTTGTCTCAGTTGGGGACAATTTGCATAAAATGTCAAAACCTGTTTTCTGCGGGGAAAAAATACGAACATATTTCAATAAGTAGTCAGCTGAAAATTTTGCATTACGAAAACACGCATATACAAATATATAGAAAATTTCATCTCCAAAAACTGAAAATTTTCAGTTGAAAAACTGATATTTTTTCCCATTTCTGCTCAAAACATAGATTGTGGATACTCGTTAGAACCGCCTCGGTTCTAGCGAGTACCCACAATCTATGTTTTTGAGCAGAAATAAGAAAAATAATATACCCCTGTAAACCCCAGTATTACTATATAAAAGTGGGGTTTGAGGGGGTCAAAACTATATAGGTATGTTTTCGTGATGCCCAGAATGCTAAGCGTTAAAGACTATGAACGACATTTTCGGAATACAGCTGCGGCTAGTTATTCTTAGACAGCAGCAGATGACAAAACTGAAATTCATGTCTATATAAAATGCCGCACCAGGTCTGATAAGGTTGTAAAGCAAAGATGTATATGGACCTCAGTTCATTTCTATGTGCACAGTATTTAGGTGGCTTAATGCTTTTAAAACTGGGAAATTGTTTGTTAAAGATGACTTCCATCGTTAGTGTACTTGGTAGACTTGAAACATCGCTGCTGTAAAGGCTGTGATGGAACAGGATACCCGATTGTCGGTGAATGATATAGCCAGTGGTAGACATTGTCAAATAATTCTGAAAAACGCATTTGCACATGAAAAAAGATTTGTGCTAGGTGAGTACCTCATTTCCTCACTAATATGTGCCCGGAAAATTCTGGGAAAAAAAACACAAAAACTAATTTTCGTGGTATCTCTAACTTGCTAACAGGTGATGAAACCTGTGTGCACATGTCTGAGCCAACGATGAGGTTGATAAGCATGTCCATGTATTGATAACCCATTTAAGCCTGGCGTCCCATAAAAAGGACATTAGCAAACAGTGTAGACCCAGATCAGACGCAGCAAAACGCGGCGTCTGATCGGGGTCGAGACTGTTTGAATTAAGTACAGTTTCTGTAAACCACGGTAATGATAAAAACTAACAAGACAACCCTATTACTGGGAATGGACCGGTCCAAAGAGTTAAGGTAGAAGAATCCACTCGGCCATAAATGATTTAAGGGAACCATAAAGATGAAGAAAAATGTTGTGCGTCATTTTCTTTAATTCTAGTGAACCAGTTGTTGAAGTGCCTTGTGCATGTGAGTACACAGTCACTGAATGCATCGTAAGGATATTGTGCTGAAGAAAAGGATAATGCTTCAAAACAAAGAAGCATTCAAGTAAATAATGGACAGAAGTCCATCTACTTCATGTCAACACCTCTTCTCAAAGGTGTGAATGAAAACATAAACCATCTGCTTCACTCACTGAACTGAGTCCATGCGTCTTCTATTATTTCCAAGGCTTAGGAAAATGCTTTCTGTGAAGAAATACAAGCTCAGAAATCCTCTTGACAGCGCTTTATATCAGTGTCTTAAACAGATACGAAAAGAAGACTTGTCTAACTGTATGTCGGCTACAAAACTGTAATTTGGTAATGGAGGAATACTTTGAGCATAGGGGTGTCCATATATTTCTCTTATTTCTCTATGAAAATCTATGTTGTGGGTACTCATTAGAAGCGCCTCTGCGAGGCGCTTCTTATGAGTACCCTCAACATATGTTTCATGGAGAAATAAGAAAATTATCCATATTTTTCGGTTGAAAAAATTGCTTTATCCGAAGCTATGTTTGAAGGTTTGAAATTAAATGCTGCACCTCAGAGATCAAATTGCAATGACAAAACATTTGCCAGGATCCTCATACATACCTTACTGCCAGTCTACACGAGGTAGTTTCAATATCAACAAGACATTGCAACAAGGTGACCAAAGACCACCTCCGCATAAAATGTTTGGCAAAGGCAGATAACTCAATATTCAAGAGAGCAATAGTTGTCTTTCTTGATAGTGACAAATCGTCCCAGCAACCGGACATATGTGCTGATGAGATATATCCATCTGTGAAGTTTCATGACTATTTCATATGGTTCAGAAGTAAAGGCATGGTCACGAATTATAACAAAGGGCAGACAACTAAACTTAGAGTTAATAAATTTTACCTTTGATTTGGCCTGGTGACCTAGTTTTTGACCCCAAGTGACCCAGTTTCGAACTTGACCTAGAAATCATCTACACAAAAATTCTGAGCAAGATTCATGATGATTACTTAAAAAATGTAACCTCTAGAGTGGTAACAAGATTTTCCTTTGATCTAGATCTAGATTTTGACCCAAGTGATTCAGTTTCGAACTTGACCTAGACTTCACAGGGGCAAACATTCTGAGCAAGTTTCAATAAAACTGGGTCAAAACTGTGACATCTAGAGTGTTAACAAACTAATTGCTGACGATGGACGACAGACGACGAACGGAGGATGATCACAAGAGCTCACCCTGAGCATTCGCTCAGGTGAGCTAAAAATGGAAAGAGCAAAAGTTGTTATTCTTGAATGCGATACATCGTCCTGATGAGATACGAGCGTATATCCTTCTGTGAAGTTCACAGCTGTATTCCATATGATTCAGGAGCTATGGCCCATACAATAATTCTGACCAAGGACACATAAATAAACAAATGGAAAAGCGAGTTTTGATTCTTGTTCATGACACATCATCCTGATGAGATATATCCATTCACGAAGCTTCATGACTTATGTCATACGGTTCAGAAGTTGAAGCTGGACAAAAATTTGACCAAGGGCAGAGAACTCAAAAATGGAAAAAGAAAAAGTTATATAACCACGGACAAATAAACTAACAAAATCCTACTATTACCAAGGTCCCCTGCTTCACAAACCAGTGGAGGACAATAATTCAGCCATCAGATAAAATTTTATCAGAGAGGGGAAAATGGTGAGAACAAATAATAACGAGCTTAAGCGACCTGCGAAGCAGGTCGCCACTTGCGAAGCAGGTGGCGAAGCTTAAGCTCGTACTATAGGTATCGTGAGTCTCTCACATACTATGCAGAAGAGTTCACATGCGGCGGTTGACGTTTCCCATATCTACAGCGGAGTGTATCGGCTTAATGTTGAACCCGAAAACCAACGCTAATAAGGCCGGAGCCATTGGCCTGGTTTCCGAAAAATATGATGATCAGATACGCTCCGCTGCAAACATGGAAAGCCAGTCAGCAGCCGCAAGCGATCTCATTGGTTGTAAAGAATCGTATAGCCAATGAAATAGAAGGATACATTTTCACGTTATTGACACGGATGACTGCAAGACTGATCTACGTTTTAGCCGCCATTTTTAATCTGAGATTTCTCCCGCATTAAATAACATTTTCGTGTATTTAAGGGTAAATACTGAAGTATTGCTGTAAAAAATGGATTACATTCCTACAGCACATAATAGGAATTATGGAAGAATTTACTACTAATTTCAGAATCCATTAGACTTTCCTTATTACACTATATCTGAAAGAAAGCCCCTTGTACTGACAGGTGATGATTTGTTTGTGTTAAATGAGACACAACTTGTCTTTTTCAACACTATTTTTGTCAAGAAAGAACTGATCTTTGAGTTTGAATGACAAGTTTATCAAATAACTGAGTGATGTTCATGTTCATTTCCTTTTTTGAGGTCATTTTTTGAATTGTGAAACTGCTTCTGATGAGACTATGTCACTCCTGGAATAATTATTTACATCTTATCAATGTTATGAAGGGTTGATTTTGACAACAGGCTGTCAAATTTTAAAATGTTGCAAGATGTTGACAGTCTAACCAATTCTGAAATGAGTAGTATCACTGACAACATGATAAAGGTACGATTTGCGGTGATTTCAGCTGACTGGCGATCAACTGATCGTTCGTACTTAAGCGACTTTCGTCTGTACACACATGCTGCACAATGATTTGCTTGTCAAATTGTGTTGTAGCTTGTGTTATTGATAAACATCATAAGCATCCATAAAGTTAATACCTAGAAACCGAGATACATTGTATGGCATAATTGATAGAAGTAACTAAGGGTACTACGCCCCGCCCCAAGCCCAAAAGCCAAGGCAGATCGATCGACACGGACGCACCGGTTGCATACTATTTTGTAAACGCCTGTCAAATTAGTGGTGTTTTTAGGACATGCTTCCATTGTACCCTGAAAACTTCAAATTTGGATTGACAGATGGCAGATTTTAGGTGACTCAGACTGGGTAATATAGCTATATTTAGTATCAAATCAACCGCTTTTCACTTGCCTCACTGAAAAATACAGTAGAGCGATGTTTCCTGGGAAACTCTGGTAAAATTGATGTAAGCATAATATTCGATGTTGTGCACTTTGTCTCGGACCTATTTAAACAGGTTTTGTCTGGTCCGCGACTTTGCATACCTGGTGAAAAAAAAATGTACAAAATGCATAGGCTCGTTTCATAAGTAACACCTATTTATTTGGTATTAGTGATAATAGATTATCTAAATTATCTGACTAGCAGCTGGTCTAAACAGTAAATACCAGTTCTAACAATTACATTACAGTATTTATTACTGGGTGGTGGTTGTGGAGTGGGAGGCTTGGCGGCGCTTAAGGAAAAGTCCAAAACAGACAGAGATAAGAAAGAGGCTTAGATTCTATTTATATCTTTTATTATGCCTTTTAGCAAGATTTAACTCAAATATGTATCAACATATTTACCCTAAATATATGGACAGACATTTCTGACCAGTGTTGATGTAGATCAAACTATTTCGTAAGTTTACACCGCCTGCATTCAACCAGTATTTTTTTTCACTGTTGCAATTTAGCTAGCACTTTTTACGGATATCAACAGACAGAAAAAAGGATTTATTCAAGTTTTCAGATATATACAGAAAGGAGATCAGCTGTTCAAATATCTAGGGTATATATGGAAATATAATACATAATACTAATAATGAGGAATTATGATTGCAGAATCTAACTTTCATTGAGTATTGTGCAACCTTTCATATTTATACTATTATCCAGTCACAAGATTGCTGTTATTAGTTTCCTTGATATTAACTACCGACTGCATTTTCTTAAGACTTTGGACCGACCTGACCCAAAGGTTATAAAACTTTTTTCATGCTCAATTCAGCTGAGCATGAAGATTTTCCTGCCAATAAATCTTAAATTATTAACAATTGCAATTTTTTTCTTGCTAAACATAGCAGAGCATTAAAATTTGTCTGCTAATAGATATGAAAATGCCATCTTTTGTTGGCATTTTCATATTTATTAGCAGAGAAAATTTCATGCTCAACTGAGTTGAGTATTAAAAAAGTTTTATTACCTCAGGGCCAGAGCAAACTGTAGAACTAGATCAGATGCCACAGAACAAATTGTCTCACCAAGGTCTACACTATTTACTACTCTTCTAGCAAGATGTAAAATATGAGAAAAAGGTAGTAAAATGGACCTACTCAAATTTTAGGGTAAGTACTGTAATGACTTAAGGTGCCTGATTACTTAGGATAAATACAACATCAAACTGCAAAGGAGCAAATTTCAACTTCAGTGAACCCTTGTTACAATGACAGCATTTGTTTCTTAAGATGTAGCCATTAAAATGAATTTGCTGTTTTAAAAGGTCTTTAATGAGCAGAATGTTATGTAAGAAGGGCCTTGAATTATTCGGATCACTTCATAGAACATATATTTTGGATATTTGTTAGAATTGCCTTAGTGTGGCAATTCTAACAAATATCCAAAACATGTTTCTTGAAGTATTAAATATAATGTTCTTGCTTAATTTATGATTAACTGTCACTTCTTGAGCGGAAGTTTTGTGGCTGTCAAATTATCATTATAATGATTTTTTGTTATTGTATTGGGTATTGGTATAAAGAGGATTGACGGTACAATTTTAGTATAAGTGTGATATGAAGTTGCTGTATTTACCCTAAGTATTAGTCAGATAGATCTGACCAAACAGTACTGAGCCAATAAGATGTCATAGCATCTTATCAGGGTATGCAATGCTACTTAATGCCCACTTTATATTCTAAATACATTACCAGACAGTCTTACTCAAAGCTTAGGAGAAGCATGCTTGGGAAAGAAACCAAAGTGCATATATTTAGAGCAAATGCTGTCAATCTGGTAACATGTTTGTCTATGCCTAATGGTGTAGAGAGTCTTAATGTTTGTCATTGCTAAAGAAGCACTTTATGAAAGGTCAAGGACTGGTCCACGGCTATTTTCCATGGACTGCTCAATGTTATTATAACATATAAAGTATCGGCTTTCACAAAAAAGCTTGGTCTATGCTTAGCACACAATATGCTCTATGTATTGACCAAACGTTTTGTGAAAACTCTTCTTCCATTTTAACTAAAGTACCTACTAAGAATGATGTGTCATGGAAAAGAGTCTCTGAAGTTAACCCTTAAAGTCTTGTTCAAACTTTTTACAGATGAGATTCTTGTTGTTTATTTGTTTTTTGGGTTTTTTTTTTTTGTTGTTTTCTTTTTTTGAATATTTTTAAGGAAATAAGGCTTCACATTCATATGAACTGTTTGCAAAGCCTTTTTTTTTCAGGAAAAATTTTTTTTTAGAATAATGTCTGCTGCAGTTGTGAACTTGTGCTTTAAGGGTTTACTGACCAGAGACACTATTGTTTCATGTCTATGTATATGCTTTAATCATGGTTCTGCTACAATTATAGTGCATAATTTAGCTACTATCTATTATATTCATCTTTGACTATTTTTTATTATAAAATATACATCTAGAGATCACCACAAATATTTACTAACAATTATAACTATAAATGATCATCATACATTTACTGACAATCATACATGCATCTTTGTTTTCTCAATCAAAATATACACACAGTACCAACAAACACAGATGAACTACATCACTCAATAAAGGGCTTTAGCCCATTTTTGTCTGGAAACCCTAAAAGGGTAATTGGCAAACAATGCAGACCCAGATCAAATGCTGCAGAATGCGATGTCTGATCTGGATCTACACTGTTTCCATTAAAATACAGAAATTTCTATAATACAAAGTAGTAATAAAACCCAAACAGATGCCCTGCTATTGGAGATAGGATAGTCTAAAGAGTTGTGGTAGGAGAGTTCACACAATGTTAGCAGATATGAGTGCAATATGCTAAAACCAGCCTTCACATCCATGTAAATTATGGACTTTCCTTGCTTAGGTTTGGAAAGATTGGAGATTTTAAGGAGATTTGATACATATCCATGGAAAGAAACTCTGTTAACCCATTTTAGTCTGTAGACCCCCAAATGGGTAACTGACAGACAGTGCAAACCCAAATCAGACACCCCATTATGTGGCTTCTGATTAGCAGCTCAACTGTTTGCAAATAGTTTAGTCATATTTCTCTTGGAATATCTAAATCACATAGCCTGACATACTTAAAATTGAAATTCAACTCTTCCAGTATGTGGAGGGAGTTTATGCAGCCTAAAATAGGTCAAAATTGTTTTGCATTGTTTTGTGTAACTTCCAAAAAGGAGCTGCTGTAAAAGGAAAAAAATTGCTCCCTTGGGAGCAAACTCTGTCCTTTTAGAGTAGACTCACTTGACTCACTTTCAGAATAGGACTGGTGTGCAGGCAAGCAAGGAGAAAGTCACAAATGTTGTCTCATTATTCACAATAAAAGGAAGTCTACCTAAAGCATACAGTCTTAAGGTAAACTAGGTAAAGTCATGTTTATTCTTAACCCTTGTCCTGCTGAGCCTGGATATACCCTGTCTTTGCAAATAGTGTAGATCCAGATCAGTTGGCTTCTTCAGATCTGCACTGTTTGTGAAGAAGCCAACTGATCTGGATCTGCAGTGTTTGTCATTCAGTATGTGAATTTATATCAACAACCTGGATCAAGTAATCTGATTGGCTAAAAATTGGAAGTGGGCATGGCATCTTAATTTATTGAGCATGACAAGGGTTAACTTCATTCAGGTGAACTTAACTCTTGCCAAGCCGAATAAATTAAGATGCCACACCTAATTATAATTATAATTTTCAGCCTATCAGATAACTTGAACAAGGTTGTTGATACAAATTCACATACTTAATACTTAATGACAAACAGTGCAGATTCAGATCTTAAGAAGCCAACTGATCTAGATCTACACAGTTTGCAAAGGCTGGACATATCTGGGTTTAGCAGGACCAGGGTTAATAAACTTGTTCTCATTCTGATAACTGGCTTTGCATGAGTGCAATCTATTATTGTACAAAGATGAGTTTAAAATATGTGTTTAAATCAATGCAACTGAAAAAGAAGATCAGTCTGGTCGGGGCCTTCATGTCCTGCTTACAGCATTATTAGCTACCATTTATTAGGCTAATGAACAGAGAATGCTCTGACCAGACTGAACGAATATACAGGCTTATCTGGGCTTTTACTGTTAGGACATATATATCTCACCTTGTGCATTATACATGTATTTTCCATGGTCCCTTTTTGACTGATGCAGCTCACATATGGAATCACAACTACTTTATATCAAATATACAAATGACATGCAATATAAGAAAAGGGCCCTTATGCCACATGCAAACAGTGAAGCCCAGATCAGTTTGCACATTCATGGAGTCTGGTCAGGGCTTACTCTATTCCATATTCTACAGAATCTAGAGCTTCTGTATATGGACAATGAAGTTCCACATCAGACAGCAAGTGATTTATCTGCACCTTTTGTTACCTGGATATGCAATAAAGGCTTTTTCTTATGTTCCACATCGTATGATGCACAACATGGAAAAAGGCCCTTATGCCACATGTGAACCAAGAAGGTCCAAATGAGCATGCACATTGGTGCAGCCTGATCTGGACATTCTCTGTTTGTCCACATATACTACAGTATCCACCAATTCTGTATGTGGTGAAAAAGGCCCAGATCAGCCTGTATGAAAGTGCAGGATGATTAGGGCCTGTTATCTGCAAATTGCAAAAGGGCCCTTATTGTTCATTGCACATCAATAATGGAATCACAAATTAGTTTCAAATATACAAATAAAATTTTAACATATGGGTAACATCAAGTTTTAAATGACTTTACAATATATATACACTTACACAGGCACTCAGAGTACTTTCAGATCAGTCAATATGTCCCTGGAGTCCAGTCAGGATCTACATAAAACAGTAGATGTTCCTAACAACACACATCATGATATTGACATTACTGCACATATGCACAGTGTCAAGGTAACTAAAATAGATATTTTACGATAAATATTTTTCTCAAAGCTCTATGAAAATGATGTAGATACTCATTAGAAGTACTCTCAACCAGGCACATCTATCGAGTACCACAATGTATGTGTTTATGGAGCAGAAAGAATATTAACCCTGGTCCTGCTGAACCCGGATATACCCTGCCTTTGCAAACAGTGTAGATCCAGATCAGTTGGCTTCTAAGAAGCCAACTGATCTGGATCTACACTGGTTGCCATTCAGTATGTGAATTTATATCAACAATCTGGATCAAGTAACCTGATTGGCTGAAAATTTGAAAAGGGCATGGCATCTCAATTTATTCAGCAGGACAAGGGTTAAGAAGTTTTGCTGAAAAAAAGAATCTGATTTAGAGCTACTGGTTTACTGAGTGTTTGCTGGATTCACAAGTCATCTGGTCTATTTTCTTACTGTCACAGCTTGTAAACGCCTTTCAAACCTGACATGTCACGTAATACACCTCAAGATTCAAAAGATTATTTTTGTCATTTCTGCACCAAATGTATTTAGTGGGTACTCATTTGAATTGCCTGGATATAATGATTCTAACTGGTATTGGAAATACGTATTTTGGAGCAAAAGTTACCATAAACTAGACATGTGTCCAAAGTACACAAATGCCCCTACACTTTAAGCCCCTAGCCCCACCCCAGGGAACAACCCAGGGGTAACCGTAGCAGGGAGTTGGAGGTTTAAGTCTGGGTAAGTAGCGTCAAAATTTCTTTCTAGCATAAAAGGTATTCAAGTTATGACCTCCAAGAGAAACGCAGATGTAAATGTCAATGTAAATTTGAATGTAAAGTAAAACATTTATTAGACTCCAGTTAAAACCATGACATACACAATTATGGACATCAAGGCAAAACTCTACATGCATCCAGCCTCTGTAGGTGGCGGGCATAAAAACTGTGCCAAATAATCACATTAACCCTTAAAGCACCAAGATTGATTGTGTTGGGGTTTAACGACACGTCAACCCTTGAGGGTCATTTTGTGTCGTCTCCCAGAGAAAGGGAGAAAAGAGATAGAAGAGAGAGTAGAGGAGATGAAAGAGAGGGACAGGGAAGAAAGAGGAACAGGAATGAAAGTGAAGAAACAGAAGAAATAAAAACATTCCCCCTCTACCCTTACCCACTACAAGGATAGCAGGCCTTGCCCAACTGTAAGCCAATATCAGTTGGACGCCCCAGTGATGTAAGATACACAGCACCTTCGCACCACCCGACCAGCCCCTAAAGCACCAAGAAAATCTGCATCTGAAAATGCCGTCTGCTTATGTCGTCTGCAGCATCTTCTTGCAAACTTTTCAAACTTACATTTTGCATATAGGCAAACAGTGTGGACCCAGATCAGACTGCTCCTAAAGGAGCAGTCTGATCTGGGTCCACACTGTTTGCAACAATGACTTTTAAAGTAACCAGCAGAAGACAAAGCAGACGACAATTGTTATGATTGGCTCTTTAAGGGTTAACTGGAACTGTGTCCTATAAGAGATAAATTAAAAAATCATAGCTCCAGATAAGAGGAGTTATCAGGAAAATATTTTTCTTATTTGTCTATGAAAACATATGCTGTGGGTACTCATTACAAATGCCTCATGGAGGCACTTCTAATGAGTACCTATAGCATATATTTTTATGGACAAATACGAAAAATATCAACAACCTTAGAACACGAGTGAATTATTTCTCTGTAATTGATCAAAACAACCGAATAAACTGTTTATTACATTTTCATCCATGTTTTACCTTTGAATTTTCACATTCAACAATTATGATTTCCTACCAAAATAGTTCCAGTCAGTGCATGAGGCGTGGTTTAGCTTGAAAATCAGTCGCCATCTTGTTTTCACTTTAATGCAAAAATCATCCTGTGCTTGAAATACAGACACAAAAATGTCACAAAATGTCACAAAAAATGTCACTGGATTATCAAGAAAATCATACTTTATATTTGTGTTGCAGGTCTTACTTCAAAAACGCCAAATAGATGTGAAAATTGCAGTCTGATTGCCATGATTTTATCAAATTTTCCGTGAAACATCAACTATTGTTAAAGTTGTTACCAACTACGTCAGCAACGTCGCCTAGCAATTATGACGTCAAAACATTCGAAATGAAATTAATTCACTGATAAATCTCAGTAAATCACTATTGAAAATGTAATAAAGTGCCTTATCTAGAGTTATGCAAAATTACAAAACATTAACTTGAACATTTATTCATACTTGAACATGATCAACATTTCAATAACTTGGGCCCAGTTGTTCAAAGCTATCAATGTCATTAGTTAACGTATTGATAAAAGTTTGATCATTAAATATGGCATAATAAGCTAATATTTTTGCTGAAAACATGTGAGTAGCTTTTGCATTTGCAAAAGCTACTCACATTTTTTCAGCAAAAATAGTTGTGAGTTAGATATTGTCCTTACTAGAACAGTTAACATTTTGACTACTAACGAGCTCATTAAGCTAACAATGCTTTGAACAACTGGGCCCTGACTTTCAACAAGAAGGCCTTTAACAATAAACACAAGCTGTGTCCTGAAAATGGGTTTTCTTATAAAGGCAGATATGGTAATTAGTCTAAATATTGGGACATCTAATAGGCTAACCACACTCTGTGCAGATTCAGCAGACCAAAATGATAACATTTTTTCCAGAATGTAGACTTTAACAACACATACAAATGGACTCCAAATTTGTATGAATTTGTGTTTGTGTTGAGGTTTTACGGCCCAGTCAACCCAATGGGGTGATGTCGAACGTGGTCAGTTTACCTAACCACACATTTACTGGGCAGGTTTAGTCCTCTAAGCGGTTAACCTGTATTGTGCACATTCTTTTGCCAGAAACTGACAACTGCCCTTTTTGAATCAGCGGAAGGGAAATTTGTATGAAGTGTCCAAGTCTATCTCTTGATAAAAATAAGATAAATATTTAAAAAAAAAAGTCATCTGCTGAAATTTCTACCCAGCATGCCAAGCACTAAGGAGAATGACTCCCAAAAGATAAATCACTAGGTTGAAAATTGTTGCCTCCCATTTCAAAGGGAGACCATTCTAGCAGAACAAGTATCTGCATCCCTGTTTATGGGAATCTAACCTCAAAGAAGCTAAAGGGGGGGAAATTCTTTCTTACTCTAGAAGCATTTTATAGAAGGCAGACAAATACTTTCATAAAGGTGTATCCATTCATCTTAATCCTTGTCCTGCTGAATAAATTAAGATGCCATGCCCACTTCTAATTTTCAGCCAATCAGATTACTTGATCCAGATTCTTGCTATAAATTCACATATTAAATGGCAAACAGTGCAGATCCAGATCAGTTGGCTTCCTCAGAAGCCAACTGATCTGGATCTACACTGTTTGCTAAGACAGGGTATATCCAGGTTCAGCAGGACAAGGGCTAACTCCTTACATACCTATCCTAAAATGTTTAACCTCCATATGATTACCTTTGATACCCTTTCAAGGTAGGTTACTTTGTCTAAATTGATTTTGTCCCCTTCTGAAAAGGGGTCTATTCAAAAAGGAAAGAATTTACCCCCCACAGGAGTCAATTCTTTTCCAGATAGGGACTGATGATCAGGAAAGCAAATAGGAAAGCACAAAGAATCCACCTACTATATCCTGTCCCTTATGGTAAGTAAAGTAAACAATAACCAACAAACACCAATGGCAACATATAGCTGCCATGGCCAATATAATCTCACTCATAACCAATGCCATAAGGTCCCTTTATTCATCACATATCACTCTCCATATCACAATAGAAAACTCTGATCCACATAGGTAAAGTATTTACACTAATTATTTGGACAATACAGGCCTAAACAAATGGTGTAGACCCAGCTCAGTTGCCACATAATGCAGCATGTGATCAGAATCTACAATTTGCCACTTCTCCAGCAGTTTCTATGCACATCAACTGGTAGTAAAATGGACTTGTCCAAATTTCAGGACAAGGATGGGTAGAGTTGACCTAAAGTGCTTAGCACTCTGGGTAAAATTTTCAGCAGAAAACATATTGAAATATTTTTCTTATGCTTCCAAGAAACCAGGATATGACATTGCATGCAAATTGTCTCCATTGGAGACAATTTGCATGCAATGTCAAATCCTGGTTTCTGGGAAACCACTCCCTATATCACACCACTCACTATAACACATATAAGAAACCAGGATATGACATTGTATGCAAATTGTCTCCACTGGAGACAATTTGCAATCAATGTCAAATCCTGGTTTCTGAGAAAAATAAGAAAAATATCACCAATTTGTCATCTGCTGAATTAGCCCAGATGGTGGTAAAGGTCAAAGTACTCGGAAAATTTGTATCAGACAACACTATAAGACTGATTTTGTTATTTTTCATAGAAATTAAGACTTGAAATTCCATGTGAATTGTCTGCTAGGCAGAGAATTTACATGAAATGTCAAGCCTTTTTTCCCTGAAAAAAAAATAATAAGAACAGCATTTAAAAGTGTTGCCTGCTGAAGTTGTGATTAGAACTTTCAGGGTAAGGATGTCCAGATATTTGGGGTAAATATGATAACAAGGTCCCATTACTCATGAAACACCACTCTCTATAGTGAAACCTGTGTAAGAAAGCCACCTTTGACTGACTTTAGTGGTTGATGTGGAAAGGCGGCTGTCTTATAAAGGTACATGTCATGTAATTTTGCTAGAAAATTTACAAGACATGTACCTTTATAAGACAGCCACCTTTCAACATCAACCCTCACTGTTTAAAGTCTGTCTCAGAGGTGGCTCTCTTATACAGGTTACACTGTATATCACAAATAAGAAAACACAGACTAAAATGGGTTATCAAGTCCAGATAAAGTGTCATCTAAAATCTACTGTAGCACTGTTTTCCTATACTGTTACATGGATATCTATAGCTCCACTTTTTTCAACTAAAAAACAGGGCCCAGTTGTTCAAAGCTAACGGTGTCATTAGTTAACGATTCGTTAAAATTTACATAGAGTGATATGCAAATATGCTGAAATTTTTTGCTGAAAAAATGTGAGTAGCTTTTGCACTGCAAAAGCTACTCACATTTTTTCAGCAAAAAATATCAGCATATTGTATATCAAGTCTGCTAAAACAGTTAACGAAATGACCCTTAATGAGTTTGTTAAGCTAACGACGCTTTAAACAACTGGGCCCAGATGTTTTTATTTCTCTACAAAACATATATTGTGAGTACTTTAATGAGTACTAACAATATATGGTTTCATGAAGAAATAAGAAAAATATTATGTGGCTACTCCAGCTTATCTGAAACTACCGTATTTACCGTAAGTATTCGGACACGTCAATTCCTTACCATACTTGTTCTAAAGTTTGAAAAGAAGTACAATTTACTACCCGATATTGTCTCTTAAAATTGCTGGATGATTGGCAACCAGTGTAGACTCTGCGGCGTCTCATCTGGGTCTACACTGTTTGCTCAGGCCTATCTGTCCAAATACTTATGGTAAATACGGTAAGGAGCTATCATGATCACTCAAGCCAATTATAGTGGACAAGTACACCTTTTAACATTTTGCTTAAAATCACTGAAATTACCTTTAGAATAATGTCTCTTCAGACCAGGTATCTTCAGCATTATAAGAAAGTATATTCTAAATAATGTGTCTTCAGTACCAGAGTGAAGTATTTCTGGAATAAAATAAAGATGAGATGTTGTGTAAGAAAATCCTATTTTCCTGCAAGAAAGCAACAATTCCATTAACACAATATCTGGACTTGACTATAATTAACAACAAACACTGCTGAAGGGAAACTGATTTGGTTTCAGGGAAGGCAACTCTGTCACAATGTTTTTTTGCCTCCCTATAAAGTATACAAGTCACAAAAGTTGCCTCCCTTGTGAAAAATGGCCAAATTCTATCAAGTTCCCTGAAGGAGAATAGCTACACCGGAGATATTGCTGCCACTTTGCAAAGGGAAACAATATTTTACAGAAGGATGCCTCCCTTAGTATGCGAAACTTTCATACTGGTAAGTGGTGCCTGCTCTTTAAATCTTAGCACTCTGGATAAAGTTTTCAGCAGAAGACATACTGAAAGTTTTTCTTATTTTTCCAAGATAAATTTTCAGCAGAAAACACTGAAATAGTTTTTTCTTATTTTTCCAAGATAACAGGTTTTGGCATTCCAGTGGAAACAACTTGCATGAACTGTCAAATTCTGTTGGCTGGCAAAAATAAGAAAAATATAATCAATTTGTCATCTGCTGAATTGGTACAGAGGGTGATAAAGTTTAGATGAGATAAATTGCTCCATAAGGGGGGCAAATTCTTTTCCTTAAGTTTAACCTCCAATAAGAAGGGAGGCAAATATTTTCATGTCAGAGGGAGGCAACTATTTTCATGTCAGACTTATTTCCCTTAGACATATAACTCTTCCCCTTTAAACCTTGCCCAGCCTCACCTGGATTCTGAAAGAGTTTTTCAGCAGAATGGATCAATTATGCTTGAGGCTCCAAATCAGACTGGGTTTATTGTTTGTGCTGAGGTTTTACGGCCCAGTCAACCCAAAGGAGTCATGTCGAGCACAGTCAACTTACCTAACCACACGTTTACTGAGCAGGCTTAGTCCTCTAAGCGGTTAACCAGTATTGTGCACATTCTTTCGCCAGAAACTGACAACTGCCCTTCTTGAATCAGCGGAAGGGAGAGAATGACCGTAGAAAATATTTCATGATCAATCTCCACGAAAGAATGTTGCTGACCTCAGCGGGGTTGAACCTGCAACCTCCTGGTCTCCAGTCGGATGGTGCATCCAACTGAGCCACCGAGGCCGGCTAAAGTAGATGAAAGACCCTTAAGCCACATCACATGAGCTCCAGGAAGGCTTAGATAAACCTTCACATCCATAGGATCGGATCAAGGCCTCTGTCAATACATTCTATTGAACCCAATGATTCAGTACCATTGCTGTTTGCCTATGTCATAAGAGCCCTTCTCCAATGTTGCACATAGATCAGTATCACAATCTCCACAATAACCACAATTAATCACATTTTTCTACAAAGCTGCCAGGAAAGAGTCCAGTCTTCCCTGATCTTTGTAATGTTCCCTTAAACCATCCATCATCCCTTTTCTTGTGCACATAGATGATATCTCCAATTTTCAACTCGAGTTCCATTTCACTTTGTGGTGGATAGGTTTCAATGCACCGATATCTGCAAAACATAAAACAACATTCTAAAGTTTGTTTTTTTGTGTGAGAGTTTTTGTTGTTTTATCTTCAGAATAAATAAGACTTGATATTTCATGTGCCTATATTCATTTTATTTATCAGAGAAATATAAGGCTTGATATTTCATATGAATTATCTGCTAGGCAAATATTTCACATTAACTATCAAGCCTTATATTACCTGAAAAAATCAGGGCCCAGTTGTTCAAAGCTAACGATGTCGTTAGTTAATGATTCGTTAAAATTTACATAGAGTAATACGCAAATATGCTGAAATTGTTTGCTGAAAAAATGTGAGTGCAAAAGCTACTCACATTTTTTTCAGCAAAAAATATCAGAATATTGTATATTGAATCTGCTAAAACAGTTAACAAAATGACCCTTAACAAGCTCGTTAAGCTAACGACACTTCGAACAACTGGGCCCAGGAGGTATTTGAGATTGTCATCTACCACATTTATGTATTGCGCTTACAGGTTAAATATGACGTGTCAGACTGTGCATCTGTGCTGTCTCATCTGGGTCCTTGCTGTTTGTCAAACTCTATAGTATAGTGACTTAACAAGAAAACATAGATGTCCAAATCTGACTGCATAAATGTATACAATAATCTGCAATGCCGGCATGACTCTCTTCTCAAAGCTCATTTTCAATATTCCAATGAAATCCTATATCCATTCAGTATTTTACTGCTCTATTGCTGATATAATCAATAGTTTTTAAAATTTTTGTCTTAATACCTTTTAAAAGTGCTGTATCAACAAGAGCAATGCAAGCGGGGCAATATATGCCTGAAACCTCTAAACAATATGGGCTGCTACTGTGAGTGCTACACATCATGGTCTAACTATATATCAAGTTTCAGCTTGATCAGATGTAAACTGTAGGAGTTAGCCGAAAAATAAAAAAAAGTTAACAGAAATTTTAAAAAGGGCATAAATCTCTTAATATTAATATCTGGTGGACTGCAACCTTGAATATATATGTGCTGCTTCCCATCATGGTGGAACAATAAGAAGTTTCAGCTTGATTGAATATACTCTATAGGAGGACTTGATCGGATATAAATTGTAGGAGAAGTTAGCAAGAATATTTGGTGGACTGCAACTTCAAAACAATATGCACAGCTCCACATGATTGTCTAACAAAATATCAAGTTAAGATGAGCTCGATATAAGTGAAATATTCTTGAAAGGGCCATAAAACCCAAGTCAAAAAAAAAAAAAGTTTCAGCTTGATTGGATGTAATCTATAGGAGTAGGAAATGAAATGTTCACAAAATTTTTCAAAGGGGCATAACTCTGTTAATATTTTATGGACTGTAACCTTGAAACAATATGCGCTGCTCCACATTATGGTCTAACAATATATTAAGATTCAACTTGATCAGATGTAATCTATAGGAGGAGTTAGCCGGAAAAAAATGCTTACAAAAATTTTCAAAATGGCATAACTCTGTTAATATTTGGTGGACTGTAACCTAGTAATAATATGCTCTGCTCCACACCATGGTCTAACTATATCTAGCTTCAGCTTGATTGGATGTAATCTATAAGAGGAATTAGCCAAACTCAAAATGTTTACAAAAATTTCAAAGGAGCATAACTCTCTTAATATTTGGTGGACTATAATCTCGAAACAATATGTGCTGCTCCACATCATGGTCTAACTACAATTCAAGTTTTAGTTTGATCAGATATAAACTGTAGGAGGAGTTAGCCAGAAAAGAAATGTTTACAAAAAATTTTCAAAAGGGCATAACTCTCTTAATATTTGGTGGACTGTAACCTTGATAAAATATGCGCTGCTCCACTTCATGATCTAACTAAGTATTATGTTTTAGCTTGATCAGATGTAAACTGTAGGAGGAGTTATCCAGAAACAAAATGTTTACAAAAATTTTCAAAGGGGCATAACTCTCTTAATTTTTGGTGGACTGTAACCTTGAAACAATATGTGCTGCTCCACATATCATGGTCTAACTATATATATTAAGTTTTAGCTTGATCGAATGTAAACTGTAGGAGGAGTTAGCCAGAAACAAAATGTTTACAAAAATTTTCAAAGGGATATAACTCTGGTAATATTTGATGGACTCTAACCTCGAACAATATGTGCTGCTCCAGATCATGGTCTAACTATATATTAAGCTTCAACTTGATCGGATGTAAAGTTTACAAAGAGATAGACGGACCGATGGAGAGATGCCAGACGCAGAGAGGCATAACATAATACAACAATTTTTTAAACAGGTATATAAAAATGCAGCAGATAACATTCTCAAATTAAGACTTGAAAATTCACGAGAATCATCCTCTGCCTAGCAGAAGATTAAAATGAAATAGCAAGTATAATTTTCTCTGAAAAATAAGAACAAAAACATAGTGTATGCTAAAATTTTGCTTTGCACTTCAAAGGTTATGGGATACAAGAATTGTAAAAGACTAAAAGACATTCTTCCGAGTCCCTTCTGCATATATCAACTTACCATAAAACTGTGTCCTTATTTATTGTTAATAGCAGTGAAAGCATACATGCAGAGGTCTCAACAGAACACAAATAAACCATTAGCAGTCTCAATAGCTATTTTTTTTTACCATTCTTACAACATAAGGCTTGGCAAATCTCCCTTTTTTTAGACAATTTAAATAACACAAGAATTCCGCGGAAGGCGTCATCGCACCTGCTGGGGCAAAAGTCACAGGAGCCACACTCAGAAGGTGGTTATAAAATTATAAGTTTATTTCATTCTTAGCAGTGCTTACTTGGAAAACTGGGTTGAAAAAAATGTAGACAAAGTGCCTAATGGGGCACATATATTCCAGGCCAGTTCCATTCCCTCTAATGGCTATATCTTCAGCACTGACTGTATCATACAGCCCAATGATAATGGAACATTGACGTAAAATGTGTAAAAGTCACTGGAGCATGAAATATAGGTCAAGGTCATGGGTCAAGGTACCTGCTAATTCAGTACATCAAGGAGAAGCACAATGCAAGGTATGGTGGTTGTAGGCCTTGTAGTTGAAGAGTTATCAACATCAACTTAAAATGTGTCAAATATAGGTCAAGGTCACTGGGTCAAGGTACCTGCCAAGCCAGTGCAATGAGGTGAAGCACTATGCAAGGTTTAGTGGTTGTAGTCTTATATTTGAGGAGCTACTGAACATCAACATAAAATGTGTCAAAGTCACTGGAGTGCACAATATAGGTCAAGGTCACCAGGTCAAGGTACCTGCCGAGTCAGTACATCGAGAAGAAGTGCTATATAAGGTTTGGCGGTTGAAGGCCTTACAGTTGAGGACATATAAAAGGGTGAGGTAAAAGGTGTAAAAGTCAATGGAGCGCAAAATATAGGTCACGGTCACCCAGTCAAGGTACCTGCAGAGTCCGTACATTGAGGAGAAGCACTATGCAAGGTTTGATGGTTGTAGGCCTTATAGTTGAGGAGATACTGAACGTTGATGTAAAATGTGTAAAAGGCACTGGAGCATAAAATATAGGTCAAGGTCACCCAGTCAAGGTACCTGCAGAGTCCGTACATTGAGGAGAAGCACTTTGCAAGGTTTGATGGTTGTAGGCCTTATAATTGAGGAGTTATTGAACGTTGACGTAAAATGTGTAAAAGGCACTGGAGCGCAAAATATAGGTCAAGGTCACCAGGTCAAGGTATCTGCCAAGTCAGTACATTGAGAAGAAGCACTTTGCAAGGTTTGATGGTTGTAGGCATTATAGTTGAGGAGATATCGAACGTTGACGCAAAATATGTCAAAGTCACTGCAAAATATAGGTCAAGGTCACTGGGTCAAGGTACCTGCCAAGTCAGTACATCTAGGAGAAGCACTATGCAAGGTTTGGTAGTTGTACGCCTTATAGTTGAGAAGATCTGGAACGTCAATGTAAATTGTGTCAAAGTCAATGGAGCGCAAAATATAGGTCAAGGTCACTGGGTCAACATACCTGCCAAGTCAGGAGGTCAGGGAGATGTATCATGCAAGGTATGATGGTTGTTGTAGAATTGTAGTTGAATACTAACTTTGACGTAAATGTCGAACTTCGACATAAGAGAACTGTTAACAGACAGACGGACGGACGAACTGACAGATGAGTGGAAAAGCAGGCACCTATGTCGCAAAGTCAGGAGGTCAGGGAGATGTTTCATACAAGGTTTTGTGGTTGTTTAGTTTTGTATTTGATTAGAATACTAACTTTGACATAAATGTCGAACTTCCACATAACAGAACTGTTAACAGACAGACAGTTTGTTTGATTTGGGCTTAACGTCGCTTTCAACCTTTTTCAGTCATATCGCGACGGTGTCTGGATGTGGCAGGGAGCTCAATGCTCACTTTTAGAGTGCTGCCTCACTGAAATATCACGCCCCAGACACTTTGACATGATATTCCACCCAGTCACATTATACTGACACTGAGCTGACCAGTTCTAGCTCTACTTTCTCAATGCTGAGCGCCAAGCGAAAGAGCAGCTAGTACCATTTTTAAAGTTTTTGGTATGACCCGGCCGGGGATCGAACCCGCAACCTCCCGGTCACAAAGCGGACGCTCTACCACTGAGCCACTGTGCCGGTAACAACAGACAGACAGACAAACAGACAGACGAATGGAAAAGTGGGCACCTATGTCGCAAAGTCAGGAGGTCAGGGAGATGTTTCATACAAGGTTTGATGGTTGTTGAGTCTTGTATTTGATTAGAATACTAACTTTGACATAAATGTCGAACTTCGACATAAATGTTGACAGAGGGACGGACGGACGAATGGACAGACATACGGAAAAGCAGACACCTATGTCGCAAAGTCAGGAGGTCAGGGAGATGTTTCATGCAAGGTTTGATGGTTGTTTAGTCTTGTAGTTGATTAGAATACTAACTTTGACATAAATGTCGAACATCGACATAAATGTTGACAGACGGACGGAAAATCGGACGCCTATATCGCACCTTGCTACAAGCAGGTGCGATAAAAATTAGCCTTATTAGCAACAATGAAATGTCAAATACCCAGGAAATGCCACAATCACATTTAGCAAAACCCTCCTGAGGCACCAAAAGATGGAGAGATGAGGAACAAATAAGGACAAAACAAACACCACATATGAAACCACAGACACATCAACAAAAAAGAACTGCAACAGAAGAGGAACTACCTTGGAATGGTGGTTACCATCACGAAAACATACCTATATAATTTTGACCTCCTTAAACCCCACTTTTATAACGTAAAACTGGGGTTTACAGGGGTATACATTATTTTTCTTATTTCTGCTCAAAAACATAGATTGTGGGTACTCGTTAGAACCGCCTCGCCGAGGCGGTTCTAACGAGTACCCACAGTCTATGTTTTGAGCAGAAATATGAAAAATATTAGATTTTTTATCTAAAAAATTCCAGTTTTTTATGGTGAAATTTTCCGTATATATTTGAATAGGCGTGTTTTCGTAATGCCTAATGTATGCTAATGGTCAAGCCTTACTGACTATCAGCATACACTGGGCCTTAGGTCTAGATATGAGAAGGTATCCAGTAAATAGTTTTCTTATTTCTCAACAAAAACATATGTTGTGGTACTCATCAGAAGCACCTCAGCAAGGTGTTTCTAATGAGTATCACACCATATTATGTTTTCGTCGAGAAAAAAAAAAACAATATAGATACTTTTTCGTTGAAAAAGGCTCTTGGTCACGAGATATGCACTGGGCAATGTAAGCAAAAAGAGTAAATCTCACCAGATATTTAATAAAAGAGTAAATCTCAGCAGATATTTAAAATGTTTCTCCTATTTTACCCAGAATATCAGGCTTGCATTTCAAACAGATCTGCTTTATTCAATAGAAATCTCAAGCTTATATTCTTGGAAAAAAAAAAGAAAAGAAAAAGAATGAAAGCTTTTTTTTAACCCTTGTCCTGCTGAACCCGGATATACCCTGCCTTTGCAAACAGTGTAGATCCAGATCAGTTGGCTTCTTCAGAAGCCAACTGATCTGGATCTGCAATGTTTGTCATTCAGTATGGGAATTTATATCGACAATCTGGATTAAGTAATCTGATTGGTTGACAGTTAGAAATGGGCGTGGCATCTTAATTTATTCAGCATGACAAGGGTTAAGATTAATGGGTAAACCTGAAAGATTTTGCAGCAAAGAAAGATACTGCCTTCCTAGGATAAGAATTCAAAATGGGGGCTACTCTTACAGGAAAAAATTTTCTCCTAGAGAGAGCAAATTCTTCCTTTAAGAATTGCCCCCAATGCAACGAAATGCAAATATTTGCATGTCCAAGTTACTTCCCTTGCAGGTGTTTCTATTTTCCTTAAACTAGTAGCTGTTTAGACTTAAATTAAAAAGAAACTTTAGTACAAATACCTTTCTCTAATCAAAGGTTTTGGTCTAGATGGTTTTGCTGGTAGATTGGAAGTGGAATCAAAAGACCCAGTCTTCTTGTGCTGACCACTGTCTGAGGAACTACCATCACTGGGGTATGAACCAGACCTGAAGAAATTGTAAGTGAATTCAGTAGGTGATAAACTGATGGAGTATTTCTTATTTTTCCTGAAAAGGATCTCATATTTCATGCAAATTGTAGGAGACAATTTATTACATGAAATGTCAAACCCTATTTTCTATGAAAAATATGAAAAACAACTAAAAATGTCTTCTGCCAATTTTTTCATGAAAGCATGCTGGGCATTAAAATTACCAACAATAAAAATGCATGAGAAATTTTTAAATTTTGTCAAAGTAACACTTCATTTGGCAAAAAGATGCAGGCAGCCTAGAATTTGTGTTAAGTGGGGGTGTATCTCAATATCTCAGTGACCCTGTTTCACCATGGAGAACCAACAAACCCTATCTTTCATGCATGTGCAGTCCCTTAATGAATATAGGGATCAAACATGGTTTTTCATGCATTAACATTCACCAGGTCCCCAGGAGGTGTTGAAAACCGAGGATGGAGGCTGCGGTTTTCAACACCTCCCTAGGGACCTGGCGAATGTTAATACATTGAAAAAAAATGTTTGATCGCTATTATTGCATAAGAACTAAAAACATTTGCTAACTTTCACATTATTTCTTGCACTATTTTGTTTCGCCTTTGTGCAGTTTGCACGGACTGCTCGTTCTAGTGCCGAATAGTACACATCTTGTAACGGCAGCAAATCTGTGGCCCCGGTACGGTCATATTGAAAGTTGCGTAGCCTTGCATTAACAGCACGTAAATTGCCTTGTTAATACATGGCTCTTTTGTCGGTTAATGCACGGCTGTTAATAACGTGCGACACTGTTTTTTATGCAATAATGCATGACAAAATATTGAACATCATTCATGACAATAAAGGTCTATGGTGCTGCAAAATACAAAGTAACTCGCATCAAGATTATTTGAATACATCATTATATACGTAAGGAGAAAGTTGTACAAAGTGCATATTCTTAAATTGTTCTTCAGCTTGCAAAGTGAATTCATGCTAGGAAATTGTTAAAGAAAAAATTACATATTTTGAAACATGATAATTTAGCCGGTTTTTAGGCAATCTTAGCCAAAGCATACTTGTAAAACTATAATATCGGGCTGTTTGATCACTGTCTGTCTGGCTGGTTGGTTGATTTGGAGTTTAATGGCTCAGTCAACACTTTTCACCCTAATCCTGCTGAGCCCGGATATGTCCTGCCTTTGCAAAGAGTGTAGATCCAGATCAGCTGGCTTCTGAAGAAGCCAACTGATCTGGATCTGCACTGTTTCATCAAGTATGCAAATTTATAACATTAATCTGGATCAAGTAACCTGATTGGCTGAAAATTAGAAGTGGGTGTGGCATCTTAATTTATTCAGCAGGACAAGGGTTAAGATAATGTTGAGCCGGTCAGTTTACCTAAGCACACTTCATGGGAAGGCTTAGTCCTCTCAAGCGTGTAACCAGTATTATTGCATAAAAAGCTGTGTCGCACGTTATTAACAGCCATGCATTAACCAGTGAAAAGTCGTGTATTAACAAGGCAATTCAAGCGCTGTTAATGCACAGCTACGCAACTTTCAATATGATCAAACAAGGGCCACGGATTTGCTGCTGTTACTAGATGTGTACTGCCTGACCCTATAACGAACATAGTCTATGGAAATTGCATTCGCAAGACATCGGTGAAAATGTGAAATAAAATAGTGCAAGAAATAACGCGCAATGTAGCAAATGTTTTCAGTTTTTATGCAATAACAGTGATCGAACATGGTTTTTCAATGCATTAATATTCGCCAGGTCCCTTGGGAGGTGTTGAAAACTGTGACCTCCGGCTTCGGTTTTCAACACCTCCCACAGGATCTGGCGAATGTTAATGCATGAAAAACCATGTTTGATCCTTATATTTGTGCACAATCTTTCTCAAGAAATTGACAACTGCAATTCTAAAATCAGCAGAAGGGAGAGAATTACCATAGAAAATATTTTATGATCAATTGCCACTAAATAATGTTGCCAGACTCAGGGGTACTGAACCCATGACCTTCTGACCAGTTGGACACACATATGACTGAGCCTGGCATAGTCTGGTCTAGTCTGTCTGGAACTGGTGAGATAAGCTTTTTTAGTTGAATCAGTCAATGGATAATACATGTATATGTTAATAACTGTGCATTCTGGGTAGCATCAAAGCTCCAGATCAGAGAGGCAGCAACACAATATTTTTTTCTTATTTTTCTGCAAAAACACACGTGTGGGTACTTGTGAAAATGCCTCAGTGTGAATGTATGTTTTCGTAGAGAAATAAGAAAAATTAATGCATAAAAAGCAGTGTCGCACGTTATTAACAGCCGTGCATTAACCGGCGAAATTCACGCGCTGTTAATGCATGGCTACGCAACTTTCAATATGCTAGTACAGGGGCCACAGAAGAGCTACCGTCATGAGATGTGTACTGCCCTGCCCTACAACAAGCATACTCTGTGGAAATAGCGTTTGCACGACATCAGGGAAAAGGCGAAACAAAAAAGTGCAAGACATAACGCGAAATATAGTAAATGTTTTCAGTTTTTATGCAATAATAGCGATCGAACATAGTTTTTCAATGCATTAACATTCGCCAGGTCCCTTGGGAGATGTTGAAAACCGCGGCCTTCGGCCTCGGTTTTCAACACATCCCTTGGGATCTGACGAATGTTAATGCACGAAAAACCATGTTTAATCCCTATATTGTCAATACTTTTCAGTTGAAAATGTCAATACTTTTGGTTTTCTGGAGCTATGTAGATGACAGCATTTATCCTAAGCCTTTCACTGAAGCTTAACCCTTAAAACCTAATCACAACTGTAATAGATAATATTTTTTTTTCCATTTACAATTCACATGAAATGTCAAGTCTTATTTTCTCTGAAAAATAACAAAATTCTTTTTAGATGCTACAAATTTTCTTGCCTGTAGTTTGTTTCTTTGGACTGAGGTTTTACAACCCTGTCAACCCATCAGGAACATATTGAGCGCAGTAAGGTAACCTACTCACACTGTTTCTGTGCAGGCTTAGTCCTCTAACCGATTAACCAGTAGTTCCGCATATACTTTTGTCAGTAACTGAAAGGCTGCCTTCATAGCACTAGTTAAGGCGCTTTTTTCAATCCAAAAGTATTGATATTCTTTTCTTATTTCTCCACAAAAACATACATGTATGTTGTGGATACTCATTAGAAGCGCCTCGTCGAGGCGCTTCTAATGAGTACCCACAACATATGTTTACATGAAGAAATAAGAAAAATTTTTACTGGATACCCTCCCTTATCTAGACCTATGCTGCCTTTCCTGAATCAGTGGAATGGGGAAAATGACCCTAGAAATTAGTTCATGATCAATCTCCATGAAAAAAGTGTGGCCAAGCTGGGGTTCGAACTTGTTTAGTGTTTACTGTTTGGGCTACATGTATTAATTTGAAAACTGACTGATGCATGATCCCCAAGTTTGAAATGTACACTGATTCTTCAGTATGATGTTTAAATCAATACTAGCAATTTAATTTGTTTCCATGGTCCACCAATATATACCAGAAATCAATGAAAAACTACTGCCTATAAAGATTTATTTGCAATCATGTGTATGAAAAACCTAAAGATAACAAAATCAAGCCATGCCTTCAGGTGGCATATCAAATCATCTACGAGGGTCATGCAAAAAGTTCTGTCACTAATAGGCTTCCTTCGTTTTATCCCAGGTATATTTTAAAATGCTTCACTGCACTTGAATGGTGTGTTGAATAGCTAATGATACTCTTTTATTTCATGCAAATTGCTTTCCAACCGGCTGAATTATTTCAAATTGAAATAGATGCAGTCATATACACTGACCAATTTACTTGTTACATTGGAATATGGATCAGAAGACTGAAATTGGTAGCTATATTAAATGCCGCATTAGGCTTAACATAATTCAAAGCAGATATTTAATGAATTGTGTGGTATATATGGACCTCAGACCATTTCAATGTGCACAATTTTTAGGTGGGTTAAAGCTTTTAAAGCTGGGAAATTTTCTATTGAAGATGATACCCATCCTGGAAGGCCTAAAACCTCTGTTACCAAGGCTAACATCGCTGCTGTAAAGATTGTGGTCGAACAGGATGCGCGATTTTCTGTCAAAGATACAGCTAGTTGTACTAGTATATCAGAAGGCAGTGTGCAAACAATTCTGAAAAAGCCTCATTTGCTCACTGAGGACAAAAAGACACAACGCCATAAATGTGCCCAGGAACTTTTGAAAACATACAAAGGCTGTAATAGTCGGGTTATTTCTAACTTGCTAACAGGTGATGAACAGGTTTGAACCACAAAGAAGAGCTGATAATAAGCAATGGAAGCGACAAGATCAAAAACGCCCTTTTAATTCAAGTGGCCCAGTCGTTCAAGTGCCTTGTCCATCTGGTCATACAGTCACTGGCCGATTCTACAAGAATTCTGTACTGAAGAAAGTGAAATAGTTTTACAATTGGAAACGACCAAGCAAAGGATGGTCAGGAGTCCATCTTTTACATGACAGCGCCTCCTCTCATAAATGTGAGGTTGTTAAGTCTTTTTTGGCTTCTGAAAAGGTGAAAGTTTTTAACCATCCACCCTATTTACCTGACCTGAGTCCCTGCGACTTTTTTTATTGCCAAGGCTTAAGAAAATGCTTTCTAGAAATAAGTATACATCTAGAAGTTCTCTAGTAGTGCTATTTATCAGTGTCTCCAACAGACACCAAAAGAAGACTATTTATCTGCTTTTTGCGACTGGGTAAAAAGGTTACAAAAATGTGTTTCAGTAAAGGGGGAATACTTTGAAGGTTTCTAATAAAATATGTTTGATAAAACGTAGCAGTGAAGTAATCTGAACCCAGTGACAAAACTTTTTGCAGGACCCTCGTAACAAAAAAAAAAAAAAAAAAACAATAATAAAAAGACAAAAAGAAATTATCTACTTGGGGTATGTGTTTTCACAAGATGTATCCACAATCAAATTTGATCAGTCTAGGCTGTACATCACAGGTGATAAAAGCCAGATAAGTTTTTTTTCTTTGTGTTGAGGTTTTACGGCCCAGTCAACCCAAGAGATAAGTTTTTCTTCTGTAATAAAAGTCTTAGGTGAACATATAGGCATGAATGACCTACTTATGATACGTGATACACTGCCTTCACTTGATGTTCCTTCATTAGATGCACCGAATCTGATCAGGCTAGGCAATACCATATACAGTGAAACCTGTGTAAGAGAGCCACCTTTGAGACTGACTTTAAATAGTGACTGATGTGGAAAAAGGTGTCTGTCTTATAAAGGTACCTGTCATGTAATTTTGCTAGCAAAATTACATGACATGTACCTTTATAAGACAGCAACCTTTCCATATCAACTACTAAAGTCAGTCTCAAAGGTGGCTTTCTTACACAGGTTTCACTGTAGTAGATAAATCCAGAATAAGTATAGTATTTTTCTGTAATACAGACCATAGGTCAACATACTACTGACCTACTACTTGTATACACAACAACATCACTACATGTACCCATACACAAAAGTTGATGAACTTAGGCCGAACAGTACATAGGAGATTGCACTGGATAATGGTCAGAGGTCAAAATATAGGTCACAGTAACTTATCACACTAGAGAAGTCTTCTATATTGAAGGTCAGAGGTCAAAATATCCTTCACATACAGTTGCATATTTATGGTCTGTGATAAATTGTAATCAACAGATGTACACACACTGCCTAGGCCAAACTGTATGAGGTAGGGTCATTGGAAAGTCACTGGATGGATGGACAGCAGATAGACAGAGTGATTATTGTAAGGTAGCTATAAAATGCAGGCTATATGACCACAAGAAAAATTGTGGATGGACAGACAGATGGATGTACTTACTATAAGACACCTCAAAATACAGGGCCCTAAAATGTACTCACATTTTTTCATCAAACAATATCAAGGTACATGTATATAAAGTTTCTGTGAAAGGAGATTAACATTATAAGCATTCGGCCTATATTCAGATCCTTCTGCCTATGGTTTGCCAGTTGCTTGTTTGTAAATTTACAGGGCCCAGTTGTTCAAAGCTAACAACATCGTTAGTTAACGATTCGTTAAAATTTACATCAAGTGATACGCAAATATGCTGAAATTTTTTGCTGAAAAAATGTGAGTAGCTTTTGCAGTGCAAAAGCTACTCATATTTTTTCAGCAAAAAATATCAGAATATTGTATTGTTTGTTTGTGTTGAGGTTTTACGGCCCAGTCAACCCAATGGGGTCATGTCGAGCGCGGTCAGTTTACCTAACCACACGTTTACTGGGCAGGCTTTGTCCTCTAAGCGGTTAACCAGTATTGTGCACATTCTTTCGCCAGAAACTGACAACTGCCCTTCTTGAATCAGCGGAAGGGAGAGAATGACCATAGAAAATATTTCATGATCAATCTCCACGAAAGAATGTTGCCGACCTCGGCGGGGGTCGAACCCGCGACCTCCTGGTCTCCAGTCGGACGCGCATCCAACTGAGCCACCGAGGCCGGCCAGAATATTGTATATTGAATCCGCTAAAACAGTTTACGAAATGACCCTTAACGAGCTGGTTAAGCTAACGACGCTTTGAGCAACTGGGCTCAGGTGTTTAAAATAAAATATGTTTAAGTTAACTTCTATGTAAAACTATCAAATGAAATTGTTGGTTTAGTAAAATTAAAGTCACACAATCCAGCATACCTATTATGCGTAACAAGAGTCTCCCTGTCCATTTCTGATGATGGTGAATGTTTTGATTTCTTTCCCTTCCCTGTAGCCAGACGTTTCATCTGAATAAGTCTGTCTTTGATGTCCTTCTTATCTTTCTGATATGAAAATAAATACAGTCCAGTGTATAAACTAACAAGCGCTAAGGACAGCTAAGCTCACCTGAATCACACTTTGCCTCTAAAAACTTTTAACCAAAAACATTAACATAATTTTTTTCTAAGTCCATTGCAATGGGTCTGGATGTTACAGCACAGAACTTCAGAGCATATCTAACATCAGGGCAAGTATGAACTGCCTCCATCCAGAGGTTCCGGAGAAATAGCCTTTTATAAACTCTAACCAAAAACTTTGCTTACGCCGACTACGACGCAGACACCATGGTGACTGCTATAGCTCTACCTCTACTTTTGTACAGGTGAGCTAAAAAGGTCTTCATATTGTATGTGACTAGTGAAGGTGCAGATCAACCTATGATTTTGCATTCTGATCAGGGTCTTACTCGTTTAATATATTCTGGGGTATTCAATAGTTCTTGGGAACAGATACACTTTCAGGGAGGCTCCTCCTGTCAAAACTGTTTTGCCTCCCTTCTGGAAAGGGGTCTGCTATAAAAGAAAAGAATTTGCTCCCCTAGAAAGCAAGTTATTTAAAGCAAACGGGAAGTCTCAAATGTTTTCTTCCTTGTTAATCCATTGTAGTCTATAGACCCCTAAATGGATAATTGGCAAATAGTGCAGACCCAGATCAGACGCCACAGAATGCGGCATCTGATCAGGGTCTCCACTGCCTGCAAATAGTTGAGCCTTTTTTCTATAGGAATATCTAAATCTTGTAACCAGACATACCTAGAATTTAAATTGGACTCTTCCAATATATAGTGTGTGAGAAACTATTCAGTATACAATGGGTTAAACAGGGAAGAAAATCTAGCAAGTGTATCAAGTCCCCTTTAATGGCCAGTAAAGCCTGATCAGACTACAGAAATAAGTCGGCTCTGTGCATTTGCTGTTCATATATAGTATAAGATCCCTTTTCTTGCATTGCATGTCCATAGCTCTTGATGAATTGCTTTTTTCAATCCAAAAGTATTGATGTTTTTCTTATTTTTCCACAAAAACATATGTTGTGGGTACTCATCAGAAGTGCCTCACTGACTGAACTGTTGTTTTTTCTGTGGAAGGTGTGAATACAGAATAGAATAGCACATTATCTATAGGCTAATTTATTGTGCAGTTACAAATTTTGATACACCTTGTATTTAGAGATATGCTATACTCATCTTACCCACCCCTCTAATTTACATGAATTCTCACCTTGTCTTTTTCTTTTGCACCAGGCATATGTGATGCAGCTCCTGCTTCACTTCCAGACAGCCCAGGAGGTGTACTTCCTTTGGTCCCTAACGCAACATTAGGTGGAGTAATATTAGCACATACTGACATGGAATGTTTCCACACTGGGCTCACTGAACTCCCAGAACTAGCCCCAAGTGCCGCTGGGGATGTCCGGTCTCCACTATGAATTGATCTTTCATTTCCAGAATGTGATGAACCATCAGGTTTATTTCCTTTCACATCTCTTGGACTCGCTGGTTTTGGAAGTTTTGAACTTGCAGCCTTCGCATTTGTGGCTCCTAGCTGAGGACTATTTTGTCTCGGTCCAGATGCAGTTGTGTTGGGACTATTTCTTGACGAGGAGGCAGAGTTAAGGTTGTGCTGAGGTGAGGTGAGTTTTGCACTACGAGGTACAAGAGGTGGAGGAATATTTTCTCTGTCTACACTACTTGCTCTTCCAGGAGAAGTTTTTGGTCTGGGTGGCACAGGAATGCCGCCAGACAGACTTGGAGCTGATGCTGCAGATGGCATGTGGGAATGACCGTGACCTGATCCTGAATCTGGCATCCCTTTCACCTTGGTACTGTTGTTCTTCCCAACTGCTTTAAAAGCACTGCTGTGTGTACTGTAAAATAAGGCATTGACTTTTGGCAAATACAGACAGTGAATGCCCAAATTGGCATGCACAGTCCAACCATGACAAACTGTCTGCTTACAGAATGACTGGATTCTACTGACTATATCAATAAATTCTGATAAAACTGGAAAGATGAACAGGCTGATTTTTAACTACCTGAAAATGCCTAAACCCATAAGGCATAAGCCCTAACACTTTATTTCCTCGCCATGCTTTGCCTAAAATATGAATAAGTCTATTACACTACTTGGTCATATATTTAAAAATTGCAAACCCAAATGACAGATAGTGCAGAAAATGATCAGAATGTTCCTTCAGTCTGACCTGGGTCTGACAATTTCTGCAAGCAATAGCTATAAAAAAAACATTCAAGATACATATTGTACTTGGACCTTGCCAGTCATCACTGATGAATTCTTGTACCACATTTACCCTAAATACACCACAACCTCTTTATAGCACTATTGTTGGGGTCCATATTATAAATCCTGTTAGTTAAACAACCGTGTCATATCTGAACAAAAATGTATAGATTATATTGAAAAATGACCATTTATGGTCATTTTTCAATATAATCTATACATTTTTTGGAAAAATGACCGTTTATGGTCATTTTTCAATATAATCTATACATTTTTGGGATCCATCTTTGAACTGTGTTATATCCAAAACTGTGTTATAACAAACTGTGTAATAAAGAGGTTGTAGTGTATTTAGACAGAGGCCTAAGCAAACAATGTAGACACAGATCTCCAGTTAAAAAAATAATATAAAATAGGGTCTGGTACTGTCAGCAGTATATATTAAACCAATTTGCCTAATATGGTTCATTTAATGCATTGCATATACTGGGTGAAAAATTCAGCAAAGGACATTCCGAGATATTTTTCTTATTAATATTTGTTCTTAGAAAATGGGTCTTGACATTTCCTGCTTAATTGGCCAAGATCCACCTGTATATCTGTACATATATAAACTATCAAGACCTACACTTTCGATGGGCAGGATTCATACCTTTTTTTTTTTTTTTTTTCAACCAAATAGTATCGATATTTATCTTACATCTCTGCAGAAATGCATGTTGTGAGTATACCATATTCACTGGAACTGATGCTGTGATTCATTTTAATGAATATCAATGCACATATCATATATATTGTGGTTTGACGAGAAAATATTCATTCCAATACCACTCTTATATGAAGCTATAACTCACAGCGTGCCATGCAAAAGCCTAGAGCTGACTGACTAAATGTGCTTTCTAATCTAAATCCTTGCATTTCTGGGCCATAATTAGAGCAGACCCATTTTCTCAAGGGAAGCAAAAACAATTTGAAAGTGTTGCCTCCAATGAAAGCATATCTACCGTATTTTCCCTAAGTATTGGATAGTGGTGGGACATCGGTTGAAAATCATAATCGATTATCGGTTGGAACCTGTTGCTGCTGCCAATGCTATTCTTCTTATTATAATTGGTTCCTGAATAATTCGCTTTGGCGTGCATATTACACTGTTTATCCTTGTTCATGGTCATATGTTTACAAGTTCATTCAACTGTACTGCACAATAATTGAACCCTACATTTACAAGCATCTTTCAGAAATTGGGTGGCCTATGTTAAGCATGTTATCAATAAATTGTTTTTTTGTTTTGTTTGTTTGTTTATTGTTTTTTTTTTTGTTTTGTCTTGTTTTTGCAGATTCAAATAATAATAAAAAAAACTTTAACATAGAGAGAAAACTTATCTATGATGCTTTAAAATGCTGTTTTAGACATTGTATCAGTTTCAACCCACCCGTATGGTTCAGGAAGAATTAAAACAAGCAAATTCCATGGGGAATTTATGTCCCCCGCCTAATTTTTATTTGAGGTGTTAAAAATGGTAAAGTTAACCAGAGGACCACTGGTCCTGTATCAAATACCTAAGTATTGAAGCAGGAAACCAGTGATAAAAAATAATTTCAAGATTCTGAAAAAAACCACATGCATATCTTCAGACCATCCTTAAAGCACCTGTAAAGTTTCAAAGGATCGGCTTAAAACTGTGGTAGGAGTTATGGGGTCAAGGTACCTACTCCCTATACGCTTCTGCAATATTAGAACTCAAAAAATGTCTAAGTTAAAAATGCAGAAAAAGTGGTAAAAAATTATTTCAGGATTCTGAAAAAAACCACATGCATATCTTCAGGCCATTCTAAAAGCCCTTGTAAAGTTTCAAAAGGATCGGACAAAAACTGTGGGAGGAGTAAAGGGGACAAGGTGCCTGCACCCTATATACTTCTGCAATATTAGAACTCAAAAAATGTCTAAGTTAAAAATGCAGAAAAAGTAATAAAAAAATATTTCAGGATTCTGAAAAATCCACCTGCATATTTTCAGGCCATCCTAAAAGCCCACGTAAAGTTTTAAAAGGATCGGTCAAAAACTGTGGGAGGAGTTAAGGGGACAAGGTACCTACTCCCTATAGACTTCTGTAAAATTAGAACTCAAAAAATGTCTAAGTTGAAAACGTGTAAAAAGTGATAAAAAATAATTTCAGGATTCTGAATAAACCACATGCATATCTTCAGACCATCCTTAAAGCACCTGTACAGTTTCAAAAGGATCGGCCAAAAACTGTGGGAGGAGTTAAGGGGACAAGGTACCTGCTCCCTATATACTCCTGTAGTATTAGAACTCAAAAAATGTCTAAGTAAAAAATGCGGAAAAAGTGATAAAAAATTATTTCAGGATTCTGAAAAAACCACATGCATATCTTCAGGCCATCCTGAAAGCCCATGTAAAGTTTCAAAAGGATCGGCCAAAAACTGTGGGAGGAGTTAAGGGGACAAGGTACCTACTCCCTATACACTTCTGTAGTATTAGAAATCGAAAAATGACTAAGTTAAAAATGCGGAAAAAGTAATAAAAAATTATTTCAGGATTCTGAAAAATCCACCTGCATATTTTCAGGCCATCCTAAAAGCCCACATAAAGTTTCAAAAGGATCGGCCAAAAACTGTGGGAGGAGTTAAGGGGACAAGGTACCTACTCCCTATAGACTTCTGTAAAATTAGAACTCAAAAAATGTCTAAGTTCAAAACGTGTAAAAAGTGATAAAAAATAATTTCAGGATTCTGAATAAACCACATGCATATCTTCAGACCATCCTTAAAGCACCTGTACAGTTTCAAAAGGATCGGCCAAAAACTGTGGGAGGAGTTAAGGGGACAAGGTACCTGCTCCCTATATACTCCTGTAGTATTAGAACTCAAAAAATGTCTAAGTTAAAAATGCGGAAAAAGTAATAAAAAATTATTTCAGGATTCTGAAAAAACCACATGCATATCTTCAGGCCATCCTGAAAGCCCATGTAAAGTTTCAAAAGGATCGGCCAAAAACTGTGGGAGGAGTTAAGGGGACAAGGTACCTACTCCCTATACACTTCTGTAGTATTAGAAATCGAAAAATGACTAAGTTAAAAATGCGGAAAAAGTAATAAAAAATTATTTCAGGATTCTGAAAAAACCACATGCATATCTTCAGGCTATCCTTAAAACACCTGTAAAGTTTCAAAAGAATCGGCCAAAAACTGTGGGAGGAGTTAAGGGGACAAGGTACCTACTCCCTATAGACTTCTGTAGTATTAGAACTCAAAAAAAGTCTAAGTTAAAAATGCGGAAAAAGTAATAAAAAATTATTTCAGGATTCTGAAAAAACCACATGCATATCTTCAGGCCATCCTAAAAGCCCATGTAAAGTTTCAAAAGGATCGGCCAAAAACTGTAGGAGGAGTTAAGGGGACAAGGTACCTACTCCCTATACACTTCTGTAGTATTAGAACTCAAAAAATGTCTAAGTTAAAAATGCGGAAAAAGTGATAAAAAATTATTTCAGGATTCTGAAAAAACCACATGCATATCTTCAGGCCATCCTAAAAGCCCATGTAAAGTTTCAAAACGATCGGCCAAAAACTGTGGGAGGAGTTAAGGGGACAAGGTACCTACTCCCTATAGACTTCTGTAATATTAGAACTCAAAAAATGTCTAAGTTAAAAATGCAGAAAAAGTGATAAAAAATTATTTCAGGATTCTGAAAAAACCACATGCATATCTTCATACCATCCTTAAAACACCTGTAAAGTTTCAAAAGGATTGGACAGAAACTGTGGGAGGAGTTAAGGGGACAAAGTACCCACTAAAAACTCGGAACCACGCACCACGCGCCACGCGCCACGCGCCACGCACCACGCCCCACGGAAAACCAAAAACAGTGTCCCTCCACTTTTCTTCGAAAAGGCGGGGGACAATTAAAATGTCCAACTACTAGTCCAGCGTCAGGTACTAGTGTGCAATTGGTAAATTTCAAAGTTATTTTATTGATTTTAACCTTTACCACTCTCTGGGCATTTTCAGCAGATGACAAATTGATGATATTTTTCTTATTTTTCTCAGAAAACAGGATTTGACATTTCATGCAAATTGTCTCCTTAGGAGACAATTTGCATGAAATGTCATATCCTGTTTTCTGAGGAAAATAAGAAAAATATTTCAAAATGTCGTCTGCTGAAAATTTTACCCAGAGTGCTAAGCGTTAACTGAAAAACTGGGTGAAAAAAAAACAATATATAGTATGGGGGCGTTCATTCAGGCTACAATGGGTTAAGGCAATCAGTGTAAAATTTAATGAGTCAGCGACAATAAACACATTCCAAAAGCCTTCAGTTATCCATATCCAGACCCAGTTCTTCCAGAAAACAATAAATCACAACTTTGCTTTTTTTCAAGTTTGCAAGCTATGTATGATGAAATTCTCTGGCAAATTGCAAAAAGCAACACCTGCCACCCCACCCCTTCCCAATCCACCACAAAAAAAAAAACAACACACACTCACCTATATAACTGAACATAGTTTCCAGGAAATACCCCAGCAATCCCCATCTTAAGGCACTTTCCTTTAAACCATCCATCCTGACATTTCTCATAAACAGTGTAATACTCTCCCTTCCTGAGTTCTAATTCATCAGTTTTCTGAGGCTTGTAATTGTATACAGCAACATATCTTAAAAACAAACAAAAAAGTCAACATATGTGCACAACAGCCTTATGTAGTAATCATTTTTGCATTTTCACAATGCTAATGATTCCCCATCACTTACTATAGTTATCCGAAATATTTTAACACCTTACTTTCTTTCCATGCTTTGCCTAAAATATGAATAAATCTGTTACACAACTTATATTTGAAAATAGCAAACCCAAATGTCAGACAGTGCAGAAAATAATGAGAATGCTCCTTTAGTCTAATCTGGGTGTGATAGTTTCAGCACGCATATCTGTACATATTGTACTTGGACCTTGCCAGTCATAACTAGTGAATTAATGTACCACAGTTCCCTTAATATTTGGAAAGGGGCCTCAGCAAACAATGCAGACACAGATTAAACTGTTTCTCAGGAGCAGTTCGATCATGATCTGCACTGTTTGTCATTCAATAAACTGTATGTCATTCAATCAACTGTAAACAGATTATTAGGTAGTCCAGAGGGCTTGACAATGTTTAGGTTATCATATTTATCCTAAGTATTGGGACACCTAATCTGCTTTGTGTGTTGAGGTTTTACAGCCCAATCAACCCCATGGGGTCATGTCGAGCATGGTCAGTTTACCTAACCACACATTTACTTGGCAGGCTTAGTCCTCTAAGCGGGTAAACAGATTATTAGGTAGTCCAGAGGGCTTGACAATGTTTAGGTTATCATATTTATCCTAAGTATTGGGACACCTAATCTGCTTTGTGTGTTGAGGTTTTACAGCCCAGTCAACCCCATGGGGTCATGTCGAGCATGGTCAGTTTACCTAACCACACATTTACTGGGCAGGCTTAGTCCTCTAAGCGGTTAACCAGTATTGTGCACATTCTTTTGCCAGAAACTGACAACTGCCCTTCTTGAATCAGCGGAAGGGAGAGAATCACCGTAGAAAATATTTCATGATCTTCCACGAAAGAATGTCGGCGGGGGTTGAACCCGCGACCTCCAGGTCTCCAGTCGGATGCCCATCCAACTGAGCCACCGAGGCCAGCCCTAATCTGCTCACCACTCTTTTCCTAACATTTGAAATAATCCATTTTACTATTTCTTAATGTGACCTTAATCAGATGACCCATTCAGTGGTGTCTGATCTGGGTCTACACTGTTTGCAAAGGCCTATCTGCCCCAGTACCTAGGGATATTAATATAAGTATCATAAGTAGTTAAGAAATCTCAATATTAACCATTACCATGCCCTGGGCTAACTCAGCAGACAACTAACTGATGTTATTTTTTTATTTTTCCCAGAAAACTGGATTTGACATTTCATGCAAATTAACTCCATTGCAATGTCAAAGTCTGTTCTGGGAAAAATGTTTCAATATGTCTTCTGTTGAAAGTACCCAGCATGCTAAGTGTTAAGGTTTATAATAATTAACAAAACTATGACAATGTTTACTTTATGTCAGCTTCAATTTCAGACATTTAAGACTCTTACTTCTGCAGGAATTCCTCCATAAACAAGAACATTTGAGACCAATGAACAAGAACTAGTAACAGTGTTTTCAGAGAAAACAGATGTTCCCCAACGAATTTTCAGTTTTTTCTACTGTTGTGACCTTGAAAATTAGGTCAAGGTCACCAAAATCTAATTTAATCAGTTCTTTATAATGTCTCAATTATCCATCCATCAAAATTTGGTAAGAATCCAACCACTAGTTTACAAGATATTGTGAAGACAAGAAAGTCTAATGTTAATGCCGAATCACACCAATGCCAATGCTGTCGCCAGTGCCGATGCCAATGGCATTCACACCAAATACAATATGTCTCTGTCAACGTAGGTGGGATGGGGACATAATTCTTTGGAAGACAACATTGCACTGCCTGGCAGATGTTTTCTTCAGCTATGCAATAAATGTTTTCTTCAACCATATATGCCAACAAGAAATTAATAAACAAATTAATTTTTACAACTCACCATTTAATTTTTTAGTTTTTCAATGAAAATCAGATCTATTTCTCTGCCACATAGGGCAAGAAAAAAAATATCATCAATCATTTGCTCTCAGTTTATAAGAAAAGAGAATCAAATACAAAAGATGGCAGGTAAAAATTATATACCATATTTTTCCTATATATTTGGCAACTTTAACCCCTTATCACACCTATCATAAAAATTCATGTTGGTGATGAACACTTTAAGTTTGACAAGGGTCATCTGTGACACTAATTTCAGGTCAAACCAACCTAAAATTTAAACAATTCCATTTACTACTTGTTGATATGCCAAAACCCACTGGTATGACTGGCAAATAGTTTAGTCCCTGATCAGATGCCACATTTATCAAAAAAACTTTGGGTAAATATGGTTTAGTTATTTAAACCAAAGAATTCCCAGTTTCTGAAATTGTAATGGTTATTTTGTACACAAATTCAGTACTTACATTTGTGGGGTATTTACATTTGTCTGTGGTGGTACACTTGATTCAGGTTCTGGGGCAATAACCCCAGGTTCAGATTCCTGAAAAAAAGGAAACAGAAACATATTTTATCATATAGAGTCATGATACATATTCACTCTTACTATCACATTTTTTTTCTTTTCCTTACTATTCAAAGTTTTATCCATTCCCAATTGTTTGAGACTTGATATTTTACAATCTCTCTCCAATTCAGCACTGACTGTTTTCTCCTGTATTCAGTGATTACTTTATTTTATACCACTTCTGTAACTGCATTATCCTAAACTACTTCTGCATTATCCAGTACCACTTCAGTAACTGCATAATACAATACTACATTATCCGGTACCAATTTAGTAATTGCATTATCCAGTATAACTTCAGTGAGTGCATTATCCAGAATCAATTCTGTAACTGCATTATCCTATACCACTTCTGTGACTGCATTATTCAGTACCACTGCATTGTCATTTACCATTTCTATAACTGCATGTTCTAATACCACTTTGGTAACTGCATCATCCTGTACCAATGTAACAGGGGACAAAATGGAAATCATATTTTTACCCGATGACATTCTCCCCCTCCTAATTGAAATTTGTCCCTGAATTTCTAGGAGTCTGAGAATCACAAAAAAATGAGACTTGAGGAGTTTTATGCACATATGTGGGTTATTGACGGTGGGTTCCCAATGTAACAGGTGAATAAATGGAAATCATATTTTTACCCGATGACAACAATTCATAACTACATTATCCAGTACATATTCAGTAACTGCATTATCCAGTAGCACTTCTGTAACAGCATTATCTGGTACCAATTCAGTAACCGCATTATCCAGTATCAATTCACTAACTGCATTATCCAGTACCATTTCTGTAACAGCATTATTTAGTACCAATTCAGTAACTACATTATCCAATGCCAGTTAATTAACAGCATTATCCTGTACCATTTCTGTAACTGCATTATCCTATAGCACTTCAGTAATTGTACTGTCTTTCTACACTTCAGTAACTGCATTATCCAGTAACAACTCAGAAACTGCATTATCCAGTACCAATGCAGTTACTGCAATATCCTATACCACTTCAGTAACTGAATTATCCAGTACCAATCCAGTAACTGCATTATCCTATACCACTTCAGTAACCACATTATTCAGTACCAATTCAGTAACTGCATTGTTCAGTACCACTTTAGTAACTGCATTTTCTTATACAACTTCAATGACTGCGTTATCCTATATCACTTCTGTAATAGCATTTTTTCTTGTAGCACCTCAGTAACAGCACATTCCAGTACCACTTCAGTAATAGCATCATCCAGTTCCACTTCAGTAAATGCATTATCCAGTACCAATTATCTAAATGCATTAACCTATACCATCTTTGTAACTAAATTATCTAGCATTATCCAGTACCACTTTTGTAGCTGCATTATCTAGTACCACTTTAATGCATTATCTAGTACAAATATAGTAACTGCATTATCCAGTTCCAATTCAGTAACTGCATAATCCAGTACCAATTCACCAGTATTGTCCAGTCTCATTCAGGGATTGTTTTCTTTACCACTTCAATTATTGCATTATCCAGTACCAATTTAGCAACTGACTATCTATATAAATTCAGTAACTGCAATATCCAGTACAGGTTCAGTAACTGCATTATACAATACCAATTCAGTAATTGCTTTATCCTATACAACTTCAGCAATTGCATTATCCAGTACCAGTTCAGTAACTGCATTATCAAGTAACGCTTCTGTAACAGCATTATCTAGTATCAATTCAGTAATTGAATTATCCTGCACCAACTGACTAACTGCATTATCCAGTACCACTTCTGTAACAGCATTATCTAATTATAATTCAGTAACTACATTATCCAGTGCCAGTTCAGTAACTGCATTATCCCGTATGACTTCTGTGACTGCATTATTCTATAGCACTTCAGTAACTGTATTATCCTACACCACTTTAGTAACTGCATTATCCAGTGACAATGCAGTAATTGCATTATCCAGTAAAAATACAGTAACTACATTATTCTATACCACTTTAGTATCTGCATTATATAGTACCAATTCAGTAACTGCATTATCCAGTACCAACTCAGTAACTCGCTTTTCTATACCACTTCAGTAACTGCATTATTTAGCACCAATTCAGTAACTGCATTATTCAGCACTACTTCAGCAACTGCATTATCCAGTACCAATTTAGGCACTGCACTGTACTACACCACTTTTGTAACTACAATATTCTATACCACTTCAGTAACTGCATTATCCTATACCACTTCTGTAACTATATTATCCAGAACCACTTCAGTTAGAGCATCATCCAGTACAACTTCTGTAACAGCATTATCCTACACCACTTCTGTAACTGCATTATGCAGTACCATTTATTTACAGCATTATCCAATACCACTTCAGTAACAGCATTATTCAGTATCACTTCAGTAACAGTATTATCCAGTTCTACTTCAGTAAAAGCATTATCCACTACCACTTCAGTAACAGCTTTATTCTGCACAACTTCTGTAACTGCATTATCCCATACCAATTTAGTATCTGCATTACCCAGTACCACTTTTGTAACAGCATTATCTATTATTACTTCTGTAAATGCATTATCCTATAATGCTTCTGTAACAGCATTATTTTTTTTATTATTTTTTTTTTCTTTTTTTATTTTTTGGATTTGAGTTTTATAGCCCTTTCAAGAATACAGTCAAACCTGTCTTAAAGGTCACCTGTATTAAGCAATCACCTCTATTAAGACGCCACATTTTTGGTTCTCTTGAAAGACAAATAAGTGTAAATGTATCTGCATTAAGCAAGGGCCTATCTTAAGCAACCACTTTTCTGCTTTCCCTTAGATACTTGCTTATTTTTTTTTATATTTTTTATTTTTTTGTTTTTATTTGGGTTTTACGGCCCTTTCAAGAATATTTCACTTATATTGAGCCGATCATTCATCGAAGGTGGGCGAAAACAGGATAAACCACCTGACCATCCGTAAGCAGAACTTGGCTTTCCCACATGTGGCCCTAGCGAGGCTTGAACCACAGCAGTGAGAAATCTAATGGATTAAGAGTCAGCTCTCTTATCCACTAGGCTACAGGGGCCCACCAGATGCTTGCTTAACACATGTTTGACTGTATTTCACTTATATGCAGCCGATCGTTCATCAAAGGAGGGCAAAAACCGCATACTCAAGGAAAAACCACCTGCCCATCTGTTAGCAGAACTTGGCTTTCCTACATGTAACCTGAGTGAAATTCGAATCACAGCAGTAAGAAACCTAATGGATTAGGAGTCAGCTCGCCTATCCACTAGGCTACAGGGACCCGCATAACAGCATTATCACATATCATTTCAGCAGTTTCATTATCCAGGACCAATTCAGTATCAGCATTGTCCAGTACCACTTAAATAACAGCATAATCCAGTACCACTTCAGTAACACCATTATGCAGTACCACTTCAGTAACTGTGTTATCCTAAAGCACTTCTGTAACTGCATTATCCAGTAGCAATTCAGTACCTGCATTATCCTTACCAATTCAGTAACTGCATTATCCAGTAGCAATTCAGTAACTGCATTATCCAGTACCAATTCAGTAACTTCATTATTTAATACCAATTCTGAGTTTTATCCTGTCTCTTTCAGGGATTGTTTTCTCCCTTTTCACGGCAGTTTTAACCATGCATCAATCAAGTATATTTTGTCCAATTAAGTTATTATTTTCTCTTCTACCATTCTGTTTCAATTCAGTGTTGAACACAAGGGCTGACAAATATAAAAAGGCATGGATGAAATGCAGACCCAAAGACCTTAATAACAGTTTTCAAGACTTCAAATGCGCCATAAGAAATATATATATATATAAAAACACAGAAGAGGCCCTGATCAGCCTGAATGGAGGCAGAATGGCTTTTGCTGTTTGTCCATAATTCTGGCCCATTTCTCACTCTATACTGTAAGTTTCTCATTCAGTATTACATAGTTCCAGATAAAGTACTGATATTTTTTCTTATTTCTCAATAAAAACATATGTTGTGGGCACTCATTTATTAGAAGTGCCTAAATGAGAAGCTTCTAATGAGTACCTACAATATATGTTTTTACTGAGAAATAAGAAAATCATTATGTGGATACCCCCTTTTATCTAAAGCTATGGTATTACCTTTGGTCTAGTGTCATTTGACTGTGGTGTATTGGTGTCTGATGATTTAACGGTTGAGTCCAATGGTCTGACGATACTAGGCGAGCCTGGAGCAGCAGCTTCTTCAGAAATTTGACCACTAGAATTCACTGGTGCTGATACAGGTTGAGAGGAGGGACCTATTGGTATTAAAGCACCTGCACCTAGAAAATCTGTATCACTAGTAATCTCAAGTGACCGTCGTTGATGAACACTAGATGGCATGGTGGGTGATCCAGTTATACTGGTCAAAGAATGGCGTTTGTTCTGAGGTTTTGTCTGTGGTACTATTTCTCCAGCTGGTGAGCCTTCATTTGAGGTTCTGACAGGGTGGGCAGGGGTGGCTGGAGGACCTTGATCAGGAAATTCCTGGATCCTAGAAAGAATGGAGAGTAATGAGGTAACCTTTAACACTCTCTGGGCTATTTCAGCAGATGACAAACTGATGACATTTTTCTTATTTTTCCTAGAATATAGGCTTTAATATTTCATGCAAATTGTCTCTTCAGAAGAAAATTTGCAGGGAAAGGGAAAGCCTATTTTCTGAAACAAAACAAAAAATATTTCAAAATGTCTGCTGAAATTAATTTCCAGCATTCTAAGCATTCAGGAATATAAGCACTCATAAAATGCAATGAAAGTCCATATCAGTCTGTAAATATGCAGTGTGATCAGTCCCTGTGCTGCTCACTTAAAGAATCATTGAATACAAGTCTACAGAAGAACAGAGAAGGCACTTCTAGTGAGTTCTAATGAGTACCCACAACATATTTTCATAGAGAAATAATCAAAATATAAATCAGCCATGCGATGTGAAAATATTCCCTCATGGATATACTGACAAAAAAGACCCAGATCAGCCTGTACACCTCTGCAATGTGATCAGGGTTATGGTCATCTACTTACTGAATCATTGGATACTGGGGATTATACTGACAAGAATTAAAGGAAGTGTGGCTGTGCAGGCTGATTTTGCCTTCTGTGTTCACATAAGCTCTTTTACACCTGGAGCGGTTTGAATACTTTTTCAGCTGAAACAAAGTGTCTTTAACCCTTGTCCTGCTGAACCTGGATATGTCCTGCCTTTGCAAACAGTGTAGATCCAGATCAGTTGGCTTCTTCAGAAGCCAACTGATCTGGATCTGCACTGTTTGCCATTAAGTATGTGCACTTATAGCAACAATCCAGATCAAGCAATCTGATTGGCTGAAAATTAGAAGTGGGTGTGGCATCCTAATTTACTCAGCATGACAAGGGTTAATATCTAGATGAGAATAAGCAGAAATACTGGTGTTCCTACAGCACAGGTCATTTTGAACTACTCACTGCTGTGTGAAAATACAAATAGTGTAATAAAATATAAAATTAGAAATGTTTGTTTGTAAGCAATATGCCCACTCAACTTTTTCCAAGCTTGGCACATAAATAAAAAAAAACAATGAATTAGAAAAACATCAGAAGTCTTGTGTGACAGGGAAGGCTGCATATACAACCAATGCACATCCTGCTAGGACCTACCATTTTTTCAGTTTTGATTCTACAAAGTTACTATATTTTGTAAGCAAACAGCAAAAATCAAAATTAAGAATGGATACACTTATGGTAGGCCACTCTTTCAAAACTGACTTTGCTCCCTTCTGAAAAAGGGTCTACACTAAAAGAAAAGACTTTGTTCCCCTTGAAGCAAATTCAGACCATTTCAGAAAGGGCTTAATGTGATGAAGAGTAAACAGGGCCACAAAAGATGTCTCCCTTGTGAAAAATGGCAGAAAAATTACCATGAATATCTTCCCTTAATGGATTAATGGTTGTGCAGTCTATTCTAGCCATGTGTAGTCTGTTCAGATTATTTGGTATTTTATGTCCCTTTCAACATTACTTAAATCATATCGAGACAATAGAAAGGATGATAATGGAAGACTGTGCAGTGAGATGCTGTACAGTCTAGGGAGATTCCAAGTCAGAGACTACTTGGCCACCCTTACACTTTGTGTAGTTTGTTCTAGATCATTGCTACCTACATCCAGTATGTTATGGTTTGACAAAGATAATTAAAATGAAAACTCATCCTTACCCATTACTTCCATTAGTTCCAAATAAACTAAGTAGTTTTCTGGCAGGTTCATTCAGCTGGAAAGAAAACAGACGGATATAATTTTTTTTTATTATCCTGGACATCTCAACTCTTTACCCCAAACCAGATCTCCTTAATAGCAATGCATTTACCAAGTTTGGTTAAAATCCCTTCATATTTACTCAAGTTGTCATTCAGAAATGAAAATATGGGCATGTCTCGGGTAGATAACTCCATAAAAAATTTACGACATTGGCCCATTTGCAATCCCAAACCAGATCTCCATAATATCAATGCACATACCAAATTTAGTGAAAATGTATTGATGTTTATTCAAGTTATCATCCGGAAACGAAATACAAATGGACTGATGTACGACTTAAGGATGAACAGAAACACACAGACGTCCAATGTGAAACCATAATACCCCGTCACTATTAATTATTTTTAATTATTTTTACAAAAAATGGCACCGATCATAAAAGAAAATGTGTCATATTTGTATTCAGGGTTTTGCATGGTTTCAGTCCATTTGCTCATAAACTTAACCTATTGTTATGTCTTTGACTGTTTTGTTTTCATTCTATATTTATCTATCATGTGTTGAAAGCGTCCAGGTGAAAAAAAAAATACATACTACTTCCTTCCATTGTTGGTCTTTTACACAGAAACAATACCATGAATACAGGTAACAATCTACCTATTCTAAAACTACTGCTAGGTGCATGATGACATTATTATTGGTGTTCATTTCAATGGGCTTTTGGGGTCACATATTTATAGTTGTTTTTTTATTGTGATTTATGATTCCGTAACTAATCATAGTTCTAGCTGCTCCAGCATTTGAGTTGCAAATGAAATCAGCTCTTAACGCATGTGATTATTCTGTGACAACCGCCTGTGGTAATTTTAAAATGGAGACATACTCTGACTGCTGAAGCTGCATGTGAGACTTTGTTTTTGCAACTTTCTTGAAGAATTTTTTTATAAACTTTCTCCAAGGCAGGTTGTATTCACTTTCTACTTTATAATAAGACTCCTTCATTTGTGTACACAGATGGAGAAAACATGCGTAGGTCCTTTGGAAATAAAACAAAAGAAGGTGAAACAAGAAATGTCATTAAGCAGTGCTTATTAGATACCCCTGCTCAGAAACCAAAATGTAGCAGACTGACAGGTAGATGGACATTGTGAAAACAGTATACCGACAGATGGATGGACACCATGAAAACAGTATACACAACCGTTGCCCCTGCCCTCCTCCCTCCCCACACACATCCCCCTCACAAACACAGTTTGTTGGGGGTCTAAAAACATTTCACACTGGTTAAAAAGATCTTTTTCACTTAAATGCACTGTCTCAATTCAGATGGCACAAAAATTATTGAAAATTTGGCAATTTTTTATATGTCTCAATTCTTTGGATTATAAATGAAAAATAATTACTTTTACAATTTTTTAAGGGTGTACCAACATTTTGGGTGCCCAATTCTTATGCTCTATATGGTATATAGTATTAAATATATAAATCTTTGCACACTTAAAAAATAATTTTTCAGGCCAAAAAATGCAAATTACTGTACTAGAAAACAGAGCTTGATATTTCAAGAGAAATTCACACAAAATGTCCACCTCTTTCATTCTGTATAATATAAAATATTTGAAACTGTCTGCTTCATGTGATATGATTCTGAGACCAATAATGGCATTTATTATAATGAGCAAACAAGTTCCATTTGAATCAGTTGAATACTGTGGAAGGAATAGACGTTTTTCTATTTTAGGCCTTACTGACTTGCACAACAAGAGCTGTCGCATGACGGCCTCTTGTCTACCTAAGTTTTCACATTAACACATCAAAGTTGTATTTAGTATTTTTATATAACTCTATTCCAAATACAATAAAGTTTTGTGAGTTTGAATATAAATAACACATCCCTCTATAAATTTAAATGCAAATCTATGTGTTACATGGAAAATTCTCCATCAAATAGTCTTCAAGTTATTAGGCAAACTCACTGAACCACGAAACATAGGTCACATTGATTAAGATTTATTTCTATGTCAATCATTGGGTCACATGGAAGTTTTAATCCAGGTATGACATTTCTCCATCCAAAAATCTTTATGTTATAAGGCAAAAATCACTTAACTGTGAAATATAGGTCACAATGACGACCTAGATATATTTTGAGGTCAATCATCGGGTCATATGGAATTTATAATCTAGGTATGACATTTCTTCATCAAATGGTCTTCCAGTTATAAGGCAAAATCACTGAACCATGAAATATAAGCAACATTGACCTAGATATATTTCTATATCAATCATCGGGTCACATGGAACTTATATTCCATGCATGGCATTGCTTCATCAAAAAGCTTTGAAGACATAAGGTAAAATCTTTGAACCATAAAATATAGGTCACACTGACCTAGGTATATTTTAGGGTCAATCATCAGATCACATGGAACTTACATTCCAGGTATGCAGTTCTCTATCAAATAGTCTTCGAGTTATAGGGCAAAATCACTGAACCATGAAATATGGGTTACACTGACCTAGATATGTTCTGAGGTCAATCATCGGGTCACATGGATTTTATATTTCAGGTATGACATTTCCATATCAAATAGATTCAAGATATAAGTCAAAATCACCGAACCATGAAATATGGGTTCCACTGATCTAGATATATTTTGAGGTCAACCATTTGGTCATATGGAACTTATATTCCAGGTATGACATTTCTCCATCAAACAGATTCAAGATATAAGTAAGAATCACTGAACTATGAAATATAGGTTACACTGACCTAGATATAGTTTGAGGTCAATTATCAGATAACATGGAACTTATATTTCAAGTATGACGTTTCTCCATCAAATAGATTCAAGATATAAGTCACAATCACTGAATTATGAAATATAGGTTACACTGACCTAGATATATTTTGAGGTCAATCATCGGATAACATGGAACTTATATTTCAAGTATGACGTTTCTCCATCAAAAGATTCAAGTCAAATCACTGAACCATGAAAGATAGGTTACACTGACCTAGATATATTTTGAGGTCAATCATTGGGTCACATGGAAATTATATTCAAGGTATGTCATTTCTCCATCAAATAGTCTTTGAGATACAAGGCAAAATCACTGAACCATAAAATGAAAGTCACACTGACCTAGATATATTTTTATGTCAATCATTAGGTCAGATGGAACTTATAATCCAGGTATAACGTTTCTCAACCAAATAGTATTCAAGATATAAGGCATAATCACTGAACCATGAAATATAGGTCACACTGATCTAGATATATTTTGAAGTCAATCATTGATTTAGACTGGACTTATAATCCAGGCATGATGTTTCTCCATCAAATAGTATTCAAGATATAAAGCAAAAATCACTGAACCATGAACTATAGGTCACACTGGCCTAGATATATTTTGAGGTCAAATATTGGGTCACATGAAACTAATATCCCAAGTACGACATTTCTCCAACAAATAGTTGTCAAGATATTGGGCAAAATCATTGGGCCGTGATATGTAGGTCACCATGACCTTCACTCTCTGACACTTGATCCAATGTCACATAGTAGGCTGATGTATATCTAATTGTGACTATAACTTGTTAGCATAATGGAAATGCATGTAACATATTACAAAGGTTTTCTAGATTTTGACCCCAAGCCCCACCCCCAGGTATGAACCCTGGGGTGTGTTCTTTTGGAATCTCCGAAGACCCTCACAGGTACCCAAACTTTAAATGGAATGCTTTGCGATAAGTGACTGTTGGAATATATGCATTTTGAAACCTTTAACCCATATGCATATAACATTACAAAGGTGTCCTAGATTTTGACCCCTTGCCCCATCCCTAGGCCAGAACCCAGCCGTGTTCTTTTGGAATCTCAGAAGACCCTCCCAGATACCCAATTTCCAAATATGAATGCTCTGTGATAAGTGACAGTTGAGATATAAGCATTTAAAAACTTTGACGCAGTGTGACAGGAAAGGGAATGGGAATGCAAAGGCGGACAACTTGGGTGACTACAATAGCTCTCCATGTACTTCGTACAGGTGAGGTAAATACTAAAGAACAACTGTTACCCTTACTTACCTTTACAAAGGAGATGGGAAATATACCAATCTTATCTCCTTTTTTCCCCTCCAACCAGTTATCATCTACCTGTCGTATCACAGTCACGGTCTCTTCCTGATTAACACAGAAAATAGTTCAGACATACAATTTCATGATAAAATAAAATAAGAAAATGTCTCTAAAATATCTCTAAATATTTGTTTCTTTGAGCTCTCTGAAGAATTTCCCTGGGACTGGAAAACAAGTTTGAATCAGCTATGGTAAAAGAGCCATTGGTGTTTGAAGTTTTACTGTAAATTTGCTTATTAACTTTAATCACAGCCAAAAAGTCCTGATATTTTTCTTATTTCTCCAAGAAAACATATGCTGTTGCAGTGCTCTTGATAAGTTTTTTGGTACAATGAGTATTTTTTCACCCCCTGCATTTAATCTTAATACTTAATTGCCCTTTTGCAATGCTTAACTCTTAAAGCACCAAACATAAGTGTAGCATATAAAATCCACAATTTTTCAGAGAAAATAAAGCTTGGTATTTGATATGAATTGTCTGCAATTTCATATCAAATGCCAAGCTTTATTTACTCTGAAAAAAAAAAAAAAAAAAAAACACCTAGAAATGTATTCGTCATTAGTGTTTCAAGGTTTAAACCTTATCTGATCTAGTGTACTGCTATTGCTCACAAAAGAATCATTGTGAGTGAAATTGCTTTTTTTTTTTTCAAAAGATGTAAAGTTCTCTGAAACCTTTTACTCCCTAAACTTGATTTCAATGCTGAAATCCAACAATTCATTGAGTATTTTAACTCCCTCAACTTCAATTTCAATGCTGATTTTCAAAATTTCAATGCTGAAATACCCTTTACTCCCTCTTATCTAGAGTTCTGGCTAGGTACTCATAAGAAGTTATTGCCTTCTCCTGAATTACTTTAATTATGAAAGAAAAGACTTGCACTAAACCCTAAACACACTGGTGAAAAAACCAAAAACTATTGTGAAAATTATATATATTTACTTCAAGTATTCTAAAGGACATACCTCAGAAAACAGTGTAGACTCAAAAAATATGGCCTTTGATGAGAGTCTATACTGTTTGTGACTCACCCAACAAAGTTTAGACATATCGACAGGTAGGAAAATGAAACATTCAAATTTTAGGATTAATATGGTGAGGGTTTTTAAAAGTGTCTGAAAATCTAAGGTACATGTAAATACAATATTTCAGGGATCAATTTTAGCACTTGCTAAATGCTGGTTCATTTCCTCAAACAGCAAGCTGCAATCTCCATCACTTGCTAATTCTAGCAAGTTGGAAAGATTCTCTTTAATTGGCAGAACCTGAGGCATTGTTGCTGAAGTTTTGCTATTTCTTTTCCAAAAGCAATGACGATATTTTTCTTATTTTTCCCAGAAAACAGGTTTTGACATTACATGCAAATTGTCTCCTACGGAGACAATTTGCATGAAATGTCAAAACCTGTTTTCTGGGAAAAATATGAAAAATATTTTAAAATGTCTGCTGAAATTTTTACCCAGAGTGCTAAGCCACATGTAACAGTGTTTATAAGTGTGAAAAAGCAAGTTGGCTGAAAGGTTTAGCAAGTTAAAAATGATGCTACTTGCTAATTTTAGCAAACTGTCAAAAAAGTTAAATTTGAACCCTGTATTTATACTAGTATGACCAAGTCTCACCTTTTTAAATGGCAGGCAGTCTCTTTCTTTTGACTCGTCAACTTCAAAATCATAGAGCCCTACACACTGTGGTAATGTTGCTGGCAATGGTATTTTTACCTGGAAAATAATGAAAAACAATGCTAAATAAGAGAGTATCTAGACAAATATCAAAGGAATTGTTATTGAAGAAATGAGTATTTGAAATTCTAGGATAATTTTTGCAATTTCTCCATAAAAACTTACATTCAGAGTACTCGTTTATTACTTCAGTAACAGTATAGGGGAAATAACTCAAATAAAAAAGCATCATTTAAGCCAAGCAGTTTGCTCTCCCAACTTGGGATCATGAGGTACTGGATTTGAGTCCCACAGGATAAGGAATCTGGCTCATAACTGTATGGCACTTCCAGGCACAGGAACCTTTCATAATCTTCCAACCATCATCTTAATATAACTAAAATACTATTGGAACAGACACAAGAGACAAGATCATCAACATCATCTTCAAACTGGCACCGAGGTGATATAACTTTTTTCATGCTCAACTCAACTGAGCATGAAATTTCACTTGGTCATAAAAATAAAAATACCAACAGTTAAAATTTTTTTCATGCTCAATTTTGTCAGTATTTTAAGATTTATAAACAAAACAAATTTCATGCTCAGTTGAGTTGAGCATGAAAAAAGTTTTATAACCTCAGGGCCTGGTGAAACACACAATAATATATATTTACCCATTTTTCCATGCACACAGGACTAACATGAATATTTCAAAGATATTAAAAACATGTATGTCCCATATCTAGTAAATGACACTAAGATAAACAAAACCAGTCTGCAGATCTGAACAGTCCAGTCAGGATCTCAGACATCTGTCATTTAAATTCAGATCTGGCAAAGTTGCAAAGAAATGATTCAAGGAAGAAATACCATCTCTTTTCTGGAACATGGGTATAAATTACAGATACTATAGTAACTGTATATACAGTCGACTCTCGTTATCTTGAACTCGCTTATCTCGAATAACCGCTTATCTCGAAGTGATAATCTGGTCCCTGTTTTAACACAGAGGTCTACCAACAGTCAATAAAATATTGTGAAAAAGAGGAGAAATTGCTCCTTAGGAGCAATTTCTCCTCTTTTCCACAATATTTTCAATATATCTTTAACTCAGGAGTCAAATTACGTATTCATTCTGTTAAAGGTGGTTGTTCGATTAATTGTTTTTCCTCAGTTCTGTAAATCTGATATGTCGAACTACGGATATCTCGAAGTGTTTCATAGAGTCCCTTGGAGTTCGAGATAACGAGAGTCGACTGTATCTTAGACGCCTTAAACTCTTTCCACGAAACGATCAAGTTCACAGCGGACATCAGCCAGACAACAGTAAACTTTTTAGATGTCAAGGTATCCAAAGATGAGAACGGGTACATCAGCACAGACCTATACACGAAACCCACAGACTCCCACCTCTATCTACATTATAGCTCCTTTCATCCTAAACATCAGAAACGGAGCCTACCATATAGTCAGGCCCTTCGATTACGACGTATATGCAGTACTGACAGCTTATTTGATAAGGCATCGCAGACCCTAATCAAAAACTTCACCCTCAGAGGATATCCGATCAAACTCATCAAGAGTGCAGTGACAAAAGCAAGAACAATAAACCATGACGATTTGTTAAAATCGCAAGACTTGACAAGCACAAAGAAACAGATCATACCCTTTATAATTACTATAATCCGCTGAACCCACCAATCACCACAATTCTGTCCAAGTATAGGCGAATCCTAGAAATATCTGAGGAACTCAAACCAATCACCGACAGCAAAACCCTAGTTGTACAAAAACGAGCCACAAATCTCAAACAGCTACTAACACGCGCCGACATCAACTCCCAACAAATTGAGAAAGGGAGTTCACCATGCGGAAAAACATGCGCAGCCTGTCCGTTTTTACAAGGAACAGATCTTATCACCTCATGGAAAACCAAAGAAAAAATTAAGATACAAGGCCCCTTCAATTGCAAAACAAAAAACGTGATATACGTCATCAGCTGTAAAAAATGCGGTCTACAATATGTCGGTCAATCCGGCAACACTTTCCAAGAACGCTTCCGGGGCCATCTTGCGGACATAAGACAAGGCAATAACGTCAAACGAGTCTCCCGTCACTTTACGTTCGTTAACCACACGACAAACGTCGTCAACGTCACGATTGTCGCCCAGACAACAGATAACCTCAACATACGCTTGCGAACAGAAGAAACCTGGATCAGCAGATTAGGAACCAAACATCCGTCGGGATTAAATCTCATTCAATAAACATGGAGAAGCCGTTCACGTGCAGCACGTGCCATAAAAAACTGTCTACTATAGGAAACTTAAGAAGACATAATGAAGCCTTCCACTCAACAAGCCGTATTAAGTATCAATGTTGGCACTGTCACAACACATATGCGAGACAGGAATCGGCCAGAAAACACGCCTATAATAAACATGGGGACACTTAAGAAAAACCGTCAAAACTACTACAGGAAACCCATGCTTGAGACCAGAGATCTTTAAACCGGGCCCATGGAACCCGCCACCCGAGGCAAGGCCCAAGTCCGGGAATGTATACACTATACAAATTCCGCCAGCATCGGAACAGAGTCACATCAACAACATTAAACCAAAGAGAAGGACAAGCTGATTCAACCCATACATCCCTCTCACCATAGACGAGGCCCTTGTAACCATCAGCAATGACGAATGCACGCTTGCAAGACTCAACAGACTACAAGTAATGAAGGATTTGGAAATATCCCCCTCATCTTCAACGAGTACCATCACGCAGGACGAACTACCAGAGGAAGAATCTATGGACATAACCATCCCCACTATCTATGGGGTTTATCATACACCTAAAAACTAGAAACAATCCATTTACACTTAACTTTCTTGATCTAAAATCTTCCACATTTATTAGTACTTTCCTACTTTCGTTGTCAATGCATAAGACGTCACAGAGTGTCTTTATTTTTAGAACAATACATGTCACGTGATCTAATTTATCCGTTTTTTAATACTTCAGGAAACTTTTCACTATTATGCTTTGTCTTGAAAAATGAAGTTTTTTAAAAGTAAAACATATTTTAACGAGTAATACTTAACCTATAGATAATGTGCTATTCTCTTCTGTTTTCACACCTTCCACAAAAAAAACGACCTTTCAGTCGTTAATTAAAGTCTTAAACCAGAAGGTCTCTTAGGCAGTTACTTGTGTGACGTAACTCTTCCCGCTCAATTGACCACGTGTCAGTTTCTTTTATGTGTAAAACAATAGACACAATTAGGAGAGATAAGTGAGGGTGGGCGGAGGGAGATAATTGATTATCTATAGGTTAAGTATTACTCGTTAAAATATGTTTTACTTTTAAAAAACTTCATTTTAACTTCATAATACATTAACCTATAGATAATGTGCTAGAATTTGCAGAATAGGAGGGAGGTGCTCTCCTAATTCTAACACCAATAATATCTCACCACTTCTGGTTAAGACTCAGGAAACTCAAAGGAATCAGATACATTCTAATTCTATATTTAATAGAAAGAATGATCTAGATTCACAAAATAGCATATCTTTAAGGTGTTATGATCTAACAACCTTATATATAATAGTAGACTCAAGAGGAAGCCAGTTCTTAAGTCTCAGAGACCTAACATTGCCCCCCCCACCCCCACCCCCCTCTTTTTTTCTTTTTGGGAAACAACAATTGGCTTCAAAAAGAAAAGGGAGTCATTGAGACATAACATAAATATTCCATCGCAAAGTAAGCTAGGAATATAGAAATATTTTCAAAACAAAATTTGTAAAACAAAAAGCCGACCATACACTGTAAGTAGTCTATGTAGGGTCTTGAATAAATAAGGAAAAGTCTACTTGGTGGAGTTTCCTATAGATAACTGACATATGTAGATATTTTGGATAAAATTCTAGATATGTGAAGCTATGTAATTGTAATAGTCTAAGCTATTAGAATTATAAACTAATTTGATTCTGTTAAGTGGAGCGACAGGACAGTTTCCGATGAACAGACACAGACTTAAAATAACCATAATATGTAATTATTTCCCTTTGATCAAATTAAAGAAGGGGAGATAATAAAAGTAGATGGAGTTAACTTAACTATAACTAAGTTATCCATCAGAAGAAAAAGGTATAGACAAACATAATGGTTAAAACTATTGCTAGGCTAATTGTATTACGAATTTTTAGTCAAGCAATAAAATAATACAGAGTTTGCATATAACTGCTGGGAAGAAAAAACAACCTAAACCATTGATAATTAGTTTTGTCATAGACATATAAAAGCGTTTGATGTCCTGACAAAATAATAAAGAATAAACTGTCAACATCATAACTTAAGAGTTTGACAGAGAATAAGAGAGATAAGAATAAGGTTGATCGCAGCAAACTGTAAGACGGTCATAGTTTGGCTAAATCTTACCGTATTGATAAGATTAAGCAATAATAAATAAGCTGGATAGAATCTTTCTATACCAGAAGATTGCCATGAAAAGTACTCCTGAGTAAAAAATCATGGAAATCAAGAAATGTTAAAAAAAAATCCACTTTGATACGAATCAAAATGTTCATAAAAAGAGAAGGGCTCAGAGAAAAAGTAATAGTGTGATAATCTCTGAAGAAAGATTATACAATAATACTGATTAATAATCTCAAAAAACACTTAATTTATAAGTTAAGAGATAGTATTACTATTCTATACGCATATTTAGGAATAGTAAGAAATATATGAATACTAAATTAAAATTATACTACAGAACAAAATTCCTGCTATAAATAATAGGTTAAGCGTAACTATTTATTAAGCAAGGAATTATTAAACATATAACTCTCTATAAAATTACTGCCCAGAAATTTTATAGATAAACATTCAATCAAATTTTTAGAATTGAATATTAATAGAATAAAATCTATGTCTGCATAATTGGTAATTCCTGAAATATCAAATTACGTACTCGCAAATGAATTCAGGAAGAAAATACATATATATACTCTCGAGATCTATGCATAAAACATAGAGAGTAATAATATTATTACCACGATCCCTGACGGAAGGGCAAAAACATGTATATGAAAGAGATAATAATTAATTTAACGTCATATAGGTTTAAGATAAAATTTGTTTAATCTTTAACCAATATGCAGCAACAGTGACTCGATATTCTGTATTCGTACGTAGAAAAAGAGTACTTAGTCATTAGAATTTTGTATGATTGAAATAGAGATAATGGGATCTAAAAGGATGTATCTCTATGAACTGAATCGAAGGATAATATCCATTCTAAAAAACTAGGGCTTGTTTTAGGCTTAGTTTAACAAGCGTTGAATTGAATTATTTCCAAGTATTCATGAAGTCGTTATGCTCTGAATACTGAGAAAAATGTTAAAATATTGTTTAGGAAATAAAAAAGTGACTGGTCCACAATGTTAGCTAGATTTAAACCTGGAACGTAGCGAGAAGGTCAATCTAATTTAAAAGTAAGATGAGAAAGATAAATAATGAAGATAGATATATAAATATCGGTATAATATATTATCTCCAACAATTATCAAATAATCTGAATGTTTAAAAGCATAGATACTACTCGAAAGTTTATTTACCGAATGTATAATCGGAGAAAAAACTTTCAGTATGTTCAAAAACGTATCACAAAAGTAAGATCTGACCAGGAACGTAGGTGCAGCACTTACTAAGTTGTGAAGTTAATATAAACATATTTTATATTATAAATTGAAGTAATGCATTTCAAAATCATCGACGTCTTGAAATGACTTATTGTGTGGAAAAAATAAATAAATATCCCGTTTCGGAAAAGATATTTATCTATATATATAGACCATTTTTTATGCAGACTGGAAATCAAGATATTAATCTTTGCATTATTCGCAAACTGACTTTGAATTCTTAGCGAGAATTACTATGATCCCTTTAGCGAATGTAAACATAAAGAAGGGGTAAAGAGATAATTAAGTGTGTCTTAATTCTTTACCGGCTCGTAATTAAGGATGTTTTCCCTTTTGACTAAGCCTAGACTATAGATTGATTAATATAAATATAATAATATCTGCTATTATGAAGTAAACTCTCGTTAATTAACCTCTAAGCATATATCAAAAATATATATCAACAAAATCTAGAGCTTCGGTAAGTTTAGAGGAAGGAAATGATTGACTTTGGCAGTTTCTGAATAGTTACAAAGTCAATAAAACAAAATATCAAAAGGAAAGTATTGTATATAATATCTAATTTAGGCAATAATAATCTGTCACGTACTGAATAATTAATGCCTTTACTAAATATGTATCCATTGTCAATACCGAAGTGCAAGAAAATTTTGATTGACATGGACTCTAGTTATAAATAAAATATTAGAGGTATAGAGCTAGTCGAAGCAAAACTATTCCTCAATAAGATAAAGTAGACCTATAATATACGAGGATTAATTGGGTCTAGAAATTATAATCATAATAAAATTATTATTCCAATATGAAGAATCTTCGGCGTAATAGATTCTTACTGAGGCAAAAATATCTGGTATATTGCTATCGTAGTCTTAAATGATCCAGAAGAAAAAATAGAACAGGCAAAGTAAAGAACGTATCGAATTATATCTATGCCTAAATATAAGATTTTTTTCTTATTTATTATTTTATAGCAGAGTTTAGACAGAGCACCACTGACCTAGACTCTTATATAATCAATCAAAAGATAGTATAAAATAGAATAATAGCTTATCGGATCAACTATTTTCCATGTAGAAAAGGCAAAAGGAAAATATGTACCTCAACTAGAATTTTAAATCGTAGTAATCTTGAGAGGTAGCGAATAAATAAATAAACTGTTAATTTATTTATCTGGTTGGTGTAAATTTCCGATACCTTAAGAATGAAGAATTAATAGAAAGTAGAAAAGATCGATTGCTACTTTCTTGTCAATTTACTCCTTAGATTACATGCTGATTACATATCGGAGCATGTAGAAGAAAGGGGAGGAAAGAAGAAACTTTTTAGATTTCGTGTAAATTTTTCTTCTTATAAATAACGATAGTTTTATAGTTCACCTTTGCCCTAGAGCCGAATAAGGTGAATATGTAAGAAGTTAATCTCTTTGTAGCAAATAAAAGAGATATAATTATAGCTGGAAGTATCTTCTACAATTAGTGAATGAATTGCGAATTTGATCGTAAACGATAATTCTTTATTCATTTTCAATAATAAATATATATATAGAATTTAAGTCAAGTTCAAAAGTGACTGGACAGAATTCAACAATATAAATGGCTACTAGGTATGAGTTCCCATCGCTGTCATTCAATAACCTATAATCCAAGACTATACATGTCTATAGTGGTTAATAAATAAATAAATATATGTTGAGCGAGTACTAGTGATTACTACTCGGACACTAGTAATCCGACACAAAGTCTACGAAACTACTGCCCGGTGGAATTTCGTTACAATGACCTGGCACTACTCTACGAAGTGCCTCCCAATGAAATTTTCGTTAGAGCCGGAATTTAACCGCTTTCTAGCGAATTAAAGAGATAAAACATAATTTGAATGACCTGGAACTAGTCTACGAACTGCTACCCGGTAAGAATTTGTTATAGTCGGAAGTTTAACTCTTTCTAGCGGATAAAAGAGATAAAACATAAGTTAATTTAAAATATTAATGGAATTACACACCTATAATAAGTCAATGGAATACTAAAAGATTCTAGTCTGATTCGGGAAAGACTGTACAGAATTTTTTGTATAAAAAGTTATTATGTATTTCACTTAATAACTTATATCCATTGACTTAAACGTGAATGGAGCTCTATGAACGATAATAGATTGTTCGGAAATTAGTGATCATTATTTTAACACTAGTTACCCAACATAATGACCGGACACTAGTATTCGTAACTGTTGCCCGGTAAAGTTACAAGTAATTTGACAAATTGATCGGATAGTAGTATTTGTAACTCTAGTCCGATGAAAAATGGAGATTATATATGAAAACTGAGCGGGCACAAGTATTCGAAACTTTTTCCCGAAGATAATTAATTATTAGGCAAAAATTGACCAGACACTTTCTGTAAAAGTTTGCCTGGTGAAAAATCAGAAATAATATAATAATATGACCGGGTATAAGTATCAGAAATATTACTGACACTTTGCCCAGTGAAAAAATTTTTAATAATTAGACATAATGACGGAAGTTAGTATACGTGACTATTTTGTCCGGTGAAATATGTCAAAAATAAGTCTTTCCAGAAAATAATTAAATTATTGACTGAAGACTAGTTGACTGGTGCCTGGTTGACTGGTGACTGGTTGACTGGTGACTGGTGACTGGTGCCTGGTTGACTGGCACCTGGATGACTGGTGACTGGTGCCTGGTTGACGGGCACCTGATTGACTGGTGACTGGTGAAGCTGATTGACTGGTGCCTGGTTGACTGCTGACTGGTGACTGGATGACTGGTGACTGGATGACTGGTGGACTTAGACTTTATCGGATACTAAGTACCCAAAGATGCCACCTTGATGGGTCTTACCCCGGCAGTATAGCCATATGGGGTGGGGCTCCCATCAGTAAAGAATTGTCTTATAACCCATCAAGGGTTGACAAGTTCTTAACAATCAGCTTCTCCACCATGAGAATCTTTAGCCAACTGAAGATCTCTGCAAATAAAAGTCCAGGAAAAACATATCGTAATTGCTGAATAACCTGGAACGAAAAGAACAAAAATATTCTGCATATATAAACACGACTATCGAACCGATTGCGCACGAGCGTTGTGCCGAATAGCGAGAGTCGCGATAACGCATGTGGAAAAAGACCAGTCAAAAAATACATGAAATCGAAAATTGAAAATTTAAAATAATAACACAGAAAGTGAAAGGAGTGATAAATAAACAAAAGAAACACAAGGATATAGAAATTTATCCGTGAGGAAAGAAATAATCCAAATTTCTATCACAGGTAAATAATCCTTGTTGAATTTCTTTGTCCACAGAAAAGAAACTGACACGTGGTCAATTGAGCGGGAAGAGTTACGTCACACAGGTAACTGCCTAAGAGACCTTCTGGTTTAAGACTTTAATTAACGACTGAAAGGTCGTTTTTTCTGTGGAAGGTGTGAAAACAGAAGAGAATAGCACATTATCTATAGGTTAATGTATTATGAAGTTAAAAGGTCTTGGTAGACGAATAAACACACAACGATATTAAAGCCTGTTGTTTGGTTGTTCATTCTGTATTTCCTCTTATCCTCTGTATATATATTAAGTATTAAGACACCTTAACACCGTATCATACTTGTCCTAAACTTTGCAAAAATCCACTTCACTACCGGTCAATATGACTAAACATTGCTGGATGAGTAGCAAATAGTGTAGATACTGGTCAGATGCCACATCCTGTGGCATCTAATCTGGATCAACACAGTTTGCTTAGGTCTGTCTGGCCCAACTTAAGGTTATTAAGGAACTCACTTTAACATAGGTAGCAGGAAAAAAGCCATGTTGTCCATTCATTTCTCCATGGTACCAATTTTCATCCACCTGTTTCCGCAAGTATACTGTGTCACCTTTCTTAAAAGACAGGTCACTGAAAACATACACAGATCACATCAGCCTCAACTACAAATAATGTACCATTATCATAGCTCTAAATACGGCGCTTTTTTTTTTTGTTTTCAAACAAAAAGTATTCACATTTTTCATATTTTTCTACAGAAACTTATCTTATAATTCATGGAGAAATAAGGAAATATAATGTGAATAACCCCTCTTATCTGAATCTACGATTATGCATTCTAAAACTATACTGACCAGGGAGTTTTCAAAATGATAGGAAATCTAAGTTTAGTCTTATAAAGACACTCAAATTATTCATCATGAAATTACACAGAGTTAAACAATTATTAACCCTTTTTAGACTGAATAAACTCCCCACCCCTATATATTGGACGAGTCCAATTTCAATTTTAGGTATTTCAGGCTATATGATTTAGATATTCCTAGAGAAAAATGGTTTAACTATTTGTAAACAGTGAAGACCCTGATCATTCTGCAGTGTCTGATCTGGGTCTGCACTGTTTGCCAATTACACTTTTGAGGGGTCTCCAGGCAAAACTGGGTTAAATTTTTCAATGCTTACTGGGAGCCTTTCAAGCCTATACATGTATGTACAGCCAGGTTTGATATCATGCATATTGCAGAAATGCAAGTCCAAGAAAGATAGGAAAACAACTGCCACTGTATTGTCTTCCTCTTTTTGTGACCATAGCTCAAGATAAGAGGGGCTATCCACGTAACATTTTTCTTATTTCTCCCTGAAAACATTATTATGTTATGGATACTCATTAGAAGTGTCTCAACACTGATAAGTGCCTTTCCAAGGTGCTTCTAATAAGTACTCACAACATACACTATGACAAAGAAATAAGAAAAATATTTATCAGGATACCCCTCTTATCTAGACGTATACTGGAATAACAATTTTTAGAAATATTCTATGAGCGTGTGTGCATCTGTTATGCCAAGATGGTGCTGAACAGACATGAGACAGAAAAAGATCAGTTTAGCAGGCTAACTTTGGGTTTCACTGCTGGTATATGTATAAAGTATTCTTTTTTACTGCAGCAGACCTATTAACTGAGTATATTAGTACTTCTGCTACATTAACAGACTAAGCTACAAAGCGTTGTTCCTACCAGTTTTGTATGACTTTTAACCCATTTTAGACTGAACAAATCTTCCCAACACTGTATACTGGAAGAGTCCAATTTCAGCTTTAGGGATGTCAGGCTATGTAATTTAGACATTTTAGAGAAAAAAGGCTAAATTATTTGCAAACAGTGGATACCACCATAAGATGCTGCATTCTGCAACACCAGATCTGGGTCTGTATTGTTTGCTAGTTCCCTCCTCCTACCTTGTTCTCATTTTCATTGTCAATTATATACTGATATGCCTTCATACCAGTATGTTGTAGAATCATCGGTTCCAACCAGTGCAAAATGTTTTTTTCTTTGGATTTTAATTTGGACCACTGACTCATTTTTGTGTGGAGGCCCCCAAAAGGGGTAATTGGCAAGCAGTGCAGATGCTGCATAATGCTGTGTCTGATCAGGATCTCCACTGTCTGCATATAGGTCAGCCATTTTTCTCAAGGAATATCTAAATCACATAGCCTGACTTACCAAAAATTGAAATTTGACTTTTCCAACAGTCTGAAATGGGTTAAGTCTTTAAACAGGTGTTTGTTAAATTATCAGCCAAGCGGTCGAGTTCTCAGATGAAGTTTGTTTAATTTTTAAATTACAAATATCCTTGGGATCCAGAAAATCCCTTGTATATAATGAGTGCACTTGTGCAATGAAAAAATAATCCTTTCTAGCATGCCATTCAGAGAAATCTAGTATAAAACTGTTCCATAAAACTCTCTTTGTGGGGTGAGTGAAATGACTCAGTGGTTATAATAGTTGTCTCTGAATGGTTTGGCACTGAGGTGGCACCCAGTGTCAGTTTGAAATCTTGGCCTAGGCCCAGCTGTTCAAAACTAACAATGCCGTTAGTTAACGTGTCATTAAAACTTTGATCATTAAATATGGCATATACGCTAGTATTTTTGCTGAAAAAAATGTGAGTAGCTTTTGCATTTGCAAAAGCTACTCACATTTTTTTCAGCACAAATACCTGTGAATTAGATATTGTACTTAATAGAACAGTTAACATTTTGACCACTAACAAGCTCGTTAAGGTAACGAGACTTTGAACAACTGGGCCCTGATCCAATAGTACATCATATGTCTCCCTACATACTTTTTCTTGAGGTACATGCATCAGTGATGATCCTGGTCTTGATGTTTTGGTTGAAATTTGTTTAAATCTTATACTATAAATATTTCCAAATTTCAGTATCCTCAAGACCCATAGAATTCCTTGTATATAATGAGGGCACTTGCGCAATCAAAAAATGAACCTTATCATATGTCTCATTCATAGAAATAGGGTAGGGTAGGTTTTTGATTGTGTTGGGGTTTAATTACGAGTCAAACCTTGTGGGTCATTTTGTGTCATCTCCCAGAGAAAGGGAGAAAAGAGATAGAAGAGATAGCAGCAGAGCTGAAAGAGAGGGACAGGGAAGAAAGAGGAAGAGGAACAAAAAAGAAGAAATAGAAGAAATAAAAACATTCCCCTCTACTCTACCTGCTACAAGGATAGCAGGCCTTGCCTAACTGTAAGCAATATCAGTTGGATGCCCTAGTGACATCCGACCACCCCTTGGGTAGGGTAGGGAGAGGTGGGCAGGAAGGAGTGGGGTAGGGTAGGGCTGGGTGGGTCAGGGCAGGGCAGGGCTGGGTGGATATCAGTGGAACTATCCTTGTTGTATTATATTAGTGAGCCAGCAAAAGAAAGTAACAAAACTACAGAAGGATAATTATATTTGCTTAGTAAAATGAAACAAACTGCCTACCCTGGGTCTTTTCCATCATAATTAAACAAGGCTTCTGCACATGGTCTATTTGTTGTTGGTACCTGAAAAGTCACATAGTAAACAGTTATTTTCCAGCGGGCCCCAGCATTATTTCATACATGTGGCTCCAGTTATGGCGATACATAGCTCAAGATAAGAGGGAGTATTTATGCAATATTTTTTTCTTATGTCTCCATGAAAACATATATTGTGGGTACTCATTAACCCATTGGAGTCAGGAGACCCATAAATGGATAACTGGCAAACAGTGCAGACCCAGATCAGATGCCACAGAATGTGGCATCTGATCAGGGTCTCCACTGTCTGCAAATAGTTTAGCCATTTTTCTCTTGGAATATCTAAATCTCATAGCCTGATGTACCTAAAATTGAAATTTGACTCTTCCAATATATAGTGTGGGAGAATCTACTGAGTATACAATGGGTTAAAAGCACCTCAGGGAGACACTTTGTAACGTAAGTTTACATAGAGAAATAAGAAAATATCAGTACTTTTTGGTTGAAAAAAAGCCTATCTGGAACTATAGTGATAATTCTAAATACCATACTGGTAATAATTTTAAACACCATATTTATCCTAAATATTAATACACTTTAATTCCTTATCATACTTATCCAATTATCCAAAAATTTGAAAAAGGTCCATTGACTATCAAGTGAGATATCTGATGATGATGATGATTCTAGAGCAGTTTGATCTGGGTTTACATTGATGGCTCCTTTAGGAGCAATCTGATCTGGATCTACACTGTTTGCTTCTATGTAATTAAACAGAGGGCAAATACAGTAGTGTCAATGTGAAATGTTTCCGTTACTAGTAACCACAGTCACATCATAAGATTAGGTATCAGGAAAATATTTTTCTTATCTCTCCCTGAAAACATATGTTGAGGTTACTCATTAAAAGCACCTCACTTAGGCACTTCTAATGAGTACCTACAACATAATATTATGTTTTCATGAAAAAAAAAATCAACCATTTTTGGTTGAAAAAAGCACCTTACCGCAAGCATACAATGACACCAATAGTTTGACAAGACCAAATAACACTCACCTGTCTTTGCTGCTGTTGCCTAGCAAAAGCAGCAGCTCCCACAGAGTTATCTGCCCTTAAACCAGCTGCTTGATCTGCACCTCGGCTTCTTCTGCCTCCAGCCTGGCTTCTAACTTGAGTCTTAATACCCTCAAGAAGTCGAATCAAGAGAATATTACTTGGAAGATCCTCCACTGGTATCTCAACCTAAAAAAGAAAAAAATAAAAATGACCCAGAGTTTTCGAATGGGCACATTGTTGTACTGGAGTTCTGAGATGTTCACACTGACATTTAAAAACTACTGCATTTACCTTCAGTATTCAGACATCTTAAACCTAGTCCTGCTGAACCCGGATATGTCCTGCCTTTGCGCAAACAGTGTAGATCCAGATCAGTTGGCTTCTGAAGAAGCCAACTGATCTGGATCTGCACTGTTTGCCATTAAGTATGTGAATCTATATCAACAAGCTGGATCAAGTTATCTGATTGGCTGAAAGTTAGACATGGGCATGGCATCTTAATTTACTCAGCAGGACAAGAATTAAATACTTGTTCTAAAATTTGGACAATCCATTTTATTATCTGTTGCGGCGTCAAAAAGCTGCTTGATGAGTGGCAAACAGTGTAGATCTTGATCAGATACAGATTCTCTGGTGATAGCTCCAAATAAGGTATTTTTTTCAATCCATAAGTCCTGATATTTCCTTATTTTTCTCTGTGAAAAAGTATATTGTGGGTACTCATTAGAAGCTCCTCACCGATGAGCTTCTAATGCATCCCCACAACAAATGCTTTTGTGAAAACATATGATAAATATTATATAGATACCCCTTCTTACCTGATGCTATGGACATCTTATCAGGGTTTGCACTGTTTACTGTGGCCTGCCTGTTTGAATCCTTAGCATAAATATGGTAAAAATATGATAAAAATGGGGCTCTTAAATATCCTCAAATATGCCATAAACGGCACATGCAGAACTCCTACTCTGTAACACTGATTTTTGATCAGCAGGAGCAAAGTGAAATCAGCTGGGCCCTGTTGCTCAAAGCATCGTTAGCTCAACACAATTGTTAGTAGTCAAAATGTTAACTGTTCTAGTAAGTACAATATCTAATTCACAAGTATTTTTGCTGAAAAAATGTGAGCAGCTTTTGCAAATGCAAAAGCTACTCACATTTTTTTCAGCAAAAATATTAGCATATATATGCCATATTTAATGATCAAAGTTTTAACTATACGTTAACTAACGACATTGTTAGCTTTGAACAACCGGGCCCTGATCTATCCATCTATAGTGGACACCTGTGTCACTTAGGAATAACATTTGTGACATGAATACAGTCACAGAGCTTATACCCTATTCACAGAGGAAATACCCAGCCCGACTTGTCCAACTTGTCCCATTTCCCTGAGGACAAGTAAGAAATTTTTATTTACTTGTCCTGGGACAAGTAATTCATTGGTCTAGCTAAGGAGAGTATCCAGATTATAAGATATATATTTTTCTTATTTCTCAAAGAAAACATATGTTGCAGGTATACATTAGAAGCACCTCTAATGAGTACTCCCAACATATGTTGTTTTTTTTTTGAGATAAGAAAAAATGACAATTTTTGGGCAAGTAAATCTTGGTTGGACAAGTGGATTTTGACCAACTAACTTGTCCATGGACAAGTAACAAAATTTGATAATTCCACACACCTGCAGTCAGAACATGTGTACTGTAAATCCGTTGAACTTTTATGACATTAATTCATGGCCTCTTGCCTGAAGTTTTGTTTAGAGTAATAGACTGACTAAACCTGACCTTGAGCACCTGAGTACTCATTGCAGGTTTAGTCCTTTAAAATTGTTTTCCATAGACAGGGTCTGTACATAATAGATCTGAGTATCACCAGAAAAAAGTATCATGATATTATCACGATATCAAGTATTCAATATGATACATTCTACTGCATCATGATACTTTAATGCTGCTGTTTTTGTTGTTTCTTTTTTTGTTTGTTTTTTCTATATTTGTTACAAAATATATGAGTATTGTGTTAATACTTAGTATGCTGGGTAAAAACTTTCAGCAGATGACAATTTGAAATATTTTTTCATATTTCTCCAAGAAAACAGATTTTGACATTTCACACAAATTGTCCCCCTGAGGAGACAATTTGTATGAAATGTCAGAGCCTCTTTTTTTAGAGCCTCTTTTCTTTGAAAAAGTAAGAATAAATATCATAAATCTGTCGTCTGCTGAATCAGCCCAGAGTTTGGTAAAGGCTAAAAGCCTTTTCATATAATAACCCTTGTCCTGCTTAACCCGGATATACCCTGTCTTAGCAAACAGTGTAGATCCAGATCAGTTGGCTTCTGAAGAAGCCAACTGATCTGGATCTGCACTGTTTGTCATTCAGTACATAAATTTATATCAATAACCTGGATCAAGTAATCTGATTGGCTGAAAATTTGAAATGGGCATGGCATCTTAATTTATTCAGCATGACAAGGGTTAACCCTTGTCCTGCTGAATAATTTAAGATGCCATGCCCATTTCTATTTGTCAGCCAATCAAATTACTTAATGCAGATTGTTGAAATAAATCCACATACTTAATGACAAACAGTGCAGATCCAGATCAGTTGGCTTCTTCAGAAGCCAACGGATCTGGATCTACACTGTTTGCAAAGGCATGGTATATCCGGGTTCAGCAGGACAAGGGCTAAAAGTGCATTATGCAGGTATCATGAAGTAGATATTACTGGTAACCATCAGTATCATGATACAGTATCATCACAAAAAATATCATGATATATTCAGTGCTTGCATTAAGGGAAGTCTGGGAGTCAGACTCCCAAAAATTGTCCTGAGACTTCCAAAAATCAAAGTCAGGAAGTCTTGCACTCCAACTTTTAAACATACCTCACCATTTATATAAAAGGATTTAAAATGAATTAGTGCTAAATATAGCTTCAGAATGGCAGATTTACTTCCTAAATGGAATATAAGAATATTTAGGTTAAATTTCTGGAAGTAAGTAAAAAAGTTTAATAAGCTGGACTTCCAGATCATGGACCTTGGAAGTCCTGGGACTTCCTGATTTAGATAGTTAATGCAAGCACTGTATATTGATATGTTGATCATATCACCCCAGCTTTAAAACATAATATGCATCCCCCATATTTACACTTCATATTATCCCATTGTAGTCTGGAGACCCCAAAGAATGTGGCATCTGATCAGGGTATCCACTGTTTGCAAATAGTTCAGCAATTTTTCTTCAGGAATATCTTGTTTGTTTATGTTGAGGTTCTACGGCCCAGTCAACCCAATGGGGTCATGTCAAGCGCGGTCAGTTTGCCTTACCACACAATTTTACTGGCCAGACTTAGTCCTCTAAGTTGTTAACCAGTATTATTCTTTCGGCAGAAACTGACAACTGCCCTTCTTGAATCAGCGGAAGGAGAGAATGACTGTAGAAAATATTTCATGATTAATCTCCATTAAAGAATGTTGCTGACCCGCCAGGGGCTGAACCCCCAATCTCCCGATCACCCGTCAGATGGACATCCAACTGAGCCACTGAGGTCAGCCCAGGAATATCTAAATCACATAGCCTCAAATTAACCTAAAATCAAATTTAGAATCTTCCAATTTATAGTGCAGGGCCCAGTTGTTCAAAGCGTCGTTAGCTTTACGAGCTCGTTAAGGGTCATTTCGTTAACTGTTTTAGCGGATTCAATATACAATATTTTGATATTTTTTGCTGAAAAAATGTGAGTAGCTTTTGCACTGCAAAAGCTACTCACATTTTTTCAGCAAAAAATTTCAGCATATTTGCGTATCACTCAATTAAAATTTTAACGAATCGTTAACTAACGACATTAGTTTTGAACAACTGGGTCCAGGAGTTTTCAGTTTACAATGGGTAAAACAGCTATACATGAGCAGACAGTGTAGACCCAGATTAAACTATTTGAGACCTGGATCTACACTATCTTGTCATTCAATGAGAACATTAATTTTTATATACAATATTTACCCTAAGTTTTTGAACAGTCTGATCACTGTCCACAACTTTGTTACATAACATGATGATCAAAGGAACATTCAAATTCTAGGAGAAGTGTATATGGTAAGGTGTTATTGTGTCAAACTATTTTGGGGAGATATGGTACATCACTAGTTGTTCCAATTTTAGTACAAGTATGGTTTATTTGTTTATAGTATGAGAAAATTTAGAATAATTATAATGCATGGAGTTATTTCTCCTAAATAACTTGTCTTGAAGCAGAGCTCCAGCCAAAAGAGAAAGCATATATTATGGGTACCCATTAGAAACACCTTGTCAAGGTACTTCTAATGAATACCACAAAATATGTTTTCATGGAGAAATAAGAAAAATATAAATACTTTTTGGCTGAAAAAAAAAAGGTGTCTTATCTGGAGCTATGTAGACGGTGAAGAACTTTGCTTTAAACACAATACTGACCAAGAAACGACATTCTGGACACTTCAGCTCATGTTTGCTTCCCAGGATCTCCTCTAGACACCTCCGACAGAAAGTATGTTGGCATGGCAACACTTTGCTGGTATGATCTAGCTGCTCAAGGCACACAGAACATTCTAAGAGTTCAGTCAGAGCTTCCTCATCCATTCTCTATAATAAAAGGATATAGTACTACCGTATTAACCCTAAATATTGAGACACCTTAACTCCTAACCATGTTTGTCCTAAAAGTTCAACAAGTCCATTTTACTGCCAACAAATGTGTCCAAAATGTTACTGGATTAGTGGCAAACATTGTAGACTCTGATCAGACACCGCATTCTGTGGCATCTGATCTGGGTCTACACTGTTTGCACAGACCTGCCTGTTCAAATACTTAGGATTATTACGGTAAAGAGGGCTGTCATTGATACTCAAATTTTTATCCAGTATTGATGTAAAAATATTGTATTGGTTCAGGTAATTGCCCTAACATTTTGAATATTTTATTCCATACTTTTTAGGGCTTTTCATTATTATTACTGTTTTGTGTTTTTTTTGTTTTTTTTTGTTTTGTTTTGTTTTTGTTCTTGCCTAAATTTTGTTTTGTATGCTTCTACAAAATAGTTAGTGAAATGGCAAACACTGTAGACCCTGATCGGACTGCTCCTTTAGGAAAGGGAACAAACAAGAAGAATGTGTATCAGAGATGAAAAATCTTGATCAACAATGCATTTTTATGAAAACCAGAAAAAAAAAATAAGAAATTTTAAATTTTTCAGAACTATATGTATTGTCAAGGGCACTGCCATTTTGAATATTTAATATGGTTCTGAACACTTTAAATCATTCAATAAAACAGTCTTTCTTTCAGAAAATGCAGTAATTTTTAAACATACAGGTCTAGGGAAGAAGATTTTTACACAAATAACTAGATTAAGCAAGTACAATTCATTTAGGTTTTGCATATGATATTTACGGTACATGTAATTATGGCTTTCTGACATCATAATGCTGCATTTATTCAAAATGGCAAACAAAATAATAAATTTAATTTTGGAAATTTAAAAACTTGATTTTTTATCCACTTTTGATCAAATTTGCATTAAAACATTTGTATGTCTGTAATTAGGAGTATGCATCACCAAAGAAGGCAAACAGGACTGTGGCCCAGTGGACCTGCAGGTACTGACCAAATACTAGCCATGTTAGGAAAATGCTAGATGACCGTATCCATCTTTTCTGGCATTCAAGTCATCCCATCCAGATGCTTCATAAATATTAAGTTTATCCACCAGTTTGGCAACTCTGCTGGGGTCAACTGTGATATCTTCCATGGTGGAAAATGGACTAGATCCTTTGAAGGATGGTTCAGCATCTGTTTCACATGAAAACAGACTGGAACTGTTTATTACAAATATTAGCCTTATCAACATGTTTTTAACATTACATTATATCTCAAGGAGGTATCCCAAATCATCTTTTCTAAAGGATTTAATAACTGACTAAAAATTTTTTCAATATTTCATTTCTAACTTAGCAGTCCTGTTAGAAAGATTTTGCCCTTCATCTGTTTGAGTAAAATTATTGAGCCCTTTAAAGGTTCCATATCCCTCAAAAATAGACATTTTATTATCCAAGAAAGGTTCAATAAATTTATTTATTATATAGATATAAATATTAAATGATTAAAATGTGCGATAAAAGCCGAGGAGCTAGCGTACCGATATCACAGGATATCGGCACACTTACTCAATATTGCACATTTATTTGGATGCCTTCTCATATTACCGTTACATTACGTTGCTTTTGATGACGTCATAATGCAGTGACGTCGTGCAAAACAATGTCAAGCACATTGGTAGAATTCACATTTTTGTTATTAAAACAGCATTTTAAAGGTTAGAAACACTGGGAAACAAAATAAATACATAATTAAAGGATTATTACACTATTGGTGAATAGCAAGCTCCCATCCTACGATATCCCAACTCGGGACAATATTCACCAATATTAGTGCAATAACCCTATAATATGGTATTAATACAATCATAAAATGTGGCACCTGACAGCCTGTAAAATTTCAGTCAGTCTCTCGTTCTTGAAATGAAATGAGTTTTTATCGTATCTCAGAATCTCAGAATTAATGTTGCCAACATTAATTCAAAGATATGATAAAAAATCATTTCATTTTTGATCTATGTTTATAAAGGTTATAAATATTTTTTACGGATACCAAATATTTTGCAATAAAACAACTGGAATTGTTTATTTAATTTGTGTTAATTTAATTTGTATTTGTTTGTTTCTTCTTTCTTTAAAGTATTTCATTATAACTTTTTTGTTTATTAATTAAATATTGTTTGTTTATTTGTTTTTATGTATTTATTTATATATGTGCTCATTGAAGACAAAAATCAGCCTGCGCAGGTTCTTTAGGCTGATCTGAGTCTTCACTGGATGCACATGCCATTTTGTAGAAATTGCTGTGCTCCAGGTTTCATCTTATTCATTAGTGCAAAAATGTCTCAATAAATGGAATTGTGCATATTCCAGTTTAAATTTATTCCACAACATATTATAAAATCATTTAGGAAAGTGATCAATATTTTCATAGCATTATTATTAAAATTCAAAAATTCTAAAATGTCCACTGGACAGTTCATGTTTCAGGTTTAATAATGAAGAGTAATAATTAGAGAACTGCTGTGCGCTGCTCCTATGATATTACCTATGGAACAGATAAATAAGTCAGTACTAAAGTCCCCAATATTATATTCCCCCTATGGAGCCTCTACCTGTTTATCTTTCATTTATAACACCCTGTCCCTCATCAGAGATAAGACTAATGACCCAGACTCATCAGATTTTTTTGTCTTTAACCAGTCTGCTCTTAGTCAGTACTTTTTGCTCATGCATGTAAATTGTCTAATGATAAATGATCACTAGTATTGTATTCAAGGTTGGCAAAATGCTGACAACTACATGTATGAATATTTTCCATGCCAGCGGTATTTACCAGTAAATACCGGCAAATACTAGAAAATACTGGCAAATATTGGTCGATTGAATTGACTACCCTGGAATTCATACAATAAACTACACTCAACATTCATTGGGTTAATTTCAATTATACTTGCTGTTGTGTGGATTTTTAATGCTACCAGGCACCGAGGCACATACAGGCAACGGCTAATTATACTTGTCAATTGACTTAACATTTATACTAAAGTTTAACACAAGTGTCAACTTATTTAACAGCTTAAATTTATTTACTAAACTATTAGATATATGTAAATACCAGCAAATACTGGCAAATATGAAATCAATTCCAACTGAATTGACCATCCTGGAATTTATACAATTCATGTAACCTACAGTCAACAATCATAAGGGTTATTTCAATTGACTTAATATTTATACTTGAAGTTTGGCATAGCCCCTATGTGACTGTTGCCCAGCTACGTTAAAAATCTTGACTTGACTTGACACTTAAGTTTCACACTAGCATCAGCTTATTTATTTAATGGTTTATTTTGTTTATATAAAACAGGAAATCACTGATGACATTTTACCATTTCTATCCTTGCCCCTTGCTATCTTCTGCCCTCTTGAATAAACACTTTCTTGACACAATTTAGACTATATGGTCTTGCTATTAGGTGTCAAAGGCCAGTTGCACAGGTGAATTTTACCTGTAATTGTTTACCTGTATTTTTACGCTATTGAGTTTAAGTCCAAATAATAAAGATGATTTTTTTTTTTTTTTAAATTAAGATACTATATGTATTTTTGAAATAATTTCAAAATTTTAGCCATTAATTCACTTTCTGGCTATTTCAACATGCTTAAATTGTGAAAGAGTTTATTCTTTATGGTGATAAATTTATATGAAAATTAGCTAAAACATCTTTAACTCAATTATTTTGATTATACATCATTTTAAGTCAATTTGGTTAAGATATCTGTAGTTATTTCAAAATGAGAAAGTTCAACTGACCAGTATTTGCCACTTTAGGAGTATTTTCCAGACCAGTAAATACCACTGGTAAATACGGGGAGTGGAATTTACTGCCCAACCTTGCTAGTATTGCATGGGCATGTTATTCTAATGATACTTATAGGCAAACTAATATAAGTATTAAACCAGAGCAAGTCAATGGGGCGACATCGCATATCTCCGTGCACATCAAAATTCCAAATGCATTCCTCCAGCCCTCATACATAAAGCTATTACCTGTGATAATTTCAAGGTTCTAGCTCAAAAAGCGTAAGAGCAGTTGTATGACAATCAAAAAAAAAAAAGGACCCAAAATCCTACTTTTTGACCTCTAGTGACCCCCAGACATGCCCCTGCAGCATAATTTTTGCACCACCTTCGATTTGATATGCAACATGACTTTGTTTGTACAAAATGGATTTTGGACGCTTCAGGGCCATACCCCGCTAGCCCTGCCCCCAGGACCAGGGTTTACATCAAAATTCCGAATGTGTTCCTCAAGTCCTCATCCATAAGGCTATTACCTGTGATAGTTTCAAGGTTCTAGCTAAATAAAAGCACCGCAAGCATAATACCCCGCCATAGCAATTATTTATTTATGTATTAAAGTTATTGTTGCGAAAATGTCTGGAAAGAAAATGACGGAGGGACAGATAACAATCCTAAACCAGATCTTGATAATATCTATGGATGGCTAGACTTTAGAATCCGTCCGCCACTGTTTACTGACTTCAGTATGCCAGTCTGTACACCCATTTACTGCAAAGACGTTTAGGGTTAAGTTCGAAGAAAGTCACTGATGGTTAGGGTTAGGTTAGGGTTAGGTTAGTCATGTCATCATATTTAGCATACGTCTATCTGGAATATTTACAGCTGATTAAGGAAATATTAAGTGGCAGACAGATTCTAAAGTCCCTCCTCAAAGGACAGATAACAGTCCTAAACCAGATCTTGATAATATCAATGCATATAGTAAGTTTGGATAAAAGGCCTTGTTATTTATTCAAGTTATCGTCCGGAAACGAAAATATGGGTGTGTCTCTGGCAGATAACTCCATAAAAATTTGATTAAATTTGCCCATTAGCAATTCCAAAACAAAGGGGTCATCCTAGAGGGCGATTTGGGAGAAAAAGTCTCCCTAAGCTGGCTGACCTCTCCCTATCTTGAGCTGAGGGAGAAGTGAAAATGTATAGAATGTATAGGGAAATCCAAAATTTGGACCAAAACTTCTCCCTGAAATCCTGAAATTGTCGCTAAACCTCTCCCTCTCTGAAAGCTCCAGGATGACCCCTGAAACAGATCTCCTTAAGGTCAACGCATATAGCAAGTTTGGTTAAAATGAAGTTTTTTAAAAGTAAAATGTATTTTAACGAGTAATACATAACCTATAGATAATGTGCTATTCTCTCTGTTTTCACACCTTCCACAGAAAAACGACCTTTCAGTCGTCAATTAAAGTCTTAAACCAGACGGTCCCTTAGGCAGTTACCTGTGTGACGTAACTCTTCCCGCTCAATTGATCACATGTCAGTTTCTTTTATGTGTAAAACAATAGACACAATTAGGAGAGATAAGCGAGGTGGGAGGAGGGAGATAATTGATTATCTATAGGTTAAGTATTACTCGTTAAAATACGTTTTACTTTTAAAAAACTTCATTTTAACTTCGTAATACATTAACCTATAGATAATGTGCTAGAATTTGAAGAATAAGAGGGAAGTGCTCTCCTAATGCTAACACCAAATAAATAATATCTCACCACTTCTGGTTAAAGACTCAGGAAACTCTAAGGAACAGATACATTCTAATTCTATATTTAATAGAAAGAATGATCTAGATTCACAATATAACATATTTTTAAGGTATTATGATCTAACAACCTTATATATAATAGTAGACTCTACAGGAAGCCAATTCTTAAGTCTCAGAGACCTTACATTGCCCACCCCGCCCTCCGACCCCCACTTTTTTTGGGGGGGAAACAACAATTGGCTCCAAAAAGAAAAAAGGAGTCATTGAGACATAACCTAAATATTCCATTGCAATGTAAACTAGGTATATAGAGATAATATTTTCGAAACAAAATTTGTAAAACAAAAGCCAAGACCATAAGTAGTCTATCTAGGGTCTTAATTTAAATAAGGAAATGTCTATTCCATGGAGTTTCCTATAGATAACTGACATATGTAGATATTTTGGATAAAATTCTAGATATGTGAAGCTATCTAATTGTAATAGTCTAAGCTATTAGAATTATAAACTAATTAGAGTCTGTTAACTGGAGCGATAGGACCGTTTCCGATAAACAGACATAGACTTGAAATAACCATAATGTTGTATAATTATTCCCCTTTGATCAAATTAAAGAAGGGGAGATAATAAAAATTAGATGGAGTAAACTTAACTGTAACTCAGTTATCCATCAGAAGAAAAGGTATACACTAAAATAATGGTTAAAACTATTGCTAGAGTAATTGTATTACGAATTTTTAGTCAAGCCATAAGATAATACAGAGGTTGCGTAAGACTGCTGGGAGGAAAAGCAACCTAAATCATTGATAAATACTTTTGTCATGGACATATAAAAGTGTTTGATGTCCTGGACAAAATAATAAAGAAGAGACTGCCAACATCATAACGTAGAGTTTGACAGACAATAAGAGAGATAAGAATAAGGCTGATCGCAGCTAACTGTAAGACGGTCATATTTTGGCTGATACTTACCGTATTGCTAAGATTAAGCAATAAGAAATAAACTGGATAGAATCTTTCTATGCCAGATGATTGCCATGAAAAGTACTCCTGAGTAAATAATCATGGAAATCAAGAAAATGTTAAAAAGCCCACTTTGTAATGACGAATCAAAATGTTCAGAAAAAGAGAAGGACTCAGAGAAAATGTAATAGTGTGATAATCTCTAAAGAAAGATTATACAATAGTACTCTAAAACACTTAATTTATAAGTTAAGAGATAGTATTACTATTCTATATGCATATTTAAGAATAGTAAGAAATATATGAATACTAAATTAAAATTATACTACGGGACAAATTCCTGCTATAAATAAAAGGTTAAGCGTAACTATTTATTAAGCAAGGAATTATTAAACATATAACTTGTTATAAAATTACTGCCCGAAATTTTATAGATAAATATTCAATTAAATTTTTAGAATTGAATATTAATAGTATAAAATCTATTTCTGTATAATTGGCAATTCCTGAAATATCAAATTACGTACTCGTAAATGAATTCAGGAAGAAAATATATATATATACTCTCGAGATCTATGCATAAACCGCAGAGAGTAATAAAATAATATTATTACCACCATCCCTGACGCAGGGGTAAAAACATGTATAAATATGAAATAATATAGGTAATTATTAATTTAACGTCATATAGGTTTAAGATAAAATTTGTTTAATCTCTAACCAATATGCAGCAACGATGACTCGTTATTCTGTATTCGTAGGTAGAAAATGAGTTCTTAGTCATTAGAATTTTGTATGATTGAAATAGAGATAATGGGATCTAAATGGATGTATCTCCATGAACTGAATCGAAGGATAATATCCATTCAAAAACTTAGAGCACGTTTTAGGTTTAGTTTAACAAGCGTAGAACTGAAATTATTTCCAAGTATTCATGAAGTCGTTATGTTCTGAATACCGAGAAAAACTGTTAAAGTATTGTTTAGGAAATATTTTACCTGTAACAAAAAAGTGACTGGTTCATAATGTTAGTTAGATTTAGACCTGGAACGTAGCGAGAAGGTCAATCTAACTTAAAAATAAGTTGAGAAAGATAAATAATGAAGATAGATATATAAATATCGGTATAATATATTATCTCCAACTATTATCAAATAATCTGAATGTTTAAAAGTGTAGATGCTACTCGAAAGTTTATTTACCGAATGTATAATCGGAAAACTTTCAATATGTTCAAAAATGTATCACAAAAAGTAAGATCTGACCGGGAACATAGGTGCCGTACTTACTACATTGTGAAGTTTATATAAACAAATTCTATATTATGAATTGAGGCAGTGCATTTCAAAATCATTGAAACGTCTTGAAATGACTTATTGTGTGGAAAGAATAAACATCTAGTTTCGGAAAAGATATTTATCTATATATATAGACCATTTTTGATGCGAACTGGAAATCAAGATATTAATCTTTGCATTACTCGCAAACTGAACTTGAACTCTTAGCAAGAAGAACTATGATCCCTTTAACGAATGTAAACATTAAAAAGGGGTAAAGAGATAATGAAATGTATCTTAATTCTTTACCGACTCTCAATTAAGGATGTTTTCCCATCTTGTCTAAGCCTAGAACGTACAGAGTAGAACAAAGGGATGATTAATATGAATATGATAATATCTGCTATTATGAGGTAAACTATCGTTAATTAACCTCTAAGCATTTTTTAAAAAATATATATAAATATGATCGGAGGCTTCGGAAAGTTTAGAGGAAGGAAATGATTGACTTTGGCAGTTTCTGAATAGTTACAAAGCCAATAAAAAATCAAATGTAAAGTATTGTATATAATATTTAATTTAGGCAATAATAATCAGTCACGTACTGAATAAATTAATGCCTTTACTAAATATGTATCCATTGTCTATACCAAAAGTGCGAGAAAATTTTGATTGACATGGACTCTAGTTATAAGTGAAATATTCGGAAACAATTGCCAGTGCTTGAAATGATTATTGTATGCATTGGTGTAAATGAGAGCATGTTGAGTCTAATTGGAAATTAAAGATTTTTAAGATCATTGATGAACGTGTGTTATTTTACTCTAATAACCTTGATCTTCTCCCTCCTAAGCCTAAATTATCTTTTCGATATTTGAAACAAGGTATCAAAGAATTTCATAGGAAGTATGTTTTGGCTCCAGCTGATAAAGCTGCTAATAATGTTGTTGTTGTGTGACGACTTTATTATATCAATACTCTAATACAAGAACTTTGTAGTACCAAAACATATGAACGGATTTCTACTGACAAGAGATCTATTGTCAATACCCATCCTATCAATATTACTGCTAAGTTTGCAGTGAGTACTAAAGAAAAGCAAGACAGACTTCCTACGTTATATTGGTTACCGAAACTTCATAAAAGACCTTATAAAGCACGTTTCATTGCTAATTCTAGTTCATGTACGACTACTGTTTTGTTCAAACTGCTTACTTCATGCCTTATTGCTGTTAAAAAACATTGGATTAGATACTATGATACTGTTTACAAAAGGGACGGAATTAACTATTTTTGGTCAATTGAAAATTCTAATGATGTTCTCAATAAATTTAAATCTAAAAACTTTCAGGCTTCTAAACTGTCTACATATGATTTTTCTACACTGTATACTACATTACCTCATCATCTTATAAAAGAAAAACTTATTGATTTAATTAACCGAACGTTTATTCGGGAGAATACCCAATATTTGGCTTGCAACGAAGAATGTGCTTTTTTCACTTCTGATGTATATAATAATCACAATTTATGGTCGTGTCAAAAAGTCTGTGATGCCCTTGTTTATCTTTTGGATAATATTTTTATTAGATTTGGAACTAAACTTTATAGGCAACCTATTGGTATTCCGATGGGAACTAACTGTGCTCCTCTTGTTGCAGATTTGTTTTGTTTTTTGTTATGAGAGAGATTTCATGAAGTCTCTCTCACGTGAAAATCAGGCTGACATTATTGAGGCTTTCAATTCAACTTCAAGATACCTTGATAATTTATTAAATATTGACAATATTTACTTTGACCAAATGGTGGACCGGATATACCCTACAGAACTCCAATTAAATAGAGCAAATTCCTCTGATATTGAGGCATCTTTTTTGGATTTGAATCTATGTATATCTAATGGTACAGTTTCCACCAAAATTTATGATAAGCGGGACGATTTTGATATAGTCAATTTCCCTTTTCTGGTTGGCGATGTCCCCAGGCGTACCTCATATGGGGTATACATATCTCAACTTATTAGATTTGCCAGAGCTTCTTCAAATCTTAATGACTTTAACTACAGTAATAAAGCCCTTACTGCCAAACTTCTTAGACAGGGGCTGGGCTATCGTTATTTTAAACTTCGTAAGGCGTTTTTGAATTTTATCGCAGATACAGTGCCTTGTTAGAAAAATATAGCGCCAGTCTGAAAACACTTCTGCAACAAGGTATATCGGAACCAGAATTTTACGGTGACTTAGTGTACAGATTTAGAAAAATTGTAGGTAAATCTAACTTTTCGGAGCAATTCAGAAAACTTGTTAACCGTTATAAAAGAATTGGCTATAGCCTGGATATTATGCAGCAGACTGCATGCCTAGTTGTCAACCCAATCATTGTTGATGGCCATGCTTCACTCTTTAATTGCACGATGGCGGTTTGGGCCTCAGACTCAATGATGGCCTCTTCGTAAAACTTTAACCAGTGGGTTGGGGCTTGATGATATATCTTTGGCTTGGCCCGCCGGGGTTCATTATTGGTTTTCATTTACTTTGGCATACAGTAGAATTAGCCATGAGTACTCGTCTTTGTTTATTATAGTGATTAATTTGATTTTTATGCTTTCGCTTTGATGCATTGACTGAGTTGTGAGCCTTTATGCGAACCGAATTTTTATGTGTTTCTGTATTAAGAGTAGCATCGGGACCCAGGATGAAGTTAGCTAGCTGTAAAAGTGCTTTAAACCCCCCGGTGGTTTACTCTACTGACCGATCTAAGGCGGTGGTCCCGGTGTTAGTCTTACTCTTTGTTGCTTTGTGGTTTATTCTACGAGGCGATTTGTTGTATGTCTTTCTGTGTGTCATTTTGTTCTTGTGTTTTTCAGTCCATTTAGTATTGCGATTACCTCGCTTGGGGAAGAGAAAGCTAATCTTAGTGCTTTTCGTACGTTTGTTCGATTTGTGCTTGTTTGGATTTGTTGGTTTCCTCTTCCTCTTGGGGTCTGGGAAGGGCTGCGTTTTGTGATTGTGGCACTCCCTGGACTTTTCATTTACCTTTTTTTAGAGGTATAGATCTAATCGAACCAAAACTATTCCTCAATAAGGATAAAGTAGACCTACAATATACGTAGATTAATTGGGTCTAGTGATTATAAGTTTTAAACCTTTTTGAATAATTTCTAATCGTAATCATAATAAAATTATTATTCCCAGATGAAGAATCTTCAACGTAATAGATTCTAACTGAGACAAAATTATCTGGTATATTACTATCGTAGTCTTAAATGATCCAGAAGAAAAATAAAAAAGGGCAAAGTAAAGAACATATCGAATTATATATATGCCTAAATATAAGATTACTTCTTATTTATTATTTTATAGCAGAGTTTAGACAGAGCACGACTGACCTAGACTCTTATATAATCAATCAAAAGATAGTATAATATAGAATAATAGCTTAATGGATCAGCTATTTTCCATGTACAAAGGCAAAAGGAAATATGAAGTTTTTTAAAAGTAAAACATATTTTAACGAGTAATACTTAACCTATAGATAATGTGCTATTCTATTCTGTTTTCACACCTTCCACAGAAAAAAAGACCTTTCAGTCGTTAATTAAAGTCTTAAACCAGAAGGTCCCTTAGGCAGTTACCTGTGTGACGTAACTCTTCCCGCTCAATTGACCACGTGTCAGTTTCTTTTATGTGTAAAACAATAGACACAATTAGGAGAGATAAGCGAGGGTGGGCGGAGGGAGATAATTGATTATCTATAGGTTAAGTATTACTCGTTAAAATATGTTTTACTTTTAAAAAACTTCATTTTAACTTCATAATACATTAACCTATAGATAATGTGCTAGAATTTGCAGAATAGGAGGGAGGTGCTCTCCTAATTCTAACACCAATAATATCTCACCACTTCTGGTTAAGACTCAGGAAACTCAAAGGAATCAGATACATTCTAATTCTATATTTAATAGAAAGAATGATCTAGATTTACAAAATAGCATACCTTTAAGGTGTTATGATCTAACAACCTTATATATATTAGTAGACTCTAGAGGAAGCCAGTTCTTAAGTCTCAGAGACCTAACATTGGCCCCCCCCCCCCCCCCTCCCCCCCTCTTTTTTTCTTTTTGGGAAACAACAATTGGCTTCAAAAAGAAAAGGGAGTCATTGAGACATAACATAAATATTCCATCGCAAAGTAAGCTAGGAATATAGAAAAATTTTGAAAACAAAATTTGTAAAACAAAAAGCCAAGACCATACACTGTAAGTAGTCTATGTAGGATCTTGAATAAAAAAGGAAAAGTCTACTCGGTGGAGTTTCCTATAGATAACTGACATATGTAGATATTTTGGATAAAATTCTAGATATGTGAAGCTATGTAATTGTAATAGTCTAAGCTATTAGAATTATAAACTAATTAAGTTAATTGGAGCGACAGGACAGTTTCCGATGAACAGACACAGACTTAAAATAACCATAATGTGTAATTATTTCCCTTGATCAAATTAAAGAAGGGGAGATAATAAAAGTAGATGGAGTTAACTTAACTATAACTAAGTTATCCATCAGAAGAAAAAAAGTATAGACAAACATAATGGTTAAAACTATTGCTAGACTAATTGTATAACGAATTTTTAGTCAAACAATAAAATAATACAGAGTTTGCATATAACTGCTGGGAAGAAAAAACAACCTAAACCATTGATAATTAGTTTTGTCATGGACATATAAAAGCGTTTGATGTCCTGACAAAAAAATAAAGAATAAACTGTCAACATCATAACTAAAGAGTTTGACAGAGAATAAGAGAGATAAGAATAAGGTTGATCGCAGCAAACTGTATGACGGTCATAGTTTGGCTAAATCTTACTGTATTGATAAGATTAAACAATAATAAATAAGCTGGATAGAATCTTTCTATACCAGAAGATTGCCATGAAAAGTACTCCTGAGTAAATAATCATGGAAATCAAGAAATGTTAAAAATCCACTTTGATATGAATCAAAATGTTCATAAAAAGAGAAGGACTCAGAGAAAAAGTAATAGTGTGATAATCTCTGAAGAAAGATTATACAATAATACTGATTATTAATCTCAAAAAACACTTAATTTAAAAGTTAAGAGATAGTATTACTATTCTATACGCATATTTAAGAATAGTAAGAAATATATTAATACTAAATAAAAATTATACTACTGAACAAAATTCCCGCTATAAATCATAGGTTAAGCGTAACTATTATTTAAGCAAGGAATTATTAAACATATAACTCTCTATAAAATTACTGCCCGGAAATTTTATAGATAAACATTCAATCAAATTTTTTTTAGAATTGAATATTAATAGAATAAAATCTATGTCTGCATAATTGGTAATTCCTGAAATATCAAATTACGTACTCGCAAATGAGTTCAGGAAGAAAATACATATATATACTCTCGAGATCTATGTGTAAACCATAGAGAGTAATAATATTATTACCGCGATCCCTGACGGAAGGGTAAAAAAATGTATATGAAAGAGATAATAATTAATTTAACGTCATATAGGTTTAAGATAAAATTTGTTTAATCTTTAACCAATATGCAGCAACAGTGACTCGATATTCTGTATTCGTACGTAGAAAAGGAGTACTTAGTCATTAGAATTTTGAATGATTGAAATAGAGATAATGGGATCTAAAAGGATGTATCTCCATGAACTGAATCGAAGGATAATATCCATTCTAAAAAACTAGGGCTTGTTTTAGGCTTAGTTTAACAAGCATAGAATTGAATTATTTTCAAGTATTCATGAAGTCGTTATGCTCTGAATACTGAGAAAAATGTTAAAATATTGTTTAGGAAATAAAAAAGTGACTGTTCCACAATGTTAGCTAGATTTAAACCTGGAACTTAGCGAGAAGGTCAATCTAATTTAAAAGTAAGATGAGAAAGATAAATAATGAAGATAGATATATAAATATCGGAATAATATATTATCTCCAACAATTATCAAATAATCTGAATGTTTAAAAGCATAAATACTACTCGAAAGTTTATTTACCGAATGTATAATCGGAGAAAACTTTCAGTATGTTCAAAAACGTATCACAAAAGTAAGATCTGACCAGGAACGTAGGTGCAGCACTTACTAAGTTGTGAAGTTAATATAAACATATTTTATATTATAAACTGAAGCAGTGCATTTCAAAATCATCGACATCTTGAAATGACTTATTGTGTGGAAAAATAAATAAATATCCAGTTTCGGAAAGATATTTATCTATATATATAGACCATTTTTGATGCGGACTGGAAATCAAGATATTAATCTTTGCATTATTCGCAAACTGAACTTGAACTCTTAGCGAGAATTACTATGATCCCTTTAACGAATGTAAACATAAAGGAGGGGTAAAGAGATAATTAAGAGTGTCTTATTCTTTACCGGCTCGTATACTAATAATTAAGGATGTTTTCCCTTTTGTCTAAGCCTAGACTATAGATTGATTAATATAATTATAATAATATCTGCTATTATGAGGTAAACTCTCGTTAATTAACCTCTAAGCATATATCAAAAATATATATCAACATAATCTAGAGCTTCGGTAAGTTTAGAGGAAGGAAATGATTGACTTTGGCAGTTTCTGAATAGTTACAAAGTCAATAAAACAAAATATCAAAAGGAAAGTATTGTATATAAAATCTAATTTAGGCAATAATAATCTGTCACGTACTGAATAATTAATGCCTTTACTAAATATGTATCCATTGTCAATACCAAAGTGCAAGAAAATTTTGATTGACATGGACTCTAGTTATAAATAAAATATTAGAGGTATAGAGCTAGTCGAAGCAAAACTATTCCTCAATAAGATAAAGTAGACCTATAATATACGAGGATTAATTGGGTCTAGAATTATAATCATAATAAAATTATTATTCCAATATGAAGAATCTTCAGCGTAATAGATTCTTACTGAGGCAAAAATATCTGGTATATTGCTATCGTAGTCTTAAATGATCCAGAAGAAAAAATAAAACAGGCAAAGTAAAGAACGTATCGAATTATATCTATGCCTAAATATAAGATTTTTTTTTTTTATTATTATTTATTATTTTATAGCAGAGTTTAGACAGAGCACGACTGACCTAGACTCTAATATAATCAATCAAAAGATAGTATAAAATAGAATAATAGCTTATCGGATCAACTATTTTCCATGTAGAAAAGGCAAAAGGAAAATATGTACCTCAACTAGAATTTTAAATCGTAGTAATCTAGAGAGGTAGCGAATAAATAAATAAACTGTTAATTTATTTATCTGGTTGGTGTAAATTTCCGATACCTTAAGAATGAAAAATTAATAGAAAGTAGAAAAGATCGATTGCTACTTTCTTGTCAATTTACTCCTTAGATTACATGCTGATTACATATCGGAGCATGTAGAAGAAAAAAACAGGGGAGGAAAGAAGAAAATTTTTTTATATTTCGTGTATATTTTTCTTCTTATAAATAACGATAGTTTTATAGTTCACCTTTGCCCTAGAGCCGAATAAGGTGAATATGTAAGAAGTTAATCTCTTTGTAGCGAATAAAAGAGATATAATTATAGCTGGAAGTATCTTCTACACTTAGTGAATGAATTGCGAATTTGATCGTAACCGATAATTCTTAATTCATTTTCAATAATAAATATATATATAGAATTTAAGTCAAGTTCAAAAGTGACTGGACAGAATTCAACAATATAAATGGCTACTAGGTATTAGAACCCATCGCTGTCATTCAATAACCTATAATCCAAGACTATACATGTCTATAGTGGTTATAAATGAATATATGTTGAGCGAGTACTAGTGACTACTACTCGCACACTAGTAATCCGACACAAAGTCTACGAAGCGAGTACTAGTGACTACTACTCGCACACTAGTAATCCGACACAAAGTCTACGAAACTACTGCCCGGTGGAATTTCGTTAGAATGACCTGGCACTACTCTACGAAGTGCCTCCCGATGAAATTTTCGTTAGAGCCGGAATTTAACCGCTTTCTAGCGAATTAAAGAGATAAAACATCATTTGAATGACCTGGCACTAGTCTACGAACTGCTGCCCGGTAAGAATTTTGTTATAGTCGGAAGTTTAACTCTTTCTAGCGGATAAAGAGATAAAACATAAGTTAATTTAAAATATTAATGGAATTACACACCTATAATAAGTCAATGGAATATTAAAAATTCTAGTCTGATTTGGGAAAGACTGTACAGAATTTTTTTGTATAAAAAGTTATTATGTATTTCACTTAATAACCTATATCCATTGACTTAAACGTGAATGGAGCTCTATGAACGATAATAGATTGTTCGGGAATTAGTAATCATTATTTTGACACTAGTTACCCGACACAATGACCGGACACTAATATTCGTAACTGTTGCCCGGTAAAGTTACAAGTAATTTGACAAATTGATCGGATAGTAGTATTCGTTACTCTAGTCCGATGAAAAAGGGAGATTATATATGAAAACTGAGCGGGCACAAGTATTCGAAACTTTTTCCCGAAGATAATTAATTATTAGGCAAAAACTGACCAGACACTTTCTGTAAAAGTTTGCCTGGTGAAAAATCAGAAATAATATAATAATATGACCGGGTATAAGTATCAGAAATATTACTGATACTTTGCCCAGTGAAAAATTTTTTTAATAATTAGACATAATGACCGGAAGTTAGTATACGTGACTATTTTGTCCGGTGAAATATGTCAGAAACTAAGTCTTTCCAGAAAATAATTAAATTATTGACTGGAGACTAGTTGACTGGTGCCTGGTTGATTGGTGACTGGTGACTGGTGACTGGGTGACTGGTGACTGGGTGACTGGTGACTGGTGCCTGGTTGACTGGCACCTGGATGACTGGTGACTGGTGCCTGGTTGACTGGCACCTGATTGACTGGTGACTGGTGAAGCTGATTGACTGGTGCCTGGTTGACTGGTGACTGGATGACTGGTGACTGGTGGACTTAGACTTTATAGGATACTAAGTACCCAAAGATGCCACCTTGATGGGTCTTACCCCGGCAGTATAGCCATATGGGGTGGGGCTCCCATCAGTAAAGAATTGTCTTATAACCCATCAAGGGTTGACAAGTTCTTTACAATCAGCTTCTCCACCATGAGAATCTTTAGCCAACTGAAGATCTCTGCAAACAAAAGTCCAGGAAAAACATATCGTAATTGCTGAATAACCTGGAACGAAAAGAACAAAAATATTCTGCATATATAAACACGACTATCGAACCGATCGCGCACAAGCGTTGTGCCGAATAGCGAGAGTCGCCAAAACGCATGTGGAAAAAAAAACAGTCAAAAATACATGAAATGGAAAATTGAAAATTTTAAATAATAACACAGAAAGTGAAAGGAGTGATAAATAAACAAAAGAAACACAAGGATACATAAATTTATCCGTGAGGAAAGAAATAATCCAAATTTCTATCACAGGTAAATAATCCTTGTTGAATTTCTTTGTCCACAGAAAAGAAACTGACACGTGGTCAATTGAGCGGGAAGAGTTACGTCACACAGGTAACTGCCTAAGGGACCTTCTGGTTTAAGACTTTAATTAACGACTGAAAGGTCTTTTTTTCTGTGGAAGGTGTGAAAACAGAATAGAATAGCACATTATCTATAGGTTAATGTATTATGAAGTTAAAATGTACCTCAACTAGAGTTTTTTAATCATAGTAATCTAGAGAGGTAGCAGATAAATAAATAAACTCTTAATTCATTTATCTAATTCCTGTAGATTTCCAATACCATATGAATGAAATATTAATAGAAAATAGAGAGGATCGATTGCTACTTTCTTGTAAATTTATTCCCTAGATTACATGCTGATACATATCGGGAGCATGTAGAAAAACAGGGGAGGAAAGAAGAAAAATTTTAAATTTCGTATATATTTTCCTTCTTGGAAATAACGATAGTTTTACAGAGTTCACCTTTGCCTTAGAGCTGAATAAGGTGAATATCTAAGAAGTTAATCTCTTTGTAGCGAATACAAAGAGATATAATTTATATAAATACAGATGAAGTATCTTCAACACTGAGTGAATGAATTGCGAATTTGATCGTACCCGATAATTCGTTTTTAAGAATAAATATATATATATATATATATATATATATAGAATTTTAAGTCTAGTTCAAAAATGACTGGACAGAATTCAACAATATAAGGGCCTACTAGGTATTAGAACCCATCGCTGTCATTCTATAACCTATAACCCAAGACTAGACATGTCTATAGTGCTCAATGAATAAACATAGTTTGAGCAAGGACTAGTGACTACTACTCGGTCACTAGTAATCCTACACAATGCTCTGGCACTAGTCTATGAAACTACTGTCCGGTGGAATTTCGTTAGTATCGGAAGTTAACCTCTTTCTAGCGAATAAAAGAGATAAAGCATAAATTAATTTAAAATATTAATAGAATAACACTCCTATAATAAGTCAATGGACTATTTAGAATTCTAGTCTGATTCAGGAAAGACTGTACAGAAATTTATTATATAAAAGGTCACTATGTATTTCATTTTATAACCTATATCCATTGACTTGACTTATCTATAAAGCTCTATGAACAATAATAGATTGTTCGGGGACTAGTGAGTTACCCAGTCACTAGTAATCCGACATAATGACTGGACACTAGAACTCGTAACTATTGCCCAGTAGACGTCACTAGTAATCCGATACAATGACTGGATACTAGTTATCATAACTATTTGCCAGTGGTATACACAAGTAGCTGGACATATGACCGGACACTACTACTCGTAACTGTTTGCCCGGCAAAGTCACTAATAATTTGACACAATGACTGGACACTAGTACTCGTAACTGTTGCCCAGTGAAGTCACTAATAATTCAACACAATGACCGGACACTAGTACTCGCAACTGTTGCCTGGTAGGAGTCATTAATAATGCGACACAATGACCGGACACTAGTACTCATAACTGTTGCCCGGTGAAGTCACTAATAATTCGACACAATGACCAGACACTAGTATTCGTAACTGTTGCCCGGTAGGAGTCACTAATAATGCGACACAATGACCGGACACTAGTACTCGTAACTGTTGCCCGGTAGGGGTAACTAGTAATCCGTCACATGACCGGACACTAGTACCCATGAATAATTGACTGGATGATAAATACCCAGTAATTTTATCCTTGTCTGGATGCCCGGTGACTGGATGACCGGTGACTGGTAAGGAATGCCCGGTGATTTTATCCATGCCTGGATGCCCGGTGACTGGTGAAGCTGATAATGAATGACCAGTGACTGGTGAACTTAGACTTATTTTGGATACTTAAGCATCCATAAGATGCCACCTTGATGGATCTTACCCCGGCAGTATAGCCATATGGGATGGGGCTCCCATCAGTAAAGAATTGTTGTATAACTCATAAGGGTTGACAAGTTCTTTACTAATCAGCTTCTCCACCATAGAAATCTTCGCCAACTCGCAAGATATCCAGAAATAGTCCAGGTATAGCATGTCGCATCGATAGCCTGGAACAAAAAGAAACAAGTTAAAATTTTTGATATAAGAACATGACTTCGGAACCGACTGCACACCAGCATTGTGCCGATTATAGCAAGAGTCGCGAAAATGCATGTCGTAATAGCCAGTCAATAAATGCAAGAAATTGACAATCCAAAATTTCAAATAAAAACATCGTTAGTGAAAGGAGTGATAAAGAAACACAAGGATACAGAAATTTATCCGTGAGGAAAAGAAATAATCCGAATTTCTTTCACAGGTAAAAAATCCTTGTTGATTTTCTTTGTCCACAGAAAAGAAACTGACACATGATCAATTGAGCGGGAAGAGTTACGTCACACAGGTAACTGCCTAAGGGACCTTCTGGTTTAAGACTTTAATTGACGACTGAAAGGTCGTTTTTCTGTGGAAGGTGTGAAAACAGAAGAGAATAACACATTATCTATAGGTTAATGTATTATGAAGTTAAAATCCCTTGTTATTTACTCAAGTTATCGTCTGGAAACGAAAATATGGGCGTGTCTCGGGCAGATAACTCCGTAAAAATTTGACTAAATTTGCCCATTAGCAATTCCAAACCAGATCTCCTTAATGTTAATATATATGGCAAGTTTGGTTAAAATCCCTTGTTATTTACTCATCCTCCGGTAACGAAAATATGGGCCTATCTCGGGCAGATAACTCCATAAAAATTTGACGAAATTTGCCCATTAGCAATCCCAAACCAGATCTGCTTAATGTCAATGCATACAGCAAGTTTGGTTAAAATCCCTTGTTATTTACTCAAGTTATCGTCTGGAAATGAAAGTATGGGCGTGTCTCGGGCAGATAACTCCGTAAAAATTTGACGAAAGTTGCCCATTAGCAATCTCAAACCAGATCTCCACAATATCAATGCATAAAACAAGTTTGGTAAAAATCCATTGATTTTACTCAAGTTATCATCCGGAAACGAAAAACGGACGGACGTACTACAGATGGACGGACAGACACACGGACGTCCAACGATAAACCATAATACCCCGCCTCTAATGTGTGGCGGGGTATAAAAAGCCTAAGAGGAGTTGTGCGACAATCGAAAAACAAAAAAAAGGACCTAAAATCCTACTTTTTGACCTCTAGTGATCCCTAGAGTTGCCCCCCCTCCCACCCCCCCTCCCCCCCCAGGGCAAAATTTTTGCACCACTGTATTCTACTCTTCATTACCTTCAATTTGATATGCAACATGACTATCGTATCATAATCATAATTGGAATTTTGATTAACGTGCAGGTACAGGGGCAACATCCACATCACTGGGCCCCCTTCAAGAGAGCTGGCTTGCTGCAAACATGGCAGATCTCACATCAGATCTCCACATATTTCTATCATGAGGGTTGATAGCCGAGAGCTTCCACTCTCTGCAATCCCTCTCTGTCAGCTGCTTTCATGCCATCTTGGGCCTCCCAGGCCCACGCTTTCCCTCATCCTGTATGTGAAAGGCTGTCTTGACTGCACCGTTAGAGCGTTCCACATGTCCATACCAGCGGAACCTTCTTTCCTTCAGAATGAGGTCCAGATCCTCAATGCTAAGCCACGCAAGTAGTTCACTGGACCTGGTGGTGACAACATCTTGCGGCCAGACATTGCAGATCTGTCTGATCATTGCCCTGTCATTCTGCTGTAGAAGTTGAAGGTTTGGTTTTATCAATGGCCAAGTCTCACTGGCACGGAGCACTGTGCTCCACACACAAGAGCTGTACACACGGCCACATGTCTTGAAAGAGAGGTGGCGTGAAGACAGACCTGGTAGCAGCTCCTTGAACTTCTTCCAGGTGGTTTTCACACATGTTGTGGTTGAAAGTTCACAGCCACCTGCTGCTGAGAGCATGTCTCCTTGCTACCACCTCCAGCTTGTCAGGTCCAACTGACTTCCCTTTGTGGTCTGCCGTCCAAGGGGCATGCAGTTCCCTGGCACCGTGTACATCTGTTTTACTCTCTAAGCACTTTCCCATCAGATTTCATGTGACATTACCATTACGACCATGCGGTTTGATCATGTGGAGCAAGGGAAAATGTAACTTTGAAACCTATACAAGAAAATCTATCACCAAAGATGCAGCTGAGCAGTCCCATGAGAATCTACAAAAGGTTTACTGGACAGATTCTGTGGGACTTAAAAAAATGTTGTTTTTTGGTGCTTTTTTTTTTTGGGGGGGGGGGGGGGGGGGGGGGACGGGGGGGCCAGCAAGTATAACCATTTTAATGTTCAGACTGGTAGCTCTCATAAGAGCTAAGAAATTATTTTGCTTGCAACCACTTATTGTCTTTCACTCAATGTGGATGGTAACATGAGAATCATTTGAAAGTGCAGTAAAGCAGTGATTTATTTACAATTTTATACCTATGCGTCCCAGGACTGGCTTGGGCTATATAAAGTGAGTCCTAATAGAAAATCATTGAGTCCATTACAGAATTTCCCATTATAACTTTGTGAGTCCTGGGACTCGCTGGGATTTAAAATGTGAGTCCCAAAGCAAAAATGTGAGTACAGGACTCGGGATGCTCAGGTAAAAAAATCACTGGTAAAGGCTTGTAAAAATGTAAAGAAAAATATCAAAATCAAATATTTTCTTGTAAATGCTTGAAGACATCATTCAAAACATACCAAATTAGGCCAAGGTAAAAACTGAGTTTGATTTCTTATTGATAGTTAGCTATTCAGTTTTGCCTACAGGTATATCAACAATTTAGACATATCTAGTCCAACAAGTACGACATACGCATGCACACATTTATTATTGTTGTTTATAGATGTGCATGCGTTCACGTTCCGAAGAATTAAAAAAAAAAAAAACGTAAAAACAGCATATAAATGTAAAAATATGAACATCTAGTGCGCAGAACTATCATGTTTGAATAGTATGGGAGTACCAACAGGTGTTGAAAATTGGTGCTCTAACAACAGAAAAGCAATCGACACATAGCAACCTAACAAACAAAAGCATTTCTTTTTCTGAAGTTCACTGTAACAGCCGATTGAGAATAGAGGAAGCAGAAACAGATCGTACGCTAAAGATATCCTAATTTTGGTCTGCTTCCGAGAAACTTTCGTTTGTCGGCCATATTGGGAGGTCTTAAGAATAAAATCCATCATAGGTCGGGATTACGAGAAAAGGCGGAGACCAATCATGTTGACCAATTTCAGCCTGTGTAGGTTTCAATTATCAAGTGTAAAGCTATTTGAAGTGAGCTACGCAAACTTGAAAAGATATAAAAATTGCTGTGAGTAAGCTCAGCAGAACAAAGGGCCTGATATGATTTAGCCCTATTTGTCCCCCCCCCCATCCCTGTTTTCACAAATTTTCAAAATCTGTAATTACTGGCTCTGGTGGATGTTATGGATAGACGACACATTAAACCTTCAAACCCACAACATTTATGATGCCCGGAGCACTTTATTTTGATGGTAATGGCTAAAATAGGCACTAAATAGTCATTCAGAATAATTTTCATCATTGTTTGGGTCCGAGACCTCATGCGTGTACACAATGTATACACTTTATATATTTTATGTAAAAAATCGTCTTACAGACACAAATAATTAAAGAAAAAAAATGAGTTGTGTACAAAATATGCTGACACCTATATTCATTTTTTTTCTGAAGAAAAAGTCTGCATTTTCAGTAACAGATTTGCATCAAAACATGTGAGTTGTTTGCCCATGCTCATTTATTGTCCCTGTAGATTGCATATTTTACTTTATTTAATAATCAGTTAATACATCTTATTATATAACTATTTAATGCAACTTTTTCTCAGCTTTTATTTTAGATACGCGCTGAAAATCCCCTCTACGCCGTATATTTTTACTGAAATTTGGTAACAACATAAGTTAGATTTTTTCCCCAAAATCTATCAGTAACAAATTATGATTTATTAAATATTGACAATATTTACTTTGACCAAATGATGGACCGCACCTATTGAACTCCAATTACATAAAGCCAGTTCTTCCGATACAGAGTCACTTTTCTTGGACTTGAATCTATGTATATCTAAACTTTATCCACCAAAAGTTATGATAAACGTGACGATTTTGGTTTGGTTTAAACAATATTTTATTTGTTCCTTTACATGTAAACAAATACGTACACCATCAACTGTTCCAGGATCTGACGGTAAGCTAGAAGCTTATACGGGTCATTTCCTGATCTACAGAGAGTACATTTTCGTTCATTTGATCGACTAGGAATGACAATAAACCAATCAATATGTAATTGAGAGAGAGAGAGAGAGAGAGAGAGAGAGAGAGAGAGAGAGAGAGAGAGAGAGAGTATCTAAAAACTTACATGTATATTTTAAAAAAAAACAAAACAAAAAAACTTTCAGTTCTATTCTGTCTGATAGTTGCCATACGTGTTTGATTTAAATGGGCAATGCAGATGTATCCTTGTGTAAGTAAGTAGTAGCATGTATACAATATAGTGGTAAGTATACAAGATATATGACAGAAAACGAGTTGTTATTTCAACTTCATTTAAATGTCTGTTTTAAATACGATAGTGCAGATAATGTAAATATGGAAATATAGAGTTTTTGACCGATTCCCAAGAAGTACTTGTAATCTTCACGTGTATAATCACGAAAGTGACTTCAATTTCAGACATGGTTTTACAGGTGAGTTTCATATTTCGAATTAGATGTAGAATAGCATACATCATAACTCAGATGAATCGTCTTGATTTAATTATATAGTCTTAAGCTTTTAAAAACAGGGTCTCATTCTCATTAACTGGTGCAGTTTCTTTTCCAAATAGTAGTTCTTTTGTACAGAGAGTTTGAGGAATATTCGATAGATAAATATTTCTAATGCCAGTATATCTGGGGCAAATAAAGAAAAAGTGATAAGGACTCTCAAAACCGCCACGATCACAGGTTGGGCTAGCAACTATATTTTTTCGAAAAAGATGCGAATTAAGAGAACTGCATTCCATGCGTATCCTGGCGTGTAAGACCTATTCTTGTGCCAACATTATAATACTTGGGCGGGGATCGTTTGTTTCTGTTAAGGCGATATTTAAATGCTGAGACCGTATTTTCTTCTTTTATTTCCTCTGAAAGTTCATTCCATGCACGTATCGTAGAAGGGAAGAAAGAGTTGAAAAACATGTTGGTATTGGCATACATAGGGTGCAAAGCATTTGCATTCCGAAGACTGTAGGGATTCATTCATTTTTTTCCTGAACAAGAGGGGGCAGTATCTCTGACAAGTATTTCGGCGTAAGACCATTAATTACCTTGAAGAAAATAGTGAGCTTGTACTTGTTGCGCCTTTCCTGCAGGGAATCCCAACCAAGATCGATGAGGAGATTTTCAATGCTACAGAGCTTTGTTGCCCCGGTAATAATTCTAGCTGCTTCGTGGTGTATTAGATTCAACTGTTTCTTAGATTCGTTTGTGCAGTTGTCCCATACTGAATCGCTATATTCAAGTAGTGGACGGATAAATGCTATGTATATATTTTCTAGTGCTTTTCTATTTATCTTAAACTTAAGAGCACTCATCAGATTGAATCTAGTCCATGCGGTTTCAGTGATCTTGTTAATATGTTCTGTCCATGTGCATGGGTTTGAGAAGTTGAGACCCAGGTATTTGTGTTTCGAAGTTTCTGTAAAAAAACAAAGGTAAGAGAAAAGTCCAGGAAGTGCCACAATCACAAACCGCAGCCCTTCCTAGACCCCAAGAGGAAGAGGAAACCGACAAATCTAAACAAGCACAAATGTAAGTACAATATCGTTCATTTTGAGAGGAGGATGGTTAACTGGATTGAGTTTCCTGGATATCAGAAGAGATGTAGTTTTTATTGGATTAAAATCAACCAACCATGAGGTTGCCCACTTGTTTATAGTTTCCAAGTCTATGTGAAGACTACGTGCTGCAGACTGTGGGTTTTCAACAATAACGTACAGGCTAGTGTCAGCAAAGAGACGGATAGATGAGTTTATATTACGTACTATATCATTTATATAAACTAAAAAGAGTAGCGGTCCGAGAATAGAGCCTTGGGGGACACCGGCAAAAATAGCCCAGTCAGGTACAATACCATCAATAACAACTCTTTGTCTCCGGCCTGAGAGATAACTTGTGAACCAATGTTAGTCTGAAATTCCCATGGCTGCGAGCTTATACAGCAAATCTTTGTGCCAGACTCTATCGAAAGCCTTGCTGATGTCGCAAAATACTACTCTAACTTCCTTACCATTATCAACAGCTTCACAGAACGTGTGATAAGTATGTAGCAACTGGTTAGTAGTAGAGTCTCCTGGAATAAATCCAGATTGAAAGGGAGTAAGTAGATTATTGCGATTTATATAATTGAAGAGATGTTTGTGGACACACCGTTCCATAGTTTTTCCTGCCGTACTTAATAAAGAGATGGGTCGGTAATTAGATGGTGATGATTTATCTTCTTTTTTGTGTATTGGGGTTACATTTGCGTCCTTCAAAGATGAGTGAAAGTATCCTTGCTGCAGAGAACGATTAAAGAGTTTTGACATAGGTTTAGCCAATACAGGAGCCCCTTCTTTTAAAAGTCTCGGACTTATAAGATCAGGGCCACTTGCCGGGACGTCACTTATATCTTTGATAGTTATTGTTATAGTTGCTAAGTTTTCATGCTGAACATTGACAGGTTGGGGTAAATATTTATTTGAGTCATCTACTGTTGCTTGTGAGGAGAAGTAGTTGTTGAACATATTTGCTTTCTGAATGTTTGTTTCGGCATATTCGTTATTCATATTAAGTGTAGGTAGGGCTGCGGAATTTTTATATAAATTAAGGATTTACTTAGATGTTTTCCAAAATAGTTTTGAGTTTGTCAGCTCGTTGTTTAACAGATGTTCAAGTCTGTCGAAATATTCCTGTTTTGAGTTCCTAATTTCATTTACTATCCTGTTCCGCAATGTTTTGAATTTTACTAGAAAATCAATATTTGAGGTCTTTTGTGTATTTTCTAAACATACGTTTTCTTCTCCTGATTAAGTTTTTAATATGGTAAGTTATCCAAGGGTGGTCGTTAGGCCGAATGGTAGCTGTCTGGTTTGGAATTGACTCTTCACTAGCCCTCAATATAGCTGCAGTTAGCTATTGCACATTGTCATCTATGTTTGAATTACGCTCAATTTCGTTTTCAAGATCACTTTCCGATAATAAGGTGCGATATCTGTCAAAGTCTGCTTGATGATAATTCCACACTTTTCTCTTAAAGATTTTGATGGATGGGCGGACGAATTTTAGTAACCCCAGTACTGGGCAGTGATACCGTGTTTGATTTAGTAAGAAGCAGTCAATAACTCCGCTAGTTAAAATATTTGATTTATTACGTACTAATATCAAATCGATTAGTGATTAGTGAAGCTGAATTTTCAGTAAAGTGCGTGGGCTCATTTATCAGTTGTCTTAGGTTTTATTAGTTCCGCCATTTTATTATTATTTGAATTCATATTAATAATAAAATCTGCCGTGATTATGGTATCGGCTACATTTGTGTTATGGGCTCTGTCGATACTTTCAGATATCAAATTAAAGTACTCATTGTTACTATTGGGTGGTCGGTAGAACCCTCCGATGAGGATCTTCTTGCTTTTGACTAGGATCTCAACCCAAACGGATTCTAGGCCTCTGATTTCCAAATCGTGTCGACGTCTGCATGAAAAGGAGTCCCTTACATACACTATAACACGTGACGATTTTGATTTTGATATAGTCAGTTTCCTTTATCTGGATTGTGATGTCCCCCAGCGTACCTCATATGGGGTATACATATCTCAACTCATTAGTTTCGCCAGAGCTTCTTCAAATCTTAGTGACTTTAACTGTCGTAATAAAGCCCTTACTGCTTTCGGCGGGGTGGGGGTGGGGAGCTGGGTAACGGTGGTAATTTTGGTACGGGTGTGCGACCCAGTATTTCGAAACCTACCTCATTCATATACCTAGCCTTTGAAAAAAAAAATACCCATTCATATACTTAATTGATCTTCCGAAATGTTGACCTATTCATATACTGCCATTTGATTTTTTTATACCCATTTATTGCTGGTAGTTAGATAAATATCGCAGTCAAATCATTGAATACCAAGAGAACAAGCAGCCTCAAAAAATCTCTGAGCGAAAAATAATGCCATATACCGAGACGTCAGAAAAGTGGGGCCTTTCACATACGAATCACGAAAAATCGGATCAGTCATATACTTTTTGTTGAAAAAAGGGGCTATTCACATACCTGGCAGCGCTGAAAAAAAGGGGGCCATTCGGCACGCACATCCGTACTATGCCATATATAGGAAGTTACCCCCACGCCCCCACCCCCGCCCCCGAGCCTCACTGCCAAACTTCTTAGGCAGGGCTATCGTTATCTTAAACTTCGTAAGACGTTTTCGAAATTTTATCACAGACACAGTGCCTTGTAGAAAATATAACGTCGTCTGAAAACACTTCTGCAACAAGGTATACCGGAACCAGAATTTACGGTGACTTAGTGTACAGATTTAGGAAATCTAACTTTTCGGAGCAATTCAGAAAACTAATTAACCGTTGAGTTTGCCTGTTTCTTCTTCCTCTTTGTGTCTGGGAAGGGTTGCGGCTTGTGATTGTGGCACTCCCTGGATTTTTCTCTCACCCTTTTTATAAGATCATTTGTAATCAATAGCCACATGCCTTGTCAAAATATTAAAGCCAAGTCTTTTGTTTAAGTGTACCTTAATGTAGTGAACTTCTGATATTGTATCTGTTACGTCATAGGCGGCCAAGACGCACCGAGGGTGACCCAGTTTGATTAAGTGTCAGGTCGGGCGATACCTAAATGTACCACTACACAGAAGACTCTAGCAAAGTTAGAATTTTAAACATTTTTTACTTATACAATTTACAACATATATAATACAATACAGACAATACAATAGACAATTCCAAACAAGTCTCTTCACGTTGGCACGGTTGGGGACTAATACTGGGTATATTACTTGATTAACCTGGCTTGGTTAATCAATTTTTATACACTCAGTATGACCCCAACCAAAATTGTGAATACCATAAATATTTTCATCAAGTGTAATGAAAACATCAGTATTTTAACGAGTGCGAAGCACGAGTGAAAATTTGAATGTTTTCATTACACGAGATGAAAATTTTATGGTATTCACTGAAAAAGAGTACATTTTCTTTTTATCTTATTGTTTACACGCCAATGCGCTTTTCTGACGTCATAACTAACGTCACCAAACAAAACATGAACGTCATGGCGTCGATGTTCAGTGCTTAGCAATAGAAGCGCTGGAATGACAAAATCAAAACGTTTCGGCAAATCAAAATAATCTTATTACTAAAATGTTCCTTACATTATAACAAAGAAAGAAATGCATACCAACACTTGATAGTTTTGGATTAAAATAAATGCCTTATCTAGAGCTCTGCTTAGATGCCATTTTAGCAATTGCACACAAAACTGTCTACAATAACCGTACACAATAACAGTATACGATAACAATACATTTATTAGAATTTATCGGTACTTGCAACTTCAAAGGAAAGTACTGTCAGCTGTTGATTAAGAATAAGTGCACAAAAAGAGATAACAAACACACTCAGCCAGCCACAATAATGGTAGATTTTAGGAATGCCTTTTAAAACATTCTTCAATAATGGCACTTGTGTTCCACCTTACTACATATTGTGTTTCGAAAGTATTGTTATAAGTAAATGTCATATCTTAACAACTCTAAATTTCCCATAATAAAGGATATAATCGGCCGACTATTGTGTTTTTTTCCATTTAATGACAATCAATTGCAATATGTAGTACGGATATTTCCATAAAATGTATTCTGTGTTTACCCTAACACCTTATTATTTTGTCATAAATATTTGAAGACGACCAGTCTGCTACCTGTTCATGTGTCTTAAAACTGCTGGATGAATGGCAAACAGTGTAGACTCTGATCAGACGCCGCGTTACGCGACGTCTGATTAGAGTCTACACTGTTTGCTCAGGCCTGTTTGTCCCAATACTTAAAGTAAACAAAGTATATTATCAAAGATTGTACGGAAGGGTCCCAATCTCACTCACATATTTGGACAATCTCACTCACATATTTGTTATGTTTTTTTGTGAGTTGGTAGAAAATTGAAATTCTCACTGGACAGAAACTGAACTCGAACCCACGCTGACTGCGGCGTTAGCGTCTATCCATGCAAGACTATCGACATTCACAGAGCCACAGTGCAAGTTAAAAACCTGGTTTAACAGTTCAGCTATTGTAGGCGATCTTTGTTCATGACCCGGCAGATAAGGCCCATCCATATTTACCGCAGGGACTAACACTGTCGAAATGATTGTTAGGTAATAAAATCCACCCTATTCCAAGCGCCCCCCCCCCCCCCCCCCAAAAAAAAAAAAAAAAAAAAAAAAAAAAAAAAAAAAATTGTATATAAAGGAAGAAAACCAGCACCTCAGTATCGTTGTCTAAATTATGAAGCACAAAAAGTTATAATTTATTAAAGAAAATTTGTCATTCTAAACAGTACAGCAGAAAGTCAACATTCCCGCGCCATCCCTAGATAAATGTCTAATGGTAATACCTTTGTCTATCTGTCTGTCTCTCTGTCTGTCTGTCTGTCTGTCTGTCTGTCTCTCTCTCTCTCTCTCTCTCTCGCTCTCTCTGCACGCTTGTGCATGTGTGAGTACGAGTGTATATTGATGTGTGCTAAAAGTAACAACACATGTGGCGAAAGATAATTGAACACTATGGTCGGATTGTCTGTACTGTATAACGGCACAGTAATAAAGGAAATAAAAAATACCGTATATACCCAATATATATCCATTTTACTACCTGTTGGTATGTATATTAGTTAGGGTAAATGTGGTACGCTTTGACATGTGAACCACACACACAATAACTGTAAAACTCTTTATTTTCTATAGTTCAGATCTTTAACTTTTCCTGGCTATGCTCACCATGAACCAGTTATATGCGTATAAGATATTACTTATAATGGCAATATTCACCCTTTCAACCTTTAGTTTTTGTAATGAACTCTTCCATCTTTGAATTTGGACGCATCGACTGTTGAAAATAGGGATATCAGTCGCAAATCTAGAACAGAATGGCAAACAGTGTGGATCACGATGAGATTGCACATCTGGATCTACAATGTTTGCGTAGGTCTACCAGACTGAAAGGTTAATTTTGTTTTCTATGATACTTTCACATTTAACCAAATGGGAACATATTGCTTTACACAGACGTGGTTATGCGTAAATAATTGACTGATTATTGCTTTCGTCAAAAAGCAAATTGCAGTTGTTACTAAACAGTGTATGTATTAAGGCAGAATACATTTGCTATTAAAATGTTCCTAAAATCCGTCACTGTAACGTTTGGCGGAAAATACTGTGCAAATCCCATTTATAGACTGACTCACTCTATAATACAAAATCGTTTTATTGCGCCTGCTATTTGAATCAGAATTTCTCTACAATTAAATGGGTTGGATAACGCATTTATTTGTGTTTTTGATTGCAACCCAGATATCGTGGGCTGTCTGTCCTACTGTTTAGTGTATCTAATGCCCCGTTTACAACCATATACAAAACAGAAATGATAATTAACAGAACTAATTGAAAACTATCAGGAAACATGATAACAGTGATATATATATATATATATATAATTCGCTCCTACTATTTAATTCAGTTCAGACTGTCCTTCTTTTAACTCTTGCTGACATACAGAGTCATGAAAGAGCTCATTTGGGTGACTTTTTTATGAGTCAAGGAGAAGTGAAACTGCAAAATTTACATCCCAACTGTCATGTCCGTGACCAACCCGCACACCTGTTCAGTCTATTCAGCGCTATTTCTGTTCACCTTTTAGGGTCTGTGAGCATAAAACCCTTGACCAAGCTCTGTGTGTGTTGTACGGGAAGAATTTACTTTTCTGAACAGAACAGAACACAACTTTATTGAAAATAAACTCAGGCCACACACAGGTGGCATAAGAGCATGGAGAGAAGAATGTATTAGATAGAAAAGGAAATGAACTCTACGTTATACAGAACACTTGCTAAGCTTTAACAAACTGTTTGGACGTTCATTTGACGTTATATTAACGTAGAAGTAACGTTACGTTGATGACGTCGGTTGCTAGGTAATAGGAAAAATGGAAGTCGCGTTTTCGTATGGGCTCAGTAAAATTTGTATAAACTGTTATTAAACTAGATTGTTTCAAAGGAATTTATTCATTTTGGTGTTGATTCCATAATCGGGAAAACCTAAACACCAAAAAATTGGTAGCAGAGCGAGGTTGCAACATTCTATCGAGGACAATTCGTTTCAGAACAAAAAAATGGCGTCAGCGGAACGCAGCAACGGGGATGATTGGGGCGAAATCGGCAACGCCGCGGGAACAAACATGGATTATACGGACATGTAAACATCGTTAAAACTGGAAAAGTCTCGCGCTAAATCGACATTTACACGTCTCAAAAACAAGTTGATATTCTTAGTGGAAAGTGAAGGCATCGGAACTAGCCGCGAGGTACAGGAGGCTTGCGACAATTTGGATAACAGCTTAGAGAGAACGATGAATGTGATGACACGATTATCGGGACTTTATATGAAATATAAGGAAAGGGAAAAAGCCAAGAAGGTCGCTCTCGAGACGGATAAATTAGAGGAGGACTACAATTCTGCGTACGACGTAGCAAGACATTATCTTCATTCGCTTAAAGGGGAACAATCAAGTGAAACATCAGAAATTCTGGCGATCGACTTGCTCAATAGAATGAACATTGACGATAACTCGGGGACATATCAAAAGCAAGAATCAGCTGGTTTACAAGAAACCTCGAAGAAGGTAGGATTTATCGATTCTATAGATAATAACCATGGATTTGAATCAGTGAAAGATACAGGACTGACAACATGCACTGAGACCGAGTCGCAGCATATATCAGAAAAACAGCAAAGAAATGCCGGTATTATGAACTGGGTCGCTAATAACATGGCCACACCTAAGCAACATGAAAAGCCCCAAGAATACAGCAGTATGAGTCCAGAAGGAAATCAAACCACAATGAATGCACAGGCTGTGCCATTCGAGCCGGCGGCGAGCTACACAGCCCCTTCCATTGGGCTTGATATGTGGCGACAACTCAAACGGGTGGAGATACCAACATTTTCCGGCGACAAGAAACATTATCAAAGTTGGAAGGCAGCTTTCCTGTCTTGTATCGACAGCGCCCCCGCCACAGGAGAGTACAAGCTGCTACAACTTCGCAAGTATCTTTCTGGAGATGCTCTCAAGGTTATAGACAGTCTTGGGCATTCGGCCACAGCATATGAAGCTGCAAAAGACAGATTAGAGCGGAAATATGGCGGAAGGCGTCGGCAAATCGCGATCTATCTGGAAGAATTAGAACAGTTCAGACAGATACGACATGGTAATGCACGAGACATAGAAGAGTTTGCGGATCTTCTTGATATCGCCATGATAAACCTAAAAGAAGCCGGTCAAGATTATGAGTTGTGTGATGGTTCTCTTTATACCAAACTACAGCGCAAGTTACCAGAAACAATGCTAACGCAATACCATCGCTGGATTTTTGAAAATCACAAGGATGAATCGGTTATGACCTTACGGACGTGGGTACTCCAAGAGGCAGAATTCAGAACAATCGCATCAGAGACAGTTCACGGCTTTACTGGCAGAATGGCTAATAATGCTCCATCACGATCTGTACCTAGATATGGAAATCAACGGACATTCTTTGGAGAAATAAAGGACAAACGGAGCTTGCCTAAACTTATTTGCCGGGAATGTGGAAAACAGCATGGTATATGGGGCTGTCGGATATTTGCGCAGAGGAGCGTTCGAGACAGATGGAACATAGCAAAACGACTGCAGCTATGCTATCGGTGCCTCGGCGAGGAACATCAGGGCAAATCATGCCCACGCAGTCGAACCTGCGGACTGGACGGTTGTGCCGATATGCACCATAGGTTACTTCATAAGCAAAAGACGGTCGAACAAAGGGCACCTGTAAAAGAAACAACGGCAGTAAAGCGTGCAGAAGATAATGGTACTTCGAGAAATAGGCGTGCAGAGCAGGACAACGTATCAACAGACCGGGCTACTTTCCTCACGGAGGGGAATGATCCAGCACAAGAGACAACAATGGTGGCGCAAAGCGGCAAAAGACCAGAATTTGTTGGTTTACGCACGGTGCCTGTCATTCTGATAAATGGAGATCGTTCGCTCAGAGTAAATGCATTACTTGACGACGCTAGCACGAAAACCTACGTGAATGCAGATGTAGCAGCCGAGCTAGGCCTGCAAGGAAGAACGGAAAGGGTCAAGGTCAATGTGTTGAATGGTCAGATCGAGACCTTTGAAACAAAACCTATCGACGTCACACTACAGAGTGTAGCAGGCAATGTGAGCATGAAGATCAATGCATATACAGTTAATAAGGTTACTGGGAACATGCCTGTTGTAGTTTGGAATAGGTACAAGCAACAATGGCCTCATCTAAGAAATATTGATTTCCCAGCTTCGTCAAGGAAAGTCATTGTCGACGTGCTCATAGGGCTGGACTGCGCTGACCTTCTCTACGCCATTGAAGAAAGAAGAGGAAAGCCGGGAGATCCCATAGCCAGACTAACACCGCTTGGTTGGACATGCGTAGGATGCCCGGGCACATATTACGAACCTACTCTGCAAACAAACTTTGTCTATACTTACTTCTTGAGGGAACAGACCGAAATTGAGCAGGTGAATAGAACCCTAAAGAAGTTCTGGGAAATTGAAGATGTCTCATCAGAGCAGGATTTACCAATCGTGCGAATAGAGGAACAGATGGCTCTGAAGAAAGTAGAGAAGACTATCATCTATGAAAATCAGATGTACAGGGTCAGTATACCATGGAAAAGAAAGGAACCTGCATTACCAAATAACTATGAGATGGCAATCCGCAGACTTGAAAATACAGAGAAAAGATTAATGAAGTCACCGGACATCGCATCTGCATATAACCAGTGCATTGCACAATATCTAGAAAAGGGCTATGTCACGAAAATTCCGCAGCAGGAACGACCAACATCAAAGTGGTACCTACCGCATTTCCCGATACTACGACCAAACAAAGATACGACAAAGACAAGAATTGTATTTGACGCATCGGCGAAATATGAAGGTATGTCACTAAACGACGCGATCTACCAAGGACCAAAGCTGCAGCGGAATCTGTTTGACGTATTATTGCGTTTTCGAAGGAAACCAGTAGCAGTTGTATGTGACATTGCTGAAATGTATTTGCGTATTGGGATAGCACCAGAAGATAAGCCTTACCATCGGTTTCTGTGGAGGGGAATAGACAAGAACCGCCAGCCAGACATATACGAATTTGACAGGGTCGTCTTTGGGGTGAAGTCCTCCCCATTCCAGGCGCAGTTTGTCTTGCAACACCATGCGAAAAAATTACAGGACGATTTTCCAATTGCTGCAGAAACAATTCTAAAGGCGACCTATATGGATGATTCGATGGATTCGGTGTCCAGTGAAGAGCAAGGAATAGAACTACATAGACAACTTTCCCTTCTACTGACAAAAGCGGGTATGCATGCGCGGAAATGGTTGTCGAATTCCTCAAAAGTGCTGAGTGAAATCCGGATCCAAGATCGCAAGTTTGAGGTTGATCTTGACCGTGAAAGTTTGCCATCTACAAAAACGTTAGGTGTTTGGTGGTCAGCTGACAATGACGTGTTTACCTTCAAGGAGAATGCACCAGGTTATGATATGTTATACACAAAGCGCAACTTCCTGAGGAAGATCGCCACGCTCTTTGATCCCATAGGCTTGATAGCTCCATATACTATACGTGCAAAATTATTACTACAAGAAATGTGGACGGCTGGATTGGAATGGGACGAAGAACTGAGTGACACACTGATCAACACAGCACGGGCTTGGTTTAAAGAACTCACAGTTTTGACACAGCTACATATACCAAGATGTCTGCTTGAAAAGGGCAAAGCAGTAGATACTGTCACCTTGCATACGTTCGTAGATGTTTCTGAAAATGCATATGGCGCAGTTACTTATGCAAGATACAGCTACAAAGATGGGTCAGTATCGACAAATATAGTGGCTGCAAAGACACGTGTTGCACCCAGTAAGGCCTTGAGTATTCCTCGTCTGGAGTTGATGGGTGCTGTTATAGGTGTGCGACTATCAACAAGGATATCAAACGTTATGGACTTAAAGATGAATCAGTTGGTTTACTGGTCAGACAGTTTAAATGTGTTATGGTGGATACACGGAAGAAGTCGGGAGTTTAAACCTTTTGTCGCCAACAGGATCGGCGAAATACAGTCCAATACCGATCCATCACAGTGGAGATACGTCCCGACCAGTTTAAATCCAGCTGATATCCTAAGCAGAGGTATGTCAGCAGTGGAGCTTCTAGACTGTGAAAAATGGTGGAGAGGGCCAGAATTCTTGAGACTGCTAGAAGATGCTTGGCCAGCCAGGAAGATACAAAATAAACACACGGGATATGATGAATTGAAGAGGCCAGTCCGGTCACAGAAAGAATGCTCAATATCTGAAAACAGAACTGAAATCCGGACTGAGTCTGTATTCGTCAGTGTTACAAATACGGAAGTGGAATTTCCATTAAGCCCATGCAATTATTCGAGCTGGTTAAGACTGAGGAGAGTTATGGCATGGGTGAATCGCTATATAGACAACTGTGGTAAACAGAGAGAAGATAGAACCTCAGGAGAGCTTCAAGCTGATGAGCTGAAAAGAGCAGAGCTGCAGCTAATTCAGTATGCACAGGTTACTGAATTTAGGGAAGAACGGAAAGCACTAGCAAATCAAAATCGTTACCAGCAAACAGCAAACTGCTAGGACTACAGCCTAAACTAGATGATGATGGGCTCATGCGGTCGGACGGCCGCCTGAAGCATGCAGAGTTTCTGTCTTACGAAGTAAGATTTCCGATCATCCTACCACGTAGAAGCTGGGTGACCAAGCTCATCATTAAAGATCAGCATGAAAAGGGAAAACATGCAACAGGAACCAATCAGACCCTTGCAGCATTATCCTCTAGATATTGGATACAGTCAGGCCGTGAAGCGATTCGTGCATGGGAGAAAGAATGTGCTGAGTGTCGAAGGAGGAAGTCGAAGCCTTGCCAACAAATAATGGCACCATTACCAACTTCGAGACTTAAAACGTCACTACGGGCGTTCACCAGATGTGCAGTAGATTTCGCAGGACCATTTATTACTGTTCAAGGCAGAGGGAAACGTCGCGAAAAAAGATATCTCTGTCTCTTCACATGTCTAGCCACAAGAGCGGTACACTTGGAAATGGCATTCGGGCTGGACACTGATTCATTCCTGAATGCCTTTTACAGAATGTCAAGTCGAAGAGGTCTACCAGAGGAGATAATTTCGGACAATGGATCTAATTTTAAGGGAGCGGATGCTGAACTAAAGGCATTAGTAGCGAGGTTAGATGACAAAAGAATCAACCAGTCGATAGCCAACAAGGGAGTCACCTGGCACTTCAATCCGCCATTGGCTCCGCATTTTGGTGGTGTCCACGAAACCATGGTGAAAGCAGCGAAGAGAGCAATGTATGCTATACTAGGTAAAGCGGACGTCAACGATGAAGAACTGATAACAGCGATAATTGGGGCCGAGGCATTACTGAATTCGAGACCACTTACATACTAGTCTGCAAATCCAGCTGACGATACACCACTGACTCCAAACCATTTTCTTCATGGTCAGGTTGGGGGTCAGTTTGCGCCTGTCTCCATCGATAAAACAGAATTCAATCCAAGAAAACGATGGCGTCGAATACAAGAGCTGCTACGCCACTTCTGGACGAGGTGGCTACAGGAGTGGATACCCGGACTTAACGCTCGAAAGAAATGGTTCAAGAATCAACGAGACGTACAAATCGGGGATGTGATGTTAGTAATTACACCGGATACTCCACGAGGAAATTGGCCGTTGGGGCGAGTGTTAGACGTTTATCCAGGAAAAGATGGCCATGTACGTGTCGCAAAGCTACAAGTTGGGTCGGGGACCTTGACGAGACCAGTGACGAAACTGTGTCCCCTTGAGTTGGAACTTTAACGATATAAAGATAATTATCATTAACTCACTAATCTATTAAGCTATTTTAAACTTATACAGGTGCGCGGAACATTATAATTTACATCATATTTCGGTTTGGATACAGTTTCAATATTTATCAAAATGAACATTTTGAGGAGGGGAAGATGGAGAGAAGAATGTATTAGATAGAAAAGGAAATGAACTCTACGTTATACAGAACACTTGCTAAGCTTTAACAAACTGTTTGGACGTTCATTTGACGTTATATTAACGTAGAAGTAACGTTACGTTGATGACGTCGGTTGCTAGGTAACAGGAAAAAATGGAAGTCGCGTTTTCGTATGGGCTCAGTAAAATTTGTATAAACTGTTATTAAACTAGATTGTTTCAAAGGAATTTATTCATTTTGGTGTTGATTCCATAATCGGGAAAACCTAAACACCAGAGCATAGTATACAAACAGACAAACAAAGGCATGTAATAAACAGACATGTATAAACGTGAGCAAATGCAAGAATGAAAAGGAAGCAGAAGCATCACACCACCACGTCTATGCAAAACAGTCACATTATTATGGCATTAAAAATGAAGACTTTCAGATAGAAAATGGTGATATTCCTCCCATCCCCACCCCAAACCCAGACCGCAGGTCCCATCAGAACCACCTCATTTAGGCAGTTCTAACAAGCAGCTACACTCCAAGTCCGGAGCAGAAACTAGAAAATAATGTATACCCCAGCAAACAACTCTCCTTCCTATATAAAGTGGGATTTATCAGGGTCTTAATCACATAGACTTGTTAATATGATGCAAACTGCAAAACAAAACAAAAAAAAAAAAAAAATGACCAGAAGAATATGTAATGTTAAATTATGGAAAACTTAGCTAGCATTCGAAAATTTCTTCATAATTGTTTTAATAAAACAAGATAGTTTGATAAGAAGACTTCCATTTTCAGTAGATAACAGTTCCTTGAATTTAATAATACTGGGACGTTTGTAAAAATATGGCATTAAAAAGTTCTTTCTTTCTGATTTGAAATGGTTCTTGTAAAGGTTTGTGGATGTGACGAATTAGCCCTTAGAATTTTATTACCGCATATGTTTTTCATTGTCACTGCATCCGCGCAGTCTGATCAGTCTTCGCAGGGCACTCTGTGGGTAGCTAAGGATGTGAAGCGTCTTCAGGCGGACAGCGAAGACTGATCAGCCTGCGCGGATGATCTGGCCCCGACGTTATAAAACGTTTTTCGGGCTCAACTCAACTGAGCATGAAATTTTTCATGCCAATAAATCTCAAATTACTAACAATTGCAAATTATTTCTTGCTAAACATAGCTGAGAATGAAAATTTTCTCTGTTAATTAATATGAAAATGCCAACAATAGTTGGTATTTTCATATTCATTAGCAGAGAAAATTTCATGCTCAGCTGAGTTGAGCATGAAAAAAAGTTTTATAACCTCGGGGCCTGAATCCTTGCTGGGTCCACATGCAGTCTAGTCGGAAACGCTGTGCTCCGGCATAAATTCAAGTCTGAGTCATCTAGATCAAAATTAACTGTGACATAAAAAAAAGCCTTCATACTTCACTCTCCCACGATCTATAATCCAAATCATAGCTAGTATTACCAAGCACATAGACGACTAGAAACATTTTGTTTTGAACATCATGATTTCCGATATGCTCAAACTATTGCTTCTGGGATTAAGCGGAGTAACAGTAAAAGGTAATGAAAGATTTTTACACTTTCTGAAGTCCACTTTCCTCCGTCTTTGAATCTGGTCAGAACCATTCTTCCAAATAGAGGTCAGTCAAAAATCAAAATAGAATGGCAAACAGTACAGATCATGATGGGCCGTCTCATCAGGGTCTAGACTGTTTGCAAAAACATTGGTTTGATCTGCAGAGCTAACAGGACTAATGGACAATTATGTTACCTTATTTACCCAGATATTGAGCCACTTTATCTCTTTACCATACATCCTAGAATTTGAACGACCAAGTCAACCTTACTACTATTGGGAGTTTCTTAAACTGCTGGATAGGTGGTAAACAGTGTAGACCCTAATCAGAAGTCACATTCTTTGGCATCTGATCTGGGTCTACACTGTTTGTGCAAGGTTGTCTGTCTTAATGCTTAGGATAAATAAGTATTCCATGAAAGCTTTATTACCGCATATGTTTCTCTTTGTCATTGTATCCATCAGTTTGCCCGTTTACAATTTTATTGAAATACTGTCCTAAACAAAGCGTTTTTGTTTGACATATACATTTGTATTTTAGCTCAGTTCTCATGCACATTTCCTATCTTACGGGGAACTGATCCACGTTCAAGGAAGAGAACTGTTAAGAAATTGTTTTTATCTCTCTTTTTAAAAGGGTCTGCTTTATAAGGAAATAATTTGTACCCGTACTCCTTCTGAAAAGAAGTATACATTATAGAGGTCTACTCTATAGGTCCCTCACCACCTCAGAATTTATTACTGACCGTTCTAAGGCGGTACGTACACTGTGGTATTTCTGTTAATTCTCTGTAATATTTCATTTAAAAATGTTTTCTTTGTAATTTATTACTGGCCGTTCAAAGGAGATACTTTCATCGTGTACTGTTTTGTTAAATGTTCTGTAGTAATTCTCTTGCAAATGTTTTCTTTTTAACAATTATGTAAGTCAAAGATGTATTCATGTAAGTTTGAGTTACAGAGCTGCCATTTTGGGGGAAAGGTTTTCCAAGTGCGCGTCATTTGTTCTTTTTGCGGATGCTTAATTGTATTTGTATTTATCTGCCTTTCCTTTTGATGTGGTGAACTTGATATGTATCTGATTGTATCAGTTCCTGAGTTCACTTATTTACTTTCTATAGGAAAGAAATTGCTACCTCTGGGAGAATATTCCTTCCTTATAGTAGATTGCTTTTCAAAAGAGGACTGGTGTGCAGAACAGCAAACAGGAAGTCACAAACATTGTCTTCTTTGTGAAGAATGGTGGCTAAGTCTTTACAGAAATATGTATAAAAAAACTTGTATAAAATTATATTTGAAAGTAATTACAACAAATGATCAAAGTCATAAAAGCGTCCTGTACTTTCAAAATTGTGTCCTCTGACAGGCATCCGTCCCTACCACGGGGCTGGATACATATATGAAAGTATAAAAAAAAATCCATAAAGGTTGCCCTTGAAAACAAAGACGTTTGCAGCCCTACAAACTACATATGACAGCACTATAGTTTGTAGGGCTGCACACGCCTCCACCGACAGCGCTGGCTTAAGCGGAACTTAAATTTCCAAGATTCCAGAAGGGGTTCAATGATCAATGCCAAGGAAAAAAATAGAAACTGCACTATGATGAAGTACTGAAAGATTTTTTACGACCGCCACACGGCACATAACATCAGCTGCGGTGACGTCAAATAAAACCTAAAAAACTCCTGTCCGAGGTTTAACTCTTGCAAATTCACTGATGTGATGCATTCTCACTGCATTCGGTTTTAAGGGAACTGGATATCCTTAGTAAATTTTCCGACCTTTTTAGACTGGAGACCACTTTTGTGACTTCCTGCTCACTCTCCTATACATGAAGTAGTCTGCTTTTAAAGAAAAGCATTTGCTCCCATGGGGAGCTTTTCTTGTACAGCGGACCCCTTTACAGAAGAGGGCGTGCAATTTTAAAATATTTACCTATCCGCCACCCCACCCCACCCCACCCCCCCCCCCCCCCCACCCCCCGCCCGCCCGCACCCACCCACCCACACAATAGTGCCAAAGTCCCATAAATTGTGTTTTATGTTCGTCTTCTTGTGTTGCAGATCTCTTCATAACGGAAACCAACACTCTACCAGCACGTGATGGACCTCATACACCAAGTAACATCTGGGTGGTGCCGGCTGAAGATGTAACTATAAATTGATTAATGTAACCATGCAATGTTTAAATAACAGCAGATGGCATTTAAAACATTGTTTTGATTTTTCCGGACAATACGATTTAACTTTCTATATGAATTGTCTTCCATGAATTGTCTTCCATAAACTGCCAACACTGTTTTTTGGTGTGATGTACTTCATGATGTGGTACGTTTTCATATCCAAATTAATTCCGCGCCAGAGACAAAAGGTGTATACTTTAAGGGAGAGTAGTAATTGAAGTGAAATTCGGCCTCGATGGATCAGTCGGACGTGCGTCCGACTGGTGATCAGGTCGCGAGTTCGATCCCCGCCGGGTCCGGCAACATTCTTTCGTAAAAATTGATCATGAAATATTTTCTAAGGCCATTCTCTTCTTTATGCTGATTCAAGAAGGGCAGTTTATCAGTTTCTGGAGAAAGAATGTGTACTTATACTGGTTAACTGCTTAGAGGACTAAGCATGCTCAAGAAAAGTGTAGTTAGGTAAACTTACTGGATCGACATGACCTTAATGGTGGACTGGCCGTAAAACCTTAACTCAACCAATCAACATAAATGCTTGTTATGTTTGAGCTAGCCCGAATGGTTCAAGTCGGTATAATTCGTTTATATCTCTCTCCATACCTACCTGAATCCAGTAGCTCTTTTTCCCTTCGCTGGTAACGTCACAGACTTTGTCGGACTGACGGAAAATGTGTCAGCGATTTATATCGCTTGTATCTCTCTTCATACATGTCTGATTTTGGTCAAATGCACTCAATTTATAGTTCCTATATAGTTCTGCCTCGATAAATATTGGATATAAAATAGCTGCTCTGAGTTGAATGGCATTTAAAAAAAATATTTATAGCGTGTCGGTATTGGATACTTCATCAGTGACCACTGTAAAAAAAAAAAGGTAAGAGAAAAGTCCAGGGATGCCACAATTACAAACCGCAGCCCTTCCCAGACACCAAGTGAAATAGAAAACCGAGAAATCCAAACAAGCACAAACCGAACAAAAGTACGAAAAGCACTAAGTTGATTGGACGACACCGATTTCTAGGCAAGCGAAGTGTTAACCTATGATTTGACGTCATGTGCTTTTAGCAAAGCGCCTCCAAACGCCTACAAAGGAAAAATCTGTCGTGTTATGCTTGACCTCGCTCACTGACCGACTGTGTGATGTCATAACATTCTTCGCAAAGGCTGATACACACCAGAAATCTTTGTTCAGGTGTTTAAATCTTGAGAAAGGCTTGTACTTTGAATATCAACATTTCAGGCTGTTTTAGTTGTATGGCTAGTCAATAAGCAACCACCCACCTTATATCTGTAAGAGCACTTCTTTTTCCATGGATGTATCTGTTCTTTTTCCATGGATTTATCTGTCAGCATGATTCTTTTGGGCAAACAATGTTCCAGTGTTATCCTTCAAAGTTGAAGAAATTTAGAAGTGAAAAAAAAGGTAAGAGAAAAGGCCAGGGAGTGCCACAATCACAAACCGCAGCCCCTCCCAGACACCAAGAGGAAGAGGAAACCGACAAAACTAAACAAGCACAAAGCAAACAAACGTACGAAAAGCACAAAGATTAGCTCTCTCTTCCCCAAGCGAGGTAATCGCAATGCTAAAAGGATTGAAAAAAAAACACTCCTTACCCGCTGCCTGGACATCTTTTCGGACCAGAAATGGCGTCCACAGATATTTTCTTATTTGGGTGCAAAACTAGGTAAATGGGCGGGATGTGGTATTATTTCCTAATAGTTTCACTCTACAGCATCCACCAAAATATAGTGGCATTCCCTTACCAGGTAATGACTGCGTCTTTAACTTCTTTGGCCTCGGGAAAATAAGGTACGGACTTTGACAAAAGTCTGTCCGTACTGCACTATAGTCTAGTGTATCTTTTCTGATCCTTTCTGATCATTTAGCCCACTCCGGGATTTTCGAAATCCTTTTATTAAGGTCACTGATGAGATTTACAGCTACTGGACGCAAAATAGAATTATCTCTCTACGACATGAACCGTTTCAGCATTCCGCTGCTTACTGATGCTATAGCTGACATTTGATAATCGCTAAGGGATTTGGGGACTCAGCGTGCTGTTAGTTTACATATACACTAATACTGAAACACTAACGTATGAAAAGCACTGTGTCTTTCCTGTCGCTTCTAAGACAATATACAATATCTGGCAATTTATTGCACACTTCCTCATCGGTAGCAATTAGTGAACGACCAGACATGTTTTCATCTTCTAAGAAAGTTCTACCTACAGTTTCCAGAACTGTTTCTGATGTTTTTGCCAGTGACGCGCCATAAGTAGACTTCCCAAATCCCGGACAAACGCTTCTACCGATATTTCCTTCGTTCAGGCCTATGGGCATGGTGGGCGAAGCTTGCTTACCAAGTAATGCTTCCTACCTGCGGACGCCCGATTACACCCTTTATTCTGGGGTCCATGACTGTTGGTCTGAACATTCTGATTCGTCATTCGTTTATGGATTTATGAGTTTGGATTACGGCTTAGGTACCATGACCGCAACTACTTGAACTCATCAACCCAGAATTTGACTTGATATGATGGTGCAGAATACACATATATATGAACCAGTTCGCTATGTATTTCCTTGCCTTGTTTCCCTTTCAAACGCTGGTCAAGAATTACAGCTCTGTATTCCAGTTTAGACCATTTAAGCTTTTGTATCACTGTCCATGTTTAACATCTGATATCTTATCAATGAATACACGGCACTGATACAATTTACGCATGCCTAAATTATGCGTTATAACAACGTGAAAATAGTGGGCTTGCCGTGAATTAGAAGGCCATTAAACTGGTTATACTTTGACCCCCCACCCCCACCCCACCCCAACTATTCATAACAGTGTCTCTGAAAATGATTAGCTTTAAACATCAGAACGTAAATTTGTGATTGATCACACGGAAACCATCACACCTGACAATTTACTCAGACTGCCGCAGCTCTAGGAAATTCTTATTCAGGTATAAAGACGCATATAGTATTAAAGGTAAGTATATCAGCAAGAAGACAAAGCTTTGAATACAAAGAAGTTAAGTATTGAAATAATAGAAATACGCCTGTAAGATTGTATTAACTGATTCTAGAGCCAGTTGCAAAGCTTTTGTAACCCTTTCAGCCATATTGACCAAGACAGATACTTTTGCAAACTATGTAGATCCGGATGAGACGGCTCATAATGAGCCGTCCCATCTTGATCTACACTGTTTGCCATTCTGTTCTTAATTAACAACGTCATCCTTTTGGAAACAATGGATGTGTGCAAATGCAGAGAGGAAGGGTCTATTTCAGAAACTCAGGGTGGAAAAGGTCAGCCTTTGTATTTTCGACAATAAACTGTAGAATATGTGCTGCGAAGTATGAAGTATGACATGTAAAGTATGGCGTATGAACCGTGAATTATGAAGTATGAACTGTGACCTGTGAGTTATGAAGTATAAACTGTGAAGTATGAACTGGGAATTATGGTGTATGAACTGTGAATTATAAAATATTAACTGTGAACTGCGAATTATGACGTGAAGTATGAACTGTAAAACATAGATAGTCAAGCGCCAACCTTCTGAAACAAGTTATGGAAGTGTAGTCGTCATAATTAGAAGTCGTAATTCTTACACATGGCTGTAATTCGTCGACATTCTTCAAACGAAGAAAAATCCGTAGCAGACAACTTACCTCGCATTGGACTCTCAGACCCATTTTTACTTGTTAATATAAAACACAGGGCGCAATATTCGACAACGCTACTAAACATATATGAAGAGTATTTTTATCGTTACTGAATGGAATATGTAAATAGTTATATCGCTATCAGCCTAACAAGTCCATCTCGTTAACTTATAGCTTTGGGGAATATCCTTTGCTTTGCATAAAGTAAAAGAGCATCCCCATACTTAGTACTGGTTATGTATACACTAAGATGTTATGTTTCCAGTTCAAAACGTTACAAAGCAAAAGACAAAATTGAGCCGGGGCTATATAAATCACTAATACAGCCTTGCTGTATGAGCTAGCTTTTATCGCGACACGGTATAGTGGTCTGGTTTTTCTACGTAGTTAAGCAACGGATTTCTTGGTTAGTACCTAGATGGGTGACCCTATATTGGTGGCCACTGCTTAACTTGGCAGAGAACCAAATCGCTCGGTATCATTTACGACAAGCGAAGGCTCGGATCAGCCTGCGCATCCAGGCGGATCAGACTCTTCGATGTCCTCTTGAAGAAGCTTTGGATTTTTGGCCACCCACAGAGTGCCTTGCGAAGAGTCTCATCAGACTGCACAGATGCACAGGCTGATCTGAGTATTCGATGGGCGCAAATGCAATCTTGGAAATGCTGTGCCCCGGTTTAATTTGAAAAAGAGTATTCGAGACAAATACAGGAAATGTAAACCTCATGCGATTTAAACCTTACGTTAAACTTCGTTACAGACAATCAAAGTTCATTGGAATCTACCAGAGGACACGGTCGACCTGCGGACGTGTGTACTCGAGTATCGACCAGAAGATAATCAACGATCGATCAAAATCCCCATTACTAAGGATCAACGGTGGTTCCTCATCAGTGGGCTGGAGAGAAACACACTCTATGAAATTCGACTGTATTGCTTTTATAACAGAACAGTCGCTGCGCCCACAGAATGGATCGGGGCGTCGACCAGAACAGGTAGGCGTGTAGGTTAAGGTACATGTACACTGCTTATATCAAGGATTTAGAATTAAATTGTCAGCTAGTCTGTGGCCCGACCTCAAAGACAGTCCGATTATTGAAGATGGGTAGGTAGCACACCTCTCAAACGGTCAAAAGGTACACCTTAGGTGTTCCGTCAAAACTTTTTGACCAAGTTCTGCCATTCTTTTTTTCTGTTTATTCTGTTGAGTTTAATTTGGAGTTGTCCAGCGAAAGTTTATTTTATTTCAGAAATAGATTCGCACTGGCAAATAAATCCCAGTTTGGTGGTCAGTTGCAAAGTAGATCAAATCGCGAGCGCGTAGCGCTACTTATTTAGCTATTTGCAACTGACTGACGGACTCTGATTTAGTACTTAGCAAATAACGTACTGCTGATCTATTTCGGTTATAACATTAATGGTCGATGCAAATGCTGTTGTTTCCTTCAGATTCTCCCAACTTTTCGGCATTGAAGGAACCCTGCCAACACTTTGGACTGTCACACACATGTGTTTACCTGTATTTATGACGTACCTGATGCGAGAAAACGACGTTTACGCCCATTGCCTTTGTTGGAGAATAAATCACAGGCCTTCACAATTCCTATAAAGGCGCGCTGTGTTTAAGAATTTCATAATTTTCAAAATTCGACATACGCTGCGTTCTCTATCTACTTAGCTTGCCAAGGTCCAGGCATTAATGTGTGAACGTGTGAACCAATTATTATAAACGATCAATAACAAGTATCAGTAATAATATAAAACTGTTAAAGTCTACTTTGTACATTTTCATTAAAAGCCTGCACAAATGACAATGGTCTGGTGGCTTCCAAAAACTAGGGACCTTTATGGTACATAAATACGCAGAAGAAGCAGGGCAGATTGATTGTAAAAGAAGCTAAATATATCTTACAAACTTTCTCATGTCAGCATATTGATTAATATAAGAAGCAACATGTTTTGATTATATTAAAGCTGTGTTTCGAAGACACATTCTTAATACATTTATGTCAGGTGTCCCAAAAACGAGGCATTGTCAAATAGTATAGAACCAGATCAGACGCCACAGAACGCGGCGTCTGATCAGATTATACACTGTTTGCATGAAATACATGAATTTCTATAAAACATCGTAATAACAAAAACTAACAAGACATCCCTTCTATTTGAAATGGACCTGTCCAAATACTTGAGATAGAAGAGCCCAATCGGTATAAATGGGTTTATTTCATGACTCGTACTTTAATTTGCTTACTAGGTTAACAAAGCATGTATGAAGCCCTGCAAACTAAATTGCTGCCATAAGAAGAACCTCAATGAAACTTAGGCTCCGATATTCATTCTTTTATGCGTTAGGTAATTCCAAAGGCAACCTTCATACACTTTATTTGGCTCGCGCCAAGCGAAAATATATCTTCGAGCATGCGCAAAATGCACAGCTTCAGATTAATTCAACGCATGCTCAAAGTCTCATCTAGGCATTTGCTCTCCATTGATACATTGTTAGCGGATAGTGAAGGCCCTGACCAGACTGCGCGATTGTGCAGGCTGGTCTGGGCTTTCACTGTCTGCATATGTCTGAAGACACGTTTTCGTTTGGTGCGGCCTATTTCATGGGCACTGTCTCCGAAGGAGAGAGTTTGAATAAAATGCTTAGTCCTATCAATCCATTTAATTTAATTTCTGAGCAGTCAATTTACATGATAAACCTTACATTTCAGTTTCTGTCGATCCAGAAGTGTGCCCAGGTATTCTTCCGCATGCCTCGTTGGAAGCAAACTGTATTCGGTACCCTCGCCGCAAGTTATGTCATTATACATGCAATGATGGTTACCGGATGTCCGACGTTGAGGATGTCATGTTTGGCTATCGTAATAAACAACAAGGCACGGCAAAACAGGTCTTATGCATGAAAGGTGTTTGGGTCACTTACATACAAGGCAATAACATGGGATTCCATGATATTTGTCTGCCTGAAGGTATGTATTTCTGAAATGCTAGTCCAGTGCATTGCCTAATGATACACAGCAAATCAGAAGCCATTTCGTCTGTATTGACCAAAGACACTTGAACTTAAAATATAGCTACAGATAAGGCGCTTTTCTCGTCCAAAAAGTAGCGATATTGTTCTTATTCCTACACAAAAACATATGTTGTGGATTCTCATTAGAAGCGCATCTCCATTGTTACATTCTGTAGTGTCTATAAATAAGAAAAGTAATGTGTGGATGCCCCTTTTTTATCTGTAGCTATGCTTAAAACTTTTTTATTCTGAATCGAATTCTTTCTCGAAAAGAAGATTTAAGGGTAATGGATGCACTTTGTAGAAGAATTTTTGTCATTTTCGTCCAAATAGACAACTTTATGACCTCCTGTTTTCTTTACTGCCTACCAACACCCATGTGAAAAAGGGTCTACTGTAATAGGAAAGAATTTGAGCCAGCGCACGGCAAAATCTATAATAAGACCAGTGAACCAGCAAGATTCAGATCAGCCTGTATATCAACCCAGTAGGGCAAGGGTTCTCGTTTATCCCTATTTGGAGGCTGTAGAACGCTCATGCGATCAGCAACGACTGATAATGCGCAGGCTGATCTGATCTGAGTCTTCGCTGGTCGCACAAATCTTATTGTAGGTTTTATCGTGCGCTGGCGCATTTGCGAATTCTTTTCTTTTCGAGTAGAACCATTTTCATAAGGGGCTAAGCAGTTTTGAAAAAGGTTGCCTCACCGAAAGTTAAACAATTTCACTTAACTTTCGTTTCGGGTAGGTATTCAGAAGAACTATCAAAGGTATTGCTACGTGTGCAAATGTCCTTCCCTAGAGGCGCACATTGTGCAAAAAATATACATACCAAGTAGAGTTTTTGTGCGATTTGGTCGATTAAGGAATAAATAAAAGTCGACTTGCAAGCCTACGATTCGCACAATGTCACTGTATATCAGTTATCAAAATGTACCAAATTTTTTTACAAGAAACAACAGAAAACTTCCTTATCTCTCAAAGTACACACTTTTGTAATTCGAAGCTGCATGCTTACAGAATTATTGGAAATTGTTGATATTACGACGGACAAAGAAGGCATATCAGGATCTGCGGATGTTTATAAATGCTGATGTGGGGCTTCGATAATCTCAGCGTAAGTAGTATTTCGCAGCTATCAATTTTATGCAAAGTCCAAATACGACCTAACCAGTCTACTTTCGTGTAAAGGATATAGATGTATATGGAAAAGTTTTATGGTCATTCGTTATTTTCATGTGCCATAAAACAAAATTTAAGCCAGTGCACGACTAAACCTACAATATGACTTATGCGACCAGTGAATACTCGGATCAGCCTGCGCATCCGCGCAGTCCGATCAGAGCTTTTGCTATTCGCATATGCCTTCAGCAGCCTCCGGGCTATATTTGATAACCCTCGCAATTCCTGGTGGATGTACACGCTGATATGAGCCTTTCTTGGTTACACAGGTATTATTATACGTTTTGACGTGCGCTGGTTCAAATCTCTTGTTATAAAATCCATTTATTGCTTTCAGACGATTTCCAGAAATGTCCACTTTCCATACCTAATGGTGCTTTGGAACGGCATTGTGGCCCGGCAACTGACTGGCTTTGTCACTTTAAATGCAATGAAGGTTACACGAAGCACACATACATGTGGGGTAGCCTAAAAAACTTCAAAGACGAGGAGTATAGTCTGTTTTGTGTAAATGGAACATGGAAAACAGGCTATGAAGATATTGGTCTAGATGTTTTTGGTGTCTGTGTTCCTGAGGGTATGTGAATCAAAACAAGAATATAAATACTGTGCTACTGTATGTATTATTATACTTCTTCTAAAACGTGTACAATATATTTTAAAAGGAATGCTATTTCGAGAAATGAACACACACACATGCGCACGCACGCACGTACACAAATAAAAATAGCCGGTTTCAAAAGTGTCTATGTTTTCTTGGTGAGACTAGCTAGTTTCTGCCTGTTAGGCTCCATCAGTGATCCTCATATAATTTCCTAGGCCCATTTGTTCAAAGCGTCGTTAGCTTAACGAGCTCGTTAGTGGTCAAAATGTTAATTGTTCTAGTAAGTGCAGTATCTAATTCATAGATACAGTTGCTGTAAAAACTGTGAGTAGCTTTTGCAAGCTACTCACATTTTTACAGCAAATATATTTGCATATATGCCATATTTAATGATCAAAGATTTAACGATACGTTAACTAACGACATCGTTAGTTTTGAACAAATGGGCCCTGCAAAACGCCCAGAATGAGCACAACGATCACAAAGGACTAGTAAATATAAATTAATATTATTATCCGTTGATGATTTGCTGGATAAGTGTAGCACAGTAGGCCCTTATTTGCTCTATGGTGTCTGAACTGGATCTACACGGTTTGCAGCTTATCTGTTCCAATACTTGGGCTAAATACGGTAAGCAATAACTATAAAAGATATTATAAGTATGAAGGAAATTCTATAAAGATTGTCCAACAAGTCAATTTTACTAAAATATGCATAGATGCTGTATTATGTTTGAATTATTCAAAGTTTTCAGAGTACTACGAATTCATCTACCTACGTGAACTTAAAATTAAAGAACCATCTGAGACGATAACCCCTTCTTCATATTTTTCAAGAAATAGCGGAATTCGATTTTCCAAGATATCATAAGGTCACTGATTCCAAGGAAAGTAAAAATAACAACGGCCGTATGATAAAGTACGGGAAGACATTTTACAAATTCCTCTATATCGACAATGGAAAGCTCAATAATAGACAATATTACTTCTTCACCAGCATCCGGTGATAACGTTTAACATTAAATCTTTTATGCTAAAGCCTGCTCTGAATATCAGGACTTTACCAAACGAGGAAGACTGCTCACTACAAGAATCTTGACTCAGGGATATAAAAGAACTTAACTCGTGTCTCTCCTTAAGAAGTTCTATCGGAGGCATCATGACCTTGTCAATCCCTACAATGTGGCAGTTTCCAGATTTTAGATAATTATGCCACAGCCAAGCCATATTTTCCTAAATACCTATTCAGACTGATAGGCACTTATTTTCCATGGACGCCTGATTACACCCCGTTTATTTTGGGTCCATGTCTGTCTGTCTGCCGATTCCTAATTTTCTCTTTTTGTATATCGACTTTATGACTTTCTGGAATGCGACTGGTATGTTGACCTCAGACTCCTGACAGCATTGTACTTTGCATGGCTGCTTAGGTCCCCTAGCACCGTCTTAAGCGGAATAAACGTCAAAAAGATTGACTTTGGAAACAATGAACACACTACAGATAAGAAAATGGGAGTCACGGTTTTATTGAGACTCTTCATAAGCAGTAATGAAGTTTGCAACACGCCCTCTAGCGTATACATGAGCAGAACTCCATTTTCAAAGATTCCACAATTGGCCCAACGATCCCAAAGGAAATGAAATATAATCTGCACTATGGTAAAGTACGGGGAGGCGTTCTACCGCAACCACACGGCACTAATACCAGCTGCAGTGTAGTAAAATAAACGTCAAAAAGATTACTCGATTTTCCAAGGTATCAGAATGGGTTCAGTGATTCTAAGGAAAATAAAAAAATCGCACGAAAGACATTTTACAAATCACAAAGTATAGTCTTCCCGAGGAACAGAAAGAAAAAGGGATGAGTATCAAACAACGCCAAGACACAACGGCACAGTTGCAATATATAGGGATCAAACATGGTTTTTCATGCATTAACATTCGCCAGGTCAGAGGGAGGTGTTGAAAACCGAGGCCGCGGTTTTCAACACCTCCCTAGGGACCTGGCGAATGTTAATGCATTGAAAAACCATGTTCGATCGCTATTATTGCATAAAAACGGAAAACATTTGCTACATTTCGCCATATTTCCTGCACTATTTTGTTTCGCCTTTTCACCGATGTCTCGCGAACGTAATTTCCACGGACTATACTCGTTCTAGGGCCGGGCAATACACGTCTCGTTACGGCAGCAAATCTGTGGCCCCGGTACGAACATACTGGAAGTTGCGTAGCTTTTCGCCGGTTAATGCACGGCTGATAATAACGTACGGTACTGCTTTTTATGCAATAATAACAGACACAACGAAAGAAAAACAGCAACTGAGGACTTGACTTAGAACGGTCAGCAGAAACAACTACTTGGGTCTTAAACTAGTTGTACTCGAGCGAAGCCTCACCCTTATCTCTTGAAGCAGCTCCAAACAGTATCAAAAATACAAAACATTGCTACAAACATAAAGAAAACAAAGCAGCATGGGCAGCCATTGACAACGTTAACCACAATGCTAGCATGACAATACGAAAACAAAACACAGGTAAACAAAAAGTAAAAAAGGGCAGCTGCTTGACAAGTGACCACCATACTAGACTTATAGCAACTTGGATCCATATAAGAATATCTTCTTTCGAACTAATATCAGTATAAACTTCTATGAGCTTAATCTTATTTTACTCGATCGAAACCATCCCCTTATTCCGGACGCAGCTCAAAATGAATCATAATTAAGTTAACAACCATATTTGCAGTTTGCCGTACAAGATTGCATGTAAGAAAACTCAATGTGATTTTCGCATATGTTCTTGTTGGATGCTAGCACTGCATCCACCTTCAGTTGCTGTCCACTTTACTTTCTGTTCTATTTTGTACATATTGTAGTCAATATATGAACATGAAGTTAAGATTTGGTGCCAGTAAAATTGATTTAACAGCCTCCATAGCCATCCCATCTACAGGGAAAGTTTTACTGCTGACCATTGTAACGCGGTGATTCTAGTGTTACTCATTGTTTGTGGGCCTGTTGTACCTGTACACTGTGGTCTGTTTCGTATTTTATCCTGTTTCCTGTTGTGTTTTGTGTGTTAAGTATTGTATTGGGAACACCTGGTAGGGCAAATGGGAGCTGGTTGTTTTGCTTTTCGTTTGTTTGTTTCTAACGTGTGTGTTGTCCGTCATAGTTTGTTTGCTCTCTCTCTCTCTCTCTCTCTCTCTCTCTCTCTCTCTCTCTCTCTGATGATGTGTTCTAATGGCGTCTAATCTAGAGTATTACGAAAACACGCCTATTCAAATATATAGAAAATTACACCTCCAAAAACTGAAATTTTTCAGATACAAACTCTAATATTTTTTTATATTTCTGGTCAAAACGTAGACTGTCGATACTCGTTAGAACCACCTCGACGAGGCGGTTCTAACGAGTACCCACAATCTATGTATTTAAACAAAAATAAGAAAAATAATGTTTACTCCTGTAAACCCCAGTTTTACTATATAAAAGTGGGGTTTAAGGAGGTCAAAATTATATAGGCATGTTTTCGTGATGGTTATGTTGTTTGCTCAGGCATGTTTGCTATAACACTTAGAATAAATACGATATCCTTAAGGTAAAATTGTAGACTGACAGAACTAGGTCACATCATAGGATAACAGCTCTGTGATAGCTTGCTGGCAGCATATATCAACAACTGCCTATGCACTTTAATCAAGACAGCCAACACTCGATATTAAATGAGTGTAAAACTCTTAGCCACAATGTCAGAAATCATACCTTCGGACATGTACGTTCATGTAGTCTATTCAGAATTTTCGTTGGGTGCATTTTGAATAACTAAAGAAGTATACTTTCTTCATGCGGAGAACGAAGCCTCTGATCAGACTGCGCAGATGCGCTGGCTGATTTGAGTCTGTTGTGAATACATGTAAGAAGGTACGTTTTCTCATGTTGCAGCTCACTCAATGTGAGTAGTCTTTCACAAGTTAGGACGGATACATTTGCATGCTGATATATCTTCGACTCTGTTATTAACATAACGCTTTTAATAGTTCGTTGTTTACATGACCACTTCAGCAAGTTTTAATTCTGTGCGTGTGTTCATTGCTCTCAAGGGTCATTCGTTTTAGAATTAATTATTATTTCAGGAACTACGAAATGTGAAGTGGAACTTCCAAATTTGACTCTATCATTCCCTCCCTGTTGGAGCGGTCAGGCATGTCACTTTACGTGTAATGCTGGTTTCCACAGCAATCCTATGGCGGATGACCGTGTGTTTTGTAGTGATAGTGTATGGTATCTACATACGACGAAATACGATCCCAGTATAAAACCACAGACAGTTTGTGTTCCGAATGGTGGGTAAAACGAATACGCAATTTTGTATTAAAAGTTTCTTTGTTTGTGTTGAGGTTTTACGGCTCAGTCAACCCAATGGGGTCATGTCGAGCGCGGATTTAAAAGTTTCTTGTTCGTGCAAATTCCCATATGATATTTTACCGGCAGCCCGAGCTAAAACACTAGTTGAATCCCAACAACATCTTCTTTAAGCTTTGAAGTCCCTTCTTTATACTTAGGTTAAAACAATTGTGCTGTTTTGATTCTTATTGCTTATTCACATTTTGATACCCCAGAAAGGCTGTGCTTCGTATTATTACCTTTCCTAGGTAACTTCATTTATATTTTTCATGTAGTAGCCAGCTGACTCTCGTTATCTCAAAGTCCAAGGGACTCTGGAATACTTCGACATATCCGTACCTCGACATATCAGATTTGCAGAATTGAGGAAAAATAAATCGAACAATTACATTTCACAAATGAATATGTATTTTGACTCCTAAACTTTATTGATATATTGAAAATATTTGGAAAAGAGGAGAAATTGTTCCTCCTTTTTTCCACAATATTTTGTTACCTGTTGTTAGATTTCTATGTTAAAACAGGGACCAGATTTTACCTTCGAGATAAGCGGTTATTCGCGATAAGCGAATTCGAGATAACGAGAGTAGATTGTATTTTAGTGTTTTACCCATGCAATATTGAACTTCCGAGGGGTTTTCATCTCTCCACTTAATGTACAACATATCTGTAAATATGATTTGTAATGAGGAGTCTTTTGGATTGAATACACAAACGAGTTGAACATACCAGACTTGGTTCTGAGGGCCACTCTGGTCTTGCCCTCTCGCCGCGGATGGAGAACAACTCAGAACGAGGTGACGTTTGCTCTGAAATGGTATTCCTGATATTTCTTATCGCATCTCTTTTCTAGAGTTTTGTCAGTTGAGAGTAATTTAATCGCTATATTTGTTTCACTAGTAGCTTAGCGGCACATTTTACTCCACTTATGGCAGTCTTGTAATGGCTAGTTCTTGGTCAGGACTTGTGCCATTGACAAAGAACACCGAAGAAAAAAGAACCGCAACAGAATAACCGCCTTGCAACAGACAGTAGAAAAACTACTGGGGATGAAGAAGTTCGCTGGCTGTAAAAGTGCTTTAACCACCGCCCCCCCACCCCGTCCACCCCCCCTCCATCCCCCCCCCCCCCACACACACACACACACCCCGCACACACACACACCCGGTGTTTTATTCTACTGGCCGTGTTCTAAGGCGGTGGTCCCGGTATTAGTCTTACTCTTTGTTGCTTTGTGATTCATTCTACGAGGCGATTTGTTTTATGTCTTGCCTTGTGTTATTTTGTTCTTGTGTTTTTTCAGTCCTTTTAACATTGCGATTACCTCGCTTGGGGAAGAGAGAGCTAATCTTAGTGCTTTTCGTACTTTTGTTTTGCTTGTTTGGTTTTGTCTGTTTCCTCTTCCTCTTGATGTCTAGGAAGGGCTGCGGCTTGTGATTGTGGCACTCCCTTGACTTTTCTCCTACCTTTTTTTAAACCAGTTTTGCAAGCGCGAAACCTCAACCTTACCTCTGATGCAGCTCCACATTTAAAATGTATATTCAGTCCGCACAGGGCCCTCCACCTCATCAATGAAACATCACAATGAAACACATATACACGTATTTACAAACACTCTAAGGGCTCAAGGGCGATATGAAGCCAGAAATACGCAAAACATAGACAGAACCACGATGGTCCAGACCACAGATATAGATACAGACGGGCAGAAAGCCTTTCCATGTGCGCCACCGTATTTACCTGAAATGTTGACACACTTTAATTCCTTACCATACTTATACTAGCATTCGAACAAGTCCATTCCCAGCTAGCATTCTTTATAAGTCTATAGCGGGCCTTTATCGGCCCGTCAGCTACCCTGACGGGTCGATAACTGCCCGCTATAGATTTATGTAGAATGCTTACTGGGTTGATCTACCTGTTTATATGTCTAAACATATGCTGGATGAATGACAAACAGTGTAGACGTTGATCGGTCGCCGCATTCTGTGGCATCTGATCTGGGTCTACACTGTTTGCTCAGACCTGTCTACCAGAATATGCAGGAGAATACGATAACTTATAATGCGCAACGCACGAAAAGGTCCTTTATGCACTTTGCGGCAACGCGCAGGCTGATCTGTACCTTCGTTGCTCGCTAACAGAATTAATGGATATTGTAGTACATGTCGAAAATCGGAGCATATCCGGGTCAGACTGCTAGGGCGCACATGCTCAGCTGGACTTTCGCTGATCGCATATGGCATAAGGGCCTTTGTCTTCTCACAGCATGCCTCAATATCGCTTTCAGATTCCGAGACCGAGTGTCCTAGAGCCATTTCTAATGGTCGTGTACCGGATGGCTGTAAAGTAAGTAATCAAAAATAGGTATGGCGATATCGAAAGTGTCTAGGAACGTTTTTAGTTTAAACATATTTTATTTCATTATAATACATGTGATACATATATAAACAGCTCAAGTAAAGGAGGGATTAGAACGAAAACACGAGTGCTTATAGAGTTCATCTCCCAAGCATGTAATAACTTGTCGACTTTATGGCGATAACATGTTTTACAACAAATGAAACAAAATAAGCATTTAAAATGTAGTAAATAAATTGAAAACGAGAAAGAAAAAAAAAATAACATAATAAATGAAATCAGTTTAGGAAATAAGAAAACAAAATATATGTATATAAACCTCGTAATTAGATGTAAGATGGGTGGCGCCTTTAGGGGGTAATTTGGATTGCCTTAAATAGCCAGTTAGTGTGGTTATACCGCTACAAGTACATTTTGAGCTCAATTAGGTTGAAACCGTTTAGTTTGTAAAATAAACGCTTGTACTTTTTCAAATATTGTTGTATTAATTTCTGGTGACAAAGCATTATCACCATATAGTAGAAGATTTAGGCTAGGATTCTGGTAATGGGAAACAGCATCCAGAAGTACAGTTCGATGAAGCTGGTAATTTCCACAATGAAAAAAGAAGTGTTGCGCATCCTCGACACTGCCACAAAGACATAAGGGAGAGTCGGACATATTCTTTAAGAAGAGATCTAATTTTAGAGAGCTATAGTTTGTTCGCAGCCTGGCGTGAAATATTTGAGCTTGTCTGTTTCCAGCGTAATAGTATTTTGGAGTTGAATCTTTGTCTTTGTTAAGAAAGTACTTAAAAGAATTAGTTGAGTCTGACTGCTTGGCGGTAGAAGGTAAACTGTTCCATGCTCTTACAGCTGAGGGTAAAAATGAGTTATAAAACAAACTAGATCGAGCTTCAACAGTTTGTAAATCATTAGAATTTCTCAGATTATAACGTGTACTTTCCCCATGCATGAGCTAATAGAGAATAGCAGATCAGATAGTTCGAAGGTGGCTGTGTAGAAGCTGCAGCTCTTTGCTGATCAGCCAACAAATTTTTGGACATGTTGCCTGATGGTCAAATTCAACATTTGAGAAATAACATTGTCAAAGTTAATATTACGAATCAAATAATGAAAGTTTGTTCGTAGAGGTCAGAAGGTTGACCGTGGGCAGTTATTGAAACCACGCTTTAAGTGAATGCAATGTTAAAATAGAAGGTCCGAATAAGACAAAAAGAAACACGTCACTAAATCATATGTATGCAGTCGCTACCTTTGTATGTTTCCTATTATTACATTTATTTATTTATTTATTTATTTATTTATTTATACTGTGGGTAGAATGCTTAGCCATATGTGACGATGCTTCTGGCTTGTTGTCTCCGATTTATTTGTTCTTCGTTTCCAAAGGCAACCTTTTAGATTTTTATTTTACAAAGGTAACCGTTTAGACCGTTTCGATTTGTTTACTTCACTACGATGGTGTTGTGCCATATGGTGACTGTAAAGCTTCTCCCCGTATTCTACCATAGTACAGATTATATTTGTATTTCCTTGGGGTCACTGAAGCTATTCTGGTTGCTTTAAAAATCGAATACCACTTACGCCGTTGCTGGCGTGGGGGCTGGGGGTGGGGAAGGGGAGGATATACTTTATCGGAAACAAGAAAGCTGCATATAGAGACACTAAAACCGAGTCTCCACTTTCAGTCTTTTATGTGTTCTTTGTTTCAAAATGCAACCTTTTAGATTTTTATTTTAATTTATGAGAAGATTTTAGTATCAGTATTTATTATTTATTTATCTATTTTTCAGCATATGTTTATTTTTCAGCATAAGTATTTATTTTTCAGCATAAGCATTCTGAAATCTATTTGGTTGTCTTCTGACAATAGTTTGCTGATAGGAAATTTATAGGCTCTTTGTACTGTCCGTGTATATTGCCATTTTAAACACGTGGACATTTTCATTTTACAGACAGATTGTGAACCAACCTGTGATGAAGGTTACTATTGGCCTGATAAATGGTACCGCTATCCTCTAACTTGTGAAGGTGGACAATGGCTGACAACGGAATACGCTTATAACGGCGATAACATCTGCTTTCCTGATGGTAAAATGAGCTGGAGCGTGAGGGGATTGACCTTCCGACATGTGCGCCCAACGAAGACTCAAATCAGCCTGTGGATCCACGCCGTCTGATCAATCTACTGTGTCCGCATAAAAAAGCTTTGCATCCTTGGCTATCCAAAATGCACTCAGTGAAGGTTCTGATCAGACTGCTCATATGCTGGGTGCATATGTCCGAACGTGTGTTTTCTGACGTTGCGGCTCAAATAACAAGTTTAAAGATTCCGTCCTGAATTTCCTTCTGCTATTGTATGTGTAGAATCTAACTGTACGAGTGTGTTCTGATTATTACTCATGAGCTGCCCCATGACAAAACGAGCAAAATGACCGTGCGATAAGCGAATACTCAGATCAGCATGAGCATCCGCCGAGTCTAATCAGAGTCTTTGCTGTGCACTCAACGGAAAGTTAAGTACCCAAGCTTTCTATGTTAGATTCTTTAAGTAGTGCAACTGTTAGGGTTTTATGCTGATGGTTGCATATTCCATGCCTGTTGGTGCTTTAGAGGGCTATGGTTTTTGGCCGGCATTTCCTCGATAACATTCCACAGAATAGACTTTAGCAACATTTTAGTGTGCCAGGAGTTTTATGACAAAAGGGTATTTATCAAACAAGTGTCTGATAAAATTTTGTATGCCGAAGGGGACATTCGACACTTGGAAAGGTACCAAGGTAGATTGAAAGATGACATACAGTATTTACCCTAATTATTGGGACACCTTATCTCCTTACCATACTTGTTCTAAAATTGAAAAAAAAATATTTTACTACCTGTTTAAATATAGCTGGGTGAGTGACAAACAGTGCAGACTTTGGTCAGACGCCGAGTTCTGCGGCGTCTGATCTGGTCTACACTGTTTGCTCAGGCCTGTTTGTTCCAATATTTAGGGTTATTGCGGTAATATTTTGGATAATTTTGCATCACATAAATATAGTATTAAACTGTTTATTATTAATCCTTGATAAGGCCAAAGGTCATCCTATGGACAGGATTTTAGCAAACTATGTAGACCTTGCATCCTCTATGGTGTATGTGAAGAATAAGCATCGAAGAAGTTTTGATTTTGGAGAAGAAGATAATGGCTACAATAGTCAACACACCGATATGAAAATTGATAAAAGGTGCCCAGCGGTTTCAGGGGAAATGTCGTTAGAAAGTGAACATACATATACACATACATGGCATGACATGACATTCTATGCAGCAGTCGTATGTACCGAGTCGTCGACATCCCTAATGCAAGGCAGTCTCTCTACTAACGGAGCTGTTGTGGTGATTAGTGGACGATATTCCTCACATGGGTTTTGTTTTATATTCCAGACGGACATGCTTGCCCTCGAGATATACCTAATGGTGCAGTAATCGGAGAATTCTACAGGGTTAATGACTTTCCTTTTAGTCGGAGATATCTTTATCCCATCTGCAGTGAAGGTTTTCGGAAACATCGTGTCATGATGCTTGAATGTGTGGCCGGCAAATGGGTGACCGGACAAGAAAGATTTGGACTTGATGTGTCAGCAGTTTGTGTGTCAGAAATAGCAGAAGATACATGGGTCATACATGATTATTATAAGAAACTATAGAAGTCATAAACCAAACGAAGTTTTTACTTATTTCTAAGTTCCATTGAGAGATGTAGTTGTATCTTGTTATTTTAGATGCCTTAAGAAATACAACATATGCAACGCATCGGAAGAATCGTTTTCTTTTCATTTTGTCACATCCGTATATAGTTTAATTGCACTGAGGAAAATATTTTGAAAATATATGTAACGGTCAAGTTGGAATCGAACGACACGCTGACATTCTCTCTCTCTCTCTTTATCGCGCACGCGCGCGCGCGCGCGAGCGAGTGCGCACTCGACAGCCTCCTTCGCCATTAATGGTAAATTTAACAGAGTCGTTTAAGACTTCGACCATATTCTTCAAGCATTTTCGTTTCATTTTTGGGTCGATTGTTTACAACCGATCCTAAGTATACATACAACAAAAATTCCTAAAGGTTGTTGTTCACGTGGTTATCATTGACCAATGGAGTCAAACTGCGCGTTTGTACGAAATCTAGGTAACGGTTATTTATAACCGCGCTATTCTTGTAACCGTGTAAAGAGGGTTATCTGTAAAACTTGGACTGGGACATTGGCAAACAATGCAGATCCTGATCAGACGCCGCAACACGCGGCGTCGGATCAGGGTCTGTACTGTTTGTTTGAGTTAAGGGAAGTTACTGTTTAAATGAAATAGCGTTAAGTCCCCAAGCAGGACCTTTTTCACAGCCTACACTCAAAGGCAATCGACCAACCAGTGTTATCAGTGCTTTGATTGTTCTCAGTGGTCATTGGAGACGAAATGTTGTGCTTTACATTCATCCGCCAGCATCTTAACGATTTCTGCAAATAAAATTACATGTGCCGCAACGTTAGAAAGTGCTCCTTCAATTATGTGCACCAAGCTATGACTCGGGTCGGCTTGCGCATTTGCCCAGTCGAGTCAGAGCCTTCCCTGTCAGCAAATAGTATAAATGAAGATACCTAGGAAATGCCACTATAACTTTTCATATTTGGCGTGTATGTTGGCATTGTTTATTTCTCATCTTTCCTTCTTTTGGTGCCTCCGGAAGGCTGTGCTTCGTGATTGTGATATTTCTTGGGTATCTTCGCTTATATGTTTGAATCCTTGTCTCTCCTGCCAGCACCAAGCGTAGACATTGATCGCAAATGTCGAAGGTATATCTCTGGATTTACATGTCTGAACGTAAATTTTCTTGCTTTCATCGAGAGATTATATTATTTGAATATAAAAAAAAAGTAACGCACCGATTCTGATTTGTGTGTGTGTGTGTGTGTATGTGTGTCTGTCTGTCTGTCTGTTTAGCAATACTGCAGCTGTCTCCTAAACAACGTTTGAGCGCCAAAGGACGAGATATATTTTATATACTGCACTAAAGTGACGTTTTATGGCCGCCACATAGCACTAAATACCAGCTTGAATGATGACAAATAAAGTCTGAAAGGCGACATACTTGGGAAGAAAACACAGACATATCAAATGAACGAAAATAGCAGTTTTTTTTTAAGTACTGCTCTGTTCATGTGCTGTACTGGTGTAAAATAAACTTTGAAATGAAAGAATGTGGTCTTAGGTGTCCTTATTTGTTCCTCATCTCCCCTTCCTTTAGTGCCTCGGGAGGGCTGCGCTTCGTGTTTGTGGCATTTCCTGGGTTATCTTCACTTAAAGTTTTGAAAGCAAACAATAAATAGATTTATGCCATAATCACAAACCGCATCCCTTCCCAGACACCAAGAGGAAGAGGAAACCAACAAAACCAAACAAGCACAAGTCGAACAAACGTACGAAAAACACTAAGATTAGCTCTCTCTTCCCCAAGCGAGTTAATCGCAATGCTAAAAGGACTGAAAAACACAAGAACAAAATAACACAAGGTAAGACATGAAACATTATTAAGAGTATTAAGAGCAGCATCGGGACTCAGGGTGAAGTTGACTAACTGTAAAAGTGCTTTAAACCCCTCGGTGGTTTACTCTACTGACCGTTCTAAGGTGGTGGTCCCGGTGTTAGTCTAACTCTTTGTTGCTTTGTGGTTTATTCTACGAGGCGATTTGTTTTATGTCTTACCTTGTGTCATTTTGTTCTTGTGTTCTTGCAGTTGTAATCTGGGTTGTCATGTTTAATGTTAAAAAGCAATATGTTACCGGTTTTCAATTTGAAAGAAATTTCGTAAAAATAATTCAGAAGGGCATAGCCAATTTTTACATTGAAATAATAGGTTGACAAGAACTAACACCTAATTTAATTATAGATCGAAGTTGTCAGAATATAATTATGCAATTGAAATCTGGGGGCAGCTTGAAATTATTTTAAACGTAAAACATCCAATATCATATAAATAAGTAAATGTATGCTCTAAGCATTTTTAGCAGTGAATGTCTGTTTTAATTAGCGAATCTGACATCCGAATTGCGAGGTACTGAAGCCATGGAGAGCGGTTTGCAGGAGTACCCGTATTTTCAGATGTAATTTTATGCGAAACCGTCTGTGTAAGCAAGGGGAATAGATGAAGGGGGATATGAACCATATGTACAACAGTCATATCCTAGGCAATACTTGTGCATAATATTATATGATTCCGTGCGTGGGCAGAGCAAATATTGCGATAATTAAAATTATTATCTCGATATTTCCGCTTTCAATACCGGAATGGGCCTACACCGGAATGGGCCGATCGAAATGGATCCATGATCTTCATGTTGGTAGCAGTAGTAGTAGTAGTAGTAGTAGTAGTAGTAGTTGTTGTTGTTGTTGTTGTTGTAGTAACTTAAGCGGGCGGAAGAATCCACCAAGACTATTGAAATAAGAGTCGTGCATCTGATAATGAAAAGGATATAATAGAATGTTTATTGTCCATTTATGCATAGCGTCCAATAAAAAGTACAGTTCAAACAGTATACAACCAGATCTGATGCCGTAAAATGCGGCGTCTGATCTAAGCCTACACTGTATTAAATACGGAAATCTTTATAATAAATGATAATACAAAAGAACAATTCAGACATCCTTTAACTCTGAAATGAGCCTGTCCAAAGAGTATCTTTTCTGGCACTCTTTGTCAAAAGACAGCATCCATTGTCAAAGCTAATTCTAGCCCAAGACACCCCTGTCTAGTGATCTGCATTAGTCAAAATGTTGAAGAAAAAACAGGACAAAAAAAAACGGAATAATAATACTTAACTGTCAAGAAACAATGTCCGTGGCACCTATTATTTATGTACACGTCAGAGGTAAATTTGACAGTTCGGAATACAAAACTAGGAGTCATTTAGGTTAGTTGAATGAATCTTGTTACATATGCCATCATGTGCGTTATAAGCGTCATGTGCGTACATGCGAATTTTGACGCTAAACGACCCGCTAGCTTTTTTAAAACCGCTAGCTTTTTGAAAAGCTAATACTTGTGAAAATTTACCTTTAAGCTCATTGAAGGTAGTCAGAAGAAAGTTAAATGTAGTTTTCTTCCATCTGATACTCGAGTCTCCCATACATCCCGACGATAAACAGCACAAATGACTCAGCCACCCTCCAGAAAGATTTGGATCAGCTCCAACAACGGGAAGCCCAATGGGAAATGGAATTCAACCCCGGTAAGTGTCAAGTTTTGCACATAACACGGGCAAGAACTCCTATGAAGACTCCCTACACCATGCACAACCAAGTCCTTGAATGTGTTTCCTCTGCTAGGTATCTCGGCGTCGACATTTCCGCCAATCTAAATTTTAATACTCATATTCACAGAATCATGTCCAATGCCAACAAATCCCTTGGGGATTTAAAACTGGTTTAAGCCCATGTCCACCCACCCGAGGCAGTTTTTCTGCTGACCTTTCCAAGGCAGATCCTTCGGTGCAGTTCTTAGTTCGTGCGTTGGTGGTTTTTACTTACCTTTTTTTTCATATGTGGCGTTTGTTTTGTCATTATTTGTTCCTCATCTCTCCTTCCTTTGATGCCTAGGGAAGGCTTTACTTGTTGCTCTGGCATGTCCTGGGTATGTTTACTTATCTTTACTGGAAAAGGAAAGAATCTGCTCCTCTCAGACTCCTTTTCAGATGGCGCTTGACCTGCAGGAAAGCAAGCTAAAATCAATATCAGATGTAAGCAGCCCGGTGCCCGCGAAGCTGCATACAAAACAGTTGTCCGGTTTCAACTTAAATACGGCACTACCGTATGGAATCCGTACACCCAATCATATAGTTACAAAATTAAAATGGTGCAGCGCAGAGCTGCCTGCTGGACTCTGAATAGATATTCCTCTTATGACAGTGTCTCAGAAATGCAGTCACAACTTGGTTGGGGGATGGACAGATGCTCGTCTCAGCATGTTTTACAAAATAATGAATGGTCTAGTTGCAGTACCATTACCCACATTACCCACATACTTCCAGCGAACCACAACAAGGACATGTTATGGCCAATCCTAGCCCTCTAGCAATACGTCAGATCCATACCCCATTTAATTTTTATAGGGCAGAATATAGTCACGGGATTTTCCGATAAGCTCCGAGCGCCCCGGAGATAAGGCGTAAAAAAGAAAGCTGTGTTTTCGCTAACCTGACCGAACCTGTTTCAAATACCCGACTCTGCTATTTTTTATCAGTAAAAATGCAAAATAAAAACGAAAAGCACCGACCCTCAACAAATTTATCTGTATTTTTATAAAAATTACAGGCCCGATTCTGTTCTTTTCTGGAGAAAAAAAATTACTCCTACCTACCGACCAAATATTTTGCAGCATGTTAGGGGAAACACAGCTATTTTTTTACGCTAAGCAGTTACCGGTCCTTAGTTTAATAGGAATATGTATAGAAATACACAAATGAATTTCATTTCCTAATCTAATAAATTTCCGACATTAAATTATAACGTCTATGATGAAAGAGCATTCCAATTTAATATATATATATATATATATATATATATATATATATATATACGTCAATGAGAAGTTTCTTCCATCTGAGCCCTTAGTATTCTCCCTTTGAATCCTAATTTTCATAAAGAATTTTAATCAAATTATGTGAATCTTCGTTTTTGAACATAAAAAAACATACATAAATTAGCATTTGCGAATCTATTATAACGTATGAGCAGAGAGGTAGTAGTCCATTGATTACAATTATGTTTTCAGATAGAGCCAAACGGGAAGTTTCTTCCATATACGCCTAATTTTGCTTACTTTTAGTTCGAAAATTTTCTAAATTCTGTATATAATTCGGTAAGACATTCTAAGCACGCAGTCATATACTTGACACCAGCAACTTGCGTCAGTATCACGCGAAATTTTATTTATTTATTTATTTATGTATTACCTCGAACCTAATAATACCCCTGTATATTGGGTTCAAGGTATTACCCACGTCACATGCGGTACATAGAAATACCGGAACACCGGAACACACTGGTATTTACCTCCGGAACGCACTTAACATTTCTTTTCCCTACAACTGCTTTTTTTTTTTTTTTTTTTTTTTAATATAAAAGTTATTAATAGTGTTAGTAAATCGTGAAATATGACCTTGATAGCTTTCATATCTTGACTGAAGCAAACAAAGGGCAAGTTTTAATTATCTGTATGAACTCTGTGCGTTTCGGTAGCCATTTATAGCTATATACTGAGTAAATGTCCGACTAAAAAAGTCCAAGAACGAATACTAATTAGCATTTATTGTTTGCTTTTCGTTTTAATAATTTCAAGCGCTTTGTTTTTTTTTGTTGGTTTTTTTTTTTTTTTTTTTTTTTGTTTTTTCTGATGTGTGCAGAAAATGAAGTTTTATACATCAATACGAGTATGTATCGAAACGCACTTGGTGTAAAGACCGGAACACACTAATCTAAAACACTGAAATCAACTAATGTATACTGAGATCTAGTTTAAATTGTTCTTAACAACATGTTAAACATAAAGAATCAAACATTGATAATTAGAAAATAAAAAATATAAGTGTTTTCCGGTAAATACCAGTGTGTTCCGGTGTTTCGGTGTAGGTGTTCCGGTATTTGGTTTAAACATATTTTTTATTTCAAAATTACAATAATTATACAAACAAGCATGATACACACAAAAGATAGGATTAGAACGGAAGCATAAGCTTATTTAGTTCTTCTCCTAATATATATATATATATATATATATATATATATATATATATATATATATATATATATATATATATATATATATATATATATATATATATGTATTACATCATAGCAGTTTATCATCATTACAAGGATTACTTATTTAACGCGGACAATGCGATATATGAACAGAGACTCAACCATTCATTATAGTAGAATGAAATTAAAACAACTTTGCAGTAACAAGAGATAACATAATACCACAATGATGGTTTGAGCGACAGTGAAAAAAGAAACAAAGAAAAAGAAAAATAAGACAATAGAAAAAAAGTATAAAAAGGTAATCCGGAGCGAGAAATGGCGGAAGGGGTGGAAAGCTATCACTTGATAATTTCCGATCATATCGTAGGCAGAAATATACTGACCTCATATATCACCAGCTCTGATTTAATCTGATTAGATAATACTAGTCTTACCTACAGGTAAGTGCTCAAAATCTTTTGCTGTCCTGTATGTACTTGTAAACAGCTTCAAAAAATGACTTGATTTGTTTCATAAGGAAGTGACTCATCACCATGTAGAAATACATGTAGAGACGCATTACAATATTGAGACACTATCCGAAAAAGTTCGATTCTATGATCTCAATAGAAGTTACAAGATAAGAAAAAATGTTCCGTGTTTTCAACATCACCACTTCTACAAGAACACAATGGGGTGTCTGATTTCGGTATTTCTATGTACCCCGTCACATGGTTTTCAACAATGTGATTGCTGAAAACACATATCAGCTTTCAAATCTATATGGTATAGTTAGAGACCCAGCTGGTCACTCTATGCATTGGCTGGCTCAATAAAGAGTTAATGCGACTAGAGAAGGTCATAATTAGACTGCGCGTATTGGCTGATCTGATCCTTTGCTGGCCGCCATTGCCATTTTGTTGGAAATCAGTTGTTGTGGCTATTATTTATTCATTTATTTATGAAATGTACATTAGATGCCTTACGAATTGATTTCATTTTAATGGGTCCTACTAATTACCCCATGGCACCCCACGGCACCCCATGGCACCCCACGGCACCCCAGAGCACTAATTTATTTCATTGTATTTATTAATTAAATGTTGAAATTTCACCAGGGTATTAGTTTTATGTATCAAAATTTGTTTTTGTGATAGTTTAAGACATTAACCTTACTTCAAGCGCTTATCTCGGGGTGCCTAAACACCAAGATTCAAAACGACGCTAAAATATAGCAAAGAGACCAATGGTATAAGCTGATAGTCTTTTAAAAATGTGTTACAAATGCGCAGTTATCTGTTTTTTGTTGTTGTTGTTGTTTTTGTGTTTTTTTTTTGTGTGTTTTTTTCAATTTACATTAACAAATCTATGAATATATGAAGTGTATCTAATTTATTCAACATTTTAATGTTTCTGTTTTTACTTATCATTGCCATTTTTCCGGAGTCGGCCTAAAACATTAATGATGCGTAATGATGCATAGTGTAGCTTAATGTAGCGTAAAGACGGACAATATTTCCTGAAAATGACCTTGCATCTTTGTTAGTTTTGTAAGTTTAATTCGGAGACAATTTTCTAAAGATAATGTACACAAGGCCTATGATAAATAGTGTTTTCATTTTTTCTTTCATTATGCTACATTTCATAGATTTGTTAATGTACTGACTTTCTTTGAAATCTATGTGTTTTTTTGTTGTTGTTGTTTTTTTTAATTCTTTTTTTTTCTGTCTATCACTTATAGTATAAAGTTATTTAAAAGATACATGACAATAAATATCGCATTCCATACTGTACGAGTTACCCAGTTAACACACAACAACGTCTCAGCGTCGCATAGACTTCGTCGCGACGTCATGATGTCACAACGAGAGGTCTAAACGATGTTACCCAGCTAGCATTCTACGTAAATCTACATCGGGCCGTCATCGGCCCGTCAGCTACCCTGACGGGCCGATGACGGCCCGATATAGATTTACGTAGAATGCTGACTGGGTGTTATTTAGATTAGGTTGTGTTTACGGCGTTAAATGATAACTGAGCACGACCTAAACAATGTTTGTCTAAACAGCGTCTGAAATAAGAGTCTGGACTTGAGATCACTCTGTCTCTTTATCTTTGTTTAGCTTTGTTTCGGTAAAATCCCAGCATTCCAGTATCAACTTCAACTATTACATTTTTTTCCGGAGTCGGCCTAAAACATTAATGGTGCGTTGGAACGCCGAAATATTAGACTCGTATTATGAAAAAATAACTTTCAGAAGTGATTTGCCTAAAAGAAAACAGTAGGTGCTTATTTCAGCCTCGGTTAAGACGCAAACAAATAAATGTTCATGTACATCAAATATATAACATTTTTTATTTCCATATGATATGATGTTCAAGGCACGAAAAGGGCCCTTGTGCAATTTGCGGACAACGCTGGCCCTAATCAACCTGCACACTCGGGCATTGCAGAATCTGGATGTTATAATGTATGTTGGCGAACATAGACTGTCCAGATCAGACTGCACAGGATCGCACGCTCATCTGGACCTTCGCTGTTCACATATTGCATAAGGGACTTTTCCCACTTTACGCATTATATTTCTTCCTTTCAAAGTAAAACTGTGCAACATATTTTTTTTCCGTATGATATACATCGCCTGAAAAGGGCCCTTGTGCAAGTTGCGGACAACGCTGGCCCAGATCACCATGTGCATTCGCGCAGGCTGATCAGGGCCAGTCCTGCCGTTTGCAGAATTAGTTGATACTGAAGTGTAAGTTGACGAACAGAGAATGTCCAGATCAGACTGCACGGATGCGCACGCTCATCTGGACCTTCGCTGTTCACGTATGGCATACGCATTATATTTCTTCCTTTCAGAGTAAAACTGTGCGACATATTTTTTCCGTATGATATACATCGTCTGAAAAGGGCCCTTGTGCAAGTTGCGGACAACGCTGGCCCAGATCACCATGTGCATTCGCGCAGGCTGATCAGGGCCAGTGTGGCCATTTGCAGAATTAATGGATACTGTAGTGTATGTAAGTGAACAGAGAATGTCCAGATCAGACTGCACGAATGCGCACGCTCATCTGGACCTTCGCTGTTTGCATGTTTCCAACTTTGAACATTATATTTCTTCCTTTCTGAGAAAACCTGAGCAACATTCTCTGTAAATTATTAAAACTATGCAGAATAATCAGATGACAATAATACTGCAAGATCATAGTCCTCCCTACATTGGGATGCGCAGATCACATTAAGTGAAACGCGACGTAAGACTATGAAATCACAGTCTTACGTCATACTGTATACTACATGATTGAAAAACAGAATGGATAATTCTTAGATTCCGAGAAAACCTGTGCACTGACCAGTCAGTCTCTACAACACAGTGTACAAAATGTACAAGAACAATTGAAAACAGGGCTTGAACAAACAAAAATGAAATTAGCGCTTCTTAGTTCTTTCATTATATGGACGTTTGCGCTGTCCTGGCTTTCGAGCTATACCCTTTGCGGTGTTTACCACACTGAATTTTCCGTCTTTCGATGTAACATATTTTGCTTTTTGTTTTGTTCTACTGTCCGAGAGAAACTTTGCGAAGATGTCTTTCTTCTCTTCCTCTGACTTACAGCGCCATACTTTGTCAGGTACACGATATGATTTTTCTTCTGGGACAAGTTCATAGTTTCCACTGTCATGAAGAGCACTCCTATAATCCATAAAGTGAAATTCAGTTACACTGAATAATTTTAGAATAAGTTCTTCTGTGTGTTTTGGTCTCCAGTCTACAGAGATTTTCAGGATATTATTAATAGATTCAGCAGTATTATTTGTCCAATTTTTATTTGAATTTTCCTTACGAGATGGCTCGAAGACGTATTTCTGCAGTCTTGGTTTCAAGTTTTGAGTATAGTATTTTTCAAACGCAGTGTATTTGTTTTTCAGCATGTCCTCAAAATCTGTTGTTAGCGAATTAAAATCTACTGTACAATTGGCGTCCACTATACCACCATCACCAAACAGACTGTCCATTACCGATTCTCTCTCACGTTTGTCGATTCCTACTTTATTTAGAAGATAGTGTTTTACGTTGTCCTTCAAGTGTTTGGTACATAAATACCTTGTTGCAGAGGGAAAAACATGTTCTATAGCCTTGGTCAATGCTTTTTCGTCGTCATTTCCAAATTCCATGTGTTTTGAAACGCGCACCTCCAGGGATCCACGTCGCCGTCTAGCTCTGTTGCAATGTGTTCCAGGAATGTTTTGTATGTCTTGTATGTGGCGTCTTTGTGTAGAAGAACAGGACCGAGAAAAATGGGATGTTCACTGCTATTTTTCCGGAAAATTCTTTGGTTTTTGTACACTAAAAGTGTCACATAGAAACTTCCTAAATTGAATGTTCTATCTATACCTATTGGCTGACTTTTCGTATGTTTCAGAAAATGTTTCAGGTCCTTCATTTGTTCGTTTGTGTAACATATGACTGATGGAACTTGGTCTTTATTGTGAATGATAGTCTGCACATATGGATGAACATTTACCATGCTTATAACGTCTAATATTTCGTCTGCAATGTTTTCTCTGTTAGAACGGTTGCTTTTGGCCTTTTTCTTCTCGTTGTATTTTTGGTTTCGCACCACACGAAAATCACGTGCACAGTTCATTGAATCGTCCCGTTTCAGTTCCGCGTATATCTCTTTAGGTTTCTTAAAGTTCAATTTTTCTTTAATTTTATCTAGTGTTTTAGGGTTTGTCCTGATGAAGTCAATATTTGCTTGCGCGTTTCCATGAGATTCTATTTGGATTGGTTGCTTCCCCTGGTACTCGAACAAAGCTACCTTGGTAAGACTGGTATCAGTTGCATTCATGAAATATGAAACGCGCTTTTTGAAGTTTGGATCTCGTTTCAACGTAGCATAATATCTGCTGACAATCAGAACACGCTCTTCCTCTGGCTGGGGATCTAGAGGCTCCCATGTTGAAGCGCCACCCTTACGTCGACGCCGAATGCAGTATTTCCCATCTTTGCGTTCAACGTATGTCAACAATTCATTACTGGTAAGATAATGTGCTTTCACAGTGTTGCCTTTTGAAAATTCCCATATTCCACAGTCATCAAAGAAATCACACTTTTGCTTATTTTGTATTCTTGTTAGATTTCTTGAATTGTCTACTAACATGAATCGGTCTGATTCATCTCCTGGCAGTACATCAGCATGTACATAGGGTTTCGTCATTACTAGTTTGTAAGCTTCTTCTGTGGAGTGAAATCTCCCAGAAGGCAACGTATAAGTATGGTGCTGGTAGAATGTGTCTCATAACAGAAGAATTCCGGTCTTCCTCAGATTCCTCAGAGCTGTCACTTTCTATAGACTGACTGTGATAATTTGTTTGATCAGGTTTTTCATTATTTGATTAATATTCATCTAGAATGTGAGAACGTTCATTGTCCACTGCACTATCATCTTGAACACTTACATCATCTACCTTCATTTCATTGTTCACTCCACTATCATCTTGAACAATTACATCATCTTCTTGCATTTCATTGTTAACTCCACTATCATCTTGAAAACTAACGTCATCCACCTCCATTTCCGTAACGTCTGGCGGTATGTATTGTTTACGTTTTTGTTCTTTACGTTCACTTACTAACATAGCTGGGTCTTTCTTGATTTCTGTAATTTTAACTTCATTTCCCATATTGTCTGTTAGAATCACTGTGTTTTTTCTTTTACTCTCTGTTAGGGGTGTACTGCTTGTTGAAGGGCGGAAAACTACTTTAGGCGACTTTTTCATTTCAGTGTGTGTAAGGTCCAGTTTTGGTCTCTTTTTGGGCACACTGGTGGCTGCGGCTGGAAATCATTATGTGGCTTTTCTTGGGATGTCACCTTCAAGACTGGAACAAAATGATTGGCAGTCCATGACGGAGGTTTCCAAGGGCTGAGCCTTGTCCAAAGAATTGTTAATGCATCTCGGTGGTTGTTCTCTTCTGTGTAGAAAAGTTTGGTCAGCGCATCGGGTGTTTTGTCTCGTGATCCATTCATTGCAGGATATACAGTTTGTATGGGGACGCCAATCACAGTTGACAATGCCATCACAGTCCAAATGGACGAGTACGCGCCGTCTGTACATGCCGCCAATATAGATTCTTCAAAAGATGGAGAATGTGCCATCAGCTCATTAAAGTCGTCACGGGCTTTGTAGATATCGGAGTTAAGCGACATTTCAATGGCAGTTCTAATTATCAGAAAAAAAGAAAAGTTCAGAGAAAGAAAATAAATGAATGAATGAATGAATGTGAGTGAGTGAGCGGGAGAGCGGGCGGGCGAGCGAGTGAGTGAATGAGTTACTTCAGGGGTTGCAGTACAACTAGATAGATACTTGCTTATTAATGCCTGTGTATTTTTATTAAAAGCTAATACTTGTTGAGTTATTTTTATAAAGTTGACTTTTACACCGCAGATATTGACCCACTTTCCAAATACGCCATTTTTTGTAATCATGGCGCCAATAACAGTAAATTGTTCGTCGTAATTTTTCACTTTTTGTCCAAGATCAAGTCAGTTTTGTCTTGATCTACATAGGATCGGAAGTGGAGATCCGTATGTATCATATTCTGTACAGATTGGTGTTATGAAATGAACAATTATCATTAAATTTTCTTCCTATGAAAGCAGTTTACGCAGGGGAACATAGTTTCGTACTAAACATATAATCGAACAACAACATATTTTACCTTTTATTATCAACAACATGTTTTTTTCACATGTGATGAAAGATCGTCAGTGTTTTTATGTAATCTCATTACTAATATGCAGGTCACCCGCACAAAAATTAGAAACAAACACTGAAAAAAATAGAACAAACTTGTCTTTAGTTTTGGGCAAAAAAATAAACAAACTGAAAATGGTTATACAAAAAAAAATGAAGGCAAAGTCAGTGACACCCAGATACTAGAAATAACGGTTGTTGAGATTGTCTGGTGAAAAATATATATGAGCAGAAACAGGAAAAAACTCTGGTTCACTTCAAAACTGTTGAAATGGGGCGCCATGAGGCGGTCTTTACTCTGTTTCTGTATGGTGTAGAGCCAGACATGTTAAGTCTCCCGAAAATCACAGAAAAAATTTTCTCAACGCCTCACTAAATATCTCCTAAAAAAACGAAAATCCCAATTTTGGGTCGAAACTTTTTAAAAAGCTACGCTTGTTAATTGACTCAATCCGAAGTAGTCCAAATATACATACAAAGTAGTCCAAATATCGATCCAAAAAGCATAAATGCTTGGATTGAATGCGGGAAACGCATTAAACATGAAAAACAAAGCATCTTGATGCCCTTATTGCATTGTGTGCTAGCCGTGTCCAAAATGGCGAAAAGATCAGCATCTCCGGGGCTTTGCTTCCCCAAAAAAACGTGTTGCAATAAACTAAAGCCTGTTACCCATCCTCAATGTCCTAGAAAAAGGGAGAAACCAGAAATAAAACAATAAATTTCTTGATGACAAGTGAAATCAAAATGGCAATGCAACTGAATCGCCAGTCGGGATGACCCCAATTTAATAAGCACCTGTGCGATCGTAAAAATCACTTTCCGTGAAACTTTCTTCAGTCACAAGGAGCTTGCAATAAAAAAAGGTGGGGTCTAAAACTCGTCACAACACAGGTTACAGTTCGGAATTCGAGAGAATGTATGACTGAGTGAAGAAAAAAAATGACAGAGGGGCTCTACAAACATATGATACAATATGTGTATATATATATATATATATATAAATATATATATATATATATATATATATATATATATATATATATATATATATATATACAGGTTTTTTAATTATTGTGAAAGGAAGCTCTAAATAAAAAGGAAATAAACATTGCTGTTTTTAATTTTACTTTTATTTTTACCTTAAGGCATTTGACTGTTGCCCCATTATTAACTTTTTCCAAGACTTCTCAGACTCCAGGACATAACATCATATGCATTGATGATGACATCAATAGAGAGATAAAGGAAGAGTGACATATTAATTCAGTAAATGAATTTCTTTTGTTACTACTTAGGTATGGAATGCTATAAGTATAATGAAGCCCTGGTCACTGACAGTGATTAACAAGAAAAAGTCTTAACTAGAGGACAGAATCACCTAAGAATGGTGTTTAAAAAAATGAGCAGAAGTGTTATAAATAGCTCTCAGAATGCACCATTTTACACCAATTTCTTAAACGGGGGGAGCATGCCCCCGGATCCCGTTAGCCTCGCTTCGCACCTTCGGCGCTTGCCAATCTGGCTCAGTCACTCCGTCTCCCTTCAAAACTTAACATGTCTGTAGAGCTTTACCGCGTCAATACACCAGTAGAGAGCATAAAGTGAAATTAGTGTATCTCATGATTTCGCATGTGCTATGCCCCCTATTGTTTTTTTATATTAGCTACTTTTTGAGGCAAATGTAAAACTGCCGAGATAAAGATATTGGAAAAGAAAGTCAGGGAAATTGGTGAATAAAATTATATTATATTAACCCTTCTCCTGCTGAATTAACTTTGCCTTATGTAGTCTTGGCTTGCTGCTGAGTTGTTTTTATGTGTGAAAGAACATAGTTATAAGCATGATGGGACAGTGAAATTGATATTTTTAATAAACTTGTTATCTTAATCTCCTGAGTTTTTCTTCGAAATTACAATGACTTTCAGTGATTTTTTACCCCTGCATCCTAGACACATAATTTAGCAGCTAGGCGCAAAGTTTCTGTTTATGTGTGTCCACGGAACACATTATAATTCCTGAAAGATAGTCCTTCTTTGATTATTTTTTTAAACTAAACTTTATTAAGATACTAATAACCACCGGTGACTCAGTAAAAATATTGGTAAAACACCATACTGAAAGCATCTGACCTCTACAATATATACTGAAGTCACAAAAATAGTCCAATAATGAATATTTGTCAGATACAGGAGGTCAGTTACGATATTGATTTGAATACTGGCTTTTACCTTGGCGCAAATTTTTATTGAATCACCGAAATTTGGTGACCTTGTAAAGCAAACATATAATTCTGTCGGTTCGTCTCTACAAAAAATTGCCGTTACTATATCTAATTTCATTTTAAGTGAACTCCACGATAAAGAAGGCAGACCGGGTGATACTACTTCAACTAACATGATAAACAGAAACATCGCGACTGTAAAATCTGACAGGCCGATTTAAATGTAAGTTTTATGCAGGCTTGTTTAGAAAATATTGAACTTCATACAAAAAAAAAAAGTAATTTGAAAAAAATTAAAATGTCTTCTTCTCTTAACTTGCTACAAGTTGTAGCAACAGAGTAGGACAATGGCATACCAGCTGCTCTTTCGCTTGGTGCTCCACAATAAAAAAAAAAAAGAGTTAGAGCCGGTCTGCATGCTTTCACTATAATGTGACGGGGTGGACTGGAGGCGGTCTTGTGCATGATATATCAGAATGGTGGCATTCTAAGAGTGAGTATTGAGGTACCTGCCACATCCAGATGCTGTCATGATATGACTGAATATTGTTGAAAGTGACCTAGAAGCCAAATGAAACAAACACAACTTATGAAAATCCAGGGCCCAGTTGTTCAAAGCGTCATTAGCAGTGTTAGAAATTAACTTTTTTCACAAGTAGCGAGTAGTTGCTCCCTGGTCTGAAATTAAGTAGCAAAATGTATCACATGGCAGCAAAATGTGTTTCTCCCATGTCATGGGTTAAACCTTCAAGCGCTAAGCATATTTAGCAGACAGCATTTTCAAATATTTTTTCTTATTTCAGCAAAAATGAGGCTTTACATTACATGTGATTTGTCTGCTTGGCAGATGAGTTACATGAAATGTCGTCTAATTTGCACTGAAGACATTCACAACACTTAAATTTGATAGTGTTTGGGGCACTTTACCAGGAAGCAACTTTTTGCTACCAACACTTTGACAAGGTAGCAAACTGAATTTTCAGGCAGCAAATTTGCTACTTGCTACTGTTAATTTCGAACCCTGGTTAGCTTAACGATCTTGTTAAGGGTCATTTCGTTAACTGTTTTAGCGAATTCAATATACAATATTTTCATATTTTTTGCTGAAAAAATGTGAGTAGCTTTTGCACTGCAAAAGCTACTCACATATTTTCAGCAAAATATTTCAGCATATTTGTGTGTCACTTGATGAAAATTTTAACGAATCGTTAACTAACGATGTCGTTAGCTTTGAACAACTGGGCCCAGATTGCTAAATTTTTGTCTATAAGCATAGCTGTAGATAAGATGGGGTATCCACATAATATTTTTATTATTCTCCACAGAAACATGTGTTGTGGGTATTCATTAGAAACACCTCTAATCAGTACCCACACCATATGTTTTCATGGAGAAATAAGGAAAATACCTGTGATTTTCAGATGAAAAAGAAAGAAACACCTTATCTGTAGCTGTTGTAAGTATTTATTTTTCTGTCTTTCAGAGGAGAATGTCCCCTAACAAGAGCAAGAGAGGAGCTGATGACAAGCTTGACAGCCCAGGTATCTGATTGGTTTCCTTGAACCCAACAGTGACACAGCTCTAGATAAGGCACTTTTGTTTTCTCAACTAAAAAGTTGAATTTTTTCTTATTTTTTCCACAGAAACAGGTTGTTGGTACACATTAGAAGTGCCTCTGCAGGCACTTCTAATGAATACCCACAGCATGTTTTTGTGGCAAGTAAGAACTATTTACCTGATACTCCTCTTTGTCTAGAGCTATGAACTGACAACTGAGTCATAGTTGCCTTAAATAATCAGGGCCTAGTTGTTCAAAGTAAACAATGTTGTTAGTTAACATTTCATTAAAATTTGCATTGAGTGATACGCAAATATGCTGAAATTTTTTGCTGAAAAAATATTAGAATATTGTATATTGAATCCACTAAAACAGTTAACGAAATGACCCTTAATGAGCTTGTTAAGCTAACAACGCTTTGAACAACTGGGCCCTGATTAATATACTATAAAGCAGAAAGTGTGGGCCCCTTAAACTTTCCCCAGGAGCAGTTTGATCAATAGCTATTCTGTTCTTCAGTCACCCAGTACATTTTAGACACTTCACCAGGCAGTAATGTGTGTGTGTCTTAAGATATTCAGGGATACAGAAAGTGTTCGGGGATACAGACTGGCTGTTGCCCGGTCACCCAAGGTAGATTTAAAATTAGACTGAGCACCACTGACCAGGAAAATTTTCATGTGGTCACCCATTTGGCGATGATAAATTTCATCCCTAAGGTGGACATCAAGCTTCTGTATTAATAAGTGTTATTTATATTGTTTCAAAGTCCAGGATTCTGCAAAGTCGCTGGCCTCTGTGGCTCAGTTGGATTGGATCAGGTCATGGGTTTGATCCCCGCAGGGTGCGGCAAATTCATTTATAGAGATTGGTTGTGAAATATGTTCTACTGTCATTCTCCCTTTTGGCTGATTAAAGATTTAAGCAGTTGTCAGTTTCTGGCAAAAGAATGAGCACAAATACTGGTTAACCACTTAGCCTGGAAAAGTGTGGTTAGGTAAACTGACAAGTTCAACATGACCCAAATGGGTTGACTGCAATGACTGGGCCGTAAAACCTCCTCAGTAAAAACAAACAACTGTAAAGTTGGTACGTATTTTAGTGATATTCCATCTAACTTGCAAATGAGTTAAAAAATGGCTGCTTCCACAACAAATCAATAATATTTTGCTTCTTTCCTGCCACTGAATATATGTATCAGTATCTAACTGGCGTTTAGAAATTGCTGAAAAAAAAGCAAATACTGCAAATGTAATGATCTATCACTATGTAAATTTCAAATGAAATTTTATTTCAAGTTTCAGTTGTCTTTATGTATTCAAATCCTGGGTGCCTAAGTTTTGGGCTGCAGATAGGGTTTTCAGTCTAAAATTAGAACAGAATTACAGACAGAGTAGCCGGCCTCGGTTGCTCAGTTTGATGTGCTGTCCGACTGGAGACCAGGAGGTCGCTGGTTCAACCCCCGCCAAGGTCGGCAACATTCTTTCGTGGAGATTGATCATGAAATATTTTATACGGTCATTCTCTCCCTTTTGCTGATTCAAGAAGGGCAGTTGTCAGTTTCTGTTGAAAGAATGTGCACAATACTGGTTAACCGCTTAGAGGACTAAGCCTGCCCAGTAAACTTGTGGCTAGGTAAACTGACCACGCTCAACATGACCCCATTGGGTTGACTGGGCCGTAAAACCTCAACACAAACAAATACAGACAGTGTAGATCCTGGTGAGCTAGCTCATTAATAGCCATCTCATCTTATATCAGGGTTTTCATCGCATTTCGAAACTGGGGATAAATCTGATAGATCTGTTTTCTTACTTTTGTACCCCAATGTATAGCAGCATAAAGAGACTTTAATTTTGGGAGTACAAGACAAATTTTGGGGGTAAAATTTTAGCTAAAAAAAACCCTCTGCAGAAGGTAAATGGGAATGCTGACCAGTATATACCTTAAATATTTATTGTATGACGAAGATATTGTGAAGAATGAAAAAAAAAACAAACTCATTTATTAACAGTGTTTGAAATGAGTAAGTAACACAGGCAAGGAATTAATCACAAAAAAGAGAGGTAAATAAAATGGATTCAGATATTCTGATAGATCAAAATATAGTATTTTTTGAAGTATTTTTGCACCTGATTTGATTCCTGTGAGTATCTACAAGATAGGGTTCAGTTTAAAACCAAAAAAGTCTATTTTACTCCTTTCATCTAGAAATAGACGTTAACCCTTGTCCTGCTGAATAAATTAAGATGCCACTCCCAGTTCTAATTTTCAGCCAATCGGATTACTTGATCCTGATTATTGCTATAAATTCATATACTTAATGACAAACAGTGCAGATTCAGATCAGTTGGCTTCTTCAGAAGCCAGAAGCCAACTGATCTGGATCTACACTGTTTGCAAAGGCAGAGTTTATCCAGGTTCAGCAGGACAAGCATTAAGGTAAAAAGGCAAAGTATCAAAGAAGTTCATTAACCATTTCAGCACGACAGCCCAAAACAAAGACTTACGCAAACAGTGTAGATCCAGATGAGACAGCTTGTAAGGAGTCATCAGGGATACAGACTAAAGGTCATCCAGTAGCCCACTGCAACTATAAAAATGGCTGGGCGCCAAAAAATAATTTGAGGGTCACCCAGTTGGCGACAGTAAAATTTAGTTGTGAAACGGTTTGAACAACAAAAATATCCTATCACGGTTCAGTTTTGACAGAATCATTTTTTGCATCAAAATTCTTCATTCCATAGATTTTAATCTGTCGAATTATAATTTGCGGCTGAAATTCATGAATTTTTACGAAATCAATGGAGTTTCAAAAATGAATGTAGAATGTTTTTGCTGTGGCAGTGTTTCCATTGTTCAGATAAAACTTCTATTGGTCATTTAATATTAGGTACCGGTCTAATGGCTGACATGAACACACACTAAAATCGATCTTACTATTATTTTAACGGACGGATTTTGCTATTTGCAACAATTTGTCCAAATTCAAGAACAGAATTGTCCATTGCGGAAACGCAGGTGAAAGGGTTAATAAATAAAAATATATTTGATTTTGCTGTTATGAAGTAAACAGATGAAATGGTGTTACTGTGAGCATTATATTATTTCAGAAGAGAGGAAGTCAAAGAAAAGGAAACTGGCTGATGACAATGAAGAGGAGGAAGAAAAAGAAGGAACAAGTAGGACTCATTTTCATTATTCATGGCTCCTTTTCTAACATTATACATGTCAACACTAGCATTTCAGATACATTTCTGAATAAAAATTGCTACTACTGTGGTCTTACTTGGTGTACACTTTCTGCCTAGTAGCATGGACTCAGTGCAGTATTAATCCCAACCATGACTAGTTTGCACAGACTGCCTTTTTAGCTCACCTGTACAAAAGTACAGGGAGCTGTTGTTGTCACTGAAGTTGGCTTCTGTGTCACAATTTAAGGTTTTATGATAAATTTTTTTTAAACCTTGAAATCTGAACAGCTGCTGGCCAGAATCCTTTGATACTTGGAATGTAATCATATACTAGCATATGCTTCTATTCTTTAACATCATACCCAGGGTGGGTAAAAAGTAGGTCAAACTCATTTTAAAGTTTTATGACAAAGTTTTTTAAACATTCATATATCAGCAACCACTGCCTAGAACCCTTCCATGTTTGGAATATAATCATAGCATAGCATAATCTTCTTTAACATCATACCCCTGGGGTGGGGCTTAGGGGTAAAAAATTAAGTCACGCTCACTTTAAAGTGTTGAGACAAAGGTTTTTGATCATTCATACCTCAGCAACCACAGGACAGAACCCTTTCATATATGACATAATTATATCGTAGCATAACCTTACATTCTGTAACACCATACCCCAGAGTTTGACCCTGGAGAAGGTCTTAGGGGTCTAAATTAGGTCGCACTCACTTTATAGTTTTAGAACAAAGTTTTTTGAACATTTATATCTCAACAACCACTGAACAGGACCCTTCCATATTTGGAACATAACCATATGTCTTTATGATACCATAACCTTACATTCCATAACTCCATACCTCAGGGTCAGACCCTGGAGAGGGTCTTAAGGGTAAAAAATGATGTCACACTCACTTTAAAGTTTTATGACGAAGTTTTTTTGAACATTTATATTTCAGCAACCACTGCACAGAACCCTTCCATATTTGAAACCTAATCAAATCATAGCATTTTTAAACCTTAGATTCCCTAACACCATACGCCAGGATCAGACCTTGGAGGGGGTCTTAGTTGTCTAAAATTAGGTCACACACTCTTTATTGAAGTTTTACAACAAGGTTTTTCAAGCCTTTATATCTCAGCAACCACTAGACGGAATCCTTTCTATAATTGAAACATAATCATATCGTAGCAAAACCTTAGATTACACCATATCCCAGGGACAGCCGATTAAACCATATCTAGACAAGGCGTGTAGGTGAGCTATGCTGTACTTGGACAGCTCTTGTTTTAGATCACTCTAAGGAGGCATGTGCTTTCTTCCTAACAAGGCAAACATGGACTTGAACACTGTAGTGCTGTTGTATGATGCTATCCTATATTTCATAACTTAATTATGTTTTTGTCATTTTTATGTCAGCTCCAGCTTTTCTGCCATTTCTGATGAGCTGTATGACTTGAGACAGTTCTAATAAGTCCCACAACATAATTACAGGGATAAAAACATATGTTTTGGCTGGGGGCCAACCGGGCCCCTAACTTTTAAAATCTAGGGGCCCGTTGAGTGAACAGCATTTTGTTCGTTCGATTTAACCATATATACTTTAATAAAAATATGCCCAGTTATCTTAGATTTTAAGGGATTAATCAATACCTGCAAATAACATCTTTTGAGAAGATGAAATTTATTCTGATTATCCACTCATTAGTAGACATTACTCAATTTGTATAAATATTGAAATTTATATAAATATTAAATCTTTTTGAAAAGCCAGTTCTTGTATAATATCCCTCCCATGTTCAACCAGTTTGAGATCCGTTGGAGTGTGGATGTGCAAAAATTGTCAACCTCTCTTTAGGGCATTGTCTTTTGTTGGATGCATATAGACATAGTGTTTGCTTTTTCTCATAGTGGTCTGGAGGCAAGACAAATATAGGGGGTATTTTTATGTGAGCCAGTTGTGGATAAAATATTTCTTGTAAGACCAGGGTGCTTTTTTTGTTTTCACTGCACCTAGACAGCTGTCGAAGTTGACATCCTTTCGGCATCCCATTCCTTCGCTACATTTTCTACTGGATCATCCCTTTCAAGTGTATTTCCTTGTCCAAGAAAACCTAATAGTTGTTCTTTAGCTGGAAGCAGTTTCTACTTTCCTTTTTCGACATTTTGTCTCCGAGGAATGATAACAACAGAACATGTCTGAAAACGCATGTTTCTAAGACTGTCCACATCCCTGGTTGGATAAAGAGTTATTAGCCACTGGGGAGACCCATTATAATTCATTTCATTGGCTGATATCTGGAATTGCGCGATTGCCTCGAGAGGGAAATGTCATATTGAAATAGCTGAGTTTTGATCCGGAAACACCAGAAATGAAAAGAATCGCATTGAAAAGAAATGTAGGTATGTGCTCCAGAAAAAACATAGTCACAGCGGGGGCCCTCGTTTTTTTTAGATAAAATCGTATAGTTCTATTTTAAATCGCCTTGGACGACCAGGTGCCTGTTAATCTTGATCCCTGTAATTATGTTCTGTATGAAGAAATAAGAAATGTACTGATATGGATACTCCTCTGACATAATATGCCTTACATTTTACCATATTTATACTGAGAATTTAGACAGACAGGCCTGAAAAACAGTGTTGACACAGATCAGATGCCACAGAATGTGGCTTCTGGTCATGGTCTACACTGTTTGCCACACATCTGTCAGTTTTTAACACACAAACAAGTACATTGTAGTATTAAAATAGACTGTTTCAAATTGTAGGACAAGTATTGTGTCGATAAGTTTTCTGATTACTTAGGGTGAATTGGTATGTGACCCATTCTTTAAATGCAAATAGAAAAAGACCTTAATCATACTATGATTTCATCATTTAGTGAAACTTAAAGAGATTCTTTGGTTTGTTTTCAGGTACCTCCAGCAAAATGAAGATACCAGCTCATCTGAGTAGCTCTTCACAGAAACCTGCTGAGGTAAGACTGATTTTAGAAAAATCAACTTTTTTGATAGGACCATATTACCAGATAGACATGTGCAAACATATGCAAGGAAATTATTCATTTGGATAACCTGGCTTGTCTGGCTGATTGTCCCAGAGGTATCGGAATTTTCAGTCAGTCCATCTCACCTCAGTTTGTCAGATGATATGATTCTAACAGGATTGATCATAGCAGACTTTTTTTTAAATAAAAAAGCAGCAATTTAATTTACCTTAAATATTCAGATAGGAAATGTCAGTGGATTTATCATTTTCAACTCATTTAGATCACAGAAAGGCTGTTAATTTTGAAAAATGACAAGCAAATGGGTCTCATCTTGTTTATGCAAGATATCAGCCTGCATATCAACTACTGTCCTTTCGACATCTCTTGGAAAGACGTTTTTTGCTTGGCGTTTTACTTTAAATGAAAATATTTTGTTCTGATTGACCATATCTTATCAGAAACCATTTTTCTTTTATGTTTCTGTGTTTTATTCTCAAATATTTACACAAAAATTAAAGTTGCGGCCAAAAGTTGGTCTGACCTATGCAATTTCTATAGTACAGTGATTTTTTTTAATTTTTGTCTAAGAAAATATTTTTTACTTTTCTTTGCTGAATTTGAATAATTGATGTTTTACAACAATATTGTGAAAATTTCTGAAAAATTGAACAAGTGGAACTTGTTGAAAATTTGGCTCCAAGTTACCTACCCTATAGATTTCTGCATGATTTGGCTTCATTTTTACTATGGGAAAAAGTGAAAATATTTGATTTTTTTAAAACCTATGATTAGAATTAAAAATTTTTATACATAAGTAGTTACGACAAATGGTTTTGCATTAAATCATGACAAAAATTTGCAAATTTACTTCTTCTGTGTAAAGCGTCAAGCACAAAACGACTTTCTGAAAGATGTCGAAAGCACAGTAGCTGTTCCTATTGGTAGGGCTGGTGCGATTAATCGAAATATCACTTACAGGGGTCAAGCTGGCTCAGAAATTCAGGAAGAAGTGACTTCTCCCTCCAGACAAAACAGGGAGAAGTTTTATAGGATGAGGGAGAAGTCAAGACGTGGTTAACCTATCACCTTACTGAAAGCATGACACTTAAGGACTCGCGATTCGCTTTACCGCATTGTCTTGGGAATTAACAAAAAAGGAAACAATTTTTACTGTAGATTTGTTAATTCTTACTTCTAAACCAATTAAATGATCTAAAGAAACACAGGCGTGAGTAGGGCAATTGCATCATATCTGCACCCATATCTTTTTGGAAATTGATCTTCTCAGTCAAAACATCAAGATCTGATAAACTATAAATGTAATGATAAAAAGAAATGTGTAAGCTAAAATGTCTGTCAACTATTAAACTTAGTTTTTTAGCATTTTTAATGCTGTTTCTGATCAATTTTCAGCACGAAAATGGTTCGTTTATGAAAAAATGGACACCCACGAAAACTAATGACATTGACAAAAACAATCTTTTAGTCACTTAGTAGGCAAACAGTTTTCCTCCAAAACTTGTTTAACCACATTAGACTTTTATTCTGTGGCATTTCTGATACTTCTACCAGTTTTTTTTAAAAGAATTTTACCTTTGCATGTTTGTTCAATTTTTACTGGATTTCTCCTAACAAAAAGTTTGTTTTGCACAAGTATTAGCTTTTTCAAAAGTTGCAAAAATCGAGTGCGAAGTTTTTATCACCCTCAGGAATGAAGGGGAGGACCAGTAGGGCAACTTAGAGCCCTCAAGGGCGACTATTTCGCCCCAGTCGCCCTGTAACCTGATCCCTGCCCTTAGTCAGTCGCTAAGCAACAGAAAAACGATTATCAGTTGGTGTATTTTAAATGTTCTGTCATTTAATTCATTTGAAAAACAAAAAGAAACTACTATTCTTTGTGGTTTCATTTGTTCATGCACTTTCCTTTTAACTAGGCTGAAGAGAGTTCATGTCAGATATAAATTGCTGTAACATTGAAAAAAGAAAAAAGTTCTTTTTCGTAATAGTTTGATTACACCCTTTATTCTGGGGTCTGAACATTCTGATTCATCATTCGTTTACAGATTTATGAGTTTGAATAACGGCTTAGGTACCATGACCACTACTACTTTGTTGTTGCAAGGCACCAAACACTTCGCCGGTTCCGAGTCCTCACATGCTTCAAAATATATCATTAAATAATAATCATATTTGCATTTTCCTTTTATTATACCCCAAACGATAGGTTTGGGGATATAGTGTTATTCCTTTGATACCCTAAGACATATTTTGATAATATTTGGTAAGAATGAAGGGGAGGACCAGTAGGCATGTCACATGCAAGAGAGACAATTCTCACTTTGCGTAGTTATCTCCCCTGAAGCAGATATTTGTGCAGGCCATAACTCCCATATCGTTTGTAATAATTTGATAATGTTTGGTAGGGGTGAAGAGGAGGACCAGTAGGCGTGTCCCGTGCAAGACAGACAACTCTCACTTTTTTGTTATGTAGTTATCTCCCTTGAAGCAGAAAATCTGTAGATGCATCCTTATGCGCTCCACAACTTTATTCCATACCCTTAGACATATTTTGATAATATATGGTAGAAATGAAGAGGAGGACCTGTAGGCATGTTGCATGCAAGAGAGACAACTCTCACTTTCTATGTTATGTAGTTATCTCCCCTTAAGCCGAAATCTTGTGCTGGCCATAATTCCCCTACTGTTTGAGATAATTTGATAATATTTGGTAGGGATAAAGAGGAGGACCAGTAGTCGCAGCCCTCACTCTCTTTGTTCTGTATTTATCTCCCCTGAAGCAGAAATCTTGTGCAGGCGATAACGCCTATACTATTTGAGATAATTTGATAATATGTGGTAAGGACATATATCAGGTCAAGTAGGAGTGTTGCATGCAAGAAGGACAATTCTGCTGATCTTTTTCTAGTTGTCTCCCCTGAATAAATTTCTAAGCCAAATTTTTGTGCATTCCATAACTTCTTTATGGTTTGAAATATTTTGATAATATTTGGTAGATGCATAGATAAGGACCAGAAGGGGTGTCACATGAAAAAGAGACAACTCTCACTGTCTTAGTTATGTAGGTATCCTCCCTGAAACTGAAACCTTGTACAGGCTATAACTCCTATACTGTTTGAGATATTTTGATAATATTTGACAGGGACATATATCAGGTCAAGTAAGAGTGTTGCATGCAAGAAGGACAGCTCTGGTTTGCTCTTTTTATACCCCGCCACACGATAGTGATGGGGTATTATGGTTTGACGTTAGACATCCGTGTGTCTGTCCATCCATCTGTCAATTCTTACGTCCGTCTGTCCATCTGTATTCATTTCCGGATGATAACTTGAGTAAACATCAATGGATTTTCACCAAACTTGGTATGTGCATTGATATTGTGGAGGTCTGGTTTGGAATTGCTAATGGGCAAATTTTGACATCTGTCGGAGACACGCCGATATTTTCTTTTCTGGACAATAACTTGAGTAAATATCAAGAGATTTTAACCAAACTTGGTACATGCATAGATATTAAAGAGACCTGGTTTGGGATTGCTAATGGGCAGATTTCGTCGGTTTTGGACAGAGTTATCTGTCCACGGCACGATAATGGCAGGGTATTATAGTTTAAGAGTTTTATTTCCAGTTCTCTCTCCTGAGTGAATTTCTAAGCCTAATTCTTGTGCACTCCATAACTTCTTAATGGTTTGAAATATTTTGTTAATATTTGATTGGGGCATAGATAAGGACCAGTAGGCATATCACATGCAAGAGACACGTATCTCACTTTGTTCATTATATACGTTCATTATATACTTATGTCCCCTGAAGCTGAAATCTTCTGCAGCCCAGAACTCCCATATGCGTGAAATAATTTGATGATATTTGTTGGGGACATATATCAGGTCAAGTAGAAGTGTCACATGCAAGAAGGATAACTCTTGCTTCATTTTTTTTTCTAGTTATCTCCCCTTAATAAATTTCTAAGCCAAATTCTTGTGCACTCCATAACTGTTAAATGGTTTGAAATTTTTTGATAATATTTGGTAGATGCATACATATTGAGCAGTAGGCATGCCACATGCAAGAGAGACAACACACATTTTGTTATGTACTTATCTTCCCTGTGGCAGAAATCTTGTACAGGCTATAACTGTCTGAGTTAATTTGATAATATTTTGATGGGGCATATATCAGGTCAAGTAGAAGTTACACATGCAAGAAGGACAACTACTGCTTTGTTCTTTTTCTTGTACACTTCACTGAATAAATTTCTAAGTCAAATTCTTGTGCACTCAATGACTTTTTAATGGTTTGAAATATTTTAATAATATTTTGTAGAGGCATAAGTAAGGACCAGTAGGCATGTTGCATGCAAGAAGGACAACCTCTGCTATGGTTATTTTCTAGTTCCTTCCTCCCCTGAATGAATTTCTAAGCTAAATTCTTATGTACGAGGTTTGAAATATTTTGATAATATTTGGTAGGGGCATAGATAAGGACCAATAGGTATGTCATGTTGAAGAATACTCTCACTTTCTCCATTATGTACGTAACAACCCTGGTACCAAAATCTTGTGCAGGCTATAACTCCAATACTGTTTGCGATAACTTGATAATTTTTGGCAGGGACATATATCAGGTCAAATAGGTGTGTCTCATGTGAGAAGGACAACTTTTGCTCTGGTGATTTTTTATTCCCCAATAAACATACAGCGAATACATTTACCTTTTCAAGGCATTTATTTTTGCTGTTATTTCTGAACATAAATTGTTTTTAATTGATAAATGTTTCACAGGAAATTAATAACAAGGTCACTTAAAAGATAACTGCAGATAGAACTGTTTTTGCGTATGTTGCATGTTGAGGTAGGTATGAGTTAAATGAAAAAGCAACGAGAAGAGGATGCCACAGGGAGGATTCATTCAATATTTTTTGAGAAATGACCCTCAAATTTTTTTTTTGTTAAAGAAACCAGGAATATCTGCCCTACTGGAAAAGTGCTGAAAGAGTTCAAGGTTAGTTGGCACTGAAAAGCAAAAAAACCTTTAAAGAAGAAAGCAGACAAACAGTATCAATTTCAATGCTTTATATCAATAAATTAAAAATATGGGGAGTGTTTACTGCACAAGTATAACTGCTTCTGAATGTAATGTCATTCTGATCTCAGGGTGTTTCCCTATTTTCCCATGAGGAAGATAAGACATCCTCATATTTTTCTGGGCCAGCTTCATCCCTGCTTGACTTGTTACTACAAAAATTGATGAAATTTACTCATCAGCAGTCCCAAAGCAGATCTCAGTAATATCAATGCACACACCAAGTTTGGTGAAAATCCATTGATATTTACTAAAATTAACATCTGGAAATGAAAATACAGATCTTCTTGGGCAGATATCTCTGTCAAAAATTGACAAATTTTGCCCATTAACAATCCCAAACCAGATCTCCACAATATCAGTGCACACACCGAGTTTGGTGAAAATCAATTGACATCAGCAGTCTTAGATTGCGGTCAGACTGCACAGATGTACAACAGGCATGGAACAGATTATGGTTTCAAAACACAATTTTGAAACATGCATACTGATTTGCGGTAAAACCCCATTTTAATCTTTTATAAGTGTCAGATTTGGTAGAATGTGAAAAAACAATTTTTTTCTTATACACTCTGAGAATGTTTTGCTTTGTGTAATTTTTTGGCAAAATTTCAAATGCATTTCTCTGTGATGCACTGCGAAAATTTGCAATAATATTCAGTGTACTTTTTATATACAGTCAACCCTCTTTATACTGACACTTGATTCAATGACAAAATTCATTATAATGACAATTTGAATGTCACGAAACATTCGCTCAAGAGGTGACGGTTAATGAGAAATTATGCAAAAACATTGCATCTTAAATTTAATCCATAGAGTAACTACTGTCTAATAATGCTCAACTTTCATAAAAAACAGGGCCCAGTTGTTCAAAGCAAACAACGTCGTTAGTTAACGATTCGTTAAAATTTACATCGAGTGATACGCAAATATTCTGAAATTTTTTGCTGAAAAAAATGTGAGTAGCTTTTGCAGTGCAAAAGCTACTCACATTTTTTCAGCAAAAAATTTCAGAAAATTGTATATTGAATCTGCTAAAACAGTTAACGAAATGACCCTTAACGAGCTCGTTAAGCTAACGACGCTTTGAACAACTGGGCTGTTTCTGAATGAGTTGTAATAACTTAACCCTTGTCATGCTGAATAAATTAAGATACCACGCCCACTTCTAATTGCCAGCCAATCAGATTACTTGATCCAGGTTTTTGATAGAAATTCACATACATATATGTATTTAATGACAGACAGTGCAGATCCAGATCAGTTGGCTTCTTCAGAAGCAAACATCTGGATCTACACTGTTTGCTAAGACAGGGCATGTCATGGTCAGCAAGAGAAGGGTTAATTACTGACAGTCATGCATTGTCCACCTAATTGCTATTTTACCCACAAACTCTGAAGGTTTGTAAGAGGTAGATGTTTGATTACCTACCCCAGTGAAGCAAAAATGTATCTTTAATCATGTGTTGATAGCAAGTTCAAGCCCATGCACATGCTGTGTGATTTGGGCCTGCTCTACCTGCTCAACCTGCATGTGCTTGAAGATTACATTTCGTCTGGCCTGTACCATCATTTTGCAGAATCATTTGCCTTAGTGTAGAATATGTAGGGTAAGTATTGTGATCTCTGTTACATTCAGTGATTTTTTTTTTTTTTTTTACAGTTTTAACAAGTCCAGGGGAGTCTCATGGTTGAAATTCAACATGTTCCGTGATAAAATTATGAGTCCTTAATCTATTTCACATCATTTTTATACCCCGCCAGATGATAGTGGTGAGGTATTTTGGTATTTACATTGGTTGTCTGTGTGTTAGTCCATCTGTCATTAGTCCATTGTCAGTCAGTCTGACCATATTTTTGTTTCTGAGTGATAACTTGAGTAAATATCAAAGGATTTTCACCAAACTCGGTATCGATATTGTGGAGATAGGGTTTGGAATTGCTAATAGCAAATTTCATCAATTTTTGACAGAGTTATTTGCCTGCCACACAATAATGGTGAGTATTATCACTTCGCATTTTTATTTTCTGTATTTTGTGAGTCCCTGGACTCAAATGCATAGCTACAGATAAGAGGGGGTATCCACATGATATTTTTCTTATTTCTCAATGAAAACATATGTTGTGGGTACTCATTAGAAGCGCCTCGGCGAGGCGCTTCTAATGAGTACCAACAACATATGTTTTCGTTGAGAAATACGAAAATATCGGCATTTTTCAGATGAAAAAAGCGCCTTATCTGTTGCTATGAAATGTATAAAATTTGTGAGTTCTAGAGAAAAAATAATGAGTATATGAAGCAGGACTCTCGGATAAAAAAAAATCACTGACCATTTATTTCAGCTGTTTCGTAAAGATCTGATCAGTGCTATGAAACTGCCTGATTCTGAGTCATTGGCCCCTGAAGATTATCTTTTGATAGCGGACTCATGGAGACAAGAATGGGAGAGAGGGGTACAGGTTCCAGTGAATGAAGTTGGTATTCCAGATGTGGATCTTCGGTAAGAATGAGAAAGTTTTCATTTTGAACTACAAGTACACTTCAGTTTTACCACCACCACCAGTTGTTATTGCATGAAACAGTTATAACATAATCATGCTTTGACTCCCACCCCCCACCCCATCCCCCACCCCATCCCCCACCCTCAACCCTCCCACCCTGCAAAAAAAATAGCAACGAAAATAAGGTATGTTAAAAAATATGGCTATGTGGGGAAAAAAAAAATGGAAAGAACAAGTCCCACACTCAGTGTTGTTTATTGCTTAAAATATCTCATTTTGATATCTGTTCAATCAACTAATTTTTGAGTCAAGAAAAAAATCAAATAAATCCTCTCTTTCTCACAATCTTTACACCATTGCATAATATTAATATGCGGAAAGCTGTTCAGACAGACTAACTCAGTCGTGTGTTAGCTAGCATCAGAATTGGATGACATACATCAAGTCAGCAACTAAAATGATGAAAGATGTACTGTTCACACAACTATGCACATCCTTGATTCTTATTTTAGAAAGCATTTTCATTCTGAATTTAAGCAGCGTGTATTAGCTTTTTGTCTTAATGGAGACCTGACCCTGAGGTTATAAAACTTTTTTCATGCTCAACTCAGCTGAGCATGAAATTTTCTCTGCTAATAAATATGAAAATGCCAACAAAAGTAGGCATTTTCATATTTATTAGCAGAGAAATTATCATGCTCAGCAATGTTTAGCGAGAAATAAATTGCACTTGTTCGTAATTTGAGATTTATTAGCAAGACAAATTTCATGCTCAGCTGAGTTGAGCATGAAAAAAGTTTTATAACCTCAGGGCCTGATACACTTGGTAGATTTTCTGCATTTTAAGGGAGACAACTTTTATGACTTTCTGTTTGCTTTCCTGCACACAAAGCCCCTTTTGAAAAGGGGTAAAAGAAAAGACTCTTAAGGGGAGCAAGTTCTTTCATTTTATAGTAAACCTTTTCAGAATTGCTTCCCCTTAAAGTATAGGCATTCCACTTAATTGGTACATGATGTGTGAGACACAATGTACTTAACACTGTGAATGAAGTGAACTCATGGTGTCAGATTGGTGGTTTACTGTTTTCACGTGCAGCTATCCAGCTGACATAACTCTAAGTACATATGTTTTGGCCTCAACAAGGCACTTAATATGTACCCATTACATATATTTTGTGAGGAAAAAAAAAATGTCTACACTTGTTGGTTGAAAAAAAATGTCTTAACTAGAGTTATAGTGTTTGATAATGAGAATTATTGATACTCATGAATGCATTGGTTGACAATAAAGGCCCTGATTAAACTTCTGGGCTTGCAGTCTAATCTGGGTCGTCACATTCTAAATGGGTCAGCTGCTACAAATCTGCCTCTAAAGTGCTTTAACACGTACAATGCTATGGGCAGATTCAGCAGACGACAATTTGATGATATTTGTCTTTTTTTTTCCAGAAAATAGTATTTGACATTTCATGCATTTCATACCCAGCAAGGGTTAACCTTTTGCGGAATCTGAATGTTGACATATCTGAAAAAAGTTGTAGAAGTGGCAAACAGTGAAGATCCTGATCAGATACAGTGTTCTGCACTGTAAGATCTGGGTCTACACTGTTTGATCAGACCTGTCTTTTCAAATAATTTGGGTGAACACAGTATTATAACCATGTTAAAACTGTTTTGACAGGGAACTACGTGAGGCAGACAAAAGTACAGGAGATTTTAAAATGTAAGTATTCATTGAAGTCAACAAATATACCTTTAAATCATTCGATAACATGTAAAATATTTCCTGTCAGATCCCTGAATTGGTTAAACACAACTCAATTTCCTATAAAGAAGTGTCCTAGTGGCCGTGCGGTTAGAGCTTCAGACTTCAATTACCTGGTCTGGGGTTTGAATCCTGCTGAAGGCAGAATTCAGCTCACGACTGTACTGCACTTCATTGCACAGAGCTTTTTATTATCATCCTTCCATCGTCCTGATAAGCATAAATAATGTTCTGAGGGACTAAAACAGCAAATCATCATCATCATCAATTCTTATTTGAGCTGATTGATTAAGTTCGGGTGTGTGGTGAGGATTTTCAGCGGATTAGCTGAATTCAGCGGTTTTGATGATTTTTTTAGGTTTTTTTATGGTTCTGATCATGACACAAGCTTTTGAAATATGGTATTTTTGTGTGTGTGTGCGGGGGGGGTTAGGGGTATGGACATTTTCAGCGGTTTTGTTGAATTATAATTCCCACCTCTGGGTGGTACTATATATGACTTAACCAATATCTACTAAGTGTGTCAAGCTGAAATTTGCTAAAGTAGGCAGCTCCCCTTTTGTTGCAATATATCAAGTGTCATGATCTCTTGTATATGCAATTCCTGGGAAAGGACCTAAACCTGAAAATTTGTTTTGACATTGCTGCATATGTCAGTGAAAGTGACATACATGCCTCACTACAGGCAAGACAAACAGGTGTTTATTACCAGAGCTATGTCTGTAGAAACAGTTCTAATCAAGTGTGTACCTCACTTTCTTAACACATTATCAGGCAGCCAAAATGAACTCTGGAACTGCATATATGATGTATTTTGTTCTCTAAAAATACAGAATTGTCTGCCAGACTCATTGCTATGAGATAATAAGTAATCTAGAATTATTGACATTTAAAGTGTCATTCAAAAGTGTTGTAGACAAGATTCTACCGACAACAGTCTGCTAGGCGGACAATTCCCATGTTTCATGCCTTATTTCTTATTTTTGCAGAAGATTAAAAATGAAAAAAAAAAAAAAAGAAAAAAGAAATTACATTATGCTAGTGTTGTAACTTGCAAGTTAAGGGGACTGAATAATCCTGGTAGATTTTGTGCAGTTTTGTACAAGATAGACAACTTTTGTGACTTTCTATTTGCTTTCCTGCATAGCAAGGTCATTCTGAAAAGGGGTCTACTCTAAAAGGAAAGAATTTGCTCCCCCTTGGGAGCAAATTCTTTTCCTTTTAAAGTGGGTCCCTTTTCAGAAAGGGAGGCAAAACAGTTTTAATGAGTTTCCTCCCTGAAAGTGTAACTGTTCCCATTAAGGGTTAACTTCTCTTTGACTAAACAATGTTACTTTTGCTTGAACAGCCCCAAAAAGTTGTTGCATTCAAATAAAGATGAAACCTACCGCCAGGGTTGTCATGAGCTGACAGGAATGTCACAGCTGGCTGAACAGGTTGTCAGATATGACCTGGATGACTTGGATGTCTGCTGGTTGCAACGAGTCAATGAGGAGAGAGAAGAAATAGGTAACTATTGGATTGAGTTTTCATTTTTTGCCTAACTATTGGATTGGATCATGAAATATTTTCTACAGTCATTCTCTCCCTTCTGCTGATTCAGGAAGGGCAGTTGTCAGTCTGGTGAAAGAATGTGCACAATACTGGTTAACTGCTTAGAGGACTAAGCCTGCCTGGTAAAAGTGTGGTTAGGTAAACTGACTGCGCTTGACATGACTCCATTGGGTTGACTGGGCGTAAAACAGCACAAACAAACGAAAAAACTATTGGATTGAGTGTTCATTTTTTTTTTTTTGCTCATTACCTAAATAACCCTTAGTAATTAGACAGATAGGCCATTGCAAACAGTGTAGACCCAGATCAGGCACCGTGTTCTGCACCGCAGAACGAGGCATCTGATCAGGGCCTACACCATTTGCCATACACACACCAATTTTTAGACACATCAGCCTGTAGTAAAATAGACTTTTTATGCCCCCAACTTCAAAGAAGTTGGAGGGGCATATTGCTTCTGGGTTGTTCGTCCGTCCGTCCGTTCGTCATGCTTTTTGATGCATAGCATAACTTTAAAACCGTGAATGCTACTGTTTTGAAATTTCATATATGGATTCCTCATGAAAAAATAGCTGACACGTATTTTTTTTCTTGACAGGATTATGCCCCTTTTCTGAGTTATGGCCCTTTGAAAAAATATGGATGCAATCTTGTCAGCAAAATATCTCAAAAACTAATAAAGCTAGAACCTTGAAACTTGATGAATAGACTGGTAGTGATGAGTAGACAACCTGATTAACTTTTGAAGAAATTTTGAAAAATACTTCTTGAGTTATAGCCCTTTGTAATTTTGGGCAATTTTACCTTGTCAGCAAAATATCTCAAAAAGTGTTAGAGCTAGAGCCTTGAAACTTAGTAAATGGATTTGTAGTGATGAGAAGATGACCTGATTAACTTTTGAAGAAATTCTGAAAAATACTTCATGAGTTATGGCCCTTTGTAATTTTGGGCATTTTTATCTTGTCAGCAAAATATCTCAAAAACCGTTGGAGCTAGAGCCTTGAAACTTAATGAATAGACTGGTAGTGATGAGTAGACAACCTGATTAACTTTTGAAGAAATTTTGAAAAATGCCTTTTGAGTTATGGCCCTTTGTAATTTTGGGCATTTTTACCTTGTCAGCAAAATATCTCAAAAACTGTTAGAGCTTGAGCCTTGAAACTTAGTAAATGGATTTGAAGTGATGTGTAGATGACCTGATTAACTTTTGAAGAAATTCTGAAAAACACTTCATGAGTTATGGCCCTTTGTAATTTAGGGCATTTTTAACTTGTCAGCAAAATATCTAAAAAACTATTGAAGCTAGAGCCTTGAAACTTGATGAATAGACTGGTAGTGATGAGTAGACAACCTGATAAACTTTTGAAGAAATTTTGAAATATACTTCTTGAGTTATGCCCCTTTGTAATTTTAGGCATTTTTATCTTGTCAGCAAAATATCTCAAAAACTGTTAGAGCTAGAGCCTTGAAACTTAGTAAATGGATTTGTAGTGATGAGTAGATGACCTGATTAATTTTTGAAGAAATTCTGAAAAATACTTCATGAGTTATGGCCCTTTGTAATTTTGGGCAATTTTACCTTGTCAGCAAAATATCTCAAAAACTGTTGGAACTAGAGCCTTGACACTTGATGAATAGACTGGTAGTGATGAGTAGACAACCTGATTAACTTTTGAAGAAATTTTGAAATATACTTCTTGAGTTATGCCCCTTTGTTATTTTGGGTATTTTTATCTTGTCAGCAAAATATCTCAAAAACTATTAGAGCTAGAGACTTGAAACTTGGTGAATTGATTGGTAATGATGAGTAGATGACCTGATTAATTTTTTTGTAAATTCTGAAAAATATTTCATAAGTAATGGCCCTTTGTAAATTTGGGCATGTTTCCCTTGTGAACAAAATATCTCAAAAACTATTGAAGCAGGAGCCTTGAAACTTGATGAATAGATTGGTAGCGATGAGTAGATGACCTGATTATGCCCCCAGTTTCGAATGAAATTGATGGGGCATATTATTTTGCCTTCATTTGTCCATCCGACTGTTTGTCCGTTCATCAAGCTTTTTTTGTGCATGCCATATCTTAAGAACCCTGCACGCTAGGGTTTTGAAATTTTATATTTGGGTTCCCAATGAAAAAATAGCCGTATTTTGTTTCTTGTCTAGCATGTTTATTTAAAGTTATGCCCCTTTGAAAAAAATCAGAATTAAATCTTGTGAGCAAGATATCTTGAAAAGTATTTAAGCTGGGTTCTTGAAATTCGATACAGTGAGTGGGAATGATGTGTACATTACCCGATTATATTTTGAGAGAATTCCATGAAAATATTGATAAAGTTACGGCCCTTTGCAGTTCTGCTGATTTTGACCTTGTCAGCAAGATTTCTCGTTCAAATTTAGCACGTATGAGAAGTAGATATGGTTTACCAGTACTTAGGGTAAATACTGTAGTAACGGAAGTTCTGTTTTGGGTTTGTGAATGTGTCATAGCTCCAGATAAGGCATTTTCTTAACTGAAAACATGATATTTATGGGCTATTAAACCATTTGACTGTCTGTCCGTCTGTTCAGGCAAACAAATGGTTAACCCTTCTCTTGCTTAACACAACATGTCTTGTCTTATCAAACATTGTAGATACAGAACAGTTGGCTTCTGAAGACGCCAACTGATCTGGATCTGCACTGTTTGTCATTAAATATGTGAATTTCTATCAAAAACCCAGATCAAGTAATCTGATTGGCTGGAAATTAGAAGTGGGTGTGGCATCTTAATTTATTCAGCATGACAAGGGTTAATTATGTGGCTACAGGTTATGGACAGTTTCAATGTATTTAAATGGGCTTTATTCCATCTAGCCATATAAAATTCTATTGTGAAACTTTTCTAGGCACATAAGTATGCTAAAATAGGGATATTAGTGGCATAAATATCCATTTGGTAGAACATCAGTGTGTCCATCAGCACTTATTTCCGCTGTCTGTTAAACTTTAGTAGTTTGTTATGAATTTTCTTGAAACTTTGTGTAGGCTTTCATATTGTGGAGTACTGATTTAGGGGTTGTAAATGGGGAAATTTTAACAAAGCTAAGGCCTTTGCTTGATGTCAGATTTCTTCTCTGTTCAATATCTTGAGAATAAGGAATGGATTTTGATCAAATTTTATGTACATATTGATATTGACTAGATCTAGGTTTGGACTGAAAATGGGCCAGTTTTATAAATTTTCAGTAGGGTTAAGGCCTTTGATCACTTTGCAAGTGCGGTGATGGGGTATCTTGCCATCCCTAGTGGTGCATTTATTTAGAAAAATGGCTTATCACCTGTCCCTGTTTGACATGGCCATTTTATTAGAAAACATATCAGTAGCTGTATGCAGTACACACAAAAAATATATAATGTTGTTAGGATTAATGATGATACATTTTATATGATTATGCCCCCGCCATTTTCAATGTGTGTGTGTATATGTGTTGTGTGTGTTTGTTTGGGGAGGGGGGTGGTGGGGGCGCATATAGTATCCCTACTATCTGTAGGTAAGAAAAATGGTTTCAGTTCAATATCTTTTGAAAAGATTAATGTATTAGATTTATATTTTATGCACAGGTATATGTCTTAAGTTTTATATAGGGTAAAATCTGCCGATTATTATGGGAGTTATGGCCCTTTTTCAACTTCCTTTTTTGCAAAATTGTTTCGGAATGAGCATGGCCCATATATTGAATTCATATGTTATACACAGGTATATAATCATAAAATAATATGGGAGTTATGGCCCTTTTCAACTTCTTTTTTTGCAGAAATGCTTGTTTTTGGATGAGGATAGCCCTGGGCTGGGGCAGCTGTGTCGTATTGATACATTTCTAGTTTACTAAAAGTGATGCCTTTGAAACATCACATATGTATTTTCATTATTGATCATCAGGGCAGAAAAGTTAAAGAAACCGGTACTGTTCTCAAAAAGATTTGATGTCTGTAAGATCATAGAAAGGCTTCTTCTGATCGTGGATGATAGAACAATTTAAAGCAATGGTAAAATAACATATGTTCAGTCTGAATAATCTTTTGTTTTTAGATTAAAAATTACATGTTCAGATTGTCTGACCATAGCATACAGTATTGAATTTGCATCATTTGTTTTTCCAGGTGAAACAATGATCCATGAATGGACAGTGGAAAGAGTTATTGAGACATTAGAAACAAAGGTAAAAGAAAAATTAAATTCATCTTCCAGTCTTTTTAATTTCTCCTACATAGGCAGTCAGGGCCCAGTTTTTCAAAACTTAACGTTAATTACATGATGTGTTATTTTCTATCTTGAAATATGGTAAACACATTGATACTTTTTCCTGAAAAAATGTGAGTAGCTTTTGCATTAAGCTACTCTGACACATTTTTGCAGCAAAAATATCAATGTTATGAAAATACTTTAGCTACAGTCAACAAGTTTGTCATTAATAAGCTTGTTAAGCTAACATGCTTTGAACAACTGGGCCCAGTCTTTTTTTATTGCTCCTGCTGAAGCAGTCAGGTGTGATATAGGGGTTAGGTTTTCAGTTTGTCCAGGCTTAAAAAAAAGATGTTATGTTTCCAATTTCCTGACCTACTGGTCAAAATATATGCCAACTGTTTTATTTTTGTTTGTTTGTAATTTGTCTGCACGGAATTGTGGATATTTGCAATCTTACCAGTAATCATTCATGTATTTATTTCCAATATGGCTGCGCCCTTAAAAACCAGATGGAGCACATAGTGCAGTTTATTTTGAAGCATGCAGCCACAGCTTGATCTAAAATAAAAGCCGTTTAATACAGTGCCCCTTTATCATCGGTATTCAAAAACAGTTAAATGTGCAGTAAGAAGTCAAATATTTTAAGATTCCATTAAAAAATGTTATGATTCACTGACCATAATTTGACATGAAAAAAAAAAAAAAAAAAGGAGAGAGAAAAAAGAAGTGGCTGACCTACCCAGCCTATGGCAAATTAGTGATGCAATCAGAAACAGAACATTTTTAGGCCCCACCTGTTAACATCTGCATCAACCCTAGCATTCAGGTCCATTTCTGAATAATTCATGCACCAAACATGGACTCAGAACATTGTACTATCTTTTATGACCATAACCTATATTTCAGTCTAATGATTTTATCATGCTTTACATCAGCTCCAGCATTTAGCTCTATTTCTGATTGACTGTTTGCTTGTTGAGGTTTTACAGCCTAGTCAACCCAATGGGGTCATGGCGAGCATGGTCAGAATACCTAACCACACTTTTACTGGGTAGGCTTAGTCCTTTCTAAGCAGTTAACCAGTATTGTGCACATTTTTTCACCAGAAACTGATAACTGGCCATCTTGAATCAGCAGAAGGGAGAGAATGACCATAGAAAATATTTCATGATTGATCTCCATGAAAGAATATTGCCGACCCGGCAGGGGTCAAACTTGCAACTTCCTGATCATCAGTCGAAGGCGCATCTGGTTAACTGTTACACCTAGTCATGTAAACTTTCTCTCTAACACTGTGGTATCATCTTGACCATCAGTTTATGGTTAAATGACTTTGGCATTCTTCATGTGAATTGTACCTCTACTAGTATATTGACAAGTGCCGGCAGGTGTGACATCACTCACTGGGAAATCCTTGTACTGGTTTTTTTTTTTTTTTTTTTTTTTTTTTTTATCATTGACCCACACCATGTGAGAAATGTAGTTCCCAGTTTTGAAAGGTTTCAGATACTAGGGAGGCAGCTTCGTATCTAGCAGAGTTGTCACCTGTTACTAAATGGTGGCAGAATCTTTCAGATATATCTATTCACGTAACCAACTTAATGAGACTGAAAATTCCCACAATCATGCTGTAAGACTTCTTTTCGCATGACATGACTCAATTAGTGTTCAGTTTGCAACAAATTTGTTGTACTTTATTAGAATTGCCTCATTGCTGACTGCATTCTAATGAGCATCCAATATAGATACAATGTATGCTTTTGTGCGAGAATTATCGTAAATTTTTAACAAAATTATTATATATTATAGAGCATTGTTAAGTGTGTATTGAGTTTTGCTCCTTTAAAAATGGATTTTTTGTTGCAGTGTCATGAGAATATGGAAATCAAGAAGAAAACAGAAGAAGGTCTTGGGATAGAGTATGATGAGGACATTGTTTGTGAAATTTGTCGTTCGGTAAATAAATTTGATAATTCTCACTCTCATTTATGTCATGAGCCTTGTCCAGTGTAAAGTCAGTATTTATACTACTGGAACTGGCTATGCATTTTCCATTGTTTTATGTACCGTTGCATTTTTTATGTTATGAAAGGAATATATGGTTAAAGTCTCACCCAAAATAAACATAAAGTTACTTTATGTTAGCAGATAATTTCAGGTATCTTTATTCCCCCAACTTCGAAGAAGTTGGAGGGGCATGTTGCTTCTGGGACGTTTGTGCATGCGTCCGTGCGTCCGTCCGTTACGCTTTTTGATGCATAGCATAACTTCTGAACCATGCATGCTAGGGTTTTGAAATTTCATATATGGATTCTTCATGAAAAAATAGCGGACCGGTATTTTTTTTCCATCAGGATTATGCCCCTTTCCTGAGTTATGGCCCTTTGAAAAAATATAGATGAAATCTTGTCAGCAAAATATCTGAAAAGCTATTGAAGCTAGAGCCTTGAAACCTGGTGAATAGATTGGTATTGATGAGTAGACGACCTGATTAACTTTTGAATAAATTCTGAAAATTACTTCATGAGTTATGGCCCTTTATAACTTTGGGCATTTTTACAATTGCACACTTTTTGAGGCATAGCATAAGTTTTGAACTGTGCATGCTAGGGTTTTGAAATTTCATGTATGGATTCCTCATGAAAAAATAGCTGACACGTATTTTTTTTCTTATCAGGATTATGCCCCTTTCCTGAGTTATGGCCCTTTGAAAAAATATGGATGAATTCTTGTCAGCAAAATATCTCAAAAGCTATTGAAGCTAGAGCCTTGAAACCTGGTGAATAGATTGGTATTGATGAGTAGATGACCTGAACAACTTTTGAATAAATTCTGAAAATTACTTCATGAGTTATGGCCCTTTATAATTTTGGGCATTTTTACGTTGCACTTTTTTATGCATAGCATAAGGTTTGAACAGTGCATGCTAGGGTTTTGAAAATTCATGTATGGATTCCTCATGAAAAAATAGCTGACATATTTTTTTCTGATCAGGATTATGCCCCTTTCCTGAGTTATGGCCCTTTGAAAAAAATAGGGATGGAATCTTTTCAGCAAGCTATCTCAAAAACTATTGAAGCTAGAGCCTTGAAATTTGAGGAATAGGTTGGTAGCGATGAGTAGATGACCTGATTAACTTTTGAATAAATTCTGAGAAGTATTTCTTGAGTTATGGCCCCTTGTCATTTTGGGCATTTTTACATTGCACACTTTTTGATGCATAGCATAAGATTTGAACTGTGCATGCTAGGGTTTTGAAATTTCATATTTAGATTTCTCATGAAAATATAGCTGACACATATTTTTTTTTCTTATTAGGATTATGACCCTTAGCTGTTACAGCCCTTTGAAAAAAATATGGATGAATTCTTGTCAGCAAAATATCTCAAAAACTATTGAGGCTAGAGCCTTGAAATTTAAGGACTAAATTGGTAGGGATGAGCAGATGACCTGATTAACTTTTGAATACATTCTGAAAAGTACTTCTTGAGTTATGGCCCTTTGTCATTTTGGGCATTTTTACATTGCACATTTTTTTATGCTTAGCATAGGTTTTGAACTGTACATGCTAGGGTTTTGAAATTTCATGTATGGATTTCTCATGAAAAATAGCTGACACAAATTTTTTTCCCCATCAGGATTATACCCCTTTCCTGAGTTAATGCCCTTTGAAGAAATATGGATGGAATCTTGTCAGCAAAATATGTCAAAAACTATTGAAGCTAGAGCCTTGAAATTTAAGGAATAGATTGGTAGCAATGAGTAGATGACCTGATTGACTTTTGAACAAATTTTGAAAAGTACTTCTTGAGTTATGGCCCTTTGTCATTTTGGGCATTTTTACATTGCACACTTTTTGATGCATAGCATAAGTTTTGAACTGTGCTTGCTAGTTTGAAATTTCATGTATGTATTCCTCATGAAAAAGTAGGTGACCCATATTTTTTTCCTATCCAAATTATCTCCCAATTTAGATTTATTTCCCTTTTAATAAAATAACATTGAAATCTCATATATTTGTACTGTTACTGTCATGGGCAAGCAGTGTTGGAGTCAAGCAGTGTTAGAGTCAGGCAGTTGGGGGCATAGTGTTTTACAAACACCAGCTCTAGTTTTTTTTTCTTCTTTTTTTTTTATTAATGAGAGCCAGCTGTACATTGAATTTATAGTAATCTTGTGCTCCTGAAAGTAATTTTTTGTTCCACACTTTTTTTTTTTTTTTTTTTTATTAAAAAGTGGGTGATCATATCATCCAGCCTGTATATCCAGCCATATATTTGTGTATCATTGACACTGTCTCCTCCTAGATCATAGGTTTGAAATCTTGAAACTTGGACATGTGGTTTAGGATGTGTATGAAGATTCACTTGGGTATATTAACCCTTGTCCTGCTGATTTGTGTTGAGGTTTTACGGCCCAGTCAACCCAATGGGGTCATACCGAGCGCAGTCAGTTTACCTAACCACACTTTTTCCTGGGCAGGCTTAGTCCTTTGACCCGGATATACACTGCCTTTGCAAACAGTGTAAATCCAGATCAGTTGGATCTAAGAAGCCAAATGATCTGGATCTGCACTGTTTGCCAATGTGAATTTATATCAACAATCTGGATCAAGTAATCTGATAGGCTGAAAATTTGAAAAAGGCATGGCATCTTAATTTATTTAGCAGGACAACGGTTAACATTTGGACTCAAGTCCTTTGGGCTTGGCCAGAAGGGGTCAGAGAGTTGAAAATAAACGTTTTCCAAACCTGGTCTTGCAGCATATCAGATTGAATAGAATGATAAGTAGAATAAGTATTCACTGAAAGTTTTGCTCTGGAGTGGTTGGGGCTGGTCAAGGCTGGTGGTTGAATTTAGTCTTTCTCTGAACATGGTTTTGTGGCATATCAGTTCCTACATGGTGATGAAGTACATCAAATCAGCAGAAAGAAAGAATAGAACTTTTTCACTGAAATGTTTGCTCTGGGTTGGTTTAGCACCTGAAGTGAATACCCAACTAACCCAGAATACCATCAATTACCGTTACCTAGAACATAGCTCCAGACAAAAGGGTGTATACACAATGTATTTTTCTTAGTATCCCCCGTACAAACAGTGTGTGGTTGTGGGGGGTATACTGTTTTCATGTCTCTCCGTTATGTTTTGGTTTTTGAGTGGGGTTATCTAATAAGCTTTGCTTATTGATAATTCTTGTTTCGCCAAGAAAACATAAATTGGAGGTACATTTACTCATTAGAAACATCTCTGCTAATGAGTATCATAATATATGTTTTTGTGGAGAAACAAGAATATTATGAATACTTTCCAGAGGAAAAAATCTGGAGCTATGCTAGGAATTTGGTTACAGTCATATCTCAGACTGCAGCCAAGTGTTCTCACATGTAGTGTAACAACATCAATTACTCATATCATAATCAGATTTTTTATTAACATGCAGGTACAGGGGCAACAGCCACATCAGTGGGCCCCCTTCCAGATAGCTGGCTTGGTGCACACATGGCAGGTCTCACACCAGATCTCCACATATTTCTGTCATGTGGGTTGATAGCCGAGAGCTTCCACTCTCTGCAATCCCTCTCTGTCAGCTGCTTCTATGTCATCTTTGGCCTTCCAGGCCCACGCTTTCCCTCAACCTGTATGTGAAAGGCTGTCTTGACTGCACCATTGGAGCATTCCACATGTTCATACCAGCGGAGCCTTCTCTTGGACATAACATTTCTTGGCAGATCTCAAAAGTGTGATAATTCATGCCTAAACAGACTTGTTTTGAGAAGTAAGATACATGTAAATGTACCATATAGTATTGGGACAGACAGGCTTGTGCAAACAACATAGACCCAGATCAGACACTGCAGACCTGATCAGGGTCTATAACCCTGGCCACTCATCCAGCAGTTCTTAGACATATCAACAGATAAACCTATGGCTTTGTTCAAATTTTAAGAAACGAATGGTAAGGAGCTAAGGTGCAATATTTAGGGCACAATATTTACCCAAAGATTGGGACACTTTGTCTACTTACCATACTTGTCCTAAAATTTGAAATAGTCCTTTCTACTATCTGTCGATGTGTCTAAAATATTGCAGTATCTACTGCAAACAATATAGATCCTGATCAGATGCCACATTCTGCAGCATCTGACCTGTGTCTACATTGTATGGAAAAGCCTGTCTGTCCGAATACCTAGCATCATTATGTGAAATGCTGTATTAATTTTTACATATTGAGCATTGTTGTATTTTGTTTCAGCCCGACAGTGAAGACAGCAATGAGATGGTATTTTGTGATGGCTGTGATATCTGTGTACATCAGGTAAGACAGAGCTGTGGAAATCCTACTTGTCCAACGTGTCCCATTTCCCTGAAGACAAGTAAGAAATTTTAGTTAACTTGTCCTGGGACAAGGACTTAGAGCAGAGTATCCTGGTAATGAGACGTATATCTTGCTTACTTTTCAAAGAAAACAGATTTTGGGGTTACTCATTAGAAGAACCTCACTGAGGTGCTTCTAATGAGTACTCACAATATATGTTTTCTTCAAGAAGTAAGAAAAATGTCAGGGTTTTTTTGGCAAGTAAATCTTGGTTTTATAAGTGGATTTTGACCATCTGCTTGTCTCTGGACAAGTAATAAAATTTGATATAGCAAGCTAAAACGGTGCCTTAATACGTGCACACACAAATAGGTGATTATAAGATTGGTACATGTACATGTATCCATACTGTTTGATGAGGACCTGCATACTACATAGCTTTAGATAAGATGCATTTCTCAACTTAAAATTATTGAAACTTCTTTACTTCACAAAAACATATTAGCTGATAACAGCACTGTTTTCCTAATGAAAAGTAACAGTTCACGGGGAACGGCAGACTCATAATGGCAGTTTCTTCAGCATTTCAGATGCTAGCATGGCTAAATGGTTGAAAAAAAATAGATGAAGAATGCCATCTCTGGAACAGTCTAAGGCAAATCAAAAAGTAAAATCAATGAAAAGAATTCTGGCTTGACTTGTCAGTAAAATGGCATGGCAAGAGTGACTAGAAAGTGTTGCCTTATTTTGTCTTGCCTGCTTTTAGCATGGTGGGATATAGGGATCCAGTTTTCTGTCCGTTTGTCTGTTCGTCAATCCATCAATATTTGCGTTAACCGTAACTTCGACCCTAATGTTCAAGTTCATTTCCCAAGAGCTATAAAGGCTACAGTGATGATACTTGGTATAAGCTTGCACATAGGGATGTCAACTCAGACAGCAGTATCCATATTTGACCCCCATCTATATCAGGGTTCACCGACTATGTAAATTTGCATGGCACAACATAACCTTTGGCGGAATTCCTTTTTTTGCTATAAAAGTGCTGGTCCATCTAAATTATGGATGAATTCTTATGAAAATTCAGTGCAAATTAGCCCTCAGTAGAATAATGTTAAATAGAACCCTGGGTCTATGGAGGAGAAAGGACTGAGAGTAAATGCAGGAAAGATGAAGATCGTGATCTGCGGTACTTGCCTGGACCTCTTGCAGAGTTCAAGAGAGTTTCCATGTGCTGTCTGTCGCACTGTAGTGGGCAGCAACAGCATCTTCTGCACCGCTGCAAGTACTGGGTGCACAAGAAATGCAGTGGGCTCAAGCGCTTGAAAAAGGACCCTGATTACAGATGTACACGGTGCCAGGGAACTGCAGGCCCTTTGGATGGCGGACCACAGAGGGAAGTCCGTCGGACCTGACAAGCTGGAGATGGTAGCTTCCTTTTGCTACCTAGGAGACATGCTTTCAGCAGCTGGCGGCTGTGAACTTTCAACCACAGCACATGTGAAAACCGCCTGGAAGAAGTTCAAGGAGCTCCTACCAGTTCTCTCTTCCCGCCACCTATCTTTCAAGACACGTGGCTGCGTGTACAGCTCTGGTGTGCAGAGTGCAATGCTCCATGCCAGTGAGACCTGGCCATTGACAAAGCCAAACCTCCAGCGTCTGCAGCAAAATACAGGGCAATGATCAGACATCTGCATTGTCAAGCCGCAAGACATTGTCACCACCAGGTCCAATGAGCTACTTGTGCGGCTTGGCATTGAGGATCTGGACCATATTCTGAAGGAGAGAAGGCTCTGCTGGTATGGACTTGTGGAAGGCTCCAATGGTGCAGTCAAGACAGCCATTGACCTACAAGTTGATGGAAAGCATGGGCCTGGGAGGCAAAGATGACATGGAAGCAGCTGACAGAGAGGGATTGCAGAGAGTGGAAGCTCTTGGTTACCGACCCTCATGATAGACATACCTGGAGATCTGGTGTGAGATCTGAAATACGTGCAGCAAGCCAGCTACCTGGAAGGGGGCCCACTGATGTAGATGTTGCCCCTGTACCTGCACGTTAATCAAAAATCCATTGATGATGATGAGGATTGTCTCATTAGAATTGCCTGCATATATAAACAGCAAAGGCCCAGGTCAACAACCATCTTCAACAGCCTTTTCAAATTTTGATGGGATTTGTAATATGACCATGTATGGATGGTGTTGGTGTCATACTACCATTTTAAGGCCCTTTCAGCTGTATTGCAGTCAGATAGGACCAGGGATATGTACCATGTTTGCATTTGTACAGTCTTCCACTTAAGGGTTGCACATGAACACTTAGTGCTGCTCTCTGTCACTAGTTGCCTCCGTCCATTTTATACTGAACCCAGAAGACTCGAGTTCAAGTCAGGTGTGCTATTGATTAAAAAAAACTCCAGCTACTTAAGCTGGGTTCAAACCTCCAAACCACCATGCCCCGCTTACAAATCAAGTTCTTAACTGTTGTGTGAGATTTGTGTATTAGTGTGTCGTAGGTTGAGTTTGGATGAACACTTACTTAAATGGCTTGGTACAAAGTGTGGTTGCATGCAACAAATATATACAATACAGGACTTTATACCACCCAACCTACACATATGGACAGTATATAGTATGTTAATAATTGACACACATTGTTTGAAAGGATCCTTATGTCTATACAACCAGCAGTGGCTAAGATAAGCTACCCTGCAAAGTCTGATCAAGGTCTTCCTTTGTCATTCCTATATACTACAGTCAACAAAGATTCTGAAAGCAAAGAAGGCTCTGATTAGACTACACAGATGTGCAGGCAGGTCTGAGCTTTCTCATATGCAGTAAGAGTGTTTTTTTCATTTCAGGCCTGTTATGGCATTGCTACAGTACCTGAAGGCAGCTGGCTGTGTCGTACTTGCGCTCTTGGAGTGAAACCTTCATGTATACTCTGCCCAAAAGCTGGAGGAGCCATGAAAAGTACAAGGTATACAGAGTCTTAGTTGTAGATCCTTAACAATTGACCTTTCAACCCTTAGTTAGTTACCCACAATACTGGTTAACCGCTTAGAGTACTAAGCCTGTGCAGTAAAAGTGTGGTTAAGTAAACTGACTGCGCGCGAAATGACAAAACCTCAACACAAACAAACAAAAAAATGTCTACACTTGTTGCAAAGGTATTTGCAGCGATGAATGGGGTTAAAAGCCAAGCAAAGTTTGTAGCAGACAACATTCTAATTTTTTTAAATAGAAAATGTCAACATTTCATGTGAATTGTCTGTAGACAATTCACATGAAATGTCTGCAGACATTTCACATGAAATGTCAACAGTTTCTGTGAAAAATAAAAATAATATTCCAAAGTGGCATCTGCTGTGTTGCACCTGTCCCCAACCCCAATCACTCTCCCTTGAAAAAAAATGGAGGCAAAATCTCCAGGTGTATCCATTCACATTAATGTTGAAAAAATAGACTTAACTTCCACGCAAAGAAGAAGACATAGATCTGTATTCACTGAGCCATAAGATTTTGTAAGTCTAATACATAGCTCCAGATGAGAAACTTTTTCCAACAAAAAATTATTGATTTTTTTGCTTATTTCTCTCATATGCTGTGGTACTCATTAGAAGTGCTTGCAGAGGTGCTTCTGGTGAGTACCCACAACATATGTTTTTGTGGAGTGCCCACTTTGTGACCGAGAGATTGTGAGGTTATGACTTTAAATATGGTACCAGCTGTTATTTTGCTTGGCGCTTAGCATGAAGAAAATAGAGCTAGAACTAGTCAGCATTGTGTGAAGTATAATGTGACTGGATGGAATATCATGCCATGTGTCTGGGGTGTGATATTCCAGGGAGGTAGCACTCTTAAAGAGAGGACTGAGCTCCCTGCCACATGCAGACACCATCCCAATATGACTGAAAGATTGTTGAAAGTGATGTAAAAAACGAATAAAACAAACACAGCTCAGATGCTGCATTCTAAGGCATCTGATGTGGTCTGCACAGTTTGCCTTTTATCCAGTAAACAGGTAGTAAATGGACTCGTTCAAATTCTAGGACAAATATTCTTGTAGTTACAAGTCAAGATGTCCAGATATTTAAGGTAAATACAGATGGGCAAACTATGCAGTCAGCCCATCCTTTGCATCAACAGTCTTCTCAGACATTTGCTGACATCAGTGTACATGATTTTCTAGTGAATATGTACAAGGAAAGTGCACAGTGAAGGTCGTGACCGGTAGCTCCAGACAAGGCACTTTTTTTTTTTCAAACAAAAAAGTATTGATATTTTTCTTATATAAAAAAACATATATTGTGGTACTCATTAGAAGTGCCTCTGTGAGGCACTTCTAATCAGTACTCACAACATGTTTTTGTCATATGTTTTACTGTCTGCTATAGTGTTGGCCCTTTCTTATCATATGCCATGCTTAACATGTTTTATTATTTCACTAATTCAAGGAGTGGAACGAAGTGGGCTCATGTGAGTTGTGCCATCTGGATTCCTGAGGTCACCATTGGCTGTGTGGAGAAGATGGAACCAATAACAAAAATATCAGAGATACCGGTAAGTAATATCTGTCCAGGCATAAACATTGGTTATTTTACAGATAAAAGTAAAAGGAAAATATCTTTGAGTCAATTATTTAGAAATTCTTCCAGAGTAAGATTCAAACATCCCTTAATGCAGAGTTAAGAGCCTTTCCTTACTGTCCACTTGTTTCTGGTAGGATGCTTTGTATTAGTTTGTCGTAATCAAAATCTATAGAACCAGCTAAAGGGGATTCACAAAAATCATGAAGTGTCAATATCCTAAGGATAACAGTAGTTCAGGATTCCAAGTAAGAAATGAAATGTTTTAGTATTCCGTGAAAAAGTATTATGGGATATTTTAATAGAATTGCCTTACAGAGTTAATTCTTATGACCACCACAACAAATGTTCAACAATTATTTGAATTTTAAAAATCTTGAACATTTGCTTGTCCAAGGTTACTGTTTAGGCCATGTCGTCCTCTGCCAAAATGTCTGGGTAGTCCAGTAGATATTGTCTTTTCAAAGATGAGTGTGACGAGAATGTTAATTTCCCAATATGTATGATGTACATTTGAATTTAAACATCTATGAGGAGATTGATCGTGAAATATTTTCTACGGTCATTCTCGCCCTTCTGCTGATTCAAGAAGGGCAGTTGTCAGTTTCTGGCGAAAGAATGTGCACAATACTGGTTAACTGCTTAGAGGACTAAGCCTGCCCAGTAAATGTGTGCTTAGGTAAACTGACCGTGCTCGACATGAACCATTGGGTTGACTGGGCCGTAAAACCTCAACACAAACAAACCAAACATCTATAAACTAAATTATAATTGCAGTTTAGCCATCCAAGTGGCTCTTTGATAGAGTTTCTACTATCGGGCATTTTCACTGATAAGAAAATGTGTGCGGCTTTTGCAGTTTACCACATTTACTCCAAATGCATGAGCAAACAGTGTGGACCCAGGAGCAGCATATATTTCATCATGAAAACATAGGTTTTGGGTACTCATTAGAAGCACCTGGGTGAGACGCTTCTGATGAATACCCACAACCTATGTTTTCCTGGAGAAATAAGCAAAAAATCAGAACTATTAGGTTGAAAAAAGGCCCCATATTTAGAGCTATGTGCCAGAACATTTGAATCCCTTCAGTTGGCAATGGACATAGTCAACCTTAACAATAAATATGATGAGTTAAGGTGTCTGAATAGTGTGTGGTACATATCGTAGTTATGCAGTAAAAGAACTTGGATTTACAGCTGTATGATATTTCAGGCAAGTAGGTGGTCTCTGGTGTGTACGATATGTAAGGAGAGAAATGGCGCCTGTATACAGTGTTCTGTGAAAGCTTGTAAAACTGCCTTTCATGTGACCTGTGGATTTTCTGCCAATTTAGAGATGAAGACAATTCTCGTAGAAGAGGCAGATGATGACGAAGCTGTCAAATTAAAGGTATGATAAACCTGACAGATTTGGCAGATGACAAACTGATATTTTATTTTCCCTGAAAGTAGGATATTGCAATGAAGACAGTATGCATGAAATGTCAAAATCTTTTTTGTGGGAAAAATAAGAAAAAAAACAAACATCAAAATATTGTCTACTGAATATATTATATAATAATAAAGGAGGAGCTGTCTTCGTAAATTTAATGGCGGCAAAACTTTGAGCTAAGTTCTACCAATTTCTTCAGGTTCAGACTCCTTATGACAGAGAAGTATTTCCAAATGGACGCATTTTTCAGCTTGGTGTCCCAAATTATACCACCAAACAGACAAATCGTTAACAAGGGTTAAGCCGGCCTCGGTGGCTCAGTTGGATGCGCCGTCTGACTGGAGACCAGGAGGTCGCGGGTTCAACCCCCGCCGAGGTCGGCAACATTCTTTAGTGGAGATTGATCATGAAATATTTTCTACAGTCATTCTCTCCCTTCCGCTGATTCAAGAAGGGCAGTTGTCAGTTTCTGGCGAAAGAATGTGCACAATACTGGTTAACAGCTTAGAGAACTAAGCCTGCCCAGTAAACGTGTGGTTAGGTAAACTGACCACACTCGACATGGCCCCATTGGGTTGACTGGGCCATAAAACCTCAACACAAACAAACAAACAAGGGTTAACCGTCTACGCAGTAAGTCTTTGCGCAACATTTGTGCCATTGAAAATATTTCTGGGAAAGCTAAGAGTTAATTTGGTACATAATAAACACAGCTACAGATAAGGCACTTTATTAATTGAAACTATTAATATTTTTCTTATTTCTCCTCAAAAACAAATGTGGGTACTGATTAGAAGCTTCTCACATGTTGTTATGGAGAAATAAGAAACAAAAATGTTTGTTTTGATACTCTTACCTAGAGCTATAATTACATATATGTAGATACATAGCTCTTGGTAAGATGCTTTTTTTTCAATACAAAAGTATTGTTATTTTTCTTATTTCTCCATGAAAGCATATATTGTGGGCACTCATTAGAAGTGCCTCGGCGAGGCGCTTCTAATGAGTACCCACAACTTATGTTTTCATGGAGAAATAAGAAAAATATTTACCTGATACCCACACTTATTTAGACCTATGAGGAACATCTCACAAAAAGTTCTTCACTAAGTCATGTGAACAGCTACCTGTTTATCGGAGTAGTCTGATCAAGGTCTGAATCAAACGCACCAGAATTCTGGACAAAACGAGTATCCAGATACGAAGACACTTCTAATGCATACAGCATAACTTCTGTTCTTTTTGCCCCCAAACCAATCTTGTGGATACTCATTGGAATTGCCTCGCAGAGGTGGTTTGGAAGAGTACAATGTACCCACAAGATGCTTTGATGCAAATTTTTGCTCTTGAATACTCCCTTTATCTGGATTTTTGCATTCCGTTTGAGCCTCTTCAAAGAGAAAATAACCCCATCATGGCCCATGACATAGCTCTATATAAGGGGGAGTATCAGCCTATCAGGCAAATATTTTTCTTATACTCATTAGCTGCGCTTCTAGTGGTTACCACAACATAATCATGTTTTCGTGGAGAAATAAGAAAAATATCAATACTTTATTTTGTTGAAAAAGTGCCTTACTTAGAGCTGTGCTCATGATATAATACCAAAGACTTTAAAAATGGTATTAGCTGCTCTTTCGCTTGGTGCTCAGCATTAAAAAAGTAGAGCTAGAACTGGTCATCTCAGTATCAGTATAATGTGACTGGGTGGAATATCATGTCAAAGTGTCTGGGGCGTGATATTTCAGTGAGGCAGCACTCTAAAAGTGAGCATTGAGCTCCCTGTCACATCCAGACACTGTTGTGATATGACTGAAAGATTGTTAAAAGCGCAGTTAAGCCCAAATCAAACAAACAAAATGACATAATATGTTCATAATACAGTCGACTCTCGTTATCTCGAACTTCACGGGACCTGATAAAAATTTCGAGTTATCAGTAGTTCGAGACAACCAAATTGTGACGCCATAAGTTTGACAACTGTTCGCCTCTCTGTTCGCCAAAACGTGCTTGGAAGGCACATGTATATGGCAATTTAAATAATTTACGCGTACTTCAGTTTGCATTGTTACTGTTTGTTTTAGGAGATGCAATGGTTCTCTTGGAATAATATCATCAATAAATGTTAATAATAATAAATTTCAAACGTCTCTTGTTGTCCTTTAATACTCCTGCAAATTTGGATTTCCATACGAGCTATAAATAAATTACTGGTTTCCGGGTTATGTTAGCTATATGTTATGAACTGGTTTGGATTAGCTCCCTTCGCATAGACGACTCGATAAAGAGTTGACTGGTTTCCGCTTTTGCATAAAATGCTTACAATGTTAAGCGGCAGCTGTAAGCTAGTTTGGATTATCTCCCCTGGCATAAAACGACCCATCTCAGCGCGGTAAACTGTAAATCCTGCAGAGAAAGCTCGTTATGAACCGTCTCATCTGGACCTACACTATTTGTGCGGGTATCCGTACAAGTCTACAGGGTCGGAAGGGTTAACATCGGTACCCACGTGTGATTCGTCTATTTGAGGCCGTGCACGACAACGCCTATTAGAAGACTGTGCGACTGTCAAAGACTCGGATCAGCCTGCACGCCCACGAATTTTCCATTATACGCATGAGCCTTATCTGGGCTTACCAAAGAGCACTGCCTGACCAAAGAGTAACAAGCGAAGATTCAGACTTAGCTAGCCTGATCAATACAGGCTGATCTGAGTCGGAACCTGTCGCGCACTGACTTTTCTTGAAGACGCTATATCATTCAGACGGACAGTACTCAATAGTGAAGAGCATATCTAAACAATAAATTAAAGAAACTTCGTTGATTAATCTTCCATAACACTATTCTGGGCCGCTTTTTATCTTACAAATCAATGACACAAGACGGTGTTGAGCGCCGCGTGTCAAACCCGACTCGACACGCATGTGATTTCATAATTACGGATTTTAGAAATTGTTTGTGTTGTTTGTAATTACCTGGACAAAGGGGAAAATTAAAATATTGATTTATTTATCAATGGCCTATTATGATTTTCATTAACAGAGAGACCGCCGGCGTCGCATCTTACAATTTTTTTCCTTCGTCATGGTCCGAGTTTGAGATACGCGGTAGTAAAAACTGTGAAAAATATATTCAGGGACTGAAAATGATGGACGAGATAGCCGAAGTGTCGACATAAAAGTAGTTCGACATACGCGAAGCTGAAATACAATAAATACATAGGGAAAATAATCGGGACTTAGAAATCATTTCGACATAAGTGATAGGATCGAGATAAGAGGGGTCGAGATAACGAGAGTCAACTGTATGTGCAGATGTACAGTCTGTAAGAAATTGCCTCTGTCCCTTCATGTAACAGAGAGAGAGAGAGAGAAAGAGACAGACAGAGACAGAGAGAGTGAGAATAGGTTGCCTATCTCATCAGGCCATTTTATATTTGTATTCTTCCTTCAGGCATACTGTCCAAAACATAGTAAGAAACGCGAGAGGAATACCTCAGAGTCTGAGCCAGACTCCCCAAGGAAGTCAGTCTGTGGAACACCTAAGAAAGAAATGACAGAAGAAGAAAAGGCCACACTCAGGGCAGAAAGGTAGGTGTATTCCAATGGTCCAGATACTATTTCCTAAATGTTTGGACATTTAAGCTCCTTACCATACTTACTTTGAAGGTCCATTTGCTACCTATTGGTTGATATACATGTATATCTACTTTTCTTGCTTTAAGATACTGTTCTGGGCCCAATTGTTCAAAACTAATGATGTTGTTAGTTAACGTGTTGTTAAAACTTTGATCATTAAATATGGCATACACACTAATATTTTTGCTGAAAAAATGTGAGTAGCTTTTATATTTGCGAAAGCTACTAACATTTTTTCAGCAAAAATACTTGTGAGTTAGATATTGTACTTTCTAGAACAGTTAACATTTTGTCCACTTACGAGCTTGTTAAGTTAACGAGGCTTTGAACAACTGGGCCCAGCAGTTCTGAGGTGGTAAAAGTTATATTGCAAATAAACTAAGCATAACTCAGATAAGATTTTATTTTTTATTTTCCCAAAATAAGTACCTACAACAGGTTTTCATGGAGAAATGAAAAATAATTACTTCTTTATGGTTGAAAAATGTGAATTGTCTAGATACCTGAATAATGACTGTCTTGACTAAACTTGTTGTTGTTTTTGAAAGATGACCATGATAAACTTAACATTTAGCATGCTAGGAACAAAAATTCAGTGGAAGACAATTTGAAATATTTTCCCAGAAAATAGGGGTTGACATTGCAGAAAAGAAGTCTTCTAAGGGACCAGTTTGCATAAAATATCATATTTTCTGGGAAAACAAGAACAGTATATTGTCTGCAGAATTGCCCCATTAAATTTCCAAACATAAAATATGATACACATTTGAATTCTAATATCTTTAAAAAGATGGCAGTTGGGTAGTGAGACGGTGACGTAAGTTTTAGCAATGGGATGTAACCTTCTGATTTGGTTAAAAGTGAGGCAATGGTCCATTGTGCTTACAACAGGTGCATGGGCATTCATAAAAATTACAGATTGAGGTGATATAATTGCTAATGAGGACATACAACATACATTTTTAGAGAAATGAGAGGGGGTGGTGCGAAGGTGTCGTGTATCTTGTGTCACAGGGGCGTCCAACTGAAATTGGCTTACAGTTGGGCAAGGCCTCCTATCCTTGTAGCAGGTAAAGGTAGAGGGGGGATGTTTTTATTTCTTCTGTTTCATAACTTTTATTCCTGTTCCTCTGTTTTTCCTGTTCCTCTCTTTCATCTCCTCTACTATCTCTTCTGTCCCTTTTCTCCTTTTCTTTGGGAGAAGATACAAAATGACCTACCTGCAAGGGTTGACATGTCGTTAAACCCCAACACAATCAGAGAAATAAGAAAAAAGTGCCAGTATTTTTGGTTGAAACAAAAAAAAAAAAAAACAACATTATTTGGTGTGGCATTTTTACTGTGACATGGTTAGATATGAGATATGATTATTTCAGACTGCAGAGGCTAGAGGAGGAGTTCTATACTGTGATTAATGTCCATGAAATAGCCAGTATGTTACAGCTTGAGCAGAATGTTACCGATCTCATCTATGTCTACTGGAAACTCAAAAGAAAGGTTAGTTATTGTGGTTTTTGGTTATTGTGGTTTGTGCTGTAACAAACAAGATATCTCATTGCATGTGTCGACATAGAGGAGATAGAGGTATCCAAATAAATAATTAATAGTTTGTTGGGTTTTTTTTTATTTCTCCACAAAAACATAAGTTGTCATCAGAAGCGCATTGATGTGGCATTTCTAATTATACCCAAAATGTTTTATGCTGAAATGAGAAAAAATATAAACTCTTGTTCTGCTGAACCCCGATATGTCCTGCCTTTGCAAACTGTGTAGATCCAGATCAAGTATTAAACATTACTGTTCATATTCTTATAATGCCTTGGACAGCTGAGGCCCCAAATACTGAGGAAGTAAGGATTGATTGTATTGTTTTCAACCCTTGTCCTGCTGAACCTGGATATATCCTGCCTTTGCAAACAGTGTAGATCCAGATCAGTTGGCTTCTGAAGAAGTCAACTGATCTGGCTCTTCACTGTTTGCCATTAAATATGTGAACTTATATCAACAAGCTGGCTCAAGTAATCTGATTGGCTAGAAATGGGAGTGGCATCTTAATTTATTCAGGAGGACAAGGGTTAACACCCTTTCTTTGAAAAAAAAAAAAAAAAAAAAAGATGCCTTGAGCTGTTGTGAATAAACAGTCTTCCATCAGGCTCTGCACATTTCACCAACACATTCTGGAGCAAGTGTAGTAGACAGGCCAATAGATATGTAAATATGTATATAGAGTGCATAACTGACCAGTCTGACTGGTCTGGACCTTTTAGCTGGCTTTGTGATCCCAGGGTCCTGTCCCAGTCAGGACCCTCGACCGGATGTTTCGTTATAAATTTTTCTCCTCCTGTTACATTAATGCCTTGTGACAGGATACTTGGACCGTAAGGGTAAAGCAGTGGCTGTGGAGTCATAAAACCTGGGAATTATAATAATTTGATTCCTAAACATTTGATACAGATGTTTAATAGTAGAATAAAGGAGTGTAGTAGAACTGCCAGTAGATGTGTAAATATGTATTTTGGTATATAGAGTGCATAACTGACAAGTCGAACTGGTCTGGACCTTTTAACCTAGTGGGTGTGTGCATGCTTTGTAATCCAAGGGTCCTGGGTTGGATCCCCAGTTGGGACCCACAACCAGATGTTTCTATATAAATTTTTCTCCTTATCAGGGTTCAGAGGACTTGTTAAGGAAGAGTATTTGGTATTATTATATGAATGATTTTCTTCATAAAAGCATGTTTGTTAATATTTATTAGAATCACCTCACAGAGGCAGCTGTAATAAGTACAGTCAACTTACATTTTTAATGATAGTAACAATATGGTAGACAACTATCTGCAAAAGATACATGCCAACATTTCAATAATAGTTTCTACTGTTGACCTGTCATTGCTCCAGATAAGCGGTATAGCCAGGTAAATATTATTCTTCTTTCTTCACAAAAATATATCATGTGGATACTTATTAGAAGCGTCTCGGTGAGGCGCTTCTTATTAGTACCCACAATATATTTTCATGGAGAAATACGAAAAATATCAATGCTTTGTGGTCATAATAAAAAAAAAAATCATGTTTGGAGCTTTGAGTCTTATATTTTATGCTCTGTAGATTTTATAAAAATTAGTTTGAAAATAAAACTTAAGGTAACACAATTGAGAAGGTTATACAAAGCCTGCTGCCGAAATCTTTGTATTATTTTACCTGGCTTTAATTTGGATTTTGTTATATTTCTAGGCATTATTTAACCGTCCATTGTTAACTCCTAAGACTGAAGAGGCAGATCTTCTTGAGAAACAACAGGAGGATAGTCTTGTAGCCAGAATGAAAATGTTTGTTCATCTCCGACAAGACCTCGAGAGGGTGAGTTATGAAAAGAGGAAAATACTTGAGATTCAGCATCAGACAATGTGCCTTATGAGCTGCATCCAGCATATACTTGAGTCTGCATATGTTTCTGATCAGACTGTCTCTAGTTATATATTCCAAAAATTTCATCGATACAAGAGCTCTTGAAATTAGGAGTAACTAGGGCCCAGTTGTTCAAAACTAATGAAATTGTTATTAACGTATCATTAAAACTTTGATCATTAAATATGGCATGTCTGCTAATATTTTTGCATTTATTCGCAAAAGCTACATTTTTTTAGCAAAAATACCTGTGAATTAGATATTGTACTTACTAGAACAGTTAACATTTTAACCATTAACAAGCTTGTTAGGCTAACAATGATTTGAACAACTGGGCCCTGATAAATATTTATATTATTTCTGCATGTAAACATACATTTACTTTGTGAGTAGTCTATGCAAGGCCCTTCCGAAGAATACCCATAAAGTATTTTTTTCAGGCCCAACACCACCTTCGGCAGAGTTTTTGTTAAAATTACAGTTTTGTGTCTGGACTGTATTGGTTTGGATATTTTCATGAATCTTAAGCCCATTCATTCTAATGTGACAGCATCTAGCTGTGGCAAATTTCTTTAATTTCTGTGCTATAGCTCTAGACGAGGAACTTTTATCATCTGAAAATTGATTAAATAAAAAAAGGTTTCCATGAAAACATCTGTTGAAAGTAGTTGGGGTTTCTCGATACTTTTCTGACGAGAACCTGCAATATGTTTTTTGTGGAGAAATAAGAAAAACTTCTATCTGGATGCCTCTCTTATCTCAGAAGCACCAGATAAACTGCTTTTTTCAAATTGTTGATTTTTTTTTCTCCACAAAAGCATGTTGTGGGTACTCATTAGAAGCACCTCAGTGAGGCACTTCTAATGAGTACCTCAACATAAGTTTTTGTGGAGAAATAAGAAAAAAAAATTTGATACCGCTTCTTATCTGGAGCGATGATATCTGGAGCATTATCCTGTGTAGTATTTTCATGGATCTCTCAGAGGCTAAGCTCATTAATGCAGCACTTTTGACAGCAGATTCAGGGGCTTCAGGTTTGAAACGAAGCTCAGACACATAACTTTCATGGAGATTGATTATGAAATCATTTCTACAGTCACTTTCCTCCCTTGCGGTTGTCAGTTACTGGTAAAAGAATGTGCACAAGTACTTGTTAACTGCTTAGAGCACTAAGCCTGCTTGAAAAGCGATTAGTTTTAAATGACAGGCTTTACATAACTGAAACAATGTCGACTGGACCATAAAAACAAACTCACAGATTCACTTGTCTTACTGCTACATGTATGATAAATCAAGAACAAGAACGGCAGTGGTAAAAACAAACATATTTACAATAATATTGACTTACAATGTACTGAGAGCATTTTTGCGTAAATTTTGTAGCAGTTTTCTTATGGTATATATTTTTCTCCATCTGCTTTAGGTGAGGAACCTGTCCTACATGATCAGTCGTCGAGAAAAGATGAAGAGGAGTTTCAGCAAATCACGGGAAAATGTGTTTTACGCTGCTTTAGCACTGCTTACTGATGAAACAGTGAAGTTGACGGAAAAAGACGTACAAGATGTTGTGAAGCAGTATAAATATATTTCTCCACAATCGGATAAGAAACCAGGAAAAATAAAAGTCAAGTCAAAATTGACAGATATTGAAAGTGAGAGTGACTCAGGATTTATACACTCTGGTTTCAAAAGGTTAACATCGAAGAACAGAAAGACTCTAACATACGAATCAGACTCTGATGCAGTCAGTGTATCTTCAGCAATGTCTTCTATAAGTCCTGAAAGTTTAGGTGGTAAGAGAGGTAAAAGAACTAAAAAATTTGGCAGGAAATCAGAGACAGAAGATCCAAAACTGAAAATAGTGAAAGATATAAAACCAGACACTGATGCGAAAGGGGAGATTGAAAGTACAAAACCACACACAAAGGTAAAGGGTAAATTATCAGGTAGAAAAGCAGCTTCTAATTTGACGGGTGAAGTTGTAAGAATAAAAACGAGTTCACCTGTAAAAATTGAAGTTTGTGCTGTTGAAAGTAAAGATGAGAAAATGGAGACTGATGTAACTGAGAGTGATCTTAACATTTCTGCTGATCTGGATACAAGTGAAATGATAGATGTTGTTAAGGATGATGATACATTGGTAGTAAAGTCAGAATTAGATACCTCCAAAGATGACACATTGGTGAAGTCTGAACTAGATACTTCAGTGTGGAGTATTTCTGAAAACAAAATAGCAGAAGAAAAGCCAGTAGGAAAAGCAGAAGAAAAGCTAGCAGAAAAAGAAACTGTTGCAAAACACATAACAACTCCCTCTAGAGTCAAGCGAAAAGCTGGAAGGCCACCTAAGAAGCCAAAAGTTACTGAGATATTAAATGATGATAAGAAAGTTGATACAGACAAAGTTAAGGATGAATCCAAAGTGAAAGAAACAGGAAGTACCAAGGAGATAGATGGAACTGAGTTACAAAATTCTATATCAATAAGAACTCGATCAACTAGAAATGAGAAATCAGCAACAGACGAAATGCTTCCAAATGAAATAGCTGCGGCTAATAAAAAGCTTCCAAATGAAGAAGCTGCAAGAACTGAAATGGTTCAAAATGAAAAACCAGCAAATGAAATAGTTGTATCTGATGAAAAACTTCCAAGTGTAGCAATAACGAGTGAAAAAGTGGTAAAGCATAAACGCATGTCTTTATCAAAGTTGAAATCCTCACAGAAGCCAGTTGTTTTAGACAATGTAGCTGAGGTAGAAACAGAAAGTAAGACGGATAAAGTTTTAGAACCAACTGTGAAGACTTCAGATGGTAGAAGTTTGTTTGACACTATTGAAAAAGATCTAATAGACTCACTACCTAGCTCAAAAAATATTCCAAAAGATGTAAAAGCAGAACTATGTGGATATTTTAGAAACAATAAATTAATCGTTAGTGAAGCTATAAAGCAAAAAGTGCAATCATCTTTACTTAAATGTAGACGTAACAGGCTTTTTGCTAATGGTATTCATATAAGCTCCCAAAAATCTTTAGACACATTTTTTAACGCTTCAGATGGCAGTTGTGAAACAAGTAATGAATCAGATAAGACTGTTTCTAGAGTACTAAATGAATTGTCACCTACTAGAGATGGACTAGAATCAAATTTACAGCTGTCTAAAAAATTATTAGACTGTGATAGAATCTCAGATAGGGTACGGACACGAAGTAGTCGTGATACATCTCCTGATAGTCACCATGGAAGTGACATAAGCAGTGGCAGCTTGCATCGCTCAGATAGAGCGGTCAAAAGATCTAATAGTAGAACCTCAGTTGGAAAAGATTTTGAATCTGATTTGACAGATGTTGAAAATATATGTGATAGCGGAGTGAAGAGAAAAACTCGCAGCATGGGTGTAGATGAGAAGAAACTGAAAGAGAGAAGTCAGTCTCCAGCCACATTATTACAGAAAAATACTCCAAAAATTATGTCATGACCAAATTTAAAATATATATATTGTTTAGTAGTTTTAACTTAAGTGCAGATAAGTCCTTTTTTAGCTCACCTGGATGAAGTCCAGGAAGAGCTATTTGCACTACCCCAGGCGTCGGTGTCTGCCCACATATTTAAGTTAAAGTTTTTTAAGAGCTTATATTGCCCAGAGCATGATGATAGATGTAGTTCTAAAGTTTTATTCAGCAATATGGTTGGTGGTTGGGTGAGGCAAAGGTGTTGTGTATCTTGTGTTGTCGGGGCGTCCAACTGATATAGACTTACAATTGGGCAAGGCCTGCTATCTTTGCAGCAGGTTTGGGTAGAGGGGGAACATTTTTATTTCTTCTGTTTCTTCACTTTCATTCATTTTCCTCTTTCTCCCCTGTCCCTCTCTTCCATCTCTTCTTTCTCTCTTCTCCCTTTCTGTGGGAGACAACCAAAAAGACCTACAAGGGTTGATATGTTGTTAAACCCAACACAGTCATTTATTCAGCAATACCCCAGCCCATTACCTCAAGGTCAAGGTCATAGACTCAGAAAATTTAATGTTTAAAGTTGTTTTAAGAGCTTGTTATTTTCCAAACTATATGATGGATTTTGTTCATATTTGGTATGATGATAGATACAGTTCCAAAGTTTTATTCAGCAATACCCTGCCCATGCCTATGACCTCAAGGTATGACCTTATATTAAAGTTTTTTAAGAGCTCATATTTTCCAAACCATGTTGTGGATTCTGTTCACATTTGGTATGATGATAGATACAGGTCTAAAGTTTTATTCAACAGTACCCCATGCCCATGGCCTCAAGGTCAAAGTTAAGAACTTAGAAATTTTTTATTAAAGCATTTTAAGAGCTCATTTTTCCAAACGATATGATAGATTTGGTTCATATTTGGAATGATAATAGATACAGATCCAAAGTTGTATTCATCATCACCCCCAACCATGCCTACGACCTCAAGGTCAAGGTCACAGACTTAGCAATTTTATATATGCTCCCTGATAATGTCAAATTCATGACAACAAATTACCAAACCATAGCACAAGTAATCCTATCAAGACCTAAAATGCCATGACATTTCCTCTTACCGTAATGATCCCAAGTATTGGGATAGATAGGTCTAAGCAAACAGTGCAGTCCCAGATCACCCTGACACTCCAGTATCTCCCCAATGCCTAGGGGTGGTCGGGTGGTGCGAAGGTGCTGTGTATCTTACATCACTGGGGCGTCCAACTGATATTGGCTTACAGTTGGGCAAGGCCTGCTATCCTTGTAGTGGGTAAGGGTAGAGGGGGACTGTTTTTATTTCTTCTGTTTCTTCACTTTCATTCCTGTTCCTCTTTCTTCCCTGTCCCTCTCTTTCATCTCCTCTACTCTCTCTTCTATCTCTTTTCTCCCTTTCTCTGGGAGACGACACAAAATGACCCTCAAGGGTTGACGTGTCGTTAAACCTCAACACAATCAATCAATCTCCCCAATGCCAGGCGAGCTACGCTGTCAGCTCTTGGTTTTTTTTTTTTTTGTTTCTTTTTTTTTTGGTTTTTTTTTTTTTTTTTTGACAAAAAAAAAATAATAAATACACAGGAACCTCTATATAAGACAGATCATGATAAGATGGTTTAAAAATAAACCCCAAAAGTCTTGAAGCCAAACAAAAATGTATAGATTATGTAGAAAAATGACCATAAATGGTCATTTTTCTATATAATCTATACATTTATGTTTGGCTACAACATAGTTGTTTAGCCTAACACAGTTTTTGCTTTAGATCCCAGCAGTAATTGTTTGTGTTGAGGTTTTACGGCCCAGTCAACCCAGTGGGGTCATGTCGAGCGCGGTGAGTTTACCTAACCACACGTTTACTGGGCAGGCTTAGTCCTCCAAGGGGTTAACCAGTATTGTGCACATTCTTTCACCAGAAACTGACAACTGCCCTTCTTGAATCAGCGGAAGGGAGAGAATGACCATAGAAAATATTTCATGATCAATCTCCACGTAAGAATGTTGCCGACCTCGATGGGGGTCGAACCCGCGACCTCCTGGTCTCCAGTCAGACGCGCATCCAACTGCACCACCGAGGCATATCCCAGCAGTAATGTTATAAAGAGGTTGTGGTATATTTTGAAAATATATGTTTTAGGTTCTCTAAAAAGTGCTGTGCCAGGTCAATTCTACTGTTACTGTACCCACAACTTGTATTTTTTTTTGTTTGGAGAAAGAGGAAAATATTTCTTTAGATATCCATGTTTCTCTTTATATGCAGCTGTTTTTGAGTTAAGTCAATGTAAACTCTGTCTATGGCTATGTTGTCTATGGCTATGTGCAAACAACGAAGGACCACCCACGTCAGTCATCTGACCAGGGCATCTGATATATACACATTAAAATGAAATACAACATGAGAAAATATACATCCAGACACGCACGCACCCACTGAAGACCACAGCCATGCAGTCTGATAAATATTTGCTCTGTTTGCTTTAGGTACACATGTATCCAAGCTTGCAAGAGTTCTTTAGGCAGGAGCAAAACTGATCAGTCGGCAGGGATGTGCAAACTAATCTGAGGCATTACTGGATAAACGTGTCCAAATGTACATAACGCCTTATATAGTTGACCAGTGTGGAATAATATTTGAGGGAAGTCACAGCCAAAGCCAATAGCTTCAGATAAGAGGAGCAGGGGATTTAATTAGGTTATATAGTGACAGTTTAGGGATAATTTTTCTTATCTCTCCTTAAAAACAAGTTGTGGGTACTCATTAGAAGCAAGATACATGTATTTTTAAATAGTATCCACAACATGTTTTTATGGAGAAATGAAGAAGAAAATTATTGTAGAATTATCATCAAATATTCTCCCTAACCAGCCCTCTGATAACAAGTATGTGTTTTTTTATGGAGAAATAAGGAAAATATTAATACTTTTTGGTTAAAAAAAAAAATGACTTTTGTGCAATCAAAAAGTTCAGATAATTTTCTTATTTCTCTATGAAAACTTATGTTGTGGTACTTAGTAGAAGTGCCTCAGCAAGGTACTTCTGATGTGTACCCACAACATATGCTTAGTGAAGAAATAAGAAAAATATCAAGTGGATACCCTGTCTTAGCTAGAACTGTTTAGAAATACCCCAAATATTGGAACACCTAACTCCTGGCCATATTGATCTCCTCAACTTGAACAAATACATTTGATGGTGTTGTGTCTGAAAGTGGAAGCTGAGTGGCAAATGAGCAGTTTGATCTGTGGTGACACAGTTTTCTCAGGCTTGTCCTGTCTGGATGTATATGGTAAATCTAGTATTTTGTCCATAGCCATTCCTCAAATGTTTGTTGTTTCCTGTGTGCATTTTTTTTTTTTTTTTCTTAGAGTAGAATTTGTTCGTATGGCAGCTGAAATATATTTTCTATTTTTTCTTTGATTTTGTATCTACATTTAAGTATCTTGGCTGATTGTACAGTAAGGGTCATCTACTTAACCCTAGTCCTGCTGAACCCAGATATGTCTTGTCTTTGCAAACTATAGATCCAGATCAGTTGGCTTCTGAAGAGGCCAACTGATCTGGATCTGCACTGTTTGCCATTAAGTACATGAGTTTATATCAACAATCTGGATCAAGTAATCTGATTGGCTGAAAATAAGAAATGGGAGTGGCATCTTAATTTATTCAGCAGGACAAGAGTTAAAATCAACCTAGGTACTAAGTTCTGTATTTACCCTATTTGGATACCTTTGCTCCTAATTAAGTGAAGTGCTCATGGTGAGCTAGAAGTGCTCATGGTGAGCAAGAAGTGCTCATGGTGAGCTATTGTGGTCAGTCAATGTCCGTCATCCGTCGTGCGGTGTCAACAATTGCTTTAAAAACCTACTCCTCCTACACCCCTGGGCCAATTGACTGGATACTTGGTAGGAAGCATCGGGGAGAATTGTAGATCAAATATAGCTAAAATCGTTCCGATCAGAAATCCAAGATGGCCGCCATCTTGAAAATTTATCTTTCGCTTCTTCTCCTGAACCGAAAGGCCAATTGACTCCTAACTTGGTAGGAAGTATCGGGGTGACTTGTGGATCAAAAATAGTTAAAATTGTGCTGACCGGAAATCCAAGATGGCTGCCATCTTGAAAATCTATTTTTCGCTTCTCCTCCTAAACCCAAAAGCCAATTGACTCCAAACTTGGTAGGATGCATTGGGGTGGCTTATAAATCAAAGAGCTAAAATTGTTCCGATCAGAAATCCAAGATGGCAGCCATCTTGAAAATCTATTTTTTTGCTTCTTCTCCTAAACTCAAAAGCCAATTGACTCCAAACTTGGTAGGAAGCATTGGGGTGACTTATAGATCAAAAATATCTAGAATCTTCCCTATCGGAAATCCAAGGTGGCCACCATAGCGGCTATCTTGAAAATCTGTTTTTCGCTTCTTCTTCTGAACTGAAAGGCCAATTGACTCGAAACTTGGTAGGAAGCATTTTGATGATTGGTAGATCAAAAATCGCTATAATCGTCCCAATTGGAAATCCAAGATGGCCGCCATCTTGTTTAATATATATTTATATATATTTAAAAATCTTTTTGTCTGAAACCAGAAGGCCCTGGCCTTTGATATTTGGTTAAATAGCTTCATCTAGTTCGCATGCCTATTCAACAGTAAGGCACCATGCGATCATGCTTCTGTCCAGCACCCCTTAGCCTTGGCGGCCATCTTTTAGATCAAAAATAGCTAAAATCGTCCCTATTGGAAATCCAAGATGGCCGCCATCTTGTTTAATATATATTTATATATATTTAAAAATCTTTTTGTCTGAAACCAGAAGGCCCTGGCCTTTGATATTTGGTTAAATGGCTTCATCTAGTTCGCATGCCTATTCAACAGTAAGGCACCATGCGATCATGCTTCTGTCCAGCACCCACTAGCCTGTCATCCGAAAACATTCTTTTGAACAAATTTTAAACTTACATAGTCCTATGAAGAGAAATCATAGTCTTTTAGAATATACTAGAAACAATGACACTCAGGTGGGGGAATTAGGGCTGTCTGGGCCCTCTTGTCATACTTTTCCTAAAATTTGAAGGTCCAATTTAATACCCGTTGATGTGTCTAAAAACTACTGGACTGAGTGGCATTCTGCTGGATCTGATCTGGGGCAACTTGTTTGCTCAGGCCCGTCGGTCGCAATACTTAGGGTAAATACAGTAGTTTTATTTTGTATTTCTGTCAAGTATAGTTATAATCGTAACTCCAGATATTGATTTTTTTTTTTTTTTTTTTTTTAGTGGAGACTATAACTCCAGCTATTGATGCTTTTACGATGTAACAATGAAGTATTGTGAATACTCCTTAAAATGGCCTAGTGAGTGCCATATTATCACTAAATATTTTGGCAGACATCCTTAAACAGATCATAGACACAAATCAGACTGTCTTAGTATGCTCAGGGTGTGCACTGTTTGCTCTCAGAGCCTGACAAATCTATTTCCTGTTACTTGGGACAAAGGTGAATTAGGGCTGGACAAGAATAAATAGATTTTGCTTGCCTGGAATTGTGTATAGAACATAAAGAAAAGGATGACCTGAAAGCATCAGGCAGATAAGGGGCTTTTTAATGCCCCGGCTAATCGAAGAATGGTGGAAAGGGCATGTAGTGTTACTCCTGGCCGTCCCTCTCCATCCACATCCAAGATGGCATTAGCAATTTGCATTTAAGTTTTTCAGGCGTTAGCAATTTGCTTTGTAAGTTTTTTTCAGCCGGGGGCATCTGTATCCTTTGGACACATTTTTAGTTCAATGAAAAGTTGCTTCTTTTTTTTCTTATTTCTCCACAAAAATGAGGCACTTCTAATGAGTACCCACAACATATGATTTCATCAAGAAGTAAGACAACTATTTTCCAGGTACTCTTGTCTGGAGCTAAAGAATTTTCCAGGGCACTGGACAAATGGATGAAATTTTGATGTCTGACTTTACCCTAAATATTTGGACTGTCAGGCCTGACCAAACAGTGATTAAGATACATTACAATATGGCGTATCATACGCCCTACTCTGTTTGCCACTTATCCAGCAATTATAGGCACAAGAAGAAGTAGTAATATTAGAAACAGTAGAAAACAGGTGACCATATGTGGATATTAAGAGAATGGCAAATCAAATCGGTCACAGAATTAAACTAGGACATAACAACTACATTTATAGACAAAAATGTGCTTCTGACAGCCTTTGAAAGTGACCTGGGGCTGAAATCTGTCTCAATGTCTGCCACATTGTTGACTATTTTTTCTGTATGCCATGTGCAAAAAATTAAGGGATTAAGAAAAAATAGTTTTCAACAAAAACAAACCAAAAAAAAAACCAAACAAATGAAATAGCATTATATGAAATGGGAATGTGCCTCATTCGGTGAATGTTATATACAGGCATCTCCTTCATAAGCAACATTCGTTTATATGGAAATCCTTGAAATGTTGATTCAAACCATATAAAAAGATGCAGCCCATATAAAATATTATAGTGTAAGTCCAGTGAAAATGCAGCTCAACCAGCACATCTGTGTAGTGTGCTCAGTGTTTGATAGGTGCTCTAAGGAAATCAAATGCATCTACCAGACTATAAAGTCTGCTCAGGCTGTGCTGATCTGAGGCTTCTGGAGGGGCATGTCTGAAAATACCGTATTTACCCATAGCAACAGATAAGGCACTTTTTTTCATCCGAAAAATGCTGATTTTCTTAATTCTCCATATAAACGTATGTTGTGGGTACTCATTAGAAGTGCCTCGATGAGGCGCTTCTAATGAGTACCCACAACATGTTTTTGTAGAGAAATAATAATGTGGATACCCGCTCTTATCTGTAGCCATGATTTTACCCTAAGTATTTAGACAGACAGGCCTGTGCAAACAGTGAAGATGCAGAATGCGACTAACAGGTTCAATGTTTACCACTCATCTGACAGTTTTGCGACACATCAACAGGTATTCAGATGAAATTAAAACAGTACATTACATTTCGCTCACATTGTGGCGGATATTTCTGTGCAAGTTATGTCGTCATGTTGAGATTAAAAAATATTCATGTAGATGCATTTCACTGGAGCTACTATATAATTAGTTCTGTTACAAGTTTGAAAGGCTGTTAACAGCAAACAGTAAAATTGTAAATTTAGTCTTGCAAAAAAATTACAGTGAACCCTCATTACAATGACAGCATTTGTTCCCAAAGGCATTGCGGTTAAAATGAATTTGCCGTTGTACAGAATACTTAATGTGCAGATTGATATGTAAGAAAGGTCATGTTTTGTTATTATTTCCTCATAGAACATATGTTTTGGTTATTTGTTAGAATTGCCTCACTGAGCTGATTCTAACAAATATTCAAAACATATGTTTATTCAAGGTATTAAATAATATTCTTGCATAATTTGTGACTAATTGTTACCTCTTATGGGAAGGTTTTGAGACAGTCAAATTTTCATTATAATGAATTTTGTCGTTGTATCAAGTGTCGGTATAAAGAGGGTTGTCCATACAATATTTCAGTCGGGTGTGGGGCATTGCTGTTCTTGTTTATCATCTTTGCTGTGACAAAACTTGTGATTGGGTGTGTATTTTGCACTTATCAGTACCTGTAGTTATATATGCTACATCAAGTAACAAGCTTTAAGCATGTGAAAATATCAGATTCAGATCTTTGTGGGCATCTGCACAGTTTATCAGGAACCATGCTCTCTGTTGATCCGGTCTGCAGTTTTCAGTGATTAGCTGTATAAAAGGAACAGCCAAAGCCCAGAACTGATTGCAGGGATGTATAGGCTGTTATGGGCCTTAGCTGTCCACAAATACGTTTATACACCTTGTTGCTTGACATGACCCATACTTGAAAATAATTCATGATTTTCAGTGTCACCATATTTAACTCCTTTCCAAATCATACTTGAAGTTTGAACAAATCCCGTTCACTACCAGCTGATGTGTCTAAAAATTACTGTACGAGTGGCAAACAGTGCAGACTGGCATTCTGCAGCATCTGATCATGGTCTACACACTGTTTGCTCAGACATGTCTGTCCAATCCTTAGGGTAAATACAGAATTCAGGCCCCGAGGTTATAAAACTTTTTTCATGCTCAACTCAGCTCATAAAATTCTCTCTGCTAATAAATATGAAAATGCCAACTATAGTTGGCATTTTCATATTTATTAGCAGAGAAATTTTCATACTCAGCAAAGTTTAGCAAGAAAAAATTTGCAATTGTTAGTAATTTAAGATTTTTAAGCATGAAAAATTCCATGCTCAGCTGAGTTGAGCATGAAAAAAGTCTAAATTTCAGATCATGACCAGTATGTTCTAGTGGCAGCTAATCATTACTCATCTACTATACCTAACCATTAGAGCTGTGTTAATGGAAAGAATGTGGGTATGGTAAATGGGCACACATCCAAAGGAGAGCACTGATCAAAAAGTGTTTTCTCAAAATAGCTAGTCCTAAAGGAAAAAAATGCCTATCAGCAAATTCCTTTTAACCCAATGTAGTCGTGAGACCCAGAAAAGGGTAACTGGCAAACAGTGCAGACCCAGATCAGATGCCATAAAACGCAGCATCTGATCAAGGTCTCCACTGATTGCAAATAGTTTAGCCATTTTTCTCTAGAAATATGTAAATATCATAGGAGGACATAACTAAAATTGAAATTGGACTCTTCAATATACAGTGTGGGAGAGTCTATTCAGTCTACAATGGGTTAAGAGTTCCCTACTGAAAAGGGATCCATGTGCACAGCACAATACATTATGCAAGGCATTTTTTATTAACTTAGGAATACTAATATTTTTCTTAGTTCTCCACAAGAACAGTGGTACTCATTAGAAGTGCCTCAGCAAAGTGCCCAACCTTGCTGAGGCACTTCTAACGAGTACCCAAAATGTTTTTGTGGAGAAATTAGAAAAATATTTATCTGGATACTTTCCTTATCTAGAGCTATGTATACTAAAAAGTAAAGTAGAGACTTCAGACAGAGTACTCTCTCTTAGATGTGTCCTTTAACCTTAATGTAGCATATAAAGAAAACAACTAATACACAGATAAGTTGTTCAATCCAGGTCCTTTTTCCTGCCATCGAATTGCATATACAGGCATGTCCACACCAGAGAGGCTGCTCTGTACCTTTGCCCTCAGTATATCTGCTAAACCCATTTTCTTTCACCTTGCAGCCTTTTTTATCATTTGCATTTTTTTTTTTTTTTTTTTTTTTAATTTTATTCCTTTTTTTTTTATTTTATCAAATGCATGTACATGTAAGTCATTATTCATTTGTGTATCGGATTTTTCCAGGTCACATTTTTTGTTGTTAAGTCAAACTTTATTGACTGTTTTTGGAATGCTGAAATCAACAATTTTTTCTGTAGTCGACATTTTTTTTTTAGATATCGTAATAACCTTAGTATTGTAACAAATAAGCCTTTGCAAACTGTGTAGACTCAGATCGGACCCCGCAGAAATGCTGATTAGCATCTACACTGTTTACATACAGCAATATTTCAGACACATCAAGATGTAGTAGAATGGAATATTTCAAATTTTAGGATAGATATGGTTAAGTAGAGAAGATGGCCCAATATTTAGGGTTATTACAGTGTGGCTTTTTTTTTATTTCAGGTTACTTGTTTTATAAGAAAATAGTGCTTGACTTTTTAGATAAATTTGAGCTGTAAAGTGTAAATGTGCCTGCTGATGTGTCCAACCAACAATGGATCAGCCTGCACATACCCAGTCTGATCAGTTTTTGCTGTCTGCCTGAAGAAATTTTGGATTGTTGGCTGTTCACAGAGGCCCAATGAAGACTTACCAGCTTGCGCAGATCGATACATACTGTATTTACCGTATGTATTTGGACACCTTATTACACCACAGCCTCTTTATAACACTATTGTTGGGGTCCATAGCATAAACCGTGTTAGTTAAGCAACCGTGTTATATCCAAACAAAAATGTAGAGATTATATTGAAAAATGACCGTTTATGGTCATTTTTCAATATAATCTATACATTTTTTGGATTCATCTTTGAACCGTCTTATATCCAAACTGTGTTATAACGAGCCATGTTATAAAGAGGTTGCAGTGTACTTACCTTGAATGTCTAAAAAGTTGAAATTGTCCATTCTAGTACCTGTTGTGTTTAAAATATTGTTGTACCTATGGCAAACTGTGTAGACCCTGATCAGATGCTGCATTTGTGGCATCTGATCTGGGTCTACACTGTTTGCAAAGGCCTACCTGTCCCAATACTTTGACTTATTACAGTATCCTCTAAAGGTATATTTAATCACGCTGTGGCGGGCCCCCGTAGCCTAGTGGATAAGAGAGTTGACTCTTTATCCATTAGGTTTCTCACCGCTGTGGTTCGAGCCTCGCTCGGGTCATATGTGGGAAAGCCAAGTTCTGCTTATGGATGGTCGAATTTCTCCGGTTTTCGCCCACCTTCGATGAACGATCGGCTCGATATGTGAAATATTCTTGAAAGGGCCGTAAAATCCAAATAAAAAAATTAATCACGCTGTGGCTCATAAATTTAAGGTATCTGTTAAAAGTTTAATTTCTCATACAGAGTTAAACATTTGAGCTTCTTTGAATAAAGTATCACCTTATGACGTATGCATAAAGCTTATACATAACTAGCCTACACATCCATGCAGTCTGATCAGGATCTGCTGTTTGCATAGAACATCCAAGGGCCACAAATTATTTAAGCAAGCAGTGTAGACTGATCAGAATGTACAGATGCGCAAGCTGATCAGAGTCTATACTTGTTGTATACCATAATACTGATTTTTATCCAAACAGGCTTATTTAATTTAATATATATTGCACCTTGCTGTGGTGATTACAATATTTACTGTATATTTTATAACAGACATGCCTAACCGAACAGTGCTGAGCCAATCAAATGAGCAGTTTGAACCTGCAGTCCATTTTGAGCCACATAATTTTTGCCACTTCACCAGTCAGATATATCTGTTCCAAGTTTAAAGATATGATGTGTACACATAGCTCCAGATGAGAGGGGTATCTCCATATTTGTCTTATCTCTGTACGAAAACGTGGATACTCATTAGAAGTGCCTCATTGATGCGCTTCTAAAGAGTACCCACAACATACCATCAAGAAAACATGCCCATATAATTTTGTCCCTCTTAAACCCCACTTTTATATTGTAAAACTGGGGTTTACTGGGATATACATTATTTTTCTTATTTTGCTCGAAAACATAGAATGAGGGTACTCAATGGAGCTGCCTCACTGAGGCGGTTCTAACGAGTACCCACAATCCATGTTTAGAGCAGAAATATGAAAAATATCATTTTTTTTTTTTATCTGGAAATTTTCAGTTTTTTGGTGAAATTTTCTATATATTTGAATAGGCGTGTTTTCGTAATGGTTTTCTTGATCAAATATCAGTACTTTTCTGTCGGATAAAGTGCCTTATCTGAAGCTGTGTGTATGGTATGGAGTTAAGGTGAACATTTAGTACCTAACCAGATGGGCGACACCAGGGAAACCATGTCTTTAGGGATATGTAGACAGTACTTGCACATACTTGAGCAATCCGATTCCTGCCTTTGCTGTCCGTGGCGTCTTGCTGGATCATTAGAGACTAGAGAATGTTTGTTATCAGTGGAGGGCAAAGAGTAGTTGAGACCACTTGTCACACAAAATTATCTGAATCTTGTCTTCGACACCCTTTTGTTTCATATGACCAGCCTGCATGAAATCTGTAGGACCGTAAGGGACGTCTGACAAAAATTTCAAATTTATTTTAATCATTTTATTTGGCTGTTGTCAAATGTTATCACTTATTTACTTTGAAAATATTAAGTACTTTCAGCAGAGACTGGTTATTTGATTGGTACACTGTCTCATGTCCTTGAAGCTGTCCGCTACTGCAACACTGAATTACATATGCATTTGTGGTTAACTCACACTCTACCCTAAATATTTAAAAAAATCAGACTTCTCAAACAATTTTATCATGTTTGCACTACTTTGCCATTTCCTTAGGATTTTTATAGATACACCGTCCAATAGTCAAATGTAAATATCTGGATGCTGTAAATTCTTGTACTTCTACTAAAATTCAAGCATCCATTAGAGTACATGATGTTGAAAAGTGCTGCTGGAATGACAAGACTACACAGGAGTTTTGTCAAAATATTTGGGGTAACAAATGTAAATTGTAGCAGTGTGGAACACTGTTGAGCATCAGCTTCTGCCTGTATGAAAAAAAAAAATGAAAATCTATGAACTTCCAAATCATGTAAGCTACATTTGATCCAGAAATTCTACCTCAGTACTGAAGAATACTAGACTCCTTGTAGGGCATGGGTTGGGTGGGGAATGCCACCTACCAAGGCACAGACCAATCTGTGTACCAGTTTATTCAAATCATTGGATCAGTAATAGGGCATTAAGGAGAATGGCTACAACTTCAGAGGGGCAACTCTTTCAAAATTGCCTTTGTTTACCAGCTGAAAAGAGTCTACACTAAAAGGAAATAATTTGCTTCCTTTGGAGTACATCCAGGTGTTTGGTGTGCATGAGGGTAAACAGGAAGTCACAAAAGTTGTCTCCCTTGTAAAAATCTACCAAGTGTTTCTTCTCCCCTTTAGGTTAAAATTTTCTAGGGTAGTAACTATTGTATGGAATTAGACAATCATGAAAAACTGATTGTTTTAATGCTCAGCATGATGAGTAAAAATTCAAGCAGACAACATTTTGAAATATATTTCTAAATTTTCCAAGCAAATATGCTTTGACATTTCGTGCAAGTCTCCTCAGGAGACAATTTGCATGAAATGTCAAGCATTTTTTTTTATTTTTTTTTTTTTGGGGTGGGGGGGGATGGGGGGGGGGGGGGGAGAATACTGCTTGTCCTCTGCTGAATTAGCCCAGAAAGGTTAAATATTTACTGTTGTTGACAGAGTTTGTTTTACTTGTACATAATAGTTATTTAAGGAATGTAAATGCGCACACTTAATATAGAAAACATGAATGGCTTTTTCTTGAACTATAATAAAAAACATTTTTTATAAAGATGGTCTGCTTTATTGTTGTTCTTCCAGCCTTCTCTGCTTTTACAGCCCCTTAAGCTATTTCCTGTAAACCCTTGGGATGCCTTCACTCCTTAACATTCTTTATCCTAAAATTTAAACTCTTTCACTGCCGCAGTCAATGGGTCTATGCTGTTTGATATTCAGTCTGTCAACTTTACATATAAATGTCTTTCCAAACAATAGTTTGTTAAAATGAAAAAGCAGACGACAAATGTCATCTGAAATTTGGAGCCGAAAGTTAAACAAGTCCATTGTTGTCACGACTACTTTAGCAAGCAGATATGACATAGGGCTCACTTTCTGGCCACGTCATTGGCATTGTGGACATCAACAATGTTAAGTCTGTTCATTTAGCTCCGTTCCTCAAACACCAAGGCTTCTAGGTGATGAAACTTCATACACACATCCACCATGATGCATCCTGCCCACTTTCATTGACCATTACTGACCTTGACATACTTTTCAAGCTTGGCTGAACAATGTTTAGTCTATGTTTTTAGCTCCGTTTCTTGAACACCACCAGCGGTCACGACATAGCGATTCGGCAAATTTCATTACTACCTGTTGATGCCACTAAACACTGCTGGATGGGTGACAAATATGGTGGACTAATCAGAATGCATATTCTGTAGCCTGTTATCATGGTCAACACTGCTCAGGATGGTCTATCCAGATACTTAGAATAAATATGGTAAATTTAGCAATTATATTAGTTTCAAGTAACGACGATCTTCCTTTCAATGTAGAAAGAAAAGAAGTTTGATAAAAATGCCATCCTTTTATTAACAGGAAAAGTCAGAAAAATATTGGAAATATCTGCGGATATACTTAGAAAGCAAACTGGTGGTTAACCATGCAGCGTTGATGAGAGTTCATAAGTAAATTCTAAAAATTAACTTAATCTCTTGTAAGTTATGCCAATCTAATACATATATGAGCCAGAAAAAAGAAATATGTCACTTTTATACCCCCGGTATTTATGCTGAGTGATATTTAAGTTTTATCGGCGTCTGTCTGTTGATTCATATGTTAATTAGTTTGTTAGTCTGTTATTCTGTCCCATTCATAGAAATCTGCATCAAAACTTTAAGGTCAAAGTTTGTAAGCGCTCATAACTTCCACATCTGAAGATGGATCAAGTTCATATTTGACATGATGATTTATACTGGTCTAAAGCTTTTATTAGCACTATCCTCACCCATGACAGAATTTTAACTTCATAATACATTAACCTATAGATAATGTGCTATTCTATTCTGTTTTCACACCTTCCACAGAAAAAAACGACCTTTCAGTCGTTAATTAAAGTCTTGAACCAGAAGGTCCCTTAGGCAGTTACCTGTGTGACGTAACTCTTCCCGCTCAATTGACCACGTGTCAGTTTCTTTTCTGTGGACAAAGAAATTCAACAAGGATTATTTACCTGTGATAGAAATTTGGATTATTTCTTTCCTCACGGATAAATTTATGTATCCTTGTGTTTCTTTTGTTTATTTATCACTCCTTTCACTTTCTGTGTTATTATTTAAAATTTTCAATTTTCGATTTCATGTATTTTTGACTGGTTTTTTTTTTTTTCCACATGCGTGGGGGTGGTCGGGTGGTGCGAAGGTGCTGTGTATCTTACATCACCGGGGCGTCCAACTGATATTGGCTTACAGTTGGGCAAGGCCTGCTATCCTTGTAGTGGGTAAGGGTAGAGGGGGAATGTTTTTATTTCTTCTGTTTCTTCACTTTCATTCCTGTTCCTCTTTCTTCCCTGTCCCTCTCTTTCATCTCCTCTACTCTCTCTTCTATCTCTTTTCTCCCTTTCTCTGGGAGACGACACAAAATGACCCTCAAGGGTTGACGTGTCGTTAAACCCCAACACACACATTTTCCACATGCGTTTTGGCGACTTTCGCTATTCGGCACAACGCTCGTGCGCGATCGGTTCGATAGTCGTGTTTATATATGCAGAATATTTTTGTTCTTTTCGTTCCAGGTTATTCAGCAATTACGATATGTTTTTCCTGGACTTTTGTTTGCAGAGATCTTCAGTTGGCTAAAGATTCTCATGGTGGAGAAGCTGATTGTAAAGAACTTGTCAACCCTTGATGGGTTATAAGACAATTCTTTACTGATGGGAGCCCCACCCCATATGGCTATACTGCCGGGGTAAGACCCATCAAGGTGGCATCTTTGGGTACTTAGTATCCTATAAAGTCTAAGTCCACCAGTCACCAGTCATCCAGTCACCAGTCACCAGTCAATCAGCTTCACCAGTCACCAGTCAATCAGGTGCCAGTCAACCAGGCACCAGTCACCCAGGTGCCAGTCAACCAGGCACCAGTCACCCAGTCACCAGTCACCCAGTCACCAGTCACCGATCAACCAGGCACCAGTCAACTAGTCTCCAGTCAATAATTTAATTATTTTCTGGAAAGACTTAGTTTCTGACATATTTCACCGGACAAAATAGTCACGTATACTAACTTCCGGTCATTATGTCTAATTATTAAAAAAAAATTTCACTGGGCAAAGTATCAGTAATATTTCTGATACTTATACCCGGTCATATTATTATATTATTTCTGATTTTTCACCAGGCAAACTTTTACAGAAAGTGTCTGGTCAATTTTTGCCTAATAAAAATTATCTTCGGGAAAAAGTTTCGAATACTTGTGCCCGCTCAGTTTCCATATATAATCTCCCTTTTTCATCGGACTAGAGTTACGAATACTACTATCCGATCAATTTGTCAAATTACTTGTAACTTTACCGGGCAACAGTTACGAATATTAGTGTCCGGTCATTGTGTCGGGTAACTAGTGTCAAAATAATGATTACTAATTCCCGAACAATCTATTATCGTTCATAGAGCTCCATTCACGTTTAAGTCAATGGATATAGGTTATTAAGTGAAATACATAATAACTTTTTATACAAAAAAATTCTGTACAGTCTTTCCCAAATCAGACTAGAATTTTTAATATTCCATTGACTTATTATAGGTGTGTAATTCCATTAATATTTTAAATTAACTTATGTTTTATCTCTTTTATCCGCTAGAAAGAGTTAAACTTCCGACTATAACAAAATTCTTCCGGGCAGCAGTTCGTAGACTAGTGCCAGGTCATTCAAATGATGTTTTATCTCTTTAATTCGCTAGAAAGCGGTTAAATTCCGGCTCTAACGAAAATTTCATCGGGAGGCACTTCGTAGAGTAGTGCCAGGTCATTCTAACGAAATTCCACCGGGCAGTAGTTTCGTAGAGTTTGTGTCGGATTATTAGTGTGCGAGTAGTAGTCACTAGTACTCGCTCAACATATATTCATTTATAACCACTATAGACATGTATAGTCTTGGATTATAGGTTATTGAATGACAGCGATGGGTTCTAATACCTAGTAGCCATTTATATTGTTGAATTCTGTCCAGTCACTTTTGAACTTGACTTAAATTCTATATATATATTTATTATTGAAAATGAATTAAGAATTATCGGTTACGATCAAATTCGCAATTCATTCACTAAGTGTAGAAGATACTTCCAGCTATCTCTTTTATTCGCTACAAAGAGATTAACTTCTTACATATTCACCTTATTCGGCTCTAGGGCAAAGGTGAACTATAAAACTATCGTTATTTATAAGAAGAAAAATATACACGAAATCTAAAAAATTTTCTTCTTTCCTTCCCTGTTTTTCTTCTACATGCTCCGATATGTAATCAGCATGTAATCTAAGGAGTAAATTGACAAGAAAGTAGCAATCGATCTTTTCTACTTTCTATTAATTTTTCATTCTTAAGGTATCGGAAATTTACACCAACCAGATAAATTAACAGTTTATTTATTTATTCGCTACCTCTCTAGATTACTACGATTTAAAATTCTAGTTGAGGTACATATTTTCCTTTTGCCTTTTCTACATGGAAAATAGTTGATCCGATAAGCTATTATTCTATTTTATACTATCTTTTGATTGATTATATTAGAGTCTAGGTCAGTCGTGCTCTGTCTAAACTCTGCTATAAAATAATAAATAAGAAAAAAATCTTATATTTAGGCATAGATATAATTCGATACGTTCTTTACTTTGCCTGTTTTATTTTTTCTTCTGGATCATTTAAGACTACGATAGCAATATACCAGATATTTTTGCCTCAGTAAGAATCTATTACGCTGAAGATTCTTCATATTGGAATAATAATTTTATTATGATTATAATTCTAGACCCAATTAATCCTCGTATATTATAGGTCTACTTTATCTTATTGAGGAATAGTTTTGCTTCAACTAGCTCTATACCTCTAATATTTTATTATGCCCCCAACTTCAAAGAAGTTGGAGGGGCATATTGCTTCTGGGTTGTTCGTCCGTCCGTCCGTCCGTCCGTCTGTCCGTCCGTCCTTCCGTCCGTCCGTCCGTCCGTTCGTCACGCTTTTTGATGCATAGCATAACTTTAAAACCGTGAATGCTACTGTTTTGAAATTTCATATATGGATTCCTCATGAAAAAATAGCTGACACGTATTTTTTTTCTTGACAGGATTATGCCCCTTTTCTGAGTTATGGCCCATTGAAAAAATATGGATGCAATCTTGTCAGCAAAATATCTCAAAAACTATTAAAGCTAGAGCCTTGAAACTTGATGAATAGACTGGTAGTGATGAGTAGACAACCTGATTAACTTTTGAAGAAATTTTGAAAAATACTTCTTGAGTTATAGCCCTTTGTAATTTTGGGCAATTTTACCTTGTCAGCAAAATATCTCAAAAAGTGTTAGAGCTAGAGCCTTGAAACTTAGTAAATGGATTTGTAGTGATGAGAAGATGACCTGATTAACTTTTGAAGAAATTCTGAAAAATACTTCATGAGTTATGGCCCTTTGTAATTTTGGGCATTTTTATCTTGTCAGCAAAATATCTCAAAAACTATTAAAGCTAGAGCCTTGAAACTTAATGAATAGACTGGTAGTGATGAGTAGACAACCTGATTAACTTTTGAAGAAATTTTGAAAAATGCCTTTTGAGTTGTGGCCCTTTGTAATTTTGGGCATTTTTACCTTGTCAGCAAAATATCTCAAAAACTGTTAGAGCTTGAGCCTTGAAACTTAGTAAATGGATTTGTAGTGATGTGTAGATGACCTGATTAACTTTTGAAGAAATTCTGAAAAACACTTCATGAGTTATGGCCCTTTGTAATTTAGGGCATTTTTAACTTGTCAGCAAAATATCTAAAAAACTATTGAAGCTAGAGCCTTGAAACTTGATGAATAGACTGGTAGTGATGAGTAGACAACCTGATTAACTTTTGAAGAAATTTTGAAATATACTTCTTGAGTTATGCCCCTTTGTTATTTTGGGCATTTTTATCTTGTCAGCAAAATATCTCAAAAACTATTAGAGCTAGAGACTTGAAACTTGGTGAATTGATTGGTAATGATGAGTAGATGACCTGATTAATTTTTTTGTAAATTCTGAAAAATATTTCATAAGTAATGGCCCTTTGTAAATTTGGGCATGTTTCCCTTGTGAACAAAATATCTCAAAAACTATTGAAGCAGGAGCCTTGAAACTTGATGAATAGATTGGTAGCGATGAGTAGATGACCTGATTATGCCCCCAGTTTCGAATGAAATTGATGGGGCATATTATTTTGCCTTCATTTGTCCATCCGACTGTTTGTCCGTTCATCAAGCTTTTTTTGTGCATGCCATATCTTAAGAACCCTGCACGCTAGGGTTTTGAAATTTTATATTTGGGTTCCCAATGCAAAAATAGCCGACCTGTATTTTGTTTCTTGTCTAGCATGTTTATTTAAAGTTATGCCCCTTTGAAAAAAATCAGAATTAAATCTTGTGAGCAAGATATCTTGAAAAGTATTTAAGCTGGGTTCTTGAAATTCGATACAGTGAGTGGGAATGATGTGTACATTACCCGATTATATTTTGAGAGAATTCCATGAAAATATTGATAAAGTTACGGCCCTTTGCAGTTCTGCTGATTTTGACCTTGTCAGCAAGATTTCTCGAAAAGCACTTAAGCTAGGGTCTTGAAATATTATATGCTGATTGAGGATGATGTGGAGATTACCTGGTTTGTTTTTTAGGGAATTCCATGAAAAATTGATGTAGTTATGTCCCTTTGTAGTTCTAGGCATTTTGACTTTTTCAGCAAGATATCTCAAAAAGTATTTAAGCTAGAGCCATGATATTTGGTATACTGATTGGGATTGAGGAGGAGATCACCTGAATAAATTTTGAACCAATTAAATGAAATGTTGGAGTTATGGCCCTTCGCAATTTCGGGCCATTTAATGTCGTTGCTTTATTGTGTATAGCATAAGTTTAGAACCATGTATGCTAATGTTTTGAAATTTCATGTTTTGATTCCTCATAAAAAAATAGGTGATCCGTATTTTTTTCTTATCCCAATCATCTCCTATTTTAGAGTTATTTCCCTTTGATAAAATAACATTGAAATCATATATTTGTACTGTTGTTACCGTCATGGCTAAGCAGTGTTGGAGTCAAACAGTGTTAGAGTCAGGCAGTTGGGGGCATAGTGTTTTACAAACACCAGCTCTAGTTTATAACTAGAGTCCATGTCAATCAAAATTTTCTTGCACTTTGGTATTGACAATGGATACATATTTAGTAAAGGCATTAATTATTCAGTACGTGACAGATTATTATTGCCTAAATTAGATTTTATATACAATACTTTCCTTTTGATATTTTGTTTTATTGACTTTGTAACTATTCAGAAACTGCCAAAGTCAATCATTTCCTTCCTCTAAACTTACCGAAGCTCTAGATTATGTTGATATATATTTTTGATATATGCTTAGAGGTTAATTAACGAGAGTTTACCTCATAATAGCAGATATTATTATAATTATATTAATCAATCTATAGTCTAGGCTTAGACAAAAGGGAAAACATCCTTAATTATTAGTATACGAGCCGGTAAAGAATTAAGACACTCTTAATTATCTCTTTACCCCTCCTTTATGTTTACATTCGTTAAAGGGATCATAGTAATTCTCTCTAAGAGTTCAAGTTCAGTTTGCGAATAATGCAAAGATTAATATCTTGATTTCCAGTCCGCATCAAAAATGGTCTATATATATAGATAAATATCTTTCCGAAACTGGATATTTATTTTTCCACACAATAAGTCATTTCAAGATGTCGATGATTTTGAAATGCACTGCTTCAATTTATAATATAAAATATGTTTATATTAACTTCACAACTTAGTAAGTGCTGCACCTACGTTCCTGGTCAGATCTTACTTTTGTGATACGTTTTTGAACATACTGAAAGTTTTCTCCGATTATACATTCGGTAAATAAACTTTCGAGTAGTATTTATGCTTTTAAACATTCAGATTATTTGATAATTGTTGGAGATAATATATTATTCCGATATTTATATATCTATCTTCATTATTTATCTTTCTCATCTTACTTTTAAATTAGATTGACCTTCTCGCTACGTTCCAGGTTTAAATCTAGCTAACATTGTGGAACAGTCACTTTTTTATTTCCTAAACAATATTTTAACATTTTTCTCAGTATTCAGAGCATAACGACTTCATGAATACTTGAAAATAATTCAATTCTATGCTTGTTAAACTAAGCCTAAAACAAGCCCTAGTTTTTTAGAATGGATATTATCCTTCGATTCAGTTCATGGAGATACATCCTTTTAGATCCCATTATCTCTATTTCAATCATTCAAAATTCTAATGACTAAGTACTCCTTTTCTACGTACGAATACAGAATATCGAGTCACTGTTGCTGCATATTGGTTAAAGATTAAACAAATTTTATCTTAAACCTATATGACGTTAAATTAATTATTATCTCTTTCATATACATTTTTTTACCCTTCCGTCAGGGATCGCGGTAATAATATTATTACTCTCTATGGTTTACACATAGATCTCGAGAGTATATATATGTATTTTCTTCCTGAACTCATTTGCGATTACGTAATTTGATATTTCAGGAATTACCAATTATGCAGACATAGATTTTATTCTATTAATATTCAATTCTAAAAAATTTGATTGAATGTTTATCTATAAAATTTCCGGGCAGTAATTTTATAGAGAGTTATATGTTTAATAATTCCTTGCTTAAATAATAGTTACGCTTAACCTATGATTTATAGCGGGAATTTTGTTCAGTAGTATAATTTTTATTTAGTATTAATATATTTCTTACTATTCTTAAATATGCGTATAGAATAGTAATACTATCTCTTAACTTTTAAATTAAGTGTTTTTTGAGATTAATAATCAGTATTATTGTATAATCTTTCTTCAGAGATTATCACACTATTACTTTTTCTCTGAGTCCTTCTCTTTTTATGAACATTTTGATTCGTATCAAAGTGGATTTTTAACATTTCTTGATTTCCATGATTATTTACTCAGGAGTACTTTTCATGGCAATCTTCTGGTATAGAAAGATTCTATCCAGCTTATTTATTATTGTTTAATCTTATCAATACGGTAAGATTTAGCCAAACTATGACCGTCATACAGTTTGCTGCGATCAACCTTATTCTTATCTCTCTTATTCTCTGTCAAACTCTTTAGTTATGATGTTGACAGTTTATTCTTTATTTTTTTTGTCAGGACATCAAACGCTTTTATATGTCTATGACAAAACTAATTATCAATGGTTTAGGTTGTTTTTTCTTCCCAGCAGTTATATGCAAACTCTGTATTATTTTATTGCTTGACTAAAAATTCGTTATACAATTAGTCTAGCAATAGTTTTAACCATTATGTTTGTCTATACTTTTTTTTCTTCTGATGGATAACTTAGTTATAGTTAAGTTAACTCCATCTACTTTTATTATCTCCCCTTCTTTAATTTGATCAGGGAAATAATTACACATTATGGTTATTTTAAGTCTTTGTCTGTTCATCGGAAACTGTCCTGTCGCTCCAATTAACAGAATTTAATTAGTTTATAATTCTAATAGCTTAGACTATTACAATTACATAGCTTCACATATCTAGAATTTTATCCAAAATATCTACATATGTCAGTTATCTATAGGAAACTCCACCGAGTAGACTTTTCCTTATTTATTCAAGATCCTACATAGACTACTTACAGTGTATGGTCTTGGCTTTTTGTTTTACAAATTTTTGTTTTCAAAATTTTTCTATATTCCTAGCTTACTTTGCGATGGAATATTTATGTTATGTCTCAATGACTCCCTTTTCTTTTTGAAGCCAATTGTTGTTTCCCAAAAAGAAAAAAAGAGGGGGGGGGGGGGGGGGGGCCAATGTTAGGTCTCTGAGACTTAAGAACTGGCTTCCTCTAGAGTCTACTAATATATATAAGGTTGTTAGATCATAACACCTTAAAGATATGCTATTTTGTAAATCTAGATCATTCTTTCTATTAAATATAGAATTAGAATGTATCTGATTCCTTTGAGTTTCCTGAGTCTTAACCAGAAGTGGTGAGATATTATTGGTGTTAGAATTAGGAGAGCACCTCCCTCCTATTCTGCAAATTCTAGCACATTATCTATAGGTTAATGTATTATGAAGTTAAAATGAAGTTTTTTAAAAGTAAAACATATTTTAACGAGTAATACTTAACCTATAGATAATCAATTATCTCCCTCCGCCCACCCTCGCTTATCTCTCCTAATTGTGTCTATTGTTTTACACATAAAAGAAACTGACACGTGGTCAATTGAGCGGGAAGAGTTACGTCACACAGGTAACTGCCTAAGGGACCTTCTGGTTCAAGACTTTAATTAACGACTGAAAGGTCGTTTTTTCTGTGGAAGGTGTGAAAACAGAATAGAATAGCACATTATCTATAGGTTAAGTATTACTCGTTAAAATATGTTTTACTTTTAAAAAACTTCATTTTCATGTTGAAGTTTTGACTCTGAAATTTGTAAGAGCTCATTTTACTCTTTAACCTTACGATTGATTTAGTCTATATTTATATGATGGTAGATATTGATCCACAGTTTTCATCTGCACCATCCTCAGCCATGGAATTTTCATTTTCCAGTTTGGGTTGAGTTGTTAAGAGCTTATGTCTTTCTAACCTTCTGACAGATTTGTTCATATTTAACATGTATCAGTAAGCCATTGCACATTATCTATGGGCTGCCTATACCAAACATCTGAAACTACAAGCTGGGGGTATAAGTTCCCACTGGGAATTACAAGTTCCCACTGGGAACTTTGTCTTATGTCATACGCACACTTTGAAAGTTTTCATAGGCAGACCACGAGGTCTTGATAAGCCTGTACATCTGCAGTCTGATCTGGGTCTTCACTGTTCAATATATTCTATAGTAAAGCATTTCTAGCCAAAGGATGTGCACAAGTACTAATCGCTTAGAGGACTATGCCTGCCAAGGAAAAGTGTGGTTAGGAAAACTGAACGGCTCGTCATGACTTTAATAGTGTTGATTGGGGCGGTAAACTCCAAACCAACCATCTACAATAAAGCAAAGACCATAGTCGCACTGTCTGATAATGAATACAGGGAGAACAAAAGATAAGAGGAAAATTAAATTCATGACCATTAGTGCCTTTATTCTTTAACATTGGGCAAATTCAACAGACGTTTTTTAGCTCACCTGAGCACAGTGCTCAAGTGATCACCCTGTGTCTGTCGTACATGTGTCATGCGTCGTCCACATGTATGTTGTTCACGCTCTAGAAACTACAGTTTTGTTTCAATCTTCATGAAACTTTACCAGAATGTTTAACATGATATCTCAGTCAAATTCGAATATGGGTCATGTCAGGTCAAAAACTAGGTCACTAGGTCAAATTTCTTTGAGGCCTTGTTCACCTTCTAGAGGCCACAGTTTTGCTTCAGTCTTCATGAAACTTTACCAGAATGTTTGTCTGGATGATATCTCCGTCAAGTTTGAATATGGGTCATGTTGGATCAAAAACTAGGTCACTAAGTCAAATTTCTTTAAAACCTTGTTCACCCTCTAGAGGCCACAGTTTTGCTTCAATCTTATGAAACTTTACCAGAATGTTGAAATTCTCAATATTTTTCCCATACAAATGCATAGGGAAGCAAACTTGACCTCGCCATAAAAAGGTCAAATGTCAATGTACGACCATTATTTTAGCAACTTAGGTAGACCTCCTGTCCCCGATGATTTATGCAAGGATTCAGCCACAAGGCATCCTCTGTTTTGGAGAAGAAGATTTTTAATAGTTTTTACTGTATATGGGCATATATATCTTTGTCAGTGGACGGCAACCATTTTAGCAATCTTTCATTTCCCTGCCCCAGGGAGGCTTCTCATGAAATTTGAGCAACATTGGCACAGAGGCTCCAGAAAGGAAGTCATTTGAAATTCTCAACATTTTTCCCATACAAATACGTAGGGAAGCAAACTTGATCTCGCCGTAAAAAGGTCAAATGTCAATGTACGACCATTATTTAGCAACTTTGGTAGACCTCCCGTCCCCGATGATTTATGCAAAGATTCAGCCATAAGGCATCCTTGGTTCTGGAGAAGAAGATTTTTAAAGGTTTTTACCATATATGGGCTTGGCAGCCATCTTGGTCAACAAGATTGTATTCCCAACTTAAAAGACCGCGACCATTTTAGCAATCTCTCATTCCCCCAACCTAAGGAGGCTTCTTATGAAATTTGAGCAAAATTGGCTCAGCGGTTTCAGAGGAGAAGTCATTTAAAAATGTTAACGGACAGACGAAAAGTGATCACAATAGCTCATCCTGAGCATAGCTCAGGTGAGCTAAAAATGCCCAACTAAGAAACAGAGGCACAAGCCAGAATGGCAGATTACAGGAAATCCTTGACTTCAGAGGAACAAGCTCAAGCAGCGTTAAAAGACATAGCAAAAAAGAAAGGATGTAGAGATTTTGTGACTCGAGACAAACAAGCTCAACAGAGTTGAAAGAGGGAGCTAGAAAGAAAGGATGTAGAGATTCTCTGACTCCAGACCAACAAGCTCAAGAGGAGTTGAAAGATGTAGCAAGAAAGAATGGATGTAGATATTCTCTGACTCCAGACCAACAAGCTAACAATTGAAAGATGGAGCAAGAAAGAAAGGATGTAGAGATTCTCCGACTCCAAACCAACAAGCTCAAGAACAGTTGGAAGACAGAGCAGGAAAGAAAGGATGTAGTGAGTATCTGACTCTAGATCAATAAGCTCAACATTTGAAAGAAGGAGCAGGAAAGAAAGAAAGGATGGAGAGATTCTCTGACTCCAGATCATCAAGCTCAAGAGCAGTTGAAAGACAGAACAGGAATAAATCCGGAACTCAAAGTCCAACAGCAAAAAGAAAAGAAAAACAGGGTCGGCTTATTTTCCATCCTGATTCCATATATAAAATTTCAAGATCCTATCTCTAACCTTTCTTGACCACATGCTAAGCACAATGAATGGTTGGACCAGACAATGGATGGATGAACAATCCAAAAGCAATATACCTCTCCAACTTCTTTTAAGTTGGGAATACAATGAATGGTTGGACCAGACAATGGATGGATGAACAATCCAAAAGCAATATACCTCTCCAACTTCTTTTAAGTTGGGAATACAGTCAAAGTGATCTACTCATCATCCCCAATAAGCTCATCAAGATTCAAGCTCAAATATTTTTTTGGATATCTTGCTCACTAGATTTCAATGTCCAGTAGGCTTACAATGAACAATTTGAAAAAGGAGCATGTCTCTAAAAAGAATAAATCAGATTTTTTTTCAAAAGTTAATCAAGTCATTTACTATTCACCCCTAGTAAGCTCATCAAGTTTCAAGGTTTTTCGAGATCCTGCTCTCAAGATTTCACATGTTCCTTAGGCTTAAGCCGGCCTGGGTGGCTCAGTCTTGAGTTCGCGGGTTCAATCCCTGCCAGATCCGACAACGTTCTTTCATGGAGATTGATCATGAAGTATTTTCTACGGTCATTCTCCCAGTTCCATTGATTCAAGAAGGGCAATTGTCAGTTTCTGGCAAAGAATGGGCACAAGTACTGGTTAACTGCTTAGAGGACTAAGCCTGCCCAGGAAAAGTGGTTAGGTAAAACTGACTGGCTCGACATGAACTTAATGGTGTTGATTGGGCTGTTAAACTCCAAACCAACCAACCCATAGGCTTACAATTTATTTGAAAAAGGGGCATAAATCCAGAACTATAAGCCCGATAGAAAAAAAGAAGAAATATGGGTCCGCTTATTTTCCATCCTTATTCCATACATAAAATTTCAAGATCCTATCTCTTACTGTTCTTGACTGGTTGCTGAGCATGACAAACAGATGGAAAGATGAATGACCCAAAAGCAATATGTCCCTCCAACTTCTTTGGGAGCATAAAATGGGACTTAACTCTAACAAAATTTACATGATTTTTTTTTTCAAAAGTTAATAAGGGGATCTACTGCCTAGTCCCAGTAAGCTCACCAAGTTTCAAGGCCTTAGCTTTAATAATTATCAAGATATCTTGCTAACACGAAAAGCAAGACAAACAGACGGACGAACTACCCAAAAGCAGTAAAGTGTAGTTGTCCCATTTAAAAAACTATTGCATCAAAAGCAAAATTTAGACAAAAAAGTATGGAATAAGTTCGAAATTTTAGGACATTTACTATACGGGGTACCGGTACTACTTTTTAAGCATTGTCATTTTCCAATAACTTCATCCTTTAGGTTTAGGAGTTTGAATAATGAACTTCTACAGTTTCCCAGGAATACGTCTGGATCTTTGAATATGTATTATTGATATAATCAACATATGCTTGTGGGTTTGGGGTGGTTGGTCAAATGGAAATATATGACAAAGTTACAGGTAGATTTAAAATTTAAATTTAGATCTTTTTATGTAATACCCTTCCATTCTCAGATGAGATGCACAGCTTGTATGACTATCACGCCAGTTCGCCTTTTGAGCAGAACAGATGTGGTTTGTTCTGCATTTGTCAGTATTTTATACAGAGCAATTGTATAATTGTTTACGATGTACTGTATTTTTAGAGAGTTGTATTTACCTCTAGACTTACGTTGTTAGTAAGGGATATTTGAAACAAAAATTGTTCATACATCGTTGTTTACGAAGAAAGCAAATGTGCTATTTTTGAAGGTGTTTTTTCCCGTATATTGTTTCCAGGCTCAGGCACTTTAGTATACGTAGTCATACCCAGCATTTGGCTTCTCAATATCTGTTATGTTGTACTCAGTATTTTGCAATAGCTGTGACAGGGTGTACACATTCTGTGGTACTGTCAGCAAGCGTCCATGAGTAAAGTGCCTGCTACAAAAGCTTCTGGGTAGGGAAGTAGCAGTGTTTTGGCACTTGGAAGATCGTATTCCTACCCACCCACTTTGGGCACTGAAGGTTGTAATAAAGACTGCCTCCTTACTCTCAGTGAAATGAATTCCAACATTTCAAAAACCAATGACAGGGTTGAGACATCACGAAAACATACCTATATAATTTTCACCCCCTTAAACCCCACTTTTATATAGTAAAACTGGGGTTTACAGGGATATACATTATTTTTCTTATTTCTGCTCGAAAACATAGATTGTGGTACTCGTTAGAACCGCCTCATCGAGGCGGTTCTAACGAGTATCCACAATCAAAAACATAGATTGTGGTACTCGTTAGAACCGCCTCATCGAGGCGGTTCTAACGAGTACCAACAATCTATGTTTTGAGCAGAAATGTGGAAAAAAGATTAGAATTTTTATCTGAAAACTTTCAGTTTTTTATGGTGAAATTTTCAATATATTTGAATAGGCGTGTTTTCATGATGAATTGTCTGAACAGGTGGATGCACTTTATAAGCAGGATACTTTGAATGAAGAATATGATTATTATGAAGACATCAAGTATGATGACATTGAAAATGCTGAATGTCGGTCCATACCACCCTCCGACAAGAGGTCTCGTGATGAATTAGATGCTGATGAGGACGATGTCTTCAATATTTTTGTGAAAAAAAAAATTTAAAAATCTGATATATTTGATAAAGATATAAATCAGAAATTGGCTGATATGAATAACAGTACTTTCAGAGAGGGTATGACAGATGAAAGCTTATAACAATATTGTGAAAGAAACAAGGGTTAATGCTGGTGTGTGGTCTGTACTAAAGCCCCGAACACAAACTGAAGATTTCAAGATAATAGGTATTCAGAATGTTGTAAAGGCCAGTGTTAACATAGCAAAAGAACATGCATTGAAAGAAACAAGGGTTAATGCTGGTGTGTAGTCGGTATTAAAGCCCCAAATGCTGTTGTAAAGGCCAGTGTTAACATAGCAAAATTGATTGATAAGGCTATATCAACATTTGAGAAAGATGTTCTTGAGTGGGGCAGTAACGCCTTAGCTCTGTTAGGTCAGGCTAATAAGTGTTTGAATATTAGATGGAGGGAGGCACCACTGACGGATATGGCCCCTAAGTTACACTATTTATGTTCTACAGCTATTTCATGCACTGACTTGCTTTATGGTGACTCAGTGATTAAGAACGATAAAGACATTCAGGATATAAACAAGCAAATTCCATAGGGAGTTTATGTCACCCACCTTATTTTTATTTGAGCTGTTAAAAATGGGTAAGTTAAGCAAAGGACCATTGGTCCTGTATCACTCACCTAAGTATTGAAGCAGGAAACCAGTGATAAAAAATAATTTCAGGATTCTGAAAAAACCACATGCGTATCTTCAGACCATCCTTAAAGCACCTGTAAAGTTTCAAAAGGATCTGCTTAAAACTGTGGTAGGAGTTACGGGGACAAGGTACCTACTCCCTATACACTTCTGTAGTATTAGAACTAGAAAAATGTCTAAGTTAAAAATGCGGAAAAAGTGATAAAAAGTTACTTCAGGATTCTAAAAAATCCACATGCATATCTTCAGGCCATCATAAAAGCCCATGTAAAGTTTCAAAAGGATCGGCCAAAAACTGTGGGAGGTGTTATGGGGACAAGGTACCTACTCCCTATATGCTTCTGTAGTATTAGAATTAAAAAAATGTCTAAGTTAAAAATGTGGAAAAAGTGATAAAAATTATTTCAGGATTCTGAAAAATCCACATGTGTATCTTCAGGCCATCATAAAAGCCCATGTAAAGTTTCAAAAGGATCGGCCAAAAACTGTGGGAGGTGTTAAGGGGACAAGGTACCTACTCCCAACAGACTTCTGTAATATTAGAACTCAAAAAATGTCTGTTCAAAATGTGTAAAAAGTGACAAAAAAATAATTTCAGGATTCTGAAAAAACCACATGCATATCTTCAGACCATCCTTAAAGCACCTGTAAAGTTTCAAAAGGATCGGCTTAAAACTGTGGTAGGAGTTACGGGGACAAGGTACCTACTCCCTATATGCTTCTGTAGTATTAGAACTCAAAAAATGTCTAAGTTAAAAATGCGGAATAAGTGATAAAAAATTTCAGGATTCTGAAAAATCCACATGCATATCTTCAGGCAGTTGTAAAAACCCCTGTAAAGTTTCAAAAGGATTGGCCAAAAACTGTGGGAGGAGTTAAGGGGACAAGGTACCTACTCCCTATAGACTTCTGTAATATTAGAACTCAAAAAATGTCTAAGTTCAAAATGTGTAAAAAGTGATAAAAAATATTTTCAGGATTCTGAAAAAACCACATGCATATCTTCAGACCATCCTTAAAGCACCTGTAAAGTTTCAAAATGATCGGACAAAAACTGTGGGAGGAGTTAAGGGGACAAGGTATCTACTAAAGATTCGGAACCACGCACCACACACCATGGAAAGCCAAAAACAGTGTCCATCCGCTTTTCTTTGAAAAGGCGGGGGACATTAAGATTAGCAGGAATGTAGCTAAAGGGTAGAGGCCGAAGTCAAGTACCACGTTTTATTAGAGGCAAGGGTTCTTACTCGCAGAGAGGGATGGCAAGTTATTCCAGAGCCTCAAACTACGCCTGCCCTAAGTCTGAACAGCACAGCAAGAATTTTAAAGCAGGCAGGCTTTGTCATTGGTGAAAACTGGAGAAAACTTGAAAAAAAATTGTTAAGTGATCCCAACATTCTTGACAAAGTACTTCACTCTCATTTAGATTTTTCGGATATACCAACACAGGCAAAACATTATTGTCCTATTCAGTTTGTAATAAAACTGGAGAAAAAGTCATTGATGAAGAAATAGAAAATCTGTTAAAAATGCAAGTTTTGGAAAAAGTTGATTATGTCACTAATTAATTGATTTCTCTAGTTTTTATCAGACTTAAAAAAGATTGAGAACACCACCTGATACTTAATTTGAAAGAACTGAATAAATACATACAATATCACCATTTTAATGTGAGCAAGTTTACAGGCCCGGCCAAAATTTGTTCTGCTAGGAATTATTCTATTTTTTATTTTCATTGGTTGTGCCCAATCAAGTGCAACCAATTATATCCGGGTCTTGAGGCATACAATAGCGCCATTGTTATTCTCTCAGTAAACTTGCCAGAACAAACTTTAACATTTTCTTTTTATTTTCTTACACTTATAGGTACGCACTGGGGTAGCAAGGATTTCAAAATGTTTGATCTTGGCATGTGATACTCATGGTTATATTTTGGGGGGCTAGTCCGGGAATCAAGGGATAGAAAATGGCAGAAGATGAGATTCTGTCGGTGAGGGCGATGGTCATGGGAGGCGACATTGATCTCTTTAAGGGATGCATCACTGAACATGGCTCAGAAGTGGGCAATTTAGAGGGACTCACAAGGCTACAAGCTGTTATATTACTGGATGCTTGGTTCCAGAAACAAGTGAAAAACAAGGCACTGACAGCAAGTCACTCTACCTTGAAAATGTTGGAGAAAATGCCAGTGATTAATTCAGCTGTTGATGCTTTAACATCATCAAAACTTTCAACTTTTCCTAATGATCTAAAAACCTCAGAGCAAATGGACTGTAAAATGGGTATATCATACTCATCGTTACATCGGCAGATAGAAAATGTGAACCAAAGGTTACAAGAAACTGACATTATCAATGCTGTACTTAAAGCTATTCCTCCAACATTTGGGCTCAGAAGGTACTTGGAAGGGAAGGAATTAGTATGTCTTGGCTCTTGCATTCAAATTCTAAGAGCACACTACAATGAAACAAGAGGGCCATGATGACCCTGTAACGCTCACCCGAGTATCATAACACTTAGAGAACCTGACCCATAAATGATGAAGGAAAACATTCTGACCAAGATTCATGATGATTATATTAACAAGTAAGACAATGTAGAATGCCTAATGGACCATGAAATATAGATTAAGGTAACATATGAATGACTGCACTCAAGAGGCCATGCTAAGATGTATGCATGTGCTAAGTATCACTGCCAGTAGGACCAATAATTACTGAAAAACTGACCTAAATGCATAAACGTAACAGTCAGTGGACTGTGGAATAGAGGTCAAGGTCAAATAAAGAGGACTGCATTCAAAAGGCCATGCTAAGATGTCTGCAAGTGCCAAGTATCACTGCTGCAGGACAACAGTTACTGAGAAACTGACCTAAATGGAAAAGAAAGTCAATGGACCCTGAAATATAGGTCACTTTAAGTGACCCAGGTCCAAACTTGACCAAGGACTCATCAAGAAAAACATATTGAGCAAGGTTCATGATGCTCACACCTGCTTAGGGCTCTTTGGTTTCAGAAAAATTTTTTCTTTAAGCTTTTAGCTATATAGCTCTACATTAATAAATGACCCCCGGGGCATGGCCAATTTAGACTCCAGGGGCATGGTTGGTAGGACCTAGTAGGAGACCACTTAACATTGCTACATACTAAAACTAGATCGGGCAGTCGATGGCACGCCATCGCAAATCCCCACGCTTCTGGCAGAAATTGCCCTTGTACCACACAGCATAGTTTTAAGCAACCAGGCAAAATTCTACTTGTATGTTATTCTACTCATCATTCCCTTCAATTTGATATGCCACATGACCATGTTGTGAGAAACTTAATTTCTGACCCCGCCCCACCTCCCCAAGTCCCACCCAAAGGGTATTCCTGGGGTCACAAAGTAAATCCCGTTCAATATGTTTTACATCTATCACTACTGAGTATATGTGCACATTTTCGCATAAAAACCTTAAAAATTGACTTTGAAACTGGAAACTGTTAATATTTGACCTTTTGACCCCTCCCCAGGGCCCCTAGGGGCAGGGCCAAAAATAAATGTGCTCTTGCACGCCCCTCTTGTGTAAGCAAGCCATTCACCAAATTTGGTTGGATTCTGTCCAGCGGTTTGGGAGGAGATAACATAACGGACAGACGGATGGACGGAGGCGATAACAATATCCCCGACGCTTTTTCTAAAAAGCGTGGGGATAATAAATATATAAGTTGTGGGCTTCATAGTTTCAGAGAAGACGATTTTTTAAGTTTATCCTATTATAAATCTTTGGAAGCTAATGACTCCTGTGGCGTGGCAAATTTAGACCCGAGGGGCATGGTTGGCAGGATTTATGTAGGAGACAACTAAACATTGCTACATACAAAATATGTTAGCTCTGGGCCTCATGTCTTCAGAGAAGAAGCTTTTTGAGGGTTCTTTACCTATATAATTCTAGATAAACAAATAATCCCCACTGGGACATGGCCAGTTAGGGTCCCAGGGACTTGATTGGCAGGCTTTATGCAGGGGATCACTAAACATTGCTACCTACTAAATATATAAGCTGTGGGCCTCATGGTTTCAGAAAAGAAGAATTTTTTAAGGTTTTCATTGATATAAGTCAATGGGAGCTAATGACCCCTGGGGCATGGTCAATTTAGACCATAGGGGCTTGACTGGCAGGATTTATGTAGGGGACCACTAAACATTGCTACACATTATATATATATAAGCTGTTGGCCTCATGATTTCAGAGACTTTTGATGTTTCTCCCATTACAAGTCTATGGGAGATAATGACCCTTGGAGCGTGGCCAATTTGGACCCCAGAGGCATGGTTGGCAGGATTTATGTTGGAGACCACTAAACATTTCCACATACTAAATCTCCTAGCTCTGAGTCTAATGGTTACAGAGAAGATTTTTGAAGGTTCGAGCCATTGAAGTTAGACTGTAGTTGGCAAGATTTATGTAGCAGACCACCTTACATTGCTACATACTAAATCTGTTAGCTTTGGGCCACATGGTTTCAGAGAAGATTTTTGAAGGTTCTTTAACTATACAGCTCTATATAAACATATGACCCCCTGGGGTGGGGCCAGTTTGGACCCCTGGGCCTTGATTGGCATGATTTATGTAGAGGACCACTAAACATTGCTACATACTGAATATACAGTCAAACCTGTCTTAAGCAGCCACCCATGGGAAGCTGAAAATGTGGCTGCTGAAGGCAGGTGGCTGCTTAATACAGTTCAAATATATAAATCTATGAATTTTGGGGCAACTTTCCTCTGGCTGCTTAATACAGGTTGGCTGCTTAACAGAGGTGACCACTAACACAGGTTTGACTGTAAAAGCTGTGGGTCTCAAGGTTTCAGAGAAGAAGATTTTTGAAGTTTTTCCCATTATAAGTCAATGGGAGCTGACCCCGAGGCATGGCCAATTTGGACCCCAGCGACATGGTTGGCAGGATTTATGTAGGAGACAACTTAACATTACTTCATACTTAATCTGTTAGCCCTCAGCCTCATGGTTTCTTCTTTTTGAAGGTTCTTTAGCTATTTAGCTCTATATAAACAGAGAAGAAGATTTTTGTAAGTTTTTCCCATTATAAGTTTGTTTGTGTTGAGGTTTTACGGCCCAGTCAACCCAATGGGGTCATGTTGGGCGCAGTCAGTTAACCTAACCTCTTGTTTACTGGGCAGGCTTAGTCCTCAAAGCGGTTAACCAGTATTGTGCACATTCTTTCGCCAGAAACTGACAACTGCCTCTTTTCAATCAGCGGAAGGGAGAGAATGACCCTAGAAAATGTTTCATGATCAATCTCCACGAAAGAATGTTGCCGACCTCAGCGGGGGGTTGAACCCACGACCTCCTGGTCTCCAGTCTGACGGCGCATCCAACTGTGCCACCGAGGCCTCCCATTATATGGGAGCTAATGACCACCAGGGCATGGCCAGTTTGGATCCCAGGGGCTTCATTGGCAGGATTTATGTAAGGGACCACTAACTGCTACATACTAATTATATAAGCTGTGGGCTTCATGGTTTCTGAGAAGATTTCTTTAACTTTTCCCCATTATAAGTCTATGGGAGGTATATATGGGCATGGCGGCCATCTTGATTTATGGACCACAACCATTTGTAACTATTTTTAATACCCCTTTAACAAAAGGCTCCACATGAAGTTTGAAGAAATTTGGCCCAGGGGTTTCAGAGGAGAATTGTTCGAAGGTGTGAATGGACAGATGGATGACGGACGGGGAGTGATCACAATAGCTCATCCTGAGCCTCAGGTGCGCTAAAAAGTGCAACAGAATTATATTATGAATTTGGACAACTAACACAATATACTAAAGAAACACCTTCAGAATTTTTAATGACAGCATTCGATATTAAACAAAAAGTTATCTATGCCTTAAATGAAGGTACAGAAGATATGAAATTGTTGTATATATGGATGAAAAACAAGTAGAGCTTTGGCAATAGTGTAAGGGAGACAACTAATGCAGTTGTAGTTGTCACTGACTCCTCTGGTTATCTTCCCATGTTTTTTGGTAAATGAAAGTTGTTTTTTGGGAACTGAAAGTAGAATTAGCTCCCTTGCTGTTGCATTGTATTCTGGGTAGATTTCTTGCGCGCAAATAAATAAAGAGAGACAATTTTCAGTAGATTGTATTATTCTGTGTTCTATTCCCCAATATAAGACATTAAACAGAAAATGGTGGAGAATTCAAAGCTTTTCTAATGACATTGATGTACTTTTTATGTGGATGACATTCCTGAACTGAATATTGAAACCATGATGTTTTAGTCATCATTTTTCGTGACTGCCATAGTTTGAAGTACAATTCACAAGTTGTCATCATAAGAACAGTTCATATGTATATGCCTGAACTCTTTCTTGCTGTTTACTGTCGCTGCCTCTACACTGTAGACTACAGGAATATGAATCATTCTCATAACCCATTTTTGAATGGTGGTTTGGATGCCTCTTTTGGACAGTTTGGCTTGGAAACACCACCACATACGATGATGAATCACCAATTAAATCAGTTTGTGCAAACGGTCAGTACTCCCCAACCAACAGCATATCAAGCAGCTACAACACTGCCTGCTGCAGCATCAGGACTGCAAACAATTTATGTACAAACTCAGGCCCCCATGTCGGACAAAATCATACGTAAATTCTCCGGTTATATGTATGATGGTCCAAACTTCTTGCAGGAATTTGAGTTGTATCTTACACTTTCGGGTACTGACAATGAACAACGTGTTACAGCGGCATTCCACCTACATTTAAAGGGTCCAGCCCTTACCTGGTTTCATACCCTGCCATCCAGAGACAGTTGGAGTTACATTAAAGAGACTTTTAACACAGAAAATGGAAACAATGTGAATGATCCTAGGCTAATAGGCTGCCGCCTTTGATAATCTAACATTAAATACAGGACAGGCTATAGAGGAGTTTCACCCCATCATGCTGGAGAAAGGAACACGCTTAAAGAAATCAGACAGAGATATGAGTAATAAATTCATCAATGGATTGCCCAGCCAAATAGCATTCTTTGTGCGGGACACATAAATAACTTCAGGGAAGCCCTACATTCCACTAAAATTGGAGAGGCTCATGGTTATCGGATTCATACTAGTGTTACTCAACCCCCTAGTGTTCTGCCTACCCCCACACCCAGCGTCACTTTAAACCCCAGTGCTCCCGCCTATATACCACCACCAGTAAATGCCCTTACGCCTGCTTCCGCTGTGGCTCAGGGTCAACATACCAGTTATTCATGGAAATCTCCCAGCACTTGTTTTTTCATGTAACGATGAGGCCCATATCAAAACACGATGCAACTGGATTGGTCAGGGTTCACCCGAACTGAATAAAACATGTCAGCTGTGCTTCCAGATGGGCCACATAGCCCCAAATTGTAAAAAAACTTTTGAAGCCTTCCAGTAATGTTATTTGTCAACTGTGTAACAGTGTAGCAGATCTTTCATACCCTACCACAGGTAAATCACATGACAACAATGTCTCATATACAGGGTAATTAAGTCTATGATGCAGACATTGAGGATAATACCAAATTATTCCCAGTAAGAGATGCACTAACCACCATCGTAGGAGGACCTATCTTCACGCTAAGTCAACCAAGCCCTATGAACAGATGAACTTGTTCAAATACTATTCGTTAGAACTTAAACAGCAGGATTGTCCAATATTACTATTTGACAAGAATTCAAACCATTTTTGGAAAAACTTATTAAGGATGAAGAACTCACTGAAGCCCTAAATAAGATTGTCTCACGGGAGACTGAAAGACAGTCCAAGTTTAACAAAGCCAAAGTAAATGAACTGAATCTGAAGGAAGACAGAGAAGAGAAGGCAGATTATTTGTGTAGTATTATAGCAGAGATAACAGAGCTACACCAAGCAGTAGTAAAACTAGCAATGAAATCAGCCACTTCAAGTTCAAAGAACGAAAAAATGAAAAATAATGTCAAGACTGTGTCATCAATACAGGATCTGAGAAAGACTAAGTGTAACCATTGTTGGAGATGTGGGTCTGAAGAACATTACAGCTATGGTTGCAGTAAAACAGCCAAGCCAGTACATCAACAGCAGGAAAACTCCAGCAGGTTACAGGGTGGGGGTGGGTGAGAAGGGGGGAGCGGGGGCAGGTGTGACCTAAACAGACCCCCAGTGCATACTTTGTCAGCAAACTGCTAAATGGACATGGAAAGGCTGCTTTGCAGTTTTGTATTGTTCGGTAGAATGTCAACGGAAACACTGGCCTGATCATAAGCTATATTGTGTTTCCATTTCCACTCTGCAGAGTGCTAGGCTGCAAATATGCGAGCATGATGTCAAACAAAGTGTTAGTAAGGTTTCACCAAATGTAAGAAATATTGTTAATGTTGTTGAAGAACAATGTTTAATGAAATAAACTAGACTTACCTTGGTTAACTGACATTTGTTTGAGATTCTTTGTAGTCATATAACACTGAAGTGATCAGATGCCCTCCCAGAAGGGTTTTACTTATCCCTCAAGGGATGTTATGAGTTGGTCAAAATAGGTATAATTATGGCCATATTAAAAAATCTTAGAGTGTTGAAAGTGGCATTTTTCTGAAAGATTTTAGGCATTAAATACTAGCGAGATCAGCCATGTAAGGCGTATATCTCATCTGTTCACTTCAATGTTATATGACTGCAAAGAATCACAAAAAAAACATCAACTTAACCAAGTTAAGTCTGGTTTATTTGTGGGGATGTTTTCCAACATTGCAAATTGTACTTTTTCTATCCCCTTCAAGGACACTTTGGAACTTTTCATATTACAAATGTGCATGTGATTTTTTTAGGGCTAGTACATAATTTTTCGCACTACAGCCTCTTAATCTCTGTCACAGTACATGTTTCATCTCTGTTGGTATAGGCATGACACATTGATCATCATACACGTCTTGCAGACAATTTTTTCTTGTTTTTTTTGTTTTGTTTTGTTTTTTGGTCATTATTATGGTTTATAATAGGTCATAGCCCTTCATAAGACATTTTTCATTAACCCTTGCCATGCTGAATAAATTAAGATGCCAAGCCTCCTTCTAATTTTCAGCCAATCAGATTACTTGATCTGGGATGATACAAATTCACATACTTAATGACAAACAGTGCAGATCCAGATCAGTTGGTTTCTTCAGAAGCCAACTGATCTGCATCTATACTGTTTGCAAAGGCTGGACAGACATGTATCTGAGCTGATCAGAATTAAAATAAAAAAAGAAATATAAATATGAGCAGCACAGTTGCAAACTATGTGTCTTCCAGCCATAGGCTAACAGCAAAGGCACAATTAGTCTGTGTAATTGCAATCTGAACATGGTATTTATTGTTCATCAATATTTTATTGTCTATACTACCTACTTCTGTAAGCAGACAGTAAAAGCCTAAACCAGACTGTGCTTGCAGGCTGATCTGGGCCTTTAATGTCTGCATATGCGCAAAGAAACATTTTCCAATGACACAGCACTTTTATTTTTCACAATCCTCCTCATAAATATTATGCCATGTGCTATCTGCTTGGGAGTTGTGGTCCACCCTGGTGATAATTTCCTGTTATCTCTGCTCCACTGAAATCCATGCCTGGATTCTGGAAAATAAGTATAGACAAAACCATTTTCCTATATGCAAGCAGAGAAATCTTGACATTTACTCTAAACCTGCTGACACATTTATCGCAATTATAAGGCAGCATCCTGCAGCATCAGACCCCGAGGTTATAATACTTTTTTCATGCTCAACTCAGCTGAGGATGAAATTTGGCCTGCTTATAAATCTCAAATTATGAACAATTGCAAATTATTTCTCCCTAAACATTGCTAAGCATGAAACTTCTCTGCTAATAAATATGAAAATGCCAACTATTGTTGGCATTTTCGTATATATTAGCAGAGAAAATTTCATGCTCAGCTGAGTTGAGCTGTCTGACTACTTAAAATAAATATAGTAAGTAATACATGGTTTTGGTGAGTTATCACTGGACATTGGAAATTACTTGTTTTTCTATAGCGTGCCTGAAATAATCATAGCCTTTTGAGATGTACACCAAGTACTGTATTTACCCTAAGTATTGGGACACATAAACTTCTAACCACACTTGTCCTAAAATTTGAAAAAAATATATTTTACTACCTCTTGATGTGTCTAAAATACTGCTGGATGAGTGGCAAACGTGGTGTCTGATCTGGGTCTACACTGTTTGCTTAGGTCTGTCTGTCCCAATACTTAGGATTATTATGGTAGTTGGCCAAACATACCTGAGCTAACTGTAGATCCAGATGAAACTGTTCTTTTTCAGAGGCATCTAATAACATATTTGTTTTTTTGTTGTTTTTTTTCAGATTTTAGGACAAGTAGATTAAAGTGTCCAAATATTTAGCGTAACTATGGCACAACTAATTTAAATGTGATGTCAACAGCAGTTAGACTGTCCTATAAATCCCTATCATCTGGTCAATGCCTTTGCCATTCATGATTCAATATTTTTAATGCATCCTTATTAGTGTGATCCACAGATCTGGATAAACTAGTCTGGTAATAAACATGCAAAAATCACTTTACAACATGATTCTTTATAGCAGGGTTGTAGAATTATCAAATTTTATTATATATCTACAGAAATCCATTTGTCCAACCAAGATTTACTTGCCTGAAAATTGACATTTTTCTTATTTCTCAAAGAAAACAAATGTCATGGGTACTCATTAGAAGCACCTTGCTGAGGCACTTCTAATGAGTACCCACAATGTTTGTTTTCTTTGAGAAATAAGAAAAATTACATACTCCAAAATCTGAATACTATTCTTAGCTAGAGCTATGAAGTCCTTGTCAAATTGATATTTCTTGCTTGTCCTCATAAAAATAATATTTCCACAGCCCTGATTATAGCATGGGTCCAAATATAACTAGAAGCCCAAGTGGACCAGAAATCACTCACCTGGCTTAGGCAGATCATGGTATGCTACACTGTGCCATGGTGGCCATCATCCCTATCAGATCAGATTGCCTTTAGTAATCTAGAATCTGATGTTGTTTGAAGAGATTCAAGATTGCCACAATGCCGCCATCTTGGATATTGGAACTGAACGATTTAGCAATTCTGAATCTCCATGTCAGATGCCTTCCATCAAGTTTCGGCTCAATCTGACTAACGGTTTGGGAGATGTTGTTTGAAGGATTTCAAGATGGCAGCCAAGGTAGCCATCTTAGATATTGGAACAGAATGATTTTAGCAATTCTTAATTTCCATAACACCCCAAAGCCTCCCATCACGTTTAAGCTCGATCAGACTTACTGTTCAGGAGCAGATGTGATTTGAAGATTTTCAAGATGGCTGCCATGGTTGCCATCTTGGATATCAGAACGGAACCATTTTAATAATTCTAAATCTCCATGCGACTCCAATGCCTTCCACCAAGCTTCCACTACATATGACTTATGATTCGGGAGCAGATAACAATTAAAAGACTTTCAAGATGGCCCCCATGATGGCTATCATGAATACAATTCTGATGGACATGTCGAAAATGCGAAAAGTACCTGACAAACATACAGATGAGGTATGGACCATGGCCAACAGATCACAGCATAAGCTGACCTGCAGTAAAGCTCCAGTGAGCTATCAAGTGAAGATCAAGACAGTGGCAGTGGCGGCCATCATGGATATCGTAACAAAATGGTTTTAGCAATTCTGAGTCTCAATGTCTCCTCAATGCCTCCAACCAAGTTTTGGTTCAGTCTGATTGATTGAGTTGGGGTTTAACGACACGTCAACCCTTGTGTGTCATTTTGTGTCGTCTCCCAGAAAAAGGGAGAAAAGAGATAGAATAGATAGTAGAGGAGAAGGAAGAGAGGGACAGGGAAGAAAGAGGAACAAGAATGAAAGTGAAGAAACAGAAGAAATAAAAACATTCCCCCTCTACCCTTACCTGCTACAAGGGTAGCAGGTCTTGCCCAATTGTAAGCCAATATCAGTTGGACGCCCGGGTGACGTAAGCTACATGACACCTTCGCACCACCCGACCACCCCCTTGGCTCAGTCTGACTTACCATTCTGGAGCAGATGAGTCTTGAAGATTTTCAAGATGGCTACCTTGGAGGCCATCTTAGAAATCGGAATAGAACAATATTAGTAATTCTGAATCTCTATGTCACTCTGATACTTCCCATCAAGTTTGGGCTCAATCCGCATTACAATATGGGAGGAGATGTCATTTGAAGAATTACAAGATGGCCACCTTTGGATGTCTGAAGGGAACGAATTAAGCACTTCTGAATCTGCATGTCTCCCCAATGCCTCCCACCAAGTTTCAGCTTAATCCTACTTACTATTCGGAAGCAGATGTCATTTCAAGATTTTCAAGATGGCTACCATAGCAGCTATCTTGGATATTGGAATGGGAAAAATTTAGCAATTCTAAATCTCCAAGCCACCCCAATGCCTTCCACCAAGTTTGGGCTCAATCCATTCAGGAGTAGACGTGGTTTGAAGACTTTAAAGCTGGCTACCGTGGCGGCCATCTTGGATATCGGAATGGAATAATATTAGCAATTCTGAATATGTTCCTCCGGTCCTACCATCAAGTTTCAGTTAAATCTGACTTATGATTTGGGAGGAAATGTCATTTGACATGGTGGCCATTTTTAGGATTGGGGAGCAGAACTGATGTGGTTTCAAAATTTTCAAGATGGCTACCCAGACGGCCATTTTGGATAGCGGAATGGAACGATTTTAGTAATTCTGAATCTCTGCTCCCCATCAAGTTAGGGCTCAATCCAACTTCCGGTTTGACAGATGTCCTTTGAAGAATTTCAAGATGGCTGCAATGGGACGTAAGCATTTAAGCAATTCTGAATCTCTATTTTGCTCAGATGCCTCCCATCAAGTTTGGCTCAATCTGACTTAAGGTTTGGAAGGTGATGTCCTTTGAAGAATTTCAAGATGACCACCGTGCCGCACCGTCTTGGATATTGGAATGGAACAATTTTAGCAATTCTGAATCTCTATGTTACTGTGATGCCGCCCATCAAGTTTCAGCTCAATCAGACTTATGGTTGGGAAGGGGTGTCATTTGAAGAATTTCGAGATGGCCGCCATGGGGGCCATCTTGGTTATTGGAATGGAACGATTTTGGCAATTCTGACTCTCCATGTTGCCAAAATACCTCCCAGTAAGCTTCAACTCAACACAAATATGGTTCTGGAGGAGATGTCCAAAATGTGAAAAGCTAACAATGGACAACAGACAATAGGCCATGGTATAAGCTGATGTAAGTGAGTTAAAAAGCTTGTACATTTGTAAGATGGACCCCAAAATTTTTAAGGACATTTTAAGAGAGTTTATGCACTGAATTTTTCATGATAATTCTGAGAATATTTTCTTTGATTCTCCAAACTAAAGGCTTGTGTGCCATAAAAAAATTCCCTCACCTGAGTGAAACAGATATTGTATATCTGCAGATGAGATGGAACACTCTAGGAAACCCTTTAAGGAAAGCTTTAATATGGCTTCAAGGCAATTTTGTGATCTTCTTCCAATTATCTTTATTGCATCTTCAGAAAATGGCTTTTGCCAGTTTTCCCCATGGAAATATATAGGAAAGCAATCCATGACCTTGCCATAAAGAGGTGAAATGGTCAATCTATGGTTAAAATTTTTAACTAACTTGGTAGACCTCTCATCCCAGATGCTCTATACTAAGATTCTGCCTCAAAGCTCTCTTGGTTATGGATAAGACTTCTAAATGTGTTTTTTCTTTTTCTAAACCAGTAATAATGTCACTTTTACCAGTTAAGTAGGTAAAATCTTGTCCTCATACTCCAGACAAGTCAGTTGTCAACATAAATATTTTCTTATTTCTCAAAAAACAAAAAAAAACTAGACAAAGTGCCCAGTGGGGCACGTATACCCCCGACCAGCGCTACCGCCAGTTTTTAAAGAGCACAAAGTATGTAGCTTTGACTCTGGAGATGGCAGTTATATGCTTTATGTGATAACACTGAAAAACTTAAATCACACATAATATGAAGCCCTTGACCTCAAAGATCAGGCACAGGTGCAGGAATTGAGCTTAATAAAACTTTAGCCCTATAACTATCACCATATACTAGTGAAATCAATCAGTCTTTATAATATAAGCAAAAATGACATTTGTATGAAAAGTCTGTGACCTTGACTTAAAAGCCATGACCCTGCTTGGGGATGGTGCCGAGAAAAACTTTAGACCTACATATACCATCATGCTTAATATTAATGAAACCAACAAAAGGGTCTTCATAATATAGCTATATAAATTTTAATGAAAATTTTAAGGTCACCTGCCTACTCAATGCCCTCTACATATTGGTAAAGTATCAAAAAAATATCTTTAAGAATTTTTAGAGTTATTGCCCGCACAAGATTTAAATAACCAAGGGAGAAAACTGCAGAATGGAGTCAGAAAGTCATTCTTGAATGTGATATGCCTACTCAATGTCCTATACATACTGGTGAAGTATCATGAAAATATCTTAACATGTTTTAAAGTTATGGTTTGCACAAAATTTTTACAATTCTGGAGACAAGGGGAGATAACTCATGGACCAAGTCAGTTAGAGTTGTCTTTCTTGTACCTGACACCCTACCAAATGCCCTCTACAACCTGACAGTTTCCTGAAAATAGCTCAAAAGGTAGTTAGGAGTTATGGGGTGAACAATAATGCATAGACAGACAGATGGATGGATGGATGAATGGATGAATTCCATGCTGATAGCTACATCTCCTAAACCTCTCAGTAGGAGGATAACGAAATTCAAAAAAAGGTCTTGATGGTATAGCTATATAAACTTAGATGCAAATATTTTTACTTTTATATGAAATTTCTGTGACCTTGACCTCAACGTCATACCCCGGGATGGGGATGATGCTGAGTAAAACTCTAGACCAGGGCTCGGGAAAACCGGAAAAATAGCCGGTCTGGACCGAAATTAAGAATTCTGGACCGATTTCAAACACCCGAAAACGCTAATAAATCGGTCCAACAGGTTTGTGCCTTGAACCCCATTTTTCCCAAACCAACCAATTTTCACGAATCAATGATGTCTAATAAATCACAAACGGTCAAGTCTTCCCAAATTGACAACGTCCGCGCACCTTTTAAATGCGATATTATGGTAGTTAAAAGGCTCTAAACGGTCATTTGACATGTATATTGGAGAGACAGCTGAATAACGGCAACCTCCCGCAGCACAAATTAATTACGTCATTATCCAAACATTGTCAAAAAATCAACACTTCACTGACCTTTGTGCGGTAAACAAGCGATTAACACGAATCATCAGTAACGGTAGTCTGATAATTAATCCATTTGTGTGACACGTGTGAATACACTGAGACTGCAAAACATCCAGGTGCAGTCGGCGTGTCCAAAAGATCAAAGGTCGCTTTACTGAGAGTGATAAAAGAATGCACCGCTTGAACGCATCCGTTTTCTTCCTCTTCTTTTTTGTTTTGATCAACACGGTTTGTCGGTCCCAGATTTGATAAATTAATTCCCAAACTGCGTACGTCCTGAACAGATGTCGCATACAACGGCGTCTGATCTGGGTATAATTGATTTTTTTTTTTTTGTTGTTGTTGTTGTTGATTGCCGTAACACACGAGTGTAATTCAAGGTAGATTTCACGGTAAAAATAAGTAATGCACCACTTGCGCTAGACAAGATATGTCAGTGCTTAAAATTTAAGCAGTCTAGTCAAATCTTGTAACATTGAAAACTGCAAAACCGCCCGTGGCGCAGGCCTTTTTTATTAGACCTAATTAGGTCCATGAAAGTCGTTTCGTTCCGTCTCTCCTGTTTCCCGCCGTCTTTGCGCTTATACAAGACGGGAATCAGTCGTTTATAGTTTAGAGAAACTCTGCGGAGGTGGAAATAACAACAAAACCGTTTTTTTTTTTTTTGTTTTTTTTTTTTTCTTTCTTTTTGCATACCTGACTGTATTTATTGATGATGCCAGCTTTGATCATGCTCGTTATACCCGGACATCCGTCATATAACGGGGTTGAGGTGCATTATTTAAAAGGAGTAATAGGACTGCCAAATGTCATTTGTTTTCGTGACAGGTGATATATACGATATATACATATTTTTTTTGTTTTTGGAAATGGGCTCAGTGATGACGTCATCGTCATCGGCTGGACCGATTCAGATTTCAAAATTTCCAGAGCCCTGCTCTAGACCTATATCTACCAACATGTTAAATATAGATGAAATTCCTCAAAGGGTCTTGATGGTATAGATATATAAACACAAAAAACTTTGACTTTTTTATAAAAATTCTAATTGTGACCTTGACCCCAAAGTCACCCCTGGGGTGGGGATGGTGCTGATAAAAACTTTAGACCTATATCTACCATCATGCCAAATATGAATGAAATCCATCAAAGGGTCTTCAAAATATGAGGTCTTATAAACTTTAACGCAAAAACTTTGACCTAAAGACAAAAATAAAGTATGAACAAATAATGCTTCAAAGGATGGATGGACAGACGAACAGATTTCTTACTGATAGCTAAATCTGATGAACCGTTCAGTTAGGGGATAATGAAATTTAATAAAAGGTCTTGATGATATGGCTATCTAAACTTAAAAGCAAAAATTTTTACTTTCATATGAAAATTCTAAATTCGTGACCTTGACCTCGGTCACACCCATGTGGGGATCAAGCGGAGTAAGACGCTAGGCCAATATCTACCAACATGTCAAATATAAATGAAATTCCTCAAGGGTCTTGATGATATGGCTATATAAACTTAAACACAAAAAACTTTGACTTTTTTATGAAAATTCTAAGTCCGTGACCTTGACCCCAAGGTCACCACGGGGTGGGGATGGTGCTGATAAAAACTTAAGACCTATATCTACCATCATGCCAAATATGAATGAAAACCATCAAAGGGTCTTCAAAATATGAGGTCTTATAAACTTTAATGCAAAAACTTTGACCCTAAGACAAAAATAAAGTATAAACGAATAATACTTCAACGGACTAACGGAGAGACAAACAGATTCCTTGCTGATAGCTATATCAGCTCAACCTTTCAGTTAGGGGATAATGAAATTTAATAAAAGGTCTTGATGATATGGCTATATAAACTTAAACGCAAAATTTTTTACATTTATATGAAAATTCTAAATTCGTGACCTTGACCTCGGTCACATCCAGGGTGGGGATCATGCCGAGTAAGAAGCTAGGCCAATATCTACCAACATGTCAAATATAAATGAAATTCCTCAAGGGTCTTGATGATATAGCTATATAAACTTAAACACAAAAAACTTTGACTTTTTTCACGAAAATTCTAAGTCCGTGACCTTGACCCAAAGGTCATCCCCGGGGTGGGGATGGTGCTGATAAAAACTTTAGACCTATATCTACCATCATGCCATATATGAATGAAATCCATCAAAGGGTCTTCAAAATATGAGGTCTTATCATATGATAAACTTTGACCCTGTGACTTTTTCACAAAAATTCTAAGTCCGTGACCTCACCCCCGGGGTGGGGATGGTGCTGATAAAACTTTAGACCTATATCTACCATCATGCCATATATGAACGAAATCCATCAAAGGGTCTTCAAAATATGAGGTCTTATAAACTTTAACACAAAAACTTTGACCCTGTGACTTTTTTATGAAAATTCTAAGTCTGTTTAGGTCAAGGTTACCAAAATCTAAACACTTTTTTGTTATGTCCCAATTATATATCTATGAAAATTTGGTAAGAATCTAAACACTGATTCAAAGATTATTGCACAGACAAGAAAGGGTCATGGTGATGACAATGCAAACACCAATGGGGTCTGCACCAAAAATAATATGTCCTCCTCCCTTTTGGTGGGAGGACATAAACACAGAAATGTCTTTGTATTTAAAAAGGTTTTTTAACCCTAATAAAAGCACTGCAAGCATACACCATGCCCCACCACTGCACTTACATCAAGTAAAAGCCATGACTGTCAAAACTGAAATCATAGGGAAGGTGCATTAGTCTTTCCCCTAAATAAAGTTGACATGAATATATGGCTGAGATGACTATTTTCAATGTTCCAAGGGCCATAACTCAAAAAGTAAGTAAACCAGACTTACAGTTCTCGTTTTCTGCAGATTCCCTCATGGTACTTCAGATTTGTGTAAAGTTTACAAGTATATCACAGAAACTGTTATTTTCAATGTTCAAAGAACCATAACTCAAAAAGTAATTAAGCCAGACTTGTGGTTATTGTGTTCTACATGGCATCTTATGTTGCTTTACATTTTTGCAAGACTTCAAGAAAATCTCTTAAACTATTTTCAAGTTATAGAAAGGGCAAAAGTGTATGACTGGGATCACTATTTACAATGTCCAAAGGGCAGTAACTCCAAAAGCAGGTAATTCAGAGTTATGGTTCTTGTGTTCTGCGCATCATATCATGGTGATATACATTTACATCAAGCTACAAGAAAATATCTCAAACAGTTTTTATGTTACAGAGTGGACATATGCATTATAGAAATCACTATTTACAATATTCAAAGGGCCATAACTCCAAAAGTAGGTTAACCAGAATTACAGTTCTTGTGGTCTGCACCTCCTCTCATGACGCTTTACATTTCAGTGAAGTACTATCAAAATATCTGACATGGTTTCCAACTTACAGAGCTGACACCAGTACATGGTAGAAATGGCTATTTTCAATATTTACCATGTTCAAAGGGTCATGACTCCAAAAGTAGGTTAACCAGAGCAAGTTTCCTGTATTCTGCACATCCCTTCATGGAGCTATACATTTGTGAGAAATTGCATGAAACAGTTATCAACTTACATAGCAGTCACAAGCACATGGTAGAAATGGCTATGTTCAATGGAGCTTTACATTTGTGTGGAGTTTCATTAAAATATCTGAAACTGTTTTCCAACTTACAAAGTGGACACTAAAACATGGTAAAAATGACTATTTTAAATATTTACGATGTTCAAATGGCTGTAACTCTAAAGACAGGTTAATCAGAGTTATCATTTGTGTGTTCTGCACATGGTCTAACATCTCAAAACGTTTTTTAATTTACAGAGTGGACATGAGTGCAAGGTGGAAATGGATATTTTCAATGTTCAAAGGGCAATTACTCCCAAAGTAGGCAAACCAGAGTTATGATTCATTCATGTGTTCTGCACATCATCTGATAATGCTTTAAATTTGTGTGAAATTTCATGAAAAAATCATGAACGGTACAAGAGTTATGGATCGGACACAAGTACATGGTAGAAATGGCTATGTTTGATGTTCAAAGGGCAATAACTCCAAAAGTAGGCAAACCAGAGTTATGGTTCATGTGTTCTGTACATTGTCTCATGGTGCTTTACATTGCTGTGAAATTTAGGGAAACATCTCAAATGATATCAGAGTTATGGAGTGGACATCAAATTATAAAGCGGTGACGGATGTACACTCAAAATTTCAGAGGGTATAACATAATACCTTGCCACTTTTTGTGGCAGGGCATAAAAATGCTTTAAAAATACCCCTATGACAAGTAACTTCCATTTAATTACACACAGACATTTTAAAATTAGCAGACATTGGGAAATAGTTTCCTTATTTTTAGAACAGGGTTTGCCTTACTATTCAAATTATCTCCAGAAAATACCTTGTGGGTACTCACTGGAATCTTATGAGTACCTACAGTACAAGATATGTTTTAGTGCAAAATTTCTCATCTCAATTATCACCTTACCTGTAGCTATGCCAATTGATTAATCTACTAAAATGTGTTTAAACTTTTGAAATTGCTTCACTCAATCATTTGAGAAATTGAAAATTTAGCAATCTCTAGGAAAATATCAGCAGATGGTAAATATGGCGATATTTTTCTTCTTTTCTCACAAAAATAGGGTAATATCTATTTTTCTGGAATAGTATGAAAAATATTTCAGTATCATCTGCTGAATTGTTAACTCAGCATGCAAAAGCAATCAGTAATTATGACAGCCTTACTTCATACTGGTATCTCTGTAAAGTGAGTTTTTGCTCCATCTGATCATAGGTGATGGGGTCGGCTGTATACTGGCCCTTCAGTAATGACCTCCAGCATCTATCAGCTCCAGATAGGGCTTTAGGAAGGCAGATCCGAAGAAGCTTTCTGTCCTCTGAAAAGGTAATCATAAGTCTTATGAACAGTGTTCCTGAAGTGATACTTGGCTGTTAGTTTCTGTATCAAAGCAATTTGTATATACTCATTAGAACTGTCATCAATCAAGAGCCATAAATCCAATGAAAAGCAACCATATTTGCCAATTTACTAACTCAACCTAGTACTAGTCAATATTGATATGTACATAATATTTGATCAAAACTGAACATAAAAGTTCTCAAGGTATTAAGCAAAAAACTTAATTTTGATGTCAAGCAAGATCCATAACTCTGTTGAAAACTTACAAAATTGACCTATTTTCAATACCAACCTAGATCTAGTCACTTTGATCAAAATTGTTGAGGTTTAACAAAATTTCCCTAAAAATACAGGTCTGTTTGCTTAGACATGTACTATGTCCAAATACTTGGGGTAATAACTACATTACATACAAAATTTGTTAATAGCCATCTGCATGTTTCTGGGAAGTTGAGTAAAATCTAAGCTTCTATCATATTTTCCCTAAGCCAAGAGAGACAGATTTAAGCAAACAGCTTAGACCCAAATCAGATCAGTCTTCACTGTTTGCCACTCATCCAGCAGTTTTAAAACACATCATCAGGCAATAAAATGGACTTGTTAACCCATTGTAGACTGAATGAACTCCCCCACACTTATATTGGAAGAGGCTAATTTCGATTTTAGATATGTCAGGTTATGTAAATTAGATATTCCTAGATAAAATTGGTTGAACTATTCACAAACAGTGAAGACCCTGATCAGACCCCGCATTCTGCAGCGTCTGATCTGGGTCTGCACTGTTTGCCAATTACCCTTTTAACGGTCTCCCAACTACGTGTACAATGGGTTAAAATTGTAGGATAAGAATGCTGAGGAGTTAAGTGTCTAAATATGGTAAAGTTTATGACAAAAAACTGTTTTTTTTTTCAGACTTCTTTACTGTACTGATCTACAGCACTAACAGCACACTCATTAGACCATCATCAACTGCCTGTAGTTAACCCTTGTCAAGCTGAATAAATTAAGATGCCACGCCCACTTCCAAATTCCAGCCAATCAGATTACTAGATCTGGGTTTATGATAGAAATTCACATATTTAATGACAAACAGTGCAGATCCAGATCAGTTGGCTTCTTCAGAAGTCAACTGATCTGGATCTACACTGTTTGCTAAGACACGGCACATCGTGTTCAGCAAGAGAAGGGTTAAAACATATTTCATCATATGTAACTACGCCTAACATCAAGCACTAAAAATAAAACTTTAATGTTAATTTCAGCTCAGAAAAATCAACTTGATTGTGCATGCATATCATATTTTCCCCAAAGAATAAAGCTTACCTACTGTCCAAACAGAATCATCAGCTTGAATGGACTCTGTAAACTCACCCTGTTAACAAAAATATACCACTAGTACAACAGAACTGATCACAACTGACCTATGGACTCACAAATATTATATGATGTGTGTATGTATGTGTGTTAACCCCAGGCCCAGAGTACGCTTTGCCAGTGCTAATTCATATAAAAGAGGTGACCAGACGAATACTTTATTTTATTGTTAGTGGTGAAATCAGTGTATATCTGGTGAATATAAAAGTAGTATCAATCACTGATACAATTTATATTTTCACTCCTCACTTTGGATGACTTCAGTTTTCTTCAATGTTTTAAAAGCAGATGTTACCTCTACTACAAATTTTTGAACACCTCTAACTTTTTTGTATCTAAACTAAACTACCAAATTTGGTATGCTGTCAAATTTGGTATGCATTTTCTTAGTTAGAAAGATAGGAACATTCTGTATCAAAATTACTTTGATTTGCCGATATATTTCTTTTTCTCTCTTTGTGGTCTACACTGTTTGCTCACTGTCTGTCCAAATATACAGAGTAAATCTGGTAGAGTCTTAGCTCTTGATAAGATATATTTTTCTGTTTATCTTAAAACAATAAAATAATGATAGCAAGTTTTGTTACTTCTCGACAAAAATATACTGTGATATTCATTAAAATTATCCCACTATAATGATTCTAGAGTACCCATAACATTATTTGTTTGTGTAGAACTAAACAAACGTTATCAATATAGTAAAACTGTCTCATCTAAAACTTTATATTTTCTTCTTTGTTTCTCAAAGAAAAGTGTGTAACTCAAAATCAAGAGTGTTACATAAAGCCTTTAGATGCTGATAAGAAAAAATATTTTCAGAATGATTGATTGAATGTGTTAGGGTTTAATGACATATCACCCCTTGTGGGTCATTTTGTGTCGTCTCCCAGAGAAAAGGAGAAAAGAGATAGTAGAGAAGATGAAAGAGATGGACAGGGAAGAAAGAAAACAAGAATGAAAGTGAAGAAACAAAAGAAATAAAAACATCCCCCTCTACCCTTACCTGCTACAAGGATAGCAGGCCTTGCCCAACTGTAAGCCAATATCAGTTGGAGCCCCAGTGACATAAGATACATGACACTCCTGCCACACCCAACCACCCCACCTGGGGAATGAGAAAGTCTAATCTGGAGTTCTGTTGTATAGCATAAGTTTCTGTAATCATTGTATGACAAACTCAGCAAAAACAAATTAATGGCATTTCTGAGAGAAAAAAAAATCAGAAAAAAAGGTTTGTTGTTAGCAAACTGTCTCTTTAGGAGATAATTCACACAAAATTTCAAACCATGTTTTTTTTTTTCCCAAAACCGTTGATCATCTACTGCCGTTTATGTGTAACAGATTAAAGGTCAACCTGACAGTAAAGACACTGACCGGAGCAGAAATGCCTGAAAGGAGCTCTACAAAAGTTTGAGAAAGAAAACTGCCTGATGGCAGATCTGACACACTATACAATACAGTTAATTTGCAAAGCAATATTTGAACTTAACAAGTAACTAACAAGAGCTGCTTCTTTTACGAAGGTCCTGGAAAAAGTTTTGTCACTGGGTTCAGATTACTTCAGTGCTACGTTTTATCAAACATATTTTTATTACAAACCTTCAAAGTATTCCCCCTTTACTGAAACACATTTTTGTAACCTTTTTATCCAGTCGTGAAAAGCAGATAAATAGTCTTCTTTTGGTATCTGTTGGAGACACTGATAAATAGTGCTGCCAAGAGAACTTCTAGACGGATACTTATTTCCAGAGCCTTGGAAATAAAAAGAAGTCACAGGGACTCAGGTCAGGTGAATAAGGGGGATGGTTTAAAACTTTCACCTTTTCAGAAGCCCAAAAAGACTTAACAACTTCACACTTATGAGAGGAGGCATTGTCATGTAAAAGGTGGACTCCTGACCATCCTTTGCTTGGTCATTTCTTATTGTGAAACTCTTTCACTTTCTTCAGTACAGAATTCTTGTAGAATCGGCCAGTGACTGTATGACCAGATGGACAAGGCTCTTGAATGACTGGCCCATTTGAATTAAAGAAAATTGCTTACAACATCTTTTTCGAACTTACGGTTCTCTTGGCAATACATGGGCGTTTTTGATCTTTTCGCTTCCATTGCTTATTACCAGCCCTTCTTTGAGGCTCAAACATGTGTACCCAGGTTTCATCACCTGTTAGCAAGTTAGAAATAGCCCGACTATTACAGCCTTTGTATGTTTTCAAAAGTTCCCAGGCACATTTAAGGCGTTGTGTCTTTTGCTCCTCAGTGAGCAAATGAGGTACCCACCTAGCACAAACCTTTCTCAGGTCTAAATGCTTTTTCAGAATTGTTTGTACACTGCCTTCTGATATGCCAGTACAACTAGCTATATCTTTGACAAACAATCACGCATCCTGTTCGACCACAATCTTTACAGTTAGCCTTGGTAACAGAGGTTATAGGCCTTCCAGGACAGGTATCATCTTCAAAAGAAAATTTCCCAGCTTTAGAAGCTTTAACCCACCTAAAAACTATGCGCATTGAAATGGTCTGAGGTCCATATATACCACACAATTCATTTAATATCTGCTTTGAATTTTTATTATGCCTAATGCGGCATTTAATATAGCTACAAATTTCAGTCTTCTGGTCCATGTTCCAATGTATTAAGTAAACTGGTCAGTGTATATGACTGCATCTATTTCAATTTGAAATAACTCGGTCAGTTGGAAAGCAATTTGCACGAAATAAACGGGTATTGTTAGCTATTCAGCACACCATTCAAGTGCAGTGGAGCATTTTAAAATATACCTGGGATAAAACCAAGGAAGCCTATTAGTGACAGAACTTTTTGCATGACCCTCGTATTTACGCCCAAACACACAACTGAAAATATGACAGCATTTCAGATAATATATTACAAGTTGTTTTTTTTTTCCCAATAAAGTAGCTGATTATCAATGTAAAGTCCATATCCGCACCACATCTGTATACTGGATCTACATTGTATACTCCGGCATGTCTGCCCTAAAAATACTCTGGCATGTCTGCCCTAACAATACTCAGGCATGTCTGCCCTAACATTCAGTTAACATCTACCATAACTGCCCTAAGTATTGGGACACCTTACTGCATTACCATACTTGTCTAAAATTTGAACAAATCCATTTTGCTATCTGTTACTGTGTGTGAAAACTGCTGAATGAGTGGCAAATAGTGTAGACCCTGATCAGATGCTGCATTCTGCAGCGTATGATCTTGGTCTACACCATTTGCTCAGGCCTGCCTGTCCTAATATTTAGGGTTATTACTGAATGTCTCTTACCTGAAGCAATCCCTACCTCAACTACAGTTTGTCCTTTCACAACCACTTTGATGCGCTTTGGCTTTATGTCACATTGTACAAATTTTGCAGCTGTACCCTCTTCTAAATTCATCTCTATACAAACATCATCCATGGTCTGCCACCACTGTCCCCAGTTGGTGTTACAACTCACAACACCACTTGTGTCATCAAAATGTGCCATGTTTATAGTCTTGATACATCACACTAACTCAGACTAGAAAAACAAAAAGTGAACTCCAAATAATTATTTTCAACCTAAAAGTAAATGTACTCATAATATTTTTTTTTAAGTTCCATGGCAACATATGTTGAGGGTACTCATTAGAAGTGCCTCACTGAAGCACTTCTTATGAGTACATGCAAAATATGTTTTCAAGGAGAAATAATAAAAATAATATCTTGATACCCCCTCTTATCTGGAGCTATTAAAATTGCACTTCATATGAATTTATGATCCTGATTACTTTCCCAATGCATTCTGACACCTTAATTCCTAATTATACAGGTCCTTTTGACTCTGTGAGGTTTGGGTACAATAAGTATTTCACTCCCTGACTTTAAAGCTTAATGCTGAAGTACATATCTGCAATGCTTTCAAAACATTTAAAGCACCAAGCAAAAATGTAGCTAACAAAATTCTAATTATTTTTTGTCCGAGAAAATAAGGCCTGGCATTTCACTTGAATTGTCTGCTAGGCGATACCCTTTACTCCCTGTTATCTGGAGCTCTGTAATGACTATCTGGCGATGTGTCTAAAAACTGCTGGACGTGTGACATTGCAGACCCTGATCAGATGCCTTATTCTACAGCATATCAGATTTCTAATTTGGCTCTATATTGTTTGTCCCCTATCCCTGCTATTCCACATTGGGAGGAGATTGGCATGATTACAAATGCTTACTGCATAACAATATGCAAATAAAATGATAAATGTCTCAGACAGTGGTTTCAGGGAGAGACATGCAGTTGTGAGACACAATTGGCTTCCTCATGCAGCCTGGGTATACAAATTGATAACTATCAGTAGAGGGTTGTTGATGAGGGTGAGGATTTAGACTCAGTCCCAGTGACATCAAAAGTGCCTCAGGGCTCTGTTCTGGGGCCCAATTTTCTTCCTTGCCTACATCAACAACCTTCCCCAGGATAGTCATATTGTTTCACAGATGTGTCTCTTTGCTGATGACTGCCATCTACTGGACAAATGAGTCAAAATAGGGATTGCCTACAGAGAGACTAAGACAGACTCCAGATATGCAAATCAAAGAGGGATATGGAGTTTAACCATTTCAAGCGCCAGGTTGTGACTGCTTCCAGGGCCCTATTCAAAACTATATGCTGCATGGTCAGGTAATGGAGTCAGTCACCAGCACAAGGTATTTGGCAGTGGATAATCTCCAATAACCTAAGCTAAAACACACATGCAGAAAATGTGAATATATCTCACAGATTTAAGAAATGCAACTCAAAAATCTATCACCCTTAAAGTATGGGAAATGGCCTAGCAAACCCGTGTCAGATCTCAGCTGACATATGCTTTGAACAGCCATGTAGGACCCTCACACTAAATAGTATAGACATAAGATAGAGATGGTCCAGAGATGTGCAGCCACCTGAACCATGAATGATGATGATACAGACAGTAACAATTGACAGAACAACCAGCATCATTGTTGTACAGGTTGGGCAGGCAAATATTTGAAGAGAGATCAGGGTTCTCAGGGATGCAGAATCCTGCGTCCCGCAACGCATAAATCAGGGTCCGGACTCCTAAAAATTCCCAAAGCTGAGTCCGCCGGACGCATGTTTTTTTCCCGTGGGACAACTACTTATTATGATCGGATTATTTGACTGAAGTCTAAAGTCTGCCACGTGATATTCGTACCGTTGGTAGCATCTTAAAAGAACAGTAGTAATCTGCCGCGTGCTTTTCACACCTGCGACAGTACCATTATTTGCTAACAAGCGGTAGTTAAACATGTGTTGGCAGTTCACACTTCAGCAATCGAGCAATTAAAGCAAGCGACTGACACCGATATGCGACCCCTTCCCTCATTGTGTATTGCCTGCACCAACCGACTGATTCATCGAAAACGCACACGCAGGTGTCATGCTTTCATCCCTTGAGGCTGACGTTTTGTTTTTGTTTTTGTTATTAATTGATCATTTTTTTTTCCATTTTAAAATTTTTCGGCCGCTGAATTTTCGTCATTAACATCAAAAACGTCTGCGTACTGTTTTCTGTGAAAAGACGACAAGGGGCCGCAAAAAATAGTACCTTATCTCTTTGTGAGATATCAGTCTGCGCATCAAAACGGTTATTCCTACTTGTCACTTAAAAAAAAAATATATATAATTTCCAAGTCCCATTGAATCTATCCCGTAAACCCTGTCAAGAGTCTAACGGGACTGCTTAGATGCACCCCGGACGACGGTAAACAATTCGGGACTGTTCTTGTATAAGTTACATTTTCCATTGCTCCCGCATGAAGAAAGCCCGTGCTCGTAATGGTAGCGCATGCTTGTAAGGGTAACGTCATTTGACAGCGTGGCAGCAAACCGCTTTGGGAGAAAAACTATTACCATGTTGCGTTGTAGAGCATTATTTTTGTCAGAAATGCATATGAAACAGATGCATATTAAAACTAGAACTAAATTATCAAGACTTTTTCGGCAAATCAAAGCAGTAGATCAAAATTTCAGCTAGTAAAGAAACCCCGGGCATTTTTTCGTAGCGTGTATTGATTGCAGCACGGTGCAAATGTAAACATTGAAATGACGTTTTGCGGGAAGCTCAACACAGGGCTCATGATCAGAAGATGCGGATATATTGCATATATAAGTTTGTGGTAGCATGTAACGGGGAGCTTTAATTGGTTTTGATTAAAATACGTTTCACTTAATATCCATAACACTCAAGGTCACTTAGTACAGACAGCAACGAACTGAACTTTTCTGGGTTGGGATGGGGTATTGAATTTAACCAAAAAGCAATGAAAGAGGGGGTGCCATTGGGAGCATTAGTTCATATTTCTTGAGACATGTCCTCGAACCCTTTGCTACATAAACCATAAAATAGTAATAATATCTGCTTTACTTGCAGCACATGATGGAAGAGTTCAAGTATTGTTACCTCTGAAATAAAAAGCTAAAAACATTGACTGCATTACATTTATATTAATAGTGCTACATCTTTACCATGCAAGTAAAATAGGTTAGGAATACCATGTCTCCTGATCTGCAAAGATGTTTCATTTTCCCATTAGAGAGATAAGACGTCATCCTAATTTCTGGGCCACCTCCATTGAATTAATTAACAACATCAGGATGTGTGATAATAACCAACAGTTGGTTACAGGCATTACTCAGACCAATACATAGAGCAGAGACCAAAATCAGTTGAAAAAAAAAAAAAAGTTAGTGAAAATAAGGAAACTGATTCTCCATCAGGTATTTATAGAATGAAGTTACCGGGGACTTGCTCACTATTAAAAGAGAGTCATGGAAACAAATGGGACTCCTATTTTGGGGGAGTGGGACTCCTACTTTTTGGCTGGGACTCCTACTATTTATAAAAAGGGAGTCCCAGACTCCTAATTTTAAAATCCTAGTGAGAACCCTGGAGATGATCTGTGACCTGTCTTTGTAGCCACACCTTCCAAATTATATCCAGCCTACTCACAGGATGTCCAGCTACTGCCATTCCATGAATTTTTATCAGATTAAGACCAACAAAGGATTCGTATTCCTTTTATCTGCTAGTTACTGTCCAGTGGAATGCCCTCTCAGAAAATGTTGAATTACAGTCTATAAATTACTTCATTTGCAACTGCTGTATTTAATTTAATGTTTATAACAGTTTACTCTTTCTAATCTTGTGGTTTAACAATAATATGACTTTAATTTAATGACTGAAAAAACGCCGAATGGTTAAGAATTAAGTCTGTGGTGTTGATTTAGTTGGTATTGATTTTTTATTGATTTCATGAAACAGATCATAACTGACCTACATACTGTGTGTAAACTCAGCTTGCAAAACATGTGCTTTCTATAGATTTAAATCGTTATTTATGTCAGAAAGCCTTTGAAAGCATTCTTGCTGACTGTCAACATGGTTTCCGAAGTCAAAGGTCTTGCGAAACTCGACTTGTTCAATTCTACCATGACATTGTGAGCAATCTGGATGGGGCCATAAACCATGTTCACAAACAGGCCGACTTGATTATCATGGACTTTGCTAAGGCCTTTGACAAGGTACCTCATAGAAGGCTATTATATAAATTGGACTATTATGGGATAAGAGGGTCCACACATAGGTGGATCAGCTCATGGCTCTCTAGTCGCTCACAAGAAGTTGTCCTTGATGGCCAAGCATCAGATCCAGTCCCTGTTTTATCTGGTGTTCCCCAAGGCTTGGTCCTTTTCTTGGTGTTCATCAATGACTTCCCTGATAACATCAGGTCATATGTCCGTTTGTTTGCTGATGATTGTGTCCTGTATAGGAATATATGCTCTCCTTCTGACTGTCTTATTTTACAAGATGACCTGGATCTACTAGCACAGTGGGAAGCCGACTGGCAGATAAAGTTCAATGTGGCTAAATGTCACTCAATGAGGGTGTCACGACACCATCCGGACAAACAAATTAAGTTTGAATATTCATTACACCAGCAAATATTGGAACAGGTTCATTCCGCCAAATATCTTGGTATCACCATCACTCATGATCTTGATTGGGGTCAACATATTTCAGAGATATCATCAAAAGCAACTAGGACTTTAGGATTTCTTAGATGAAATTTGGCCTTTGCACCTCAGCAGACAAAGGATGTTGCGTATAAAACATTGGTTCGCCCTCAACTTGAATATGCATCACCCATTTGGCATCCCCATGTTAAAACTCAGATTCAGCAGGTGGAGAAGGTACAGAGGACGGCTGCTCGATGGACCTGTCGGCGATGGAGAAATAGAAGTAGCGTCAGTGACATGCTTAGTGAACTAGAATGGCCATCCCTTGAGGCCAGTCGTGAGCAGTCCTCTTCAACTTTCTTCTATAAGGTACACTCTGGTATAGTGTCTATTAATAAAGATAGATATCTGACCCCTGCAACAGCTACAACCCAAACAAGGCATCGAAAATAAACAACACACAATATCGTAGGTACCAGTCCTATAGTGATGCCCTGAAGAATTCTTTCTTCCCTAGAACTATTCCTCGGTGGAATAGTCTTTCCTCTTCTGCAGTAGATGCCAAGTCCGCAGAGGAGTTCAAAGCCCATATAGTATAGACTGGGACTCAGAGGTATGCGTTTTAGTATACCTCTGTTATTCAGATTGTAAATAGTTTTAAGGACTCATCCAGTGACTTCTCTTCTTTTTTTTTTCTTCTTCTAAACTAAATTCTAAATTTAGCTACCCAACAACTGAGGTAATGGCCAAATATGACCGTCTCAGTATAAGAAGATAGATAGATAGACAGATAGAACACCTTTCCAAACTGCTGCGCCACGTTGGTCGACAAAACAGTCTTTGTGAACATGCGATTGGGCCTCATACAAGTTCTTTATGTGAATGAAAGGTGGAATTTTAATGTCACAAAAGAGAAGGTAAGCGATGTACATTATAAAAATAAAAATATTTGTTTTTGTTTTTTTTTTTCAAATTATTATTTACACGGAAAACGTTTTTACGCTTAGATGCGCAGAATTGGCCGACAGCACATTAACACGAATACTAATGACAAATTCTATTATTGGTAAAGCAAACACTGTTTGAATCTTGTGCTTTGCATCTCACCTATCCAAAAATTGACTTTTTATTGGCTAGGTGGAAGCGAGTCGCTGTATTCACAAACAGCCAAAATTTAGAATGTTATCCACAAAATAATATTCTTGCGTAGAGCGCAGCCATTGCTATTGTTGAGTTTACTAGCCGGAACGGACCATAGTGGAGCCAAATTATCGGAACGGGCCGGAGCTGAGGCAATAGCCGGAGCGGACCTGAAAGAAACAAACGGACTTATTAGATATATTATATATTTTTTCTTTCTTTCTTTCTTTCTTTCTTTCTTTCTTTCTTTTTTTTCTTATAACAAACTTATATGTTGTGATCATCTATTCATTAGAGTATTTACTTTGTATTCTGCCCCTTTTTTCGGGCCGGTATTAAAACGCAGAACTTCTGCGCAGCTATATTAAATATATAGGAAAATGCAGCCACTATAGAATATAAGGTAATGCAGCTATTATAGAAAGAGGTATAAAACGCAGCCGCATATGTAGCCGATATAGAATATATAGTGTTAAAATAGACTAAAATACCACATTCCCCATTATTCTCCACCTAGAATTAGCTGTTAAATAGATCCACATATTTAAAAAAAAAACAACAAAAAAAAAACAAACTTTTAGTTCTAAGATTTTATTATAATTACCGTTGGGGTTAGGCCTGCTCATTCTCACTTTAAAATCATATGGTTAGTAACCAAAAAAAGAAGTGTTTTATGAGTAAAGATATTATTGATGATAATAAATAATATTTTTTGAAGTAGTAATGATGGACAGAAGGATGAGTGTGGACTGGAGATATATATATATATATATATATATATATATATATATATATATATATATATATATATATATATATATATATATATACATATATATATATATATTATTATTATTATTATTATTATTATTTTAAATAAATGCTTTGTTTTCATAATTTTCATACGTTAAGTAAAAAAAACGTGTTTAATGAGTGAAGATTTTATTTATGATAATAAATAATTTTTTTTTTAAGTATTAATGGTGGACTTGATGAATGTAGATTTGAGATTGACTAAACTCAAGTTAAAATAATTGCTTAGTCAGTGAAAACTTTGATGTTGCCGGTATAAAGATAATCTGTCTGGTTTAAACATATTTATTTCCAAAATATTTACATATTCAACACATACAAAAATACAACAATAGGATTAGAATGAAAGCATAAGAGCTTATTTAGTTCCTTTTCCTAATCTGTCTGAAGTATGTCTTTGATGGGTTTTAATTAATTGGGTTTGCTTTTCTTTAAATTCTAATAATGAAATAACAAGATGATCAAAAACACAATTAGTTTGTTCAGTTAATCAAAGTTATTATTAAGGAAGGTAAATATCAAATCAAATCAAATCAAATATATTTATTCAGCATTAAACATCTACAACAATGTTTACAGCCTACATAATATACAAGTGAGAACATTACATTCATACAGCACAATGTTTAACAGAAGAGCAAAATGTAATTTACACGGCAAAAATTTTACACATTCAATTCAACTTTTCTCATTTCGAGTGCATAATATATAAACTTTGCAACATTTAAAATTACCTGTTTTGAATTTGACATCATTAGATTATCGAATTTATTCATATTTGGCCAGTGACAAAAATATGGTTTCAAAAATTTTCTTCGTAATTCTGCATAAAGAGGGCATACAAGTAAAAACTGATACTCATTTTCAATCATTGACATATTACAACATTTACAAATCCTTTCCGCTCGGGCAATATTTTCATATCTCCCACGTTCAATTCATAGATCATGTGAGGAGAGTCTGAATCGAGTTAATGCAACTTTGTATTTCTTATTTGCTATGAAATCTAGATAGTTTTCATGATGAAATTCATGTTTAAACCTCGCATAGGTAATGAGTCTGTTAGAATTATTAATATCAGTATACCATGTTTGGTAATAATGATCAAAAATTCTTTGCTTTATTAGTTGCAGCGGGATATATGACAAACTCGGTCTACCAGATCTACTGGACATTGATGAAATATCATCAAAAAAACAAGAGGCCCACGGGCCACGGGTCGCTCACCTGAGTGACATAGCCACTGCAGATATGCAGATGTTATGCAACATTTTTCCAATCCTGTCATCGCAACTAATGAAAAGATCATCATTTAAGCAGTTCTTTATTTTGAAGAAGAAGATATATGGCATGCCAGTCAACTGAGCGTGATCATTTGAACAAACTCTAAATGGCAGCCAGCTTCGATTTACAATCGGCACGATTTTAGCTGTTTTTGATCTATGAGTCACCCCAATACTTCCTACCAAGTTTCGAGTCAACTGGCCTTTCAGTTCAGGAGAAGAGGCGAAAAATAGATTTTCAAGATGGCTGCCATGGCGGCCATCTTGGATATCCGATTGGCATGACTTTAGCTATTTTTGATCTACAAGTCACCCCAATGTCTCCTACGAAGTTTGGAGTCAATTGGCCTTTCGGTGCAGGAGAAGAAGCTAAATATAGATTTTCAAGATGGCGGCCATGGTGGCCATCTGGGATTTCTGATCAGAACGATTTTAGCTATATTTGATCTACAAGTCACTCTGATGCTTCCTACTAAGTTTCGAGTCAAGTGACTTTTGGGTTTAGGAGAAGAAGCGAAAAATAGATTTTCAAGATAGCTGCCATGGCGGCCATCTTGGATTTACGATCGGCATGATTTTAGCTATTTTTGATCTACAAGTCACCCAAATGCTTCGGAGAAGAAGCGAAAAATAGATTTTCAAGATGGCGGCTATGGCGGCCATCTTGGATTTCCGATCGGCACGATTTTAGCTATTTTTGATCTACAAGTCACCCTGATGCTTCCTAGCAAGTTTGGAGTCAACTGGCCTTTCGGTTCAGGAGAATAAGCGAAAAATAGATTTTCAAGATGGCGGCCATGGCGGCCATCTTGGATTTCCTATCGGCACGATTTTAGCTATTTTTGATCTACAAGTCACCCTGATGGTTCCTAGCAAGTTTGGAGTCAATTGGCCTTTCGGTTCAGGAGAAGAAGCGAAAAATAGATTTTCAAGATGGCGGCCATGGCGGCCATCTTGGATTTCAGATCGGAACGATTTTAGCTATTTGTGATCTACAAGTCACCCCGATGCTTCCTACCAAGTATCAAGTCAATTGGCCCAGGGGTGTAGGAGGAGTAGGCTTTTAAAGCAATTGTTGACGCCGCACGACGGACGACGGACGACGCACGACGCACGACGGACGACGGACATTGACTGACCACAATAGCTCACCATGAGCACTTCGTGCTCAGGTGAGCTAAAAATGATGAAGCAGAACAGAAATTAGAGGGGGCGGCTAAACCTTTACCAGAAATTAATGGGGGTAAAGCAGATAAACTCGAAACAACATTGCAAACCGAAATTATTATTTTAGAATCGAGCAGAAGTGAAGAAACTACAGAATCGAAAGCAACTAAGTTTTGGATAAAAGAATTGCAGTTAACGCAAGAAGACAAAGAAAGCATTGTAAACAACAAAAATTTTCTTCTAGACACATAAACGCAGTTAATATATTATTAAAAAAAAAAATTCGGAGATAAAATAAACGGATTGCAGCTTAGTGAATTAGTACCCGTAAAACTGCAACATGAGAATAGATGGGTTTTGAAATTTCCGATGGACCCGGTGGTTGCACCAGCCTGTCAAGTCCATAATGACCACTGGGTAGCCACGACCTTTTATAGGGGAACTATTTACCTTTTTGATAGTTTAGGATCAGAGCGTAAGGACGACCACATTATTCCCGACGGTTTAAAAATCCAGCTTTCTCAAATTTATGGTCGCGGTAAAAATTAAATTTCTATAAAAATTCCGGAAGTCGTGAAACAAATAATAGCATTGATTGTGGGCTTTACGCCATAGCGTTTGTAACTTCATTTTGCTGCCGACAAAAATTATGTTTCGAACTAATATTTGATTCTAACAAATTACGGGCTCATCTTCTGAGATGTTTCGAAACTAACACTATTTCTGAATTTCCTCAAACAGCAAAAACCATGAGTCTACGTAGGAAAAAGAAAGACAAAATTATCAAAATTCAAAATTTTTGCTCATGCAATTTACCAGAATGTTCAATGCGACAAATGTTCAAATTGCTATCATAAATTTTGTGTAAGAGCTCCTCTAAATATATCGATGATGAATGTGCAATTCGTGTGCGAGTCATATAAAAACAGGTAAGTAAATTAGTAATCCATCATGAGGATGTTTTTTCCTATTGTGCTCAGAAAGTAGGATATAACAGTTCATGCAAATTATCTCCTGATGAGACAATTTGCATGAAATGCCAAATCCCTGTAGTAAGAAGCTCTGCTGAACTTTTTACTCGACATACTTAGCTTGAATAATATGAAAATAGCACGTGGCATGTAAGACGCTCTGCTATGAGCTATGCGGAGTCTGATCTGGGTCTTCATTGTTTGTATACGTACAAAGTGATGATGTTTTTTTTTTCCCCTATTTTTTCCAAGAAAATGGGATCTGACATTTCATGCAAAATGTCGCCTGAAGAGACAGATTGCATGAAATGTCAAACCCTATTTCTGCGAAATGTTAGAAAAATCTACTGAATGTATCCCCCGACATGCTAGGCGTGAATAATCTGGGTCTGCTCAGGGTTTGCACTGTTTGCATATGTACAAATTGAGGATTTTATTTCTATTTTTCCCAGAAAATAGGATCTGTCATTTCATGCAAGTTTGCATGAAATATCTAATCCATTTTTTCTGAGGAAAGAAAACATTTCCAAATGTCGTCTGCAACTATATAAAAGTGGAGTTTACAGGGACCTGTTGCTGTGTACTGTATTTAACAACTGGCACGCGCGCATTAACAACAGGTAATGGGATGTGTACTGCTACCGTTTGAATTATTATCTATTATGAGTAATTCACCCCAAGGTGTTTGTTGTAAAAGGTTTAGGCCGATACTGGTGTAACTAAATTTAATTAATTTAAAATATCAAGGACAAGTTATTTAAAAGCAATGGCTTAATTTTTTAAGATAAAAGGATTTTATTTACAAATGAAAAATTGTGTGTTTTAAATCTGTCACAAATTGAATTCCTGGAGGCCACAAACACAGATTCTGACATGATAGAAGTTTTAAAGCGGTAATTAATGCAGAACGGACCTTCGTCTAGTTCTCTGCTATGTGTGTACTTATATAATAAAACTGGAGTTTACTGTGGTATACATTATTTTTCTTATTTATGCTCAAAGACATAGACCATTTATGTTTTGAGCAGAAATACGAAAAAAATATCACTATTTTTCATCATAAAATTTATTTTATATTTGATTATGTGTTTTTATATAAAGCAGCTACGAGGAACAAAGTATCTAGTATGTATTCTTTGTATGGTCTTTGACACGGTCAACTTTGAACTTGTTAATTCAAAGTGATCAACCCGGAAACATAATCTGTTTGTCTTCTTATTTCTGCACTAAAACATAGACTGTTCGCCACATTCTATGTTTTTACCAGAAATAAAAGACAGTTCTGAAGAATATGTCTGGAGTCGACCCAGTTTGCAAATATATTGCAGTCTTGCCAAAGCCTTCCCTATTCGCTCACGTATAGTATAGAGCTAGTCGAAGCTAATTAGACCAAGAATCCGGCATCTAGCCCCAATAGATGACTTTGTATGCACATATGCGAACAGCGAAGACAGGCGCGACTGCGCCTCCGCACAGTCTCGCCAAAGCCTTCACTGTTGGCTCACATATAGTATAGAGCTAGTCAATGCTAATTAGACCAACAATCCGACATCTTGTCCCACTAGATGACTTTGAATGCGCATATGCGAACAGCGATGGCTATGGCGAGACTGCGCCTCCACGCAGTCTTGCCAAAGCCGTCACCGTTCGCTCACATATAGTATAGAACTAGTCGAAGCTAATTTAGACCAAGCTTCCGACATCTAGCACCACTAGATGACTGCATGCGCATATGCGAACACGAGGGCTCAGGCGCGACTGCGCATCCACACAGTCTCGCCATAGCCTTCACTATTCTCGCACAATTAGTACAGAACTAGCAGAAGCTAATTAGACCAAGAATTCGACATCTAGCCCACATTAGATGACTTTGCATGCGCATATGCAAACTGCGAATGCTCAGGCATCTTTCTCTCTGAAACGGTTTAACATGATAAACTCAGTCATAAAAAAAGTCGTGGGTCTAATCATCAAAAAATAGAATAAACCTTATAACAATCTAGCTTTAACAAGATTGAACAAAATATCTCTTAACAGTGATCCCTATATATTCTATATCGGCTGCATATTCGGCTGTGTATAATAGCTGCATTACCTTATATTTCTATAGTGGCTGCATTTTCCTATATATCTAATATAGCTGCGCAGAAGTGCTGCGTTTTATACCGACCCCCTTTTTCCTCAATAAATCTGTGGATTTCAGTATCATACGTTTTGTACATACATGACCTCTGAGGGTAACATAGGCAATCTGCCTATTTTTCAACGGGTTGTCCCAGCTTCTATGGTTTCTCCATACAATTATATATTTGGTATTTTTAGCAAGCACAAATCGATCAAACATACGAAAAGCGCTAAGATTAGCTCTCTCATCCCCAAGCGAGGTAATCGCAATGCTAAAATAACTGAAAAACATAAGAACAAAATGGCACAAGGTAAGACATACAACAAATAGCCTCACAGAATAAACCACAAAGCACCAAAGAGTAAGACTAACACCGGGACCACCGCCTTAGAACGGTCAGCAGAGTAAACCAACCGGGGGTGGGCGGGGGGGGGGGGGGGTTTAAAGCACATTTACAGCTAGCCAACTTCACCCTGGGTCCCGATGCTACTCTTAATACATAAAAACTCGGTTCGCATAAAGGCTTCCAACTCAGTCCATGCATCAAAGCGAAAACATAAAAATCAAATTAATCACTATATTAAACAAAGACGAGTACTCATGGCTAATTCTACTGTATGCCAGAGTAAATGAAAACCAACAGTTGAACCACGGCGGGTCAAGCCAAAGACATACCGTCAAGCCCCAACCCATTGGTTAAAGTTTTACGAAGAGGCCGTCATTGAGTCTGAGGCCCGAACAGCCGTCGTGCAATTAAAGAGTGAAGCATAGCCATCAACAATGATTGGGTTGACAACTAGGCATGCAGTCTGCCGCATAATATCCAGGCTATAGCCAATTCTTTTATAATGGTTAATAAGTTTTTTGAATTGCTCCGAAAAGTTAGATTTACCTACAATTTTTTTTAAATCTGTACACTAAGTCACCGTAAAATTCTGGTTCCGATATACCTTGTTGCAGAAGTGTTTTCAGACTGACGCTATATTTTTCTAACAAGGCACTGTGTCTGCGATAAAATTTCGAAAACGCCTTTCGAAGTTTAAAATAACGATAGCCCTGCCTAAGAAGTTTGGCAGTAAGGGTTTTATCACGGTAGTTAAAGTCATTAAGATTTGAAGAAGCTCTGGTGAATCTAATAAGTTGAGATATGTATACCCCATATGAGGTACGACGGGGGACATCACCATCCAGAAGAGGGAAATCGACTATATCAAAATCAAAATCGTCCCGTTTATCATAAATTTTGGTGGAAACTGTACCATTAGATACACATAGATTCAAATAAAAAAAAGGTGCCTCGGTATCGGAAGAATTTGCTCTATCCAAACCACTGGGACGATATTTCTACTGGTAGATGATTCGTTCGTCCCCGAGGATATCATCAGCTCAGTGTCAGTTCCTCAGTGCTGATGTTGATACTGCGGTGTTAACGTCAGTACTTAAGTACTGAATTAAGTAACTATTTTTTATACCTAAATCTTTGTTATAGTACAAATTCAAAAATTTTCTAAAACTAAGACTGACTTGTCAAAATGACATGTATATTAGCGGGTTCGGAATCCACTTTTTAGGCATATTTTGCTTTCTGTATGTTTTGATGCTTGCCAAGACATGCGTATCATACGTTTCATTTCCAAACTTTTGGGGTTTAGCCACACTGATGTAACAGAAATGCCTCTGTGGCACTAAATTAGGTAAGTTAAGCTCATATTGCAAACCACTTGGTCGATATCTCTCTGGTGGATGATTTGTTCGTCCCCGAGGATATCATCAGCTCGGTATCAGTTCCTCAGTGCTGATGTTGATACTGCGGTGTTAACGTCAGTACTTAAGTACTGAATTAAGTAACTATTTTTATACCTAAATCTTTGTTATAGTACAAATTCAAAAAATTTCTAAAACTAAGACTGACTTGTCAAAATGATATGTATCTTAGCGGGTTCGGAATCCACTTTTTAGGCATATTTTGCTTTCCGTATGTCTTGATGCTTGCCAAGACATGCGCATCATACGTTTCATTTCCAAACTTTTGGGGTTTAGCCACACTGATGAATTTAAATAACAGAAATGCCTTTGTGGCACGAAATTAGGTATAGTTAAGCTCATATGCATGCCACAGACCAAAGAAAAAGCAAAGCGACCAGCTTCCCTTTCACCAACTAGGTGATTATAATGCCAAAGAGGATCTACTAAACATAACAATAAGACAACGGACAGGATTTAACATGAAAAAAAGCCCCGCAGCGAGCGAACAAATAACACAGAACCATAGCCTTAGAATGGCCATTAGTACAAACTAAGTACAATGAAACAAAGTAGAGGCTTCAATGTTTATCTGAAGCCAGAGCAAAGGAAAAACAAAAGTTGAACCACGATGGCCCCGACCACAATGTTCAGTAGTTAGGCGCCATCCTTCTGAAATAGATTGAGGAAGGCTCGTGATTATTCTTTGAACCTAGTATAAAACTGATCACTTATCGACACGCGGAAGTACCCTGATGTGGGCCTACAATTTAACTCTGACACTGGTATTTACATCAGCATAAAGACAGCAAAAGGACAGACAAACCATGAACTGAACACAGAGCGCAGGTCTGCGTCGAGAATCGCCGTTGGGAAGTACGTAAGTAAATAGTCTGAAACACATTACATATTTCAAAAATCTGTTTAAGGTCATTCAGACAGAACAAAATGCCAAATAGCTGAGTACGCATCTACAGTTCTAACAATGAAATTACAAATGATAAACTGCAATGTGACTGATAAATTCCTGCTTCCATGCCGGGCCTCCATGTAATTATATTTAAGAAGTTTTTGGCGAGTCGTGTAACAGTACCATGGCCACTACCTAAAATATAAGTGAAGATACCCAGGTAATGCCACATCACGAATCACAGCCCTCCAGAGACACCAAAAGAGGGAGAGATTAGGAACAAATAAGGACAAAACAAACGCCGGGTATAAAACCGCAGACGCGCCAACAAAGAAGAAAAGAAACAGAAATATCTTATGTTAAAGTAAGGTTCAAGATGAAGCTTTTGAGTAAATCAGAAGATAAGTTTTGCTTCCCTTTTCCCAACCAACGCGTATGTTGTGACACTCATTGAAATACTTGTTTTTCTTTTTACTAAGATGATTATGATGAATGTACATAGTAAACACTTAAGGGGAATGGGTACACTTTCAGAGGAGAAATAAGCTTCAGTTATCGTGGTACCTGTTCAAGTGTACTAGTTTAGCTAGTTTTGACCTGCGTTTCCTTTGGTTACATCTTGTAGGTATCTATCAGTGTACCAAAAATTATCAAAACATTCTCAGATATTTATGGTAGGGTGACAATGAGTGAAACTGGCCACTCTTTCTAGGGGTAACCCGGACCCCCCCCCCCCCACCCCGTACAACAAGATGTGTCATATATCAAAATGTTCCCTATTGTCTGTAGTTTCTGAAACTGCCGGCATAAATTGGCATAAATGATGGCGAGCTGAGAAATCCAATATGGCCGCCAACATGGCCGCCAAATACTAAAAGTCTGCCTTTGAAGCCTAAATTGTCTTCTGGTTGTTCTAGTATGCATACAAAATGTACATTTAGATTGACCTTAACTCATTACAAGCAAGACTATTTAGTTAGATACAAAAAGAAGCATAATTTAAAAATTAAAGGCAATTTTAGGGGTCAAAAGTTCAATATTAGGTCTAAAAATGGTGTACTGAGAGGTAATAGAAGTTCCTGAATATTACTATAGTGATATTTCTTACTTGAGTTTAATTTAAACAACACACCAGGTATCATGGCCTGCTCAAACCTCAGGTTTCAGTATGAAATATTAATCTAGTATTAAACAGTAAGCAGTTTTTTACCCCTACCCCCATCATTTGATTTCATCGCTTCTGAACTGACTCTGGTAAAGATTGATAAACGACAGTAGAAAAAATGATAAAGACAGGCAGAATGGCAAGCTATTTCATTTATCAACCTCTGTTTTCCAGGAATTATTCAATTTGCTGCAGAATTTAAGTTTTAATTTACAGACTGAACAATAAATAAGAAATAATGACCCGGATAAAATTGGCTTGACAATATTTATTGTGACACTGACAGAACTTGTGGCGGGAAAATTTGAAACTATGTAAAGTTGTCAATAAATTAATTGAAACAAACTATAGAAATAAAAGGCACTTACTATCATACAATATGCACCTATAAATGTTTTCCTCTGAACAGGGTGGCAGGATTACCTCCGGGTAATTTTGAAAATTTTATGTGCTATTCCATACCTCTTACATGGGACCCCTGAGTTCTACTTTAGTGTCAAAAATCCCGTGGGTGGGCTTCAGAATTTTCACATATTTTCCTAACCCTTACAGAAATGAAAATGTAGCGGCTTTAAAGTGGCTTTGTAGCTGCAATAAAGCCGCTTTAAAATTTAGTAGACACAACTTCTAGCCAGAAAGTAGCCAATGATAACGGCCAGTAGATCTGTTGCTGCAATATTGCCACAAGTATCAGTCGCGACCAGCTATGTCAGCCACTAGTGGCTATATAGCCACTAGCGGCTTCTAATAGCCAGAAGCTATCCACAATTCAAACATTATAGTTATGAGACAGAAACAGAGCCACTAGGGGCTTTAATGGCCAGAAGATATCCACAAGTTTTAGAAAGTCATATGTGAAGATACCCGGGCAATGCCACAATTACGAAGCACAGCCTTCCTTCCCTAGACTTCAAAAGGAGGAGAGATGAGGAAAAACAATGACAAAGCAAATGTTACCTATGAAACCATCGAACCATAAACATAGAACTGCAACAGAAGAGCAACCTTGGAACTACCAGTTGAAAAACTACTGTGGCCTTTAACTATTTTTATGAAAAACCTCATCACAGTTGATTCTGATGCAGCCCCAAATTATAAACATAATGCTTGGTTCGCATAGGGGTCCTGTACCGCATCAGTGAAATATCACAGTGAAGTACATATAATCTTAAACACTGTGAAGAAACAATGCAAAAAGCTCAATGGCAATCTGAACACAAGAATACCACAAACAGGACGACAATTGGCCCAACCACATACAGACATTCATAGTCAGGTGTCAACAGTCTAAAACAGATTGAGGAGGGAGCTGTCACTGAGACGGAGACTAACTCACCTTCGTGCAATTAAATAGGGAAGCAAAGTTACCTACCATATTTGGTTAACAGCTATGTGTGCCGTTTGCTGCATTATATCCCTATATTGTAACTTGAATTCAAAGGGATATTTTGTTGCTGATGAAGCAATGAGTCATCAAGAAAAAAAGTTGTCTTGCCACTTATACTGTTGAAAGAAAGAATAATGTATTTAAAACCCTGTCTGAGCAAAGCAAATTAGAGAAAGCTGAAGCCAGTTTAAAGAATACTGAAAGGAAAGATTGAAACTGAAAAAATATCTATTTGAATTATCATTTTTGAGGTCACGCTTAACAGAAATTAAAAAGAGTAAATGATGTATCCATTGGTAAACATAAGTTTAAATCAGTGTACATAAAAAGCATAGATTTGTCCAAGACTGATGTTTATTCAGTTAAATGTTATAAAGGCTGAAATCCCATGTCAAAATATATAAGCTGGAAAAATCCTGAATCAGAAGACTGCAACACAGACCTCTCTGACAAGTTCAAAGATTTGGAATCAAGTGATGTCTTGATTTTGCACCAAGCCACAATTATCCTACAAAACAGAATTACAAAATCTGAAGGGCTCCAGCAGGAGTTCTTTTCACCCAGTGAACTCTCTCATAAAAGAAAAGGAGGCTGTCTATGGGTGGTCTACTGTTTTACATTTAATTTGTAGGCAGCTCCAGTAGGCAAGAGCTGCCTATTTGTTGCCGTTCTTGCTGCCTATGGGCAGAACAGGCAACCAGTAGGCAGCTCGAAGTAAGTTTGTTTTGTACAACAGGCTGAGTAGGCAACTCCAACTTAATTTATGTTTTACTATAGGCAGCGAAGGCAACTCAAACTTACTTAATTTTCTGCAGGAGGCAGAGTAGGTAGCTCTAACTTTATTTTACTTCTTGCAGTAATCAAAGAAGGCAGCTCAAACTTACTCGTATTTTTTTTTCCTGTAAGCAGAGTAGGCAACTCAAGCTTATTTTATTTTCTGCAGTAGGCAGAGTAGGTAGCTCCAGCTGGGTTTACTTTATATAATTATTAGGCACAGTAGGCAGCTCTATCCTTTGTCAGGTGAAATTGGCGGGAAAATATAGCAGCCATTTTGATTGCAAATGTGTATTTAGGATGTTTTAGAATAACAGAAATTTATTTCAGTGAATGTAAGTAGACTACTTGTTTGTTTATTAGTGAGTATAACTACTATGCTTGTTATAGGTAGAAAAACGTTTAATTTACTTAATTTAATTCAGTGCCTTTTCAATGCCTTTTTCCTGTTACATATCAAAGCAAGTTGATGCCATAAATATGTAAATCTGGTATAATTCTGACTATACATTAAGATACATAGATCTGCTTGCCTAATACATGTACATGGAGATTGGGTCATGATTGTTGCTTGAATTATCAATCTGAGACCCCATTATAAGCCGAGATCAATTAAGCTTAAGCTTAAGGTCCAATAATGCAGAGGGCTGATATTGATACCACTGCTATCAATGCATGACCATAAGGTATCATAGAGGTATAAACCCAGCATCGATTGCTCAGTCGAGCAAATTTGAATTTACTTGTCCATGGTCAAGTGAGTTCTGTTGGAAACATGACTTCGCTTCCCTGGTTTTCAGTCTCTTTCTAAATGGGAGCAACTCTTCTAGGAAGGAATTTGCTCCCTCCGATAAACAATTTTTTTCTGTAAAAAAAAACGCCTAAAGGCATTATGGATGTTTTTTTTTTTTTTTTTTTTAAAATAATGAAGAAAGTGAGAGTTGCCTCTCTTGCATGGGAAACACCTACTGGTCCTTTTCTTCATCCTTACAAAATATGAAAGCAATCCACTGAAGAATAAAGGTAACATAACTTTGAAAAAAGGTTAACCTGGGACGACGCCCGCCCGCTCACCCAACGCCCACCTACCTGGACATCCTTATTTTAAGGGACAGATTTTTTGAAAAAACCCATCCAAGTAGCTAATGTAGAGCGTGATTAGCTAAGTGGTTAATGCACTTGCCTCTACCGCTAGAGGTACCGAGTTCCATGCCAGCCAATGAATATAGAGTAGGCAGAATCGGCAGCTCACGAGCAGTTCCCACTGAATAGGCAGAGTAGGCATTCAGTAGCCAATAAACAAGCACAAGGCAGAATAGGCAGCTTCATTCCAACTGAATAGGCAGAGTAGGCAGCTCAGTAGCCAATGAACATCTATTAGGCAGAATAGGCAGCTCAGTTCCCACTAAATAGGCAGGGTAGGCAGCCCAATTGCCAGTGAACATGTAGTAGGCAGCTCAATAGGCAAGGAAAGCATTTAAGAGGCAGCAGTAGGCAGCTCAGTGGCCAGTGACAGACGAGGAAGCAGAACAGGAACAGTAGGCAGTTCCAGATCCCTTTTTAGTCATTGTCATGGCAAATTTCTAGTAGGCAGCCTATTGCACTTCCTACAGGCTACCTATAGGCAGCTACAATAGGCAGCTCCCAGTATATTTTGTATTGGAGCTGTCTTGAGGCACAATGTAAATTTCCAGACCATCTTCTTTTTTTTCGTCATTTGGTAGTCCAGTAAGGCAAAAGTTAAATGAAGCTGGGTATATAGTTAAGATAAAACTGATATACGAAGATGGTTGCAATCTGTTCCGAATCATAACAGCTCTGGTCAAATCATCATAACACCGAAATATCTGTGCTAACAGTCTATCTCCACTATTTGTATAGAAGTAAGAAGCCAGTAGAAGAGCTTAACTCATACAGGTAAATCCTAGCTTATTCTGCAGTCAGACACTTTGTTACGTCTGCAACTTTTCACACAATGGAGCACTAGACTGCATTGGATATATATTATAAGAGAGAATCTAAATTATCTTCTTATTTTATTGACTGTCAGTTTTAATGTTTTCCTTAAATTCTTCCTTTAAAATGGCTCTTGCTTCCTCAGACTTGCTTTGCTCAGGCAAGATTTTCAATGCATTATTGTTTCTATGTCACGGGCAGTAATCACGTCAGTCATGGTCAATTGTTTTACAAAGAAATAAGTGACGTAAATATCCGGACATGAGTAGTGCGAGCTAAAAAGGTGGCTGTTTCAGGTGGCTTGTCGACAGTCTGGGGCTTTTGTCGTCTAGATGGGCGTTATTTTAAAACTTGGAGAATGATATATTGTGCAGAATTAAATTCTACAACGCAGCACCAAAATTTACGCCAAAATATGTTTCATTCTGACGACAATTGCTCCGAATTGTGTGCAATTTTGGATGATTTACCCACTGAAATTAATGTTTTCAGCCATATCTGCATCTTGCATCATTGTTTACATTTGAAGACTGTCATGTTTTTTTTCCAATTTAATTGCCGTTAATAATGAAATCAACTGGCGCTAAGATGCATGGCCCACGCCTTAGCCTTAGTAATGAAAAGTGGCATTAGAAAGGGAATTCAATAGCTCGAGTATGTCAAATATATCAAAATAGCTTTTTGTATTTTTCGCTGACTGTCCACAGACAGGCTCACGAAGTGTCCACGATGGATGGATAAGTCCATTATAGAACACTCTTCCAAAGTCGACCTTACAGTGTGTCGACTTTTCTGCAAAATGTCTGCATGTGTTTGATAGTTTATAAATACACTTCCTTCTAGATTTGTTTTTAATTAATTTATTTATAATGTTTACAAATGCATGTATTTTTAAAGTTTCCCTCCATAACACTTTCTGTCGGTGTTATAGTAAACATTATCAAGCCAATTTTATCCAGGTCAGTGTTTCTTATTTGTTATTATGTCTGTGATTTAAAACTTGAACTATGAAGAAAATCAAACAATTCCTAATTAAAAGATGTTGATAAATGAAATAGTTTACCATTCTGTCCATCTTTTTCATTTCTTCTCTTGTCTCTTGTCAAGCACCACAAGCATCAGTTCAGAAAATTTGAAGTCGAATGGTGGGGGTAGGGGTAACAAACTGCTTACTGTTCAATACTGGTTTAATATTTTCAACAGAAATATGATGTTTAAATTGGCCATGATAACTGGTGTGTTGTTTAAATTAAAACGAAGCAAGTGATATCGCTTAAGAAATTTTAGGTAACTTCTGTTTCTTCTAAGTGCTCTATTTTTAGACCAAAAATTGGCCATTTGTCCTCTAATTTTGCCTTTAATGTTTAAATCAGGCTTCTTTTTGTATTTAAATAAATAGTATTGTCTGTAACAAGTACATATCAATCAAAATATACATTTTGCATGCATACTAGAACAACCAGAAGACAATTTAGTCTTCAAAAGCAGACTTTTAGTATTTGGCGGCCATGTTGGCGGCCATATTGGATTTCTCGGTTCGCCAATTTATGCCGGCAGTTTCAGAAACTACCGAGAATGTGGAATATTTTGGTATATGACACATCTTGTTGTACGGGGGGGGGGGGGGGGGTCCGGGTTCACAATTTTTCAATCTTGAAAGTCACCCTACCATTAAGCGGTATGGCCGTTTTCACAATCTTTGCTTGGTGCCAGAGCGAGACTAGTGTCGAAGAAAATTGGCATTCGACAAGTTCATTGAATAGATCTTGTCGATATCTAGCAGGTTCCTTGATTAGATCTTGACGATATCTAGCAAGTTCATTGACTAGATCTTGTCGATATCTAGCAAGTTCATTGATTACACTGTAGATCTTGTCGATATCTAGCGAGTTCATTGATTAAATCTTGTCGATATCTAGCAAGTTCATTGATTAGATCTTGTCGATATCTAGCAAGTTCATTGATAAGATCTTGTCGAGATCTTATAAATTCATTGACTAGATCTTGTCAATATATAGCAAGTTCATTGACTAGATCTTGTCGATATCTAGCAAGTTCATTGACTAGATCTTGTCAATATCTAGCAAGTTCATTGACTAGATCTTGTCGATATCTAACAGTAACCAAAGATTTATCAAAATATTCCGAGCCGTTTCATATTTTCACATGTTTGCCTAGGCGAGGCTATTTATAAAGAAATCTGGCCTCAGACAACTTCATTGGTTAGGTCTTTTCTGTATTTATGAATTTGTCGAATGTCACCATAGTATTTCGAATTGTTTGAGCGTTATGGCGACTATCATATTTTCACTTTTGCCTCGGCAAGAATATTTATAACTAGTTATAAAGGAATCTGGCATTCGACAATTCCATTGGTTAGGTCTTGTCAATATGTATCTGCATGCCAAAATTATCAAACTAATCCAAGCGGTTTATAAGCTAACGTGATTAACACAGACTGACTACGGACGGACAGACGTGCTTCGGCGAGGCTATTTATAACGAAATCTGTCATTTGACAATTTCAGTGGTTAGGTCATGTCAATATGAAGCTACATGCTAAAATTATCAAAAGATTCTAAGCGGTGTAAAAGATATAGCGACTTTCACAAACTAATTACGGACGAATAGACGGACATGGTAATTTTAGGGCACTCCCGGTAAGTCCTCCTTTCGAATGACTTAACTGTGGTTCGTGCGATTTATTCATATTGGACAACTTTATATTCCAAACAGTCATATTCGAAGTGTCAATGTGCAATACAGCCACAAAATTATACGTATATTTAGTAATTCTTTTATCTTGACTGTATCAATAGTAATTAATTTCCATAAATAATATAATTTTATTTTATGAAGTATAAGTAGCGTAGTTTGAGCAACGTTACAGTATCGTGAAAAATGGCACCTGTAAATTGCGTATTTGTACATAAATGCTAAATTAAACACACACACACACACACACACACACACACACACACACACACACACAAAACTATAAGTGAGGAAATGCCACAATCACAAAGCACAGCTTTCCTGAAGCACCAAAAGAAGGGAACAGTGGAACTAATAATGACGAAACAAACGCCATAAATAAAACCACCGACAAACAAACAAAGAAGAACTGGAACAGAGGAAGTTGTGTGTATTTTCTTTATGCTGTGATTCTTTTTTTACACGAAACATTACATTTAAAGATACGGCTTATTTGCTACAATTGCAACGAAATCTTGCTAATATCAACAGACCTGTGTTAAAACGCTTACTCCATATCAAACACAGTTTGGTCAGATCAAGACAAATTGGAGAACAGATAATATGATAATAATGATAACAATAACAACGTACGAAAACAGAACTACTCAGGTATATTTGAACCAACGTCTGTATGATTATAACGCCAGGCCATAATCCCGCGGATTGGTGAGAGGAGACAGTTGGTGTAATACTGTTTGAAATATTAAGATAGCCCGACTGCATTTCAGGTCTCAGACGGGTATGAAAATAAATAAATAAATAATCTCAGTAGTTTTAGCAGGGTGAGATATTGCCGTCTCCTGTCGTCCAATGTCTGTCATTTGTCGTCTGTCTTTCACATCTTCGAATGATATCAACTAAAACCAAAAGGGGCAAAGTTTCAAGTAGTGCCTTCTGTCTGGGGAAGAGAGAGCTAATCTTAGTGCTTTTTGTACGTTTGTTTGATTTGCGCTTGTTTGGTTTTGTCTGTTTACTCTTCCTCTTGGTGTCTGCGAAGGGCTGCGGCTTGTGATTGTGGCACTCCTTGGACTTTTCTCTTACCTTTTTATTTGTATTTTCTTGAGACGTTTCCAGACGGTTGCTGTTACCAAAATAGAAAATGAACTAATTTTTTCTTCATAAACCACAGGCAGATCGCAACAAAATTTCATGGACTGCATTTCCAAAGTTAAATCCAATCGTTTATGATGGTTAGCGGCTGAGGTTTGGCTCACGCAGTGGGCCACACCACATGCTCTAAACCTTCAAGAGAATCTCGTTAGTGAAACTGGAATAATTCTCGAGCAGGGCTCTATTACTTTTCTTAAAGAGTGGACATACTTTTGTTAAGGACCACTCTTTCGGGATTTTACTAGAATCCAGTGGTTGCTTGGACCCGTTCAGTGACCGGTTCTTTTAAGATATTTCGGTGAATTTCATCAGGACCAGAAGGTTTTGTGACTCTTGACATTTCCTTAGTGTCTGAAGCTAACCACTTTAAAATGGAGACGTCTGTATGTAAACTCGCTCTCGTTAATTGACTGTTAAAGGATTAAGTTAGTGTTTATCTTTCTAAGACATCTCGTTCCAGGCTCGTTAGGCATGACACCCGATCGACGTGAAAATCGTTATTGTTTTACTTAAGAAATAAATATAAATGAAATTACCGAGAAAAGTCCAAATCTCGCGAGGAACATCCTTCCAGAGACACCAAAAGGAGAACAGATGAGGGATAAACAATGACAAAACCAAACAGCGCGTTTTTTTCAATAACCGAATTACGACAAAACGCCGTCAAAACGGAACCGCATTGGAACGCATGTCAGGTGTTACGACCGAGCACTCCTACCTTCGATTATCTGCCTTGGCAGATTACGCATAGCTTCTAAGTATATATTCAATCTCTGACAACTGCATCAGAGAGTCGACTCTTTGGCTCAGTGGTTAGAGCGTTGGATTTTTAACCGGGAGGACCGGGTTCGACTCCCGCGAAAGGCGGAATATTTTTTCAGCTATGCTTCATTCCTTTGTTGCGACTTTCATGTCGTAAGATGGGGGCTCGTCCGGGATCGGACTTTATACGCCGAAAATGGCTTCACGTCATTATAAATGATGACTTCCTTGAAGAGGGGGAGTGTTACGACCGAGCACTCCTACCTTCGATCCGCCTTGGCAGATTACGCACAGCTTCTTAGTATATATTCAATCTCTGACAACTGCGTCAGGGAGTTGACTCTTTGGCTCAGTGGTTAGAGCATTGGATTTTTAACCGGGAGGACCGGGTTCGATTCCCACGAAAGGCAGAATATTTTTTCAGCTATGCTTCATTCCTTTGTTGCGACTTTCATGTCGTAAGACAGGGTTTAAACCAATTTTACTCGCGCGAAACATACCCTTATCTTCTGAAGCAGATCCAGACATACAACTAGAATACAAAACACAGAAAGCACAAACAGGCAGGAATAGAAAGCATTGTGAACAACTTTTAATGACGGTGACCACAATGCTAGCACAGAGACAGAGAATCGTGAGAAGCTGCAGTATAAAAGAATGTTAAAAAAAAGGTAAGAGAAAAGTCCAGGGAGTGCCACAATCACAAACCGCAGCCCTTCCCAGACATCAAGAGGAAGAGGAAACCGACAAACCCAAACAAGCACAAATCGACCAAACGCACGAAAAGCACTAAGATTAGCTCTCTCTTCCCCAAGCAAGGTAATCGCAATGCTAAAAGGACTGAAAAACACAAGAACAAAATGGCACAAGGTAAGACATACAGCAAATAGCCTCGCAGAATAAACTACAAAGCACCAAAGAGTAAGACTAACACCGGAACCATCGCCTTAGAACGGTCAGTAGAGTAAGCCACCGGGGGGTTGGGGGGGGGGGGGGGTTAAAGCACTTTTACAGCTAGCCAACTTCACCCTGGGTCCCGCTGCTACTCTTAATACAGAAATACACAAAAAATCGGTTCGCATAAAGGCTCACAAAACATGATATAAAACCATGATATAAAAATCATGATATACAGTACACAAGCAACAAACCAAAGAATAGCAAAGCAACCAGCTCCTTCTTCCCCAGCAAGGTAATCACAATGCTTGACAGGATCCACTAAACACAACAATAAGACAACACATCGGACAAAAGATGAAAAACGTCCCGCAGCAAGTAGCCACAAGTCCACAAAAACAAACATCACTAGACCTCCAGCCTTAGAACGGTCAGTATTAAAACCTAACAGGGTGAGGGGGTGGGGTGGTGGCTGGGGGGGGGGGGGGGGGGGAAAGCGCGATGTTAAATCGATTTTAGTGGTATCAAATCTTCACCATAGGCTCAAATATTGTAAAACGCAAAATGATTCGGCTCGCATAGAGGCTCCGTAACTCCACCGGTGAAACATCACAGAAAAAGAACGTGTAACCAAATTAAATCGCTGCGATGAAACAAGGATGAGGGCTCGTGACAATCACCTCAAACGCCTGGCAGCCAGAGCTAAAGAAAACAAGTAGTTGAACCACGGAGGGCCCGAACAAAGACCTAACAACAGACAGCATCCTTTTTATGAAAGGTTAAGGTTGGCACCTTCATAGAGATTGAGAACCGACCCACCGTCGTACAGTTAAAAAGAAAAGCATATTTATCAACCATGATTGGGTTAAAAACTAAGCATGCAGTCTGTCGCACAATATCTGTTGTATCCCATCTTTTTTTACAAGAGGTGATACTTTTTTTATTTATAGACTAGGTCACCGTAAAAGTCTGGTTCTGATATTCTTTGCTGCAGAAGTGAATTCAAGTTTTTATATTTATCAATCGATTCGTAGTGGTGGTGGTAAATATTAGAAAAAAAAATTTACAAAGTTTATGACACGGATAGCCGTGTAAATAAGGAGTTTAGCAGTCAGGACATTTTCACACAAAATTTCATGCATACTGACAATACATGAGCTTCTTTAGCAGGTCCCGTGGAATGACCCAGTAAGGCGAGAACCGCACTGGCCGGGGAAAAAGGACATTTTCAGAAAAAAAAGGTTTCTACTCTACTTTTGCCCTCAAATGTGAAGATCTTAAGGATACGTGCACTTAAATAGACGAGAAGCTTATTTAGATTTTTTTTTTCGGAATGACGATCAGTTCCATATTCAATAATTGCGAAGTAATCGTCCATATATTGTACATCCCAGCTAGCATTCTACGTAAATCTACATCGGGCCGTCATCGGGCCGTCAGCTACCCTGACGGCCCGATGACGGCCCGATATAGATTTACGTAGAATGCTGACTGGGATTCTATTATTTCAAAGACGTTTACATCGTTAGAATTAAAGCATTATAAGTCCAAAGCGCAATGGTGATGGATATACTTTAGGGTAATCAACTCTATCAGAATTGTTTTTTCTTCTCCTTTCTGATCATAAAGTGGTCTATACAAGAAACGAAATAATCTGCTCCTCTGCAGGAACAATCTATTTACTTTTAGAGTAGATCCTTACAAAATGGGCTTCTTTTTCAGCAGTAACCATGAAATCATACAAGGTGTCTTATTTGTAAAAACGGCGGACAATCGGCCCTATGTATTCAGTCATCGATATCCGTGAAACATTACGAAATTGTAACCAATTCCACACAAGTGAACTGATCCAGATTTTCTGTGTACGTTTATATGCTAATGAACTTCTAACGGCCGAGGCAAGTAGTCCGGTCACGGGTGTATACCTTTTTTTTCAGATAAAGGGATACACTATATGATAGATTATTTCTTAATAAAGAGGGTGCATATTACTGATATGTGAATAGCACAGTTGTTAAGATTCAGTTTTGACACTAGTAGCTGATGTCAAATATCAACTTAGTATATGAACGAAACGTTTTAACTACAAGTAACACACACAGATACATGGTCGTGTCATGTGCAAAGAGGTCTTATGCTATTAAAGTACAGTCCAGGCGTAGCCTGGCCAGAAATTTTACTGTTAGTATTTTCATTCTGTAACATGTATAATATTCCGTTTTCCTGTGTCCACTTAGCAAACATTTAAGAAAAGCAAACACATAGTTTAGTCGGATGTGAAGACTCTTGGAGGTCCGGGTATTCCTAGATTAGAACCCTTTTTATTTGATGGACGAGATAAACTCGATAGTATCTTAAATAGTTGTGCTAAAATGTCGGAACGTCCGTCTGTTTTTGTTACTCGTGGTATACCACACTCTGTTTTGAACACGCTGGAACAATTTAGCAGTGTTTGTATGTATGATGAATCTAAAGGAATGTTAATTCCAAGAGAAGAACTTCTAAAACGTGTAAAAGGAATAAACGCCATATTTATACATCCGCCTGACAAACTAGACATACAACTTCTAGATGCCGCAGGTGACTCTTCTTTAATATGCAGTATCGTGTCTATTTTAAGCAATAATAATCCATAGAATACGCCAATTACAGTAAAACCTGTGTAAGAGAGCCACCTTCGAGACTGACTTTTAATAGCGGTTGATGTGGAAAAAGTTGTCTGTCTTATAAAGGTACATGTCATGTAATTTTGCTAGCAAAATTACATGACATGTACCTATATAAGACGATCACCTTTTCACATCAACCACTAAGGTCAATTTCAAAGGTGGCTGTCTTACACAGGTTTTACTGTAACTTCTGTTTTATTATAGGCTTTAGTTTGTACAAGTAAATCATAACCCAGCAGGCACACAACGTTGAAACAACGTCGATACAACATTGATTCAACGTCAAGACGTTGAAACAACGTTGAATTGACGTTGTTTCAGCGTTGTGTGCCCGCTGGGAAGTGACTGTCGAATGTGCATCACATACACAAGCATGCCTGCATACCTGACATTTTTACCAAAATAAAGTAGTAAATTTGAATTTTAAAACAGTTAGGCTGGCAAACATGCTATGACGACAAAAACAGAAAATACCAAACTATGACAACTTTGTCCTTCGATACGTCTGGGTGGCGTTTGCGTTTTATTTATTTATTTAATCTTTCTTTCTTTCTAACACCGTTACGTTAGTGCCACTGTCGCAGGTTTGCTGTGAATTTTCGGGATGGAGCACCCTGTCCTGTTGATTACATTACTGGGGTTCTTCGTTTGGTAGCCCGTGGTTCTGTATGTATTGATATTGGACTTTCCTGAGTATCTTCCGTTCTCCTTTGTAGGGCCTGTTTACTATCAGTAAACCAGTTTTGGGTTTGATTGTGGCATATCCTGGCAAGTTCACTTATAGTCTGAGTTCGTGGCAAATTTACTGCTGTATTTTTGAAGTCCTTTTAGCATTGTGATTACCTCGCTTGGGGAAGAAAGAGCTAATCTTAGTGCGTTTCGTACGTTTGTTCGATTTGCGCTTGTTTGGTTTGTCTGTTTCCTCTTCTTCTTTGTGTCTGGGATGGGCTGCGGCTTGTGATTGTGATTGTGGCACTCCCGTGACTTTTCTCTTACCTTTTTTTCAAAAGGTTTACGAACGTCAACAAAAGAATGGCTTTGTAACCGTTATGATTTCTGTTTATAGTAATAAAACCGATTAATTTTATTATGCTGCAAAATCATATTTCATGCCACAACATGCTAGTTTTATAAGTTGCTCTTAATTAATATTTTATTAAATCTTAACTTTCCGTTTCATTTGCTTCTGGTAGTCGTATTGCCTGTGAAAAATTTTGGAAATGATCAGTCCCGTTCAGTCTCTCGATTTTCACCAAAGCTTTAAAAGAAAAACAATCAATAAGAAAAAACAGTTTTCTGAGGAAGACTATTTATTGTATGGTTTGGTAAAATATATGGGCGTCACCATCGACAGCTCCCTATCGTGGAATCTGCATGTGGCCGCAGTTACCAAGAAAGCAAACAACACTTTGTCTTTCCTGGAAAGGAATTTTTATCTACATATCCGAAGGATGTCACGGTTACCAGCTACAAGACCCTGGTGCGCCCCAAGTTAGAGTATGGATCCTCCGTTTGGGACCCTCCTACCAAATCTAACATCAATAAACTGGAAGCCGTTCAACGCCGTGCAGCAAGATTTTGTCTCAGTGACAACAGGCGCACAAGCAGTATAACAGCTATGATAGAAGACCTAGGCCGGGAATAACTACAGACCCGCCGCCAACAGACCAAGACCATCCTGCTATACAGAATCGTCAGCCAGCTTGTTTATATCCAGGCAGCATCACTACTGATCCCAACAGGTACCCACACCATAGGATATGCCAACAGATTCCTAGTACCATACTGCAGTATCAACGCCTACAGGTATTCCTTCTATCCGGCCAGTGTCCGTCTCTGGAACAGCTTGCCGGCCGAGCTCACTACAGCACCTTCCCTAGATGTATTCAAGACAAGGATAGGCGCCACAGCTCCCTAGACCGTCAGAGCAGCATGTTTTAACCTGTTTTTAACCTGCACCGTGGACCTTCCGTCACACATGTAAATATCACATATGCGTGAGAATTTCCCCGGGGGAACCCAGTGAATTACTGGAAGATGAAGAAGATGGTTTATCAGAGAAGTTAAGCCGTTTCTGTTGGAGTAGTCACTCTTTGACAAAGACGGCAACACCTTTCAGTTCGGAGAGCTATCCCTTCAAACAACATGCTAGTTTCGCGCAATTTGATTGGCCAAGAGCCAAATCAAAACGTCTTTTATACTTCGATAAACCCACTGAGCAGAAATCTTGGGACTACATTACGAAAACTCACCTATTCAAATATATTGTGAATTTTACCTCCAAAAACTAAAAATTTTCAGATAAAGAACTCTGATATTTTTCATATCGCTGCTTGAAACATAGATTGTGAGTATTCGTTAGAACCGCCTTGGCAAGGCGGTTCAACGAGTACCCATAATCTATGTTTTTGAGCAAAAATAAGAAAAATAATGTATACCCCTGTAAACCCCAGTTTTACTATATAAAAGTGGGGTTTAAATGGGTTCAATATTATACAGTCATGTTTTCGTAATGATAATATGCGTAGCTTCTGCAATGCACTTGCTATTTAGACACTTCGACTTAGTCAGTATTATAACCATTTTTGTACTCTTCAGATTCTGGTATAAATCCATACAAATGGTACAGTCGCAGTTATCTGAATATAACTTTGTTAATGACGAAGGTATTTGGTCTTAATTAACTCCAGTACTGCTCAAGAACAGACTCAATAAAACTGAGTCTGCTATTTTCGTTTCTTGGTGTCTCTCTGAGCACATTCACTATTCCCTCAAAATATTGTATCTGTCCCTTATGGTCGCCGTTTCCATATCCCCACTAGAAAACTGTTGACTGGCCAAGCTGGACTAATGTCCAACAATTTTATTAGTTCCGCATAGCTAACAGATTTACATATGGTCCTATGCTATGGTTGACTGAGTGTTTGTATGGGTGCTGGTAGATGAATTTAATTATGATATGAGAACAACTGTTTTGGTGTCACGGCATGAACATTTTCTTTCTTTCTTTTTCTTTCTCGCAATACCTACAATAAAAGTAGTATCGTTTTCCAAACGAATACCATGCATATATACAGTCACCCATCTCCCCAACAAACACGCACCTTCGTTTCGACGTCGCCACATATTGTTGCGATGTTGTGTGTGTTTCCTGAGTCGGAGCCTATTATGACTCTTGCAAACATTGCTTCAAAACACACATGTATCCCTATGGCCGTCGACACTGCTAAAGCTGAAATATTCCAAGTCTGTGGCTTTGATCTTTGGTTAGCTGCAACAGCAATTAATATGAAATAAATAGGTGTTGCCTATGAAACGAGCTTAAGCATTTTGTGAATTTTTTTTCTTTTTCTTTTTTTTTTCACCAGGTATGCAAAGTCACGGTCCAGACAAAACCTGTTTAAATAGGTCCGAGACAAAGTGCACAACATCGAATATTATGCTTACACCAATTTAACCAGTGTTTCCTAGGAAACATCGCTCTACTGTATTTTTTTTTTTTTTTTTTTTTTTCATATATTTTTTTTTTACATATTTAAAAAGTGAGGCAAGTGAAAAGAAGTTGATTTGATACTAAATACTACTAATTTCAGAATCCATTAGACTTTCCTTATTACACTCGATCTGAAAGAAAGCCCCTTGTACTGATAGGTGATGATTTGTTTGTGTTAAAATGACGCATAGCTTGTCTTTTTCAACATTATTTTTGTCAAGAGTTTGAATGACAAGTTATCAAATAACTGAGCGATATCCATGTTCATTTTCCCCTTTTTTATGTCATTTTTTGACTTGTGAAACTGCTCCAGATGAGTTTAGGTATGTTTATGTCAAACCTGGAATAATTATTTACATCTTATCAATGATATGAAGGGTTGGTTTTTACAACAGGCTGTCAGCTTTTTAAATGTTGCAAGAATGTTGAAAGTCTAACAAATTCTGAAATGAGTAGTATAGCTATATTACCCAGTCTGAATCACCTAAAATCTACCATCCGTGATATCCAAATTTGATGCCTTCAGGTTACAATGGAAACATGTCCTAAAAACACCTTCAATTTGACAGGCGTTTACAAAATGGCATGAAACCGGTTCGTCCTTGTCGACCGGTCTGTCTTGGCTTTTAGGCTTGGGGTGGGGCGTAGTACTCTCCACGGTGTCGTTACTGCTATCAATTATGCCATACAAGTCATACAATGTATCTCGGTTTCTAGGTATTAACTTATGATGCTTATGATGTTTATCAATAACACGAGCTACGACACAATTCAACAAGCAAATCATTGTGCAGCATGTGTGTACAGACGAAAGTCGCTAAAGTACGAACGATCAGCTGATCGCCAGTCAGCTGGAACTCGGACCGATCGTATTGATGGGTCCGAGGCTGAAATCACCGCATATCCTATCTTTATCATGTTGTCAGCGATAAATTCTTCCCTATGCATAATTCCTGTTATGTGCTGTAAGAATGTAATCAATTTTTTACAACAATACTTCAGTATTTACCCTTAAATGCGCGAAAATGTTGTTTAATGCGAGAGAAATCTCAGATTAAAAATGGCGGCTAAAACACAGATCAGTCTTGCAGTAATCCGGGTCAGTGACGTAAAAATGTATCCTTCTATTTCATTGGCTATACGACTCGTTACAGCCAATGAGATCGCTTGCGGCGGCTGACTGGCTTTCAATGTTTGCAGCGGAGCGTATCTGATCATCATATTTTTCGGAAACCAGGCCAATGGCTCCGGCCTTATTAGCGTTGGTTTTCGGGTTCAATATTAAGCCGATACACTTCGCTGTAGATATGGGAAACCAGTCAGCCGCCGCATGCGAACTCTTCTGCATAGTATGTGAGAGACTCACGATATCCGCAGTACGAGCTTAAGCTTCGCAGGTGACGAGCAGGTCGCTTAAGCTCGTTATAAGCTGTCAATTGAAAAAACAATATCCATCCTGTAGTGACTTATATACAACTCAAGTGAAGCCTATCAGAAATATAAGCAAAAAAAAAAAAAAAAAAAAAAATGAAAGAACATCATCCCTGTATAATTGATGCAAATGTTAACAAAACTTTCCAAGTGTGAAACACTGATTTTTAGTTACAGCAGCAACAAAACGATATCAGATGATGTGTGTCACTCCAGTTTTGATCCTAACTGTATAACAACAACCTCAAGTAGTAAAACTACTAAAGGAAACCGGGAGGGATTAGTTGATTTCAATGGTATAATACAATATTGATAACACAAACTATCTACTATACTAAACACTTTTCTAATTACATTTGGAGCAAGGAACTTGCTTGTTCCGATCATTTTGCGGAATAATGCATCTACTTCCTGGAAACAATGAACCCAAATGCTTTATTTCAAAGAAAAGTTATCCCACTCCCAGCCGGAACTCAACCTACTCGGCCAAAGTCTCACGCATTTATATAGTCTGATCTGACCAGATCCTAATCTCGAAGATTAAAATTAGCAGCATATCGATGTGCTTTGTTCACGAACGTCGCTGTTCGCTGTGAGATACTGCAGTGTTAAGGGGGCTGGATAGATTTTGCAGATGTTCTACCATAGTAACAAAATATATTTGAATAGGCTTGTTTTCGTAATGCCTAGGGATGTTTAGATTTTTGACTGGTAATTTTACCAAACAAAGTGGCCACCTCTAGGCTCTGGGTGATCACGAACAACCTGGTCAGACCTCTTGGTGCGATTTGTCACTGTTTCCTGTTTGTAAAAGGTTGTTGCCCAGAAGCCAAACGTTAACATCGTCAGCATCGTTTTGTGATAAGTAGGTTTCTTACGAGATTGAACGATTTTGTCAACTAGTTGTATATTATCGAGCATAAGATTTCTTCTGCATGTTTATGTGGGTCAGTTTGTTTTCTGTAATGTTTGCAGTTTTATTCAGTATGAATATGGAAACACTCTTTTCTTTTCTGTTTGCTTGACAATTAATTGATGTGGTTAAATCAATTACAAGCTGCATTTTTATTCTACTATTGTGTGCAAATTCAACAATTTTGTACATCTTTCACCAGAGTGATACATATTTCTCGGTGTATACAGATATTATGGTATCTTAGTACTTTTGGCCAGCTAACATCTCGGTTTGTGACGTTGCATAATTAGTTGTTGCATTTGGTTAACAACACGTACATAGATAGGTCGCTCTCTGTACATATAATACATTCATTATCACTCCTGCAACCTTTCGATAGCACCACTTAAGAGGATTGAGTATACCAAATGTAGATTTTCCGCTTTTCTTTAACGCTTGTCATGCTGAATAAATTAAGATGCCACGCCCATTTCTAATTTCCAGCCTATCAGATTGGTTGAGCCGGGTTTTTAATAGAAAGTCAAATATTTAATAAAAAACAGTGCAGATCCAGATCAGTTGGCTTCTGGATCTACACTGTTTGCTAAGACAGGAAATATCCGGGTTCAGCAAGGGAAGGTTAAAAGGGAGACACATTTTGCTTTCCAGCGCATCAGTTCCCTTTAAAAGGGTCTATTCAATAAGAAAAGAGTTACTTTAAATAGGGGCAAATTATTTCCTTTCATAGTAGACCCTTTTTCAGAGGGGAAGCAAAACATTTGACAGAGTTACTTCCCTGAAAGTGTATCACTTCCCCATAATCACAGTGTATAACCGTAAGGTGGCCAAATCGGAAGCACCCGGAATCTGTACAACAAATAACGTACCCAAAACCAAGGTGTCTCTAACTATATGATCTTGACCACAGAGTGATAGTGTCTGTACTGTACAAAACTTAGGCAAGTAACGTCAATCCAAGGATCGACTAAAACCATCCAGGCATTCAGACAATTTGAGTGTGAAAACTTTTAAGTCAGTGACTCGATTTCAAAGTCATCGAGGGGAGGGGCTTTACTTATCAAAACTTTGTACAAGTATCTAACAGCAATCCAAGTACAGTGAACCCTCGTTACAACGACAGCATCTGGTCCCAAAGATGTTGCCATTAAAATGAATTTTATTGTTGTATAGAGAATCCTTACTGAGAAGAATGGTATGTAAGGAAGACTTTTTTTTTATTCTTATTTCCTCAAAAAACACGTGTTTTTGGATATTTGTTAGAATTTCTAACAAATATACAAAATGTATATGTTTCTTGAAGTAAACATACAACGTTCTTACATAACTTCTGATTAACTGTCACCTCTTGATCGGAGGTTTCATGCTAGGCAAATTATTATTGGAACGAATTTTGTCGTTGTATCGAGTTACGATATAAACAGGATTGACTGTTCCATCTAAAGCCATCATGGAATTCAGGAGACATAGACCGTTAAATTTGTATACGTAAACTTAACGCGCGCGCGTGCGTGTGCGTGCGGGAACACTTTCTAAGACCATGACCTTGGTCACGGGAATGGGGCTTGTATTGACAAATAGACCAAATATAAACTAAACTCGTTGGGGCATCCACGAGATGTAGACTTAAACATCTTAACCCTTGTCCTGCTGAATAAATTAAGATGCCACGCCTACTTCATTTTTAGCCAATCAGATTACTTGATCCGGATTGATGCTATAAAGTCACATTCTTAATGGCAAACAGTGCAAATCCAAATCAGTTGGCTTCAGAAGCCAACTGATCTGGATCTACACTGTTTGCAAATGCAGGGCATATCCGGGTTCAGCAGGACTAGGGTTAATCGCTAATTGCCGATGCCAACGCAGTGCAATAGCTCATCCTTTACTTTCATACAGGCGACCTCATTATGCGACTGAGAAGGTCAGAATAAGTGTTAGTTATTAGATTATATACTAAAGCTGTTAAAGAATCTGAAAAGTAACTACAGTTTGACACTCTCATTTTATTTTTTTTATAATTGTTAGAGCTACGATCCTTGTGTAACTGGGGATGACTGTCTCGTTTCAAATATGAATGAGGTGCGTATCTGGATGTATTGGAAGAGTCAAGTTTAGATATATCAGGCTATGTGGTTTAGACATTCCAAGAGAAAATGGAGAACTATTTGCAAACAGCGGAGACCCTGAGCAGACGCCGCTGCGGTGTCTGATCTGGATGTGCACTGTTTGTTATTTACCCTTTTTGGGGTCTCCAGACTAAAATGGGTTATACTTACAATCAGTATATATACTGAGAGGTATGCTACACACACTTCTGACATGGTAAAGCACATGAGTGGTTTTAAATCTTTGGTTTTAAACTCTGGTACAGTCCAGCAGTTTCTGTATTTTATAGGTCCTCAGTTGAAGGTTGTGGGTACTATGTCTGTAGGGCTGGAGCATATCGACCTGCAGGAATGTGCTCGCCGTGGCATCAAGGTTGGTTACACGCCAGACGTTCTAACTGACGCTGTGGCGGAGGAGACCATAGCACTGACACTGGCAACAGCAAGACGTTTTAAAGAAGGTGAGCATCAATTGAGCCACAATATGTGAAGGCGTATGTCGGCCGTGCGCCTAAAAAGACTCAAATCAGTCTACGCATTCGCAGTCTGATCGGTCCGCGTTGTCCACATGAAGAAAAATTGCATCCTTGACTATCCAGATTGCGCCCATTGAATATTCTGATCAGACCGCGCGAATGGTCTGAACCTTACCTGGGCGCACGTCTGAAGGCTCATTTACTGACGTTCCGGCTCAGTTATCCTTGAGGCACCTCAAGTATAGCCCTTTTACAATATTTCAGCAACTGTTATTACCGTTATCAAGGCCCAGTCAGTTTTATTGATTTAACTCGTCAACCCTTAATAAGAAACAGGCATAATTTGTCAGTTTACTGGCGCACGATTTTGGGTGTCCGAACATTGGTATTTCCGCCTTGTCTCAACATTATTTTAAGAGGACTGAATGAATACACGTAGAGTTTCTGCCATTTTTAGCTCACCAGAGCCGGAGGCTCCTCGACAGTTTATAGTGAAGACTGGTCCGTCGACTGCGTCGTTAACATTTTCAAAACGACATCTCCTCTGAAACTGCTCAGCCGATTTAAACCAAATTACATGTGGAGCCTCCATGGTGTGGGGTAACAGAAGTTAATGTGTAAGGTCTGGGATAAATGACCAAGATGGCTGCCACGCCTATATGGTATAACCCCTTTAAAACCGCAGACCGAATGGCTAATGACATTGAAACTTGGTATTCAGCATTGGTGGCTCGGGCCCTCTCAAGTTTGTCCAAATGATGACCCTTGATTGACCTTGACCTTTTTTTTTTTTACGATAAGGTCAAATTTGGTCACTTTTTGTATGGGAAAAGGCAAACAGTGGATTTTCTGATTTTGTTGTAGCTTATGACATCAAAGTTGATTTATTCAATCAGCTAATTTAAAAAAAAAAAGTCAACGTCATAAAAGGTCAAAGTCATTTACTAGCACCCTTAGAGCAAGACTATCTGTGCCATAAGAGTTAAAGGGCTTCAATATTTGTCTCGTTTATACATACTTTGGGGCTTGTCCCGTTATACAGTTTAGGCATACCTTCTGCATAATGTTTTGCAAACCTTCCATTTATAGTTAATCTTTTGTTCACATCTTCTTTGTGCTCCCACAAACATGTCCTTTGCTTCATTTCATTTCTGCATAACATTTCCATTTTCCACAAGTAACTTTCCGTCCGTCAACATTCTTGTACGCTCCATAACTCAGTAACCGTTCAGGATATCCTCATGCAGTTTTATAGGAATATGTATTAGGTCAGGATGACGTGTCGCGCACAAGAATGATTGTTCCCCCTTTCTTAGTTTCCAAGTTATGCTCATTTGATTATTTTTTTTCCAAACATTCTTGTACGCACAATAACTCAGAAACCTTTTGGGATATCTTTGTGCAACTTTATAGGAATATGTATTAGGTCACGACGATGTGTCACGCATTAGAATGATTGTTCCCTTTTTCTTATTTTCCAAGTTATGCCACTTTGATTACTTTTTCCAAACATTCTTGTACGCTCCATAATTCAGTAACTGTAACAGTTCAGAATACCTTCATGCAAGTTTATAGGAATATGTATTAGGTCAGGACGATGTGTCGCGCACAAGAATGATTGTTGCCTCTTTCTTAGTTTCCAAGTTATGCCCCTTCGATTAATTTTTTCCAGAATTCTTGGACGTGCCATAACTCAGTAACCATTAGTGATATCTTCATGCAACTTTATAGGAATGTGTATTAGGTCAGGACAACTTGTTGCTTTCAGTTACTTTCTTTCAAAGTTATGTCCCTTTGATTGTTTTTTATGCTAAGTTTGTATATACAAATCTTGTGCATGCCATAACTTGATAACCAACTGGAAAATATTGATGAAACTTTATAACAGTGTGTATATTCCTTTTTTTTTTTTTTTTTTTTGTTAAGTGGACATATTGTAGCATGACGCTGTCTGTCCAGCCGTCCAGCCGTTCATATGTCCGTAAACATTCTTGTATGCGCCATAATTCAGTTATCGTTCAGGTTATCTTCATACATTATAGGAATATATATAAGGTCAGGACGACGTGTCACATACAAGAATGATTGCTTCCCCTTTCCTAGTTTCCAGTTTATGCTCCTTTGATGGATATCTACATGTAATTTTATAGGAATGTGTATTAGGTCAGGACGACGGGTCATGTACAAGAATAATTGCCCCCCACCCCCACACACACCTTCTTACTTTCCAAGTTTTGCCCCTTTGATTATTTTTTTCTAAACATTCTTGTATTCGCTGTAACTCAGTAACCATTGGGGATATCTTCATGAAATTTTATAGGAATGTGTATTAGGTCAGGACGACATACCGTGTACAAAAATAGTTGCTCTCCCTTTCTTACTTTCCAAGTTTTGCCCCTTTGATTAATTTTGTATTTCTCAACATCTGTGCCACTTCATCCCGGAAGCTTTTTTATGCCCCCGCCATTTTCAATGGGGGGCATATAGTATCACCGCTGTCCGTCCGTCCGTACATCCCGTCCGTCCGTCCCGTCCCGTCCGTCCCGTATGTTACACTTTTGGTTACCATGCGATATCTTTTGAAAGGATTGGTGTATTGGATTGAAATTTTATACACAGGTATATAATCATAAAATGTAGGCTAAGTTCAATTTAGGGTAAAATCTACCAATTATTTTGAGAGTTATGGCCCTTTTTAACTTTGACAATTTTTCAACTTTGAAAAATGGTTTCTATGCGATATCTTTTGAAAGGTATATAATCATAAAATGTAGGTCAAGTTCGATTTAAAGTAAAATCCATCTATTATTTTGGGAGTTATGGCCCTTTTTCAACTTTGAAAAATGGTTTCCGTTCCATAACTTTTGAAAAGATTAGTGTATTGGATTCATATTTTATAAACAAGCATATAATTATAAAATATAGGTCAAGTTCCATTTACAGTAAAGTCCAATTATTTTTGGAGTTACGGCCCTTTATCAATGTTGAAAAATAGTTTCCGTTCGATTTCTTTTGAAAAGATTAGTGTATTGGATTTAAATTTTATACACAGGTATATAATCATAAAATGTATGTCAAGTTGGATTTAGGGTAAAATCCACCGATTATTTTTGGAATTATGGGCCTTTTTCAACTTTGAAAAAGGGTTTCCATTCCATTACATTTGAAACATAAGTGAATTGGATTCATATTTTATACACAAGCATATAATTATAAAATATAGGTCAAGTTCGATTTACAGTAAAGTCCACCAATTATTTTGGAGTTACGGCCCTTTATCAATGATGAAAAATAGTTGAAAAATGCTTTCCGTTCTAATCTTTTGAAAAGATTAAAGTATTGGATTCAAATTTTATACACAGGTATATAATCATAAAATGTATGTCAAGTTGGATTTAGGGTCAAATCCACCAATTATTTTTGGAGTTATGGCCCTTTTTCAACTTTAAAAAATGGTTTCCGTTTCATAACTTACGAAAAGATTAGTGAATTGGATTCATATTTTATACACAGGCATATAATTGTAAAATATAGATCAAGTTTGATTAAGGGTAAAATCCACCAATTATATTTGGAGTTACAGCCCTTTTTCAATGTTAAAAAATAGTTTCAGTTTGATTTCTTTTGAAAACATTAGCGTATTGAATTCAAATTTAACACACAGGTATATAGTCATAAAATAGAGGTCAAGTTCCAAGTAGGGTAAAATCAACCCATTATTATGGGAGTTATGGCCCTTTTTCACCTTCAAAAGATGTTTTCTTTCCGATATTTTTTTTAAAAAAGATTGATTTGTATATTGGATTCATATTTTATACCCAGGTATATAATCATAAAATATGGTTGTTCGATTTAGGGTAAAATCTGCTAATTATTATGAGAGTTATGGCACTTTTTTTTCAACTTCATTTTTTGCAAAATACCTACATTTGGTTGAGGACGGCCCTGGGCAGGGGCATCTGTGTCATACTAACATATTTCTAGTTTATTTATACTAACAGAATTTAATATGTTAATTGTTTTAATATAGGTGCAATCATTAATTACAGTTGCTATTCCTGTTTGTCTTCCTGTCCATCTTTTAGCCATACACATAGTGTATATTGGTTAAAATTCCTTTAAAAATGTTGACCCCACTGTCTTAGCAAATGGGCGAATAATGCGCCGCTTGCGAAGCTCTTGTTTTAACGTCTCCTCTAAAACTGCTGAGCTGATTGAAACCAGATTACATGTGGAGCCTCTGTGTGGTGGGGGAATAACAGTTTGTGCATGGGATTAGGATCACATGACCAAGATGCTGCCACGCCCATATATATGATAAAAACACCTTTAAAATCTTCTCAGGACTGTAAGGCTGATGAACTTAAAACTTGGTATGCAGCATTAGGATCTCAGGCCCTGCCAAGTTTATCCAAGTGATAATTCTTGGTTGACCTTAATCTGTTTTAAGTCAATGTCAAAATCAGTCACTTTGCTGAAAGGCTCCGGGGGAACTTATGGGATAATCAGTGGTCCATTTTTCATCTTTGGTGATGTCGTTGTCATCAACACTTGAGCTCTGGTGAGGATAGTGTTCCATGGGCCTCGTTTGAAAAAGGGAGACAAATCTTACGATTTCCTGTTTGCTTTCCTGTACACCAAATCCCTTCTGAAAGTGGTCTCTAAAAGGAATGAATTCTTCCCTTTTACAGTAGATTCTTTTCTGAATGGAGGTAAAGTTATTTCCCTCCTTTGAATTACACTAGTGTGACTGGACACACCTCCAAAGACACAACCATTCTGACCAAAATGTGTTGCCTCCCTCCTCAAAGTGGGGCTACCCTAAGGGAAACACTCAGAATTTGCTAAAATTGTTTTCTTTAAGTGTATCCAACTTTGAGAAAGGTTTCATATACCAAGTAGCAATTTCTCTTTTGCTCCAATGTTCTCCCATTGAAAAAGGCAGATAAGAATTTCAGCTTTAAGGGGACATAATGCACTTGGCAGATTTCCTGCCATTTTCTATAAGGGTGACAACTTTTGCAACTTCCTGTTTGCTTTTCTGCACCACAAGTCCCTTCTGATAAGTTTACTCTTAAATGAAAATAAGACTTGACATTCTATGTGATCTGTCTGCTAGACAGATGATTCACATGAAATATCAAGCATTTTCTTCTCAGACAATTAAAAAAAATAATCAAACTCTCATGCACTGCAGTATTGTGATTAGCATAGTAAGAGTTAATATCAGGCTAGATGATGATGGCACAATCACATGACATGAGAAATTCTGATTTTTTTTTATAGATCTTGATGGTTTATGCAAAACTTCTCATGAAAAAAATCACATGAAATGTTAAGCCCTCCTTCCTGGAAAATTATTGTAAAATAGTTCAGTCATTTGTTGTTTGCTGAATTCATGCTCCTTGCATTGACTTAATTTTCTTTTTTACTTGCAGGAATGCAAGCAGTTGTTAATGGTGGATGGGGATCAACCTGGGCCAACTCACTTTACCTCTGTGGTAAAGACATAAAGGATTCCACTGTTGGTATTGTGGGATTGGGGAGAATAGGACTGGCTGTTTCTAAGCGACTTGTTCCATTTGGGGTCAAGGACATTTTGTACAGTGGACGCTCAAAGAAAAGCTATGACACTGAAGTAAATGCCAAATATGTGTCCTTTGATGAGCTGCTTGGCCAGTCAGATTTTGTAATTGCTTGTTGTTCAATAAATGCCAGTAGCACAAAGCTGTTCAATGCTGAAGCCTTCAGAAAGATGAAAACCTCAGCCATCTTCATCAACATAACCAGAGGTGCACTGGTTGACCAAGATGATCTATATATGGCCCTGACAGAAGGAGAAATCCATGCCGCTGGGTTGGATGTCACTACACCAGAGCCAATACCCCGTGATAGCCCACTTTTAACACTTGATAACTGTACAATATTACCACATTTAGGAAGTGCATCTGTTACTGCAAGAACGGCAATGGCTGATCTCACTGCTAGGAATATTCTAGCAGGACTGAATGGAGAACCTTTAATCACACCAGTTCCTATGTAGAGGTTTATCAATAGCCTTTTACCTTTACAACTCTCTGGTCTAATTCATCGAAATGATTAATTGGTGATATTTTTCTTATTTTTACAAGAAAACAGGATTTGACATTTCAGGCAAATTGTCTCCGCTGGGGACAAGTTGCATGAAATATCAAAACTTGTTTTCTGGGGAAAATAAAAATATTTCAAAATATCTGCTCAAAATTTTACCCACGGTGCTTAGCATTAAGGGGCATAGATACATCTGCAAAGGGTAATTAATAACTCTGACATGAAAATATTTGCATTATTTCTCATAAGGGGATCCTCTGATAAGAAATCCTTTCCTTTAAGAGTAGTTTCCATTTATAGAAGCATAGCTCTTGATAAGATGTTGTTTTTTTTTGTTTTTTTTTTCAATCCAAAAGTATTGATGTTTTTCTTATTTCTTCAAAAAGACTATGTTGTGGGTACTCATTAGAAGCATCTCACTTTCTCCAGGAAAACATGTTGTGGGTACTCATTACAAGAAAAGCCTCAGGTGCTTCTAATGATTACCTACAATATATGTTTTTGTGGTGAAATAAGAAAAATATTTAACTGATACCCACTCTTATGTATACCTATAATAGAAGGTTTCAAATACAAGGGAGGCAAGTTTGTTTCTGCAAAAGTTGTCTTCATTGGCAAATATGGCAGCAAAGTCTTTCTGGCCTCGAGGTTATAAAACTTCTTTCATGCTCAACTCAACTGAGCATGAAATTTGTCCAGCTGATAAATCTGAAATTACTGACAATTGCAAATTCTTTCTTGCTAAATAAACATAGCTGAGGATGAAAATTTATCTGCTAATAAATATGAAAATGCCAACTGTTGTTGGCATTTTCATATTTATTAGCAGAGAAAATTTCATACTCAGCTGAGTTGAGCATGAAAAAAGTTTTATAACCTCGAGGCCTGGTGTATCCATTCACCTCAGCATAATTATATGACAGGTGATATTTATCGCACCTGCTTGTAGCAGGGTGCGATATAGGCGTCCGATTTTCCGTCCGTCCGTCCGTCTGTCAACATTTATGTTGACGTTCGACATTTATGTCAAAGTTAGTATTCTAATCAACTACAAGACTAAACAACCATCAAACCTTGCATGAAACATCTCCCTGACCTCCTGACTTTGCAACATAGGCGTCCGCTTTTCCGTATGTCTGTCCTTTCGTCCGTCCGTCTGTCAACATTTATGTCGAAGTTCGACATTTATGTCAAAGTTAGTATTTTAATCAACTACAAGACTAAACAACCATCAAACCTTGCATGAAACATCTCCCTGACCTCCCGACTTTGCGACATATGTGCCCACTTTTCCATTCGTCTGTCTGTTCGTCTGTCTGTCTGTCCGTCTCTTAACAGTTCTGTTATGTCGAAGTTCGACATTTATGTCAAAGTTAGTATTCTAATCAACTACAAGACTAAACAACCATCAAACCTTGTATGAAATATCTCCCTGACCTCCTGACTTTGCGACATAGGTGCCCGCTTTTCCATTCGTCTGTCCGTTCGTCCGTCCATCTGTCTCTTAACAGTTCTGTTATGTCGAAGTTCGACATTTACGTCAGAGTTAGTATTTAATCAACTACAATTCTACAACAACCATCATTCCTTGCATGACACATCTCCCTGACCTCCTGACTTGGCAGATATGTTGACCCAGTGACCTTGACCTATATTTTGCGCTCCATTGACTTTGACACAATTTACGTTGACGTTCCAGATCTTCTCAACTATAAGCGCGTACAACTACCAAACCTTGCATAGTGCTTCTTCTAGATGTACAGACTTGGCAGGTATCTTGACCCTGTGACCTTGACCTATATTTTGCGCTCCAGTGCCTTTTACACATTTTACTTCAACGTTCAATATCTCCTCAACTATAAGGCCTACCACCATCAAACCTTGCATAGTGCTTCTCCTCAATATAAGGACTCTGCAGGTACCTTGACTGGGTGACCTTGACCTATATTTCACGCTCCATTGACTTTTACACCTTTTACGTCACCCTTCCATATGTCCTCAACTGTAAGGCCTTCAACCACCAAACCTTATATAGCACTTCTTCTCGATGTACTGACTCGACAGGTACCTTGACCTGGTGACCTTGACCTATATTGTGCACTCCAGTGACTTTGACACATTTTATGTTGATGTTCGGCATCTCCTCAAATATAAGACCTACAACCACTAAACCTTGCATAGTGCTTCACCTCATTGCCCTGGCTTGGCAGGTACCTTGACCCAGTGACCTTGACCTATATTTGACACATTTTACGTTGATGTTTGATAACTCCTCAACTATAAGGCCTACAACCATCATACCTTACATTGTGCGTCTCCTTGATGTACTGAATTAGCAGGTACCTTGACCCATGACCTTGACCTATATTTCATGCTCCAGTGACTTTTACACATTTTACGTCAACGTTCCATTATCATTGGGCTGTATGATACGAAAAGTCAGTGCTGAAGGTATAGCCATTAGAGGGAATGGGACTGGCCTGGAATATATGTGCCCCACTAGGCACTTTGTCTACATTTTTTTCAACCCAGTTTTCCAAGTAAGCACTGCTAAGAATGAAATAAACTTATTTAATAACCACATTCTGATTGTGGCTCCTGTGACTTTTGCGCCAGCAGGTGCTATGACGCCTTCCGCGGAATTCTTGTTTAAAATATGAAAGGCAACAATATTTATTACTTAGATTCTTTACTCAGGACATATAATCCCTGCACAAGAATTATAGTTAGTGTTTGTTTATTACAGTAAAATATTGTTGTACACATTTTTCTTACCTGCTTCAATTGTCATCTTTGCTTAGTAGAACTATTTAGACAGTAAATGAAACATGAACACTCTATAAGTTTCATTTTTATCGCACCTGCTTGTAGCAGGGTGGGATATAGGCGTTCGATTTTCTGTCCGTCCGTCAGTCCGTCCGTCCGTCTGTCAACATTTATGTCGACGTTCGACATTTATGTCAAAGTTAGTATTCTAATCAACAACAAGACTAAACAACCATCAAACCTTGCATGGAACATCTCCCTGACCTCCTGACTTTGCAACATAGGCGTCCGCTTTTCCGTATGTCTATCCATTCGTCCGTCCGTCTGTCAACATTTATGTCGAAGTTTGACATTTATGTCAAAGTTAGTATTTTAATCAACTACAAGACTAAACAACCATCAAACCTTGCATGAAACATCTCCCTGACCTCCCGACTTTGCCACATAGGTGCCCACTTTTCCATTCGTCTGTCTGTTCGTCTGTCCGTTCGTCTGTCCGTCTCTTAACAGTTCTGTTATGTCGAAGTTCGACATTTATGTCAAAGTTAGTATTCTAATCAACTACAAGACTAAACAACCATCAAACCTTGTATAAAATATCTCCCTGACCTCCTGACTTTGTGACATAGGTTCCCGCTTTTCCATTCGTCTGTCCGTTCGTCCGTCCGTCTGTCTCTTAACAGTTCTGTTATGTTGAAGTTCGACATTTACGTCAAAGTTAGTATTCTAATCAACTACAATTCTACAACAACCATCATTCCTTGCATGACACATCTCCCTGACCTCCTGACTTGGCAGATATGTTGACCCAGTGACCTTGACCTATATTTTGCGCTCCATTGACTTTGACACAATTTACATTGACGTTCCAGATCTTCTCAACTATAAGGCGTACAACTACCAAACCTTGCATAGTGCTTCTTCTAAATGTACAGACTTGGCAGGTACCTTGACCCGGTGACCTTGACCTATATTTTGCGCTCCAGTGACTTTGACATATTTTGCGTCGACGTTCGATATCTCCTCAACTATAAGGCCTACACCATCAAACCTTGCAAAGTGCTCCTCAATGTACTGACTTAGCAGATACCTTGACCTGGTGACCTTGACCTATATTTTGGCTGCAGTGACTTTGACATAATTTACATCAACGTTCCAGATCTCCTCAAGTGTAAGACCTCTAGCCACCAAATCTTGCATAGTGCTTCTCCTATATGTACTGACTTGGCATGTATCTTGACCCGGTGACCTTGACCTATATTTTGCGCTCCAGTGCCTTTTACACATTTTACGTCAACGTTCAATATCTCCTCAACTATAAGGCCTACAACCATCAAACCTTGCATAGTGCTTCTCAATGTACGGACTGCAGGTACCTTGACTGGGTGACCTTGACCTATACTTCACGCACCACTGACTTTTACACCTTTTACGTCACCCTTCCATATGTCCTCAACTGTAAGGCCTTCAACCACCAAACCTTATATAGCACTTCTTCTCGATGTACTGACTCGACAGGTACCTTGACGTGGTGACCTTGACCTATATTGTGCACTCCAGTGACTTTGACACATTTTATATTGATGTTCGGTATCTCCTCAAATATAAGACCTACAACCACTAAACCTTGCATAGTGCTTCACCTCAATGCCCTGGCTTGGCAGGTACCTTGACCCAGTGACCTTGACCTATATTTGACACATTTTACGTTGATGTTTGATAACTCCTCAACTATAAGGCCTACAACCACCATACCTTGCATTGTGCGTCTCCTTGATGTACTGAATTAGCAGGTACCTTGACCCATGACCTTGACCTATATTTCATGCTCCAGTGACTTTTACACATTTTACGTCAATGTTCCATTATCATTGGGCTGTATGATACGAAAAGTCAGTGCTGAAGGTATAGCCATTAGAGGGAATGGGACTGGCCTGGAATATATGTGCCCCACTAGGCACTTTGTCTACATTTTTTTCAACCCAGTTTTCCAAGTAAGCACTGCTAAGAATGAAATAAACTTATTTAATAACCACATTCTGATTGTGGCTCCTGTGACTTTTGCACCAGCAGGTGCGATGACGCCTTCCGCGGAATTCTTGTTTAAAATATGAAAGGCAACAATATTTATTACTTAGATTCTTTACTCAGGACATATAATCCCTGCACAAGAATTATAGTTAGTGTTTGTTTATTACAGTAAAATATTGTTGTACACATTTTTCTAACCTGCTTCAATTGTCATCTTTGCTTAGTAGAACTATTTAGACAGTAAATGAAACATGAACACTCTATAAGTTTCATTTTTATCGCACCTGCTTGTAGCAGGGTGCGATATAGGCATCAGATTTTCTGTCCGTCCATCAGTCCGTCCGTCCGTCTGTCAACATTTATGTCGACGTTCGACATTTATGTCAAAGTTAGTATTCTAATCAACTACAAGACTAAACAACCATCAAACCTTGCATGGAACATCTCCCTGACCTCCTGACTTTGCAACATAGTCGTCCGCTTTTCCGTATGTCTATCCATTCCTCCGTCCGTCTGTCAACATTTATGTCGAAGTTTGACATTTATGTCAAAGTTAGTATTTTAATCAACTACAAGACTAAACAACCATCAAACCTTGCATGAAACATCTCCCTGACCTCCCGACTTTGCGACATAGGTGCCCACTTTTCCATTCGTCTGTCTGTTCGTCTGTCCGTTCGTCTGTCCGTCTCTTAACAGTTCTGTTATGTCGAAGTTCGACATTTATGTCAAAGTTAGTATTCTAATCAACTACAAGACTAAACAACCATCAAACCTTGTATAAAATATCTCCCTGACCTCCTGACTTTGTGACATAGGTGCCCGCTTTTCCATTCGTCTGTCCGTTCGTCCGTCCGTCTGTCTCTTAACAGTTCTGTTATGTTGAAGTTCGACATTTACGTCAAAGTTAGTATTCTAATCAACTACAATTCTACAACAACCATCATTCCTTGCATGATACATCTCCCTGACCTCCTGACTTGGCAGATATGTTGACCCAGTGACCTTGACCTATATTTTGCGCTCCATTGACTTTGACACAATTTACATTGACGTTCCAGATCTTCTCAACTATAAGGCGTACAACTACCAAACCTTGCATAGTGCTTCTTCTAAATGTACAGACTTGGCAGGTACCTTGACCCGGTGACCTTGACCTATATTTTGCGCTCCAGTGACTTTGACATATTTTGCGTCGACGTTCGATATCTCCTCAACTATAAGGCCTACACCATCAAACCTTGCAAAGTGCTCCTCAATGTACTGACTTAGCAGATACCTTGACCTGGTGACCTTGACCTATATTTTGGCTGCAGTGACTTTGACATAATTTACATCAACGTTCCAGATCTCCTCAAGTGTAAGACCTCTAGCCACCAAATCTTGCATAGTGCTTCTCCTATATGTTCTGACTTGGCAGGTATCTTGACCCGGTGACCTTGACCTATATTTTGCGCTCCAGTGCCTTTTACACATTTTACGTCAACGTTCAATATCTCCTCAACTATAAGGCCTACAACCATCAAACCTTGCATAGTGCTTCTCAATGTACGGACTGCAGGTACCTTGACTGGGTGACCTTGACCTATACTTCACGCACCATTGACTTTTACACCTTTTACGTCACCCTTCCATATGTCCTCAACTGTAAGGCCTTCAACCACCAAACCTTATATAGCACTTCTTCTCGATGTACTGACTCGACAGGTACCTTGACGTGGTGACCTTGACCTATATTGTGCACTCCAGTGACTTTGACACATTTTATATTGATGTTCGGTATCTCCTCAAATATAAGACCTACAACCACTAAACCTTGCATAGTGCTTCACCTCATTGCCCTGGCTTGGCAGGTACCTTGACCCAGTGACCTTGACCTATATTTGACACATTTTACGTTGATGTTTGATAACTCCTCAACTATAAGGCCTACATCCACCATACCTTGCATTGTGCTTCTCCTTGATGTACTGAATTAGCAGGTACCTCACCCGTGACCTTGACCTATATTTCATGCTCCAGTGACTTTTACACATTTTACGTCAATGTTCCATTATCATTGGGCTGTATGATACGAAAAGTCAGTGCTGAAGGTATAGCCATTGGAGGGAATGGGACTGGCCTGGAATATATGTGCCCCACTAGGCACTTTGTCTACATTTTTTTCAACCCAGTTTTCCAAGTAAGCACTGCTAAGAATGAAATAAACTTATTTAATAACCACAGTCTGATTGTGGCTCCTGTGACTTTTGCGCCAGCAGGTGCGATGACGCCTTCCGCGGAATTCTTGTATTAGTTTTATTTCCCTGTTCTCCTCCAAAGATTGTTTATTTACTGTATTTACCGTAAGTGTCTGGACTGTCATACCTGATTAAACAGCACAGACCCAAATCAAACTTCCTGTGGGCAGTCTGATCAGTGTCAGCACGGTTTGCCATTCTGCTAGCACTTTATATGCTTATCAACAGGTAGTCATTTAACCTGTAGCACTCTGGCCAAGTTCAGCAGACTACAAACTGATGTTTTTTTTTTTGTTTTTTTTTTTTAAGAAAATGGCATTGTCTCCTTATGAGACATTTTCAGGGGAAAATATGAATAAATAAAGAAAACAAATACAAAAATAATTCAAATGCTGTTGATTGCTTAGCATTTAGATGATGATGATGCTGAGTTCAGGTTTAACGACGCGTCGAACCATACGGGTCAATTGAACACAAAAATACAAAACTTGAACGAATTTAAACATTAAAATAGTTATATTTTGTTAAAAAGGTTCAGTTGTTTTAAAAACATTTGCTTAGCATTTATATAAGCACAGTAAGGGTTTTAGGTATTGAAGTATTTTGGATTATTATAGCACTCCACCAAAACTGCATGAGCTGCAACATGAGAACTGTACCTTGGGACTTGTGCACCAATTGAAGACTGACCAGCCTGCACAGACTGTACAGAAATTCAGGCTGATGTGAGTCTTTGCTTGGCATATGTGTCTGAAGTTACATTTTTTCATGATGTATTTCACATGTATGCTGTAAGTTTTATCATGATGTGGTCAAGCAGTTTACAAATACTCAGACAAAATTTAAATTTGGGTAAAAACCCTTGTGAAATTTTATTAACAGTATTTCACAATGTGACATACTATTACAAGCAAACACTGCCATGTTACAAATTCAATACTAGATATATGAGCCAATAATAAGGCTTTAGAAAATTTGCCTGAAGAGAGAAAACCCAGATCATCCTGTTCATTTCAATCCTCAGGACCTTTGCTGTTTGGCTTGTAGCTCCAGATAAGGTTATTTTTTCAACCAATGAGTAATGTGTATGTTATAGGTACTCATTAAAAGTGCCTTGGTGAGGCACATCTAACGAGTACCACAACATTCTTTTTCATGGATAAATAAGAAAAATGTTAATCTGTATACATCTCTTATGGAGCTATGAATGAAACTCATGCAAGTCCATCAAAAGAAAACAAATAAGAAAATAATCCAACCTGCATGTTCAGATAGCCTGACTGAAACTTATTGTGCAAACAAAGTATACCCTGATCAGCTTTTATATCTGCTTCCACTCTGATCAGTGACCATCTGTGTCTAAGCTTTTCAAGGCAAGCATCCTATAAGATCTAAACAGGACTTCAGCTGGAATGAGTTCCCCAACAGATATTGCAACTAGTAACAGTGTTCTCAGAGACAACAGGTCCCCTAACTGAGAATTTTCAGTTTTTCTAGTGCTTGAAAATTAAGGTCAGGATCACCAAAATCTAGTCAGGTCTTTGCTATGTCCCAATTATATAGCCATGAAAATTTTGTAAGAATCCAACCATTAGTTCACAAGATATTGTGCGGACAAGAAAGTGTAATGCCAATACCGACACCAAGAAAGTGTCATGCCGACGCCAAAAGGATTTGCACCAAAATCAGTATGTCCCCCTCCCCTTAGATGGGAGACATATTAATGCTAAGTACTGGACAGACAGACCTGAGCAAACATCAGAATGCACCATTTGCCATTAAGCCAGCAGTTGTTTTTTTTTTTTTAAATACGTCAACAGCTAACTTACGGACGGACAAACGCCCAAGAAGCAACATGCCCCTCTAACTTCTTCGAAGTTGGAGGCATAATTAAACAAACCAGACAAATGAAGGTTACATTAAAAACTGCATCAAGAACATGCTGGTGAAAGTGCTAATAAACAGACTGAATGGCATGACTTTCTGACATCAGTCTGTGTTATTACACTGAAGGCCCCTTTATTCTAGTCAATATAATGAAACACACTTCCATGATTTATTTATTATCAAATTCAAAGACCCTGTTTACACTGATCAAATAGATATTTGAATGAAGAAAGGCAGTTTTATTGCCTATCCTATTCAAAGATTATATCATAATGTAGCTAAACATGGAAACCCACTATTTTACAATATTTACACCTACCAAGCCTTTAGTTTCCAGAGCTCTAGATAAAAAAGTAGCCAGGGCCCAGTTGTTCAAAGCTAACAATGTCGTTAGTTAACGATTCGTTAAAATTTACATTGAGTGATACGCAAATATGCTGAAATTTTTTGCTGAAAAAATATGAGTAGCTTTTGCAGTGCAAAAGCTACTCACATTTTTTCAGCAAAAAATATTATAGTATTGTATATTGAATCCGCTAAAACAGTTAACGAAATGACCCTTAACGAGCTCGTTAAGCTAACAACGCTTTGAACAACTGGCCCAGGTATTTTTTCCTATTTCTGCATGAAAACATATTGTTGGTACTCATTAGAACCACTTCTTTATTTCTCTGGTAATTAGCTATCACATAAAATGTCTTCAAAATACCATCAAAGAAGCATTCAAAATATCAAATGTCCATTGGACTGAATATTTTTTCACATACTTTAATAAATGTAAACAAGAGGCCCACAGATCATCATTTAAGCAGTTCTTAATTTTGAAGAAGAATATATATATGGCATAACAGTCAATGGAGTGTGATCATTTGAACAAACTCTCATTCACATTTCAACAGTAGGATCAATGTGAAATTTGGTAGCAAATGGCTAAGTGGTTTCTGAAGAATTATGATTTTATACATGTAAGCAGCTCAGTGGCAGGGAAATAAAATAAATATAAACAAGATGGCAGCTATCTTGGATTTCCAATCAGAATGATTTTAGCTACTGTTGATCTACAAGTCACCTCTATACTTCCAATGAACTGCGAGTCAATTGCCCTTTCGGTTCAGAAGAAAAAGTTAGAAACAGATTTTCAAGATGGCCGCCATGGCTGCATTTTGGGATTTCCTATCGCAACGATTTGAGCTATTTTTTATCTACAAGTCACCCCGATGCTTCCTACTATGTTTCGAGTTAATTTCAGTTCAGAAGAAGAAGGGAAAAAATAGATTTTCAAGATGGCCGCCATCTTGGATTTCCGATTGGAACCATTTTAGCTATTTTTATATCTACAAGTCATCCCGATGCTTCCTACCAATTTTCAAATCAACTGGCCCTTTGGTTCAGGAAAATAAGCGAAAAAAAGTTTCAAGATGGCTACCATGGGGGCCATCTTGGATTTCCGATCCAAACAATTTAAGCTATTTTAGATCTACAAGTCACCCCAATGTTTCCTACCAAGTTTCGAGTCAAATGGCCTTTCAGTTCAGGAGAAGAAGCGAAAAATAGATTTTCAAGACGGCTGTCATGACGGCCATCTTGGATATCTGATAGGGACGATTTTAGCTATTTTTGGTCTACAGGTCACCCTGATGCTTCCTAGTTTAAAGTCAATAAGCCTTTCGGTTCAGGAGAAGAAGTGAAAAATAGATTTTCAAGATGGTGGCCATCTTGGATTTCCAATCGAAACAATTTTAGCCATTTTTTATCTATAAGTCACCCTGATGCTTCCTACCAAGTTTCAGGTCAATTGACTTTTGGGTTAGGAGAAGAAGTGAAAAAAGATTTTCAAGATGGCCACCATGGCAGCCATCTTGGATTTCCGATCAGCATGATATTGGCTTTTTTTGATCTAAAAGTCACCCCGATGCTTCCTACCAAGTTTCGAGTCAATTGGCCTTTCGGTTCAGTAGAAAAAGCGAAAAATAGATTTTCCAGATGGCCACCATAGGGGCCATCATGGCGGCCATCTTGGATTTCCGACTGGAACGATTTTAGCTATTCTTGACCTATAAGTCACCCCAATGCTTCCTACTAAGTTTGGAGTCAATTGGCTTTGCGTTTAGGAGAAGCGAAAAATAGATTTTCAAGATGGCCACCATGGCGGCCATCGTGGATTTCCAATTCGGCACGATTTTAGCTATTTTTGATCTCCAAGTCACCCCGATGCTTCCTACCAAGTTTGGAGTCAATTGGCCTTTGGTTCAGGAGAAGAAGCCAAAAATAGATTTTCAAGATGGCGCCCATGGTGGCCATCTTGGATTTCCGATCAAAACGATTTTAGCTAGTTTTGTTCTACAAGTTACCCCGATGCTTCCTATCAAGTATCGAGTCAATTGGCCCAGGGGTGTAGGGGGAGTAGGCTTTTAAAGCAATTATTGACGCCGCACGACGGACTACGGACATTGACTGACCACCATAGCTCACCATGGACACTTCATGCTCAGGTGAGCTAACAAGCCTTAAAAAAGTTGAAACCATTATGCAACAATTGCAAGAACATAGTTTTATTATATTGGCAACATTGTATCACAAAAATACAATCAATCATAACCTTTCATCTCTAGATAAGAGAAATACTTTCCAAACATCCCCTCTTCTCAGAGTCTACACTGTTTGCCATATCCAGCAATGTCTAGTCACACACATGAAGAAGCAATCAAACTGACTTGTTCAAAATTTAGGACAAGTATGCTAAGAAGTAAAAGGTACACGAGTATTTAGAGCAAATACAATATTCTCCCTGTAAAGTTAGATTACCTTGCACAGCAAATATCCTTAAAGTTGAAACAACAAAATTCCAAGAGTAAATATTTTAACATTACCAATTTATGGAAGGGGAGTAACCTACATGTACTTCCATAAATTTAACTCCTCAATCCCATTATTTGTGCTGTAAGGCAAGACCAGAGGCCAACTGGTCATAATGCTCACCTGTGAACTGCTATACAAGCTAATATTTCAAACTATTCTGCAAAGTTTCTGCTTTACCCTCCCTATAGCTTCTGGGGAGTTATTCTTTTCACAATTTTGGTTGCCAATGAAATTCAACTGCTTAGATAGAATTCAAATGTTTGGTAGAAGACTACCCAAGGAACATTTCTGTAAAATGTAAAATATCTACAGTAAGATGGCCTACTTTCACTTCTATGAAAACTTTAAGTTGCCATAGCAACAAAAGCACATAAGCAATAGCAACAACAAACATAATTTTTGTAGAGGCTAACATTATGAACATTTAAAAGTTTCAGCTTCATCCCCCCTATGGCTTCTGAGGAGAAGATATTTGAATATGTTTTGCAAATTTAATGTTTCATTTGCCATGGCAACCAAATTAAATCAGCAGTTTGGACAAAATTCATATGTAGCATAGGGGACTACTCAAGGAACATTTCTGTAAAACGTTTGTCAAAATATCTCCAAGATAGAAAAAAATACCAACCTTCACTTTTCCCATTATAAGTCATGGAAACATTTAAGTTGCCACAGTGACAAAAGCACAAGAGCAATGGCAATAAAAAACATACTTTTTGTAAAGACAAATGTTATGAAATTTCTGTAAACTTTCAGCTTCATCCTCCTTCTGGCTTCTGAAGAGAAGATTTTTCAAGATTTTTTCACAAATTTAACATTTTGGTTGCCATGGCAAAAAATCAAATTCAGCAGTCTGGACAAAATTTACATGTAACTTAGAGGCCTACTCAAGGAACATTTCTGTAAAACTTTTTTTAAAAATATCTGCAGTGAGACAGCAATAAATGACAATTTCCACTTTTCCCACAGTCAATGGCAAATTCAAATTACCATAGCAACTAGAGTTCTTATCAGACTGAAACAAAACAAATTATTCGTCCCACTGCCTATAGATGCTATATGTGAAATATGGTAAGAATCTGCTTCGTGGTTTCAGAGGAGTTGTTTGAAAATGTTGACAGAAGACAGACAGACAACGGATACATGCCTGTACTATAAGCTCACCTATGCACCTAATTAGCTCAGGTGAGCTAAAAAAGTACCTTTTGACATGTGCCCAAAGTGAAGATTCCCAATCAGCCTATGCACCTGTGCAGTCTAACCACCCTTCACAAGACTCTGTGGATAGTCAACAATCTAAGACCTTGAAGCAGACAACAAAGACTGACTGCACAGACTGACCCGAGTCTTTGCTGGGCACACATTCTAAGGTTCAGTTTCCACACTGCTTCTTGCACTTACTGTCTGTCAGTAAGTCAATGGTATTTAGAGCATCACTTATTTCAACTGTTTTGTATAGAACAGTTTTAACCCTTGTCCTGCTGAACCCGGATATACCCTGCCTTTGCAAACAGTGTAGATCCAGATCAGTTGGCTTCTGAAGAAGCCAACTGATCTGGATCTGCACTGTTTGTCATTTAGTATGTGAATTTGTATCAAAATCCAGAATCAAATAATCTGATTGGCTGAAAATTAGAAGTGGGTGTGGCATCTTAATTTATTCAGCAGGACAAGGGTTAAAATTAGAACAACTAGATGTAAACTTTCATCAGCTTTTCTGTTCCTGACTGTTCTGTTCTGGAGATGTGTATATCTTCAACCTCTTTTTCAAAAGAGTCACCTCAATGGGCATGGCTTCAAAATGCTCTCCATCTATGTCATACCATTTAGGTTTGTTCTGAAATTGAAAAAATACATATATAGGTACACACAGTGGGTTTGACGATATTAATCTTTAGTGTGCTGAATTTACCAGTCAGCATGCTGGATAAGCCTTCAGCAGACACTGAAATATTTTCCTTATATTTCCAGAAAATAGGACGAAATTTCATGCAAATTAGGAGACAGTTTGCTTGTCTACCTAGGTGGCAGTTTGTATTAAATGTCAAACCATGTTTTCTGGGAACATTAACCCTTGTCCTGCTGAACCTGGATATATGCTGACTTTGCAAACAGTGTAGATCCAGATCAGATGGCTTCTGATCTGGATCTGCACTGTTTGCCGTTAAGTATGTGAGTTTGTAGCAACAATCCAGATCAAGTAATTTGATTGGCTGAAAATTAGAAGTGGGTGTGGCATCTTAATTTATTCACCAGGACAAGGGTTAAAAAAAATGTCATTAAATTGCTTTCTGCTGATTTAGCCCAGAGCGTTCTAAATGTTACAATACCACATAACAAATATTTTACTGTAACAGACTTTTTAACCAGAAGGTTTTTGGCAGTAAAGAAGTATTGGAAAATGTTAGTGCAAAAACCATTGTTAAGTTAGGGTTACTCTGAGATGTCTCACAGATTTTATTTGCAAAACAGTATGATCCTATATTAATTTCATAAAAGATCTAAAAGTGTATTTGTACCTTTATGGTAAAGAGTACCTCAGTGTAGGTACAAGCTTTTTAAAATGATTTAGTAGCACATCAGTTATGAAGAAACCAACTATACTATCTGCCTTGCCTACTGACACAAGACATCTTTTGTTGAGAAAAAAGCATTTTGTCAGGGCTGGCACTTAATTAGTGTGCATGTTTACATGCGGTGTGTGTTTGTGTGTGGTGTGTGTTATTTTGTAATTATTTAATGTCATTATTTGAATGATGGTAAAACTTGCACAAAATTTTCTATGTTTACAGCTAATATGATAATTACCTCAGTCAATGTAGGTATAAATTTGATTCTTTTGACAAGAAGTTTTTGGTTATTATCTGTAGCCAGCCTGAGGTTAGGTTCCTTTATTCTTCTCCATCTGTAAAATGTGACACAATTATCAGGTACAAATGAGTAAAAGTTCAAGCTTTACCACTGACAATAAGAATAGGCATTTCTTATGGTAAGTCACATTATAGAACTATCTTTTAGCTCTAGATAAGATGCTTTTTTCCAACTGAAAGTATCAATATTTTCTTATTTCTCTATGTAGACTTGTTATGGGTACTCATTAGAAGTGCTTCAGTGAGGCACTTCTAATGAGTACCCACAACCTGTTTTCATGGAGAAATACGAGAAAATATTTATCTTATATCCTTTAACTAGAGCTATGTATCGAAATGAAGCCTGTTTATTATAAATGACTAACGAAAAATGGAGAATTATTTTACTGAAACCAATAATCCTAATGAACTGCCAATGCTATTATATGGGCAAATAAGAACAAATTAATATTTCAAACTAACATTTTATAAGCTAACAAAATTCAAACCAGATAACAAATATGGTAAATGATAGTGATAATTTATTATGTCCCCTTAAAATTTGGCCAGGCATCTTATTTGAAGTTTTGAGATTAACCTGGCTTTTACTTTTGTTTATTTGAATTTTAGCGACCATGTCAGAAATAGTTCAGTAATGTAGTCTCGAAAAATGGAATGATGATGATTTGCTAAGTCCATGCTTAAAAACGATATAACATGCCAAAGCATCATAGTGACAGGCTACTCTTCCCCAATTTCGTTACCTATATCATTACTAAAGAGAATTACGTTGCAGAATTAATCTTGATTATGAAAGAAGAATAAAAGTACATACTAAGACTGAATAAACTTTTAATTTAAGCAATTTTGAACTTTGATATATTATAGGGCTATTTCTGGGACTTTATGAACATGCTTAACCTTCCTTTCTAAAATCTGTCTTTGAGATAAAATTGTGTGTAAAACTTACCCCTCTTTTATAAAATCTGTCTTGGAGATATCTGATGGTCCCAAAGTGACTTCTATACCTTTAGCTTCCTGCAATAATACATGCTACTATGGAAATAAAATCCTGCATGAACTGTGAAAACCAAAACAAACTTACACATCTGTTTAGCATATTTTAAATTTACAATTCAAGACGTATTTACCCTAAATATTCAGACACTTTAATCCTGGTCCTACTGATCCCAGATATGACCTGCCTCAGCAAAAGGCTAGATCCAGCTAAATTGGCTTCTTCAGAGCCAACTGATCTGGATCTACACGGTGCCCAAACTGGCCTGGCATCTAATTTATTCAGCATGACAAGTGTTAACCTATTACCTAATGGGTTCTAATCTTTGAACAAGTCCATTTTACTAACTCATTATGTGTTTAACCCCTATCCTGCTGAACCCAGGTATACTCTGTCTTTGCAAACAGTGTAGATCCAGATTTTGCCATTTAGTTTATGAATTTACGATGACAATCTTGATCAAGGCATCTGATTGGCTGACATTTAGAAGTGGGCGTGGCATCTTAATTTATTCAGCATGACAAAAAGGGTTAAAAAGTGATGGCTGAATGGCAAACAGTGGAGGCTGATCTCAATCTTTTAGATCAGGGTCTACAATGTTTGCTCAGGCCTGTCTTTCCAAATATTTAAGGTAAATACAGTCAGTGGAACTTCCATGGACAGTCGCCTCTCAACACCAGCCACCTCCCTATAATGCCATTTTTCTGATTTCCCAGAGTGCTCTTTTACTGTATATTATTGCATAAAAAGCAGTGCCACAGGTTATTAATAGACGAGCATTAACTGGCAAAAAGCCGTGTATTAACAAGGCAATTCACATGCTGTTAATGCACAGCTATGCAACTTTCAATATGATCGTACCGAGGCCACAGGTTTGTTGCCATTACGAGATGTGTACTGCCCGGGCCCTAGAAGGAGCATAGTCCGTGGAAATTACATTCGCGAGACATCGGTGAAAAGGCGAAAACAAAGTAGTGCAAGCAATTACGCGAAATGTAGCAAATGTTTTCAGTTTTTATGCAATAATAGCTATCAAACATGGTTTTTCAATGCATTAACATTTGCCAGGTCCCTTGGGAGATGTTGAAAACCGAGGCCTCTGGCCTCGCTTTTCAACACCTCCCACAGGACCTGGTGAATGTTAATGCATGAAAAACCATGTTTGATCCCTATATTGTATCTCTCCCCAACAACCACCTCCCTACAAGAGCCAGTTTTATGACTCTCCAAAGGCGGCCGTTGTAGTAAGGTTGTACTGCAGTTACTAAGTATGTAACTGGCAGAATTGAACACACAATTCAGTAAATTGTATGAGAATATCATTCACAGAAGTGATGTTTATCAAAGGCCATAACTTGGGTCAAAATTGACATATAAATGCTATTTTTAAAGTAAACCTGTATTTAATATGTGTATGAATTCTATTTAATTTGGGCAGAAGAAACCCCCAGCGGGCACATGACGTTTATACATCGTCGCCTCAACATCATGACGTTGCATCGACATCGAGGCGACGTTGTATAGAAGTCATGTGTCTGCTGGGCCTGGTTTAACATCACAAGGAAATCAATTTTTGAGGCTTATCTCATGTTAGAATTAACACATAGGAGCTATGTATTTATTCATCATTAAGACATTGCCATGACATTACTTTTTTTTAGAACTGGTTGGAAGATACACTAGTTATGGCATGGAAACAAGGTTATGGCACGGAAACAAAAATCTGTAATATTTATCAGTGGCCATGACTTCACAGGAGGATCTAACAAACACCTATAGTTGGCAAAAATTGTTGACAAAATTTAGGAAGTAAAATAGTGCCATGTATCTAAGGCACATTTTGCTATATTTATGAATAGGCAGGCTTCTAGCCAATCCTGAAACCAAATTAAAAGTGGTATATCTGATTTGCTGTCTCAATAAAGTCTTAAAATAGACATTTTCATTTTCCCAAGCTTATTCGATGGTGACCTTTAATTGGTCTTCCCCAGATCTTGATAAGATCTGATTTTAATCAGATTGAGCAAACCGTAAAGTTTCTAAATTGATTATTTTTGCAGACTGAATTGAGCCTTTAACATGAATGACCACACCTCCAAGTGAACTCTTGGAGCATTAAGTATTTTCCTCCCTTCTCTAAGGAGGCTACACTTGAATTTGCATCCCACTCTACCTCCACACATCCCCAAGGAGGAGCAAATTATTTTCTTTAACTCTTAAAGAGCCAGTCAAAACAGCAGCAGTCAATTTTCTAAAGAAAAGAAAATAAGGCTTGACATTTCATGAGAATTGTCTTCCTAACAGATTCACATGACTTGTCAAGCCTTATTTTCTCAGAAAAACAAATGAAGTGAGAATGTTGTTGTCTGGTACAATTAAGAATAACCTTCTTGGCAAGTTTCCAATGGAGACAATTTGCATGAAAATGTCAAATCCTGTTTTCTGGGAAAAATAAGAAAATTATCCCCAACTGGTCTTCTGCTGGATTAGCCCAGGGAGTGGTAATGGTTAAAGTCATACCTTAGTAATACCTTCAGCTGAACTACATAGATTAAACTCTACAGTGTCAACATCTATATTGATCTCTTCTGCCTCACTGTCATCCTCTTCCTCTTCCTCTTCCTCTTCAACAACTGGCTCTACAATGGACCCAAGAACTTTCTTCACATTAATCTCTACTTGTCTGAAACCCTGGCTCAATAACACACTCCATGTGTGTCTGACTACAGATCCAGGGGCCACAAGTTTGAATCTCAGCTTGGCCACATAACTTTCATGGAGATTGATCATGAAATTATTTCTACAGTCATTCTCCCCCTTCTGCCAATTCAAGAAAGGTAGTTGTCAGTTACTAGCAAAAGTATGTGCACAAGTACTGGTAAACTACTTAGAAGACTAACGCGGCCCAAGAAAAGTGTGCATCTTGACATGATGTAAACATATTGACTGGCCCAAAAACCTCCAACTCAAACAAATCTACCTGTCTGGAGCCCTGGTTTACCTGCAGTCAATTTACAGCTGTACCACATAAGCAAAAAGAATGGTTTTCTATAATAGTTTGATTTCTTTTTACAAGGTCTTTCCCCCCCCCTGCATTCCAAGAAAGTGGTCATATATATTCAAAGCTCTAGATAAGAGTAGTCGAACGATAAATATTTTAAATATCTGGGTCTTCACTGGTCACATGTCATAAGGTCCTTTTCTATTCAATAGAAGAGCTCAATTAATGTTTGAAATGAGGACTGTAGCACCTTATGGCTAGCCAAGAAATTATTGTAATGCACTTAGGGACAAGAACAGTTGCCTGTAATCATAAAATTAAAAAGTCCACAGGCACAAATGCCAGGCTCCTGATTGATTGATTGTGTTTGGGTTTAACGACACGTCAACCCTTGTGGGTCATTTTGTGTCGTCTCCCAGAGAAAGGGAGAAAAGTGATAGAAGAGATAGTAGAAGAGATTAAAGAGAGGGACAGGGAAGAAAGGAACAGGAATGAAAGTGAAGAAACAGAAGAAATAAAAATATTCCCCATCTACCCTTACCTGCTACAAGGATAGCAGGCCTTGCCCAACTGTAAGCCAATATCAGTTGGACGCCCCGGTGACGTAAGATACACGACACCTTCGCACCACCCAACCACCCCAGTCAGGCTCCTGATACTGTTGATGTGACAACTTAACTTTGCATTCACCTTGTGATACAGAATTTATCACTTCTTTTCATGACATTATCATAACAAGAATTTGTGGAATGCCCAGGCCTATAAATCTTATAAAGCCTCTAGATGCAAGACCGAGATAATGATTAGTGTTTTATGCCCTTTTTAACAATATATAAATTATCCAAATGATGGAAGGGAGATAACAAAAAGCTCCATGCAATGAAGTACCATACAGTAATGAGCTGAATTCCACACCCCCACCCCCCCTAGGAATCAAACCATAGACCTCATAATCTGCAGTCAGGAATGCCAATCACTCTGCCACCTGGACACTTCTAAGACTGAGGTAACAATCAAATTCCATGGGGAATTTATGTCCCCCGCCTTATTTTTATTTGAGGTGTTAAAAATGGGTAAGTTAACCAAAGGACCATTGGTCCTGTATCACCAACCTAAGAATTGACGCAAGAAACCAGTAATAAAAAATAATTTCAGGATTCTGAAAAAACCACATGCATATCTTCAGACCATCCTTAAAGCACCTGTAAAGTTTCAAAAGGATCGGCTTAAAACTGTGGTAGGAGTTACAGGGACAAGATACCTACTCCCTATACACTTCTGTAGTATTAGAACTAAAAAAATGTCTAAGTTAAAAATGCGGAAAAAGTAATAAAAAATTATTTCAGGATTCTGAAAAAAACACATGCATATCTTCAGGCCATCCTAAAAACCCATGTAAAGTTTCAAAAGGATCGGCCAAAAACTGTGGGAGGAGTTAAAGGGACAAGGTACCTATTCCCTATACACTTCTGTAATATCAGAACTCAAAAAATGTCTAAGTTAAAAATGCGGAAAAAGTAATAAAAAATTACTTCAGGATTCTGAAAAATCCACATGCATATCTTCAGGCCATCCTAAAAGCCCATGTAAAGTTTCAAAAGGATCGACCAAAAACTGTGGGAGGAGTTAAGGGGACAAGGTACCTGCTCCCTATAGACTTCTGTAATATTAGAACTCAAAAAATGTCTAAGTTCAAAATGTGTAAAAAGTGATAAAAAATAATTTCAGGATTCTGAAAAAAACATATGAATATTTTCAGATCATCCTTAAAGCACCTGTAAAGTTTCAAAAGGATCAGCTTAAAAAGGTGGTAGGAGTTACGGGGACAAGGTACCTACTCCCTATATGCTTCTGTAGTATTAGAACTCAAAAAATGTCTAAGTTAAAAATGCGGAAAAAGTAATAAAAAATTATTTCAGGATTCTGAAAAAACACATGCATATCTTCAGGCCATCCTAAAAGCCCACATAAAGTTTCAAAAGGATTGACCAAAAACTGTGGGAGAAGGGGACAAGGTTCCTGCTCCCTATACTCTTCTGTAATATTAGAACTCAAAAAATGTCTAAGTTAAAAATGCAGAAAAAGTGATAAAAAATTATTTCAGGATTCTGAAAAATCTACCTGCATATTTTCAGGCCATCCTAAAAGCCCATGTAAAGTTTCAAAAGGATCGGCCAAAAACTATGGGAGGAGTTAAGGGGACAAGGTACCTACTTCCTATAGACTGCTGTAATATTAGAACTCAAAAAATGTCTAAGTTCCAAATGTGAAAAAAGTGATAAAAAATAATTTCAGGATTCTGAAAAAAACACATGCATATCTTCAGACCATCCTTAAAGCACCTGTAAAGTTTCAAAAGGATCGGAAAAAAACTGTGGGAGGAGTTAAGGGGACAAGGTACCTACTAAAAATTCGGAACCACGCACCACGCGCCACGGAAAGCCAAAAACAGTATCCCTCCACTTTTCTTCAAAAAGGCGGGGGACAAAAATTAGTCATATAGTCAAGATCATTAACTGGTAACATAGTGTAAGAATATTTGCCGGACTAGTTTTGATTAATTCATGTATAGACTATATAATATAGTATATACAAAGACCATAATTTATTATATAACACTCCTCATCAAGAAGCAAAGGGAAATAACACATTGTGCCAAGTAAGGTAATTTAATTGCCCCTTTTGCAAAACTGGTGACTTCCTTCAAATAATTATTCCATTTTTCTTGGTTGAAACTAAACTTTTATTGTTCAAACTGCTACCATACATTAACTTGGTCTCTGTCTCATTGAGTTAATCAATCTTGAAAAGTCTAATTTATACTGGAACTGTTTAGCCACAGGCAATTTCAAATTCATGTTAGGTGAGGTAAAGAATGCGGGGAATTGGGAAGGGGGGGGGGATTGGGGTTTGGTGGCACATTCTTAAACTTCAGCTCCCATCAGTTTTATTTTTCATACACTCACTTCCAGTAACATGTATTTTCATTGACATCCAGTACCCATCAATCTTTATTTCTCTCTGGCCCCTACTATTTTCAATTTGCAAGTTCTCTGGACCCCACTGCACATCAATATTTAATTTGGGTGCCTGCTAACACTCCCCTAAGTTCAATTCTGAACATTATGTTTCTTACTTTTTGAGTAGGTGTGTCTGCTAAATAGAAGATCTCGCCAGCTCCAAGATCTCTGTGGCTCCTCAACCTTTTTAGTAACCTTCTGTTTATTCTCCAAATCACTTGGCAACACATACTGTGCAGTACCTTTTAGATTTGGTGGCCATTCCCCAAGGGTGGACCTTAGGTAGGTAAATCTGTGTTTCAGAGGGCCAAAATACCAATACCTAGAAACGTACATGTTAAACATCAACAACAGAAACATGTATGAAGCATGAAAACTGCATGAAAATTACTCTACCAGAAAAAACATGTGGAATATGAACCAAATCAATTTTACCTATTAAGCACTCTATGATATTACATTACACGGGTCTAGATAACAGTGGGTATCAGGTAAATACTTTTCTTATTTCTCCACAAAAACATATGTTATGGGTACTCCTCAGAAGCATCTCACCAAGGTAATTCTAATGAGTACTGTTATATATAGGGTGTTTAATTATTTTAAGCATCATGTTTACTATGTTTCCATAAATAACTTTGTTTACTATGTTTCCATAAATAACTTTCCGGAACAACATGTTTACAATAACATGTTGTTTATGTCCCTGGTTCTAGACTGAATTATTTTTGGCCTGTCATAGAAAATTTAGAAGTTTCTTGACTGAACCTGGATAATGTGTGATACCTCTAGTTAATTCTTTTTTTAGAATGTTCTTTGATATTATATAAGGAGAAAAGATTTTCATATGGGCATCTTTGTATATTTTCAATGGAAATTATTCTATACTGGATTACTTTAATATTTTATTCATTTTGGACTTAAATTCTGAATTCAGGAACTTTAAATTGTGGGATCTGAAACTGTTATTCAAAGGATTTGTTTTATAAATTCTTGTGGATTATTTCTGAGGGACTTTGTGACATAAACTTGAAAGGTACTGTTTACTTACATTCTTTTGTTTTGAATCTTATCTTATTTTTTTTTTGTGAATAAATATTGTTAATAATTTAAAGCTTGTTGTTGGTTTCACTTTCATTTCTTTCTCGTTATGCCTGGCTTGCAACAGTACTCTCATATGTTTTTGCATAGTGGGTACTCATTGGAAGTGCCAGTCTGAGGTGCTTCTAATGAGTACCCACAACATACGTCTTTGAGTAGAAATAAGAAAAACATCTATACTTTTGGATTAAAAAAAGCCTTATCAAGAGTAATGATATTAGCTATCAGATGACAAATGCCAAAATTCTAGAAAAGGCATTTTTTTTGCCAAAAGTATTGATATTTTTTCTCATTTCTCTACAAAAATATATATTGTAGAAACTCATTAATAAAGCCTCACCTGAGTACTCAGAACATAATCTCGTGGAGAAATCTGAAAAATGATCTGAATACTCCTTTTATCTAAAGCTATGCAAGTAAAGATATTTTTCTTATTTTTCCTTTGAAGACAATATGGAATAAAACAAGTTGGCATTGGTTTGTGTATCCCCAAAATCAGAGCCACTGTTGACCAGTGCCACTGCTCTGGTTGATGCAAAATTTCTAAATCTGTGACCTTGAACTTTTGTCAGCAGCAGCAGCAGGCTGAAGCCAACTGATCTACACCTAGAAGCAATGCAAATCTCATAATAATTTCAAGTTAAAGCTTTTAGATTATAAGCTAAGGAAACAAGAATTAACTCTTTGCATGCTTGGTAATTTTGCATGCTTTTTTGTCATCTGTGGAGTTTTTTTAAATTAACTGTTTTTTTTTTTAATCTTTTAGGAATACCATTAAAGTGTCAAACAGTTTGGATCCAGATCAGGCCCAAGCTGTTTGCAAAGGTTATCAGCAGATGACATAAGTCACCACTAGCTGGTAAACAGTTAATGGAAAACTTTAACTTGCATATTAACAACATTTCTATGACCTCAACCACAGAGGAGCATTTGTGAACCCAGTAGGAATATCGACTGATCTGTATACCCTCAGTTTTAGCATCCACTCAGTAGTTATATATATCATACATGGGTACCAACAATTTCAAATGAAGACTCAAGCTAATACAAACAAAGAAAGTAAAAGATAAACCCTACCAATAGCAACCAAGGTCAGACTACATATCAGTGCAGTTTGATCAGGAACTAGAGAGCTCAGTCATACAATCATTATCTTCCAGGATATGTGCGATTCACATTCTACACTGATGTGCAGGCTGATCTGGGTTAAATCCAGCAGCATATGTGTCAATGTCGTTTATTTTCTATTTAATGCTTAGCACTCAGGGTAAAATTTCAGCAGACAACATTTTGAACTATTTTTCTTGTTTTTCCCAGGAAACAGGATTTGACATTTCATGCAAATTGTCTCCAATAGAGACAATTTGCATGAAATGTCAGATCCTGTTTTCTGGGAAAAATAAGAAAACTATCATCAATTTGTCATCTGCTGAATTTGCCCATGTAGTGGTAAAGGTTAAAGAGGCTCCAATATTATTCAGCTTACTTGGGCTTTCTTTCATGCGCATCTCTATATTCCCCAGCCTGAAATCCGTCCAATGCATATGTAGCTTTTCCATCCTCACCCTGTAAAATAATTAACCCTTAAAATGCCAAGAAAACCTGCATCTGCAAATGTCATCTGTTTATGTTGTCTGCTGAATATTCTTGCTTACTTTTCAAACCCATTTTTGCTTACAGGCAAACAGTGTGGCCCCTGATCAGTCTGATCTGGGTCCACACTGTTTGCAAAAATGACTTTTATATCATAAGCAGATGACAAAGCAGACGACAACTGTTGTGACTGGATGACAATTGTTGTGGTAAAACTTCCTTTTACTTTTGCTGTATAAGAATGGTAATAGTGAAGCCATCACAACAATAAAGGAACAGGCAGACTATCCATACATTTGTGTACATCTCTTGTGATTTACAATGAAGGACCAGTGCTCCCATAATGCTGTTCAAAGGTGAGAAAATAGATCCAGAAATGCTGTTCAAAGGAGAAAACAAAGACCCAGAAATGCTGTTCAAATGAGAGAACAAACATCCAGAAATGCTGTTCAAAACAGAGAACATAGATCCAGAAATGCTGTTCAAATGAGAGAACATAAATCCAGATATGCTGTTCAAAGGAGAGAGCACAGATCCAGAAATGCTGTTCAAAAGAGAGAACATAGATCCAGAAATGCTGTTCAAAGGAGAGAATATAGATCCAGAAATGCTGCTCAAATGAGAGAACATAGATCCAGAAATGCTGTTCAAAGGAGAAAACATTGATCCAGAAATGCTGTTCAAAGGAGAGAACACAGATCCAGAAATGCTGTTCAAATGAGAGAACATAAATCCAGATATGTTGTTCAAAGGAGAGAGCACAGATCCAGAAATGCTGTTCAAAAGAGAGAATATAGATCCAGAAATGCTGCTCAAATGAGAGAACATAGATCCAGAAATGCTGTTCAAAGGAGAAAACATTGATCCAGAAATGCTGTTCAAAGGAGAGAACACAGATCCAGAAATGCTGTTCAAATGAGAGAACATAAATCCAGAAATGCTGTTCAAAGGACAGAACACAGATCCAGAAATGCTGTTCAAAGGAGAGAACATAGATCCAGAAATGCTGCTCAAAGGAGAGAACACAGATCCAGAAATGCTGTTCAAATGAGAGAACATAGATCCAGAAATGCTGTTCAAAGGAGAGAACACAGATCCAGAAATACTGTTCAAAGGAGAGAACACAGATCCAAAAATGCTGTTCAACAGAGAGAACATAGATCCAGAAATGCTGTTCAAAGGAAAGAATATAGATCCAGAAATGCTGTTCAAAGGAGAGAACATAGATCCAGAAATGCTGTTCAAAGGAGAGAAAATACTTCCAGAGTAAGAGTAAGAGGGGTATCTGCATTAATATTTTTCTTATTTCTCCATGAAAGCTTTTGCTGTAGGTACTCATTATAAGCACCTCAACAAGACGCTACTAATGAATACCACAACATATGTTTTAAGAAGAAATAAGAAAAATATCAATACTCTTGGCTGAATAAATATGCTTTATCATCAGAATGAAACAATTTACCTGAATCTTAATGACATCTATCCTCTGTGTTATTCCATGGACAATAGCCATAGCAGAATCTAGAATTCTCCTGTAATCCAACAGAAAACACTGGTTACTCTTTGCATGCTGATTTCTAAAATTGCCAAAACATTTTTTTTTGTTTTTCAGAAAAATATTTTGATATTATATGCAGATTATTTCCAAAGAGACAATTCACATCAGTATGTCAAATGAAATAACAATTACAAATTTTCTCTCTTTTTTCCCAGAAAATAAGACCTGGCATGCACAACTTACATGGATGGACATTTTTATGAAGACAAAGATTAAATAGCCAAAATATATATGATGTGATATGAGAAAAGGGCCATTTTCAGAAATGTGGAAAACAAAATCCCAGCTAGGCTGTACTTTTTCAGAATCTGTTCTGGACTTTTGCTGCCTAAATGCAGAAAAACTGGATATTATAACATTAAACAAGAAGGTCTTGATCAGTCTATAAAAGCATGCAGCCTGTTTAGGAGGTCTGCTTACAAAATCCTTGGCCAGTGTCCTGCCAAGTAAGTGTATAGAAGGGGACAAATATTTCATGTCCTAAAAGAATTGTGGGACACTGACATAAACACAAGGGAAAAATGATGAAAATATGATTCTAACATGACGTTATCATTTTCCCATTGAGCCTAATGGAAATGTCACCCTGATTAAACTACAATAATATACATTGTCAATACAGTGTGTGCAAAAGGACATGGTTGATGATGTTGCATGTAAACATTTACTTCTCGTGATGTTCCCTGCAAAAGAGTTCTTTGGAAAACATTGCAACAATGTCAATTTTTCTTTCTGTATCATATTAGAATCGCAATAATTTTTCTCTACTGTGAATTATTGTGACTAACGGATGGTGTTGTCCAGCAGATGCAAATATTAATTCACTCCAGCTTTTCCTTTGTGAACTAGTACTTTGAAATCTCCCTCCAACACCATGCGTTACTCTTGATAATTCACAGTACAGAAAAATTATTTCTTAAACAGGCAGAAACTGCTTGGGACAATGTCCCACAGAGGCATAATTACCGTATTCCACCTAATTACCGCACCGTGCGCTTAGGTTTTTCAAAACTACTGAGAAAACTTAAAGACAGCGACAGACTTGTCTAATGCTACTTATGCGTTTTTTTTTCTGATTTTCTTTATAAAAGCATATGTTGTGGGTACTAATTTGAATTGCATCGACAAGTCGATGCAATTAAATGAGTAACGACAACATATACCTTTATAAAGAAGTAAAGAGAAAATACACTTGCTGTAATCTGAAGACAACGGAATTGCTTAACTGTGCGCTTATATGGGGTATGTGCTGTAATTAGGTCGAATACGGTAAATGGCATATTTTATAATTTGTAAATGGTACAAAAATGCAGCCTTGGCAAAACACTCTTGGATACCAAAGAAATGACAATAAATACTGACAGAGAAGGTCCTGCATGGATGCTTGCATAACAAAACATGCTTCTCAACTTGCAACAATCAATGAGACAAATACTTTGCTCTAATGACTAATGTCGTCTGTTTATGTCGTCTGCTGAATATTCTTGCAGACTTTTCAAACCTATTTTTGCATACAGGCAAACAGTGTGGACCCTGATCAGACTGCTCCTAAAGGAGCAGTCTGATCTGGGTCCACACTGTTTGCAAAAATGACTTTTAAAATCACAAGCAGATGACAAAGCAGATGACAATAGTTGTGACTGGCGCTTTAAGGGTTAATCCTAAAAATTGAACAAGTCTACTGGACTACATGCTGATGTGTACTGAAACTTGAAGACAAGTGGCAAACAGTGTAGACCATTATCAGATGCTGCATTCTGATCTGGGCCTACACTGTTTGCTAAGTACTTGATTGACTGAGTTGAGGTTTTACAGCCCAGTCAATCCAATGGGATCATCTACCTACATGTACCACATCACGAAAACACACCTATATAATTTTGACCCCCTTACACCCCACTTTTATACAATAAAACTGGGGTTTGCAGGGGTGTACATTATTTTTCTTATTTCTGCTCAAAAACATAGATTGTGGGAACTTGTTAGAACTGCCATCAGCTAGGCGGTTCTAACAAGTACCCACAATCTATGCTTTGAGCAATAATACGAAAAATATCAGAACTTATTATCTGAAAATTTTCATTTTTTGGTGGTAAAAGTTTCAGTATATTTGAATAGGTGTGTTTTCATAATGACACTTTTCCTGGGAAGGCTGAGTCTTCTAAGTGGCCTAACAGTGCATATGAACATTCTTTCACCAGTAACTGACAACTGCCTTTCTTGAATCAGCGGAAGGGAGATTGCTAAATACTGTCTATCTGAATACTTAGTTGAAAATGTACATCCTTAGGAACAGAGCAATGGGCAAAAGTAATATTATGAGAAAAGTTGAAAAACAGTGGTAGAATACCTGACATCCTCTTTATCAGAACCAAAGTAACGTTTTCCAAAACTGTTGGTGAGTCCCACTGGAACCACACCTAATGGTACTGCTCTTCTTAAAGCCTGCAATACATTAGTTGATGTAAACATCATAAATATTCAAACAGCATAATAAAAAATGGAACACTTGAGTCACAACATGAGAAAATGTACCTTCTGACATTTGGGCCCAATGAAGACTCAAATCAGCCTGTACATCCCTGCAGTCTGATCAGTCTTCATTGTTCTGCAGGAAAAAACTTTGCATCCATAAACAGCAAAATCTGACCATCCTTGCATCGGAAGATGATCTGAGTCTTCACTGGTCGCACAGGGCTTATTGTCCTTATAGTGTTTGCCAAATTTCCATGTTCCCTGTTCTCCCCTACTAGTTTCATTTCCTTTTTGTCTGCAGCATCTGATCTGGGTCTACAGTTTGCATAGGCCTATCTGTCCTAATACTTAGGTTCTATTTTTAATACATGCCAGTTTCGTATTCATTTCTGACAAGTATATTCTCTATAATTTAATGAACATAAGTGTGTATTTTTCTCTCTAAGCCGTTTTCCACCACAATTTCACGTGACGTTACCATTATGAGCATGCAGTTTCTTCATGTGGGGCAAGGGAATGTGACTGTTGCATTTTCTTGGTATTTCACTTATACTTTTGTAATTTATACTGGAAATGAGAATGTCTAAGAGTTGCTTGTCGTCACCCGCTGCCTGGTGGTGTTTCTGAGCAGACCAATGAGAATTTACATAGGGATTACTAAATAGGTTCTGAGGGTCTGTAGAATTTAGAAACATGAATAGCTGTTTTGAAGGGAAGACCATTATCTCGCATATTAAGCGCTAAGGTACTATTTTTCTCTTTTCTCAGAAAAAAAAAGATAATTTGCACCCAACATTTGAGTTGTCTCCCTAATGGAAAAAAAGACCGTCTGTCAGATCACAAAGTGGTTGGGAAAAAAAAAAAACGACAAAAACAAACAGCAAGCCAATTAATGTTCATACATTGGGTGAAAAAAATCAACAGCAAGTGACGTAAATAAAAGAATGTGCACAAGTTACAAAGAAAAAAGGAAAAAAAAGAAGGTACAACCACGAGACATCTGAATTTGTCCTATACCACCATCGACCTGAGAAAACCGTGTGGACAAATAGTTTTCAAAGACAATTTAGCAGTTACAAGCTAAAATATTTTTTCCCTTTTTCTATATGCTGACATAATATCTTGATTAATTAAAGCCACTATTGGTGTCTTCAGTAGGTGTCTTTCACAGGTATTCCTGTATTTTTCACGGGTATTACGGTATTTGGGTAGTATTCCAGTCAGAGTTCGCGTTACCGATTGCCATTGTCGCCATTTGCACAGAAAAATAAAATTTGGCAGAAAAAAAGTCTTAAATTGGCGAAAACAAGTGGCAAAAAAAAATATCGCCTGAATTACCCGCTACTGAGCCATATAATTGTCACGCGTGTCTATCGCACCTTCCTTGATTGTATAATTCGCCTATTAACAACTCAATTATCGATCAGAAAACGGTTGTTGATCAAATTAACCTGAATTTAATGAAAGCGATATAAGGTCACGTGCCGTCATGCGCACTTTGACAGTAGCACCGCCCACTTTCCACGCCTTTCATCCTCAATATTCATGATCCCTGACAAAACTACCAATCAGGAATTAATGTCAGAGTCGCATCGCCTACATCACGGAAATTTACCCAGAATGTAATCACGTGGAACCCTTTGTCAATGGAAAACAAATTGATTACACGAGAAATAATTATTGTCATTAATCGGTTCGGATTATGCTAATTAAAGCGGTAAGTACACTTTGACAGTGCTGACTTTAATTAAGCATGTTTCGGTACCTTCTTATGAGCCTTCTATTTGGCGATCAACGAACATCGCCCCGAAAAAAAAAAACATGAATAATGCCACGGAGGCGGACACATGAGTCCCCGATGGTTCGGAGATGGTTCGCATTTGACCCCCACAAATTGTAGCGATTTATCATGAAATACATGTATTTGCTACGGTCATTCCCTCCTTCCACTACTTCAAGATTGGCAGTTACAAGTTTCTTGCGGAAGGGTGTTCAGAGTACTGGTTAACCGCTTATTGTATAAACATGCCCCCTCTTTTTTATTGGCGCGATTCATAAAAAATCGGACTCGTAAAGCAATTGCAGTAAACTCCCTTTCAAGTCAGTTGCAGTTAGCTCCCTTAAAACAGTAAAAACCTACAGTGTAAGAAACTTACCCCGCATAAATGAATATTATGTTACGTTATTCTCTTACAGTATACTACATTAATAACATTATATCTATTGGCTTATACAGCACTTTTCAGAACTTTCGTTTCCATATAAAGTGCTCTATTTTTGTGTCTTCAACATTCGATATGCAAAACCAAGACATTGCAATTAATTAATTCATGACATTGTTTTAAAAAATGGTTCTCAGAAGCCAACTGATCTGGATCTATACTGTTTGCAAAGGCAGGGTATATCAGGGTCAGCAGGACAAGGGTTAAGTATTTAAACAAACTCATCCAGCTCTGAATTTGCATATGTCCATTATTTTGATATAGGGGTGTTTGATTACATTTACCAACTGAAAAGAAAACAGTGCAGATTCTGATAGGATGGCTCATAACCTCCTATATGGAATTACACTACTACATAGTTCTAAGTTAGAGACATTTTTCTCAAACAAATCATTGTGATATTTTTTCTTATTTCTCCACTGGGTATTTATTTAAAGCTCTAATGATCACCACACATCATGTTTTCTTTGCAAAATAAGAGTAAATCTATCTGAATACTCCTCTAATCTTAACCCATCTCTTGCTGAACATGACCCGCCCTGTCTTAGCAAACAATGTAGATCCAGATCAGTTGGCTCCTGAAGAAGCCAACTGATCTGGATCTGCACTGTTTGTCATTAAATATGTGAATTTCTATCAAAAACCCAGTTCGTGTAATCTGAAATTAGAAGTGGGTGTGGCATCTTAATTTATTCTGCATGACAAGGGTTAAAGCTCTTCACTGAGGTGCTTCTGATAATCACTGCACATCATTTTTTCTTTGCAAAATAAGAGTATAACTATCTGACTACTCCTCGTATCTTAATCTATAGCATCTCCAAAATTTTTCTCAGTGGGCAGAAATGTTTGAAACACCAGAACAGTTTAACCTTTATCATGCTGAATAAATTAAGATGCCACACCCATTTCTAATTGTCAGCCAATCACATTACTTAATCCGAATTATTGATACGAATTCACATACTGAATGGCAAACAGCGTAGATCCATATCAGTTGACTTTTTCAGAAGCCAACTGATCTGGATCTACACTGTTTGCAAAGGCTGGGCATATCCAGGTTCAGCAGGACAAGGGTTAACCCTTACAGCGCTAATCACTGCTGCAGCAGACAACAGCTCTATTTTTCTGTTTATTTTTGAGAGAATCTAAGACTTGGCATTTCATGTGAATCATCTGCTAGTCTGCCTAGCAGATGATTCACATGAAATGACATGTCTTATTTTCTGTGAAAAATAATAAAAAATAAATTTCAATGTTGTCTGCTGCAGGTCTGCTTAGCACTTTAAGGGTTAAACATTAAAGAATGTCTGCATTGTAAAGTACAGCAATCTGGAAGTAATGAATATTGCCAATTGATGTATCTTAATTGACTTCCTTTTCAAATATAGTTACTTCCCATTTCTTACCTTGTCTTCTTTTCGCATGAAACCAGTAACAGTCTGAAATCAAAAGCAAGCATATTGTCTGTATGTTACTTGTCACAAATAGAGATACTGGTAATAATTCTGTGATAACTGTTGTTTCTCCAGGAAAACAATATTGTAGGTACTAAAGGTCTTTCTAATGAGTACCCTCAACATATGTTTTGATGAAAAACATGGAGAATAAGCACAGACATCACCAAATTCTTTTCTTTTACAGATAATTCATGTTGTAATCTATCTTTTTTTTGTAACAAGTAAGAAGCAAGAAAATTCTTTCTTATAGAGTAGACCCCTTTGAGAAATGAGCAAAATCAAGTTTGACAGTTGTATCCCCTGAAAGAGTATTGAAAGTGTATTCAACTTAAAAACATATAAAATGTAAGTAAATTCTTAATTTCAAAACATCAAATACCTCATCATCTGAATACAGTTCAAATGTACTGATATACAGTAGAATAAAGTGAAGCTAAGAGTACCTCAAGAACTGAACCATTTCCTCCAGCGACAACAACACCATCAGCATCCTTCTTCTCAAATATTGTCATAAACTGTTTTATTTGACCTTCATACTCTGTCTGAAACAAAAGTGACCAGTGCTGTGAAAGCTCAGATCAGACTGCATGTCTGTGAAATCTGATCTTCACTGTCTACTTACATAACCACAGGATACTAACTAAGAGCACAACAGCTGACAGGAATGACACTAATAAGATGGTGCAGACACACAGGATGATATGAACTTGCATGTTTCACCCAATTTCACTTGAAACAACCCCTATGGAATAAACTAAGAGCGTACATGCACTCTAAAATGCACTCACACAAACACTTTACCGAATAAAAGGCAACTTAGAAGTCCATATATGTAACTCTAGACAAAACCACTTTTGTCTGCTTGAGTTCTTGTTAACCCATTGTAGTCGGGAGACACCTAAAAGGGTAATTGGCAAACAGTGCAGACCCAGATCAGACACTGCAGAATGTGGCGTCTGATCAGGGTCTCCACTGTTTGCAAATAGTTTAGCCATTTTTCTCTAGGAATATGTAGGTCTCATAGCTGGACATACCTAAAATTGAAATTGGACTCTTCCAATATATTGTGTGGGAGAGGCTATTCAGTATACAATGGGTTAAACAACAAGTCAAGCTTTGTCAAACTGAGGATCATTTATGTTATCTTCTAGTGAAAGGAAGAAAATAGACAGAAGAGCTAGTAGACTTTTATATTTATTATTTCTGCATAAAATCATTTGTTGTGAGCAATTATTAGAATTGCCTCTGAGAGGAAATACAAGTCGGTCTGCTGCACATTCTGGAGAGTGGAGATCATCACTTAAACATACATTATCCTTTCATGATCCTTTCAACACCAACTAGTATGAGCCACAGCATCAGAAAACATACATTCAGACATGCATAGCAACAGATAAGGCATTTTTTTCATCCGAAAACTGCTGATATCATTCTTACTTCTCGATAAAAACATATGTTGTGGGTACTCATTAGAAGCGCCTTGCCAAGGAGCTTCTAATGAGTACCCCCCACAACATATGTTTTCGTCGAGAAATAAGAAAAATATCTGTAGCTATGAACATGTTCACCCAGCATATTCAGAGCAGTCTGCTTATTTGCTCAGTCTGATCAGAAACTTCACTTGGTTGATCTGGATAGCCAAGGATGCAGTTTCTTCATGTGGACAATAGACTGATCAAACTGTGCAGATGTGCAGGCTGATTTGAGTCTTCTATGGGAGCATAAGTCAGACAGTATGTTTTCTCATGTTGTGACTCATGTATCATATTTTCAGAGAAAGATTTTACCTTCACTACATTAACCTCTAGACCAGCAAGATATAGGAGAGGAGCAACATTCTTCTCAAATAACTTCTTTGCCTTCCTAGAAAATACAAATTTGTCACAATGATGACAGCGATTTACTGTTTAGATGACAGATTTTTCGAAACACATGTTATCAAATAAAGGACGAAAACAGCAAGATACATATTTTTCTTATTTCTCTACAAAAAACATATTTTGTGGGTACTCATTAGAACCATCTCATTAGAAACACCTCATAGAGTCACTTCTAATGAGTACCCACAGCATATGTTTTCATGGAGAAATAAAAAAAATATCAATACTTTTGGATTGAAAGAGGTATGATATAGTCTAAAAAAAAGTGTTTTTTTGTTTTTTTCTTTCTCACAACCCATCTTAATAAAGAACAATGGAGAGAAGCCAGTACTTTGCTTTATAATGATATAACAAGAAAATACACTTTAGCCCTTAAAGCGCCAAGAAAACCTGCATCTGAAAATGTCGTCTGATTATGTCATCTGCTGCATCTTCTTGCAAACTTTTCAAACATACCTTTTGCATATAGGCAAACAGTGTGGACCCAGATCAGACTGCTCCTAGAGGAGCAGTCTGATCTGGGTCCACACTGTTTGCAACAATGACTTTTAAAGTATATGGCAGAAGACAAAGCAGACCACAAGTGTTGTGTTTGGCATCTTAAGGGCTAAAGCAGTTATTATTAAAGCTTTGTATTACTTTTCCTTAAACCAAATTATTACTCACCCGCCATTAGCAGCAGGATTCAAGAATACTGTGATCTTTCGACTTTTCTGTCCAAACCCTACACGCTGATCTCCAAACACCTGAAAATGTAAGACCTGAAGTTTAATATGTTTAACTCTTTCATAGCTTTAGATAAGACGCTTTTTTCAACCAAAAAGTATTGACATTTTTCTTATTTCTCCACAAAAACGTTGTGGGTACTCATTAGAAGTGCCTCTGGGAGGCACTACTAATGAGTACCCACAACATGTGTTTTCGTGGAGAAATAAGAAAAGTATTTACCGGATACCCACTCGTATCTAGACCTATGCAGTCTTTGCATGCTGTGTCATTTTGCATGCTGTTTGGTCGTCTGAGGATTTTTTTTTTTTAAATCAACTTTTTCAAAAAAATCTTTCAAGAATATCATCTGAGTGCCAATCAGTTTGGAGCCAAATCAGGCCCGACATTTTGTCTGTCCTAATCTGGGTCCAAACTGTTTGCAAAGGTTTTCAGCAGATGACAAAAGTTGCCACTAGCAGGAAAAGAGTTAATATTGAACCTCTTTTGTAAGCTGTGTTTTGGAAACTGCATTCTAATTGGCCAATACAGAGTATGCAGAAAGCTGAACTTAACATGGGGAACAGTGCATCAGTGTGTGAGAGTAGTGGAGTTTAAAAGAATACTATGCAATAAATATGCACTTTCTGTTAACTATTACTAATGCAATGAAAGCTAAAAGATGAAGTTTATTCCATATGAGAGGATTATCACACATAAACCATTATAAGGCATGTATCCACACAAATCTCCTATATTGAAGTATACCCCAAATTTCTAGGCAAATGAAAGAAAATTAGACAAGCAAGTAAGCAAATGTCCAGCCTCCCTGCACATCTGTTCAGAGATACAACATAAAACAGAAAGAAATGGCCCCTATGCCATATGAAAACAGTAATTGCCCAAATCAGCCTGCCCATCTACAGTCTGAACAGAGCATTCTTTATTTGTCAATATATTTCACAGTATCCATCATATCTCTAGGTATGAGGTATAGTTTGTAGTTTCAACCAAAATATGTTGACATTTTTCTAATTTCTCAGAATTTTTAAACTGATGGATGAGTAGCAAACAGTGCAGGCTTTGACTAGATGTTGCATTTTTCAGTGTCTGATCTGGATCTATACTGTTTGCTTTGGCCTGTCTCTACCAATTCTTGGAGTAAATATGGTCTCTACACACTTTCGACTGTACAGATAGACAGACTGGTCTGGCCCTTCATTACATGGATTTGTGTATGAAATGTTTTCTCATGTGCCAGTTCTGATATGTTTCCAATAAGCCTTACCTTTGCCTGAGCACAATACTGTCGCCTTAAAAGATCCTCCCTGAAACAGATGGAATATAGCATAACCTCATCAATCAGGAATAAGGATAATTTGGCAAAAATTTTGTTCCTTCGGTATTTTGCTATTTTTGGCCGAATAATTACGCTCATTCATGGCGGAGCTTTCTTACCAATCAAACACTGCTGACTTTTTCTCTATATAACACACCACAGTGCAAATATTATTAACTATTATTAACCCTTGTCCTGCTGAATAAATTAAGATGCAACGCCCACTTCTGATTTTTAGCCAATCAGATTACTTGTTGCTATAAATTCACATACTTAATGATAAACAGTGCAGATCCAGATCAGTTGGCTTCTTCAGAAGCCAACTGATCTGGATCTGCACTGTTTGCAAAGGCAGGGTATATCCGGGTTCAGCAGGACAAGGGTTAAAATTCAGAGGTAAATGTAAAATGCTATTCATGAATCCTCCATGATTTACAGGCACAGAAATTTTAATCATGTCTATCCATCTCCTTCACCCAGTATTCATGTTCAGGCCATATTTTCTACACTAACTAAAAGAGAATCACCAAACTGATAGGTTTATGCATCTTAGGATGACAAAGTGCCATAAAAAAATAAATAAATAGAAAATAAAATAATACAATAATGAAAAAAAAAAAAAAAAAATGAATCATGTATGGTAAATGTCCCAACACTTTGAACATTTTATTCCATTTTTTTTTTTTTTTTGCCTAAATTTTGCTTTTTATGTTGTTTCTTAAAATACTTAGTAGAATGGTCTATTCTTGTTTACATATGCCTACTTCTGAACTTGTCAGAAACTTTGGTGTATGAAATTTAGGACATTTACTGTAATGTGATACTTTCAAATACATTTTAATCATTTATATTTCATTGATGTCAGACAGACTGATAGTGCATTGATGCACTTCATGTTATTTTCAAGCATCTGTTGCATCAGGGTTATTTCCATCACCATCAGTATTTCCATTGCCAAATCATAGCAACAGATAGGGCATTTTTTTTCATCCGAAAAAATGCTGATATCTGTCTTATTTCTCCACGAAAACATATGTTGTGGGTACTCATTAGAAGCGCCTCGCCGAGGCACTTCTAATGAGTACCTACAGTACAACATATGTTTTCCTGGAGAAGTAAGAAAAACATTATGTGGATACCCCCTCTTATCTGTAGCTATGCCAAATGCTTTATATCCTATGACTTCATTGCTGATTATTCCGTATCAGAGATTAAGCAAAATATCCTGATGCAACAGATGTTTGAAAATAACAAGCTAGTATGTCTGTGCAATGGGTTTTTTTTTTTTTTTGTTAACTTAAGCAATATAAAACTTTTAGAAATTTTTATTCCTGAATATGACTGGTTGAGATCAAGAAATAGCTTCGTTTAAACATATTTTATTTGTATATAACTGTCACAAACACATAAACATAACATTTGTATGAAAAGAAATAAGCCAGTATACAGATGGGATTCAAAAGAAATAGTTACAAAAGTCTGCGGAGTATACATGCATGTTCCTCATAGAGTACTTAGAGGAGCTGGAAAAGGTGCAAAACAGGTTTGAGACCTCCAACTTAGTTCTATCAGACAGTATGACAAAAATTTTTTCCAGCAGCTGAAGTGGCGGTCAATGAAGCAGCATAGGTAAGAGAGTACACTGATCCTCTTCCTTCTTCACTTTCTTAATGCTGTCTTTCAATTTCAGATTCCTAGCTTCCAATGCTTGGAGTCTGATATAAAGACCCTAACCACATCTAACAATGAATGTTGTAATGCAATCAACCTTGTGTCCAGTGTGGCATTCCATGCTAGCAAAGCCTCTATACTCTGAACAACCTGACAAAGGTTTCTACATGTATAAAGAGATGCAGACTGAGGTAGCAGACTCTGTGCCCGGATACATTAAAAATCTAAATGATTCATTGGTAGCAGACAGTAGCAAGTACTTGAGTGTCACTATCAGTGAGGACCTCACCTGGCGAAAGCATATAGAAGCACAGTCAACAAGGCCAACAGAACACTTGGTTTTATCTGCCGTAGTCTTAGTGACTGTTCAGATCCAGTGAAGTCCTTAAGTGCGACCCTTACTGGAATACTCCTCCACTGGGACCCTCACCTAGCTACAGACATTCACAGCCTGGAACAAGTACAGCGTAGGACAGCCAGATTTGTGCACAGTAACTGCACGGAAAGCACTCCAGGATGTGCCACCAATATGCTCCAGAGCCTAGTATGGGAGACCCTTCAGCATAGACGCAACCAACTGTCCTTTCGACATCATTTGGAAAGATGTTATTTGCTTGGGGTTTATTTCTATAGTAAAGTGATTTTTTTTTTAATTTTTGACTAATAAATTATGTTTTACTTTTCTTTGCTGAATTTGAATTACTGATGTTTCACAACAATATTGTGAAAGTTTCAGAAAAATTGAACAAGCAGAACTTGTAAATATCTGCCTCCAAGTTACCTACCCTACAGATTTCTGCATAATTTGCATTCATTTTAATATGGGGAAAAAAGTGAAAATATTTGATTTTTTTTTTTAAATGAATGACAAGAATAAAACTTTTTGTGCATAGGTAGTTACAACAAATGGTTTTGCATTAAATATTGACAAAAGTTTGCAAATTCACTTCTTCTGTGTAAAGCACCAAGCAAAAAACTACTTTCTAAAAGATGCTGAAAGCACAGTAGACAGGCTTTCTATGTTGTTCCGTATGGTCTAGTTGATATCCTCAAGGATATTGTCCATTCCAAGGACAGCCAAACGAAAGGATTGCAGTGTCTATGCCAACTACCATCATCCAAAGAAGCTACAAGTACTCATTCTACCCCCATATCATCAGTGACTGGAATAGACAGTCTGACTCTCAACCTTTGTTACTGACATCGAGACATTCCAGGGATTCAGGGAAGGCATGGCCAACTTACCATCCTTTCTCCTTTCTGCAGTCCTCCTACAGTGCTTTTGACATCTTTCAGAAAGTTGTTTTTTGCTTAGCGTTTTACACAGAAGTATATTTTCAAAAAATTTGTTATAATTTAATGCAAAACCATTTGTCATAACTACTTATGCACAAAAACTTTTATTTTAGTCATTGCCTTTTTAACAAGAGCTGTCGGAGGACAGCGAGCTCGCCTGCTGGGTACATTTTATATTGTAACATTTTTATCATTAAGCCATATAATATAGGTCACACTGACCTAGATGTATTTGTATGTAAATCATTTTGTCACATAGATATAATAATCCAGGTATGACAATTCTCCATGAAATAGTAATAAAAATAAAAGGCAAAATCACTCAAGCATGAAATATAGGTCACAATGACCTAGATATAGTAAGTGGTCATTCATTGGGTCACATGGAACTAATATCCCAGGTGTGACATTTATCCAACAAATATTCAAGATATAAGGCAAAATCACTGAACCATGAAATATAGGTCACACCAACAGAGATATATTTTGACGTCAATAATCGGGTCACAAGGAACTAATATCCCAGGTGTGACATTTATCCAACAAATAGTATTCAAGATATAAGGCAAAATCACTGAACCATGAAATATAGGTCACAATGACCTAGATATAGTAAGTGGTCATTCATTGGGTCACATGGAAGTAATATCCCAGGTGTGACATTTATCCAACAAATAGTTTTCAAGATATAAGGCAAAATCACTGAACCATGAAATATAGGTCACACCAACAGAGATATATTTTGACGTCAATAAACGGGTTACAAGGAACTAATATCCCAGGTGTGACATTTATCCAACAAATAGTATTCAAGATATAAGGCAAAATCACTGAACCATGAAATATAGGTCACAATGACCTAGATATAGTAAGTGGTCATTCATTGGGTCACATGGAAGTAATATCCCGGGTGTGACATTTATCCAACAAATAGTATTCAAGATATAAGGCAAAATCACTGAACCATGAAATATAGGTCACACTAACAGAGATATATTTTGACGTCAATAATCGGGTCACAAGGAACTAATATCCCAGGTGTGACATTTATCCAACAAATAGTATTCAAGATATAAGGCAAAATCACTGAACCATGAAATATAGGTCACAATGACCTAGATATAGTAAGTGGTCATTCATTGGGTCACATGGAAGTAATATCCCAGGTGTGACATTTATCCAACAAATAGTATTCAAGATATAAGGCAAAATCACTGAACCATGAAATATAGGTCACACCAACAGAGATATATTTTGATGTCAATAATCGGGTCACAAGGAAGTAATATCCCAGGTGTGACATTTATCCAACAAATAGTATTCAAGATATAAGGCAAAATCACTGAACCATGAAATATAGGTCACACCAACAGAGATATATTTTAACGTCAATAATCGGGTCACAAGGAACTAATATCCCAGGTGTGACATTTATCCAACAAATAGTATTCAAGATATAAGGCAAAATCACTGAACCATGAAATATATAGGTCACAATGACCTAGATATAGTAAGTGGTCATTCATTGGGTCACATGGAAGTAATATCCCAGGTGTGACATTTATCCAACAAATAGTATTCAAGATATAAGGCAAAATCACTGAACCATGAAATATAGGTCACACCAACAGAGATATATTTTGACGTCAATAATCGGGTCACAAGGAACTAATATAGTATTCAAGATATAAGGCAAAATCACTGAACCATGAAATATAGGTCACAATGACCTAGATATAGTAAGTGGTCATTCAATGGGTCACATGGAAGTAATATCCCAGGTGTGACATTTATCCAACAAATAGTATTCAAGATATAAGGCAAAATAACTGAACCATGAAATATAGGTTACAATGACCTAGATATAGTAAGTGGTCATTCATTGGGTCACATGGATGTAATATCCCAGGTGTGACATTTATCCAACAAATAGTATTCAAGATATAAGGCAAAATCACTGAACCATGAAATATAGGTCACAATGACCTAGATATAGTAAGTGGTCATTCATTGGGTCACATGGAAGTAATATCCCAGGTGTGACATTTATCCAACAAATAGTATTCAAGATATAAGGCAAAATAACTGAACCATGAAATATAGGTTACAATGACCTAGATATAGTAAGTGGTCATTCATTGGGTCACATGGAAGTAATATCCCAGGTGTGACATTTATCCAACAAATAGTATTCAAGATATAAGGCAAAATCACTGAACCATGAAATATAGGTCACAATGACCTAGATATAGTAAGTGGTCATTCATTGGGTCACATGGAAGTAATATCCCAGGTGTGACATTTATCCAACAAATAGTATTCAAGATATAAGGCAAAATCACTGAACCATGAAATATAGGTCACAATGACCTAGATATAGTAAGTGGTCATTCATTGGGTCACATGGAAGTAATATCCCAGGTGTGACATTTATCCAACAAATAGTATTCAAGATATAAGGCAAAATCACTGAACCATGAAATATAGGTCACAATGACCTAGATATAGTAAGTGGTCATTCATTGGGTCACATGGAAGTAATATCCCAGGTGTGACATTTATCCAACAAATAGTATTCAAGATATAAGGCAAAATCACTGAACCATGAAATATAGGTCACAATGACCTAGATATAGTAAGTGGTCATTCATTGGGTCACATGGAAGTAATATCCCAGGTGTGACATTTATCCAACAAATAGTATTCAAGATATAAGGCAAAATCACTGAACCATGAAATATAGGTCACAATGACCTAGATATAGTAAGTGGTCATTCATTGGGTCACATGGAAGTAATATCCCAGGTGTGACATTTATCCAACAAATAGTATTCAAGATATAAGGCAAAATCACTGAACCATGAAATATAGGTCACAATGACCTAGATATAGTAAGTGGTCATTCATTGGGTCACATGGAAGTAATATCCCAGGTGTGACATTTATCCAACAAATAGTATTCAAGATATAAGGCAAAATCACTGAACCATGAAATATAGGTCACAATGACCTAGATATAGTAAGTGGTCATTCATTGGGTCACATGGAAGTAATATCCCAGATGTGACATTTATCCAACAAATAGTATTCAAGATATAAGGCAAAATCACTGAACCATGAAATATAGGTCACAATGACCTAGATATAGTAAGTGGTCATTCACTGGGTCACATGGAAGTAATATCCCAGGTGTGACATTTATCCAACAAATAGTATTCAAGATATAAGGCAAAATCACTGGACCGTGAAATCTAGGTGACCTGGACCGTAAAATGTAGGTCACCATGACCTTCACTCTCTTACACTTAAACCGATGTCACATAGTCAGCTGATGTATAACCAGTTGTGTCTATAACCTGTAGGCATATAAGATTTTACAAATGTCCTAGATTTTGACCCCTAGCCCCACTCCAAGGCCCACCCTGAGGTATGAACCCAGGGGTATGTTCTTTTGGAATCTCAGAAGACTCCTCCAGGTACCCAAATTCTAAATATGAATGCTCTATGAGGAGTGAAAGTCAAGATATAAGAATTTGAAAAACTTTAACACAGTATTACAAAGGTGACCTAGATTCTGACCCCTAGCCCCACCCAGGGGCATGAACCCAGGGGTTTATTCTCTTGGAATCTCAGAAGACCCTCCAAGGTACCTAAGTTCCAAATTTGATGCCTCTGTGAGGAGTGACTGTTGAGATATAAGCATTTGAAAAACTTTAACGCAGTGTGACGGGAACGGGAACGCAAACGCAAACGCAAACGTGGACGACCGGGGTGACTACAATAGCTCTCCTTGTACTTCGTACAGGCGAGCTAAAAATCAAGTATTTTCACTTTTTCCCATAGCAAAAATGAACGCAAATTATGCAGAAATCTAACGGGTAGGTAACTTTGAGGCAGATTTTCAACAAGTTCAGCTTGTTCAATTTTTCTGAAATTTTCACAATATTATTGTGAAACATCAATAATTCAAATTCAGCAAAGAAAAGTAAAAAAAAAATATTTTCTTAGACAAAAAAAAAAAAAAATCACTTTGCTTTAGAAATTGCATACATGTAGGTCAGACCAATTTCTGGCCGTAAATTTAATGTTAGGGTAAACATTTGAAAACAAAACACATAAACAGAAAAAACAAATGGTTTCTGATGATATGGTCAATTAAAATAAAATATTTTCATTTAAAATAAAAAGCTAAGCAAAAAAAAAAAAAAAAACGTCTTTCCGAATGATGTCTTTACTTTACTTTACTTGGGTGATGAGTCACTTCGTCCAGTGGGCGTGACTCTCTCGTTAGTCTCTTCTTAAAAGATTTTCTGCTCAGTGCAGTGACTATTGAGTTTTCCAAGGAGTTCCATGGGGCTACAACTCTGTTTGTAAAGAAGTGCTTCCTTATGTCTGTGTTAACATTAACTTTGTGTACCTTGTATTGATGACCTCTTAACTCTTTTAAGGGCTATAGAAAAATTTATCTGGCTCACATTGATATTCATGGTGTAAGATTTTGTATGTTTCAACAAGATTTACTTGTTTTCTTCTTTATTCCAAACTTTCTATTAATGGTGGATTTGGACACAAGGCTAAACAGCGATTCTGCACTTTTTGTACATGTAGCATGTCAATGTCTTTTTTCAAATGGGGCTGCCAAACTACTGAGGCATACTCCAGTAGTGACCTATTAGTTGTTTTGAACAACACAGAAATTTTACGTTAAGTAAAATTTGTAAAATGTCTTATAAACCAACTCTCTGGTTGGCTTTTTTAGTAATTTCAAGAATGTGTTTTCTTGGTAACAAATCATTAGATATTTAACTCCAAGATCCTTCTGTTCCCTTACAACTTCTAATTCGACACCATTCAATGTACATGTATATAAACTTAAAGTTTCTCAGATTTCCAATACAGTACACTTCAAAGCATTGAATTTCAATAACCAAAGTCTTGACCATGCCGACAGGGTATTTAAATCATCTTGTAATACTTCACAGTCTGCAGATGTGATTATCTGTCTATAAAGTTAGGAATCATCCGCAAATAATTTTGCAGTAGAAATTACAGATGAAGGTAGGTCATTCACAAATATAATAAACAGAACTGGCCCCAATATGGAGCCCTGTGGCACTCCGCTAATAACTTTTTTTCTATTCGGAGACTCCATTCCTCAATATGATTTTCTGTTTTCTATTTGTCAAGAATGCCTCTATCCAATTCTTAATGTAACCATTAATTCCATAATGCGCCAATTTAAACAAAATGCGTTGATGCGCAACTGAATGAAACGCCTTTGAGAAGTCCATGTAAATAATGTCAGTTTCTGCTCTATCATCATAAGAATTAGTTCAATCATTTAAAGATTCAACTTCAAGCAAATGAGTTACAAGAGCAACCACTTTGAAAATTATGTTGCTCACAAGAAATAACATTGTTTTTATGTAAATGATCAGATATTTGGTCTAACAGGAGGCGTTCAAGTAGTTTTACCATCTGAGACATCAAAGTAATAGGACGATAGTTATTACACTGTTTCCTTGATCCTTTCTTATGTCATGGATTACTGTAATATTGCCATCTCTCCAGTCCTGAGGTATTACTCCAGTATATAGCCTAGACTCATGGGTTTTGACGCACTTAAGCATTATTTGATATGTCATTAATTTCACAAACAACTCCAAGTACATTTGTTTTGTGTAAGACAATCATGGACTTCCAGAACATTATTTAATATCATTAAAATAAATCTGCCTCAACTGCCTTCATAAAGTGAAATAGGATCATTTTGGTTTACACTCATATGAAATGACGCATCTAATAGGCTGCTATTTTTCTTGCAAGATAGTAATTTAAGTTTTACAATAATACCAGGACCATGTTCAAGCAGCATCATTTGTCTGTAAGATCAAAATAAAATGACAAGAATCATTGTTGAATGACACCTGTATATATTTTAAAAATCTGACCTCATTTTGCGAATTGCCGCCATATTTATGTCTCAGTTTTAAGGGTTAGGACAGCTGAAGTGCTTGTTTCTCCTGCTTACATGTAAAAATTTGCCACATGTCTTAATAAAATATGTTCTAAATAGATTATTTATTGTCAGCAAAAATATTTTTCTTCAAATTACTTATGCTTGGCATCAAACAAATACACAGAAAATTACTTTATGAATTTCTCTTCTTCCAGTTGCAAAATATTTTCAAATACTCGTAAGACCTTGTATTTATTTGAAAAGTAATATTGTGTATGCAATAGCATTTCAACCATATATCATACTTGTGAATAAATGCATCAGGTGACACTGCAACAGAGAAGCATGTTTGAGTCAGATGTAGATGATGCATCTTAAAGTTTTGGCAATTCAAAGGAAAAATGTGCTTTAAGCATTTCTTTCAAAATGTTGACCATTCAAGGCTACATGGTTGCAATTTTCCAAGAAGATCCTAGAATTTCTTCTTAAAACACCTGGATGTGACCCTCTTATGTTGCTCTACCCCAATAATGATGAAGCACTACAAAAAAAATTCTGCAAGTCTAAGAATAGGAAGAAACATGTAAGCATGGCAGATTAGATGTGCGTCAAAATACATGACAGGACGATACTGACTGATTGAAGCACTTAAAACTTTTTCCTTCTTTCGCTATACATTTACCGGATATTTACATTATGGTTTGATGGACGCATGCGCTCTTGGTAAGTAAACAAAGGGAGCTAAAAGCCTGGACTAAATCCCAAGAGCCTTATTCCGGGAGTACTTTAGTGCATATTTACCAATATTATGGTATTTTTTTTCTAAAAAGCAACGAATGGGGATGATTTCTGGTATGTTATTCTTTTTCTGTCATTTTTATGAACAATTTATATTATTTAAATTCAAACTGTATGAATAAGATGGTTCGATCGGCAGCAATCGAAATCTAAGTAGGTCATCGGAGGGTAAAAATGTTATTCACTCACTTTAAAGCGCTTTGACTCTGGTTGTAACAATATGACTCAAGAAGAATTGTACTCTATGATCAAAATAAATATGTATACTATCGATAAAAAATTAAAAAAAAACATTTGGGAAAATTCGTCTTTGTACACAGAAGCAAAATTAACAAAAACACCATGTGCACCTGATATCAGCACCTCAAGTATTGGCGTAGGAAATATTGACCTAATTATCAGATCAAATCACTTAATATCCGCAGGGGTCATCCTAGAGCTTTCAGAGAGGGAGAAGTTATGTGATAATTTCAGGACTTCAGGGAGAAGTTTTGGTCCAAATTTTGGATTTCCCTATATATTTTATACATTTTCACTTCTCCCTCAGCTCAAGATAGGGAGAAGTCAGCCAGCTTAGGGAGACTTTTTCTCCCAAATCGCCCTCTAGGATGACCCCTGATCCGTATCAATATTTTCTGAAGAGTCCTTATAATTAAAAGCCTTGTAATGCGCACAGATTATTATCGTTTTCAGTGGTCAAATTTAGCACGCGCATGTCCAAGTCAGCGGAAATATAATGTAGAAGAAAAACAAAACTGAGGATGTCCGAATGCCTAAATTATGCAAGAGCAAACACTGCAAAGAAAGTTGTAAGTGTGAAGTAGACAACCAGCAACCTGTACATAGTTTTAATTGAGGATGTGGGGGCATTTTATCTACTTTATCAGGTCGCGCAGTTTTACACTAAGTCACCAACAATCTAAGAAGTTAACTACCTTTACAGTGGAAGAAGAAGAGATTGTAGTGGAAGGTGGCAGGGCCTGACAAATCCAAGTTTCAGCTACTTGCCCGGCATTCCACAGCATCTTGAAAATGGCTCGGAATTACAATATTCCCTATATATTTTATACATTTTTCTGGGCAAGTGAAATAAAAAATCAGTTGCCCAGCCAAAATTTGGACTTGTCCCGGGCAGCTGGGCAATGGATTTGTCAGGTCCTGAGTGGTGGTGACCTTTTGTTTGTATGTGTTGAGGTTTTACGGCCCAGTCAACCCAATGGGGTCATGTCAAGCATGGTTAGTTTACCTAAGCAGTTTACATGTTTACTGAGCAGGCTTAGTCCTCTAAGCGGTTAACCAGTATTGTGCACATTCTTTCGCCAGAAACTGACAACTGCCCCGTGGTGACCTTTTGGAAGGTCGCGAAATTACATTACTTTACACAAAAAACACACTAAATAATACATACTCATATGATTCTTTTGCATATTTTATACCATACACTCCTGCTGCAGCGAAGAAAATGGACTTTTTCCAATGTGTTCTTAAAGTTTTAAATACTTTTATGATAAATGACATTGTAAATAAATGTCAACAACATGCTTTATTGAAATGGGCGATAAAGTCAACAGTTGTCCAATTCGAATTCTTGGTTCCCGGCTTTACGGACAGCAAGTGTATTGGGTGCATACTAATCTACGGTATATTCGGTATCCATATCCCGGTATTCATTGAGGTCCTTGTGTTTGACAGCATAACATCAAAAGTACTTGACCGATTTTAAAAATTTAAACACCAAATTATAGGCAATAGTCTAATCTACAAAATAAAGATATTGATTGAAAAAATGTTGGTTGCTGATGTTGTAGGAGGATGTCAAAGTCCCGGTATCGAGATTCAATTGTCCCGGTATCCATAGAGGCATACATCTTTGACATGGCATAACATCAAATTTACTTGATCAATTTTGCTGAATTAAATACCCTGTAAAAGGCAACACTCCAATCTATACAAAAATATAAATTTGTAAAAAAAAATGTCTGTTGCTGATGTTGTAGCATTCTGTCAAGGTCTCGGTATGGAGGTTCACATGTCCCAGTATTCATTGCGGCCTCTGTATATGACATAGCATATTATCAAAAGTACTTAACTGATTTTAGTAAATTAAACATCCGATTAAAGGCCATGTTCCAATCTATAACATAAATACAAATATATATATAAAAATATTAGTTGCTGATGTTGTAGCATTATGTCAAAGTCCCGGTATCGGGATCCACATGTCCATGTATTCATTGAGGTCTCCTTGTGTGATATAGCATAATATCAAAACTACTTAATTGACATGAATAAATTAACCATCCGATTATAGGCAATGCTTCAATCTATAAAATAATTTTAAACATATAGAAAATGTCAGTTGCTGATGTTGTAGTATTATGTCAAAGTCCCGGTATCGGGACCCACATGTCCCAGTATTCAATGAGTATTCTGTGTGAGACATAGCATAATATCAAAATATCAAAAGTACTTGAATTATTCTGACCAATTAAACACCAGATTAAAGGCAACACTCATATATCTGTTGCTGATGCTGCAGTATGATGTCAAAGTCCCGGTACTGATAATGACGTCCGAGTATCCAGCGGGTCAGGGTAATAAAATGGAAACCATTTTACTGACATGAATAATATAAAACTAAATTTTAACGCAATGTTCTTAGCCATACAATGAATGTAGAGTTTTGAAAGTTTACTTATTTTTGCTATCATAGTGTTCAGTCAAAATCCCGGTTTTGCGCTCTGCTCGCCTCCTTGCACCATTGTTCGATTGTATGACTAAAACTGAACCACATAACCGACATGGGAGAAACAAAAGCAGTGCTAAGGTAAGACCCTTAAGTATTTATTTATTTATTTATTTATTTATTGACGTGAAAAAATTATAACAGCTCTCAATAGCCGATTGGCACTAATGAGTTTCCAAAGCCCAGTTACCTACTGCTTAGGTATTAAATCATGTCATATCAAAGCCAGGCTTATTATTATTATTATTATTTTCGAGGATAATTATAGCAAGATTATTTTTATTATTAGTAGTAGTAGAAGTAGTAGTAGTAGTAGTAGTAGTAGTAGTAGTAAACAAAATTACAGATAAATTTGATTGTATTATTGTATGGATCTAAACCAAGTTAACTGTAAGGGATAATTTGTGCAGTATCTGTGTCAGTTAAAAACTTGAGCCGTCACGCACTTAGCGGTATCCGATTTGTGGTTATTTAGATATATATGGGAACCCCTAATGTTGCCGAAGACATGGGGTTTTGTCTGAAGCTTCATCAAGGTTCCTACTACCCGTCTGCGAACAGCAAAAGCTCTGGCGATAATACAATTTGTGATTGAAGTTAACATGCTTCTAGATAAAACATGCACAGTAAGGTGGAAGCCATTTACAACTGGGATATAAAGACAGAACTATGATGATCTGGTTTTAATAATCTACGCCTCTGAGCAGAAATAAGAAAAAATATCAGATTTTTTTTATCTGAAAATTTTCAGTTTTTGGAGGTAAAATTTTCTATATATTTGAAGAAGCGTGTTTTCGTAATGGGTTCATTTGATGAAGCTGATATTTTAACACTCACTATGCCGAGTAAAAAAATAAGAATACAATTTCGTGTCTTTTTTAGGCTTTAGCCAAGTTTCAATAATGATAATAATAATATTTTTTTCTTTTCAAAATAAACTTCGAAATGATGAAAAGTGTAACTGAAAGTGAAAATTTAATGAAATAAACGCAGATCGTTTCACGCATCGTTTGTCACTTAACGAACCGTTTATTTGTTAACGACTGTTTTTTTTTTTAATTTGTTTTCATCGATCTACATGATATAACATGATATTTTTCGGAACATTTGCGCCGATGAATTCCTCATTACAATTCCTGTATAATATTGATTTTCGGTACTCGTTAGAACCGTCTTGACGAAAACACATGTTTGGATACTCATTAGAATGATTCCATTGAGAAAACAAAATATTATGAGCTTACTTGTAGTTATGGAAATTAAAAGTAGTCCATAGATTAAAAGGCCTCTTTCGTGAAGATTGATCATAAAATATTATATGCTATCATTCTTGCTCTTCTGCTGAATGAATGTAAAATTGCTGGATGCGTAACAAATAGGGTAGTCTCTGATAAGACGCCACGTTTTTGCCCTTCGGTCCCTTCGCAGTTTGCCACCCTCGAGAAGTTCAGTGTATCTTTAGCACATCCGGTTTTCAAGTATCCTTTACATGAGAGAACTTCTGGATTGTCGGACACTGAAAGGCCTGCGTTACCTATTGGTCCAGCTTCTCGGACCTCGGCTTTCTTTGCTACGGCAGTTCCCTTGGTTCACGTTGCCTAGACATCAAATGCAATGTCCGTGACTGTTCCATCTGTTCGTTATGTATTCGGAGAGACAGGCCTGAGCAAACAGTGTAGACCCAGATGAGACTCTGCAGAATGCGGCGTCTCATCAGCGTCTAACTTGTTTTCCACCAGTCCAGCAATTTTGAATGTATTACCGTATGTATTCGGATAGACAGGCCTGATCAGTGTAGACCCAGATGACTCTGCAGAATGCGGCGTCTCATCAGCGTCTAACCTGTTTTCTGCCAGTCCAGCAATTTTAGTATGCACCAGTTTATTGGAGAAACTGGGCGATTATAAAAGTGTGCATACTAATCTACGGTATTTCCGGTATCCATATCCCGGTATTCATAGAGGTCAATGTGTTTGACATAGCATAGCATCAAAAGTACTTGACCGATGTTAAAAATCTAAACACCAAATTAAAGGCAATAGTCTAATCTCAAAATAAAGATATTTGATTTAAAAAGATCTTGGTTGCTGATGTCAAAGTCCCGGTATCGAGATTTAATTGTCCCGGTATCCATAGAGACATACGTCTTTGACATGGTATAACATCAAAATTTCTTAATCAATTTTACCTAATTAAATACCGAAGGGCAAAAACGTGGCGTCTTATCAGACAAGCCAACGTCTATGACGTTACGTAACTTACGTTAGTATCTTAGTTACGCTATGATTGTTGATTAGTTTTTACTCTATTAAACAAGCTATACTGTTGAGCTTTGTTCTCATATTTTATTAGACATTACATTGATGATAAAGTCAATGCCAGGATTGCCAAAGTTAGTACAGCATTTGGCCGAGTACGTGGAAGTGTTTGGGACCGAAGAGGAATCAGACTTGACACAAAGCTGAAAGTATACAGATCCATGGTGCTGTCAACACTATTATACAGTTTACCAACGGCATGCCAAAAGACTGAACCACTTCCATACAAGCTGTCTTAGAAAACTTATAAAAATCAAGGGGGAAAAAGGTAAGAGAAAAGTCCAGGGAGTGCCACAATCACAAACCGCAGCCCTTCCCAGAACCCGAGGAAGAGGAAACCGACAAATCCAAACAAGCGCAAATCGAACAAACGAACGAAAAGCACTAAGATTAACTCTCTCTTTCCCAAGCGAGGTAATCGCAATACTAAAAGGACTGAAAAACACAAGAACAAAATGACACACGGAAAGACATACAACAAATCGCATCATAGAATAAACCACAAAGCAACAAAGAGTAAGACTAACACCGGGACCACCGCCTTAGAACGGTCAGTAGAGTAAACCACCGGGGGGGGGGGGGGGCAGGGGAGGGGGTTTAAAGCACTTTTACAGCTAACTAACTTCACCCTGGGTCCCGATGCTACTCTTAATACAGAAACACATAAAAATTCGGTTCTCATAAAGGCTCCCAAAGAATGCATCAAAGCGAAAACATAAAAATCAAATTAATCACTATAGGCCTAATAAACAAAGACGAGTACTCATGGCTAATTCTACTGTATGCCAGAGTAAATGAAAACCAATAGTTGCACCACGGCGGGCCAAGCCAAAGACATATCGTCAAGTCCCAACCCACTGGTTAAAGTTTTACGAAGAGACTGGATTCCAGACACAGAAGTCCTGAAAAACGCAGGGAAGCAGTGTGTACATACTCTTCTGAAATTGGCACAGTTAAGATGGACATGTCATGTTACCAGAATGCCTGATGAACGTTTGCCAACGAAAATCCTCTTTGGAGAACTACAAATAGAAAAACGCTTCCATGGTGGCCAGAAGAAACGATACAAGGACGCCCTCAAAGCTTCCCTTGAAGACTTCAACATACCAAGAGAGTCGTGGGAACAGATTGCTCAGGATCGAACAAAGTGGCGAGGCCTCATAAGAAGGGGTGCTGGCGAATACGAAGCAAAAAGAATCAGCGAAGCCGAGCAGAAACGTGTGCAGCGTAAAGATACGTAGAGCTAAGGCATCACCAACAGAGCGTTTTCCCTCAGACCTCTCTTGTGCTATCTGCAACAGGCAGTTTAGAGCTAAGATTGGTCTCATCAGCCATCTTAGAACGTACAAATAGTAACACTCCACGCATCTGATTAGGACTGGTCATTGTCAATATATATATATATATATATATATATATATATATATATATATATATATATATATATATATATATATGATGACTATATATATTGTTTTCATCCGGGCTACTGACCACGTGATTACAATGTTATTCCATTTTTTAATAGTATGTGGTAATTTCTAAAAGGTGACACAGTTCATGCTTTGGTAGCAAATGTTAATCTGCTACTTAACTGAACAACCGGTCACTTATGCTCAGCTGGAACCGGATGATAAGCCAGAAATGCTGTTCAAAGTACGCTCGCTATGATTCCACAAGTCGGAGAATTTGACTTCTGAATGAAATTTACACAGTATTTTGTAATTTAATGAATGAAGCAACAATTCTTAGAGTTGTCTGGCGAAAGCACATATATCCTTCAATGCTTTGAATTGGCAAAATGGAGCAATGTGTAAGTAAGTATAGATAGATAAATAATAAATGTAAAGACTGCCTGGCGTGTAAAGCGAAATCAATTAGCGACATTAACGACGCATTTAAAGGTAGGAGCAAAACAACAGAAATGATTGGAACGTGGGTTTCAGCATCGCAAAGTGCACCAATTTAAAACATTCTATCCATGTGCACAAACTAATTTTGCCGAATAGAATTGCCCCTCCTAGGAAATTATGGGTTTTGACCGGCGAATCAGTGATTATTTGATTATTTTGTCGGTCAACGTGATAAATATGCCGTGGGAACATGTCGACATCTTGTACGTGTTCGGCATTTGTTGCTATGTAGAAATGAATTATTACCTCCTGCTTACATAATGTTAGTTATCGCTCACGCCAAAGAGGCTGCAGTACCCAAATCATTGTCACATAACATAGACTACTGCTTCCTCCATTACTGTGCGCCTAGCGGAAGCTGTACATTATCACTAGCTCAAAAAGTTCGAATGCTGACAGTACGTCTAGCGATATATGTAAAAAATACACATAATGATGTCTGATTGATATTACAGGCCAGATTTGGTGTTTTGTTTATTTATTTATTTATTTTACAATACAGTTGAAAAGAAATTGTATTTAGATACTTCGAAATCCGTTATTACACTGTAACAGCTTCATAGCAGGTGGAAGTATTGCATACGTCCTATATCTTGAGCATGATTGTATGTTCATCAACGAATATTTAACCCCTGTCACACCAAACCTCCGTTGTGATGTAAGTGAAGCCTTGATGAAACGTGTTTTCGTTAGGAAATAAGACAAATATTTATCATGACAGGCCTTTTATCTAGAGCTGTATAGGTCATACCATTTCCACGATAGTCTATAGAAAAAAACGGAATAGTGGTTGTTAAGTACAATACGACATATTTATGCATTAAAGATGCACAGAAATAACGAAACAAATTAAAATTAGGCTTAGATTTGCAGATTTGTTGCAGATTTGTTTCTTTTTTGTTATGAGAGAGATTTCATGAAGTCTATCTCACGAGAAAATCAGGCTGACATTGTTGAGGATTTCAATTCACTTCAAGATACCTTGATGATTTATTAAATATTGGCAATATTTACTTTGATCAAATGGTGGACCGTATATACCCTACAGAACTCCAATTAAATAGAGGCAATTCTTCCGATACGTACCGAGGCACTTTTTTTGTATTTGAATCTATGTATATCTAATGGTACAGTTGCCACCAAAATTTATGATAACCGGGACGGTTTTGATTTTGATATAGTCAATTTTCCCTTTTCTGGACGGCGATGTCGTCCCCCCTCCCCCGGCGTACCTCGTGTAGGGTATACATATCTCAACTTACTAGATTCGCCAGGGCTTCTTCAAATCTTAGTGACTTTAACTGCCGTAATAAAGCCCTTATTGCCAAACTTCTTAGGCAGGGCTATCGTTATTTTAAACTTCGTAAGGCGTTTTCGAAATTTTATCGCAGACACAGTGCCTTGGTAGAAGAATATAGCGTCAGTCTGAAAACACTTCTGCAACAAGGTATATCGGAACCAGAATTTAATGGTGACTTAGTGTACAGATTTAGAAAAATTGTGGGACAATCTAACTTTTCGGACCAAATCAGAAAACTAATTAACCGTTATAAAAGAATTGGCTATAGCCTGGATATTATGCGGCAGACTGCACGCCTAGTTATCAACCTAATCATTGTTGATGGCTATGCTTCACTCTTTAATTGCACGATGGTGGTTCGGGCCTCAAACTCAATGACGGACTCTTCGTAAAACTTTAGCCAGTGGGTTGGAGCTTGACGATATGTCTTTGGCTTGGCCCGCCGTGGTTCAACTACTGGTTTTCATTTACTCTAGCATACAGTAGAATTAGCCATGAGTACTCGTCTTTGTTTATTATTGTGATTAATTTGATTTTTTTTTTTTTTCGCTTTGATGCATCGACCGAGTTGGGAGCCTTTATGCGAACCGAATTTTTTTGTATTTCTGTATTAAGAATAGCATTGGGACCCAGGGTGTTGGCTAGCTGTAAAAGTGCTTTAAACCCCGCTTTAGACACCAAGAGGAAGAGGACACAGACAAAACCAAACAAGCGCAAATCGAACAAACGTACGAAAAGCACTAAGATTAGCTCTCTCTTCCCCAAGCGAGGTAATCGCAATGCTAAAAGGACTGAAAATAAAATAACACAAGGTAAGACATAAAACAAATCGCCTCGTAGAATAAACCACAAAGCAACAAATAGTAAGACCGGGACCACTGCATTAGAACGGTCAATAGAATAAACCACTGGGGCGGGGCGTTTAAAGCACTTTTACAGCTAGCCAACTTCACCCTGGATCCCGATGCTACTCTTAATACAGAGCATAAAGGCTCTTGGCTCAGTCAATGCATCAAAGCGAAAACATAAAAATCAAATTAATCACAATGATAAACAAAGACGAGTACTCGATCTCAACAGGCCTAATAGAATATTTGCTTTGTGGATACATTTTTGTCATGATGGGTAACAAGAGCTTTCAGCGATACAAACCAGGTAAGAAGACGATGAAATTCATAAAAGATGGAATCCAGATTTGCGGAAATGGTCTTATTTATTTTTAGTTATACGCAAACGATATGCATATAAACGGTTAATCAGTAAATAAAAAAATAATAAAAAAATACTAAATAATAAAAAAAATAATACAACCCTTAGTCTACAACACTATTGTTATACATGTAGTGTCCCAAGTAGCTCCATGGCTGATGTTTCTATCTCTTTCTCCCTCATGACAAGCCATAAGCAAAAACAAGAAAAAGAAAAGAAAATGATAATAAAGCAATGTAAAACATTGAAGATCAAAGATACTAAATAATTTAAATCTCTCTCTCTCTCTCTCTCTCTCTCTCTCTCACACACACACACACCATCAGTAAAAACAAGGAAAAGTAAAACCTGAAAATTGAGCAAAATAAAACATTGAAGATTTAAGTTTTACGGTCGATGCCGATGTCTTCTCTTTCATCTGATCCTTTTCTAATTACCTTTCTAATTACCGTTACCGCTTTTCTTAAGCTTGTTGATGGCAAATGTTTGTTTCTTTGTTTAATTAATATATACGCATAATATATATCATATGGAATTAATTCACATAATTTTCAGTATAGCAATAGATTCTTAAAGGAATTACCCATTGAGAGCAATGATTGAACACTCTCAGACAAATACGTCATCAAAATGTCTGAAGTGTAAAGATTTCTGCACTAGACTACATGTAGTTTCGGCCAGTTAGGTCTCATCTGAAATCCCGGGCTGGGCTCAATAATCACAAAGGACCAGAAACTATAAGCTACACCATAGTGAAGTACAGGGAACGTTTTACGGCTGCTACACGGCACTAACACCAACTGTAGTGATGATAAATAGATTCCTGCAATTACAAAACTCAAATACAGTGAAACGCGCATTAATAGTCCCCTCCTGTCAACAATAAGAACTTTCAGAAGGACCGAATGTAATTACTTTCCAAGGGTACCTGTTACACAGAAGTGTAAATATACTTGTTAAAAATTGTTGCACTCTACGAGGAGATTTGTTTTATGTCTTACCTTGTGTTATTTTGTTCTTTGTTTTTCAGTCCTTTTAGCATTGCGATTACCTCGCTTGGGGAAGAGAGAGCTAATCTTAGTGCTTTTGGTACGGTTGTTCGATCTGAGTTAGTTTGGTTTTGTCGGTTTCTCTTCTTGGTGTCTGGGAAGGGCTGCGGTTTGTGATTGTGGCACTCTCTGGACTTTTCTCTTACCTTTTTTTTTCAGCTTTTCGGCCTGGCTCGGCAGCTCGGCCGTGGCTTTCATACCGGGTCGGCCTGTTTACCGATAAGAACAGTCAAGAACCGGCACCAACAGTCAAGAACCGCTAAGAAGCTTTTTCTTTATAAAAATTATTTGCAATAAAATGCCGTTTAAAACATTTTGCATATAAATAAATGTATTTTGGTCGGTCTGATGTTCTTTCTTGTCTTTTTTTATACATCAAGGGAGACAAATCCTACTCACTGACGAGCAAGTCGCGTCAATTATGTGTATCTTTTTTTTTTCTTTTTTTCCACATTTACCGACAAGAAGATTTGCCGCACCTATCATTTTCTTGTCTGTAAATTCTCTTGTCGGTAATTATCGACATGAACAGTTGCTTCTATGCACGCCGATTATCGATCGTCTTCATAAGTATTAATAGCTAAAAGAAAGGAAAAATCGCACCAAAGCAAAGTTGTTTTATGCTTTTCTGTTACAGATCAAAAGCCATCTGCATTATCTTGTCGATAAATCCAAATAGAGGGACAATCAATTACATTGATCGCGAAAAATAAAAATAAAAAAACTTAAATCAAGAACCGACAAGCAGCATTTGTTTAGTTATTTGCAATAAAACTTCGTTTAAAACAGCAAATTTCAATAACTTTCTTTTAAGTTAGCGACCAAGCAGAGCAGCCTGCACAGCTCCCACATTCCAAACGCACACACATATATATACACGCACCACGCACGCATGCATACACACCCGCCTTATCTTGTCTGCAATAAGATTTCGTTTCAAACAACAAGTTTCAATATTTTGCATATTAGTAAATGTGTTTTGGTCGTTTTTATGTGTATGAATTGATTTCATTTTTGTCCTTTTTATCAAGGGAAACAAATCTGTTGTCACCGATTAACCAACAAGAGAAATAATTGGCATTATATGTCAATATCTAGAACCGACAAGAAGCTTCTTTTTAAATCAGCGAATAAGCA